>OX940901.1:8326794-9796794 GCA_954871355.1 Cabera pusaria | reverse complement strand
TATAGACAAAACAGTCTTAACGGTCTGTCTCAAGACAGTTTTGTCTATCACCCTGCGCACACTGCGAACAAAACTTTTTTGTCTGCGAGGATGCGACACAGAACAAAATATAGAATGGACACTTTGATCACTCCACCAATACATGTATTATGTACCTACCTACAATTTATCTTCTTCAGTTATACAGTAACTAGATATCTACTTTATCATTTTTAGGGTTCCGTTTCTCAAAAGGTAAAAAAAGGAACTGAGCGCTCATACAATTTAGAGGTCTAACTTATAAACCAACCTTAAAATATGTTAATAAATAAAAAAGTGCTATTGAGTGATTTATTTACGTCGCGTCGTTTGCGTGTGGCGCGTCCTTGCTCAAGTTAGTTCCTCGACAGCTCAAAATCGGTAGGGAGGTGAGTAAGCCTCGATTGTTGGGGCGAACAGAGTGTCCATTCTATACGTAGTATCTGTTCTGTGTTGCATCGGTTTTGTTTGTCGGCACCGAGAACAAAATAATAATACTACGTACAGAATAGACACTCTGTCCCACCCACCAATCGAGGCTTCCTCACCTCGCCACTGATTCTGGAGCTGCTGAGGAGCTAGTTTAAGCAAGGCACCACACGCGGACGAACACAGAACAATAATACTACTCACGTGAAGATTAACGTCAACTTCATACATATATGTTGGGACCAGTACACACAGGAGGTTCAAATTTACGTAGGTTCTATATTATATATAAAAACCAGCAAAATCGAGTTGAACTCGCCCACCGAGGCTTCCGTACCAACTTCTCAGACTAGTTTAAGGGACAAACTTAACTTTGTAGTTCGATCCATATAGGAAATGAATTGCAACAACTACAATTAATCATAAGTTAAATATTATGTTTCTTTGAAGTGTTTCACACTTAATATTTTTGTAATTACACAATTATTTGTTTAACAATTAATCATAAGTTTGTAAAAGTAAATTAATCGTTTTTCGGGTTCCGTATCTCAAAAGTTAAAAAAGGAATCCTTATAAGATCACTTTCTTATCCGTCTGTCCGTCTCTATGTCCGTGTGTCACCACCGATTTTCTCAGGAACGGGTGGACCTAGCAAGTTAAAATTTATACCAGATACTGATGTTTATGGTCCTAATTAGATATATAAAAATCAAGATCCAGAGTCAACAAGATAATAAGATATAGACATATTTAGATTTTCGCCGAAATTTGTAAGTACCTAAATTTACCTTAATTTTCGACTTTTTTATTTTTCGGATTTTTTCCATTACTTGTGCTGTAATACCTTGATTTTGACCATAGTTGACAATTCTAGGTCAACCGGAAGTACCATATAGGTTTTGGGTCGAAAACCTGTAGGGTACTTCCCGTTGACCTAGAACCATGAAATTTGACAGAGAGCAAGGTCTTACAGCACAAAAAAAGGAAAAATTTCAAAAACGAAAAAATTATTAAAGTAAATGGTGTTCCGTACATACATAATTAACGCCAGTTAAGATATGCCTCTGAGTTATATGAGCGCTCATACAATTTAGGGGTCTAGCTCAATTGCACCAAACTTAAGTTTGGTGCAATTGAGCTAGACCCGACTGTTTTCTGCTACATATTACAAATGTATGAGCGAAATAAATTGTTTGAAATTGTTTAGTGACTAACAATTGTTTCATTTCCATAAAATTATTTCTTTAGAAACCAAATTTTAAAGGCAAAAATAATTAGTCATAATAAATAATAATTAGTATTTCTGAGTTAAATCTGTATTGGATTAATTTATACATGTTTTTAACAATTTCGTTGAAGCCAAAAAAGACATGCACACTAGAGCCATGCCATCTATGCTCACTTATTCCTATGCCAACTTCAGACGGGAGGTGGCATTTGGCAATTACAGACTGCTATGGATACTACGTATATGGCAATTAAGAATAAGGCTAAAGGCTAGACCGCACTAAGCGACACTTCACAGCAGCGGCGCGACGCGACACGTAGCGACAAAATATTCTTTGTAAGAAATTGTATGAGGTATAACGCACTACGCAGCAGCGTAACTACGCGCCGCGTCACTGAAAGTCAAAGTTGACCAACTCATCAAATCTGACGCGCCGTGTCGCGTCGTGTAGTTCCGCTGCCGTTAGTGCGGTATAGCAAGCCACGCAACACTTCACTTTATTCAAGTTAGAACGTGTTTGGTTCATAGTACGATAAGGCTGAGCGCAGACTATAGACAAAACAGTCTTAACGGTCTGTCTCAAGACAGTTTTGTCTATCACCCTGCGCACACTGCGAACAAAACTTTTTTGTCTGCGAGGATGCGACACAGAACAAAATATAGAATGGACACTTTGATCACTCCACCAATACATGTATTATGTACCTACCTACAATTTATCTTCTTCAGTTATACAGTAACTAGATATCTACTTTATCATTTTTAGGGTTCCGTTTCTCAAAAGGTAAAAAAAGGAACTGAGCGCTCATACAATTTAGAGGTCTAACTTATAAACCAACCTTAAAATATGTTAATAAATAAAAAAGTGCTATTGAGTGATTTATTTACGTCGCGTCGTTTGCGTGTGGCGCGTCCTTGCTCAAGTTAGTTCCTCGACAGCTCAAAATCGGTAGGGAGGTGAGTAAGCCTCGATTGTTGGGGCGAACAGAGTGTCCATTCTATACGTAGTATCTGTTCTGTGTTGCATCGGTTTTGTTTGTCGGCACCGAGAACAAAATAATAATACTACGTACAGAATAGACACTCTGTCCCACCCACCAATCGAGGCTTCCTCACCTCGCCACTGATTCTGGAGCTGCTGAGGAGCTAGTTTAAGCAAGGCACCACACGCGGACGAACACAGAACAATAATACTACTCACGTGAAGATTAACGTCAACTTCATACATATATGTTGGGACCAGTACACACAGGAGGTTCAAATTTACGTAGGTTCTATATTATATATAAAAACCAGCTAAATTGAGTTGAACTCGCCCGCCGGGGCTTCCGTACCAACTTCTCAGACTAGTTTAAGGGACAAACTTAACTTTGTAGTTATATATATATATAGGAAATGTATAGCAACAACTACAAATCATAAGTTTGTAAAAGTAAATTAACCGGTTTTAGGGTTCCGTGTCTCAAAAGGTAGAAAAGGAATCCTTATAAGATCACATTCTTGTCCGTCTGTCTCTCTGTCTGTGTGTCTGTCTGTCCGTCTGTCTGTCCGTCTGTCCGTGTGTCACCACTGATTTTCTCAGGAACGGGTGGATCTAGCAAGTTGAAATTTATACCTGATACTGAAGTCTATAGTCTCTATTGGGTGTATAAAAATCAAGGTCTTGAATCAACACAATAAAAAGATATGGGCAAATTTAGATTTTCGCGGAAACTTGTTAGTACCAAAATGTACCTTAATTTTCAACATTTTTTATTTTTCGGAATTTTTCCTATACTTGTGCTGTGCTCAAGACTTTGCTTATAACCAAAATTGACAATGCTAGGTAAACCGGAAGTACCCTATAGGTTTTGGGCCGAAAACCTATAGGGTACTTCCCGTTGACCTAGAATCATGAAATTTGGCAAGCAGCAAGGTACAGCACAAATTATGGAAAAATTCCAAAAAATAAAAAAGTTGAAAATTAAAAGGTGTACATACATACATAGTTTACGCCAATTAATGTAGACCTCTGAGTTATATGAGCGCTGATACAATTTAGAGATCTAGCTGAATTGGTTCGTACGTAAGCCTCGGTGGGCTAGTTCAACTCGACTTAGCCAGTTTAACTTTATTTTAGTTTTTAGTATTTGTTCTTAAATCCCCATAATAAGACATACTTAGTGAAAATGTCAAGTATCTACCTATTACTGTAAAGGAGATACAGCTTTGAGAAAGGCGGATAGATAGACGGACGGATGGACAGCGAAGACTCAGTAGTCCCTAGGGTCCCTTTGGTTTCGGGACCCTAAAAAATGACTGATTTGATAATGGTGCGTACAGACTATGTAACATGTTATTTAACTTGTGTAATATAACACGTCCACACCATGTAACCTTGTTATTCAACATTGCAACCCAAAACATTACTGTACACATTAGAATAACAATGTTATTTAACAATTATCGTTTGTCGTTCTCGGTTAGTAGGCTTGGGTAACTCCGGACACATCTATATCTTCGGATATATATCCCTAAGCGAATATATACCCATCATTCCACTTCCCGAAACCTTAATACTAGTATATCCCATATATCCGGTATACCTTAATACCTAATACTAGCTGTGCCCGCGACTTCGTTCGCGTGGAATAGTGTCTTTGGGTAGCATAAACAAATAAGACACATACGTATCCCAACTACACCACGACGTACCACGCTACGCTACTCCCCCTTTCCCTCCGTCCCTCACATGCTCTCCCCTCCCCCTACCCCCTCACTTCCACCTAAACCCCCAACCTCCCCCTCGCTTACCTACCCTCCCCCTTTGCTCCCCTACCCTCCCCCTTCCCCTCACTTCCGCATCCAATCCCCTCCAGCTATCCTTCCCTCCATGTATCTCCAGAGATATGGAGATAAACACCTCAAACTTTGTACTGAAAATATAGCGCGGCATTTGAAGTCGAATGTTTTAGTTTTTTAAACGATGTTATTCCTTTATTTCGTCTTCTCTACAAACTTTGTCTTGGCAATAACAAGTAACTACGACTCACCACTAGGCTATAATATCGTTTAAAAACTAAATAAGATCGTTTAAAAAACTAAAAAAGAACCGACTTCAATGCCGCGCTATTAATTTTCAGTACCAATTTTGAGGTGTTTATCTCCATATCTCTGGAGATACTTATCAGACCTCGATAAAATTACCATGGTACCACACTTGGGATATTTCCTTTCCAACAAAAAAACAATAATGAAAATCGTTCTATAAACGACGAAGTTATCCGCGAACAAACATAAAAAAAAACATATATGCGGTTGAATTGAGAAACCTCCTCCTTTTTTTGAAGTCGGTTAAAAAGAACCGACTTCGATGTCGCACTATTAATTTTCAGTACCAATTTTGAGGTGTTTATCTCCATATCTCTGGAGATACTAATCAGACCTCGATAAAATTACCATGGTACCACACTTGAGATATCTTTTATCCAACAAAAAAAGAATAATCAAAATCGGTTCATAAACGACGAAGTTATCCGCGAACAAACATAAAAAAACATATATACGGTCGAATTGAGAAACCTTTGAAGTCGGTTAAAAATGAAGCGACAAAACGAAAATAATAACACAAACATGTTTCACTGGTCGCCGCCGACGGACGCGGCCCCTTTGATTTTTGCCGAAAGGCAATTCCGCCTGCCGGCGCCTGTGGCGGCGCTATGACTGAGTGCGTGTAGTTCGCCAAGAGCGAGTCGATTTAAGAAGGTTTGATTTCAAGTAGTACGTAGTTATTATATATATTTTTTTAATATATGTTTTTTTACTGATTTCTTTACATGGAGTATACATACCCCTGCAAATATGGTGAGAATTCAAAACTTTGTATATACAGATCTGATAGTATTCTCGTCTGCAATTGACGAAGCTTTTTGACAACAAGAATTATCTTTCTAATACTTGAATGTTGACACCACTAACATAAAAATACGATAAGCCATTCAGGCTCTAGGGCGTGCCAAAGAAATATACATACATTCATACATTTATATGTATATACATATGTATGTATAATATATATACGGTGAATATATATATAATATGTATGTATAAATATATATATATATATTACATATATATATATATATATAATATATATATATATAATATACTAGCTGTTACCCGCGGCTTCGCCCGCGTTATTTGTGTCTATGACCATTGAGGTCTAGATCAATGATCTCTTAGGCCAAGTCACCATAGATGACCCTCAAAGTCGAACTCAATATCCTCTATTGTTAAAGTCATTAATCATTTTGGTTAGGTATACGAAGTTGTGCTGTTTAAATTTTTGACTCAACACAACAGTTCCTGAAACATTTTTTACAAAGAAAATAACGTGAATAGCTGCGCGAGCGTAGCGAGCGCTATTATTGGGCGAGTGAACATTTTTTATGGCTTTTTATAACCTAATCATCAAGTCAATATAGATGACTCTTAGGTCGAACTCGATATCGTCTATTGTTAAAGTTATTAATCATTACTTGGTACTTGGTAAACCTAACCAAGGCTAACCAAGTTTTTCTGTTAAACTATTTGAGTCAGTTTAATGTATGAGGCTGTTAAAACACGCTATTATACGCTATGTAGCGTTATTACTGCGCAAGCGAAGTGAGAAACTTTTTTATGACTTCTTATGACCCTGAAAGTTTTTAAGACCTACTAAGTCAACACCGATGACCCTAAGGTTAAACTTGATATCCACTTATTTTAAGGTAAAAAATCATTATGAATATTGAAGGTTGTACTGTTTTAATTTATAAACTCGTTTTGATGCATGTGGCTATGAAAATACAAAAAATGATGAAATATAACCTACAAAGTAGATAAAACAAAGGTTAAATGATAATTTTTACGTCATTTTATGACCCTGACAATTTTTATGACCTACTAAGTCAAGACCGATGACCCTAAGGTTAAACTTGACATCTACTTATTTTAAGGTAAAAAATCATTATGATTATTGAAGGTTGTACTGTATTAATTTATAAACTCGTTTTGATGCATGTGGCTATGAAAATACAAAAAATGATGAAATATAACCTAGAAAGTAGATAAAACAAAGGTTTGCGCTCGCAGCGAGCGCGAAAAATTTTACGACCTTTTATGACACTGACAGTTTTTATGACCTACTAAGTTAACACTGATGACACAAAGGTTAAACTTGATATCCACTTATTTTAAGGTTAAAAATCATTATGATTATTGAAGGTTGTACTGTTCCAATTTATGACATGTTTTGATGAATGTGGCTATTAAAATACAATAGTTGCTGAAATGTTTCCTACAAAGTAGATATTACAAATGCTTGCACGACCGGAGCGAGCGCTATTACTGCGCGAGCGTAGTAAGCGCTATCACTGCGCGAGCAAAGCAAGCGCGAAAAATTTTTACGACCTATTATGACCCTGACAGTTTTTATGACCTACTAAGTTAATACTGATGACACAAAGGGTAAACTTGGTATCCACTTATTTTAATTTTAAGGTTAATAATCATTATGATTATTGAAGGTTGTACTGTTTCAATTTATGGCCTCGTTTTGATGCATGTGGCTATTAAAATACAAAAAATGTCGAAATATTACCTGCAAAGTAGATAAGACAATTTTTGCGCGAGCGCAGCGAGCGCTATCAATGCGCGAGCGAAGCGAACGCGAAAATTTTTACGTCATTTTATGACCCTGACAATTTTCATGACCTACTAAGTCAAGACCGATAACCCTAAGGTTAAACTTGACATCCACTTATTTTAAGGTAAAACATCATTATGATTATTGAAGGTTGTACTGTTTCAATTTATAAACTCGTTTTGATACACGTGGCTATTAAAATACAAAAAATGCTGAAATATTACCTACAAAGTAGATAAAACACGTTGGGCAAGCAAAGCCATCTTTTAAATTTTGATGACTTTTAATGACCCTGACAGTTTTATGGCCTAATTAAGGCACTTATTATGTTTAGTCATTAACTATGAACCTAAGCTCAAACTTTTATGATTATGCAAACTCTATGTAAAGTTAAAAAAATATATAGGCACCCACACTTAACTGCCGAAAAAAAGTATTCTTTGCCCTTTTATGCCTTATTAAATGTCTGTACAAAATTTCATCTGAATTGGTCAAGCCGTTTGGCCAAAAAGAGGCCACAAATTTACAAAATTCCATAATAAAAATATAGAAAACCGAAATTTCCACCCAAAAAAAGTATTCGTTGCCCTTCTATGTCTTTTTGACTGTCCGTGTACAACATTTTAGCTTAAATGGTTAACCAGTTTGACCGAGAGTAGGCCACACATTTACAAAGTTCAATTTAAAAATTCTGGACAACTGGACTCGACTGTCCAGAAAAAAAGTATTCTATGTGATTCTATGCAATATGAACTGTAATATGTATAAAATTTCAGTCCAATCGGTCTAGCTGTTTAGCTGATAAGAGGCCACACATTCACTAAATTAAATAAAAAATATCTGGACCCCCTGACTCGACAGACAGAAAAAAATTATCCTATATCCTATTCTGCCCTATGACATGTATTCATACAAAATTTCAGGCAAATCGGTCAAGCCGTTTATTCGAGAGGAAGTCTTATATTTACAAAATTCAATTAAAAATATCTGAACCCCTGACTCGATAGCCAAAAAAAAAGTATCCCATATCCTATTCTACCCTATGAACTGTCTTTATACAACATTTCAGGCAAATCGGTCAAGCCGTTTATTCAAAAAGAGGTCCTTTAGTTACAAAATTCAATTAAAAATAACTGGACCCCCTGAATCGACAGCCAGAAAAAAAGTATCCTATATCTTATTCTGCCCTATGACATGTATTCATACAAAATTTCCGGGAAATCGGTCAAGCCGTTCATTCGAGAAGAAGTCTTATTTTTACAAAATTCAATTAATAAAATCTGGACCCCCTGACTCCATAGCCATAAAAAAAATATTTTATATCCTATTCTGCCTTTTGTTCTATCTTTATACAAAATTTCAGCCAAATCGGTCAAGCCGTTTGACCGTGAAGAAGTCCCAAACAAACAAACAAATAAACAAACTGACTTTCGCATTTATAATATATTGGTGTTGATTTACTTAGAAGTACTTGTGTGAAATTTCGAATAAAATGACTATCCAAACTTTGAACCCCCGCTTCATCCCCTTGAAGAGTGAATTTTGAAAAATTTTCTTAGCGGATACCTAAGTCAAAATAACTATCTGCATGCCAAATTTCAGCGCAATCCGAAACAATATTGATTTCAGACTTTGTTACCCCACTTCACCCTTTTAGAGGTGGAATTTCGAAAGAGCCTGAAACACGTATTTACTTACTTTAGTACTTGTGTTAAGTTTCAAATATAAAACACTATCTAATCTTGTTTCTCCATACAAACTTTGAACCCCCGTTTCATCCCCGTCAGGGGTGAATTTTGGAAAATGCTTTCTCAGAGGGAACTAACTTTGTAATAACTATCTGCATGCCAAATTTCAGCACAATCCGAAACAATATTGATTTTCACACTTTATTTCACCCTCTTAGGGGTGGGGTAATTAAAAAAAACCTGAAACACGTATTTACTTATTTTTTTACTGGAGTACTTGTATGAAGTTTTAAATAGAAAATACTATCGGATCTTGTTTCTCCATACAAACTTTGAACCCCGTTTCATCCCCTTCAGGGGTTAATTTTGGAGAATCCTTTCTCAAAGGGCTCTTACGTCGTAATTACTATCTGCATGCCAAATTTTAGCGCAATCCAAAACAATATTGATTTTCCCACTTTGTTACCCCATTTCACCCTCTTAGGGGTGTAATTAAAAAAAAAACCTGAAACATGTATTTACTTATTTTTTTACTCGAGCACTTGTATAAGTTTTTGAATAGAAAATACTATCTAATCTTGTCTCTTCATACAAACTTTGAACCCCCGTTTCATCCCCTTCAGGGATGAATTTTGGAGAATCCTTTCTCAGAGGGCACTTACGTCGTAATAACTATCTGCATGCCAAATTTCAGCGCAATCCAAAACAATATTGATTTTCAGACTTTGTTACCCCATTTCACCCCATTAGGGGTGGAATTTCGAAAAAACTTAAAACACGTGTTTACTTATTTATGTCCTGAAGCACTTGTGTGAAGTTTCGAATAGAAAAGACTATCTAATAATGTTTCTCCATAGAAACTTTGAACCCCCGTTTCATCCCCTTCAGGGGTGAAATTTGAAAAATCCTTTTTCATAGGTAACTAACGTTGTAATATTTATCTGCATGCCAAGTTTTAGCGCAATCCGAAAAAATATTGATTTTCACACTTTGTTACCCCATTTCACCCTCTTAAGGGTGGAATTTAAAAAAAAACCTGAAACACGTATTTCCTTATTTTTGTACTGAAGCACTTGTGTGAAGTTTCGGATAGAAAAGACTATCTAATCTTGTTTCTCCATACAAACTTTGAACCCCCATTTCATACCCTTAAGGGGTGAATTTTGAAAAATCCTTTCTTAGTACACCCCTACGTACTAAGAAAAATTTACCCTCCAAATTTCAAGTCTCTACGACCAGCGGTTTAGGCTGTGCGTTGTCTATCAGTGAGTCAGTCAGTCAGTCAGTCAGTATGTCAGGACAAAGATTCTTATAGTATTAGATTTCAGGCAAATCGGTAAAGCCGTTTATTCGAGAAGAGAACTTTTACCAAATTCAATTAAAAATATCTGGACCCACTGACTCGACAGCCAGAAAAAAAGTATTCTATATCCTATTCTGCCCTATGACATGTATTCATACAAAATTTCCGGCAAACCAGTCAAGCCATTTATTCGAGAAGAAGTCTTACTCGTATATTTACAACATTTAATTAAAAATATCTGGACCCCCTGACTTGATAGCCAAAAAAATTGTATCCTATATCCTATTCTACCCTATGAACTGTCTTTATACAACATTTCAGGCAAATCGGTCGAGCCGTTTATTCGAGAAGAGGTCTTATATTTACAAAATTCAATTAAAAATATTTGGACCCCCTGACTCGATAGCCAGAAAAAAAGTATTCTATATTCTATTCTGCCTTATAAACTGTCTTTATACAACATTTCAGGCAAATCGGTCAAGCCGTTTATTCGAAAAGAGGTCCTTTAGTTACACAATTCAATTAATAATATCTGGACCCCCTGACTCGATAGTCAAAAAAAAAGTATCCTATATCCTATTCTGCCTTACATTCTATCTTTGTACAAAATTTCAGCCAAATCGGTCATGCCGTTTGACCGTGAAGAAGTCCCAAACAAACAAACAAACAAACAAATAAACAAACTGACTTTCGCATTTATAATATTGGTGTTGATGTTGATATATATACATACACTCGAAACAAAATTAACCCTCCTTTCGCAGTCACCCGACAGCGGAAGAAGGAGGGTTATGTTTTAAAAACAACCGTCTCGTGGCGTCGTCCGCGTGTTGCACGTTCTTGCTCAAGTTAGCTCCTCGACAGCTTAGAATTGATAGGGAGGTGAGAAAGCCCCGATTGGTGGGTGGTACAGGGTGTCAATTCTATACGTAGTATTATTATCTGTTCTCGGTGCCGACAAAGAAAACCGATGCAACACAGAACAGATACTACGTATAGAATAGACACTCTGTTCGCTCCAACAATCGAGGCTTCCTCACCTCCTTACCGATTCTGAGCTGTCGAGGAACAAACTTGAGCAATGACGCGCCACACGCAAACGAAGCGACGAAAATAAATCACTCAATAGCACTATTTTATTTATTTACATTTTTTAAGGTTGGTTAGCTAGACATCTAAATTGTATGAGCGCTCATATAACTCAAAGGCCTATCTTAATTAGCGTCAACTATGAATAAAATAAATTACACAGAGGCACAATTTAAGTTACATATTTACCTTATGGCACCAAACTTAAGTTTGGTGCAATTGAGCTAGAATTACCCCTACATTGTATGACCGCTCATATAACTCAGAGGCATATCTTAACTGGCGTGAATTATGTATGTATGGAACACCATTTACTTTAATAATTTTTTCGTTTTTTAAATTTCCCCTTTTTTTGTGCTGTAAGACCTTGCTCTTTGTCGAATTTCATGGTTCTAGGTCAACGGGAAGTACCCTACAGGTTTTCGACCCAAAACCTATATGGTACTGCCGGTTGACCTAGAATTGTCAACTTTGGTCAAAATCAAGGTATTACATAAGTAAAGGAAAATTTCCGAAAAATAAAAAAGTCGAAAATTAAGGTAAATTTAGGTACTTACAAATTTCGGCGAAAATCTAAATATGTCTATATCTTATTATCGTGTTGACTCTGGATCTTGATTTTTATATATCTAATTAGGACCATAAACATCAGTATCTGGTAAAAATTTTAACTTGCTAGGTCCACCCGTTCCTGAGAAAATCGGTGGTGACACACGGACATACAGACGGACAGACGGATAAGAAAGTGATCTTATAATTACCTTTTGAGATACGGAACCCTAAAAACGATTAATTTACTTTTACAAACTTATGATTAATTGTTAAACAAATAATTGTTCAACAATTTACAAAAATATAAAGTGTGAAACACTTCAAAGAAACATAATATTTAACTTATGATTAATTGTAGTTGTTGCAATACATTTCCTATGTGGATCGAACTACAAAGATAAATTTGTCCCTTAAACTAGTCTGAGAAGTTGGTACGGAAGCCTCGGCGGGCGAGTTCAACTCGATTTAGCTGGTTTTTATATATAATATAGAACCTACGTAAATTTGAACCTCCTGTGCGTACTGGTCCCAACATACGAGTATATGTATGAAGTTGACGTTAATCTTCACGTGAGTAGTATTATTGTTCTGTGTTCGTCCGCGTGTGGTGCCTTGCTTAAACTAGCTCCTCAGCAGCTCCAGAATCAGTGGCGAGGTGAGGAAGCCTCGATTGGTGGGTGGGACAGAGTGTTTATTCTATACGTAGTATTATTATTTGTTCTCGGTGCCGACAAAGAAAACCGATGCAACACAGAACAGATACTACGTATAGAATGGACACTCTGTTCGCCCCAACAATCGAGGCTTACTCACCTGCCTACCGATTTTGAGCTGTCGAGGAACTAACTTGAGCAAGGACGCGCCACACGCGAACGACGCGACGTAAATAAATCACTCAATAGCACTATTTTATTTATTAACATATTTTAAGGTTGGTTCCAATTAAGTTAGACCTCTAAATTGTATGAGCGCTCAGTTCCTTTTTTTACCTTTTGAGAAACTGAACCCTAAAAATGATAAAGTAGATATCTAGTTACTGTATAACTGAAGAAGACAAATTGTAGGTAGGTACATAATACATGTATTGGTGGAGTGATCAAAGTGTCCATTCTATATTTTGTTCTGTGTCGCATCCTCGCAGACAAAAAAGTTTTGTTCGCAGTGTGCGCAGGGTGATAGACAAAACTGTCTTGAGACAGACCGTTAAGACTGTTTTGTCTATAGTCTGCGCTCAGCCTAAAATAGTTTAGTAATTTTAGTATAGTGTAGACAGTATATTAGGTTTATAGTTTTTAGGGTTCCGTACCCAAGGGGTAAAACGGGACCCTATTACTAAGACTCCGCTGTCCGTCTGTCTGTCTGTCCGTCTATCGCCAGGCTATAGATCATTAACCGTGATAGTTAGACAGTTAAAATTTTCACAGATGGTGTATTTTTGTTGCCGCTAGAACAAATACAAAAATCAAAATCGTAGTCATAGATGGCGCCACCAATGCATAATTGGGTTAACAAAATGCAATCCACTAGTTTCGTCGTATCGATGTATCGAACCGTGGCTTAATTGGCAGAGCATCTGGACGTGTAATCCGGGGGGTGCGGGTTCGACTCCCGTCGGTACGATGAAATTTTGGATTGTGTTTAACAATTTACAAAAAAATATAAAGTGTGAGACACTTCAAAGAAACAATATTTGATTTACGCAGTGCAACATCTCTCGTCGGATTTGAAAACTGTAATGATTTCTTCCGAATGATTAACTTACGTAATAAGTAGTCATAGATGGCGCCACCAATGCATAATTGGGTTTACAAAATGCAATCCACTAGTTTCGTCGTATCGATGTAACACTAAAGCTACTTCTACTCGCCAATAGATGTCGGGAAGAGTCATATTTTAAGATTATCAATAAAGTACTTGTGTTAAGTTTCGAATATAAAAGACTATCTAATATTGTTTTTCCATACAAACTTTGAACCCCCGTTTCATCCCCTGAAGGGGTGAATTTTAAAAATCCTTTCTCAGAGGTTACTAACGTCGTAATAACTATCTGCATGCCAAATTTCAGCGCAATCCGAAACAATATTGATTTTCACACTTTGTTACCCCATTGCAAGGGGTGAAATTTCAAAAAAACCTGAAACACGTATTTTTTATTGTTTTACTGAAGCACTTATGTGAAGTTTCGGATAGAAAAGACTATCTTATCTTGTTTTTCCATACAAACTTTGAACCCCTGTTTCATCCCCTTCAGGGGTGAATTTTGGAAAATCCTTTCTCAGAGATAACTTACGTCGTTATAACTATCTGCATGCCAAATTTCAGCGCAATCCAAAACAATATTGATATTCACACTTCGTTACCCCATTTCTCCCTCTTAGGGGTGGAATTTCAAAAAAACCTGATACACGTATTTACTTATTTTTGTACTAAAGCACTTGTGTGAAATTTCGGATAGAAAAGACTATCTAATCTTGTTTCTCCATACAAACTTTGAACCCCCATTTCATCCCTTTAAGGGGTGAATTTTAAAAAATCCTTTCTTAGTACACCCCTACGTACTAAGACAAATATAGCCTCCAAATTTCAAGTCTCTACGACCAGCGGTTTAGGCTGTGCGTTGTCTGTCAGTGAGTCAGTCAGTCAGTATGTCAGGACAAAGATTCTTATAGTTTTAAAAAATCCTTTCTTAGTACACCCCTACGTACTAAGACAAATATACCCTCCAAATTTCAAGTCTCTACGACCAGCGGTTTAGGCTGTGCGTTGTCTGTCAGTGAGTATGTCAGGACAAAGATTCTTATAGTATTAGATAAGGGCCAGTTTCACCGGTTCCTGATAATGCGTTAGATAGTTATCTGACACATGACGCCATATAAAAGCTGTCGGATTTCTTCATTTTAGCGCTATAAGGAACCGGTGAAACTGGCCCTAAGACTTATTGTGTAGTAAATAAAGTTCATTTTTTTTATCATGCAGCTTCTCGCTGCGCCGCGCGAAACTATAAGCATTGTCACGTCGCGGTGTGAGCAGCTAGGCTATTCTGTAAGCTATCTCGACAGCGGAATCCGCGGTGATATTCGAATTTCGTACTACGAAATTCAATCGTGTCACGTTCGTAATACGGTTGAATTTTGTAGTACGAAATTCAAATCTCACCGCGGATTCCGCTGTTGAGATAGCTTACAGAATAGCCTAGCTGATCCTAACTGTGCCTAGCGGCTTCGCCCCATGTTAAAAAGTATTCTGCGTCCAGGTTAAACTACCTATCTATTATGAGCCCAATTTAATCCAAATCATTTCAGTCATTTGCGTGACTGAAACTTTAGCGTCGCCAAGAGCATCTGGCACTGATTGCATATTCAAAAATTGCCACCTTGAACAATTAAGCGGCAATAGCCCAATGGTTTAAGCGTCGGGCTGGAGATCGAGTGGTCTTGAGTTTTTTTTTTTTTTTAGTTTTATTATGGCTCCACACGATTAGTGTATTTAGCCAGTGTCAAGTATTGAAATTCTTTAAGTTTATATGAATTTAAGTCGTAGAGATGGGTTAAACTCACATTTCAGGTCAGTTTTCAAGTGAAAGTCTAATCGAAGTCATACCTTCAGTAAAGATATGGTGTTTACTGAAGATTTTCACTGGAATTTTGGTGAGAACGCAAATAGCATGTTTTTCAACATTGTGCTGTTTCCCTACACTCGCACTCATTCACCGGCACTTAATGGTTAATAATCCACATTTATTACACATTAACTCGCGGAAGAACACAAGTTTTAGGAAAAAAATACAATGAGACCACACACTTTTCCACGTTCCCGCCAAAACTCCGTTCTTGAGTTCGATCCCCACTCCAGACTCAAGCGTATGGGGGTTCTTGCTTATAATCATTCTGATATCAGGTTGGCTGGTCGCCTCCTTGTGTAGAATGACAGGTGCAGATTTGCCAGAAGAATGTAATACCAATTGCTAATTTGGGATTTGTTTCAGCTTTGAATATCAAGTAAATTAAAAGCTTTGAATATAAAAATATAGCAAAAATTAAAAATTTACTAAGTGCCTGATTTAACTATAAAGGCAAAATGTTTACATTACATCGTCATATTAGTTATGCTTAGTTGGCAGGCGTTCACAGGAATTGGGTAATTATCTGAAAGCTAAATGGGGTGGATTTTTGAGATGGGACTAATCAAGACGGTCGATGTCTTCTGTAGCAGCTACAGTAAAACATTCTTGTCCATTATTATTGATCAAATTTTAATCTGTAATTCAGACTGAAAAAAAATAGCAAGAAAATCTGCAATCTTAAAACTTTTTTGCACCAGTGGTTACGTAGTAACTATTATATAATCTATGCCAGCAGGATGTTAGAACAAATTATTATAAAAAAATAATAACAAAAAAGTTTTAAGATTGCTGATTTTCTTGGTATTTTTTTTCTCCAAAGCCTGTGAATTACAGCTCAAAATTTGATCAATAATAAATGGACAAGAATGTTTTAAAAAGTTTTGTAGATGATAAAATGAAAATAAATAAGAAAACTACTTAATCTAATACTATAAGAATCTTTGTCCTGACACACTGACTCACTGACAGACAACGCACAGCCTAAACCGCTGGTCGTAGAGACTTGAAATTTGGAGGGTATATTTGTCTTAGTACGTCTGTCTATTTGTCTATGTACTAAGAATGGATTTTTCAAAATTCACCCTTTTAAGGGATGAAATGGGGGTTCAAAGTTTGTATGGAGAAACAAGATTAGATAGGCTTTTCTATTCGGAGCTTCACATAAGTGCTTCAATAAAAAAAATAAGTAAATACGTGTTTCAGGCTTTTTCAAAATTGCACCCGTAAGAGAGTGAAATAGGGAAACACAGTCCGAAAATCAATATTGTTTCGGATTGCGCTGAAATTTGGCATGCAGATAGTTATTACGACGTTAGTTCCCTTTGAGAAAGTATTTTATAAATTCACCCCTGAAACGAGGGTTCAAAGTTTGTATGGAGAAACAACATTAGATAGTATTTTCTATTCGAAACTTCATACAAGTGCTCCAGTAAAAAAAGTTTCAGGTTTTTTTTAATTACACCCCGAAGAGGGTGAAATGGGGTTACAAAGTGTGAAAATCAGTATTGTTTCGGATTGCGCTGAAATTTGGCATCCAGATAGTTATTACAACGTTAGTTACCTCTGAAAAAGGATTTTTCAAAACTCATCCCTGAAGGGATGAAACGGGGGTTCAAAGTTTGTATGGAAAAACAAGATTAGATAGTCTTTTCTATTCGGAACTTCATACAAGTGCTCGAGTAAAAAAATAAGTAAATACGTGTTTCAGTTTTTTTTAAATCCACCCCTAAGAGGGTGAAATGGGGGTAACAAAGTGTGAAAATCAATATTGTTTCGGATTGCGCTGAAATTTGGCATGCAGATAGTTATTACGAAGTTAGTTCCCTCTGAGAAAGTATTTTCCAAAATTCACCCCTGAAGGGGATGAAACGGGGGTTCAAAGTTTGGATAGTCATTTTATTCGACATTTCAAACAAGTACTTCTGTAAATAAATAAGTAAATACGAGTTTCAGACTTTTTCAAAATGCCACCCTAACAGGATAAACTGGGGTAACAAAGTCTAAATATCAATATTGTTTCGGATTGCGCTGAAATTTAGAATGCAGATAGTTATTATGACGTAGCTATCTGCTCCGAAAAGATATTCTAAAAATTCCTCCCGGATACGGAATGGGGAATCAGTTTGTATGCCGAAACAAGATGAGATAAAGTACGTGTTGTAGGATTTTTCGAAATGGGGTAGGCAATAAAGTTTGAAACTTTGGGTTTTTCGGGTTTTATAAATATGAATCCCGAATTGCTTCAGTCACGCAATAACATGAAAACGGGTGAACCGATTTGGCTAATTCTTTTTTGATGTCTTTATTGATAGAATAGTTTTTACAAAAGAAAAGTTTTAAGTAAATAAAAGAAGTTTTTAACGCGGGCGAAGCCGCAGGACACTTCTAGTTCTTTATAAAATTATTCAGTTCGCGTAATAAAACCAGCCTTTGCAAAACATCCTGCTAATCGGAAAGGTTTTTGTGACAAATTGAAAATAACATTTATGAATTACAAATAACGGTCTGGTAACTCTTGGTAAATAAAACAAAGCAAATGGATTTTTATGTTTATTAACTTATAACAGAAGATGTTTACTTGACTTCACGTAATCTCCTGACGGCAGATCTACAGGAGGAAGCAGCAGTGGTGGAGAATACCCATGCACCGCCAGCTACAGTCCTCTTGCAACGCTTGCAGGACCAGATGCCAACGCACGAGCGCTTCATAGCGTCCTGGAAATAATGGAATAAAGTATTTAGACTTACAATTTAACATCATACAATTCCGGATAATGGGGATAACCGTTTTATTCCCAAAATCATCAAAAAATATAGATTATTTATTGCACAGCAAATAAACTATAATATAAAACAACATTCAACAATGGTAAAACAACTCATTGTCTAATTCAGTTGGAGCTATCATCAAACAACCTTACGATGGATAGTTATAAATTCAATTTATACATAAACATTCATTTATACATTAAAATTTGCAAATTCGTCAAATTAAAATAATTTAATTTAACATAATTGATTTTAACATCATTACATTAAAAACATCAATGAAGTGCATAACAGAGTCTGTACAGTGCTACGTGCAGGCAGTGCCTCACTACCGCGAAGTAACATTTTGTGTGACATTCTTGGGTTAGTATATGATCAAGTTAAGGATGAAGTTCGCCATGATTGTGACGCGGCCCGCGGGTCCCGAAGAAACACGAACATTTCCGATCGTTGCCGAGTATCGGCGCGATGTTATTTATAACATTTAACAAAATATATTATAACAGTCAAGGGGTGATATATTTAATGTGTTGTAAGAATATATTTTTATAATCAGGGCGAGCGAAGCGAGCCCTACACTATCCTACAACCTGACACCTTTTGTGGTGCACTTTACTGAAAAACTATCACGCCTATTGATTTGTGCTTTTGCATTGTAATTTAAATTCACATGTAGATGTGTTATCAGTAAAAAAATATATAATTTTATTAACATAAAAATAGCCGGCGAAGTGCGTGTCGGGCCACGCGCAGTGTAGGGTTCCGTAGTAGCCTGTTATTCAATGCAAGTCTTTACCCTTTATAAACAAGCAACTAGATACTTCGTCTTTGCACTTTAAAGGATTTATTCTAAGGATTATGTATTTGGTACAAAATTATCCAACACCCACTTTATTCAATAATATATTCAACGACTATTACTGCTAAACTGATAAAGTTATCTTAACCGCTATAGTTTCCTTTAAAGTTCATGAAATGCACTATTATCACGAATTTTTCCAGACTTTTCAAGCCAGCAGTTTAGCTTTTAGGGGGGGGGGGGGGGGCATTAGAAGATCAAAGAATTAACTTCGCTGCGAACATAATGTTTGGTTACTAACGCCATCTGTTGGAAATCTAAAGAATTTACATCTGTCATCCAAATGACTTCTGGTATCAGTGTACCATTTATGGCAGATATCTGCCATTTAGGCAGATTTAGGACTTAAATCTTAACTCTGGCAGATTATTTTTTATATCTTCTAGGCTAGCGTTTGACCACTATCTCACCTGTTGTGATGATGCGGATTACGCTGACGATTCCAAAAAGTGGCAGATTTCAAGGATCTTTATGAATTTTGAAATATAAATAGAATTTTGACAATTTTCTGTTTCTATTTAAAGTATAACATTCTTATTATACATTTTTTTGGTTGGAAATGCCCTAGGCTCTCCGTCTCCTCTCAAATCTACCACCGTACGCCGTCAAATCTTAACCGATAAAAAAAAATTACTATCGCGGCGTGTGAAGTCGGTTTTTGTCGTTTTGTAAATTATTTTAATTTTGTATAAAAATCGAAAAGCGGTTCATAGAATACATCTACCTACCAAGTTTCAACTGTGTATTCTTAGGAATTTCGTAACTATTATACTAACTATTCCCAAATTATTAGTACTTAGTTTCGGAAAAAAGTGGGTGTGACATACGGACTATGACTAATAATAATATTTTGTTTCTTGAAACATAGCTAAGATTGAATAATAAAATTGATAATTGGTATTCGAATGTTTTATTTATTTACTTTCACAATAGAAGCTATTGTTGTTTTTTGAAAATTAATATTATTTTTTATAATATATGTATATGTAATACATATATATGTACATAAATAGCAGAAAAAGCAATTAAAAGCGAGCATGTAATGTATTATATGTAAAAGTAGTAGATGATAGAGAGACCGAAAAGTGCTTTTTAGGGTTCCGAACCAAAAGGGTACCAACGGAACCCTATTACTGAGACTCCGCTGTCTGTCTGTCTGTCTGTCCGTCTGTCACCAGGCTGTATCTCATGAACCGTGATAGTTAGACGGTTGAAATGTTCACAGATGATGTATTTCTGTTGCCGCTAAAGCAACAAATACTGAGAACAGAACAAAGTTAAAAATTAAAGGGGTTGAAACAAAAAACGTGTTTTTTACGATAATCTATGAATCGTTCATAGATGGTGCTATCGTGTTTACCTTAATCTCGGAATCTGAATCTGAATCGCGGAAACGGCTCCAACGATTAAATAAAATTAAGTATACAGGGGATTTCGGGGGCGATTAATCGATCTAGCTAGGATTAATTTTCAGAAAATGTTGTTTTATTCGTGTTTTCAATAATCAGCTTTATCTATAATCAACTTAAAATATGACTCTATCCGACATCTATTGGCGAGTAGAAGTAGCTTTAGTGTTATTGTGTCGTTAAAGCAGTTAGTTGCTCTAAAATAAAAATAAAAATAGTATTATTATTCGCTGATAGATGTCTGTGAAAAGTCACATTTTTCTGTTTAAGTAGCAATAATAGTGGCAAAAAATACCGAGCAAAGCTCAAGAGCAAAGCCGGTCAACCAGATATTTAATAATTGCTAACACCTTTGTGTTAACGTTCACTTTGTTGGTGTTAGAAGTTCGTTAGATATCCGTTAGATGGCGTTCGGGACCCTCCAGGTGCGGGACAAATGTCTGACTCGCACCGGGCCAGTTTTTTTTACTATGACGTACCTTTTTTTAAATATAAATATTACATTATTATAGGCAAATATTAAAGGTACGATTTTATTTGTAATTGTGCCAAAATTGTATCATGGTAAAAAATTAAATATAAATTATTTTTTTTAAATTTTTCTATGATGCTATGATGTTATAAAGCTCTAAATTTTTTTATATAATATCTATTATTTGTCCTATATATAAAAAAATTGGATTAATTGTTGCAGTCTGTCTCCGTGTTTTACATTTTCTGCTTTAGAAAAAAAAAACAATTGAGTTACAGATCTCAAACTTTCAGAAAATAAATATTTTATTAGAACCTACATGTCGTATAAATATCAATCAGATTTCTTCCGGGAGCAGATTTTATTAGCTTATACCCCTAGGGCCTTTGGAAGTTTGAATGAGAAGGTAAACTTTATTTTTAGGGTTCCGTACCTCAAAAGGTAAAAAAGGTACCCTTATAAGATCACTTTCTTGTCCGTCTGTCTGTCTGTTTGTGTGTCACCACCGATTTTCTCAGGAGCGGGTGGACCTAGCAAGTTGAAATTTATACCAGATACTGAGATATATAATCCCTATTAGGTGTGTAAAAATCAAGGTCCTGAGTGAACACGATAAGAAGATATGGGCAAATTTAGATTTTCGCGAAAACTTGTAAGTACCAAAATGTACCTTCATTTTCAACTTTTACATTTTTTGAAATGTTTCCTTTACTTGCACTATATAACCTTACTTTTAACCAAAATTGACAATTCTAGGTCAACCGGAAGTGCCCTATAGGTTTTGGGTCGAAAACCTATAGGGTCCTTCCCTTTGACCTAGAATCATGAAATTTGGCAAGAAGCCTAAATAAAGGAAAAATTCAAAAAAATAAAAAAGAGTTGAAAGTCAAAGGGTGTCCCCATACATTGTTCACTCCAATCAAGATAGGCCTCTGAGTTATATAAGCGCTCATACAATTTAGAGGTCCAGCTTAATTGGTACCAACCAACGTTGGTACGGAAGTTTCGGTGGGCGAGTCCAACTCGACTTGACCGGTTATTATGCCTTATTTTATGCCATAATTCAATAATATGATGGCAAATTTTATGCATTTGTTGGAGTGGTTGGTGTTTTGGCAAATTTTTTGCCAGTGTGGGGCAAATTCGCTATTGAATATAAAAAAAAATACCAGACAGAAAAACTACGCGAGCCCTCACAAAGCTCGGCTTTTAGCTAGTTAATTATATTGACTGCTATATGTTATAACGCCCACTTCTATTACTGTGTCGGTAAAGCAGTTAGTTGCTCTCAATTAAAAAAAAATAGTATTATTATTCGTCAATAGATGTCCGGAAGAGTCATATTTGTCTGTTTAAGTGGCAAAAATACCGAGCAAAGCTCGGTTAACCAGATATTTAATAATATGAATTACTACAATTACTATTACTACTATATATGTAATACTATTATTCTACATTTGTGTTAACGTTTACTCAGTTGGTGTTAGAAGTTCGTTAGATATTCTTTAGATGGCGTTCGGAACCCTCCGTGTGCGGGACAAAAGTCTGACTCGCACTTGGCCAGTTTTATTTTATCACGCGGTTTCCTGCTGTAATAAGACATTTCATTGAGATAATTCGGCCGCGCTGCGTCAAGCTGCACTAATCTAATCCTGTTTATAATCATTGTTATCAGCCAATTTCTGTCCACTGCTAGACAAGACCCACCACTTGAGCTAGATCTTCAGCTATTTGTTCCTAATATGGATGAAACACTTCTATGTAGGATCATCTAAGCAAGTTATAGAAACGGAATCGTATTAAACCTTGCAGCTAGATTGAGATGAGATCCCAACTGTTGCACCATTTTCTTGTTGATTTGCTGAATGCTGGCTGTTCTTTTTTTTTTACCGACTTCACAAAAAAGGAGGTTCTCAATTCGTCGGAAACTTTTTTTAAATGTAGGTATGTTCACCGATTACTCGAAGATGCCTGAACCGATTTGGAAAATTCTTTTTAGGGTTCCGTACCCAAAGTGTAAAACGGGACCCTATTACTAAGACTCCGCTGTCCGTCTGTCTGTCTGTCTGTCCGTCTGTCACCAGGCTGTATCTCATGAACCGTGACAGTTAGATAGTTGAAATTTTCACAGATGATGTATTTCTGTTGCCGCTATAACAACAAATACTAAAAACAGAATAAAGTTAAAAATAATAGAGGGTCCCCATACAAGAAACGTGTTTTTTACGGCATTTCAATGTAACGCTATCTATGAACGCTAAGTTAGGTAAACGTCGCATAGATGGCGTTATATTGAAATGTCGATCCCTAATACCTTTGTTAGACGTTAGATGGCGTTATAAGAAATAAAATGTTTATAAATTATTTTTTGCTGGCGAAAAATGGTAGCGGTATTTTTTGCTCGATCTTATAAAATACTGTAGTGTGGTTCGAAACCCTACGAGTGCGAGTCTGACTTGCACTTGGCCAGTTTATTTTGTTTCAAAGGGTACCCTTCCCAGGTGTTCCCATTTAAATTTTAACGAAATCAGCCGAGCCATTTTTAATATATCAATATTTGTATTACGACGCATTTACTTATCTCAGCGATTTACTACTAATTACTGGCGCAGATTATGTAAGAGTTAAAAAGTATATTCTGTCGATTTTTTATGTAACATATAATTTATTTTGTTTGTAATATATACATATGCTAGAAGTGCCCTGCGGCTACGCCCGCGTTTAAAACTTCTTTCATTAACTTAAAACTTTTCTTTCGTAAAAAACGGTGTCATAAAAAAATATCAAGAACTAATAAGCCAAATCGGTCCACCCGTTTTCAAATTATCGCGTGACTAAGGGAAATATGGATTCATTTTTATTAAACCCAAAAAACCATTTGTTACCCCCATTTAACCCTTGTAGGGGTGGAAGAAAATGAAAATTCGAAAAATCCTTAAACACGTTTTCACTTATTTATTTACAGAAGTACTTGTGTGAAGTTTCGAATAAAAAAGAATATCTAATTTTGTTTCTCCAAGCAAACTTTGAACCCCAGTGTCATCCCTTTAAGAAGTTAATTTTGGAAAATGCTTTCTTAGCTAATACCTAACTATGTCATAACATAACTATCTGCATGCCAAATTTCAGCGCAATCCGAAACAATATTGATTTTCAGGCTTTATTACCACTTCACCTCTTAGGGGTAGAACTTCAAAAAAGCCTGAATCACATATTTACCTATTTATTTACAGAAGTACTTGTGTGAAGTTTCGAATAAAAATACTATATAATTTTGTTTCTCCATGCAAACTTTGAACCCCCGTTTCAACCCCTTAAGGGGTGAATTGTGGAAAATCCTTTCTTAGCGGATACCTACGTCATAATAACTATCTGCATGCCAAATTTAATGCAATCCAAAACAATATTGATTTTCAGACTTTGTTACCCTACTTTGTACCTCTTACGGGTTACATTTAGAAAAAACCTGAATCACGTATTTACTTATTTCTTTACAGAAGTACTTGTGAGAAATTTCGAATTAAAAATACTATCTAATCTTATTTCTCCATCATAATTTGAAACCCCGCTTCATCCTTCAGCTATCTCTGAATACGGTCTCATGCCAGCAATAACTGAACCAACTAGAGGCCACACGTGCCTTGATCACATATATATCTCGAGTTCTTTTGGCGTCCAGACACCTATAGGCATTATATGTCGCACAGATATAACCGGCCACTACCCAGTAATAGTTGGCTTACACTTTGGTAAAACTAATACGATTCGGCCTAGTCGTACAGTACTACAAAGGGACCTGGAATTAATTAATAAATAAACTGGCCAAGTGCAAGTCGGACTCGCACTCGTAGGGTTCCGTAACACAGTTAAGTATTCCATAACTATGATTTTTCGCAACTACAAAATTAACTTTGTTTTTCATAGTGTTTGTATGAAAAACAAAGTTATCTTTGCGGTCGCCATATCTCTAAAACTGCTGACTTTATCTCGTTCAAACCAATTTTCGTTGTTAGTTTTTATTGAGATCTACAGCATATATTTTTTTTTGATTTTTCACTCACATACTTTCAAAGTTAGAGGGGGGGGACACACATTTTACCACTATAGACGCGCCTAACTTTCAAATGATTGACTTTGAAAAAAAAATGATTTTAGGAACCTCAATGTCATTTTTGAAGACCTATCCATAGACACCCTACACGTGTAGGTTTGAAGAATTTTTTTTTTTGTTTCAGTTCCATGTATTGGATGCCCCCCCCTTAAACTTTTATATTTTTTATTTTTGTATAAAAATCGGAAAGCGGTTCACAGAATACATCTACTTACCAAGTTTCAATTCTGTAGTCCTAACAGTTTCGGAATAAAATGGCTGTGACATACGGACGGACAGACAGACAGACAGACATGACGAACCTATAAGGGTTCCGTTTTTTGCCATTCGGCTACGGAACCCTAAAAAGGAGCTTTCCAACACCGAGTGGTCAGTTATCACCAACCACGTTAACGAAGACCAAGTTAACATGTTTAAGTACTGGTACCGGAACCAGGTCAACGTTGTTCGGTGGTCGGGAGCATACTCGGACCCCTACAGGTTGGAGTGCGGGGTGAGGCAAGGGGGGTTGTCCTTTTCAACGTTTTTCAACCTTTATATAAATGCACTGATCGAGGAGCTCAGCAGCACACATGTCGGCTGCCATATAGACGGAGTAGCTTTCAATAACATCAGCTATGCGGACGACATGGTGCTGCTTAGTGCCTCGATGTGTGGGCTGTCAAAACTGATAGGTCAGTGTGAGAGATACGTCCTTAGCCACGGTTTATTGTATAACTCAAATAAGAGTGAATATATGGTCTTTCAGGCTAGAGGCAAGTGTTTCAAGACTATACCAGCCCTGAAACTAAACGGAACTCCCTTAAAGAAGGTTGAAACTTTCAAATACCTTGGACACTTTGTTACCTCTGACCTGAAGGACAATATGGACATAGAGAGAGAGCGACGGGCGTTGTCTGTACGAGCTAATATGATAGCTCGCAGGTTTGCTCGCTGCTCGAGGGACGTCAAAATAACTCTCTTTCGGGCATTTTGTACGTCCTTCTACACGAGCAGCCTCTGGGTGCACTACATTCAGAAACAGTACAACACCCTGCGCATACAATACAATAATGCTTTTAGGGTGTTGTTGGGGCTACCTCGATACTGTAGTGCTTCGGGGATGTTCGCCGAAGCCCGAGTTGATTGTTTTTATACGACAATGAGGAAACGGTGCACATCCCTGGTGCGCAGGGTTCGGGCCAGCCCTAACAGCGCCCTAAAAGTATTAACTGACAGGTTTGACTGTGCCTATATAAACCATTGCTGTATGATACATGCTACAAAACTTATGAAGCAAAATTTCTATTGATTAATTTATTTATTATTTTATTTTATTATTATTATTTTTTTTATGTCATGAATAATATATTTTACTTACACGTTTCTAATTTTATAAATTTTAATTATAATGATACTTTAATTTTATTATAAGATAATTAATAATTATATAAGATAAAGTAATTAATTAATTGCATTATTTAGTTATGATTTTTAAATGTAATGTGTTTTATGACTGTCTAGATTAGTTATTATAAATTATGTGAACATGTATGACTATGAATTGGTTGAAATAAATGAAATGAAAAAAAAAATGAAAATTAAGGACATAATCATTTTACCACTTACTCATATTTACAATCTAAGTCTTGCTACAGGAACGTTTCCAGTTTGCTGGAAAATGGCTTCAGTCATCCCTATTCATAAAGGCGGTCCAAAAGATAGCGTTGAAAATTATAGCCCTATATCATTGCTTAGTGCTTTTTCTAAAATACTCGAAAAACTTGTAAATAAGAGATTAACCAACTTTATAGAGACCCGCAATTTAATATCGCCACGGCAATTCGGTTTCCGTAAAGGAAAGTGCGCCGAAGATGCTGTTTCTCTCCGTACCACTACTGTGTCCGCATGTCTTGACAGCAAACAAAAATGTGTTGGTGTGTTTCTAGACCTGGCTAAGGCTTTCGACACTGTCTCCGTTCCTATTCTCTTAAAGAAACTTGACAATATGGGAATACGGGGTGTAGCTCTGAAATGGTTTGAAAGTTACCTGCCGGATCGGAGACAGTGTGTAAAGATTGGCCGGGTGCTGAGTAGTCCACAATCGATCACTTTCGGCGTACCTCAGGGCAGCATATTAGGCCCCACGCTGTTTACGCTGTACATAAACGACGTACACGACCTCAAAATTAAAAATGCCGAAATATTATGCTACGCCGATGATACTGCTATCATATTTAAGGAAACGTCTTGGCCTGCCGCTCTCGCTGCGGCTGAAACAGGTATGGTAGAAGTTTCTGGTTGGCTTAAGAAGAACCTTTTAACACTCAACACGGAAAAGACGGTATACCTTTGCTTTCATAAATCTTCAGCCTCTGCTCCAAATACACCAACTCAAATAAAAATACACAGCCCTGTATGTGACCAAGGAGTCTGTAGCTGCAACTCTCTTAAAAGAATTGATTTCGTTAAATATTTAGGAATTTTTATAGATGAAAAACTATCATTCAAAAACCACATACAGACACTCTCGGCTCGGGTAAGAAAAGTAATTAGGGTTTTTAAACACCTTCGCGACATAGCTTGTATGGACACAATAAAGTCTGTGTATTTTGCGATATGCCAATCTCTTATAACATACTGCATCTCTTGTTGGGGTAGGTAGAGCTGCCAAAACCTTACTCATCCAAGCGGAACGAGCACAGCGCTCCGTACTCAAAGTGATACTGAAGAAGCCGCTTTGCTACTCAACGACATCGGTTTACAGAGATACTGGAGTACTCAGTCTAAGGCAGCTGTATATTCTAAAGGTGTCACTTGCAATGCATAAAACAGTGCTAGCATCAGCAGAGTATGAAGAGTTGTGCAAACGCAGAGTTTTTCGAGTGCCATATCCCGCTGTAAATTCAGTTTTTGCTTATCGCTTCGATGAGTTCAGCCGAGCCCATGTCTATAATACCGTAATAAAAAACTGTGACATTAAAGAAAAATCGGTATATGAGGCAAAAAAACTCGTACGCAATTGGTTATCTTCACTTACCTATGAGGGAACTGAAGATATCTTATACATATAATCCTAATTGTAATTTCTGACATACAGATTAAATGAAATTTATAATGTAAGACATTATAAATTTCATTTAATCTGTATTGAATAATACACTATTCCATAACAACATTATTAAATTTAATTAAGTAGGTACGTACATAAGTGATAAGTGAATGCATAAGTGAACTATAAGATTAGTTATTCCTATGTGCTTAGTTTAACAAAAATTTAATTCATTGGTTTATATATGTATGGTTATATATATATATATATATATATACATATATCTATATCATTGTATTTCTCTATTACGCAAAGCATTCTTTATTACGCAAGCAGGTCAAAATTTGTAATGTCAAATTGTAAATCGTATTGGGTTTTCACGATACAGGCTTGCCTAGTGTGAAGACCATAATTTTAATCTATGTATAGTCTTCCAGCATGATACATATGTTTTTAGTTTACTTAAGTTCTTTATGTATATTATTGCACGTCTTGTTTTATGCTGAAATAATAATATAATAATAATAATATCTTTATTGTCACAAAAGAAAAGACTTAGATATAAAAAAAGAATCATTTGGATCCGTTCACTATTGACGGAGAAATCGCGTAACATACACAAAAAAAAAAAAAAAAAAAACATACAGGCGAATTGAGAACCTCCTCCTTTTTTGTGAAGTCGGTTAAAAACAGTTGTTAATCTTAGTAGTAAAACTTAACTAGGTCTAGGAATTTATATAATTTTAACGCCTCTTTAATTTTTGTACCTGATAAATGTGTTTTTATAGACTTTTGGCACCTGAGCTAGTAATAAAACTGTATTACAGATTACAGAAGCCTCCGTATTACATAGGACTCAGTTACAATTTATTTTATACAAGAAGTGCCCCGCGGCTTCGCCCGCGTCAAAAACTTCTTTTATTTACTTAAATTATTTATTTTGTAAAAACCGTATCATAAAAGACATCAAAGAAGTTAAAGTAAAATCGGTTCAAACTTTGAACCCCCGTTTCATCCCCTTAAAGAGTGAATTTTGAAAAATCCTTTAAGTTCTTAACGGATACTTACGTCAAAATAACTATCTGCATGCCAAATTTCAGCACAATCCGAAACAATTTTGATTTCAAACTTGGTTACCCCACTTCACCCATTTAGGGGTGGCATTTCGAAAAAGCCTCAAACACCTATTTTCTTATTTATTTACTGAAGCACTTGTGTGAAGATTCGAATAGAAAAAACTTTCTAATAATGTTTTTCCATACAAACTTTGAACCCCCGTTTCATCCCCTTAAAGAGTGAATTTTGAAAAATTCTTTCTTAACAGATACCTTCGTCAAAATAACTATTTGAATGCCAAACAGTGCAATCCGAAACAATATTGATTTCAGACTTTGTTACCCCACTTCACCCTTTTAGGGGTGGCATTTCGAAAAAGCCTGAACCACGTATTTTCTTAATTATTTGCTGAAGCACTTGTGTGAAATTTCGAATAAAAAAAACTATCTAATCTTGTTTCTCCTTACAAACTTAGAACCCCCGTTTCATAATCTTAATGGGTGAATTTTGGAAAATCCTTTCTCAGAGGGAACTAACGTCGTAATAACTATCTGTATGCCAAATTTTAGCGCAATCCGAAATAATATTGATTTTCACACTTTTTTACCCCATTTCACCCTCTTAGGGGTGGAATTTAAAAAAAACTTAACCACGTATTTACTTATTTTTTTACTGAAGCACTTGTAAGAAGTTCCGAATAGAAAATACTGTCTAATCTTGTTTCTCCATACAAACTTTGAACCCCCGTTTCATCCCCTTCAGGGGTGAATTTTAGAAAATCCTTTCTTAGAGGTAACTAACATTGTAATAACTATCTGCATGCCAAATTTCAGCGTAATCCGAAATTTTATTGATTTTCACACTTTGTTACCCGATTTTACCCTCTTAGGGGTGGAATTAAAAAAAAAAGCTGAAACACGTATTTACTTTTTTTTACTGAAGCACTTGTGTGAAGTTTCGAATAGAAAAGACTATCTAATCATGTTTCTCCATACAAACTTTGAACCCCCATTTCATCCCCCTGAGGGGTGAATTTTGGAAAATCCTTTCTTAGTACACCCTAACGTACTTAGACAAATATACCCTCCAAATTTCAAGTCTCTACGACCAGCGGTTTAGGCTGTGCGTTGTCTGTCAGTGAGTCAGTCAGTCAGTCAGTGAGTATGTCAGGACAAAGATTCTTATAGTATTAGATTGAATAATATTTTTACAAATGTAGCCAATTTCTTTATTTTTTTTTTATTCTTTTCAAAAAACCATGCATATTGTGCATGCGTGTGTTCATGCGCGTGTGTGTGTGTTTGTGTATGAGTGTGTGCGTGCGTGTGTGTGTTTGCGTGTTTATAACGAGTAGTTTACCTTTCTAAACATCATACATCAGGTTTAATATTTTTTTCTGTTTCTATATATGACATCGATTTTAGGGTTCCGTAGCCGAATGGCAAAAAACGGAACCCTTATAGATTCGTCATGTCTGTCTGTCTGTCCGTCCGTATGTCACAGCCATTTTATTCCGAAACTGTTAGGACTACAGAATTGAGACTTGGTAGGTAGATGTATTCTGTGAACCGCTTTCCGATTTTTATACAAAAATAAAAAATATAAAAGTTTAAGGGGGGGCATCCCATACATAGAACTGAAACAAATTTTTTTTTCTTCAAACCTATACGTGTCTATGGATAGGTCTTCAAAAATGACATTGAGGTTCCTAAAATCATTTTTTCTCAAAGTCAATCATTTGAAAGATAGGCGCGTCTAAAGTGGTAAAATGTGTGTCCCCCCCCCCTCTAACTTTTAAAGTATGGGAGTGAAAAATCTAAAAAAAATATATGCTGTAGATCTCAATAAAAACTTTCAACGAAAATTGGTTTGAACGAGATACAGTTAGCAGTTTTAGAGATATGGCGACCGCAAAGATAACTTTGTTTTTCATACAAACACTATGAAAAATAAAGTTAATTTTGTAGTTGCGAAAAATCATAGTTATAGAATACTTAACTGTGTTACGGAACCCTACGAGTGTGAGTCCGACTTGCACTTGGCCAGTTTTTTTTATCCATTCAATTACTGTTTTTTTAACTTTGTCAAGTGAGAGAGGATAAATGTGAAACATTTTGTTAAATCTGTTGTAAAGAAGGTTTGATTGCACCATATAAAGTCTGGAAGCTAGTGTCGTCTTATGGAAACTGAAGGGACACACTCTAGATGGCCTCCTTGCTCCACTTATATCTATATCTGGATCATAAGGCAGGCTTTTGTGTTTGCGAAGTATGGTATGCAAAATATAAAGTTGTCGAATCGTCAACAGATCGGCTTCACGATATAAAGCTGAGGTTGAATATCTAATTGGTTTTTTAAGATATACTTTTATTATTGCTCTTTGAGCTCTCTCAAGTGGCAGCAGCGTGGATAGGAAGGTACCTCCCCATACAGTATCGCAATATGACAATATAGATTGCGCTTGTGAGTAGTAGACAATCTTAAGAGTTTCAGTATCAGCAGATGATCTTAACTTTTTAGGGTTCCGTAGCCGAATGGCAAAAAACGGAACCCTTATAGATTCGTCATGTCTGTCTGTCTGTCCGTACGTATGTCACAGCCATTTTATTCCGAAACTGTTAGGACTACAGAATTGAAACTTGGTAGGTAGATGTATTCTATAAACCGCTTTCCGATTTTTATACAAAAATAAAAAATATAAAAGTTTAAGGGGGGGCATCCCATACATGGAACTAAGTAAACAAAAAAAAAATTATCTTCAAACCTATGCGTGTGGGGTGTCTATGGATAGGTCTTTAAAAATGACTTTGAGGTTTCTAAAATCATTTTTTCTCAAAGTCAATCATTTGAAAGATAGACGCGTCTAAAGTGGTAAAATGTGTGTCCCCTTCCCTCTAACTTCTAAAGTATGGGAGTGAAAAATCTTAAAAAAATATATGCTGTAAATCTCAATAAAAACTAACAACAAAAATTGGTTTGTACGAGATACAGTCAGCAGTTTTAGAGATATGGCGACCGCAAAGATAACTTTGTTTTTCATACAAACACTATGATAATATCGTTTAAAAACTAAAAAACAACCGACTTCAATGCCGCGCTATTCATTTTCAGTACCAATTTTGAGATGTTTAATATCTCTGGAGATACTTATCATACCTTGATAAAATTACCATGGTACCACACTTGGGATATCTCCTTTCGAACAAAACAAGAATAATCGAAATCGGTTCATAAACGACGAAGTTATCCGCGAACAAACATAAAAAAAAAAATATATATACGGTCGAATTGAGAAACCTCCTCCTTTTTTTGAAGTCGGTTAAAAAACAAAGTTAATTTTGTAGTCGCAATAAATCATAGTTATACATGGAATACTTAATTGTGTTACGGAACCCTACGAGTGCGAGTCCGACTTGCACTTGGCCAGTTTTTTTTAAATACGTATATCAGACGTCTTGCTCTGGATGTTAGATTTTTTATATGAGGTTTCCAGCTTAGGGTCTGATCAATTTGTACCCCTAGGTACCTTATGTCTGTGGTTCTTGCTAGGGTAGTACAATTGACAGTTTCGAGATTTGTGTGCGACTATTGAAAAAGATTTTGGTTGTGACTGTGAGCTTGGGGAAAATGTTATAAATTTAGTTTTTTGTAAATTTAGGGTTAGCAGATTTCAAGAAAGCCAATAAAAATCTTTTTAATTTTTTCATTTTCATCCCTTTAAGGGGTGAATTTTGAAAAATATTTTCTTGTACTAAGACTAATATTTACACAAATAAGTAATTTAAGTTGAGTTTGTTATATATATTATATATTAAAAAAAAAAAATTTTGCAAAGCCAAGCCAAATTTTGTTCTTCACTATCGAAACTGATAAATTTCCGTTTACATTTTTTTTCCTACGCCAACATAAACCCCCTTCGAGTCTCCCGTGGACCCCTGGGGGTCCACCTGGACCACTTTGGGAATCGCTGCGTAGCTAGATAAAATCTTCAGTTGTTCTTAACACCTGCCAAGATAGCAGGTACGCAAATAAAGACACGTAGGTACTCGCCGAAAACACTTCAGGGTTGTCTAAAAATAGTTATCACAAGCCCATTTTGTATCAACATTTTGGTACAATGCTATGCAGTTTATGAGTCCAATCAATGATACAACAAAAGTGTGAAACAGATTTTAATCCAAGTGTTTTAAAATTAATCCTAATAACTAAGTACATACCTTATCAATTTTGTCTTTTCTCTTAATAGCACCAGACAATTAAGATTTATTTATAGAATTGAGACCTAACAACAATGTGAGTAGAGTATAATATTTACAAGAGTATACAATATTTAGTAATTAAAAATAGGGCTAGAATGAGAATCCCCACAGATAGTAACAAAAACAGGCAATCTTATGTAAAAATTACAAAATGATTAAATTTAATACAACAATACATAGGAGGCACAATATTTTTAAGTTCTAAGAAAGTAGAAATGGCACATATGTAGTTCTAGTGATGCCACAAAATTTTACAGTAAATTCATCCAAGAATATATTTTGAGCTTTATTTAAGTATCAGTCGCCTAAATCACTATCTTTATCTCCAATAGCATATAAGAAGCTAAATGCTGCTCCGAGGAGTGCTGTGCCTAAGAGATCCCCAAGAGCAGTCAAGTAAGGTATCGCAGAGTTGTCGGGGTCCATGCCCATAGTCCACATCCACAGAACCATAAAATGACTGATGATGAGCAATAGAAACACTTGCAGTAATGCAGCACACATGTACACCAGTATAAACGTAGGTGTAGTAGAAGTATGTCCAGCTCGGAGGTAACCAATGGTATAAATAAAGATGAGCTGCCCAGGAATTACCATCAGTAACAGCAATTTAGTAGTGCTACTTATTACAGAGTTCTCCTTCTGACCTGTATGTAGTAATGTAGAGAGTCTAGATGCATGAACGGCCACCATATTGCCACCAATCCCATTTATGACTAACTGGTACACAGCTATGCCTCTATACATAGACACGGTGTGGTCCAATATCAAACCCCCAGCACTGCTGATCACCATTGCAGACACAACCGGGACCCATCCTTCATCCAGAGCTTGTCTAGTGAATTTATTATTCCAAGCTGTGTACCCACACACTGGCACTAAAACCGCGCCAACAATTATAATAATAGAAGGCAATATCACACTTGTGCCAACAGATTTATACAACACGGATGCTATCCAAGACAACAGTGCCAAAGTGGTTAGATCTCCCAGACTGGCAGCGATGGGTGTGGCGATGTTGTCTGGATTTATATACATTTTTTTCGAGACAACCACTACTCCAATCATGATGACTCCGAGGACGAAACTTGCGGATGATGCTGTTAACACACTAGACGCACACAATAGTAATGCATGATGAATATCAAATTGTCCTTCTGGTATCCAGCCCATGGCTACTGCGGCCATGGCTGCCAGAAACCCCACAAGCACAGCTTGACATTGAATGAGACACAAGTTTCCCACCACTAATGAGGTCAAACTGGTGTCCAGATGGCCCAAATGTGCGTGAGTCGACAACCGTGATGCTAATGTCATTTCTAAATTACCTTTCAACCCTAATAGCGCTGGAACTAATATGTATACTTCAGATACTTTAATGAAAACATCCCAGTGCTGCACCACGTCCAGCAGCAGACTGGCGGCCACCATGCCGAACCCGGCCAGCAAGAACGACACAAACATCTGGACGCCGGTCACCCAAGAGTTCTCTTTTTCTAACTTTATATCGGGCGGTTTATCTCCGTTTACTAGACGGTATGCAGTAGTAGCCTCCGCACCTGTCTTTGTTGATTGCGCCATCCTAGAGCTATTGTTCTTGTTTCTGTTCATGGTAATTGTTAAGGCTGTTAATATAAATTAAGTACGTAATGATAAGATTCCACAAAGAAAACAGACTTAGTACTGACGGTGATCAATCCTTTTTCCAATTTTTTCAAGGGTTTATTTCATTTCTGCCTTATCTAAAGCTGCTGCGCTACTTGAAAATTTATCAAAATAAATTGACAGTAAGTGAGTCGTGGCTCAATTTAAGAACGAAAAGTGCAAAAAGCAAAAACTACAAAATCAGCTGATAATTTAAAAACACTGACCACTGCGCACAGAGTATTTTTTTTTATAGATAGGCCATTATAGAGGCTTTACTCCACAGAACACTACTACTTTGCCGAGCTTTACTCTAGGGCTTCGGAAGAAAAAACGATTGGTGGCGCCGTCTATAGCTACATACCGAAAACTTTCCTTTCTATACGTATAAATCTCAGACGAGAATAAAAGAGGCAGACATAACGTTCCCGAACACACGAGTGAACGAGATTGATTACCACTACGTACTTTTTACTCTGTAGCGATACGTGCGTCTGTGGCATGTAATGTTAATGTTGCTAGTTTATGAAATAAAATACCACTCGCTTTTCGATGAAACATTTCATTAATACCTACTGGAACTGGATTCCAGTAACTGAGTTTGAAGTTTTAATAACACAAGTAGATAAATATATAGTCAGAATTATTATTTATTCGTAGGTCTTACAAATAATTCAGTGCAATCATTTAAAGATTGCTGAGGTCCTATTTTTTGAGATAAAAATATACCCAGAAAATTTTTAAAAATAAATATTTCTATCAAATATCTTGTACATAACTATTAGTGGGTTTGAATTATGAATTTAGTTCGATTTCATTTTATAAAAAAATCTCAGGTCTAGAGCTTTTGGTAGCGTGGCCACATGAGATAGAAGATTATAAACAAAACCATAAATGTATATAGAACCCAGTGATACAAAGCAAAAAACAATCAGTATATCATATGAAATAATGAGAAAAGTGCCAAAATAAACTTCACAATTTCATAAGACGCCATTAAACTCAAAGTTTGTTTAGCTAACAACGGGTAACAACGTTGCTGACCCTTAAAAAAACCGGCGCGCACTGAGAGACGGAAATCGTTTAGCTTTGACCGTTTCCGTTACATTAAATAAATCCATACTATAGCCCTTTTCATGTGGGAAGGAGACGGAGCTACCCGCCGTCTATTCTTTTCTCTTTATACGGGTCTGAACTAGTTTAACGAAGCACTTAAGCACTTTATAATATCGCAAACAATTTTACTAACCTCTCATGAAGTAGGGAAAATTACCCCAAAATTTCGGATAAAATAAACTTGTCACACTGACTAATCTTGGTGGATTTTTGTATACGTTTTGCGTTCCAAGTCGTACTTATTACTAAAATAATTTGACGATTATTAATCAAAACAACAAATTTACCTGTGAAAAGAGATACCATCATGACTCTTCTGTTTCTGTGAACTATTTTGCAGTCCTGAAAGACGCAATACGGCATAATTATAACGAAAGCAACGCTGCGAAGTATTAAATTAGCGAAACGTACGACCTTGCTGTTGCTTGGTAGCGGAGTGAACGCGGAAACTAATTAATCAAACATTTAGTATTACTGAACTTGCGTTCACTCGTGTGTTCAGGAACGTTAGGTTTACCTTTTTTGTTCTCGTCTGAGGTATAAATAATATATAAGATCTACCATATATATTTATATACGTATATAATGTCTATCATCATTCCTAACTGATTTATTGTTTGTAGATATCTGGCTTCAGAAAATAAAACTCATAAAGTCGTATTTTAAAATTTATTTTGTGATACGTTCATACAATTTTTTAATTACAATTATAATGTAGGTAATGATTTCAAAATTACAATAATCGAAACTAATATTATAAGGAGGACACGTTTTTAAACGAGTTCAACTTTTGAGATGTTTAATCGCGAAGCAAGTGCATCGGTTTCAATATCGCGGAAAATCCCAAATTACTATGAGTGCGGAAAATATCGTTTGCGCGATGTAGGATCTCATACATTTAGGAAATATAGGAGAGTTATTAAAATCTACGCTAGCACCATCTCTGGGTTTTATTCTAATATTATAAATGCGAAAGTAACTCTGTCTATCTGTCTGTCTGTTTGTTTCGCTCTCACGCCAAAACTATTGAACCGATTTAAATGAAATTTGGTACACAGATAGTCTAGAGCCTGAGAAAGGATATAGGCATATTTTTAATGACAAAAGAGGGTTGTAAAGGGTTGAAAGGGGGGATGAAAAGTTGTATGGAAGTATCGTCATTTTTAAAGCTTGAAATTTATGTTTTAGGCTTTTGTTTCGATATAAATGAATATGACATTCAAAGTTTGTGAGGGAGAAGGGGGAGCGGAAGGGGAGGGGAGGGGATGAGTAGGGTAGGGGGAGGGTGGGTGGAGTTGAGGGGTAGGGTAGGGGAAGTTGAGGGGGTGGGGAGGGGGAGGAGAGCTGGAGGGGAGCGGATGTGGAAGTGAGGGGAAGTGGGAGGGGAGGTAAGTGAGGGGAAGGGGAAGGGGGTGAGGTGGAATTGAAGGGTAAGGGGAGGGGACGATATGTGAGGGGCGGAGGGAAGGGGGGATTAGCGTGGCGTGGTACGGCGTGGTGTAGTTGGGATACGTATGTGTCTTATTTGTTAATGCTACCCAAAGACACTATTCCACGTGGACGAAGTCGCGGGCACAGCTAGTCTAATATCTTTATACATAAGGACAGATATAACCGTTTTTTCTATAGGTAGAAGAAAACACTAGACGTAAGTCCGAGGAGCAGGGGCTCAACTCAAGGAATTACGGAACAGCACCAGGTAGTTGATTAAATAAATAAGAAAATAACGACCGGCAACCGGCAATAATAACAGACGGAACGCCATTGTTGTTTGTTGTTTGTTGACACTTGACTAACAGATCAGATATTACAGAATATAAAATTATCATCAGTGAAATCTATGTTGACATACCTCAGATACAATCCTTATATTAAACGTCTAAATTTAAATGACAGTAGGAAAAAGACTTAAGGGATATCATACAGTACTCTTTTAAATTGGGATCATTTTTTCCCCTAGTTGCATCGTGAAATGTTATAAGATTGTATAGCCTCATAGAGAATATATATGAGAACATTAGCGTATGAGAATAAATAGCTATAGAGATATAACCCGACTTAAATGATGAACACGTGATACATATGCCAGCTATAAAACAACAACAACAACGTAATTTGGTCGGGTCATATATGACAGCGGGTGAGAGCCAATGGGTGCACTAGAACTTGGTGCCAGTGCTGGAGCCAGTTTGTAAAATCGCATACACAGAGAAGGATAAAAAAAATTTGTTCATCTCGCTCTCTCATGCTAGTGATTGTATAGTTTGATCCTCCTCATATTATTATTGTTATATAAATGCCAAATCCATTTAATACTTTTAATAATTATTTATTTATTTACATTAATATGTTTTTAAAACTACCTAACTATAAACAAATAAATATACCTAATAAAAAACCATAAAAACTAAAATTTAGTCTACCAAACCACTACTAGTAGGTAAAGTTCCCAAAATGCTGGCTGTATTCCCCCATTGAATGGCGATGCTTATAGTCTCTGAGCTAAATACATGCCAGCATTTTGGTCCCGTGTCGTTTCAACCAGCCGTGTGGAAAGTCCTAGAGTCTCAACCCCAAAAGGCACAAATAGATAGCAGCTGTCTAAACCACTATATTTGCGCCTTTTGAGGTTCTCAGCTGCTTCTGCGGCCACACCAGCCTTTTTCTGTGTACCGGGAAAATGTGACGGTGCCAAAGTGTCGACGCAAGTAGCGTCCCATACCAAGGGCCGCCCCAACTTTCATGGTATTAATGTCATACCGTCAGGTCTCTTACCATAATCACGCATTAAGCCATTTGGTTTCAAAACTGCTGCGCAGTTGATGGTGGTAAAAGCCCGACGGATGATGTCATTAAGGCTAGCGTGAGGAGAAATCCTGCCTGCACTCTTAATGCAGGAGAGACCATGGTGACCAAGCCGGCTGACGGCACTACCGCACGGGCAGTGGTGTGGAGCACAACACTGTACACAGGTAATGACGCCTGTACCCATGCTCTCTCATCCAAATGTATGTTCAAAACCGATGCCAAAGTATGTTTTATTAAGTTATCTAAAGTGTTTAGGATTTCTGGGTGTTTCCAGAGCTAAGAACAGCGCACTGTATAGGTAAATTTTGGGACAAAAAGACAGAATTTAATAATAGTAAAAGCCATGTGGGTGTTAATTTTGAACAAGCGATTCGAGCATTGTGTAAAATTTTGAATTTTATCATCAAAATATAATTGGAAGGATTCGTCTAAGATAGGGGAACCCAATAAACGTAGTGAATATTTATCAATTATTTTTATGTTGGGTGCTATGGAATTGAATTTTTTGATAATCGAATCTTTGGATGAATTTTTTTCCGAAATAAAAAGTTCACATTTTGAGAAATTTAGTTTCAGACCAATTGAACGAAAATATTCTATAAGTAAAAAAAAGATCGTTATAGACTGTATCTGTATCTCCACCTAATGTACCATCATCCAAGTACCACACATTCAACTTTGACTTAAGACGTTGAATGATGGGATGGACGGCAAGACCGAAAACTGCTGGTCTTAGGGGATCACCTTGCTGACATCTAACAGCAGAGCTAATTTCATTGCCAACATATGTTAATTTTGAAGGCCAGCCATAACATTGCCAAAGAAATGGATATGAATTTGGAATTTTCTCTTTTATTTGCGTTAAGAGGGTTCCTCTATCTACAGAATTAAAAGCGTTCTTTACAACTACCTTCAAAAGCACATCTCCACAATTTTGATCTAAAAAGTTCGGACAGAGTGGACGGTGGCCTCGCCACCTCCGCGTGAGCCAAAACCAAGCTGCAAAGGCTGAAAAATATGTGCAAAATCTTGAGCTGATTTTTTGCAGCAAATTTTGGCTGCCAAGCGGCGGTATGTCATACCGACAGCTATTGGCCTAATGCCCCTGTCCTTTTTTTTAAAGCACAAAGGTTAGTACCGTAAATGATTGCCGTGATATCGCTGTTTACTCGCCCTGATAACATGAGGTTCATCAAGCTTAATACGTCTTTTAAGAGTGACTCACCAATTTTGCCATTACCACCACTCATGAGGTCTTTTAGATGCTGAAGGGTGAGGGCATCCAAACCTCCAGCGGATCCACTCAAAAAAGAAGCAACAGCCGAGGTAACTTCGACGGCGGTGGCTTCAACAGCGATATCTAGCTGTTCTGGTGGCAGAGGTAATTGGAGATTTGCTGAAGCTGGTGGATGTTTCGCTTCTAAAGTAATTAGGGTTTCAGATGTAGCTGGTGCAATTGTGTCACTAGAAAACAGAATTCTAGCAGCGCCTTTAATGTCCCCATCGCCGAGTTTGCGTTCCACAAGTTTGTAGATCGCTGACTCACTACAAGGCTTCACTGAAGATTTGGAATTTTGATAACAAATTGCCGAATTATCCGAAACAGAAGAAATGTCTTCCATTGTACTGTAATTGACGCAGTTTTCTTTTACTCTGTTTTACGTCACGTTATATAATATTATTTTTCATCCCAGATCTATTCGAAAAGTGATGGTTTGTTCCTCGATAAGTGCGCGCAAAGTAGGTCATTTCTGCCCTAGGGCGTGAAAGTAATTTTTTAATTTTTGGCTTATGAATGTTCTTCTATAGTGCCCGGTCTAAGGAGCCTCAATGAAATTACTTGATATTTCATGACATTTAACTACTGTATCACCTGATGTTAAGTGACGATGCGGTTGATGTGGCACGCTTATCTTGTAGATACCCGTTCAATCTCGATTTTTTATTTTCTTTTATTTCATAACATTACATGACATTTTGTTACATTTCATTTTATGACATTTCGTGACAATTTATGACATTTCGGACATTTCATGACATAAAATGAAATTTCATGAAATTTCATGACATTTAGTCATTTTATGAAATTTATGACATTTCGTGACATTTCATGATATTGAATAATATTTCATGACATTTCGCGAAATTTCGTAACATTTCATGACATTTATGACATTTTATGACACATCATGACATTTCGTGACATCTCATGATTATGATCGACATACATCGTTGTCGACAATGATGGAGCTTGAAAAATTAAAAAGCAGGTCTTGTTTACTTGAAGGAGGATTTTATTACGATGAAGATTTTTCTTGTTTTTTTTTTGTACCAACCCTACAAGAATAGGTAAACATTTTTTCCGTTCCTAAGAAGGTTTGTCTCTGTTCCTTTTTTACTCATGTGGTATTAGGGCTATGCGAAATTAAATTGGGGACCGAAAGGGATATGGTGGTATTTTTGTGGCACTTACCTTGGTGTATTATTAGGCCTTAACCTTTGAAATGTCGACTTTGAGGACATTTCGGGCACTGAATCATGTTTTCCAATGACACAATTGGGTCATCGTTCGCTTGGATGCGACATATTACCTGATGATGTCATCTTTTTCAGTATCTTAGTTATAATATACACAAGTAATAAAAAAAAAGAGTGTGTGTACTTATGTACACGCGTTAGAAGTTATACTTCTGTGGCGTATGGAAAAAAAATAACTAAAATGCAGTAGTAATTAACGATAAATGGCGAAATTGTGGTGGTATTATCGCAAAAGCCAAAAACAAAGAAATAATAATTAACGATAAATATTAAAATTAATCAAAAAGATTTTATTTAAATAAAAAAGGTTTTATTAACGTAAAAATATGACGGTAAATATGACATATACAACTTGAACATAGTCATGCCACCTAGAACTAACTTCACGGTGTAGAATTTAGGTGTCGGTGTGCGCGCGCATCGTACCACCTAGAACTAACTTCACGATGTCACCATCTCTACGTTAAGGGCCTTATTCACGATCCATCCCGGCTGTACGTCAGCTCAAGGCCACGGCGCTGGATGTAGCATACTGACTGTCGTGCGCGCATCAAGCGAGCAGAGTAAATAGAACGAAAAATATTTTAAATTATAAATGTATATTATACGTATATGTTAAATCTGCTGTACAGCAATTCTATACACCATCAAGCCGCACGATGCTGGACTGCTCTGACGTACGTCCGCGTTATTCACTGTCCATCTGCACGACGCTCGCGGTGGTGGGGGTGCTCGCTGGATGCAAAATCAGTCGTGCAAGTCCAGCAAACAGTTAATAATAATTATCGACGTACGTCAAGCCTATTCACGGTACTTTTGCATCGTGCATGTCTTTGAGCTGACGTACAGCCGGGATGGATCGTGAATAAGGCCCTTTAGCATGGATGATAGAACATGGATTAAATATTAAGATGATAGTAGCAGTGTGACCATTTGTGGCAGATTTCTGCCATTTAGGCAGATTTGGAACCTAAATTTAACTTTGACAGATTTATCTGACGATTTGGCAGATTCCAAGGATCTCCATGAATTATATATTTATATGACAATTTTCTATTTCTATTTAAAATATAATATATTTATTATGCATATATATGGTTGGAAATTTATAAAAAATTGAATGATGAAATTGATGATGAGATTGATGTATATGAACTTTATTTTTATGCTTTAGATTTTACCCCAATCATTGGCATATTTTATGGATTTTCTGGGGAGTGGTTGGTGGTTTGGCAGATTTTTTGACAGTATCGGGCATGTTCACCATTTTTGAGATGGTCACCCCGGATAGAAGAAGTGTAGTTCCTTGACTCATATAGTAATCTGTGGTGTGGACTGCGTACTAGTTTTTTTTTATTAAGTTTTATTATGGCTCCACACGATTAGTGTATTTAGCCAAAGTCAAGTATTGAAATTCTTCAAGTTTTTATGAATTTTAATCGAAGAGATGGGTCAAAGTCACATTTCAGGTCAGTTTTCAAGTAAAAGTCTAGTCTAAGTCATACCTTCAGTAAAGATGTGGTGTTTACTGAAAATTTACAGTGGAATTTTGGTGAGAACGCAAATGCACGTTTTTTAACATTGTGCTGTTTCCCTACACTCGCACACATTCACCGGCACTTAATGGTTAATAATCCGCATTTATTACACAATAACCTGCGGAAGAACACAAGTTTTAGGAAAAAATACAATAAGATCACACACACTTTTCCACGTTCCCGCCAAAACTCGCGAACTAGTTATCTCTGGACTGAACCAGCGGCAGTGTCTCCAGATTGGGGGTTTCTTTCCCCATATTGGGGAAAAATAAAAAATTTGGGGAATGAATGGGGAAATGAAAACTGTGAGGAACATTTTGGGGAACAAATTTAAAAAAAAATGTAGGTCATAAGAAGTGTATGAAGTCAGAATAATAGTGTGAACAATGATGACATCCAATAATGATTGGAGGTAACATAGGTGAAAACTGTGTTTGATTTTTAGTGGCTGTCAAAATAGTAATAGAATACAAGGACAAATTAATTTTTCGCATTAAATTTCTTTCATATCAGATACTAAATTAATTCGGGGAAATTGTAGAAAAGGGTATTTTTTTGGGGAAAATTTAAACATGATTTGGGGAAATTTCATAAACATAACCTGGAGACACTCACCAGCGGTGGTTTGGTTCTATCTAGTGCTGTGCCGACCGCATCTTATCTCAACGTATTTTAAATAATTTAATTTACACAAATCAATTATTATTCTTCACAGGAATAATAGGTCAAGTAAGAGTTCTAGTGTTGTAAAAGTTTTAGAACTACGGTGTCGTTTGTGAAAAGAATTCAAGAATTAGGAATATCGTGTAATGAACGGTGCTCCATCCTTACCGAGATCCGGAAACCTACTTACCTTTACATAAAACCGCTTAGCTTTTCTTTTCTTATAATTCTAGTTTGTGGAATCCTAGTGAAGGCAATAAGTTTATATAGTACAATAGGCGGCGTAAATCCCGAAAACACCTGGTGATTCTGTGAACCGCTTTGTTTGCGTGTAGTGTGAGAATTCGCGTGTTACAGGTGGAAAAGAGTGCGTGACTTTGTGTTGAAGTTGTCATGAACTCGTGAGGCATTGAACTGTGAGTTTACGTGATATTAATAAGATGTTTCGGAGTAAGATAAGAATCCACACATGTCGCATCATACTGCTGACGTCGCTAGTGTGGTTGCTAGTAGACGTAGCTCTGCTGGCGATGTACTCCGACTGCTTCGGAGAAGGGTGCAGCAAAAAGACCGCAAGCGAAAATGTTATACCGGTAAGTACCATCCCAATAGACCTAGAGTCTAGGTCTTTTGATTGTCTAGGTCCTAAACAAATTACAAGCTTCTAACTAGCAGAGTTTTTAGAACAGCAGACCATAGAGTCATATATACTAATTGTATGTAAGACGGTCCTTGTCATACGAAAATTATGTGACGAAACTTTTGAGGCAGTATTGGGTGTTTTCACTAATCCAGAATATTCAATTATTCCATTATCATTTGCTCCTGTTATCTAAACACTCATTGTGTAAGGCTGGTCTTACACAACAATTGTTTACCCAACAGCAATAATAATTGAACTGACTGGTAAACCACCTGGTTTCTGGTATTACTATCTAAATCTAGAATCACCTGACACTTGTCAAGTCACCACAACAATCAAATATAGTTAATGTAATGTTTGATTTCATAAGCTCAACCTAAAATCTTAATAAATCCATGGTTTTTTAAATGTAAAAAAGCTGATAAATGGGTATCCTCTACCATACTTGGTTTGTGTCTTGTTTACGTTTGTTCTCCAGTTTTTCTTGCCAAAATCAGTTTCATATGTATTTACTCTGTTTATGTATATTTTGTCATTTTATTAATCTATTAATATTTGTTTATAAATTTCCTTATAGTATGGGTCCTTAACTTGAAATATGTTCCCATCCGGAAGAAAGCATGAAACTTTGCATACATGTAGCTTTCAGATATGTGATTCAATGACGATATGGAAACAAGTCGAGAAATGACTGCTTCCCCCCTTTCCCCCCCTTTTATGTCCCTCATTCTGGTTTTCTTAATTTTGTACAAAAATGGTAAGACTGAGGAGTTTACTTTCTTAGTACCTAATCATGTTTGATAAATTACCTATAAACCGATACTAAATTTAAGTAGTAGTAGGATTTATATTTTTATAAATACAGCCATCAACATATTATAAAAATTACGAAAACAGGTACAGTTTTTTTCTTTCTTACTCCATTTAAAGGAAAATGACAAGAGTTGTGATAAAATGGGCTGAAAAGGTTAAATACCTTATTTATTTAGGTGCAATATTATCTTTTTTCTATGAAGTCGCTGGCGTAGGACTAGTGTTTGTAAAAAAGAGTTATATTGTTTCGTAGAGTCAAGCGCAGTGAGCTGTATCTCGGGAACCAATCCATCTACCATAATGAATTTGGTGTCATATTGCACCTAAATAAATAAGGTACTTAACCTTTTCAGCCCATTTTATCACAACCCTTGTCATTTTCCTTTAAATGGAGCAAGAAAGAAAAAACTGTACCTGTTTTCATAATTTTATAATATGTTGATGGCTGTATTTATAAAAATATAAATCCTACTACTATAAATTTAGTATCGTTTTGTAGGTAATTTATCAAACATGATTTGGTACTAAGAAAGTAAACTCCTCAGTCTTACCAGTTTCTTACCAGCTTACTCAGTTTTAGTACAAAATTAAGAAAACCAGAATGGGGGAGATAAAAGGGGGGAAGTAGTCATTTCTCGACTTTTTCTCTCGTTTCCATATCGTTATTGAATCACATATATGAAAGCTATGTCAACCAAAGTACTTAGTTATATTATTAATGCAATTAGCCCTCACTTAGCGTTTATTTTTAACAGATGCGTCGATGAAGGTGTCTTTCCTGATGTAATGAAAAAAAGTAAATTAATTCCCCTATACAAATCAGTGAACAAAAATGACCCTTCAAACTATAGACCAATCTCTATATTACCGGCGCTCAGTAAAGTTATTGAAAAAGTTATATTAGACCAGCTTTTGGCACATTTTAATATTAATCATCTTTTAAATCACAAACAATATGGTTTCACTAAGGGGCGTTCTACTACTGATGCTGGAGTAGATCTTCTTAAACATATATTTGATGCCTGGGAGAAAGCACAAGATGCTATCGGCGTTTTCTGTGACTTATCTAAAGCGTTAGATTGCGTCTGTCACAAAACGCTAATTTGCAAATTAAAACACTACGGCGTTAACGGAAAAGCACTTGATCTGGTCTCATCCTACCTCAGTAATAGAATACAGATGGTTGAGGTCAATGGCGTCAGGTCATCTGGATCCCTCATAAAAATGGGAGTTCCGCAGGGATCGATCTTAGGACCCTTTTTATTTCTAGTTTATATTAATGACTTGCCGTCTTTCGTGCAAAACTTATGTGACATTGTTTTGTTCGCGGATGATACATCCTTAATATTCAAAATAGATAGGATTGCGCCTGGATTTGACGATGTTAACAAATCAATCGCACAGGTTTTGAATTGGTTTACAACCAATAACTTATTACAGAACGCCAAAAAAACTAAATGTATTAAATTCTCGCTGCCAAATGTAAGAAAGGGTGTCATTAATAGCAGGATATTAATAAACGATGTACCGATAGAATTTGTTGAATCCGCTACATTCTTGGGCATCACCCTGGATTCAAAACTACAATGGGGTTCTCAAATATCGGCTCTGGCAGGTAGATTGAGCTCCGCTGCATACGCAGTACGTAAAATCAGAAACTTGACTGACGAATCCACTGCTAGATTGGTTTACTTTAGCTACTTCCATAGTATAATGTCCTATGGCATTTTATTGTGGGGGAAAGCCGCCGAAATCCAATCTATATTTGTTTTACAAAAAAGAGCTATTCAATCTATATATACCATGAAGTCGCGAGACTCACTTCGTGAAAAATTTGAGGAGATTAAAATTCTTACAGTGGCATGTCAATATATATATGAAAATATTATGTATGTACGCAAAAATTTGAATGAGTATGATAAGAGGTCCGATGTACATAATTTCAATACAAGACACAAAAACAGATTAATTCTACCTCAATTCAGGTTGTGGAAAGTTAGTGGTTCTTTTCTGGGGAACTGTATACGATTTTATAATAAACTTCCTAAAGATATTGATCAACTGTCTATAAGCAGATTTAAAACCTTTGTAAAATCCAATTTAATGAAGAAATCGTACTATACAATAAATGACTATATGAATGACAAAAATGCTTGGCCTGAATGCCCCAAGCTCCAAGATATAATATAAATTGTATGATAATAGAATTACTTATTGTACATTAAACATTTATTTAATATGAATTAAAAAAAATGAATTAAAATAAGTGACAAGCCCCATAGAGTTTCTTGGTGTTTCTTCTCTGATGGGAGTACTTCCGAAACACCAGTAGATTCAACAGTCAATCAGTTTTCATCTTTTGTTTGCAGATCTAGGGTTGCCTGTTACGACGGTATTATGCGGCTGATAGTCGGACAATCAGTTCGGAACATGATTTGTACTGCAATTAGTCTGCGTTTTATTTATCTATTATGTTTCATTATTTCACAATTTTTTGGATAAAAATTGTCTGAAGTACTGAAACATGCACTGGGTTGCGGGTGCACGTAATATAACAATAATAATAAATACATTTATTTCAGGCAACTAATATAGATGTTACATAGGCCCATATTGAAACATATGCCTTACAGACTAACATAGATATAATATAAATTTAGTATTTATTAGACACGTTAATACTACGACGTGCGACGTATATCTCTGGTGTCAGAAAGTCGACCTCTAAAGCGGCGAAACTTGACACCTCTCGGCCAGAATTCTTCAGCCATAAACGTGTTGAGAGACTGGGCCGGAACCCGCAGCACAAAGGAGTTGAAGCTCACGTTGTGACGCGACTCCAGCTTCACGACCCTCAGCGTCAGCTTGGTCTTCAGTAGCACATACTCCGCCACCTCCTCTGCCGTGATGGAGTAGTGCACACGAGACACGTACAGCAGCGTCGTCGGTGTCTCTGGACGCAGTAGGTGGTTCGGGCCAGTCGGTGCGGTGCCACACTTGTTCTGGACTGACGGCTTCTTCTTCTTCTTATTTAGAACCTTTTTGAAGCCGTTGTCGTTTCCATTGTCCTCAAGCCTGGGAGGAACGGACGAGCCAGCCTTTTTTTGAGGTTCAGGGTGACTCGTAACTCCCTCTTTGGCGGTGGCGATGGCGTAAGTACGTCGAGGGGTAGACGTATTTGCGTTAAACTTTCCCCCTGCTGCTGCAGAAGAACGGGCGGCGGAGAGCGGGGCATCGGGTAATGGTACGGTTGGCAACCCTACATTAATAAGGGGAATTAAACATGTGTTTTAAGTGTGACGTTCGACGTCTAGATGAAAGCTGAATGGCTCAATACCTTTGTATTTTTTTTTTTTGTAAATTCAAAGCGTTATGTTTCTGTTATATCTATATTTTTTGTTGAATATGATCTATTTAATGTTATTTGACGTGTGTAAGTGCTAATTTTTAATTTGCCCATATACTGAATAAATGCTTTGACTTTGACTTTGACTTTGGCTACATGCATGCAAAGTTTCATGCTTTCTTCCGGATGGGACCGTAAAAAGATTTTTGTTAGGACACGGAGCCGTACTATTATATATGCAAAACAAATGTAATGTTAGTTTCTTAGTTTATGGCTTCTGTGGCTTGTAAATACTTCTAAGCAATTATTAAGGTTCATACTAATTCATTAATATTTCTTTAGTTGGGATTTTTTTTTGTAAACTTAGACTTGCCAATTAGAATTAGAAGAAGAAGATGCCAGAAACTAGGCATGACCTAAGCAATAAGTATTTTGCCTTTATATGATGCAAAGTGTCTATGAATAATTTAAGATCGTTTACAAAATGAAAGAAACCAACTTCACATGCAGTGATAGTGAAAATATCCACTAGTCGTAATCATATCATCAAGGTATCAAATTTGTTTATATTGCTTATCTCCATATCAATCCAATTTGAATGGGACCAAACGGGAGGCATAATCTCTCAAACAAAAAAAGTATTTTTGAAATCGGTTAAGATTTTACTGAGTTCTGAGGAGACAAACATAAAAAAAATGTATTTTTAAATACTGTCGATTTGAGAACCTCCTCCTTTTTTTGTAAACTTCCTTGGTAGTCCTCCATGTTGTCGGTTAAAAACCAGCTGCACTCAGTTAACTGGTACCTATGTATTTTATTTATTGATCTTTTTAACATACTTTTTTTTTAAATTTTCCATACAAACTTACAGGTACGAACGTACCTGTAATTTCTGTCAAACAGGATGCATTTATTTCATTTGTTATACAAACAGTCATTTTTAGGGTTCGACACACAGAGAGACCGAGACATCGCTGTCTGTCCATTTGTCTGTCTATCAGCCTTTCACAAAGCTGTATCTCCTTAACCATAATAGGTAGATACTTGAATATGTATTATTATAGGGGATTTAACAACAAATTCTAAATTATTAAAAATTAAATGGGGTCCCCATACTTGGTGTGCGGGCTCTTTTCCGCAACTAGGCAGTATGTCAGCCCTTTTTGCGTGGGGTGGGGTGGGGTCCCCATAAAAGAAACATGTTTTTGCTTATTGTGCTTGATCTACATTGCATCTACATTTGATAACTTTACTGCTAATAATTCCTCATAGCAACTCCAAAACGATCTGTATATGTTTTCGTTATTTGAAATTTTGAATATGCTGAGGATCTCTGCATCAGCTTGACAACTTATTCTTATGAAGAATAAATTCTTCTTGTTATGACTTTCTGCCAGTGTCAAAAGTACGGCCAGTGTACAGTATATTCACAAAAAAAAACCGACAAAAGAAATGTGATTAAATATCACTGCTTGAATTTTAAAATCCTCTCTCCCTCTTACAAATTCCGCCAGGTAGTACGTCTGATTATCGGTACATTACTGTTTAACAATCAATTTCAGGTCATAAACATAATTTCACATAGTTAACGGTGTAATCTAATTTTCATTTCCATTCATGTGGAAGACAAATAATTCTCTCTCATTTTCCTTGTTTCTTTTTCATTTTCATTTCCATTTATGACTGTCTTCCATTATCACCTTTTCCCATTTACTTCTCTCACCTACACGTTCATTGTAATTTCCAGGTACACACAGTATGTGTGGCATCCTCAGTAGTTCGCTTACATGTTTCCGATAGCTTCTATCAGTCATGCACTCTACCTTGTACCACTTTGGTGACATATCTGTAATCATTGCTCTCTCCCATTGCTTATCTATATTGTACAGTCTCATTAGAACATCATCATCTATTTGAGATTTATTGTCACTATGCGGTCTTCTTCCTTTCTCATTTCCTGTTAAAGATGTGCTCCGATTTCAACCTCGAAACCATTCATTCAATTTCATTCAGCCTTCCAAGGATTTCATTTACACTCATGTGTTGCTTGATGTAATATTCGCATATTGCTATATTGTCAAGCATAACTGTATCTTTTTCCTCAATTATCTGGTTTGGATCATTTTTCATCATATGATCGCAAAACAGAATTACTTTTTCGAATCGAATTCGATCGATTCATATCGGCATATTTTTAATATGCCCAATGGCTAAAACAGTCTAGCAAAAACTGCTAGCCTTTTTCGGTGTTTATTGCTCGAACTCATGAACCTTAATAGATAGAGACTTGAAATCTTCACGAAGTATGTATTACTATGGCCGCTATAACAACAAATACTAAAAACAGAATAAAGTTTAAAATAAAAGGGGTCCCCATACAAGACCTTGAACTTTGCTCATTGTATGTATTATAATAGTTCCTTTAATATCAAATAATAATAAAACTGGCCAAGTGCGAGTCAGACTTTTGTCCCGCACACGGAGGGTTCTGAACGCCATCTTAAGAATATCTAACGAACTTAGTTTTTTTACCACTCAAACAGACAAATATGACTCTTCCCGACATCTATTGACGAATAATAATACAATTTTTTTTTTATTGAGAGCAACTAACTGCTTTACCGACACAGTAAAGCTACTTCTACTCGCCAATATATGTCGGGAAGAGTCATATTTTAAGTTGATTATCATTAAAGTTGATAATTGAAAACACGAATAAAAGAACATTTTCTGAAAATGACTCCTAGCTAGATCGATTTATCGCCCCCGAAATCCCCTGTATACTAAATTTTATTTAATTGTTGGAGCCGCTTCCGAGATTCAGAAGGTAAAGACGACAGCGCCATCTTTGATGTTAGCTAGATGGCGCGGCGCTATCGTAAAAAACTTTTTTTAAACTTTTCTTTAATTTTTAACTTTGTTCTGTTCTTAGTATTTGTTGTTATAGCGGCAACAGAAATACATCATCTGTGAAAATTTCAATCGTCTAACTATCACGGTTCATGAGATACAGACTGGTGACAGACGGACAGACAGACAGACAGACGGACAGCGGAGTCTCAGTAATAGGGTTCCGTTGGTACCCTTTGGGTTCGGAAACCTAAAAACTAAATTAAATTAAAAATTAAAGGAGGTGCCCATACGAAAAGCGTATTTTTAGGGTTCCGTAGCCGAATAGCAAAAAACGGAACCCTTATAGATTCGTCATGTCTGTCTGTCTGTCCGTCCGTATGTCACAGCCATTTTATTCCGAAACTGTTAGGACTACAGAGTTGAAACTTGGTAGGTAGATGTATTCTGTAAACCGCTTTCCGATTTTTATACAAAAATAAAAATATAAAAGTTTAAGGGGATCCCATACATACATCCCATACATGGAACTGAAACAAAAAAAAAAAATTTTCTTCAAACCTAATAGGTGTTCAAAAATGACATTGAGGTTCATAAAATCATTTTTTCTCAAAGTCAATCATTTGAAAGATAGGCGCGTCTAAAGTGGTAAAATGTGTGTCCCCCCCCCCCCCTCTAACTTTTAAAGTATAGGAGTGAAAAATCTAAAAAAAATATATGCTGTAGATCTCAATAAAACTAACAACGAAAATTGGTTTGAACGAGATACAGTCAGCAGTTTTAGAGATATGGCGACCGCAAAGATAACTTTGTTTTTCATACAAACACTATGAAAAACAAAGTTCATTTTGTATTTGCGAAAAATCATAGTTATGGAATACTTAACTGTGTTACGGAACCCTACGAGTGCGAGTCTGACTTGCACTTGGCCAGTTTATTCTGACAAATTTTGTTTAATCGGAACCCTACGAGTGTGCAAGTCCGACTCGCACTTGATGCAACTCTTGCATGTGAAAGTGAGTGTAAAACCTAAATTGATAATTAAATACATTTACACACAGCCCAACAATTTATCAACAACCGGTTTTATACTGTTTTCTTACCTGTACTGCATGAGTATAAAATTAAAATTGTGTCATGTAAAATAAGCTTTTGTAAAGCTAGTTTCTACATAAATAGAGGTTGAGGACCTCCAAATGTATACAATAAGACTATAAAGAAAAAAAAACGCTACTTGGTCGGTTGTTTATTCTGGTTTTTTAGTTACTTATCAATAGGTTCAGTGTCAATGAACTTGACTCTTGAAGTTAGACATAAAATTTGGAGGTCTCGCAGGATTGTGAAGAGGCCTAGATTATGTAAATTGAATACAAAATATTGTTGATACATATTTAAATAAGAATCGTTTAAACAACTAAAAGAACCGACTTCAAATGCCGCGCTTTTAATTTTCAGTACCAAGCTTGAGGTGTTAATCTTCATACCTCTGGAGATACTTATCAGATCTCGATGAAATTACAATGGTACTACCACCCTTGGGATATCTCTTTTCCAACAATAAAGAAATCAAAATCGGTTCATAAACTACGAAGTTATCCGCAAACAGACTTAAAAATTTTTAAATATACGATCGAATTGACAAACTTCCTCCTTTGTTTTGAAGTCAGTTAAAAATGTAAACATGTAAACATAATTATCGATATACCATTTACTTAAGTCACAGAATTAATAATAGTACAAAAACATGTAAACATAATTATCGATATACCATTTACTTAAGTCACAGAATTAATAATAGTACAAAAACATGTAAACATAATTATCGATATACCATTTACTTAAGTCACAGAATTAATAATAGTACAAAAACATGTAAACATAATTATCGATATACCATTTACTTAAGTCACAGAATTAATAATAGTACAAGTAATAAAGTTTTGATTAGTAGATGAATAGAAACACTGACCATGTTACCTACTGCGAAAGCTTTACACGTCAGCGATTTTATGGATTACATCAGTTGTAGCTGATGATCATTGGCTACCACAGAGCTCGCACCACGATCTTCCATTCCTTTATCACTTAATGACACAGTACTTACATAGGTACTTAGATCGCGCGAATGTATTTCGCAACATATGGACGCTAAGAACTCCGTTATCTCACGGACACGCTTCTTTTCCAAGCGTCGAGCTTGCCTTTCGCAGCAATATCGCGGTATTTGTGTACTAACTAGGTTACTAAGCAAGTATTCTCTCCATCAGGTAAATCACGAAGAGTACAGAGGTAAGAAAGCAGCCATCGCAGCAGCGTTACAACAAAGTATAGAAGATGAAGACACAAATTTAGAAGAAAATGAGATTAACCAAGACATTAGTGAGAATGGCCTCATCTTACCACCGTATCCACGATCGAGGTTGAAGAGGTGGAAGCCTGCGCCTTCAGTAAGGCCACAGGCAGAAAGCCCTGGTGAAATGGGTAAGTAACTTTACTGGGGTGGATGCCCCAAATGCAGCCCTGCCCCTAATAGCAGTCATTATGCACTTTTCCTTAGATTTTATGACAAGCAAGGCAAGCATGCCTGAGAGTAACCGATTCATTATCATCGTAATCAGCCGGTATCAGTCCACTGCTGGACATAGGCCTCTCCCAAGATACGCCACTGATCTTCATCTCATTGTGGTAGAGCGACGATATAGAGTGACTGGAAAGAGAGTAACTGATTATGTGTCCGTCATTAATAATACATAGATACTGTGGCGCATACATCTTTAGGTCGTCCTGAATTTTACATATCATTGCACTGCGCTCGAAACCGTATCTAAAATAACAACATCTTCAATAAACAGATATCATCAAGTAGAACCAAACATGGTTAGCTATGGACGCATATATTTGTAAAATGAAAAAAAAAACAAAAACCAAAATAAATAAAAAAACTATAATACAATAGGCTCAGTTAGACTCAAGTTTTGGATGTAAAAACATAAATAACAAAAACGGTGTCTAGTATTTTTATGAGTATTAATAAAATCCTTAGTAAGCATTCTATTTTATTGCTATGACAGGCTTATGACAACTTGCCCGTAAGATTATGATCAAACTACCCATTAATTTATTTTACAACCATATTTTAACTATTTGTTTAAAGCCTTTTAACGTTCTAATAATAACTGTATATAGGTCGGGTATAATCTGTTATTCAAACTGGCTTAAGCAGTAGTTAAATAAAATTTTATTGAGGGCCAGTTTCACCGGTTATTAACACAGTTTGAGATGTTATAATATAATAATGGGATTATTTCAGGCATCTTAAATAACGTACACGTACGAACACCGTAAGCTTATATCGGCAGATCATTTCCTTGATGGTGATAAGCTACTTTTTGTTAGCAAGTCAGGCGGAACATATAAGATGCCCCTACAACATGTGGACGAACACCCGTGCTAAGATTTGAACCGGCGACCTCTCATCATCATCATCATCATCAGCCGGTATCAGTCCACTGTTGGACGGGCCTGTAGGCCTCCACGCCACTGAGCCCGGCTTCTTCGGCTCTATGTTTCCAGTCACTTTCATGCATGCATTTGCATCCCTTGGGAGGGATATGCCCTAATCGCCATGCTGGGCAGGCGTTTTCGCGATCGCAGGACGTAGCTTCTCGCACCGGTGACGCTGCTGCCCGTCACCGGCCGGTGTAGTATTTAGCTACGCCATAGTTTTGAAATGGTTATACCGCCATTTGTCGGTCGCCGGAGCCTCGTTGGTTTGTCAGTAGGATGCACCACGGGCAGGTGAGGTTGGCTGGGAGTACTGAGGTGGTATTTGTGCTCCCTTACATCCCATCATTACATCTGACAGTTAAGTTCCTAATTCCTAAAATCCTATCAGGAACAGGTGGAATTGGTCCTGAGTCTCATAAAATTCCTCGTAAAATATTATCTTTCAATAAAAAGTAAGCAATTGAATTTATATCTCGAATTTTGTACCCGCGCTTGGTTATGCCTGTTTTCTAAGTTCAGTAAATCACTTTGTCTTTAGTAAGATTTTTCTGATGATTACGTATGGTAACGTGACATCAAGACGCTCGCCTGATGACGTCTCTCCATAACAGATACAATGTTACGCTAGATTACTTGAAATGTACGCGGTAATTAATGTATTGCTTTCATCTAGCTAGATGCTTTTCCCATTCATACCCTGTAATTTCACTGGATACCTTCGAACAACATGACCTCATCATGGTTGAAGAATAAACAAAGCGGTGCTTTAGCGATTAGCAGATGTCCTACCTACCACTGTGAATAGACCAGGATGCTTGCATTTGATGATCAGAAATCCTAATTTACTTTGAAAGACTTATTATTTCTTCACAGTAAAAAAAAATCAATAACCTTCATAATTTTTCTGGGACTAGAAAACAAGAAAATGCTTCGATTGATCCATTGATAATGACTGACAATGAATCACTCCATAATACTTTGAATGTACGCATTTTTTTAATTTTCAACCAACTTCCAAAAAGGAGGAGGTTCTCAAGTCGTCTGTATGGTTTTTTTTGTGTATGTTACGCGATTACTCCGTCAATTGTGAATCGATTCGAATTATTATTTTTTTAATCTGTAGGATACATTTCCGAGGTGGTCCCATTGTAATTTAATCGAGATCTGATAAGTATCTCCAGAGATATGACGTTAAACGTCCCAAACTTGCTACTGAAACTGACTCGCGGGGCATGGAAATCGGTTGTTTTAGTTTTTAAACTATCTTAATTATCAAATAAAGTAATGCGGCAGATTTTCGCCTTGATGGTGGTAAACTACTTTTTGGTAGCAAGTAAGGCGGAACATTGATATACTGCTCCTCCCACCCAATATACAATTATTGTATTATTTATTTACTTTTTATTCATGTCCAATTTCAGACAGATAAAGACATAATACTTTCGAGATTTCAATAATATGTAGGTCTCAGAATCACTTTCTATTCTCATCAGCTCTATCTTATTACTATTCGAGTTCTGAGAAGACTGTAAACGTTCGTGACTAATGAACAATGGACACAATAGTTGATGTACTTTGTATAGCTATTTGTAGCTAATATAATCGTTGTATTACACTTGTCCATAGACTGGATATCTACAAGTACCTTTTATAGAGAATACGATCTTCGTTCAGTTATTTAATATCAGTAAAAGTTATGATATGAATCATTGATATTTCGTTGGAGCGTTGTATTTTTAAACGACTTCACTAATAATATCGTTTAAAAACTAAAAAACAACCGACTTCAATGCCGCGCTATTCATTTTCAGTACCAATTTTGAGATGTTTATCTCAATATCTCTGGAGATACTTATCATACCTCAATATAATTACCATGGTACCACACTTGGGATATCTCATTTCGAACAAAAAAAGAATAATTGAAATCGGTTCATAAACGACGAAGTTATCCGCGAACAAACATGAAAAAAAAAAAAAAAAATATACGGTCGAATTGAGAAACCTCCTCCTTTTTTTGAAGTCGGTTAAAAAAGGAGGAGGTTTCAATTCGACTGTTTTTATTTTTATTTTTATGTTTGTTACCTAAGAACTCCGTCAAACCTTGACCGATTTGAAAAATTCTTTTTTTTTTGAGAGATTATGCCTCCCGTTTGGTTCCATTCAAATTTTATCGAGATATGACAATTATCTCCGGAGATATGGAAATAAACAATATAAGCAAATTTGTATATTTAGATGACATGATTATAACTAGTCCGGACTTTAACAATCGCGGTATGTGAAGTCGGTTTTTTTCGTTTTGTACGATCATAAATTATTAAAATAATCATTTCGCATTTTAGTTATAGACCGAATTTGCAAAAGGAGGACCTACTTAATTTGGGTGAATGTGAATATTGCTTAATTGGGTATAGGTGCCCCAGAAATATGACATCCGTTGTTTAATTAGGATAGTTATTTTTCGCTCTGGTTAGTTGGCAGTTGCGGAGTGGTCCAATATACATTTTTATCAGGAGCGAAACACTCCAGAACTTTTGTTTTATAGTTTGTAAACTTTTACTATAGTACTCGCATACACAATAGTATAATGGACTGCCGGGATGGTCTAGGATGAGTAGTATACAGGGTGTATTTATTAGATGGACCAACTGAGGATAGGGTATTGGAAAATTCAGTAATAGCCATAGACGTAATAATAAAACTGGCCAAGTGCAAGTCGGACTCACACTCGTAGGGTTCCGTAACACAGTTAAGTATTCCATAACTATGATTTTTCGCAACTACAAAATTAACTTTGTTTTTCATAGTGTTTGTATGAAAAACAAAGTTATCTTTGCGGTCGCCATATCTCTAAAACTGCTGACTGTATCTCGTTCAAACCAATTTTCGTTGTTAGTTTTATTGAGATCTACAGCATATATTTTTTTTAGATTTTTCACTCCTATACTTTAAAAGTTAGAGGGGGGGGGGGACACACATTTTACCACTTTAGACGCGCCTATCTTTCAAATGATTGACTTTGAGAAAAAATGATTTTATGAACCTCAATGTCATTTTTGAACACCTATTAGGTTTGAAGAAATTTTTTTTTTTTTGTTTCAGTTCCATGTATGGGATGCCCCCCCTTAAACTATTATATTTTTTATTTTTGTATAAAATTCGGAAAGCGGTTTACAGAATACATCTACCTACCAAGTTTCAATATTGTAGTCTTAACAGTTTCGGAATAAAATGGCTGTGACATACGGACGGACAGACAGACAGACATGAAGAATCTATAAGGGTTCCGTTTTTTGCCATTCGGCTATGGAACCCTAAAAAGGATGGTGCACTGCAGATGTTTTGACAAATTAAATTTAATCCGTATGCTTTCACAATAAGGTTGTAGTTGCTTTGTACAAACAAAACGGCCCAATTGAGAGACACCAGGGTGGGAGTGTGTCCTTGTCTAACAACCTTCTAAACCCATATATGTTCTATACTATATGTATGGTATATATATATGAGTTGAATCGAATGAAGTCGAATTGAGAAACCTCCTCCTTTTTTTGAAGTCGGTTAAAAAGAAAGGGACAAACTCCGTTCAAGGTCGGTCTCATGGGGGCCGGTGTACGCGATCTAGTTTAATATGTAGCAGGTCTGTGGTAATAGCAGAAAACTTTTGCTATCCATTTTGTAGGAGATGGACGTCCAGAAAGTTTTATAGTAGCTAGAAGTAACTGAAGAGATACCTGCCCTTACGGTCCTATCTCAAAAATCCCCCAGTAAGTATACACTTTAAAGACTCAATATAACTTCCTAGAAGTTCGAAAGACCTTTAAATAATATGTTGATCTATATGAGAGGTTTGTCAACTATTTGCATCCACGGCTTATTTCATAGGGAGGCGTCTATTACTATACCGAGGAGAGAGAAATGTGGTGATATTTCCGTATAACAGTATAATCAATCTAGTAACGCCCTGTGCACGTTGATAGGGCACTGTGACTGTGTCATGTGTCGACCTGGCCAGCTACCACCCTAAGTAAAAAAAATTGTCGAAAAATATCTAATGTGTCCCAGCAGCTCTCAAGACAAAAGTCAACTCAAGACAAAACTCTAACACGACGGACATATCAGGTGTAGTTTAGGAGTTCCTATGGTCGTCATCGTCAGGCTCGACGATTCCATAACAATGCATTGTGATTCGATTTACACGCAAAATTTCACCTCATTCAATCACTTAAATTTAATTTAGCTTGCAAGATTTGATCCTAACATATTACCTACATACAAACATTGCAAGTTTAATAAAAGGTTGTAAAAAAACAGCGCATGTAATCTTCCTACCTACCCTACATCGCATTAATATACCTATTCTTTATTATGGAGAAAGTACTATAGATACCTTCTATTGGGTACTTGTATGTAAGCGATGAAATTAACCAGAGTTTACTTTCAGGCAAGGCGGTGAACATTCCCATAGAACAAGAGAAGATAATGTTGGACAAGTTCCAAGAGAATCAGTTCAACTTGATGGCTAGTGACATGATCTCGCTCAACAGGTCACTGACGGACGTGCGCTTTGAGAAGTAAGTCTATTGTATTGTACCCTACCTTATACTCATAGTATAGATCAGTAAATTATCATCATAGGTCAAAATCAGCTGGGTGTCAGTGTCACTACGCACAAAAGTAAAAAGTCAAAGCATTAATTCAGTATATGGGCAAATTAGGGTACGTACGGATCGTGTGCCACACGTATGACCTATATATACCGTAGCCTAGTAGACATCTAAATTCTGACAGCAAACATAACTTAACGGCACTAACAGTACCATCAAAATGCCATAGTAGAGGCATATGTCCAACAGTGGACGAATACGGCTGTTAATGATAAGTACCATCAAATGTATAGATAATTATACACTAGATACACTTTAACACTTTTATACATGAGTTTATATAAATGAGAAAGGTCCTTCCACTGACCTCATGCCACGATTTTTATTACCTACTAGGTATTTTGTTCCGACTACCGTCGCCATATGAAGTTGTAAAGTGTTTTACAACTATTCTGGCTTACCTAAAGGGCAATAAAAGCATACAGCTTGTGGAAAACATGCCACAAAGTTTAGACTATACCCAAGGGAATAGAGGCTGTAATTTACTTTAAGAAAAAAGTAGGAGTCTGATAAATATTTCAAGCAAGCATGGAAGTTGCAAAAGCTACAACTATATTTTAGACTTCTTTATATTAGAGTTCAACGGCTTTGGCTAACATATTTAAAAATGTATCAATTGCTGTACTGAAAATGCTGAAATTAATTTTGTATAAAGCTACCATGCTGATGATGATGCTACTATATACTATATAATTAGTTTTACCTTGTTAGTTACGTTTAAATTTTGATAAATCGATAATGTAAATAGTTAAATTTGAGTTTAAAAAGTAGGTGTTCTCAAACCACAACCTATTTTTAAAAAAAACTATCAATTTAATTAGCATATTTGTAACCACCCAAATTATAGCGAGCATTTCATAAAATATTATTCTGCTAAAAAGGAGACTATACCTAATGTTCTATTTAGCAGAATATTATTTTATAAACATACGCTAATGATAGAAGTAATGAAGGACGGACTTTAAAGCGTATCAATCTATATATCAAGACAAATCAAATTGACTCCGATAAAGGAGTGGTTAATGGAACAGATTAATCTAATCTAATAATTAAAGTACCGCTATCGAGTGTTTGCCGCATTCGATATCTCGCTGGCAGAGTTTTACGTAGATAACCCATTAGCCAATACGTAGAACTTTTAAATTAGTTTTTTTTATCTATTGGTGGTATGGTGGTAGGACACTATCTAGTGCCCGCCAGCTACCACCCTCAAGTTAGAAAATCTATCACCAAAACATCTAATGTGTTCCGGCAACTCTCCTTGAGAGCCAGTTCGCATTCTAGTCCTAGCGTGCTTACCATCTTCGACCGACCGACCATCACTTACCAAAAGGTAAGATAGTGGTCAAACCTCAGAAAAGATTATATTCCTACGGTCAAACGCCAGCCTATAAGATATAATAACCGGCCACGTGCGTGTCGGGCCACGCGCAGTGTAGGGTTCCCGTTATTCAATGCAAGTCTTTACCCGTTATACAAGCAACTAGGTACTTCGACTTTCAAAGTTCATGAAATGTACTATTATCACGATTTTTCCCAGATTTTTCAAGCCAGCAGTTTAGCTTTTAGAGGGGGGGGGGCAGACAGACAGACGGACGGACATGACGAAACTATAAGGGTTCCTTGTCAGGACTACGGAACCCTAAAAAAGGATATTTAATAATAATATATATAATATTATATAATAAATTTTTTAAACATTATTAGTAGGTAATAGACTGGTACTTTCGGTTTATTTATAGATCGAGTTCTTGATATAACGGATTAGGAAAATACGTTTATTAGCATTTCCTTTTACTTCACACGCACTCACGCACTGTACTGACACGAAAACTGCGACGTTACATGACTTGCATACTAACTGTTAAATATTCTGTAATGTACCACAAAAGGCGATAATTGGTTGAACATCTCTTGCAGTCGTATCTATTATTTGAAAGTTTGGGTCACATTGATTTTGTCACAATAGAACGCATTGAAAATCAGCTTCGATCTTTATGCGTTTGTAATATGGTTCAAGGTTGGATGTAGATCATTTCTCGATAGGTATACACTATTATACAGTGGGCGTAGATACCCTTCCATTACTAAACACCTTTCAAAACCACTAGTTTGTTTTGCACCTATCTTATCACCGCTGTAGCTGTGAATGATACAGCTTTATTTGTGACTCCAATACTAGGACTGTTGAATCTTGTTGAAGTCAATAGTTAACTATGGTTATTATTTTTACCTTGGTTATTACGTCATTACCTGTTAAGGTTTGCAGTAGATTAACAGATTAAACAATAAAGCAATAAGCGTAAGTAAAGCTATAGATGACATTAAATTTAATATGTTGTTTAGTATCTTATAAATATAACACCTATTGCACTCATACAACTCAAAGCTACTCAGATAATTAATAAAACTGGCCAAGTGCGAATCAGACTTTGTCCCGCACACGGAGGGTTCCGAACGCCATCTATCGAATTTCTAACGAACTTCTAACACCAACTAAGTAAACGTTAACACAAAGGTAGAATAGTATTATATAGTAGTAATAGTAATAGTAGTAATAGTAATTGTAGTAATTAATATTATTAAATAACTGGTTGACCGGAATTTTTTGCCACTTAAACAGACAAATATGACTCTTCCCGATATCTATTGACGAATAATAATACTATTTTTTTTAGTTGAGAGCAACTAACTGCTTTACTGATACAGTACTTCTACTCGCCAATAGATGTCGGGAAGAGTCATATTTTAAGTTGATTATCAATAAAGTTGATTATTGAAAACACGAATAAAACAACATTTTCTGAAATAAACTTTTATTTAATTTTTAACATTTTTCTGTTCTTAGTATTTGTTGTTATAGCGGCAACAGAAATACATCATCTGTGTAAATTTCAACCGTCTAACTATCACGGTTCATGAGATACAGCCTGGTGACAGACGGACAGACAGACGGACAGCGGAGTCTCAGTAATAGGGTTCCGTTAGTACCCTTTGGGTTCGGAACCCTAATAAATGTTCGCATTTACTGTGCGAAACGTCTATTCGAGTACGCTTGATTTATCTACGCGCTGCCTTGTACTATTCATTATCCTGTGGCGCTGCTAATTTTTGGAAGCTCACAGTAGTGCTCTTTTCAAATCTTCATGCAGTTGACACACTCTAGAATCTAAGGCTGGCTATTGACAATTTTCGAGATTATCTAGAGTCTGGAATAGTTAAATCTCGAAATCTGTCAATATATTATGTAGGTTTAGGGTTGACAATATGCCTCGACTTCATTGTAGATTATTTGGGTAACATGTGTTGCATGCTTATGCTTGCCCGTAATGCTTATCGACAGTCTGGTGATTCTTATTGCAATATTCTAAAATAGGGTTGATAGCCCGCCTAGACCACAGAATAAATAATAGTACTGAATACATAACCTAAACGTCTGTCCATTCTTTTAATTGTGGATTCCATTCGGTGAATGCCTTTCTTCATCTTTTTTCGTTGCGTAATGCTCATTAACAATTTTGTGATTCTTGAGCTTGACTCAATAAGGTACACAATAAAAAAACCTGTTCTTTTTTGCTGCAGACTCCTACAGTAATAATATTTCCATTTCTATGGATAAAGTTCACGATAGATCGCTGGTTACAAAACAGAACCGTTCTTTTATTTCGAATATATTATGAAACCAGTTGTGCATTTTAAAGAAGGCCAGATAAAGGTTAAGCAAAACCTCGTAATCCTTGTTATTAAAGCTTATTTAATATGAATACACGCTTTACCCCGGTTTGGCGGTGAAATGCCATACTTGGTAAATACAGCCTCAGTATACAGTACCCTTAGTACGAGTTTTTATCGTAAACGCTTTTGACAGAGCTCACATAGTTTTTGACTTATTCTGGCTCCCTGATTGGTCTAAATTTAATTAAGTGTAGTGACCACTAGAGGCGCTGTACTGTTTTTTGATACAAAATTTGCTATATATATGATATCGAGTTTGGTATGAAAACTCGTACTAAGGGTACTGATCTTTCTTTATTAGGGAGGTTCTCGTCTCTATGTGAGGTATTCGTCTGTATGTTTGTTACGCGATTACTCCTTAGATGGATGGATGGATGTTTGTTACTCCTTCACCCAAAAACGGCTGAACGTATTTGGCATATATACAGATACTTTTAAACCTAGAATAACAAATAGGATACTTTTACACGCGGGCGAAGCCGCAGGCCGCTGCTGGTACTGAATATATGCTTTGGATATGAGTTTGAATACTCCTGAAATAAATTATTATGACATCACATTACTTTCTCTTTAGATTCTCCATACACCACGCCAGATTCAACTCATGTCCCAATTACAATTTTGAGCGTCGACTTCTTTCTAGATTATATAAAATTCAAATAGTAATTCGAAAATATCGTTGCACAAACATAGATGCACATAAAAAATAGATACATCAACAGACCCTAAATTATCCTTCTAAAGTCCTCGCATCGACAAAAAAACCCAAACGTTCATTAAACACAATATTTTCCTTATATTTTTGCGATAAGCAATTATTTCGTTATATGTAAGTAAGAATTGATTAACACAAACACATTATCAAACATCTTGGTATTACCTTGGTAAATTTATAATTTATGTTGGTACTCAATTGTAGCTATTTCTCTTATAAACACGCTGTGTAAAGTGTGTTTGACATAATGTACACCCGTTATCAAACAGGCTTATCAGCAATCACAATACGTTTCGGTAATTCACTTTAACGAGATAAGGTGATGTGTAGTGTATTGTATCAAACCATCCTAATTAAATATGACGCGTTAAACTTTAAAGTGAAAAGGTAGACTTGTTTTATCTGATAATGGGCCTGTCTAGTTACCACGATGTGTTCTTATTCGTACCGACCAAACTTGTTCGAATTTTTGAAAGAATATTATGTTTATGTTCTATGCATGGCTTGGACTGCTAGAGGTCAGTCCAATTACAATTTCCACCCAATGATTCCGTTTCTGATATCGCCTCCACTCACTAAAGTATACTTAATTTGTCCTACCTAAAACAGTGCTATCCTTGTCACATTTCTAAAGATAATAGAGACAACTTACAGACAGACTTAGTTCTTTCAAATTTAATTAGCGCAAGGAGGAATCTATGAATTTATTGATATTGCTATGACAAAACCCGTGACAAAACAGTCAACCTATCATTATTATCTGTTCTGTGAACCTATGTAAAATAAATTGTGTGAATTTGTTACAAGATTAATTTTCATGTAGCTCCGTAGACGAAATTGCAGTAGACTCCCATAATAAAATATCATAATCATCCAATAACCTAGAAAACTTGTTTGACAAGTTTATTCGGAACCCTCAGTGAACGAGTCCAACCGACTCGCACTTGGCCGGGTTTTTTCTTTCGAAACGATATATTCATTCTTAACTACACCAATGCTTGCAGTTTTACATATCATAAGAGTGCTAATACAAAGTGTGTTAATGTGAATTAGCTATTGTTTTGTGTAAAACTCTTATATAAATAATAGAAAGATAATATTCACGGACAATTATTCGAATGTTACCGTAGGACTGCCGGAAATATTTGCCTTGACCCAGTTGCTGGAGTCAGTGAACTATCACGGCCCATTCTAAACACTCACTAACCGTTTTTAATTTATTCAGTATATTTCGTAATTAAGGTCTTTATTTTGTACTGAAGCTGTAGGTATATGTTTAGGTATATTATGAGAATGAGTGGAAATATATTGAGCTGTTCGAATTGAATTGTCTCATTGTTTCTTACGTCAGTTGTGGTCGTGATTATGAATAGATTTTGATGGCCATGTATCGGAGATTTTGTTTCTATGGATACCTACCAATCAGCATGCATAATGACTATGACAAATCTTCATCGCTAACTTAAATGACTTATTCTAATTATAAAATACTTTAATCCATTATGTGCCAGAATTTGGATGGATAGCTCACTGAAACCAATCGATTGGTTCATTCATTGGGAAAGTGAAATCCATCACGTTACTCGTTATCTCAAAACAAGTTATACAATGAGAAACTAGCTACAGTAACGTTTTCATAGAATTATGATAATATCCAATACTGCCTAGGCATCAATTATGTGTCACGGTTCATGGTCGCTTACACAGATAATTTTGTATAAGTTCTCAATCAAATGAGGCCCAAGGGAATAAATAAACTGTGGTATTCAACCAAGTCAAAGTAAGAACCTTGAGAAATTTTGCTACTTAATATTCTTCTTGGGATATCTGAATGGTGATCGGCTTAGAGCTCTCCTAAATTTCGGTGCTTGTTACTGCCTACAGTCACTGCCTCTTACATGGGGAACTTGATAGATAATAAACTACTTTTAGGTTAGGAACAAAAGTTCTGTTAAAATTACAACATTAATTTGGTTGACTTTTTTATTTTAGTCCATAATGCGCGATGTGCGTCTTTTTGCGAGTCAAACAAATTGGGGTTTTCTCTGAGTAAAGTACATATGCGTTATTTTACGACAATGTTCAAAGTTATAAATACATTAGTATTTATGAAAGCTACTAAAAAAAAAACAAAAGATGGTAAACAGATAAACTAAAATCTACGAAGAATGTCGTAAGAAGTTACGAAATGTTCAGTGAGGACAACACCATTAGTAATAATTAGTTTTAATGGATTCTATGGTTCTTAAATGTGTTAACGCAGAGGTTGATATACGTAACTCTACTTAAATACCTATTTTCAACAACGGGTTACTTTGTCATAACGTTGCCCTCTGACGAGTAATATTGCCCATGGTCGTGGGCTGTATGCTGTCGGAACACCGTAAGGTAATCGCGGCAAATTTTCTCCTAGATGATGGTAAGCTACTTTTTTATAGCAAGTCAGGCGGAACATCTAGATAATAATTATGCTACTACCAACTGTGCAAAAGTCAAATTAAACAAACTGTATTCTACAGCCAAACAGTTCAATTTTAAAATGTTGTAATTACTTTTGAAATATGGTTTATGTAAGTGGCCAGTTCCGGAAAAAGATAGTGCAATCTATGTAGAATTATTTAGAAAAACATGCGGCTAAAATTTTGCGCCCCTTGTACACAAACTACAAACTTTTATATCACTTGTTTTGTTTGTTTGCATAAAATACTTTTCGAAAGAACTCTGACCTAGTTTCTGATCTTTTATTCTGTAGCTCAAACATAGAACTAAAACAACTTTAAAAAAATAGCGATGTTGTATTAGATTTGTTTTTTATTATTGCGAGAGAATGTAGATTCGTCCTCAAAATTAGAAAAATTTTATCATAATATAGGTAAGTAGGTGGCGTTCAAAAAGATCTATAGAATTTAGATAACTTGGTTAACATACTGCCTGAGCATATGCATGTTTATTCGTTTCCCAAAGGCACATATTAGAAAATAATTACCAGGTTTCGAACAACGCTGAAAAAAGCAATTTGATTTCTATCATGAACTGCAATCATATTACAATGGTCGTTCTTTCCACTTACTTTTAAGTGTCCTTACGATATTCTATTAAACTTGTTCTATATAAATATAATTTCCACCCAGGTGCAAAGACAAATCGTATCCAGACTTGCTTCCCACAACAAGTGTGGTGATAGTATTCCACAACGAAGCATGGACGACTCTCATCAGAACAATCTGGAGTACCATCAACCGCTCGCCTCGGCCACTGCTCAAGGAAATCATCCTGGTTGATGACGCTAGTGAAAAAGGTTAGTTATTTTTAAGACATAACTAGAGAATATTGCAGTAGAACTGGTCAATGGGTAGGGCACTTGGCATGGTGAGAACCGGTGGAGTAAGTCTGACGCAATGGTAACAAAGATTTTGCAGACGAAACATTAGACGTAGCATACCGCAATGGGTTGATCTGAAGAAGAAAATGTGTCGTCCTCAAACCTTATTATGAGCTTGAATTGCCTAATAATAAATATTGCAGAGAATAGGCCTCCATCCCTTTTTTTTTCGTCTACCGATTTTGCGCTATTGTCCAAGTTTTCACGTGCGAATTCATATCGTCATACCGGCTATGTCCAACTGCCGCGAAACCTCTAACTTTTGTTTGGATTCTAGTCGATGGACTTCTTGGCTCAGAGTTCTTTTGACATACGGCTTACATGCGCGGTTCCGATCCCACTAAGCTGGAAGCATTGTGAGTTACGTCTATGTTTTTGTATGTGAACGCTGTATGGTATTTTTATTCAGTCTGTTAGTTATCTTCGGTTTTATTACCTTAAACTTCGCGAACTACTTACCCCTTCTACTTCTTACCCCCTTGGCTTGACCTTTTAACTTCTTTAAGGCCAGTTCCCATCGGCGGACGACGAGGCAGGAAAATTTTAATTTTGCCAAAGTACATTCGAACATTCGGTGGCAAGATATAAATATCAAATACGAACACGCGCTGATGGGTGGCAGGGCAGGGGGCATCGAGAGGATTTGAAGTTGACCAGTGCACTTTGAAATCTAATTCTTGTTAGGTACCATTACGTTGTCAAATTTAAAATGCTCTGCCGCGCCGTCTGCTGATGTTACCAGGTTCTTAGTTGTCTCTCTGTGCTGGTATCTTTGCTAGGGTTAGTGTTAGAATACATAGTTACCGTTCGTTCGTTCGTCGCGTTCTTAGGAACAATATTGATTTTCAGTAAGAAATGCAAAGTATTGGGAGACGTCGGGTCGATGATCTTCATCTAGGCGACAAACTTATGCATAACCATGAAATGCTTACAAAATCTGGCGCCCTATTGCATAATCTCGTCATCGACTTATTTCGTGACTGCTATTGTGTTTATATTCTAAGCCAGCTTTATCGGTTATTCGATGATTTACTTGCAATATTAATTACGTTAACGGCAGGCAGTTTGAATAATTTCAGCGGTATCGTTTTAATGATTGCGATAAAACTGCAGTTACAATAACCATGTTACAAGCCAATTAGTTGTCAATGACAAGAAAAGAACAAAACAGACCACAGAGAACCCAAGTCATCGACTTAACTCAAAATATTAGCAGACTGAAGTGGCAGTGGGCTGGTCACAACTGTCGTAGAACCGATAACCGTTTGGGTAGACGTGTTCTAGAGTTAAGATCACGGCTCGGTAAATGAAGCGTAGCTGGCTGGCAGCGGTTGGAAACAGAGCTGAAGATCGAGGTCAGTGGCGTGCCATAGCAGAGGCATATGTCCAACAGTGGACGAACACTGACGGTTAATAAATCATCATCATCATCATCAGATTATGAAAAGAACTACTTTAAGCGACTTTCAACGCGTATGGCTATTATCCTACTGACACGATTTGTGAAAAAATAGTATATTACGATACGTGTGACTTAAGTAGTCTATTATTGCACGGCGTGAAGTTGCTACGCCGTGCAGTAATAGACAACTTAAATCAGAAGTATCGTATATTATTTTATAGCTGTCAGTGTGACATAAACCCGAACTTTACGCTTGCTACGTTTTTCCGTCCAATAGAAGATTATTGCACGGCGTGAAGTTAGCACCGTGCAATAATCGACTTTTTAAGTCACGGAAAAGCGTGCGTAAAGTGCGGGTTTAGGTGACAGTGTGCAATAAATTTTTTTGAAGTTATACTTCTTTTGGCGCGATAGAGAAAAATTATGAGAGTGAATTTTTACGATGCGCGCGCACACCGACACCTAAATTTAACACCGTGAAGTTAGTTCTAGGTGGTACGATGCGCGCGCACGCACACCGACACCTAAATTCTACACCGTGAAGTTAGTTCTAGGTGGCATGACTATGTTCAAGTTATATATGTCATATTTAACGTCATATTTTTACGTTAATAAAACCTTTTTATTTAAATAAAATCTTTTTGATTAATTTTAATATTTATCGTTAATTACTACTGCATTTTAGTTATTTTTTTCCATACGCCACAGAAGTATAACTTCTAACGCGTGTACATAAGTACACCCACTCTTTTTTTGTTATTTATAACATCATTAATTTTTATGTTGTTTTCCCAAATGTGTCTATAGACAAGGAAAACTATGAAGTGCTTACACATTGCACACTTGTCTTTTTTTTGCCCGATACATAAAAATAACTACTTCACATAGTTCCATAGAATATTTACTGAATGTTTGTGCTACAAGCGGACTACCCTAAAACCTACCACTTCTTTCTACATATACCACAGAACAAATGATAGTACAACCACTACACAAATGCTTTTAGTTCCGTTCGTTACCATTTCCGCCGCAGAATTGAGGCAAAGACTACAGTTGGATGTGGTTACTATAAAACAGTTTTTTCAAGACCTCTGATGATGCATAACATCCAACTGTAATAGACCAGCTATAATAATAAGCTATTAAATATGATCAGAAGAAACATAAATCTCTAGTGAAAAGTAAAGGTACAAATCGTGTGGCAGAAAATATATACATATATTATAAATATATAAATATTATTTAGGCATGAATTTGTAAGCTACTTGGGAGAAACTAGTTCTCATGACACAGGGAATCCTAGTATGAGGACTAGTGTATTTATGTATGTTAATTAATTAAATAACATTCAATGCCATAAATAATTAATAACCAATGAAATTTAATGAACTACTAGCTAATTGCGTAGGTATTACCTTTGTTTTAAAAAAGTATTAAAAAAAAAGTATTTCATAGTAATAATAGTAATACAAATGAATGTCTATATATGTTAACAAGAGGCATGCTTATCAATGTTTGTTAATTGCAAATTTATAAGTTTAGTTTATTTTTGATATGTAATTAATTATTTTGGTGAATAAATTATGATTATGATATTGAATAGCATAAGTATTGAAATGACGGATTAGCTTAACACCGATTCCATATACAGTGGAATTGTGCAAAATAAATATAATAAAGAAAAACATTATTAGCAATGTGGGGTCCATTTACTAGTAGTCTTGTTAACACCTCCAACTAAGCTAAATATGCTTGTGTTTGGAGTAGGTTTACGTCAATAGTGCGATGGCTTTTGATCGCCAGGCCGACGCCGTTGCCATTGGTCGATTGCCGCTTAAAATCTGATCGATCTTTAAAAGGCTATTGATTGGTAACTTATCAAATAGTCTCTAGTATCTCGACAGTTGCAACAATAAATATTTCAGATGTGAAAGTGATGAAAGTTTGATTATGCTATTGAATTTGTATCTCTTTATAAATCATCAACACATTCATATTATTATTTGGCACATTGACAAACTGCTCGGGCTGTTTGATTATGAAAAAGATTATTCCACAAAAATTATTACAAATGCGAAATCTTGTTATTTATTCGGTTGTTGGTTTAGTAACTTCAGAAGAGATTTCTTCCCATCACAGCAACGGCTTATCGGGTTTTCGTAGATGTAATGGTTTGAATCCCGGAAAAAAAAAAATTCCATGATCACAATTAATTCTAAGAGTCATATTTCGTCCTAAATCTTAACTTGGAAATCCATCTTACTTAGAATAGAACCTAATCGAGTCTATAACTATCACCTATATTATCCGTTGAATAATGGTTGAATACAAGCTTTTTCTCACGACTTCATGTCGTGAGCCTTATCTATCTAATACTATAAGAATCTTTGTCCTGACATACTGACTGACTGACTCACTGACAGACAACGCACAGCCTAAACCGCTGGTCGTAGAGACTTGAAATTTGGAGGGTATATTTTTCTTAGTACGTAAGGGTGTACTAAGAAAGGATTTTCCAAAATTCACCCTTTAAGGGGATGAAATGGGGGTTCAAAGTTTGTATGGAGAAACATAATTAGATAGTCTTTTCTATCCGAAACTTTACACAAGTGCTTCAGTAAAAAAATAAGGAAATACGTGTTTCAGGTTTTTTTGAAATTCCACCCCTAAGAGGATGAAATGGGGTAACAAAGTGTGAAAAACAATATTGTTTCGGATTGCGCTGAAATTTGGCAAACAGATAGTTATTACGACGTTAGTTACCTCTGAGTATGGATTTTTCCAAAATTCACCCCTGGAGGGGATGAAACGGTGGTTCAAAGTTTGTATAGAGAAACAAGATTAGATAGTCTTTTCTATCCAAAACTTCACACGAGTGCTTCAGTAGAAAATAAAATAAATACGTGATTCAGGTTTTATTGAAATTCCACCCCTAAGAGGGTGAAATGGGGTAACAAAGTGTCAAAATCAATATTGTTTCGGATTGCGCTGAAATTTGGCATGCAGATAGTTATTACGACTTAAGTTACCTCTGAGAAAGGATTTTCTAAAATTCACCCCTGAAGGGGATGAAACGGGGGTTCAAAGTTTGTATGGAGAAACAAGATTAGATAGTCTTTTATATTCGAAACTTAACACAAGTACTTGGGTAAGTAAGTAAATACGTGTTTCAAGCTCTTTCGACATTCCACCCCTAAAAGGGTGAAGTGGGGTAACAAAGTCAGAAATCAATATTGTTTCGGATTGCGCTGAAATTTGGCATGCATATAGTTATTTTAACTTAGGTATCCGCTAATAAATAATTTTTCAAAATTCACTCTTTAAGAGGATGAAGCGGGGGTTCAAAGTTTGTATGGAGAAACAAGATAAGATAGTCTTTTCTTTTCGAAACTTCGCACAAGTACTTCAATAAATAAATAAGTAAACACGAGATTCAGACTTTTTCAAAATGCCACCCTAAGAGGATAAAATGAGGTAACAAAGTCTAAAAATCAATATTGTTTCGGATTGCGCTGAAATTAAGAATGCAGATAGTTATTATGACGTAGGTATCCGCTTCGAAAGGATTTTCTAAAAATTCCTTCCGGATACGAAACGGGGATTCAAAGTTTTGTATGGCGAAACAAGATGAGATAAAGTAGGTACGTGTTGTAGAATTTTTCGAAATGGGGTTCAGACTTTGTTACCTAGTCTGAAAATTTGGGTTTTTCGGGTTTTATGAATATGAATCCCGAATTGCCTTAGTGACATGAAGTGTACATGAAAACGGGTGAACTGATTTGGCTAATTCTTATTTGATGTCTTTAATAACAGAATAGTTTTTACAAAATAAAAGTTTTAAGTAAATAATAGAAGTTTTTAACGCGGGCGAAGCCGCGGGGCACTTCTAGTTAAATATATCTCTTTAACTCGTCTCCACTCCACGACAACTAAATTAAATCAAGAGTTAGTTATAAAAGTCTCGTGTTGACAACTTTGTTAAATAAAAGATACAACGTGCCGCGTGCAATATGCAGTTCTGAGAACCATTTTTGGAGTGAAAACTTCTTTAACGGCGTTGTGAACTTTTTGGGATGGGTAAAAAAGGTTAAACTCGCGTCAGGACACGTGACCTGATCGAAAATTCGTAAGACTGAGGGAGAGTAGACCAAATGCACAATGGTAATGTTCAAGTTTTCACTTCTGCCGGTACTCCCGGAGTGCAGTTTTTTTTTTATGTGTAATTGTTACTGAAACAGTCCAATGGGGGCTATCGCGTGTGAATTTGCTGCTAGGGGCGCTAGTAGACTGCAAGGTCCGTGACATGACAATGTCAATTTTAATTTAGGATTTATCCAAAACTGACATTGACATATCGTTACATTTGACATTTAATTTTAAATTGTATGGCTTGACTGCTGTCATCTGGACCATTTTACTCAGTGGCACCACCTGGTGAGCGAGAATACGGAAGTACCCATTGTGAGAAATATAGGGCCAGAAAGATGATATTGATTTTACACATGACTCTCTAGGTTATTCTATTTTAAAGCGCAACACAAGCATTGCCGAGACGTACAAATTCTCTCAAGTAATGACAGATTTTGATTGCTCTGATTGCTTACCAATTACATCAAACGCCATATGCCACACTCTTCTTCTTTAAAAAAAAACTCGGCCAGCCAAGGATAGTAAGAATAAATAATTCGTAGTAAGTAACTTTTTACTCCGGTAATAAAGTTTTCCGTAAAGAATACCTAGTAAATTTCGAAATACTTCAGTCTCGGGTTTATGACTTACAAATGCGAGAAAAGAGCAATGACCTGTAAGACTTGGCAATGTTCAGGGATATCTAAACACTAGGAAGTATAGTAAAGTTAACTAAACGGTCGTAACTGTTTTTTTGCTTTGCAGAAGTGGTGCTCAGTAGACTAAACAAATTACGTGTCTCGCCACTTAAATGTACACAGAGTAGTAGAAATTGTATTTTATTTATTAACCGACACCAGTACAAATATAATCACACACGTTTAACTGTTATTCTGTTTTAGCACGCTTTTTAACGAAACTTGTAACTATCTAATAAACAACGTAATACAATCGTAAAACAAATGAAACTTTGTATGTGTAATGTGTATGTATGTACGTACGGGCTCAGTGGCGAATCCTGGGAGAGGCCTACGTCCAGCAGTGGACTGACACCGGTTAATTGATATATGTATGATGATGATGTGGTAGATGTAGTTCTAATGGCAAAACTAAAGTTTCAACCGACTTCCAAAAAGGAGCAGGTTCTCAATTCGCTTTTTTTTAATTATAATTATTTTTGTGTGTGTTTGTTACGCGATTACTCCGTCAATTGTGAACCGATTCGAATGAGTCTTCTTTTTAAGTTATAGGGTACATTTCCGAGGTGGTCCCATTGTAATTTCATCGAGATCTGATCCATTGATGATGATGAAGTATCTCCAAAGAATAGAAAAAACACCTCGAACTTAGTACTTACTGTAAATGACTAGCGCGGAAATTGACGTCGGTTTTGTTTCCTTTTGTTAACGATCATAGATTGAGTGAGTTTGAAACATAATTCTAGTACCGACCATTATACTCACTATACTTTTTCTGTCGACTGCCTCGACTTAGGTTTCGTGCATGTCTGATGCAGTTCCTTGGGGAGCATACGTACACGATAAGATCGCAACGACACTTATATTATTATTGGTTTGATAGTGTTGACAAACAGGGAAACTAAAAAAAAGAATATCATTTGTAGTAGTTTTTTTATTGATTGATACCTACATTGTATTATTCATCGGATTAACTCTACTACTCTAGGGCCCGCTGGCAGAGACCAGAGTTAATACATATTTGGATAATCCAGAGTTATGCAATATGTACGATCGAATTATGTATGGGTAATTGCAATGTTTTTCTCTATTTTTCGCGACAAAATTTTAGATATTGATTTGTATCATTCTTATTTATTGCTTAACCCTAGATTATAAAAAAATATCTATTAACTCTCTGCCAGCGGGCCCTAGAGTAGAACTAGAAGTTTTAAGTCTGGTCTATGCAAGCAGGCCTAGATAGATATATTAGACAGATGTTACTGTAACCATAAGCAATGTTGCAGAGTTCATAAACTATTGGTAAACCTTGATGTTGTACACTTCAGAAACTCAAAATATTTATAGCCACAGCTTCCGCCCATTCCATTCTTGAACGGCTAATTGGGTAGCTACACGTTGTGTTTTCTGCGGACTGTCCTATTTCTTTTACATGATAAATATCATTACACGCGTCAGTTCATGCTACTCGATACATCCGTATATTATAAAACCGAGGAAATGGCTGGTGTTATTAAATATAACTCAGATTTCCATTTGAGAGCTAAATTCAAATGTCTAACCTACTACTCCTCTCCATAGCTCATCGTAGAAACATCTGATTGCCTATCATTATACTTACCCAACTCTTAACATTTTTCTAAACTGCACTTTATCAAGATCTCACGTAATGGAAAGTGAGATGAGTCCTTTCCTTGGCAACTGGCCTTAGAATGTTTCTATTTGATTCTGTGTACTACGACAAATTGATATTTATTTATTATTACATTACCTTAAAAGACTTAAAATCATGATTGAGCATGTACAATATTATTTTCACTTATTTCATGGTCACTCTGCATCCACCAGACTCGATAGCCAGTTTCTAGCCTTGACGCAACAGGCACCAAAATAACCTTTTGAATAACCTCTTGTACGACTATTTTTTTCTTATACGTTCTAAAGTGAAAGTGTTCTTAGAATTCATTTGTTGCATCCGCTAGACTGAAATCTGACATGGGCACGTGACTTTAACGCACGTTCTATGACTATGCACGATCAAGTGAAGTTTTTCATAAATACTAAATGTTAATGCTGTTCCTAAATTTGGATCAGTATAAATAATCATTACAAATGTACATAACACTATCGAGCACTGTACTGCAAAACGTAATAACAAATAAGAAGGACATACCTGTAAAAAAAAGGGTTGTATTACAATATTTTGTATCTATGCAGCCTGCAACTTGCTCGCATTTCTGGAAAAAAATTTGCGAATCTTATTTGAAACTAACACACTTCTCTGTGAACAATTTCCAATTCACATAACGTAACACATTCATGATTTCACGGTGGCTTCTAGAGAAATATAAGAATAATGTTTTATAGCTCGTGTAATAATCAATTTGTTTTGTATTATAAAGCTACGGAACAGTTCTTTTGCAAATAACATGAACGAATTTTGCTACAGTATTGTTGGCTGTGAAGTACATGTAATGCAACGTTGAGCTAATTATTTGTTAAGACTCGCGCAGCATCATGTTATGAGTTATGTATGACTCATTCGACCAAGGTGTCTAGGTTCCAACCATAATTAATAACCACATTACGAATTTAGATTTGGCATTTTCTTGTTAAAATATTATGAAATCTTGTGTCTTCTTTAGACTTAGCAGATATACAGGGTGTCGGGTTTCATATGGTCCAAAAGAAAATCGTCGACGGAGGACTCCAAGGGCTACCCAAAATACCCCCATGTATGTTTTGCGAAAATCTAGTTTTCGATAAAATTGCGTTTTACTTGTTTTCTAGTAAGTCGCCGAAATGTAGCAATTTATTTAAATTTTCGCTCAATCTATAAAGGCCAGCGCCCTAGTTTTTTTGTGGGACTATGAGCAATGAATAGGTGTCTCGGTGTAAACTATATTTTTTTATAGTTATAAATATGAAAATACGGGACTTATCGCGCCTAAAACATTAATTTTATTTAACTCGACGTTTTGACCAAGTTGCATTGATCGTGGTCACGAGACGACTGAATGTTGTGAGTGTCCGCACTGTTATTTATAGGAGAGTTCGTTGGAAACTACCCTCAATTTATTTTTAATTTTTATCGTATTTTCATATTTACACTATATATTTTTTTATTTAGGCTTAGTATTTTCCGAGAAAAAACATAAGACGTCACATTTTTTTATCTAGACGATATTTGAACTTTGACATTGGGCAGGCTTTTCTCCAAAAAAAAAAAACAAAAAAACGATTTTAAAAACTTGTTTGTTTTATGGACCTGCTGTTTGCTAAATTTCATGCGGCTACAACGAAAAAAATAAGACATCACATTTTTTTTATTTAGACGATATTTGAACTTTTACTTTGGGCAGGCTTTTCTCCAAAAAACACGGAATAAAAAATGTTACTACCGATTTTGAAAACTTGCTTGTTTAATGGACCTGCTGCTTGCCAAATTCCATACGGCTACGACAAGAGGTTCAGGTCTATAAACATAATTAACGAAAGAGAAAGGATTTTAATTTTCAAATTATTTCTTCTGAAATACACTCTGGTAATCTCTTTTTTACAGAATTAAATTAAATGAAAAAAAGAAGGTGTTATAATACAATCCCAATATCTTTGAATTAAAAGGTTTTATGTTGAAAAATTAAAAAGAATAATTTAATTTAATTAATTTTTTCTTAATTTTCTTGTCAAATTTGTAATAAACTTCAAAGTGTCCCTTTACAGCAATGCACATTATTGCTCATACGATAACGCTTTATGAAGTTTCTTCTGATATGATCAAATGAGTCATTGTCTACACTTCTCTTCTTGTGTGCGTCTCTTAGTTAAAGTTGATATTTATTCTTATTTATTTCGCTGGAGAAGTGAAATCTTTAGGATGACACTTACACAAGTTGATGTATCCGGCGCCATGGATCTGTCTCTGGCCATCAAGATACCTGACCTCTAATTTGATTATTATTTGATTTTTTATATGGGAGAACGACCCATGCTCGAGAGTGTAAAAGTATCGTCTAAGAAAGCGAACATCATGGTCGATCACCACATCATCACATATCATCAAGTGAGATAGTGGTCAAACGCTTACCTATAAAGACCAAACTAAAATAATCATAGAAGAAGAAAACTAAAAGTGATCACTCCTTTTATCGTCTAAAAAGAAACTTTATTAAGCGATATTAATGTGAATAACTGTAACTTTGAACTTTTATGATAAAAATGACAAAAGATAGACTTAGAAAATTGTCAATGTTTTTCTACATAAAACCACAATTTTTACACTTAAAGTTCCTTAATTCAAATATTTTGGGCTTTTATTACAACTTATTTCCTTCATATGAGTTAATTCTGCAATAAAGTGATTACCAGAGTGTATTTCAGAAGAAATAATTTGTTTAAAGAAATCCTTTCAATTTCGTTAATTATGTTTTTAGACCTGAACCTCTTTTCGTAGCCGTATAAAATTTGGCAAGCAGCAGGTCCATTAAACAGACAAGTTTTCAGTGTTTTTTTTGAGAAAAGCCTGCCCAAAGTAAAAGTTGAAATATCGTCTAAATAAAAAAATGTGATATCTTATTTTTTTCTTAGAAAATAATAAGCCTCAATAAAAAATCGTAGTTTACCCTGAAATACCTATTAATTGTTCATAGTTCCACAAAAAAAAAACTAGGGCTCTGACCTTTATAGTTTCGGAGAAAATTTTAATAAATTGCAATATTTCGGGGACTAACTCAAAAACAAGTAAAACGCAATTTTCTCGAAAACTATAGATTTTCTCGGAACATACATAGGGGTTCTTTGGGTAGCCCTTGGAGTCCTCCATCGATGGTTTTCGTTTGGACCATTTGAAACCCGACATCCTGTATATTGTTTTTGAATCGTAGAGCATAAAATGTTAATGCACTGTGTAATAAAACAATCGATTTATTCGCTTGCAGAAATCCAACTGCATTTTAGGGTTCCGTAGCCGAATGGCAAAAAACGGAACCCTTATAGATTCGTCATGTCTGTCTGTCTGTGTGTCTGTCCGTCCGTCCGTATGTCACAGCCATTTTATTCCGAAACTATTAGGACTACAGAATGGAAACTTGGTAAGTAGATGTATTCTGTGAACCGCTTCCTGATTAATATACAAAAATAAAAAATATAAAAGTTTAAGGGGGGGCGGGGCATCCCATACATGGAACTGAAACAATTTTTTTTTTCTTCAAAGCTATACGCATTGTGGTGACGCAGGTGTCTATGGATAGGTCTTTAAAAATGACATTGAGGTTCCTAAAATATTTTTTTCTCAAAGTCGAATGTGTCCCGTAAAAAAAGTTGAGGGGGCTCTAACTTTTAAAGTAAGGGAGAGAAAAATTAAAAAAAAAAAAAATCTGTAGATCTCAATAAAAACTTTCAACAAAAATTGATTTGAACGAGATACAGTCAGCAGTTTTTAAGATATAGCGACCGCAAATATAACTTTGTTTTTCATACAAACACTATGAAAAACAAAGTTAATTTTTTACCTGCGAAAAATCATAGTTATAGAATACTTCTGTGTTACGGAACCCTACGAATGCGAGTCCGACTTGTACTTGGCCAGTTTTATTGTTGGCTTGGCATTGGCTGTATACAGTATTTAGTAGTTTGACCTATTTGCGAAGCTAACCCGATTTTTGCCGGCAAGTATAAATTAAATTTTGTGCCGCTCGGTCGCGCATAGTAATGAAGCAATTTATGCAGAATTATAATATAACAGACAGAAGCACTAATACGGTATTGCATGCAGGCGCTTGTTGTTCCCGGTAATCTATGAACGCGGAGATTTACGACGTTGTTGGAAGCCTATAAATATGAGTGTATCCCCTTTCCCCTTATATGCCTATACGAGCTGTGCCCCGCGGTTTTATCCGCGTAGACATCGTTCCCTTGGGTATATCGGGATAAAAAGTGTTATTCCAGGGTCTTTAGACTATCTACATACCAAATTTCAGCTCAATCGGTTGAGTAGTTTTAACGTGAAGAGGAAACAAACATACACTTTCTCCTGTAATTAAACTTTCGCCTTTATTTTAGTAAGAAGTAAGATTAAGACATCCTTCGTGTTTTGTTGGATTATCACGAAGAGACTGGGCAGAAGATATGTCTTCATAATTTTGTCTTCATAAAAATGTAATGATATTTTTTGTTTATTGTCGCAGTTCTTTCAGTCACCAAGTAAGAGGTTAGTAGCTTTATGTAGAGTAGAGAAAGTGAGCTGATGTTATGCAGTGGATATGTGCTCTAAGTGAATCCTCTTCTCTTTTTCATTTCTATTCTTTCCCTATCTCAGGATCTATAAACAAGGATAGATTTACCTCTGTTAGACTTACCTATGTTTTTCGTCAGAAAATGTGTATTGATCATTGATTGTTTCCTAAGTCTCTCTCTATGTTTGTAGAGATATAAAGCACTGTACATTAATATGCTAGCCATTATGGAACACACCGTGCATGACAATGAGTGCTCATATTTGCCGTTGTATCTCATGCAAAATTCAAACGAGCAGTGCAGCGGCTTGTTTGCCGTCCGAGGATCTGTCTATATGTATTTTTACAGTATTCTGAGGTATATTTATTCCTTTTACATTGAGATTTTTGTAAAACTTGCTGGCATTGACTTTTGTAGCTCTTATTTATAGCTTTTGGAAAATTTATAAGTCTAGTATTTGTTGGTCTTAACACTAATTCGAAGTATCAGCAATTTTATACGTCTTGTTGCTTGGTAAAATGGTAAGATTTTATTTGGATCCTTCTGTAGTTTTGTTAAATATCTCAGGTGGACAGGCAATTGATATTCGAATCCTTATACGCACGCAAATGTGTCTAACCTATTACACTTACAGACTAATATTCCATATATCCAAAACCCAGGAGGTTCAAATCAATATTTCTCTTATTTCTCTTCAAAGAATTCTACATGTTGTAAAAATGTTTCGTTAAATAGCCGAGAAGATTAGTTCAATAGAAATAGGCTCCATCCATGACATGGCAATAACCTATTAGCGATACACAAAGCAGTCAAGTCAAGTCCAAAATGCGACGAGTCATTCGTGCATGTGAATGCTATCAATTGGCATTAACTTAACCGGTTTGATGAGTATAATATACTCGTATCTATACATTCTATACCTATACGGAGCAGTTAATTTGAGACAACTTTTAGTGTAGATTGCAAATTTGACTTTACTATGAACGAGCTATACAATACACGGTTGAATTGACTTGCCGCTTTGGAATGTGACGCTTCGTTGCCACGTCCTGTCTACTATTTGTTTTATAACGTGGATATTAGTTATCGGTAGGTTCATCTGTCTTATTAATAGGTTGACATTCATTTTGACGACATCATCGCTTACTACATAGCCTATCATATATAAAAATAGTTAATGCAATGCAATTCAATATTCTGAATTCGATTTCTCTCTGTCTGTGAATCTGATTCTGACTCCTAATCTCGCAAGCTCAGGGTTCTAATTACGATATTTTTTAGATAGTGAAGCACTTTCCGATACACAAATGTATATACATAGTTACTATGAAATAACTAGAAGGTGGTAACAGAAAGACAAGATGTAATTTGTGCTCGAGCTAATTCACTGACCATAATTCGTTACTAATGCGAAGGTGGACAACCTTCGCATTACTAAAGAATTATTTGTAAAATTTAACCTATTTCTGTGATTTTAACTGTACCTGTATTTTAACGCATCCACTGTCGCATTGTCATTATTCTTCAGTTGATAAGGAAGTGGTCAATCGAATACTGTAATATAAAAATAAAATCAACCATCTCTTACAGCGTATGGTTCATAAAACTTTTTATCCCATTGCTCCGGTACGATAAGCGAATGAGATGTTCATTCGACCGAGTGGCTACGTGAATTATTTATGCAAAATTGAACCCTTTGCATAACCATTATAAATATCACGTTGCCGTGCGCTCCGTTTATATTTGTGGAAGTAGTTCATGCAAAATTCAAGCCTACTTGTCTTTCTGCGGCTTGTTTGGAATTTAACATCATTTTACCTACATTAACTTTATTTAGTAGGAATAAGTTGAATATGTTATATTCTGAACTGTCTCTGTTATGAATAATTTGGTTTTATAAACATTTTGTTGACTTTTGTAAAGGTTATCGGTATTCATGTCCATTGTCCGTTCATCTGTGGAATTTATAATATGTTTATTGAAGTTATTTTAGTACTACAATCTGGTGAGTGTATTTCGTTGCTTAGTTTTATGTTAAGTTTAATTTAAAATGCATGAATACAGCAATACATTATGTTGTGTTGATAAAGTTTATTTAAAACCTAACACAAAAATAAAACATATTGGGAGTATTTATATGTTATTATGGTGGTGGCATCAGCTTTCCGTCTCTTTTTTCCATTTCGCTCTATCATCGACGTCATATCCTGAGAGCTCGCACTCAATCATATCTTTCATCTCCATATCTATCCATCTTTTTTGTGGTCTTCTTATAGATCTTGTACCAGGAACGGTAAGCTAAATTTAAGTGCTAAGTTTCCTGTAACTGGGAACTGGCTCTCAAGGATAGCTGCCGGAACACATTAGATGTTTGGTGACAGATTTTCTAACTTGAGGGTGGGAGCTGGCCAGGCGGACACTAGATAGTGTCCTACCACCATGCGGGGGTTGTTGGTTCCTAACGATGTTTTTCCTTCACCGGAGGGCCACTGTGAGAAGCGCACATAAATTTTTCGATAGAAAAATATGGGTGCATGGCGATTTGAACTCGGTACCACGGCATCAAAGCCGACCGTTCTCCCGATTACGCCACCGGGCCCGGGCCTGCTCTCCTGCAATTTTTCGGCAATATCACATACACCCAGACTTCCTCGTACATATTCGTTAGAGATTTTGTCAAGCCTTGTCTTGTGACACTGCATATCCACTGAAGTATTTTTATTTCAACAACTTGGTGCCTTAGTTTGACCTACTACTCAGATATCCTTCTTCGTTATCTTTCCCTTGTCTCCCAAATATTTGATTTGATCACACCTCATATGAAAAGGAACTATTCTTGGTCTGAATGGTATAATAGCTCGTGTAAGCTTAACATCAGTATTGTTCTCTTAGTAATGTTGAGTAAAAGCCTCTCACCATAATTTCCAACGTTTTTGTCTATTGTTGCCAGATAATCGCTAAGGGCGTCAAGTTCGACCCACCATCTCTGGCGCGGTCATGACATCTTGCAGTATTAATCCAGCATTTTACATCAACTGCCACAAATGGTGATACCACCACTGCATAATCATTTTGCCACACCGATCTTCAGACATCCGGCAAATATTACCAACCGAGCTGATATATCGCTTCGAGATACAATATTACGACTTAACTTTCTTAACAGTATGTTTTCTTTATTTGTAGATCATCTCGGCAAGAAATTGGAGGATTATATAAAGACGCTGCCTGTGTCTACGCGCCTCTTCAGAACCGAGAATAGATCTGGTCTCATTAGAGCTAGGCTGCTGGGAGCGAAACATGTTAAGGGTGACGTCATCACTTTCCTAGATGCGCATTGTGAATGTACAGGTAAAGCCTATTTTTGTTCTGTATAATCCTTTAGTAAATAATATCAGTTAAAAAAGCCTAGCTTAAAATAATCCTCGCCGTATCGCCATAAATTGTTTAAAACACCTCAAAGCCTAAGCAGATTGCGAATAGGAAAATATTCAAACAAGATCCGTGAATTGTGCAAGTTGCGAGTTTGCAGCGTCAATCGAGTCGTTTATATTTATATACACAGATTATAATAATAAGTAGTTAGATAGCACCGTGGGGATCACGGTCAATCCCAGACTATCACTCTCGAGAGTTCACGGGCTTTCGCCACTTTCGCTAACACTTAGCAGACTTCAGTTGGTCGTCACTCTACCTACTCATAATTTACTAGGATTGTGTAACTGTTCTGCTACAGTTAGATAAATTTTAGGTAAAAGGTTTACACAAATTATTGATCACATTCAGGACGGTATTGTATAACGAACGGTACTCAATAATATGTATTCTTGGCACAGAATGAAGCTAAATGATTGGTTAATCAGGTGTGATTCAATCTGTCAAATAGTTGTGATTGGGTATCGTTCTATTCTATAATATCGGTCTTATTATAGTTATTGACTACATATACTTCGGAGAAATTCTTTATAAATAAACAACATATATTTTCTTAGCGTCATACAAACATTAAAAGCATTTATTTGTTTAATGTACCAACATAAGTACGTTATTTATATTTAATATCAATGTAATCCTACTTCCTACTAATATTATAAAGGCCAAAGTTTGTGTGTATGCTTGTTACTTCTTCACGCTAAAACCACTGAACCGATTGAGCTGAATGGTATGTAGATAATCTAGACTAGACTCTGGAATAACAAGCACATACTTTTTATCCGGATATTCTCACGGGAACGATGTCTACGTGGGTAAAACCGCGGAGCATCGATATAAAATGATATACATCGATTGCATCATCACTTAACATCAAGTGAAATAGTGGTCAAACGTATGCCTATCCAGTATAAAAAAAAACTTTCTAATGATTGACTTTGAGAATAATTTAGAAAACTTCAATGTCATTTTCAAAGACCTATCCATAGACACCCCACCCCACACGTATAGGTTTGAAGAAAAAAAATGTGTTTTGTTTCATTTTATATCGATGTTTCATTTCCATGTATGGGATGCCCCCCCCCCCCCCCCCCTTAAACTTTTATATTTTTTATTTTTGTATAATAATCGGAAAGCGGTTCACAGACTACATCTACCTACCAAGTTCCAATTATGTAGTCTTAACAGTTTTGGAATAAAATGGCTGTGACATACGGACGGACAGACAGACATGACGAATCTATAAGGGTTCCGTTTTTTGCCATTCGGCTACGGAACCCTAAAAAACACAGCTAGTATAAAATAAACGCGGCACCATCATTTTCTTCCGCCATAAACCATAAAACCTTATTAGTTGTCATTAAAATATTAATTGTCTTGAAGAGTTCTCACAGGGATTCTTTTGATCCAAGTCCATAAATGCCTCTTATTTATTACACAAACATTGCATTAACATTTGCTGCGTTTCCCCATAGTAAGATGCCGTATAAAATCAAATAATGGAAATAGCTGAAATACACAGTTCTAGTAGGCGTGACGGTGACTAGAAAGTATAGCCGAAGATCGGTGTCAGTTGCCTGTCCTTGGATGAGATATATGCCTAGCTGTTGACTGGTTACGATGATAATTTTTATTATAAAAGCGGATCGGCTCCACTGGTCATAGTTGGTACAGTAATATTTTGGTCACGTATTGCACGCGATGATGAGGTAATAGGCGTATGCTAATGCTTGCGTATGTTTGGATCGGAGACGCGTGTTAGGCATTATATTATTTTGAATATTTGAGAATAATTGTCTTGCCGAATTTATTTAGGCAGGAATGCAATTTCAATTTTTATCCCACAATATGGTCCATAAATCGCTTATATAAATTACATTATTATAGCAGCCGTTAGTTTAGTCGTGAACAAACAATAAACTGCCTTCGCACTTTTTAATGGCGGTGATGCAATACGGTCATAGAATTATCAAAATTGTTTTAATCACTAGATCTAGAGCCAAAAGTCTTCATACAACATATGCAGCACACAATTGTATTACCTCTTTTAAATTCTAGTTGTTGATGTAGTTAATAAGCGGTATCGCACACTATACGTAAAGGAAACGGAATGTCACCGTAGTGGATCAGCAGCGTCGGTAAGTTGTCACGACTAAGGCTAGGTGACGCCGTGCTTACGGCAAGGCTTCACCACGCTTACGGCAAGGTGTTACCTGGGGAAATGGCAGCAACCTTAAAATCCTTGAGTCAATATCGTTAGAATGATTTTTAATAAATAGCCCGAAATAAGTTTATACTTCTCTTTCCTGTTTTAATGTCACCTCTTGGCACCGCTTAAAAGAGACGTAAACTCGTGGACGAGCGATGGGCTGCAAGCGCGACTACGGCAACTTGACCGCGCGCCGCTTGAGGTTCGTGAGCTTGCTCCGAGAGGCGAGGCGATTACGTAACGACGTATGTGCGCCAAGCCTAAGACTGAAATTACATTCCGTTTGGGGTGTACAAAAAATGTACCCCTGCCAGCGACTACCCAAGCTATCCCAGCTCCATTAGGTACTAAATGGAGTATGGCCTCGGGTTGCTGGCACACAACTTTTCCCGTTTATAATTATAGTAGGTACCTAGTTAAATAATAAATGTGGTTTTTTTTTTTTTTTTAGAGGGATGGCTGGAACCGTTGCTTGCAAGGATAGTGGAGGACAGGTCGACTGTGGTCTGTCCCATCATCGATGTCATCTCGGACACCACCTTCGAGTACATACAGGCTTCGGACATGACGTGGGGCGGGTTCAACTGGAAACTCAACTTTAGATGGTAAGTAATAGAAGCTTTTGTTAAATGACAAGTTTTACCTGTGTTATGTGAACTTGTGTGGGATGGAAGTATCATAATGATTTTTGCCAAATATTAATAGTGGCGATTAATTGATTGACTGGACAGACAAGCATTAAGCCTTAATCGCTGAATCTGTCTAAAAGCTGAGCTCAGGTAGCTTACTTCAGAGTAAAAAAAATTCTTATTTTAATCTTACTACGTCAAACAAAGATGCTTCGTTTTATGGTAAGCTTCCACAAGGCGTTTCTGGCAGGAGTCCTTTTATGAAAACAAGACTTTCAGACGATTTGCTAAGAGTTTTATTTTTCTTATATATGGTCATCTTCTCTTGATACGCGCGTGTCACTACAACTGGTGTCTTAATATTGTGTTTTTGGTATCTAAAATATATCGTCGAATTACATTCTGAAAATCAAATAGATAGCTATAAACTTCTGAAATTAGTATTTTAAGGGGTTCCGTACCTCAAAAGGTAAAAAAGGAACCCTTATAAGATCACTTTCTTGTCCGTCTGTCCGAGTGTCACCACCGATTTTCTCAGGAACGGGTAGACCTAGCAAGTTGAAATTTATACCAGATACTGAGGTCTATAGTCCCAATTAGGCGTATAACAATCAAGGTTCTACGGATTAAATGCGAAAAAGGTAAGGCAAAATTTAGATTTTCGCAAAAACTTATAGGTACCAAAATTTACCTTAATTTTCAACTTTTTCTATATTTCTGAATGTTTCCTTTACTTGTGCTGTAAGACCTTGCTTTTAACCTAAATTGACAATTCTCAACCGGAAGTACTCTATAGGTTTTGAGTCGGAAACCTATAGGGTATTTCCCTAACTACTAATCATGAAATTTGGCAAGAAGCCAAGGTCTTGAAGCACTTATAAAGGAATAAATCTGAAAACCGTAAATATGTAGTTTGATAACAAAAAATGTTAAAAAAACAAATTTACTATTACAAACTTATCATTTTCTAGTTGGTGCAATACATTTCCTATGGATCGAACTACAAAGTTAAGTTTGTCTTTTAACCTAGTCTGAGAAGTTGGTACGGAAGCCTCGGGGCGAGTCCAACTCGACTTGGCCGGTTTTGTATATTATAGAATCAGAATAACAAAATCGATTTTATTATATTGTTACATCGCGTCGTCGAGTCGCGATGTTTCGCCAAGCTTCTCGAACAAAAATACCGTGGGAAAGAATAGACTAATTACGGGCTATAAACACCCGACCCGACCGTCATAAAAGTTAACCTTCCGGGAATTCAGACCCTAGTCAATGTACCTAGTTTTGTAGTTAAGATTGAACCTTATTCATAAGTAGTTAGAGATCAAATTAGCATGTATGGTAAAGTTGTTTACGTCAGATGCTCAAAGGAAAGCCGCCCCTTTTGTTTGTGATTGTTATTGCTTTGTTTTGAACGTCTTTTGTCTATTGTTTCGAGTCAATACTAGAAAGTTCTGTAGAAATATTCTCGTCCTATAAAAGACGTTGAAACCGCGGCTTGAGGCAGTCTTTCTCTGGAAGCGACAGTATAACTATCTAAGCGCGGATAGCGACCAAGTGATCGTTAAGTGTTATCAGTGAACTAGTGTTGTGAACTGTGAACAGTGAAATCAGTGATTGTGATTACCAACGACCTCAGTGTGTGTTAACGGACTTTTGATAATTGTGCAAGACGATTTGGACAACTACTGTGGAACATTGTGCTAACCTAGTGATAAGTGGAAATAAACGTTCATCTCATCGGATTGGCATTTTAATACCACCCCGCACGTAACAATTGGTGTCAGAAGCGGAATGCCAATCACTCCAAGAGAAGATACGCGTACTCCACGCACCAGGCGCCAGGCGGAGATGGATGCAACCCGGCAGAAGGAGCTCGAAGCATCGGGAGGAGGAACATCCACATTGGAAGAGCCAGCAGCAACACCAATGGCACCCACCATGGTAGCGCCACCTGCAGCAGCTCCAGCGAGCCGAACTACAGATGGAGGCTTGGAAGCCATGCTAGCCGCTATCCTAGCAGGACAACAAGCTGCACAGACTGCATTACAGGAAGCTAGCCGTAAACAGGAGGAAGCTAGCCGCAAACAGGAGGAAGCTAGCCGTAAACAGGAGGAGGCTCGCCAGGAACAACAGGCTGCACTACAGGCTGTACAGATGGCCCAACAAGAAGCTAGCCGCAAACTGGAAGAGACAATTGGACGTCAGTTGCAGAGCGGGCTTGCCGGCATGGGAGAGAAGATCAAAATGGTGGAAACCAGTATCAAGGAAGTAGAAGGGCGGCTTGACATACATGAGCAGACCGTGAATGACTTGGCCAACGAATTTCAGAAACTGAAGTTAAGAGGAATTGGACATAGCAGCCAGGGTCCCACTATGACCTCGCCCTTCAAGCTAGATTTGCCGCACTTCGACGGAACATCTTCGTGGGCAGCCTACAAATTCCAATTCACAACGCTGTCCAAAAGTTGCGGCTGGACAGACGAGCACGCAAATACAGCGCTCACATTAGCGCTGAAAGGAGACGCTCAGCTTATCTTGGAACGCATACCCGAAGAGGAAAGGACCCTGAAGACCCTGCTGGAAGCCCTCGAAACGCGCTATGGAGACAAGCACATGGAGCATGCGTACAGGGCACAACTACGTGAGCGCACCCAGAAGCCCACAGAGACATTGCAACAGTGGGCAGATGAAATCGAGAGGTTGGTCCGACGAGCCTACGTGTCGACGCCATCAACCATTGAGGTGACATCTCTACAGAGCTTCGTGGATGGAATCAGGGATGATGAGGTACGCGCTGCGGTACGATTGGGACATCATCAGACACTCAAGAGTGCTCTGGCTCATGCTTTAGAAGTGGAAGCAGTGCGACGGGACACCAAACCATACCGAGTTCGGGAGCTGGTGACTGAACCCAGGAAGCCCCGTTATGGACCGACATGTTATGGGTGTGGAGAAAAAGGGCATATTCGGATTGATTGCCCGAAAACGAAGAAACGGGTCAGAAATTGCGAGACCCAAGTGGATGAGGAGGCGTTAAACTAAACGTCGCCAGGGCCGCGGGGCGGGCGCTGGCTGGTCAAGAGAGAGCCCCCACCATCACTGTGACACAAGTGTGCAACGGGAACAGCTTAATCGTCGAGGGCACCCTGAACAACAAGACCTGCAAGTTCACAGTGGACACAGGAGCATCGCGCACAATTGTGAAGCCTGAATTCCTGCAACGATTTACATCACGGAAACATCGATCTGCAGCATGCTCACTACGGACAGCAACCGGCCAGTCAGTTCCTGTCCTTGGCGATACAGATGTGGAGATAGTCATCGGTGAGCACTCATACATTCATCCTGTGCTTATTGCCAACATAACTGATGATTGCATTCTGGGATTGGACTTTTTGGAGAAGCAGCATTGCATATTGGATGTGGCCCGTGGTGTTCTCCGGTTTCCCGAGCAAGAAGTGTTCTTCGAAGGAACGGCACCGTGTAAGCTTTACTGTCTCAAGGACGTCGTGTTGGCTCCAAAATCGCAAAATATTGTTCGAGTGAAATTTCCAAATACAGTCAAGAGTGGACTATGTGTAGTTGCCGAAGATGAGGGCACACATCCGACCTGGATTACTGCAAGAACATTGCTCATGACAAACAGAACGGCCAGTGTGCGAATTCTCAACCTTGGCAATGAAGAAGTTCATCTGAAGAAAAACAGCATAATTGGAAAATGTCAAGAAGTGAAGTACCTGCGACGAACGGATATTACTTCTACGGAACCAAGCTCGGAAGACCAAATATCACAGCTGCTGGAATCATCCAAAGACAATTTAACGTTCGCTCAGCTGTCACAAGCAAAACGTCTGTTGATGCGGTTTAAAGACGTCTTCGCCGCTGGAAACAACTGTGGACGTACCGGACTTGTTAAACACAAAATTGACACTGGCGACGCAAGACCTATACGACAGAGGCCACGAAGGATTCCATGGGCGAAAGAAGCTGAAGTTGCAGACATGATACGAGACATGGCCAAAGAAAAAGTCATCGAACCATCTACAAGTCCTTGGTCATCGCCAGTGGTTCTGGTGAAAAAGAAAGATGGCTCCACCAGATTCTGCGTAGATTACAGAATGCTTAATGAAGTCACAAAGAAGGACAGCTACCCCTTGCCTCGAATAGACGATACACTGGACATGCTTAGTGGAATGAAGTGGTTTTCAACGGTTGACCTGAAAAGTGGCTACTGGCAGGTAGAAATCAGTCCAGAAGACAAAGAGAAGACAGCATTCAGTACGGGCATTGGAAATGGACTCTGGCAATTCAACGTCATGCCATTTGGACTGTGTAATGCTCCAGCAACGTTCGAACGTCTCATGGACAGAGTAATGGTTGGATTACTGGGAGACGTATGCTTGGTGTACCTGGATGACGTCATCATTTTGGGCCGTGATTTTACTGAACATCTGCAGAATCTGGAGAAGGTTTTGAACCGTCTACGTGAAGCAAACCTGAAGCTGAGTGCCAAAAAGTGTGACTTCTTTAAATCCAAAGTCAGCTACCTTGGACACATCATTTCGGAAAACGGGGTACAAACTGATCCTGACAAAATCAAGGCTGTTCAAACTTGGCCTACCCCGAAGGATAAAACGGATGTAAGGTCGTTTTTGGGACTATGCGCTTACTATCGGCGGTTCGTCAAGAACTTTTCTGGAATTGCCAAACCCTTACATCGGCTGACAGAAGAAAAGCGCACATTTGTATGGGACTTGGAGTGTGAAACCGCCTTCAACAATCTAAAGCAGCGACTGTGTGAAACGCCGATCTTGGGATACCCTACCAGAGATGGAAGATTTATTGTGGACACTGATGCCAGCAACACGGGAATTGGAGGAGTTCTCTCACAAATCCAAGGAGACAAAGAAGTGGTCATAGCATACTTCAGTAAATCATTATCCAAACCAGAACGAAACTACTGTGTCACCCGCCGCGAGTTGCTAGCCGTGGTAAAGACTCTTCAGCACTTCAACAAGTACCTCATCGGAAGGGAGTTTACGCTCAGAACTGACCACGCTGCTCTAAAATGGCTTCTACAGTTTAAGAGCCCGGAAGGTCAAGTGGCACGATGGATCGAGCAACTTCAAGAGTTCAACTTCGTGACAGAACATCGCAGTGGAAAGGGCCATAGCAACGCCGATGCCCTGTCAAGAAGACCTTGTGCAGATGACTGTAAACACTGCGAAAAGCACGAGTCTAGAGAAGAAGTCAGAGTCATCAGGATGGACAGAACAGATGACGAATGGAACGGCGAAAATATGAGACAAGCACAATTGGAGGACAGAGATTTACGACCTGTACTGGATTGGATAAAGTCTGGAAACAAGCCCCAGTGGAGCGACGTGTCAGCTTGTAGCCCGATTACAAAAAGTTACTGGGCTCAGTGGGACAGCCTGACTCTGGAACAAGGAATCTTGTACCGAAAATGGGAAAACAGCAATGGAAAAGAAACTACAATGCAGGTCGTTGTTCCCCGGAGTAAAGTGGCATCTCTACTACGACACATTCATGATGGAGTTTCTGGTGGACATCTGGGAGTCAAGAAAACTCTTGTGAAGGTTCGTCAACGATTCTACTGGGTACACAGCCGCGAGGATGTAGAAGATTGGTGCAGGAAGTGCACCGCTTGCGCATCAGTAAAAGGACCGAAGACAAGAAGTAAAGGACAACTAAAATTGTACAATGTTGGGGCACCATGGGAGCGCATTGCCGTGGATGTTGCCGGGCCATTTCCCGAGACTGAAGAAGGCAACAAGTACATCATCGTAGTGCAAGATTACTTCAGCAAATGGCCCGAAGTTTTCGCGACACCAAACCAGGAAGCAAAGACAGTTGCAAAGAAGTTGGTGCAAGAAGTGATCTGTCGATTTGGTGTACCGATGGAACTGCATTCCGATCAAGGAAGGAACTTCGAGTCTACCCTATTTCAGGAAATGTGCACCCTCCTCGGGATCCAAAAGACGCGGACAACGGCAGCTCATCCACAGTCAGACGGAATGGTTGAGAGGTTTAACCAGACGTTGGAGAATCACCTGGCTAAAGTCGTGGACGCACATCAACGTGACTGGGATCAGTACATACCTCTGTTCTTGTTGTCATACCGTTCCGCTACCCATGACAGCACTGGTATGACTCCTGCAAATGTGAATTTTGGACACGAACTAAGACTTCCTATCGACGCCATAACTGGTTCCCCGCCAGATGCTCCGAAGCCTGTAACCGACTATGTCAGTGATCTTCGTAGTCAGCTGGACGAAGTGCACAGGATAGTTCGAGAGAATAGTTTAAAAACTGGTGAAAAAATGAAGACCCGGTACGATCGTAGAGCGAATACGATGGGTTTCGAAGAAGGAACTCTCGTCTGGTTGCACAACCCACTACGAAGGAAAGGAAAAAGTCCGAAGCTGCAGGCTCATTGGGAAGGACCATACCAGATTATCACGAAGATAAACGACGTTACCTACCGCATTAAACGAGGCCAGAGAGGAAAGCCGAGGGTAGTACACATCGATCGACTTACACGATACCATGGAACAAATGATGATCGGGACGATCATAACTAAGAAGGGGATAATGTTACATCGCGTCGTCGAGTCGCGATGTTTCGCCAAGCTTCTCGAACAAAAATACCGTGGGAAAGAATAGACTAATTACGGGCTATAAACACCCGACCCGACCGTCATAAAAGTTAACCTTCCGGGAATTCAGACCCTAGTCAATGTACCTAGTTTTGTAGTTAAGATTGAACCTTATTCATAAGTAGTTAGAGATCAAATTAGCATGTATGGTAAAGTTGTTTACGTCAGATGCTCAAAGGAAAGCCGCCCCTTTTGTTTGTGATTGTTATTGCTTTGTTTTGAACGTCTTTTGTCTATTGTTTCGAGTCAATACTAGAAAGTTCTGTAGAAATATTCTCGTCCTATAAAAGACGTTGAAACCGCGGCTTGAGGCAGTCTTTCTCTGGAAGCGACAGTATAACTATCTAAGCGCGGATAGCGACCAAGTGATCGTTAAGTGTTATCAGTGAACTAGTGTTGTGAACTGTGAACAGTGAAATCAGTGATTGTGATTACCAACGACCTCAGTGTGTGTTAACGGACTTTTGATAATTGTGCAAGACGATTTGGACAACTACTGTGGAACATTGTGCTAACCTAGTGATAAGTGGAAATAAACGTTCATCTCATCGGATTGGCATTTTAATACCACCCCGCACGTAACAATATTTTGGTCGTATGATGCAAACATTTTGGTGAAATATGATGTTGTGATTGTAAAATTGTTAAATGACAAATCCATTGTTATCTCCCAGCTAAATAAACACAATGACGAAGATAATATACTGTTTTACACGTTAAGTGGTTGATCTTAAGTTTTCATTCAATTTTTCATTGTTCTTGCAATCACATTAAATTAAATATTTGTACAGGTGCCAGTGAATGATATTGAAACAATTTAAAAGTTCCGGTTTAACATGACGTAGGACTTTGTTACGTGTTTTGGGACTTGTTGGCTTAAATTATGATTTATTATTGATTCTAGTTGTATGGAGCCTTAAATACCTTGTACGATCGTGTATCTGTAAATTTTAACGTATACGCTAACGGCACGTGCGTAGAAACAAATTGGCGTGTTTACGTGATTTACGTCATGCCATTACAACCTCAATATTTTGATATTATCATATCTTTTTAGTATTCCGTACATTTTCTGAATTTTTCTGCGATGTTTACGTAAAATGTGCGGAATTCCCGCTGAACCGCGCTCCGAATGATTGCTTTAGTATGATTTAAAAAGCATTGGCGCTTCTTATACATTCCATTTCATATAAAATGTAGATATATGTATACATATATATAGAGGACGTATATTATACATATAGAGGACGGGGCGCAGTTTAGTTTGTATTTTTCATTATTATAATACTTAAATTGTTAGCCTGGATCTGTTTTTTATTTCTTCAAAATTGATATTCCAATATAATGGCATATCATTAATATTACAATCTAGTCTAAAGACTAATAAGTAATTTACATTTGACCTAAACTGCTAATTATTGTTAAACTAAGAATGTGTCCATTGGCACTTTTCTTATTGTCTCTATTAAGGCGAAGACACTATTGTATTGTGTTCTTTGAAAGCAGTGTTCACTAATTTAATGTCTCTTTACTACACTAACTCAAAAGGTTTTATACTTTTCAGTCTTCTTACTATGTCCGTGTCGTCGAGAAGCTGGATAGCCTCGACGTTCACATGGTGATGAAGTCTATCGTAAGCTTCGGCATATTTTGAAATTACAGCCCTATAGCTGAATTCCATAAGCACATACTGGCACAAGGACTTGTTGGTATAAGAGTAATTTGTTGTGCACCGACAGCGTGGAGTGTCTTCCTAGCAGCCACTGCATCTTTTTGTAGCGAAGCTCCAACTCTTCGCGTTTCTTTTTTACGTGTGCTTTCCAGCGAAGCTTTGCGTCTAAAGTCATGCCTAAGTACTTGGCTCTGTTTTCGTATGGCACTGCCTGTCCATTTATGAACACCGGGTGGTAGTGTTGTTTTTTATTAGTAAAATCAATGTGGATTGATTTCGTTTCATTGAGTTTTATCCTCCCATTTTTTCGTCCAGTCAAAGATAGTATTGACAGCCGTTTAAACTCACTTTACTGCTTCCTCGTGATTGGCTCCTATAGCCATAATAGCTGTATCATCCGCAAAGGTGGCAATGATGTTATTCTCTAATTTTGGTATATCACAAGTGTATAATAAGTACAGGACCGGACCCATTACGCTTCCTTGTGGTATCCCAGCTTTAATTTGCTTCAACTGCGAGTATGCATCTTGTCTTACTCTAAAAGTTCTATCTGATAAGTAGGATTCCAAGATGTCAGCAAACTGTTTGGGAAGCATTTGTCTTAGCTTAGCCTGGATCTGTTGTCCTAATTTTATTTCAATTTCTTTTCACTTATTTGAATATTTCAATTGGAAAAAGGATTTTTATTTCTGTTAATGAAATATTTTAAAACAGTTTCTAATAAAGTAGTTTTTAATACACTAGTAAGACGCTTCCTGGAGGGGTTTACTCGTAGCCATTGCATGCTTAGCTTAATCATCAGACCCTCGTTACCAAGCCTAATCTAATTAGACTAGTCAAAACAAATCATATGAGCCTTAACTCAGTAGTCTAAATTTTTTTTAATATCTTATAGGCTAGCGTTTGACCATTATCTCACCTGTTGGTAAGTGATGATGCGGTCGAAGATGGTAAGCACGCTAGGCCTAGATTGGGAACTGACTCTCAAAGATAGCTGCCGGAACACATCAGATGTTTGGCGATAGATTTTCTAACTTGAGGGTGGTAACTGGCCAGGCGGACACTAGATAGTGTCCTACCACCATGCAGGTGTTGTTGGTTTCTTCACGATGTTTTTCCTTCACCGGAGGGAGGTCACTGTGAAAAGCTCTGTTTGTAGTAGCCACTGAAGAGTTCCTCCTGAATCCTATGTCCTTCATCAGATCAGCTCCAACATGCCAAATTATTATTAGTATTGTCATCCGCACTGTCGACTGATACAAAGTTTCATTTCGATACGACAATTACATAATTGTCCAATACATTGTTTATTAGTATAAACTGAAGATTAAATAACCGGCCAAGTGCGTGTCGGGCCACGCGCAGTGTAGGGTTCCGTAGTAGCCCGTTATTCAATGCAAGTCTTTACCCGTTATAAACAAGCAACTAGGTACTTCGTCTTTGTCACTTTAAAGGATTTATTCTAAGGATTTTGTATTTGGTACAAAATTATCCAACACCCAAGTTCAACGACTATTACTGCTAAACTAATAAAGTTATCTTAATCGCTATAGTTTTCCTTTAAAGTTCATGAAATGCACTGTTATCATGAATTTTTCAAGCCAGCATTTTAGCTTTTAGAGGGGGACGCCCTACTGGAACAAAAATTTGCACTTTAAAGTTAAATATTTCGTAAATGGAGCATTCCATCGATAAATTGTATTAGCAATCCTTAAGTCATTTTAAAAGACCTATTCAACGATAACCCACACGATGGGGGAAAAAAAAAATTCATCCCCACGTCTCATGTGTTTCACCGCTTTGTCGGCGTAATTTATATACATACTCCTACAAAATTACAGCTTTCTAGTATTAACGGTCTCTTAGCAAAACCGCGGACAGACAGACAGACGGACCTGACGAAACTATAAGGGTTCCTTGTCAGGACTACGGAACCCTAAGACAGACGGACATGACGAAACTATAAGGGTTCCTCGTCAGGACTACGGAACCCTAAAAAGGTTAATAAAAAAAACCAAAAAAACATACAGACGAATTGAGAACCTCCTTCTTTTTTGTGAAGTCGGTTAATAACATAAACACCCAAACCAAATCGATGTTATTGGTGTAAAATAGTAAAGTATAATCTAAGATCGTTTACAAAACAATAAAAAAAACTGACTTCGAATGCCGCGCTAGTTATTCTTTGTACTAAGGTGTTTATCACTATATCTCTGTCTGAAGATACTTATCAGATCTCGATGTAAGTACAATGGGACCATTTTGGAAAATAATAATCTTACGAGTCGGTTCACAAATTACGGAGTAATCGCGTAACATACATACAAAAAAAATATACAGACAAATTGAGAACCTTCTCCTTTTTGGAAGTCGGTTGAAAATGGTAAGTATTCATGTTTAGTATGGTGATTTAAAACATTAAGCAGTATTAGATATAAAAATTAAAATTACCTATTCCATTGCTACTCAATCGGTTAATTTCGCAAGTAAGTTGTCGGTCTTCTGAAAGTTATCATTTTTATCTATTTATAGCATGAGAAACAATTAGAAAGAAACCGAACACTAACTACAGAACCCGACAACTAAGGTACGAGTATATAACACGGTCAATAAAACTTTTATTGCCAATTGTGTAGCGTACTGCGTAACAGATGTAAATGTAGAAGAGCGTGTACTGTGACTTATATTATTATAGCTGATTATTTATTTGATGAATATGTTACTGTATAATCTCACGAATGTTAAGTTGTTCCACAGTCCTACGCAGTTGTACAACGTATGTGATCCTGATCCTGCATCGCGCAAACGATATTTTCCGCGATGTTATTACCAGATGCACCGTGTCATCTCTGAATACATATTTAAAAATTGTAACTCTTCATAGAAATGTTTCGCATTTATAATATTAGTAGGAAGTAGGATAAACTGTAAATAAACGAATAATAAAAAAAAGTTATATAAATAAATTATAAGTGTGATTCCCGAATCGGATAAAACACTGGTATTTCCGAACGATAAGGAAAACTTACTGCTATCTATCGTAATCACTGCAATAAGTGGTATTAAAGTATTTGATTTTGTATAAATTTCCTTATCTTCTCTTTTTCTTTCTTTTTTTAACCGTCTTTAAAAAAGGAGGTTTCTTAATTTGAACGTATATATATTTTATGTTTGGTTCGCGGATTACTTCGTCGTTTATGAACCGATTTTGATGATTATTTTTTTGTTGTATAGGAGATATCTCAAGGGTAGTAACATTTTAAATTTCATCGAAATCTAATAAGTATTTCCAGAGATATGGGGATAAACACCTTGGTACTGAAAATTAAATAGCGCGGCATTCGAAGTCGGTTGTTTTAGTTTATAAACGATCTTATTGACAATTTATGATTATAAACTGTTCGGTCTCTTGGCATAGAAAATATAATAATACTACGTACTCTTGGTTCGGTTTTCAATTATTTTCAAAAATATCACCATGATGATTGTAATAATTTATTGATTGCAGCTAATAGGTCAACGTTGTCTTCTAAAACAAATCGTCAACGTCAAATCGATGTGTTTTTTTAATTCTTGATAGGCCAGCGTTTGATCACTATCGCACCTCATTACCTATTCACTCGCGACCTGAAGTGAAGACATCTATAGTAGGGACAACTTAATAGATCACATTTGACATCTGTCAGTCTCAGCTTCATAGTAAGGTGACTTGCTTAAAAACATCGATTCAATTGATGAATCGATATGCATCAACACAAACATGAATGATGTTAGTTTGATGTTATTCGAAATAACCAATTTTCCGGCAGCTCTAAATGAGAAATACAATTAGTATTGACATTATTCAGTGTTATTTACTTGTTTGTTTTGCGTTAATATGAAATTGATAAGACGCGTTAATACAAATTATACAAATCGGAAATTGTAGTACATATTTAAACGAGTTTATATGTATTTATGGATTAGAATGTAGCTCCATAGAAAATGGCCCAATAAAATAAAAAAACATACTCAAATTTACCTATGGATCTAACGTTTAGTAGTTTATCGTTAGTTTTTTAACCCAAATTATTATTGATTTTAGTTTCTATTCAATTATTTTTGTATTTTTTAGTCAAAGAACAACACTATGTGTTAATTACAATCACAGTGTAGTTATTTTTATCGTTAAACCTTCACAAGTAATCATTTCATTCGATTCAACCTATCGACTGACCAGTCTTTAGATTTTTTGGGTAACATCCCTATTGTTTATAAAGAAAAAGTGTTCACTGACGTAACCTTGTACTAGTATTATTAACTGTCTAGTTTTTTAGAACAAAAATTGTTTATCGTGTTTAAAAAGAATTATTAGTCAAAGTTAATCGTAAAAACGCTTTCTTTTGTAATGATTAGAATAAATATGTATTTGTAACTGAAAAATGTTACGTAATTATGCAGTTCTGACTTCGAAATAATTAATAATTTTATGTGCCCTTCATTACAAAGTTACGTTGTTGAATTTTGATGAAGTGTCAAATGTGATCTATTAAGTTGTCCCTACTATAGATAGTACCTATAGGGATATGCAGTTGTTTGGTGCTGGAGTTGAAAGCAGTTAGCATGTTACCACTGTTCATTTTTTTTACCTAATATCGCGCTGTCATTATACACTACTCGTTTATTAAGGTCGGACGCCCAGCTGCAAATGCAATAATCTCTTCGCAAACACGTCCTAAGGCCCGCCACAATATGAACCACTAGAGGTGACTACTATAGACACATAGTGGCTCTTAATTGACGGAGTTATCGCGTAACATACATACAAAAAAAACATACAAACGAATTGAGAACCTCCTTCTTTTTGGAAGTCGGTTAAAATGTACGAAAATTGCCATCCACTGCTTGCGGCGACCACTAGTGGCTTTGCTGTAATCACTTCTAGTGACTTGATGTGAGGTAGGCTTTACATTTTCGAGGCAGTAAATCTTGTCGGAATGTACGCGGTTATTTGGTTGCGCAAAGGCCGTTTGCGTCCTATTGTTCTAACTTCCGCCGAGGAGTTCCAGTAACGTATTTTGATCAATAACGCTATTTCACGGATTTATTGCTCAGATAGTATACCCAGATAGTGTTAGGATAGATATCTATCGTGTTGAATCTGCAATCATTTCATTGTTTAGCTATTAAATTATACAATTATAGTACCTCCAATATGATTATAGAGATATTCTACAGTAGAGATGTTAGAGGAAAATTACTTATTTATATTTTAGTATGGTCCAATAATTTAAAATCATTTACAAAACGAAAAAATCTTGCCTTCAAATTCCGCCCTAGTAATTCAGTACTTAGTTTGAGGTGTTCACCTATATCCATCCATATCTCTGGAGATACTTCTCAGTTCTCGATAAAATTACAATGGGGCCAAATGGGAAGCATACTCTCTCAATAAAAACAAATTATTTTCTGACTCGGTTAATAAATGACGGAATTCTGAGATAAGAAACATTATAAAAAACTTCTCCTTTTCTGTGAAGTCGGTTAAAAAGAACTTCCATCTTTTCTCTTTTATGTTCCCTTCGTTATAAAAGCACTTTCTCACCGAGAGGTTTTCCTATACCCTGACCCTCATTCAGTTATTGTTCGGTATGTTATACAATTTATTTAAACAGTTTATCGTCATTTAAACGTATCTGATCTCCTAAATTGTTAAACACAATCCAAAATTTCATCGTGGCGACGGGACTTGAACCAGCAACCTCCTGAATAACATGTTCAGGTGCTTTGCCAATTAAGGTACGATGAAGTTTTGGATTGTGTTTAACAATTTACAAAATATATAAAGTGTGTAACACTTCAAAGAAACATATATATATATATCTGATCTCATTATAAGATAGACGAAACGCAGAATTATGATAAAACTTTGGAAAAATACGCTATTTTAATGGGATAATGTTGTTATGTGTAGATTGGCATCCGTTCGATAATATCGTAGATCATAGTTATAATAATAAAACGAATCAACCGTCCCATTATCATTGCAATTATATTAATGTTATTGAACAGTAGTTGTTATCAATTATATGTACATTATTGTAAATAGGTTGCTTTAGGTTGTATAATGAAATAAACTCAGACTAGAAAACAAAATGATAAGCACAGCATGTCGGAACACACTAAGTGTTTGGCGACAGATTTCCCAACTTGACGATAGTAGTTGACCAGGTGGACACTAAACAGTGCCTTACCACCATGCTGGGCGTACTAGATGATACAAGTTTGTCAAACACCATTTATAATTGGCTTTACTAAAAAATATCTTCTCTTTGTCGTCTTAGGCTGCTATGTAACTTATCGTCAAGTAAAATCGTGATCACAAATGAAAAGATAGAATAGTTGAGTTAACGGAAACACGAATCGAAAGAACGGCCAACTTAAGAGGTCAATGTCAGACGCCCTGAAATTTCACTGGACACTACAAAATAATCTTGTAATTTGCAGGTACCGAGTACCAGAGCGTGAGATGTCGCGTCGCGGAGGCGACCGCACCGCCCCCCTCCGCACCCCCACCATGGCTGGCGGTCTATTCGCCATAGACAAGGACTACTTCTACAAGATCGGTTCCTACGACCAGGGAATGGACATTTGGGGTGGAGAGAACCTGGAGATGAGCTTCAGGGTAATGTATTGAGGTGTATTAGTTAGGATTAGGTTTCTAGAATCACTGGTTAAGTCTTTGAGAAAAATTTAAAAATATTGTTGGAGTAACTATTATTACTATTAAAATATTAGATGAGGTCTGCCTTGAAATTTAACGAAGTGAATACTCAATCTGAGCTCAGCTCAACTATTGATATATTTATTGTTAATGACACCAATTCAATTAGCAAAATTCATCAAATAAGAAAATCAGACTAGACAACTATAAAAACAGAGTATTAGGTAGACACCTGCTAAGCCGGGGATGATACTTACGCCATAAATAACCAACTCTTCGCGTAAAGGTGTGGCAGTGCGGCGGTGTACTGGAGATAATCCCGTGTTCGCACGTCGGCCACGTATTCCGCGACAAGTCTCCGTACTCCTTCCCCGGTGGCGTACAAAACGTCGTGTTACACAACGCGGCGCGCGTCGCTGAAGTCTGGATGGACGAGTGGGGACAGTTCTATTACGCCATGAATCCAGGTTCGGAGTTATGCGGGCTGATGATGTTTTGAGGTGGCTCTTCAATTTTGTTGTAGATTTTTAAACAGTGGAAGATTTTTATTGGACAGTTCTGATACTAACGATTGAATATATTTTTTCGATTATTTCATTAATAATAGGCTTAAAATCTTGTTTGAAAAGGGTCTAAAACAAGGTATGAGGAAGCATACCATAGCTATAATTAATCAAATAAATATAAATATGTGGTATTTACAAGATTCTTAAAGAAAGACCACGTTCAAAATATTAGCGGCTGTCAGCACAATAATAAAGTTTTGTTGTGGCTTGGGATACGTAAAACTAACATGATGTTAAAATTGGATATACCAAATATTAACAAAATGTAAAACTTTGATATGATATAACATCGACTAAATAAACCATTGCCCCTGCATACGCTCATTTTGCATGTTCATTTATTTTCTCATCGCTTCTTTGTTTCTTGACTGTTTATGTTGTGTTTGTTCTGTATTTCTTTATTTTTCCCTTTAAGTTTATACTTTTAAAAACTTTAGTAAGTGAGGCAGAGAAAACTGAATAATTTCACCTCTTGCTGAGATCGTTAGAAGTCCATAAAGTCTAATAATGTGACTTAAAATGAAATCGTTTTCTCTGTCTTCTTTTTAAAATACTCCTTGTAATTTCAAATCTGTGTTTATTAAGTTTACTTTTCCTTATTTCGCTTCTTCTAGTGCAGAAGCAATGAGGATAAAATGTTGTATTGACTTTTATAATATTACAGATATTAACCACAGCAATCCTTTTTAGACAAAGAGCTAAAGCAAATCTTTTCTTACATTTTGAGGGAATTTGGGTTGTATATGAGAACAATACCCATAAATATATTGAATTCAAAAAAGTATTTCCTTTGGTTCTTTTCTACTCATGGCTTAATAGTACTCTAACCTTAATGTGATCAAATAATCGTTGACCTTTTTTATTTAAACTACTAACCGTTGACAAATTAACTCGATATCAGTCGGCATTGTCATACAATGTTAGAATATGTTTCTCGGAACTAACCTATCAGTGTTTTAATGAATTTAATTAGCTAGGCTGTTTCCGGCAAAACCACTCAAAAGAATATAACTCAAGTATAGATACAATTCTACTTAATCCTTCGATAAGATTATGGTATATTGGGGTAATTTCCTATAATATGAACAATGGCGTGATTTTGTAAAATTGTAATGAAATTTGGGTCAGAACAGTGTGTAACAAAACTTTAGAAATCACTAAAACTAAATCGATAAATATTTCAAAGCGTCTTGTTTGGTAATCGTTACATATAAAATATAAGTAGCACCTTTCAAATATGTACTGAAACGGTGAAACTGGCCTTAAGCTGGCCTTAATTTTAATTTATCAGATTAATCGATGGTTTCGTTACACAGATGTGATTGTATTGTGTGCTTTCTAACAAAACTGTATTTATAGCAGCGTCGTTTAACAAACATCAATGTTCACGGATTACTAAACAGTGCTTGTTTTGTTTTACCGCTAACTACTAATAACAACCGTGAACGTTGGTGGTAGGACCGTGGCCGATTGTTTGCAGTGGTACACGGAGTCGCTTTGTGTTTCTCTATTAAATTGCTTACTATTAATGAGATATATGAACACGTATTGAGTATCTTGGCTTCTTCTTTTTGTAAGTCAATCAAAGGACAACTTCCTCGTCTTAGTTTTCTTAAGATAACTATACGTTTCTTCTATATACTTCTAATTGATGAGGCAATTACATTTAAAGGTATCGTGTCACTTAACTCCTGCAACACGACATCTTTGCTTACCGATTTCCAGTTTTATCTGACCACTATACCTCCGCAATCAGTTTGTTAGTTGCCTTTAAAAGGTAACACATACTTCTATTCGTCGTCTTCTGTTTTTTTTACTATCGATGCTCGTAAATCAAAGTACAGTGAGACTTTAAACATTTCTCTGCAAATCTGCCTGTAACCTCTTTCGTATTTCACCCGTCTACCAGCAGATATGGTATATAATTGAATATGACACTCTCAAAAACCAGGGCGACTTGTTTCTTTCTTCTATTTCGACGAAAGTCTCTGCAATTTCCTTCATTCCTTACCTTTCAAATACGAGTAATACTTGGGAGTATTACTCGGCATCTAAAGGCGCATCAGTGCCGGGAGTAGTATACCACCTGTCACCTATACTATACAATCTGACAGCGTTTCAAACTTCGAACAATATCTCCCCTCTGCAACTCGCTTCATACCTTACTTTGCAACTATGTACCACACGTGAGCCACTAGCAAACGATCAGCTACCACCAGGTGTGGATGTGCGGCGGCCGGCTAGAGATATCCCCGTGTTCGCACGTCGGTCATGTGTTCCGCAAGACCACCCCCTACTCGTTCCCCGGCGGCACGGGCCGAGTGGTGAACCACAACAACGCTCGCCTCGCTGAAGTCTGGCTCGACGAGTGGAAGCATTTCTACTACAATATTAACCCAGGTTGTTGTCTAGAACAGTCGGAATGGAATTGCTCGGTTGACAAAGCGGAAACAACGACTTATTGAGTGGTTGAATTGTAGACGTCCGTATATTTGGTGCGAGTTTTTTTTGTTTGTTTCTTGATTGCGAGTAAATATAATAAATACTTGAAACTACAATCATTTATATGACACCAATAACCGTCTATTGATGTCAAACTTGCGAGTGAATAAATGGGGCTTCTTGAATTGGATTGTAACTGGTCAACGAAAGTAGTTGCTTTCGAAAATCGAGAAGTAAAAAACCTCGTACAGAAAAAATAATGTATGATTTGCAATTTTATGCATCATATCACAACTTCGCTCGTTGCAAAAATCCGTTAAATCAGATACCATTTGAAGTTCCTACTTGATAAGAACCTAATTTGTTTTCGCTTTGGATTAGTTTTATTTAATATACTTTATTTCGTTGACCGATTCAACGATGGCCATAATGGCGATATCTTCAGTTGTGTTCTTTTCTTAATGTTTCATAATAAGAACTATTACCGTATTTTCAACCGACTTCCAAAAAGGAGGAGGTTCTCAATTGTTTTTTTTTTTCATTTTTTTTTGTTATGTTGCTTTTTAAATATTTTGTGTTTAGTTATTTTTAATAATTGTGTTAATTTATATACTATTTGATGAAATGAAAAGTTCTCCCTTAGCTTGTTGCAATTTTAAGGCTTCTGTTATTATGTGATTCCATTTCGACTGAAACTAATTCAGATTGACCTCGTTATTCTGGTTTATTCATTAATATTTCAAGTATCAATTAATAATGTAATAATAATTAACAATAATTGCAAATAAAGTTGTTTTAAATTGAATTAAAACCACACTAACGAGTTCACTTTATAACCTCTAATTATATAACTAATTGAATATGAAAATGATTGTTCCATTGATTGTTACAAGTGTTTTCATTGCACGATAATTAATTAATAATGTTTATTAATCTGTGTGTGACTAATAACGATAATAACTAATTGTGCTAATCGCCATATAAATAAATACCTACAACTAATACAATATGTTAGCAGTCATCTATCATTTATGTTCATAAAATGCTTGGTGACTAACACAAAGTGAAAGGTGACCATGCATAAATCATTTCATATTTTCGTATACAGTTTTAAAAAGAAGATATCCCAAACCATTTTGAACTAATTTAAGTAAAGCGTATCTTTGATGACTAGCCATTTTCCCACTCAATTCTGAATAAATTAACCATTTGCTATAATTCGGAGCCATTTGCAATGGCCATATTGATCTTTAATCATCAGCTGGTTTCTTCATTAATTGACCAAAATCTCACGCGACTAGACATTGAATTTAGCTTAAAACTACATACTGCAAGTTTCAGTATTGAACATTCAGTTGTAAGAAAACCAGAAAAAAAAACAATTTCTGTTTTCATTCACTTTAAGAACTTTGAAGAACGCAACTTCAAAATGTATGAGAATGACAACTTTTTTGCGGAAAAATAAATGTCATTCCCATACATTTTGGTCTTGCGTTAGCGTGAATGGAAACAGAAATTGGATTTTTTCTAGGGGGGCAGATCGATAAGGGTGTCTAAACTGGCCGTAAATGGCGATGCAGATTTCCATTGGCAGATGTAACCCATAAGACGAGAACTTAACCGTTATCACATCTGCTACTAAGTGACGATGCTATCTAATAAGAAACGCGAGTATCTGACTGATGAATGTGGTAACTGGCCTACCAATCCAATCTTCTGTCTAAGACTACGAATCAAATTTTCTCATATAGCACATATTATCATCGTTTTATCTAGCTAGAGGACGCCCTACACTACGTTTAGCGAGCCGTGGTCTCCACTTTAGAACACCTCTGTGATGATTTACGCTATAAATATTAATAAAATGAGCGATTATATACGCAAGCTTGCTGGCAGCGGCTGGAAACAAAGAGCTAAAGATCGAGCTTAGTGGCGTGCCATAGGTGAGGCCTATGTCCAGCAGTGGCAGAGATAGGCTGATGATGATGATGATGATGATTGACATATTGAACTAAACATATTACGGATTCTTTATCTAAAATAATCAAAATTGTTTCTTCTCATATACCTGCACATTAAAATAAACTTATACAAACTGTTTACTAACGTATACATTAAATTAGGTGCCCTAAACGTGCCAGTGGGCGATGTGACCGAACGACGATCTTTAAGAGAGAAGCTGAAATGCAAGAGCTTCCGATGGTACCTTGAGAACATATACCCCGAGAGTCAGATGCCTTTGGACTATTATTATCTTGGAGAGGTAAGTTTTTATACGTACTTCATAAAATGAAATGAATTTTCCTAACTGGGAACAGGACACATCAATTTTGTGAAAATTGATCTATTTTTAGGGTTCCGTACCCAAAGGGTAAAACGGGACCCTATTACTAAGACTCCGCTGTCCGTCTGTCTGTCTGTCTGTCTGTCTGTCTGTCTGTCTGTCTGTCCGTCTGTCCGTCTGTCACCAGGCTCATTAACCGTGATAGTTAGACAGTTGAAATTTTCACAGATGGTGTATTTCTGTTGCCGCTAGAACAACAAATTCTAAAAACAAAATAAAGTTAAAAATTAAAGGGGGTCCCCATACAAAAAACGTGTTTTTAAACGCCATCTATCTAATTAGTTTCGGCAAAATGACATAGATGGCGCTAGTAAACGAGCCCCGTCTTTCTAGATCGCGACCAAACCAAATATTCTTGGTAATATCAATTAATCAAATATATGAGGTTGAAACTCTGTTATGTTTCGTATTGTACGTAACCCTCCCTAAGTGTGCGATAAGAGACGCGATGCTGACTCGCACTTGGCCAGTTTTATTTACTATATATTTCACACAAAAGAAGTTCTTAATTCGTCTGTATGTTTTTTTTGTATGTATGTTATGCGATTACTTCGTGAGGGGAGGGGAGGGGGGATTGGCGTGGCGTGGTACGGTGCGGTGTAGTTGGATTACGTATGTGTCTTATTTGTTAATGTTACCCTACGACACTATTCCACGCGGACGAAGTCGCGGGCACAGCTAGTACCTAATACCTAAGTATGCTTTGACATGGCGTGTATAGACTAGCTCAAGTATTTCTTTGGTAGTAATTTGACGTAGTCTTTTTATTATAAAGTACCGTATATATGTATATGCCGTCAAAAACGTGCAATGCTACTTCTTTATTTCATATCAATGTAATATAAATTGTCTTGAGCCATTACTTCAACTATAAGTTGTTGATATAACTTGACAGATCCGTAACGCTGAAACATCTAACTGTCTGGATACACTCGGAGGCAAAGCTGGTCAACCTCTCGGTATGGGATACTGCCATGGGATGGGCGGCAATCAGGTACGTTCTTACTTTGCAAACAAATTGTTTGCATGCAATTACTGCTATAAGTAGACGCAAGAACTTTTAGATTCGCTCGTTATATATATATATATATATTACCTTGGTGTTCATTTGCAAATGTATTAGGTAAGATAATGTTTGCGGGACTTAGGCTGTCAACCCACCAAAGCTGAGCGAGGAAATAATGGACCAATAGTAACACTTAATATTTTTTGACAATATATCATTTTTTGACGTGTGACGTGACGTTTTTAATTAAGTCCTCGCAATCCGCTCATTTTCGTAGGTGAAAAGACCCCCTTAATCACACTAAAAGTATGAATAGTATTTACAATGACGATTCGATTAAGGATGCATTGATCGAAGTCCTCTAGGGGCTCCTCTAGTTCCGGTGTCTATCAAACTAGAGAGGAGAGGAGATATGTGTCAAACAACCATTGGAATAGGCGTGGCGAAAGATTTTCAAATCCTCTTCCGTAATGTGGGAACACATTTACTATTCACGAAAAAACCTTTATTTCGGTAATTAACTTAAGTTTAACGAAGTTTAAAGCAATTTTTCAAATATGTTTTCAATAGTGCGCAAAAACAGCTCACATGTGTCATGGCGTCGGCTGTGACGTCACGCATAACATACTTATGACATACTTAACGTAGTAACTATTATATAATATGTGACAATGAATACACATGGGTTTTTCAAAATTTAATAACATTTTCAAGAAAACCTCATAAGAGGACATAGGCGTGACGTCATGCGCTGTGATTGGTGTTTCAATCAAAATGGCCGATTGCAGTATTTTAATGTTTTATTTTATTGAAAATCTTAATCTCAATTTTTTATATGAAACTAAACTAGTGTTTTAAATTGTGTTAATATGTTTTTTCCCCTAAAATCATCAAATCTTCGATTTTTTTATACTGTCGTCATGCCTATTCAACGCGCTGTGTGCTCTGACAGAGGAACGAAATCATTGTAGTCAACATACATCTCTTATTAGCTCAGGTGGTCAAACGCTTGCCTATACAGCATTAAAAAAAAAGGTTTGTTGATACAGGATACAGGCTTTTGGGCCCGATTTATACAGGATGATTATTTCATGTGGGCGTGGATGGCCAAATCCGATACTATGACGAATAGCGAATAATACTCAAAGATATTGATGACAAAAAACTGCATCATTGATTTTTGAAAAATCATGTCTATTATATGTCATTACTTCTCGTAATTCGTTCCTTATTAGCTACACTATCGAATGGAGTAATAATACAGGATGTGTATTAGTTTTCAAAATGAAAGGGTTTTTTAAATTCCTGGCTAGGAATATTAATATTTGAAAAATCCAATGATGCAGGTTTGGTTTTCATCAAAATCGACCCCGAGACACCTTCCTTTAGGTACTTTTCGTTATTCCTCATAGTTTCGGATTTTGCCATCACGAAAAATTTACTCTGTATGTCCTAATACGTAAACAGTGTCCAGATACAAAAACTCGACTTTTCAGAAGATTGGTTTACACCATAGATATATATATATATACAATAGATAACGTAAATGCGTGTACTTCCCGTGTCCGAACCCCGCCAAAACGTCTAGGTTGTCTCCACAAGGCCACGCGTCTTTTTGTCGCGTGTCTTGTTGTCTTTTGCAGCCGGACGGCCGCGAAAACTATAAAAATGCCTCACTGCATGATAATTCACTGCAATAGCCCATAAATTTCGAGCCCCCAGAGGCAAGGATATATTTCCTAAAACTTCCATTACTACATTTCGGCTGTGCCGTCACAGAATGTATTGAAAAGTTGACACGTTTAGTTTCAATACAAATCGTGATACTTGCTTATTGTATATATATATATCTGTGGTTTGCACAGTCTTCTTGAGCTTAAGTTTATAAATTACAACGGATACCTTCTGTAATGGGCATATATACCTATTTTCTTATTTTCGTAGCATTAATACTTTTGTTTCTTTTTTGATTTCCTTAAAATACGGAATTCCTTTATTTTTGTACAGCATTACTTAAAAATACATACAATTTCAATCTTATAACTTTTACTATGGAATTAAAAAATCCTAAGCAGATTTTTCTATAGACATTTAGATATAAAATATAACTATTGGTTTTCTTACAGCAAGTCAAAACTGAGCCGTTAATGAGACAAGTATGTTTTCTGTTGTTTCTAATGTGTATCAGCAGTGTTCATTATTACGTTTATAGCATATTATATGGAGTGTGATTTGATACATGGTGGTAAAAATTAATAAGACACCTAGAGGAAGTACATCAAATATCGAAGATATCAAATTTCACTGACAGGAAACGTATTTAGATTTTATTTAGATAATGGGAATAATATTGCATAATAAAACTACATTCAAAGATTTTTTGTAAATCTTATGTGATTCGGGAAAAAATGTATATCATTATATATAAAGGAAGGTCATGTTAGTTACTACACTTATAACTCAAGAACGGCTGGACCAATATTTATGATTTTTGTATTTTTGGAATTGTCTTTGTCAGGAATAGGATATTAAAAACAATGAATAATTGACCTAAAAGTATAATATAAGAAAAAGTATTTTGGCAAAATGTTCCTGGGTTTCAAAATGGGGTTTTGTCAGAATGGAGGTAAATACAGAGATATGTAAGAATGTGATAGCCAATTTATGAGTGCTGCATACAGTCTTATATCCGTTAGGCAAAAAAGTTTAATAATTAGACAGTTATCCATGAAGTAAGTATACTTATTCAAATTTAAAATCAAATTTTGGTGATTATATTTTTACAATTAAAATTAAATTCAATCGAACTAATGTCAAGTTAATAACTTATCTATAACAATCATTAAGTTGTTTAATTCAATCATGTCTTTCTGACACGCGGTTGAAGTACTTGATTATTGTATTTTTATTCTATTTCTGTATTGCCATCATTATCAGCCAATATCCGTCCACTGCTGGACATAGGCCTCTCCCATGGCACGCCACTGAGCTCAATCTTCAGCTATTCGTTTCCAACCGCTGCCAGCCAGTTTGCGTATATCATCGCTCCATCTAGTTGGAGGGCGTCATACACTACGTTTGCCGAGCCGTGGTCTCCACTTTAGAACTCGTTTACCCCAACGGTTATCGGTTCTGCGACAGATGTGACCGGCCCACTGCCATTTCAGCTTGCTCCTCTGAGCTATGTCGATTACGTTGGTTCTCTGACGGATGACTTCGTTTCGAATTCGATCCTTCAGAGAATCTTCGAGCATAGCCCTCTCCATCGCTCGCTGAGCGCCTTTGAATTGGTGAACTAGTCGCACTGTCAGTGTCCACGTCTCGGCTCCGTAAGTAATAACAGGTAGGACGCACTCGTTAAAGACTTTCGTCTTCAGGCTTTGTGGTATGGGCGATGTAAAGACTCGACGAAGTTTTCCGAATGCTGCCCATCCAAGCTGTATCCTTCTGCGAGCTTCCTTCTCGAAGTTGTTTCTGCCCAATTGCAAGATTTGCCCAAGGTAGACATATTCGTCAACAACTTCGAGAGGAACTCCGTTTAAGGCAATCGTTTCCGGAATAACATGTTGGTTGAACATGATCATGGTCTCATGCAAGTTCATCCTGAGACCGATGCGTGCAGAAGAATCAGCGAGGGTGGTCAGCATGTATTGCAGGTCCTGCACGGTTTCAGCCATGATGACGATGTCGTCCGCAAATCTCAAGTGCGAGAGGTAATTGCCATTGACATTTATGCCCCGTCCTTTCCAGTTCAGCGTTTTGAATATATCCTCTAGAGCATTTGTGAACAATTAGGGGGAAATAACGTCCCCTTGTCTCACTCCTCTATGTAAATGGATGTGTTCAGTCTGCTGATTTTGTACTTGGACGGTCATAGTCGCGGCGTCATATAGACCTCTCAATACTTGGACGTATCGCCAATCAACTTGGCACCGTTGCAGAGACTCCAGAACAGACCAGGTTTCAATGGAGTCAAAGGCTTTCTCATAGTCCACAAACGCTAAGCACAGGGGCTGGTTATACTCTTCAGTCTTCTGTATAACCTGCCGCACTGTGTGGATGTGGTCTATGTTGCCGTATCCTCCTCGAAACCCAGCCTGCTCGGGGGGTTGAAATTCGTCGAGCCTACGCGCGAGACGATTTGTGATGACTCTAGAAAACAACTTATACACATGGCTTAAGAGCGAGATAGGTCGATAGTTCTTTGTCTCCCTTTTTGAAGAACATAACAACCACACTCTTACTTCTTCTTCGTCTTAAGGACTTTCTTCGTCTTCGGAGTTCTCCCCGAAAAGAGGACGGAATTGAAAATACGCTGAAGCTATAGTAGCGTAGGAGTTCCACCGGGTTTTAAGAGCTCCGTTGTAATTCCATCCTCTCCGGGGGCTTTTCCGTTTTTAAGCTGCCTGAGAGCCATCACAATTTCAACTAGGCTGATTTCTGGCAAATCTTCTGTATAGTGGCGGGTCAGAGTGGCTCTAAGATCCTCGATGCCGGGTTGGGATTGGGAAGGGACGCTTGTGAGGTGTATAATTGGCTGTAGAAGTCTTTTACTTCCCTAAGAATCTCTGGCTTAGAAGCGACGACACTCCCGCTAGAAGAGGTCAACTTCGTCAGATGGCTTCGGCCCAGCTGTTGGACAAAAAAGTATTGCCATAATACATTACTAAACTTAATATATCTTTTGTATTCATTGTATTACGTTCATAAACGCCTAAAGGTACGGACACACCGCAGCGTCCTGCGTGCGCGATCTAGGCGGCGATCAGATAACGCAATTGTATTTGTACCGACTGGTTCACATCAAACTCGATCAGAAAACAATTGAAAAGTACTGAGATCGCCCACGCAGGACGCAGGACGCCGTGGTGTGTCCGTACCTTAAATTAAGTTCATCTAAAAGGTAACGACATTAATTGTCTGTTAGGTGGTACGAAGTTCACCGGGCCAGCTAGTTATGTATAAATACGGTCCCACAAAAAAATTTTTTTTACATACATACATACAATCACGCCTTTTTCCTGTTGGGGTAGGCAGAGACTACTTCTTTCCACATGCTACGATCCTGACATACCTCATTCGCTTCTTCCACTTTCATGAGTGCCTATGAATAACATGCTCTCCGGTTATAGGTACTTTTGACTTGGGCCTTTCGTTAAAACGTCTCCGATCCGGTTGTGATACGTTCGCCTAGGTCGGCCTCTACCAGTTGGCCCATTCACACTCGGGTCATAAATTTGTTTCGTCAAACAATACAGTTTTAAAAATCTCTCGTCTCATCTGGTATCTTAACCCTTCTTGAAATTTACAAAATCGTACATATCGTAACCTTTTCTTGTTGATAAAAAATCAATGAATAAAACACCTTTTCATATAAAAAAAATTAGGTATATTTCCTTTCAGTGCAATTTGATATTTGATTTATTGACACGTAGATGAACGGGACTTTCTTTTTTCACCTGTATTATATGTTGACTGAAATATAGTAAGAAAACAAAATTATATCAGCAGTAAAACTAATATAGAATTAGACAATCATTAATCTAAGTACTTATTTTTGCTTTTTACTCACGACGGTATATGAGACACAGAGACGGTATATGCGTTTGGGGTGAGAGGATGTTTGTGTGTGCAAATCCATGTTGCGATTTTTCTCCAAAACTACTAGTCTGATTTTGATGCAATTTTCAGTTATGGGTTTGGGTTTAATTGGTGCATGTTTTTAGATAAGTGTTACGGTGACAACTCACCAGGGGGCGCTGCAGTAAACACTTGTATGTGCAATTTTTTCTCAAAAACGACTAGTCCGATATTGATGCAGTTTTCAGTTATGAAAAAACCCACGACGATTAAAAAGTAATTGAAAAAGGATAAAATAATTTAAAAACCCCCGACTCAAATGCAACGCAAGATAATAAACGTAAAAGATTTAATAAGTAAACTTGATCTCTCGCGGAGTCGGTCATATATGTAAACAATAGATTATCAAATATTGTTTCTTTGTAGTGTAGTACACACTTTATATTTATGTAAATTAACTCTCGAAATAAGTAGTCATACATAGATAGCGCCACAAATGCATAATTGGGTTAAAAATGCAATCCACTAATTTCGTCGTAACGTTAGATCGAACTGTGGCTTAATCGGCAGAGCACCTGGACATGTTATCCATGAGGTTGCCGGTTCAAGTCCCGTCGGTACGATGAAATTTTGGATTGTGTTTAACAATTTACAATAGAGTATCAGTTTTCATAGTATTTCCCTACGTACCTACCTATTTGGTTCTTGATGATTGTAGATGTGGCAATAACATATTTAACTATCTATAAACTTAACTAAAAATCCCAAGATTATCCGTCGGGGGCTACCGAGTACATATCATCTAAAATGAACAATGTTTTCTCACATATAAGGTGTACAATTGCAGGTGTTTGCATACACGAAGCGGCAACAGATAATGTCTGACGACAACTGTCTGGACGCGGCGAATCCGCGCGGGCCCATCAAACTGATCCGGTGTCACGGCATGAGAGGCAACCAGGACTGGACTTATGATTCTAAGGTTAGTTGCAATAGCCTTCTCAATATCTATAGTCTATAGGCGATGTGTTATGACATAAACATAAACGCATCTTAGCATCGCTATGGTCATTCTAACAAATAGACAGACAGACAATGTAATAAGTGTCAATAAGTCAAATAAGGGAACGTCTCCACGAGCAAGTTAATCGTGGCTAATAATTTACTAGCCATGGCATCCATACTAATTATATTTTTTTAATATATTTATATTCCTGTGCCCTCCAACGAAATTGGAGCCTATTTATAATCTCAATTGGTGGGTTTACAATTCTATCGTCCCTATTCTCTATTTTTTACATTTCTTTTGTTCTTAGGGTTTACTTAGTTTACGTTATTGCTCTTTACTTATTGGTTGGACATTTGCTGTATGTACTTTGTGCATATTATTTAAATATACAGAAGTACATAATTTATTTTAATTATTCTTATTTATTACAATCTTAACTATTACATAAATATAGGGTTGCGATGTACGGTTATCGACCGGACAGTTCGGTTTTCTTTAGGCATGTCCAGTCAAGAAAATCTTGGTAAACCGGACAAAAGAACACTAAATATATAAAAAAGTAGTACGATGTAAAATGTGTTACATAATAAATAAAACTTAAAAATTTGTCCGGTTTTTTTTTTCAACACATCTGGCAACCCTACATACATACAATCACGCCATTTTCCCGTTGGGGTAGGCAGAGACTACTTCTTTCCACATGCTACGATCCTGACATACCTCCTTCGCTTCTTCCACTTTTATGAGCGCCTTCATACATGCTCGCCGGTTATAAGTACTTTTGACTTGGCCTTTCTTTAACTATTGCCGTACAAAATTCTATAAACTTATTTCTAGTTTGTACATACATACATACAATCACGCCTTTTTCCCTTTGGGGTAGGCAGAGACTACTTCTTTCCACATGCTACGATCCTGACATACCTCTTTTGCTTCTTCCACTTTCATGAGCACCTTCTTACATGCTCGCCGGTTATAAGTATTTTTGACTTGGCCTTTCTTTAAAACGTCTTCGATCTGGTCGTGACACCTTCGCCTAGGTGGACCTCTACCGGCTGCCCCATTCACACTCGTCTCATAAATCTGTTTCGTCAGTCTTTCTTCATCCATCCTCTCTAGATTTCCAAACCATCTAAGCATCCCTTTCTCAATCTTTGTCACCACATCTTCTACCACACCACAACATTCCCTTATCATTCTGATCTCCACCTTATCCATCAGAGTCACTCCAATCATACTTCTCAAACTTCTCATTTCTACAGCATTAATTTTACTTTCATGCTTCTTCTACCATACCCAGCATTCACTACCATACATGAGTGTGGGAACCAACACTCCATTATGTACAGCCAGTCGTGCTTTTTTAGACACGTTCTCATAAAGGTATGCAGTGCCCCACTCACTTGGTTTCCTGCCAAAACTCTTCGCTCAATATCACTTTCATACTTACCATCTCTCATAAACCTAGAACCCAGGTACACAAACTCTTTCACTTGTTCTACACTCTCTCTTTCAATCGTAACCTTCCAATCTGTCATTCTTTCTTCTCTTTCAAAAAACATTACTTTGGTCTTACTTATATTCACTTTCATCCCTTTCCTTTTTAAAGCATCATGTATAATTAACCATCCTTTGCAACTCCTCCTCCGATGATGCTAATATCACCTGATCATCAGCGTATAGGAGGCATTTGATGGTTAAATCATTCATTCTTAATCCGTATACGCTTTCTTTCAGATCTGCCAAGCAATTGTCTATGAATAGGTTGCACAACACTGGCGATGCAACACATCCCTGCCTAACACCTTTTTCTATGTTAAACCAGTCCGTGTACGCTCCGTTTATTCTGACACAAGCACTGGAACCCTCATAGAGTGATTTCAGTGCTCGTATCAAACTGCCGCCCACCCCATACATAGAATATGTTGACCACAATTCACTCCTCACCACTCTGTCGTAGGTGTTTTCCAAGTCTACGGATGCGCAATAGACCTTTTGGCATTTGGCCAAACATTTTTCGGCTATGCTTCGTAAGGAAAAGACCTGATTCATGCATCCCATTCCTCTCTTGAAACCTGCTTGCACATCCCACTTTTTTTTTATTAGTTTCATCCGTCACTCTTGTAATCAATACCTTTGCATACAATTTCCCGACGATGCTGAGTAAGCTAATGCCACGGTAGTTTTTGCAGTCTTGCTGTGATCCCTTTCCTTTGTATAGCGGTACAATGACGGCTTTGCACCAGTCTCCTGGTACAATTCCGTTCCCCCAGCAAAGGTTAAAAAGGCGATACAGTTGACTCGCTATTACACCTTGTCCAGCCCTCAGCATCTCGACCGAAATCCTGTCATACCCTGCAGCCTTACCCGATTTCATACTTTTCAACGCTGTCATAATCTCTTCCACGCTGATATCACTTCCATCGCTACCTTCATTCGCGACACCAGTTGTCACTGGTACTTGCATATCTTCCTTTTCAAATAAACTTTCAAAATATTCCTTCCATCTCTTTAGAACGCATTCCTCTCCTCTCACAATACTTCCATCCTGATTCCTGACATTGTCATGTTGCAAAGTATTGAGATTTCCTCTGGCTGACCTTATGGACTTCCAGAAAAACTTAATGTTCGTCTGGAAATCGTCAGATAACCTCCTATCAAATTCATCTCTATCATCCTTTTTCTTTCTATCCACAACCTTTTTTGCTGCATTCTTTAACCTTTTATACTCTTCCTACGCCTTGCTTACATCTTCATTTGTTCGTTTTTGCATTCTTAGGTTGGCTTTTGAAGCCAACCAGTCCAGCCACGCTTTCTTATTCTCAAATACAGCTTTTTGGACATCTTTACACACATTCTTAATTCTTCTTCTTCTTCTTCTAATTTTACCTATATTCTTTAAACTTTACTACCAATAAATACATTTTTTATTAATACATTTTATAGTTTACTAATAGATATTATAAAAGCGAAAGTTTGTAAGGATGTTTTATTTTTTTGGATGTTTGTTACCCTTTCACGCTAACACTACTGAACCGATTGAGCTGAAATTGGTATGTAGATTGATAGCCTAGATCCTGGAATAACACATAGGGTACTTTTTATTTATCCCCATATTCCCAAGGGAACGATGTCTACGCGGGTAAAACCGCGGGGCACAGCTAGTCTATACTAATATTATAAAGAGAGAACATTTGTATTTTTGTGATGATTTGGCTCAAAAACTACTGGACCGATTTAAAAAAATCTTTCACTAATATATATAATGGACTTTCGAAATGAAAATAGGCTATATATTATCCTGTTTAAATCAAAGGTACATCCGTGGAGACCTAATTTGCAACCTAAGTCGACAAAAAAACGGCCGAAAAAACACGTTTCCTACGAACGCTGCTCAATTGAAAATAGATATAAGAATATTTTGTATGGAAGAGTTGTACAACTTAATAAGACCTACAAAAAAGTCCGCAACAGCATATGTCTATCTCTTAAGGTTGACTCACAGTAACCATTTTAATCTTTAATTTCTTGTTAAAAAATATAACATAACTTCCAAGGCTATTTTCAAGTATATAGTATTAATCCTTATCCAAATAATTACGTTAATTTGCCTGGCCACATATTATAGATTAAAATTGTCCTTTACAGTATATAATTCAAATGTAAACTCTAGAAGATATCACGAATTTCACATACACGCATCGCAAAATTAATAAAATATTTGCAGTGAAACCACAGATTAGGTCATAGTTACTACGAAAATATTATTATAAGCTTAGCTTTTCTGTAGATCCCCACCGATCACAATCAATTTGAAGTCAATATAGTATGATCTATTGTATAAAATAATAATGATCTATATATATAATAAAATAATTTAAACCACCCCGACAGATCTATGTATAATCTTTTAATTAAAAGCATTCCAATGTTCCGGTGCTTTGCCAATTAAGCAAATTAATTAATTAATTAAGCTTAATTGGCAAAGCACCGGAACATGTTATTCCGGAGGTTAAAATTATGGATGTTATTACAATTATTATTAATGTTAGGGTTCAAGTCCTGTTGGTACGATTAAATTTTGGATTGTGTTTAACAATTTACAAAAATATTAAGTGTGTAACACTTCAAAGAAACATAGCATTCCAATGACTCTAAACACGACATTTAAAATCTGAGCTGTAAGCTGGTGAGGATTTGAGTATTCTGTAGAGTCCATGAGATGTCCCAGCATCAGGTCAATGCTTCCATGTTCTTACAATATCGTTGAAGAAGATTTTCGAATTGATCAGACCTATGAAAGTTGGTTAAAGCTTATAGTTTTATAACGATTGAACGAATTTTCATGAATCAAATCTAAGAACACTCTCGATGAAGACATCTATTAAAAAAACTATCAATAATAAAATCAAAATCGGTTCATCCGGTTGGGTGCTAAGATGCTACAGACAGACACACAGATACATACGTTAAACGTATAATACCCCTACTTTAAATCAAAATCGGTTCATCCGGTTGGGTGCTAAGATGCTACAGACAGACACATAGATACACACGTTAAACGTATAATACCCCTATTTTATGCGTCGGGGAACGCCGTAAGGTTACGGCGGCAGATGTTCTCCTTGGTGGTAAGCTACTTTTCAACCGACTTCCAAAAAGAAGGAGGTTCTCAATTCGTCTGTAGTTTCTTTTTTTTTTCTTTTTTTGTATGTGTATGTTACGCGATTACCCCGTCAATTGTGAACCGATTCGAATGATTATTTTTGTAATCGGTAGGGTACGTTTCCGAGGTGGTCCCATTGTAATTTTATTGAGATGTGATAAGTATCTTCAGAGATATGACGATAAACGTCTGAAACTTGCTACTGAAATTGACTCGCGGGGCATTGAAGTCAGTTGTTTTAGTTTTTAAACTATCTTAATTATTGATAGATTTAATGATCCCACGAAAACCCATGAATGCACATAAAACTTTCATTGGTAGGTATATAGCTAGGATTAGAACCAACGTCCCTCGGGTCATAATCAGGGTAACTATCCTTTACGCCAAAGGGCCGTCCAATATCACTACGTGAGTATTATAAAACAATGTCCATCAGTGCGTCTGTCTGTCTGTCTGTCTGTTCGCAATAATCTCAATAGCTTCTGAACGGATTAAAATGCGGTTTTCACCAATAGCCAGAGTGTTTATGAGGAAGGTTTAGGTGCATAATTCGTTAAGGTTTTGTGTAAATTGGTTGAAATTTGACGAATGATTGTTAAATATGTTAATATTTTATATTCAATGCAACAAACTGATGCAAATTTTGTAGGCATATATGTTCTACCCGTGTGAAGCCGGGGCGGGCTGCTAGTCTAATATAAAATAATGAATCAATAATTGATCGTGGGGATGCAGTAAGTAGATACCGTATACTTTTTAGGGTAACAACAATACTTATAATTTGTAACGTTTATTTGCAGACACGCTCAATAAAGCACACGAACACAGGCATGTGCTTAGACAAGCCTGAATCGAGCGACGTGTGGAAGCCGGTGTTACGGCCGTGCTCGCGGTCGCGCGGTCAGCAGTGGCTCATGCAGCTAGACTTCAAGTGGCAGACTCGCAGACACCGTGACACTGACAGCTAGTGATCACATGACATACACACTGGAAGGTAGGTAGGTTTACCCATTAGCGACAGACATCGTATAGTTACTAGTACGCTGTATAGGCTACGCTGTATTTGTTGTATGCATGGAGAATGGACTCTAGGTAGAAGGAGAGCGATCTTTCTAACATAGCTTGTCTAAAAAAGTTCTGAAAATCTGTCGCAGAGTAGTACTCAGGCCCGCCGGTTCAATGCCTGTGTCGCTAGTGAAGTATATCGATGACAGAAAGCGTAAATGTCGTATCTGAAAATTTGAAATTTGAAAAAACTATTTTTGAGTGAACAGTAGAACAACAACCACGTACAACCTAGAAACAAATCAATAGTGTATCATTAATTTTTTTCATAGAAAGACTAGACATAGACTATTCGACGCGGCTTTTTTTCTGTACAACAGTATAGTAAAAATTAATTCAGGAAAATTTTGAGTTTTTTTTTTTTAATAATATAGAACGGCAAACAGGCAAGCGGCCCACCTGATGGTAAGTGGTCACCGCCGCCTATTGACATCTGCAAAACCAGAGGTATTGCCGGTGTGTTGCCTACCCTTATTAGTGAGCACTCTCATTACTCTTCGTATGAAGCTACCAAGGTTGAAGGTTTCGGGGAAAGTTTCAGATGGGAGATCATTCCACATCTTACAGGTACGTGGGAAGAACAGTCGTGTGAAACGAGTAGTATGTGATGCCCACGTATCTATAATGTGCGGATATGCTTTTTGACGGTGTCGGGAGTTCCGATGGTAGAAACGGGACGGAGGAATGATATTAAAAAGCTCTTCAGAACATTCCCCGTGATAGTACCTATAGAAAAGGCTAAGAGAGCCAACGTCGCGACGAAGACTCAAAGGTTCCAATTTATCAGTTAGTTAGGGGTCGTCGACAAGTCTAATAGCTCTTCTCTGAAGGGAGTCAAGTGGTTGCAGTTGATATTTCGGTGCACCACTCCATAGATGAGAACAGTACTCAATGTGTGGCCGAACTTGCGCCTTATATAACAACAGACGCTGGCTCGGGGTGAAGTACTGTTTGGCTCTATTTAGTACACCGAGTTTTTTAGCAGTAAGTTTTGCTTTGCATTCCAAGTGACTCCCAAACTGGACCTCGTTAGATATGTCGACACCCAAAATGCTAATTGACTTCGACAAGGTAAGGGGAAAATTTTTTGGCCGAGAAAACGATAGCCTGTGTTTTAGTAGGTATAAATTGTACTATGTTTCGTAAACCCCAGGCTGAAACATTTTCTAGGGAACGCTCCACCTTAGACACTAGCTCTGATCTCCTAGCATCGATGTCCGCCTTGGAGGCATTTGCTTGACATGTGTAATGAGCATCACCCGTGCTGTCATCCGCATAGCAATGAATATTACTGATTTGCAATAGGTCATTGATATGCAAGATGAACAGCGTTGGGGATAGCACAGATCCCTGTGGAACTCCGGCGTTAATCGGCATGGTCTCAGAACAAGCACCATCAACGACGGCTTTTATGCTTCGACCATACAGAAAATTGCCAATCCACATACAAAGCCTCTCAGGAAGTCCGTAAGAAGGTAGCTTAGCAAGAAGGGCCTTATGCCATACCCGATCAAACGCTTTAGCGATATCCAAGCTGACAGCGAGAGTTTCACCTCTGCTTTCAACGGTCTCTCCCCAGCTATGTGTGAGGAAGGCTAGAAGATCACCAGCTGATCGTCCATGACGGAATCCGTACTGATAACCTTGGAAAGAAGTGAGGTTATCGCAATAGGTCTGTAGTTTGATGGGTCAGTTCGGTCTCCCTTCTTGGGGACTGGATGGACGTGGGCTACCTTCCAGCATGACGGTACGATGCTTTTTTCATATGATAATGAGAAAAGACGCGTGAGTATAGGTGTCAATTCAGGGGCACAAACTTTAAGCACGATTGCTGGGATGCCATCAAGCCCACTCGATTTTCGCACATCAAGAGATAACAGCTCCTTTCGTACTGCACGCTGCGATATGCGTAATTCACGCATAATATTTTTACAGTATGGAAGTAAAGAAGGAACTGCATCTTCATCGTCGAGAGTCGAGTTGAGGCGAATAGAGAACCCAGCAAATCTGCCTTCTCCTTCGCATTGTGGGCCAGAGTGTCATCGGATTTACGTAGGGATGGGAACATGGATTGGCAAAAATTTCCCTCGGCAGCTTTAGCAAGCGACCAAAAAGCACGACTGCCAGACGGGTAGCTAATTAATTGATCGCCAATCCGACTTATATGGGAACATCTTGCCTTTGCTGCAGCTTTCTTTGCGCACCTGGAGGCATGATTGAATTTATTTTTGTAGTCAGCAATATTAGGATCCTTAAGCCTGAGAGCCTCAGTCCAGTTTTTGTAGGCTGCTAGCTTTAGATTAGCCGCTACGGCGCAGGTCTTATCGAACCAGGGCCGACTCCGACCACCAATGCGTATATTCGAATACGGAATGAAGCATTCCATACCCTGCAACACGACATCAGCCACGAGATCGGCACAAGCTGATGGTTCGACGACGAAGATACGACATTTCCGCTTTCTGTCGTCGATAAATTACACTAGCGACACAGGCATTGAACCGGCGGGCCTGAGCACCACTCTGCGACAGATTTTCAGAACTTTTTAAGACGGCAGTTGCCTATCCTTCTATCTTTATCCGTGGTTGTATGGATACCCATTGAAGCACCCCACAGGATGTCTATGGAACTGAATTTGACACTATTGACATTTTGACAGTTTTTGCAAATGGCCGATGTTGTAAAGTGAAATGCTTTTTTTTCATAATGGCTCCACACGATTTGTATATTTCGCCAGTGTCAAAGTATAAAAATTGTCAACTATTTGTAAATTCAAATCGAAAGTCGAGTCAAAGTCACATTTCAGATAAAGTTGAGTCATTTTCCAGTCCACAGTTCTCGAATTGATGATGATTGATTTTGACGTTGCGTTGACGTAAATGCAAACAGAAATGTATTTAGTCTATGTGGGCTAAGTTCAACCACTTAAAAGTTCTATAAGGACACATACTGCCTCGAATAAAATAAAATATACTAAACTGCTTTGTCTTTGTTACAGGAGTGAGAACGATAGACCATACCAGTCTTCCCTCTCGTTAGATATCAGATTATATTCCTTATTCCTATATCTGACATTTTATATGTATTAGTATTTAACTTATCGACACTAATATGTGCTCCTGTGAATCGTTGACAATACATAAATGTATCTAATTATTTGTATTCCCTTTAAACATTGCTCAACTAAATATGCGTCGTAAATTTTAGTGTGATTATTTATTTTGTCTCATATTTTGATAGTCGTATTTAAGAGATGTTTATAAATATGTTTTATATGATTTTTTTTCTAAAAAGATCAGTTCTTGATTGTCCTCTAAGGGCTTAGATAAAGTTAACTGTCAAAACATACGGTAAAGACTTGGTAGATCGACAAATACATTCAACATAAAGCAAAACGTGTGATTTAAATCCGTCTTACGTACCATTACATTTTCAAGTGTACTCGTATGTGATAACTAATAACAGTGCAACAGAATTCACTCATTCACCCATTCTTTATTCATTTGTTGTCATGTTTTACGAGGCATCATATACCTATACATCACACTTGAATGGTTTAAAATTTGAGTCGAGCTAGAATTGAGTGGGTACTTCTATACACACTTATAGCATTGTATCCATGCAACTTCTTCACAGTTATTGCAGTAAAGAACATTATATTCTATTTATATTCTTTTTCGATTTGACGTAATAACGCAAGTGTAACTTTGTCTAAGCTTTTGAGTTGTGAAAAAGTCGAAATTTCGTATCCATAATGGTATTTTGTCTTTACAAAAACTTACGAAATTAGCAGTTTCTTTTAGCGACAAAGTCATTGCGCTTTCGCCACTTTCATTCTAAATTAACCAAATTAGATTTTTTGTGTATTTAGGATATATTATGAGTTTTTTGAAAGTATCGGAAAATAGTGCATAAGTTTGATGACTGTAGAAATACTCCAATTTATCATAATTACGAGTGATTCGATTAATTACAACTAGATTGTGAGCGTGGAAAGAAATTAAAAATTGTATGCATTTTATTTGTTGTTACGACATGGGTGCTAATTCTTAAATTAACTGCTTACAGTTGCAAATGAGTGACATATTCGAAATCTAATTAAATGTATGCCGAAACAATATTTTATTTCAAATTTTCACGCAACTGTAGTGTTTTGTATCAAAAAGTTTGGCAACAATGAAGATCCATACATTTCTTTCGATTTACGTGTTACTTCGAAGATTAGACAAATTAACATTTTCTTTTCGTATGATATCAAATCTAAAGAAATAGGGTTTGCGCGTGGTATCGATAAACCGTTGACAAGTATTATCGATACTTAATGTCAGTCTCCATTTCTTTGGTTCAGTTTAGTAGTGGATTCTAAAGATAATGTTTAATTTGCCAAGCTCCTAAATAGACGTGGTGTCAAGATTTTGTTAGAGAATGCTAGCAAACAGCACACGAGTGTGCCAAAAGACATTTATAGGAATGCTTTACTTATGCCACAAATATAACTTACTTATAAATTTTCTCTAACGTTTACACTGTTCTAGAATTTAATCAACTGCCATTTACAATTCACAGTATGTTTCTTCTATTAGAATAGTAATTAGTAATGGCTGCGTATTTGACACATTGTGCGTGCATGGAAACATGGATAATAGACAAGGTCGACGAAACATAAATTAAGACCTCGTTTAAAAAAATTCTATTGGTATCCCAATTTTAACAACCAATTAATATGTTCATGTCAATATATCTATATATATCATTTTAGATTTGGTTTTGTAATTTATCATTATATCTATTATGTGGTATACTTTGAAACCGTAAAAGGTAAAAGGACCAAATTTTGGCACTGATCCTGTTATTGGCACCTGAGCTTCGAATCAAAACTGAGTAATTATTGTTTTATTTTTAATTGTTGTATTTTATAAGCAGACATTTTACGTATATTGCAAAAATCAACACAATAACTCGCAGTTTCAAAACTCTGATGCAATTACTGGACTAGTGTCAATATTTGGTCATTTTACCCTGTATTTATTAATAAGCTCTTTAAAACACGCGCAATGTGTTAATATTTGTTTGGTTCATTTATTATACTATCACAGTACTCACGGCTGATGTGATATCTTTGCGCACGGGCACGACATAATATGGACATTTTGATAACCATCATTTTGTGTACGTTCCTTCTTTAGCCAACATTGACAATTAATAATGTTGTCGCCATAAGACAAAATTAAATTATAAAAATAAAATGAACACCGATGTTGTTTTTTAGTCGTATTCCATCGATTTGAAAACACATTATGCTCTACGAATATTAATTAGTATAATTAATATAGACGTTTTCAAAAATACCTACATTCAAATTTTAAAGCTCGAGTCTTACTTTATACAGGTTTCAAGATTAGAACGGCCTTAAAGTTATTACAATTTAATTTAGAACTTATCTTGTATTTGGTACACGTATACACGAGTCAAGTTTTTCGATGTATCACGCAAGATGATGGTTCAAACTGTAAATACATATTAAAAAATGTGTGAGATTAGTTAGAACTAATATTTCTTAGTATTTTATCGTTATTGTTAAATCTGCAAAGATTTTATAAGGGTTTCCATTAGAACTTTAGATATTATCTTGTAGATGTAACAATATTTTTAAATGATTGATATATATATTGTAAACATTGCAAAAGTTATCTATATATTATTTTAGCGATTATGTTATATACTTACGTTACTTGTTTTTATTTACAGGAGTTGTAGAGGGCATAAAGGCCTATTGACTTAAGTCAAGTGAGAATAATCTCACTAGTTGATTAGAAGTTATTTTATTCCTTTTTTACTTCTATTCTGGCAAACGTGAGAATGCACCTAACAACGAACATTATATGAATTTATTAATATCATGCATTTTAATGATTTATATTGCTATTTCGATATTTAATTTGGAATTAAGAGGCCAGGCGGTGTCCTCGGTACGCCGAATTATTATTATTATTTCAATTGGTTAGTGAATTATTTATTCAAAATTTATTATTTACTAAATAAATATTCGATCATATCACTAAGTAAATTAATTAAATAGTTATTAGTACCTAGGAATTTGGCAGTTTATTTATATACATCACAGATAGCTGTATAAAAATATACTCCTTTATAAATAATGTTCTGAAAAGGTCATATGCATTTTATTTTTTGTTCATAAATGTATGAAATATGCATTTCGTTTCACGATGTGGAATTTTATGCCACGATATATAATAGTCATGTAGACAAGAATATTTTGTAATTATTGTAAATAAGTTGTTACGCGAAGATTCGTCCAAGCGGCGACACAGACCGTTGTGTTCGTCGAAGCATTTATTTGTATAAGATCTGAATCTCAGAATATTTTTATAGTTGTTGATTAGAAGTGCCAAATTCGTCACTTTGTTACTTTTATGTAAATCCACACCATTCCAATAGACAAAAATACTGTGACTTTATCGAAAATTAAATTATTTGGACTGAATTTAACTTTTAGTTTTTTTTTTAATCCCATGTATAATTATTTGTAGTATTATACCTTATAGATATAATAGAAATGCAAAATGAAATGAAATGGTGTGCGTTCGCCCAGCAAAAAGTATCGCCTTTTGAAGAATTGAATGATGCAGATAATTAGTGCCTTATATCGTGTAAATGTGCCCGAAATTTTAAATTTGTGCCTCCCAACGGCTTCGGAGTTATTTAGGAAAAACGGATTCTGCTGCACGAACGTTCGCCCAGCAAAACTTTTTTTAAAAGATGGGTCTAGCTGTATATTAAATATGCAAATAAATAGCTTAAATACGAGTATAAATGTGCCGTGAAAGCCAAATTTGTGACTCTTCAGAGATATTTCGTTTTTTGCTGGGCGAACGTTTGGACGATTGCTATATATCGGAAACGGGTGAACGCACAGTTATGATTTTTTGTATACAGATAAAGTAAATTTGTGCATATTTGTGCCCGAATTTCCAATAACATGACTAACATGGTTAACAGGAGCTATTATTTTATTTCCTAGAAAATGGAAAATTGTTCTGGCTCTCGATCGAACAAGACCAAGGACTTCGCGTTAGTGCCAACTGGTACCCGTTATATATTCCCACGATCCTGTAAAATTTCGCTGGCCTACTACATATCGTTGGCGAGTTCTTAACGATTTTGTCTTTTTTTTTTGAGGTTATCTTGAGTGAAATTACTTAGAATACGAAAACACTAGTTTTCTGTGAGCTGGCTTATTACACGCTTCTTCAAATAATTAGAGCGCTATTTTAAGACTACCTATGCAAAAAATCAAGTATTTATATCTATTACTTTAAACAATAATGATAAAAATTGATATTCATCTTAAAATTTTTTTGAAATATTTATCTCAACTTAGCTTTTCAGAAGTATATGACCATGACGACCCTAATGAGGCATACAAGGCGTTCTTTGACTTATTTCACCTTATTTTTAACTTGAGTATACCTACAGAAAGGATTAAAATAACGTATAAAAAGAAAGCCAATTGGCAAACAAATGGCATCAAAGTATCGACCAAGCGAAAGAGAAGAGCGTATATAGAATCTCGAAGTAGCAAAAGCAAAGAAAAGTATGCAATATATAAAAAATACTCGAAGATCTTGAAAAATACTATTAACATATCGAAAAAAATATCCAACATTCGATACATTGACAGGAGTAGTAACAAAAATAAAGCAACATGGGGGATTATTAAGCAAAATACTGCTCAAACAAATAGTATAAAGACTACAATAGATAAAATTGAAATTGATGCTAAAGGCATTGTTGACCCTACAAAAATAGCATCTTGTTTTAATAGATATTTTATTACACGTAATGACTCAAGACCAATCTATGACCCTAAACAGCAGAAAAATACTAGTGTGTCTTGCAACACCATTTTCTTGAGACCAGTAACATGCCAAGAAATAAAAAACATAGTAGGATCTTTAAAAAATAAAAAGACAGCGGGATATGATGGTATCTCTGTTCAAGTAATTAAGGCTAGCCTGGATTATATCATAAAACCACTAGTATACATTATTAACCTTACTTTTGAAACAGGATGCTTCCCGGATGGACTTAAAAATGGTTTAATTAAACCTATACATAAAAAAGGTTCTAAAACAGATATGCGTAATTATAGGCCCATTGCAATATTACCCAGTGTATCCAAAATTTTTGAAAAGGCAATATACAATAGAATTATTTCGTTCTTTGACACCAACAATGTTCTAAACAGTAATCAGTTTGGTTTCCGAAAAGGAAAAAATACGACTATAGCCATTTTTAAAATGTTAAATCAAGTTTGGGGTGAAATTAATAATAAGAGGACAGGGATCGCTGTATTTTTAGACTTATCTATGGCATTTGATTGCGTAGTTCATAAAACATTGTTAAATAAATTGGAAGCAGTAGGTATTAGAGGAACATCTTTAGCTCTCATAGAATCATATTTAAGCAATAGAAATCAAGCAACAGTAATCCAAACCTACAATTTTGATACCAAGTCTATAGAACAAGTAGAATCTGAATATGAAAAAGTCATCATAGGAGTCCCACAAGGTAGCATACTTGGGCCTTTATTATTCTTACTGTATATTAATGAACTGCCACAAATCACACAGCATACCTGTGTTATGTTTGCCGACGACGCTACCATCTTCATCCCACAAAACCATCTTAATCAAAATGAGTTTGAAAAAGAAGTTAATAATACCTTACAAATTGTAACAGAATGGTTAAGCAATATTAACTTAAATGTCAATATCAATAAAACAAATGTATTACAGTTTAAAAATTAGAAGAGTCGTCAATTAAACATTAACATAATGCATAATGGATATGTAGTTACAGAGGTAAATACAACTAATTTTCTTGGCATAGCACTTGATTGTTATTTAAATTGGAAAGAGCACATTAGCAAAATAAACAGTAAAATAACAAAGTATTGCTACGTATTATCAGTGCTCAGTAAATATCGTGGCAATAAATGCATACTATGGTTACGTCTACCCTCATTTAAGTTACGGTATCATTTTCTGGGGAAATTCAGTAGATGTCCAGACAACATTTATACTACAGAAAAGGTGCCTACGTAGTATATACAGAATGGAAGATACTGACTCCCTTCGTGAATTATTTGTCGATGAAGGTTTCCTTACGCTAACTTGTATATATATCCTAGAACTGTGTACATTTGTAAAAAATAATGAATCAGATTACTTCAGCGAACAATCCAGCAGAGCTAACAAACTTCGCAGTAAATATAGATTCAATATGTGTATTCCACAAGTAAATAACACTATGTATCACAAAAGTGCATTTATAACTGGCATCAAAGTTTTTAATAATTTGCCTATAGAAATAAAATCGTTAAACGGACACTTTTTTAGACAAAAGCTAAAACAATGGCTACTTAAAAAATCATATTACAGTCTTAAAGAATATTTTGATGAATGAAACTTACAAAATGTCCGGCTTTAACTCTGCCTGGTATCATTATAATATCGCAATTGAAGATTAAAATAATAAGTTACGATAATAAGATAATAATAAGATAGATTGTATAGATTTTAATTAGACGTTTAATATTATTGTATGTTCGTAAAGAACAAACTGTTGGTGCTACATACCCAATATTAAGACCTTTGTAAACACAGTTATTGAACAATAAAATTTATTCTATTCTATTCTAAAAAACTATTCGAAATATTTTTGGTAGTTTACCCGACCAAATTCGAGTGAACATTAAAAAGCGGCCGCACGATACTTCAAGCTATCCTTCTTAAATCACCATGATATCATTTAGTGTTTAAAGAACGTTGCGCACAAAAGTGGAATTGTCATTAAAAAAAATAAACTTTAAAACTTTTATTTTTTAATTGTAATATTTCGAACGGTATATTTTTTAAAACATTAAGTATTGTTTTAGTATAATATTATTACATTGCTCGTATCAATAAATAAGTAGTAAGTATATGTAAAAGGTCGCCGATGTGCCGTTGTCTACGGACAATTTATTTTTAATAATACATTACAAATTATAGTGAATTATAAAAATAAAACAATTCACATTTTATATCATTTCCCGAATATAAAATAATTTCCAACTTAATAATTCTGTACGCATCTGTACTATTTAAATTTCATTACAACGCCATCAAGTGAGGAAGGATAGCTTGAAGTATCGTGCGGCCGCTTTTTAATGTTCACTCGAGTTTAGTCGGGTAATCTACCAAAAATATTTCGAATGGTTTTTATCATTATTGTCTAAAGTAAAGGATATAAATACTTGATTTTTTGCATACGTATTCTTAAAATAGCGCTCTAATTATTAGTAGAAGCAAGTAATAAGCTAGCTCACAGAAAACTAGTGTTTTCGTATTCTAAGTAATTTCACTCAAGATAACCTCAAAAAAAAGACAAAATCGTTAAGAACTCGACAATGATATGTAGTACATTTACGTGTACGATTATGTAGACATTTTTCAAACATAGAGAGCTGTGTCTGTCTGTGATCTAAACCGGCCGGTTTCGGCGCTGCACCGCACTCGCAGCAAGCGAGATGAGGCGGGGAGGATGGACTCGTCCCGCCGGTTTGGTCGCTCCGCTAAGTTTAAGCAAGCTCTTCTGTCGACAGCGTTGCGTCGCCGTAGCGACGTTCTTATAGCTCTCAATCCTACACGTTATCCCTGAGTTGGCTAAATGGGCGGTGGAGGCTTCGGTTGTAGCTCGAACCACCCACCAGACTTAGAGGTATATGACCATGCCGCCAATCAGTGCCGGAACCATCGATGAATATGTACTACGTACCAGATGTGGCGTCGCGAACTAGCTCTATGTTCAAATAAAAAGCAGTGCTGAATCTACATCTCGCTTAGTTTAGCCACAGAATAATGAATAGTACAAGTACAGAAATTGCACTCCCTGAGAGCAAAAATGCGAGATTAATCCTTGTTACAACGCCGATAACGTTCAAAATGCGCTTCACGCCTCGAGTGCGACCTTGAATGTGCGTCGCAGTATCAACTAATAGTAACTATGAACCGCGTGTTGCGCACAATAAAATGCACCGTAAGTCCGCACAGCGAGAGCTTGAATAACTCGGTCAACTCGCTGCCTCTCCTATAGGGTTGAATGATATGAGAAAACTTATTCAAGTCTAATTGGTAGAAAAATACTTTAAGGTAGAACAATGTAATGAGTATATTTAAAGTGCTACATTCATGTTTAATGTCGAGGTAGGATAAAAGTACTACAACTCAGCTGACTTACATAAGTACAGTAGAATCCGTTTATTATGACTCCGCCTATATTGACCAACCGGTTATTATGACGTAACTATACTACGAAGTTTGGTTTTCATATGAAATTCTTTATAAATAGTCGGATATAATGACTTCCCACTTCCCTTACAGTGACATGTCGCTTATTATGCCCATTACCCATTTTTAATACAAAAATGTAAATTATGTCCGGTTATAATGACCGACATGATTCTGTACACCTTCGGTAATATTCGTTGATTCCCGACGACGTTCGGCACGTGGCTCGTTTTTGTTTTGAACTATGTTTATGTATTAAACTACTTACGTACATTCATATTTACATAAAAAAGGTTTTTCATTTCACAAAACGCTTTGTATGACGTCCGCTTATTATGACTCGTTTGTCAGTTCCTTTCGATGTCATTATAAACGGACTTTACTGTACCTACATGTGCAGCGCGACGACAAAATTAACAAACAAAATGAAAAAAAATTATTTTTTCTATCCCCTTCTTTTATTGTTCAATTGATATAAGTATTGAACTAAAACTAGTATACATTGACCCTGCATTAGAAGGCGGCCACTAGTACCCGGGAGGTCTACTTACAGTAAACGATCTTTAAGGTCATTGACTTTTACGCGAGAAAAGTCGAAAACTACTACTAAACGACGGGATCGTTAAACAAAAAGTACCTAGATAGCCTTACTACCTAGATTTACGTTACTTATAAATAATATTGAGTTTATTAATGTCTTACCTCTCGAGATTCTTAGGAAGTGTATGAAATGTAATGTCGTCATTCCCGTTGGTGTTTAAGCATCCGTATGCTACGCAAAGCTTTGTAGCCCTTCATTTAGACATACTGAATAATATGTTTGTATGTTAATATCGTAAGCAAGGAATATAATATTGAGGTAGGTACAAGTAAGGCGCGCGGCCGATAGAGCGCGCGTGACACTTAACTGCACCCGAGCGGGTGCGCGGAGGTACTTGTAGTTTCATAGCTACAGCGCGGAGTGCGACAGGCCTGGTTTAGCGTAAGTACTCCACATGCCCGATCGCGCGCCGCTCAGCACATAAGTCAGTTTATGATGGGCGCCTCTGGCTTACATGTACCTCGATGGCCGGAATTCAATTCGGCATGATGTTTAGTGCTAGTAGATATGTACTAGTCAGCTTAAAATACGTTGGGGGTAGTTGTGAGACGTAAGACTGGAATAACGTCAGTTGTCATTCGTACTGCAGTAGCACGATTCCATCTTAGGGTCAATTTATACTACAGCAGAGTCGAAGCGCATCGAAGCGTCAAATTCTTTACAATTCGCACGAATGCGCACTCGCACCAATCAGCGTTGGTCACGCGCAGACGCGCGAATGTGCGTTACGCTGTGGAATTAAGGTTGAATTTGTTATGTTCAGTTTTTGATCGACGCTTCGATGCGCTTCGACTCTGCTCTAGTATTAATTGACCCTTAGACCCGCATCAGCGTCGCTTAACATCAAGTAAGATAGTAGACAATAATATCGTTTAAAAACTAAAAAAGAACCGACTTCAGTGCCGCGCTATTCATTTTCAGTACCAATTTTGAGATGTTATCTCAATATCTCAGGAGATACTTATCAGACCTCGATAAAATTACCATGGTACCACACTTGGGATATCTCCTTTCGAACAAAAAAAAGAAAAATCAAAATCGGTTCATAAACGACGAAGTTATCCGCGAACAAACATAAAAAAAATATATATGTTCGAATTGAGAAACCTCCTCCTTTTTTTGAAGTCGGTAAAAAATTACTATCACCATGTTTTCTCTAGTGGATTCTTGCGATATCGAGTTTTCTATATCCAACAGAGATTCGTTATAGACATAGCTCAAAATTACTAACGCTTATGTGCAGTTTCCAGGTCATAATAATATGTGTTTTATGCTCAATAGGCTAGCGATCACACAAGCAATTTACCAATACATCACAAAACCTACTGAGTACTGTGTAAATAAGTTCTGAAGTAGAGACCACGACAGCAAACGCAACGGAAGACTTGATTTAACACTGTATATCTTACAGGCAGATTGCTGATCAGATGATGCATATTAATACAGATCATTGCTTCTTGCTTGTCTTTAATACCATATCATATTTATAAAATAACTAGCAGCCCGCCCCGGCTTCGCACGGGTAGAACATATATGCCTACAAAATTTGCATCAGTTTGTTGCATCGATTATAAAATATGAACATATTTAACAATCATCGTCATATTTCAACCAATTAAGACAAAACCTTAACGAATTATGCACAAACCTTCCTCATAAACACTCTGGCTATTGTTGAAAACCGCAGGATAATCCGTTCAGTAGCTATTGAGATTAGATAGATAGATAGATAGATTAACTCTTTATTGAAAACCAAAAGAACTTAAAGTTAAAGTAACAATAAAACAAAAATCGGTTTTACAATCGGCGGTCTTATCGCATAAAGCGATTTCTTCCAGACAACCTAGTTACGGATTGGTTATAATACACAGAGTGTTGGCGAATAACGTAAAATTACTAGCAAAAGAAAAATCATAGCAAACAAATCAATTCCTAATATGATATAACTACATTTATAAACATCTAAAAGAGTTGTATACATCTTTATTACAATAATACAGCATATAATATTAAATATTAAATAGTTACATATACTAAAATAGCATATAACTACACATATATACATACACATATACACATACACATATATATATCATATACAATGATAATTATATATAATTATTGTGATATTATATACCATTACTATATTACATAAATATACCTACACATATATTTATACTTATATACATACATATATACGTCAAAATAGTACAGGCAGTTGAGACAATTTTTAACAGCTTAGCTTGTTAGAGACAAATAATAAGACTTAACCATGGATTTAAATTGTGTGATTGACTTAGCACGTCTAATATCAACAGGCAGCTCATTCCATAATCTGGCGGCATGCACTGTAAATGATTTATCGTAAAATCCTGAGGAATGCAAAGGGATTAGCAACTGAAGGTTTTCTGAGGAACGGAGAGGAAGTGGATTAGAGAGATGAAGGAACTGAAAGCGTTCTTTTAAGTAGGAGGGAGTAGAATTATTACGAACAGACAGACAGACGCAGTGATGGAGCTTGTTTTATAATACTTACGTAGTGATATTGGACGGCCCTTTGGCGTAAAGGATAGTTACCCTGATTCTGACCCGACGGTCGTTGGTTCTAATCCTATCTATATACCTACCAATGAAAGTTTTATGTGCATTCATGAATCATGAGTTTTCGTACAGTGGTAGTGGGATCATTAAATCTACCAAAAAGTAGCTTACCACCAAGAAGAACATCTGCCGCCTTAACCTTACGGCGTTCCCCTACGCAAAAAGTAGAGGTAATATACGCTTAACGTGTGTATCTGTGTGTCTGTCTGTAGCATCTTAGCACCTTACCGGATTAACCGATTTTGTTTTTATTATTGATAGTTTTTTTTTGTTTGATAGATGTCTTCATCGAGAGTGTTCTTAGCTTTGATTCATGAAAATTCTTTCAATCGTTATAATTTATAACGATTGAAAGAATTTTCATGAAAGAGTTTTATAACTTATAAAACTATGAGCTTTTTTCTAGTTAATTGCGCTATGAAATCAACTTTCATAGGTCTGATCAATTCGAAAATCTTCTTCTTCAACGATATTGTAAGAACATGGAACATTGACTTGATGCTGGGACATCTCCTGGACTCTACAGAATACTCAAATCCTCACCAACTTACAGCTCTGATTTTAAATGTCGTGTTTAGAGTCATTGGAATGCTTTTAATGAAAAGATTATACATAGATCAGTCGGGGTGGTTTAAAATATTATATTATTATATATATAGATGAATATTATGTTATACAATAGATCATATTTTTATACATTATGACTTCAAATTGATTGTGATCGATGGGGATCTACAGCATAGCTAAGCTTATAATAATATTTTCGATGTAACTATGACCTAATCTGTGGTTTCACTGCAAATATTTTATTAATTTTGCTATCCATGTATGTGGAATTCGTGATATCTTTTAGAGTTTTCATTTGAATTATATACTGTAAGGGACAATTTTAATCTATATGTGGCCAAGCTAATTATTTGGATAAGGATTAATACTATATACTTGAAAATAGCCTTGGAAGTTATGTAATATTTTTTAACAACAAATTTAAGATTAAAATGGTTACTGTGAGTCAACCTCAAGAGATAGACATATGCTGTCGCGGACTTTTTTGTAGGTCTTATTAAGTTGTACAACTCTTGCATAGAAAATATTCTTCTATCTATTTTCAATTAAGCAGCGTTCGTAAGAAACGTGATTTTCGACCGTTTTTTTGCCGACTTAGGTTGCAAATTAGGTCTCCACGAATGTACCTTTGATTTAAACGGGATAATATATAGCCTATTTTCATTCCGAAAGTCCATTCTATGTATTAGTGAAATAATTTTTTAAATCGGTTCAGTAGTTTTTGAGCCAAATCATTACAAACATACAAAAATACAAATGTTCTCTCTTTATAATATTAGTATAGATTAAAAATATAAATTCAGACCAATTATATGAAAACGTTTCTCTCGAACCCTGTTACCTAGTCACGCCTAAACGGACGATCCGATCTTACTGAAATTTAACAAGGAGATACTTTAATAGCATGATACTTTTTTTTTTAAATAACTCTTCAATTCGCCTCTATGTCCGTCACTCTTTCTCATATGGCGGTGAAAGGTAAAGAAGAATCTATTTCCTATATTTAAGGTACAGCGATGAAATTCTTGGTGTACGTGAACGAAGGCGCGGGTATCAGTTATCACAATTATAAAAATCCACGAGCTCAGTCGGTAGTGCGAGTAGAATGAGAACATACTCGTAGCTTTCATTTCACTCGTTGGGATTGATGTCTAGTATAGATAGAAGAGGCAAGGAAGATCTTTACGATAATAGATATCGTTCTAGTTTTGGTTATAACAGCCGAAAACCGAACTCAGTGCTGTGCTTTGGAAGAGGCTGATAACGATGGTTGATATTTCTCAAGAAATAAGACTGTAATATCGTTAACGAATAGTTAATAAGTATACATTTCAGGAAATGTTAAATATTAATATAACAATAATTTTTGTAATTAAAATATTTATTTAACTTAACTTTATACACTTATATCCTAATACTGCTAATCTTACGTCTATATTGCAATAAACAAATGCATACACACAACATAATATCAATAAAATAAATCATATATAGGAAGGCTAAAGCAGTATCCACTAACAAATGAGTTGCAACAATTTACATGACAATAAAATACCACTATAGGTATGCACAAACCAAGGCGAATCTGCTTTCACGGAGACGTGGTAATGCAGTCGTTATAGAGATGAGAGTGGCTTTTATTATTTTGTGATATAAGGTAACAGGAATCGTCATCGCTTACCATCAGGCGAGCGCCGTGCTTGCGCTCGCCTGATGGTAAGCGATGACGTCTACCTATAACAGGAGCAAGCACGCAAAGAAAAGCATTCTGGATGGACAGAATATTTGGACGTTACTGCACTGCGCCTGTTACCTTGAGACAAAGATGTTAAGAATATGAATATCTTTCCAGTAATGTGCTAGGAAACAGGAAAATAGTACATAATATATACATGCAGTAGTATGAACAGATCGTATAAAACAATGTTTTGGGAATATGACAAACAAAAAACCAAGAAGTGAATAGAAAGTAATACAACAGAGATTCTCAACATAATCAGTATGGCGACACCTAGGACCAGCGTTCAAACTCAGAGTAAACCAGGCGATCTAGCAGATGTCCTACCATTAAATATATATAAAGGCTTGCTATATAGCAGTTCGCTAGCTTATATAATTGGGCAAAGGACATAGGGCGAGTTTTTTTTAATATATAAGGTAACAGGACAAACACGACGCTCGCCTGATGATAAGCGACGACGTCTACCTATGCCAGATAAAGCGGCATGCAAAATTCTGGACAGCCAGATTTTTGCATGTCACTGCACTACCCCTGTTACCTTGAGACATGAAGATGTTGAGTCTCACATGCCCAGTAATTTCACTGGACAACTTGCCATTTCAACCGAAAAACATTCCTATTTCACGGCTGAAAATTAGTTGGCAAAGTGGTGGTACCACCCCAAACAGACTAGCAGAAGTCTTACTACTACAAGTCTGTTTTGAACAAATCGTTACAGGTAGGGTACATTCACTGTTCGCTACCCTGCACGCTTCGCCACTGGACGCGTTGGTTTGTTTTTCACTGTAGTAATGAAATATTCTCTATTTTATTACTTCGAACAAAACATGCAAGTGAACCTATTTCTTTTAAATAATTACAAAATTCTGTATAATCAACTGTGATTGATTATATTGCTTGTAATAGAATAACCTACATATAACTTCCCTGTTATTAGATTAACTGATTTACACTTTGATAACAGTAAGTGTGAGCGCATATAAACAGTTCTATATTAATATTTACCTCGCATTGCACACAAAGTGTAATTTACAATTAAATCATATTGAAAGTGGATACTTGACTATTCGCAATAACATTTTTAATTTGACTTCTATCAATTTAATCAGCACTAAAACGTGCTAAGAATAAAAGTCGTTAATCTTTTAAAATTATTGACTAAACTTTGTTGTAATGGGCGATTTTACATTGGACGAAAGGACTATGAAATATCGTTATCAACTTAGTGCACCTAGATATAAGTAACGTATAGGTAGAAATAGATGTTATGTTCGAAAATGAAAAAGACAATCAATGTCGTCATAAATATGAATAAATTGAAATTTCACATGGTCAATGACCATACATGCTTTTAACAATTTCGATAACAAACTAGAATGCATGTTGACGAAAGACGATTACAAAAGCATTATATAACAAAAGCTTTTTATATTTTGTGCACCTTCGACATCGGCCGTGGATTTCGTCAAATGCAAAACCGCTCAAACAACAATAAAACTTAAATGAACACTACAATAAATACTTACATCGTAATATAACATACAAAACGCACGACTACAATATAACCTGTAAACAGAAGGTTCGTTTGGTGTATTGAGATCAACGGTACAAGTACAAGACTTGACCTCGTCTGCAGGGATCAATCTATGTACTCTGTGAAACATAACCAAATTGTGCTCTTTTCATTCCATATACATTACACTTTGAAAGTTCTTTGTTCTTTGTTATTGGAAAATACGAATAAATAATAAGTCAGGAAGTCTGATTCAGAACAAATTCCATACAAAAAGTGGCCCTCCTTCAAACCAAAACGACGTAGATTCAAAGTAAGAATCACTTTCGAAGTTACAAATGATTGGCTTGGAGATTGATTCAAATTCGGAACGAAAGCAGGGATTGGTTCGCGCATGTGCTGCAAAGTCTGTTATGACAGGTAAAACAAACAGGACAAAAGTCCGACTAATGACGCGCTGGACACGACTTTTAACCCCGCCTGCTTCGACACGACTTTTGTTAGGTAATTTTTTAACGCAGTTACATTTACTGGCTTATTTTTTATTCGTAGATTGTAAACAAGTATTTGAGCATTAACCGCAGTAGAAGTTAACAATCTATGGGGTTTAAGATCACAATCAATATACTGGTTTAAAAGTGGAAGAAGACAGGAGCCGCTGGACTTCCATCATTTTACTTATCCCCTTAACAGTTTCTACCTTGGTTGACATTGAGCATGACGTTATAACTCAGCGAACCAATATGCAACATGTACTTGTTCGGTTGATGGATCAAACCACAGTTGTAGCTTAAATATTGCTTTAATTCTCGAAATTGACTTTGCGAATTCGCCAAAGAAACTTTCAAAATGTGGATTTTGCGATAGATGTACCTCACAAAATCTGGATTATATATAGGATAGCGAACCTTATATTTTACAAACTTAAACACTTTTTGCAGATGCTTAGAAACTGTGTACATTTTCATAGTCATCATCCGAAAATATTTAGTCTTTATAAAACCTGACCTACTACTGACCGATGTAGAGTTTTATTTCCTCCGCGTGTTGCTATGAATGAGCACAATCGAATAATGCCCCGTTGTACGTGAGAGGAGTCCCATGATGCCGACACGTGTCGCGACGTGGTCCCGCGTTGCGTGGCGTCACGTCACGTCACATCACTCGTGAGGCATATCCTCTGGGTGCAGCCAACTCTCGTTCTCAACTCGCTCCAGTTGTTGCTTCAGACTGTAGTATAGTTTGATTAGCGAGTCCTGGAATTGGAAAATAGTTTACATTATTTATCTTTACATTTTTGTAGTGGTAGGACTTCTGCTAGTCCGCCTGGGGCGGTACTACTACTTTGCCGATTAATTTTCAGTCGTGAAATAGGATTGTTTTTCGGTTGATATGGCAAGGTGTCTAGCAGTGCAACATTCTGGCAGTCCAGAAAGTTCCATCTACACGCACGAAGCATTTTCTTTCGTCTTTTATCATACGTTCCGCCAAGGAATTGAATTTCTTGCCGGTGTCTGTGTTTCCCGATATCTATAACCCGGGGGTCTTCAAATCGCGAGTGAACAGGTATCTACTAGGTAAGCGTGTTACATCGTCGATCGCATCGTCACTTAACATCAGGTGAGACAGTGATCCGCTTGCCTATCTGCTATAAAAAAACCCGGATGTTGTTCATACAAAAATTCCTTAGAAAAAGCACTCTCCGATATTTGAAAGTTTTCAAAATGATCAATAATTGTTTTCTATAAACCATACTCGAAGTATCACGAACATTAAAAAAAAAACCAAACCCTTCTAGCCGTTTATACTTTACTATTATCTTTCTATTATCTTTATGTAGTAAATATATTTGTCATATCTCACCTTTTCATTTTCAAGTTGTATGATCTCTCTCTTCTGACTGAGTTCCTCGTCATCCATTTTCTCTTCTAGTTCCGACTTGTGGTTGCTCAGGTACGCTAGCTCTGTTTGTATCTACAAATTGCAAAACAAATAATTATGTTTATGCTTTGACATGCACATTAAGTATGTTGGAATATTAAACGGATTTTAAAAGATTATTCGAACATTTTCCTGCATCGTGTAAAAGACATTTTCCGTGATGTTAATGCTTGATGCACGATGCAACACTTGCTTCGTTATTTATTAATTATCTAAAAATTTAAAATCCCACGTTCATTTTCAACCAACTTCCAAAAAGGAGGAGGTTCTCAATTCGTCTGTATGCTTTTTTTTTGTATGTATGTACGCGACTACTCCGTCAATTGTGAACCGATTCGAATGATTATTTTTTTAATCGGTAGGGTACGTTTTCGAGGTGGTCCCACTGTAATTTCATCGAGGTCTGATAAGTATCTCCAGAGAGATGCCGATAAACGTCTCAAACTTGCTATTGAATCTGACTCGCGAGGCATGGAAATCGGTTGTTTTAGTTTTTATTAATATAAGTAGGATAATGATTATGACTAGACCGACCTGGCAATAGCCAAGTATTGTGAAAACTAACTAATCTAAGGGATATTTTATAACGTGGGCGAAGCGAAATAATAAAATGTTACCTTAAGATAATCTTGTGCGAGTTGTTTATGGTCTTCAAATATCCGCTTAGACTCGTCATTGTTAAGGTCTGGCGAGATGGGGCGCAGGTGGGGCTCCAACATCTTGTGCATGGAGTCGAGGTTGGGATCAGGCGGCGCCGGCGCTGCGCCCCCGCCCGTTGACCCGCTACTGTTGCCTGGGAAAACACCACATATATTTATGTTAGTGCTACTATTACACTTATACTTATAATAACAATGTGAAACTAGGGCTAAATAGACTCCATGGAGGCTTTGATGTGTCAATTATCCGCTGGAAGCGCTAGTGTGCTACGAGGTCTAAGATATGTTGATATGAATCATGTTTAGTGAGCGAAAAAACGGTAGCCTTCATTGGTTCCAGCTTAAAATATAGGTGGAGCTGTTGTCAGATTAAATTGCACTCGTGCGAAGCGTCTCGCATAAGCTAGGTAATGCCCCGACCGACTTGAAATCTTTTTTCCTAAACACTATACCTAGTTATATAGTTGTTTAGGAAAACACTTAAGAAACAGCCGATAGTTGAAATTGGTAGTTTTGTATGGGAAATAAATATTAAACGATATTAGTCCACCGGATCAGTTTTGGTGAATTTTTCAGCTGTCGATTCGATACTTGTTATATGATGTTTCTTTTCGCTATGGTGCAACATGTGGCTTTCTATATGCTCTATATATGCCTTTATATATGCTCCAGAAGAAAAAAAAACATTAATAATTTTTTTACACGGCCTTGAAAGATGACCGACATTCACATTCAAATTATGTTGTAACCACAATAAGAAAATTGACATATCGTTTCGTACATTTATTGATTTTTCCCTGGTGGATTAACGTAGATTAAGGACTGTTCTAGTGTGCATTTTTGTCTATTTAATTATGGCTTCAGTTCAGCGACGCTAAATTTGATGTATTAAATATCATACATCAAATTTAGCCTCGCTGAACTGAATTGATTAAATATCAATTATAATGTATGTTTAGATTTGTTTTCTTCTGAGTGAGATAAAAGGTTATAGGTATTTCGAAGACAAAAAACAGTTGCACAACGGCATTTTCCACTTACAAGGTACACGTGCGCTAGAAACAATGAATATATCCTGAAGTAATAGAATTCCTCTAAATTTAAGTCTGATTCACAAGTAAAACACGATGCAAACAATGGAATGTATTTCATAATCAGTATAGAGTAAACAAAGCGCCAAAAATTATCAGAGAACCTAGTGCCAACCATGTCTAGTACATTGTATATATACATTACTAGCTGCGTCCCGCGGCTTCACCCGCGTTAAATTTTAGTTGTAAACATTCCTCTTGAATCACTCTATCTATTGATAAAAGCTGTATTAAAATCCGTTACGTAGTATAGACAATCTAAGCGTACAGACGGTTGAAGTGACTTTTTTTAAATCGGTGTTTAGATACGGACTCTATTGTAATAATTACGTTTTGTTGTTTAATACAAGCTTTTATTAAACTTGCCGTGATAGTATATGTATGTTTGTGTTGTGTCAAATTTTGGAAGCTAAATTAAAACCACTTCAAAACGTTCGATTGGACTCAGAATGAGTATTGTTGCGTATCTTCGGTGACAATGCAATAATATCGTTCTGAGTCCAATCGAACGTTTTGAAGTGGTTTTAATTTAGCTTCCAAAATTTGTACCACTGTACACAATTTGTCATTACGAAGTTCCAGTCCCTACAACCTGGTTTCATCATCAGGTGATGATGAAACCAGGTTGTAGGGACTGGAACTTCGTAATGACAAATTGTGTACAGTCAAATTTGGGCTAGTATATATAAAATAAAACAGTATATTTGGTACTTTTCATTACACACGATAATTGTGTTAAAAAAGATTTTGAATTTAATTTTTATGTATGTAACGGCAATTAAAGTGCAAAATTTCAGTCTAATCGGTTGATCCGTGAATCAGACAGATTTTACTTTCGCGTTTTTTAATATTAAATGGATTATAAAGCTAGCTACATAGTTATCTATTAGCATTACACTAGCATTTATATTAATTCTATCATATCATTCCAACACCCTGCCTATAGCCACAGAATAAACAATAGGACAAAAACATACTACAGCTGATGTCAAGTAAAGAAATTATCTACTTATATATTGATTGACTTATATATTATATATTTTTTTATGTAAATTGAATACACGTACAAAAAATATACATATTTATTTATTACTTGTATCGAAAGTCACTATGTGTATGTTTCGTAGACTTTACCGTAACATTCCTTTGCTTCTTATTGGCTCAACAGATTCAGCGAACGAACAAAGCATATTAAGATTATTTGTGACTGTGCGTGAAGCCAAAAGTTTGAAAACAGTAACTGCAGGGTAGCGAAACTTATGTATTTTATTTTTATATATCGATATATTATATGAGTTAAAATAACATCAGAATAAAATACAATATATAGCTATACATAGCATATACAATATATAGCTACATTTCAGTCAATACTATAATCGGGAAAGTAAATCTGTCTGTTTCGGTTAAATGGATAGACCGGTTAGACTGAAATTAGACTACAGAGTACAACAATATTGGCAAAGAGATGTAAGAAGTGAAATGCATGAAAGTATCTCTATACTCGTATGTACATACGAGTATAGAGATACATTACCTATGCACTGAACAAGATATTTTTATACAGATTATGATAATAAACGATGTAAAGACTGTAGATGTAGTTCTGGGACTAATACATTATAATAAGTTATAACATTAAATTAAAAGAAAATAATTGCGTATCCAAATCCCTCCGCAGCACCGAGTATCACAAATTAATTTGTAGTTTATTTTACTTCAAGCAAGCGCAAAGGACATGATAGTAAATATAGCAATCAAACACGCTCGCGCATTAAAATATACGCATTATACGCAGTTAGCATAGAAGAAGCTCGCACGCAAGCAGCGTGCGAGCTTCTTCTATGACGCCCTACGTGATTGTCTACAGAACAACCCGTGCGGTTGAGGAATCGTGCGCGAGAACACGGTTATACACGTCAGGAGTTAAATTTACTCCCGTTGGTGATGTCAGACGCTTCACCTAGATTTCTGGTTGCAACTCTCTCTCTAGCAAACAGATGGCGGCAGCGGGCATCGAAACCGATTCATCATTATCAATAAACGGATTTCAGAACTATAAATCAACACTCATTATCATCGCCGCTCGATGTTTGTACACATCGGTAGATTCGTAGCGCGGTTGCAACACGATCGGGTGCTACGACGCAGATTTTATGCATCCGGAAATCATGGCAACACCTCACTCAACTCCTAGTATGAAGGTATGAACACTCGAATTTAAACACTAAAAAAAATCCCATTCACGTAATAGGCCGGAAAAACGATTCAAAAGTTGGAGAGATCACGCGGAAACAGTGAGTGGGAAGTTGCATGTAAACGAAGCGCTAAGGGAAGGGATCGTTTCGAAGGGGGCGCGAAGGCTTCTTGGGCGGATCGCGACACTCACTGTAAAATATCCAACTACAGCTGACTGTGTCCCGGATGGTGGTGACGAGGCCGGCGGAGGCGTCGCACGCGTCGCGGCGCAGGCGCGCAGGCGGCGCGGGCAGCGGGGGCATAGCGCGTCCACTCGCGGAGACAGTGCGCCGAGCACTGCCCGCTCGAAATAATCGGTGGGAGAGCCGGGAGCGGGCGGTGCAACAAACAAACCACCGCTATTCGCGGTGCGGTGACTCAGCGACGTCAGCCCGAGCTAAATGCGGACACCGTGTGCTGCCGCCCTTCGTGAGGTTTTCTGCCGTTTTCGCTGGCAGGGCGCGCGCGCCGCTCTGCACCGGTCGACGACCCGCGCCCACGCCGCCTCTTGCACCCGGCACCGCACCACCGCCGCATTACCCGATGTGCACTTATCACATACAGAGGAACATCTTTCTCCGAAGAGTTAGTTTCCATTCAGTAACTCACCCTTTTACTACGATTCTTCGCGTGCCGGCACATATTTTCTAGCCGAATTTTACGTATATTTTTTGGAGTTTTGCGATACACAACACGCGTCGCATGCTTTCGTGACATAATTTAGGTTAGGATTCGATTACGGGTATCGGGCGGCCCTATTTCCGAGAACGATTGCGCGTTTATCTGCCACGCCAAGTGCAGTGCGCACAAGCAACGCAAATACATGTCATATCAACATGTGACATGCTCCTAATGGTCATAAAGGCGTGTTAATGTTTACAACTTGCCAATATTGTTAACCAAGACGACACGAGATATGTTCCGAACCACGGTGTTGGCGTCAATGTGCATCATATTTACGTTATAGGGCTTTGGAAGCAAATTGAATCGGCATTGGTGGATCTATTATTTGTTAATAAATAATTAAGATAGTTTAACAAGAAGTTTAAAAACTAATACTACGCGAGTCAATTTCAGTAGCAAGTTAAGACGTTAATAGTCGTATCTCTGGAGATACTTATCAGATCTCGATGAAATTACAATGGGAAATGTACCCTACCGATTATAAGAATCATTCGAATCGGTTCACAATTGATGGAGTAATCGCGTAACATACATACAACAACAAAAAAAAAAACATACAGACGAATTGAGAACCTCCTCCTTTTTGGAAATCGGTTGAAAATACTAATCAAAGAAAATACATTCAAAATATTTAACGATCTAGGCTCAATGCTTTTCGCATGTTCACGCCCTTTCAGAATCAAAGATATGAATTAGTGTAACGTAATGTTAGGAGGTTTCAGTCATTTAGCTTGGCAACATAGTAACAGTATATGTAGAAATCTAAAATGGGTATTGTGTCGTATAAAACATAGAACTCACAACCAGGATGTCATCAAGTGTATAACACGTGCCCTTAGAAATAATGTAGACGCCGCCGCGTGCCAACTTCGCCGTTTGAATAGCTCATTACTCCCATAGAACTTGCGTAGTCCTAAAGAGAGCCCAGAATATTCTGACTCATAAATCTTGCCACAGCGGAAGCGGTAAGAGCTATTTGTTTTGAATGCCGACTAGGCCGGCTTTTGAGAAACGCCGGGAGTAGATTTCGTAAGGTTCTCTAACGCAACGTTTAGTGAGAGCGTGCGATGCTTATTAAAAGGGAATTCGGGGCTAATTACCGTTCGGATGTGATAATGAACGTACGAGGCGCGGACAGGGCTGCGAACCGTCTCGTCGAGCGATGATGGACGCCCTCCGGACGTGACTAACGTTCGCCACATTGCAGTTTACGACTAACCCTGATCAACCATAAAATACGAGTAGGTATACCCGGGAACCGTTCGTTCCAGAGACGAAGATATATGAACATTATAATAGTTCTTTCTAAGCCAAGCTCCAAGTGACATAATCATAACTTGCGTCAGCGGCTACTTTCGGCGTCACGTTGTTTGTGACAGATCAGCTCAGGTGTCACGCTTTCAATCACTTATATCTGATATCTCTCGTTGAAAAATGACAATTGGTGAATCTTGGCAAACGCACAGCTCTTATCAGAGATCGCGACCTCCACTTTATCACGTGCTTTCGCAACGCAGGGATGGATTATAGATAGACTATTATGGAGTAACTATATGACCGATGGTGAGTCAATGAGCTTCTTGGAATGTTACTAAAACAAACCAAAAACACTTACTTTAATGATAAACAAACAAACGTAAACGTAGCCAAAAAATAGCTAACTACAGAATATCTGTGTGAATCACGACAGAAGATACCATGGAAACATGAAGTAAAATTGGGGCAGCTGTGATGTCAATCAAGTTAATGCCAGGTTTATGTGAGGCCAGATGGGAGCGTTAATACGTTTAACGAAGACGATGCGCTAAACATTTGGGTATTTCCATAAATCCGGCGCGTGAAGGTAAGCTCGCTTTGATCGGCGGCGTTAATATGTTATCGATTTAGCGTCGCGACGCGCAGCAGACCGCCGTTGGAGGTGCGTCAGCTTCGCAAGCGCGGAAGCGGCCGCGACCGACGCTCATTCTATTAGCGACCGATTTATGAGCGCGCACATCACACCTCGATCTCTGTCTACAAACTCGACTAACTCGCTTTGACGTTGATATCCCACGGGAACGTGGAAAGTTTCACAATTACAGATTTTCCCGTCAAGATTTAAGACATAGGTGAGTCTCGCAATCGCTTCTTGCGTGCCAAAAATTAACTCCATACTTTTAATGTCAGCATCGCTTCGGGCGAGTGACAAGCATTACGCACTTCCAATATTTAAAAAAGTCTGATTCATCGAAGACAGTTCGAATGAAACTGTCTTCCGGAAATATCCCGCTCGGATTTAGGCGTCCTTGTGTACGGATTTAAAGCGGCTGCTTAAGGACAATGATAATGCTCGATTCTGTAACGCGCAGACAATCTCGTGACTCATGCCGGGTTATAACTGGATTAGACATGTTTATCATTTTTATTTTTTTCACAGCTGTGTTAAGTAAATCTTTGGGGAACTTATTGCTTTTATAATAAGATGTGAAGTCAGAGAGTGGACATTAGGTCCCACGCGAAGGCGCGAGGCGGGACAAGACGAACGGCCCGCGAGCGTTTTCTTTTCTAGTTCGGCGCTATTTGGATATTCAGCGGGTATAGTAAAGAGGGCAGTTTACAATTTCGTGCCAACTTCAACGAAATGAGAACTAGGGCAGTCACCGTTAATGCGCTATGTAGATAGATGATCTTATCCAGATCACATCAAAGAATTGCCTGACGAGGGACGCAAACCAGATTTCGGTTCGGGACAGATTCGGAAATTTTATTGTTTCTATCTCGGGAACACATTATGTTTGTGTTAGAGGAAGTTACGTTTCAGGATATTACGCAATTTGTGCCCAAAATTGAACAGACAAAATAACTAAATGTAAAAGTAATAAAATTCGAATTTCTGGTCGATAAATAAATCCTACCATAAAGACTTTTTAGTTGTAAATATTGCGCAGCGATTTCTAATGTTTGTCTAAAAATATTTTTTTCTGCGATGTTTGTCGTAGCAGTATTAATTAAAAGTCACAAGGCAATATATACGTAAGAAAGAGTTCGACAGCGTGGTAGGTGGTAAATGTAGATATTAAATTCGTATTTCCTACTCATAAACATTTCAATTTTACAATTCGAATTGTCTCGAACTTCATTCAAAGCAACTTTTATAATGCGCTACTTCATTTTCAGACTTCAGGAGGAGGTACTTAAGTCTATGTATGTTTTTTACGCGATTTCTGCACCAATTGTAAGCTGATTTGAATGATTATTATTCATAAGTAGGGTACATCTCCTCGGTGGTCCCATTATAAGATTCATTGAGATCCGATGAGTATATCTATATATAGAGATAAACATCTCGATCTTGCTACTGAAACTAAGTCGCACGGCATGTGTTGTCGGATTTTTTTAAAATTCTTAATTATCAACAATAAAACCTTACCTGAAACAACCTGGAAACACTGCACGAGCGATTTGTTAGATAGAGTTCTGTAATATCTTCCTCCTCAACATCTTTAGCAAAACTTGATATCAATTAAATGGAAGCATCTCGCTCAGAATTATACACTACTTAACCTCTGGAATGCTTTGTCGAGTATATTTGCGAACTACTCTGAGAAACTTACTTGACAAAGCATTCCAGAGGTTAAAGAACCAAAGAAAAACTTCACGCTAAGCTTAATATTTCAGAGAAATCCAGGAAGACACAATTATAACACAAACTTCGAACATAGACATTCTACTACTGTTACCTATTCTCATTTCTGAAGTGGGTTAAAAATTACAGTGAGTGAAGTCACGTGATATATCCGATCATAGGCGAGGAATGTTGTTGTGTTGTGGTCCAGGTTACTACGCGAGTGGGCGGCACTCGCCACTCGGAAGAGGATTTGTTACAGAATTACTGACGTGACTGAAGCGTTAGTTAACTGACTTTACTGGCGTGATTGCTGCCAGCTATGTCAGTTTCAATGATATACTATTTAATGGAGCAGATTTGTGTCTGTAACTATGACGTTAAGGCTACATGGAGGCGTATAGATTATAGCAAGGGTCGGGCATTTTTCACCAAGTTTGCCTGAGCCTGAAGCATGTGTATACAAAAAGCATTAATTCAAACAACAGGCAATCATTCCTAGACTAAATCCCCAAAAAACACACATGTTACATCCAAAGCATCAGGTGGTAAAGGCCCGTTCAGACGTAACGCATGGATTGTATGCACTGAGGCAGGCGACACAACGTGTTAATCGGCTCGCTACGAGAGTTTAAGAATTATATTATAACAATGTACAAAAATATAAAGTGTGTAACACTTAAAAGATATATAATATTTATATTATAAGGTATATGAGGCAAAGGTTCATTGTGATCAACCCTTGTGGAGGGGATTGCAAGCCAGCAAGCCTGAGGTGCGTGGCAAAATGTAACCATGCGACGCATGCCTCTCGAATGTCTGTGCGATGTTACTGTTAACGATAACGTAACTAGGTTAACTTTTTTTATTATTTAGAGGCATTGCTCGATTGCTCATCAAAGTTTTCTTCGAACCCGCAACTAGTCACTTCAAGATGTTATTGAAAACTTAATATGCTCTTTGTTAAATTTCATTGGCTTTTAACGTTTTTCCTTCTGCGAAACCGTTAAATTTTGATTTATAAAAGAAAGAAGCTATATTTCAAAAGTTTCTTTGGTATACCGGCACAGGATACGAATCTAGGTTGATTAATGTTTGGTAACGTTTTAAACTGCGTTCTACTTTTTACTACGTTGACTTAAGAGCCGAATATTGTCTCAATATTAAATCAAATATGTGAAGTATGTACGTAGTAAGAAAAAATTTCAGAATAATAAAAAAGTTTACTTGTACTAATTTAGTAACCGCAAATACAAATTAATAAAATACCTAAGTAGTTGGGGATTAGCATAATTGCGCTTTTGCTGTTTTTGCATAAATTAAGATTAGATTTTAAGAAGTCATAGGCTCAGAGGATTTTTGGTGCATTACAATATATAATCAATACAATCAATGATCCATTAAGCTAAATAAAACCACACATCAATTGCAGTCATTTTGCACATTCGTACGTCGCCAATCAATTACCTTGCCAAGATTGTTTCTGAGGGAAAGGGCTAAGTTCCTCAAGACATTTTCTTTGTATCATTCTTCATCTCCCAAATCCAAAAATGTCTAGACCGAGAATGGACGATACCATTTATGGTCTTACTAGTACCACGCATTGAGCACATTACCACAGCAACATTAAATCGAGAGCTGCGTAAGAGATGCCAAAAATACCGCATACCTTATTACATCATAACAAAAATCTTAAATCAACCTATCATAAACCTCATATAAAGAGTAGGATAAAAGTACTATTCGGCATTAGGAAGTAATACAAAAGCTATTGGCAAAGGTATCGTTGTAAAACCGCTCTGTGAGTCAGAGGTGTATTTCTGAGAGAGCCCGCGACTCGGTACACAACATAAAAGCTACATCTTCCGTTAATGTATGTATATGTGGTGCTGTACTATTTCTATATTATAAATCTAAGCAGTTTTATAGGTTTCGGCAAGACAAGACTTTATGGAAGATTAAAAACCTAAATAGTACAAAGCGCCGTTTGTTGAACGTAAATTATTGCATCGCACATTTAATTTATCTATTGTAATTAGTGAGTTTGAACAATACAGAAGCATTTTAGAAATTTTACAGTTTCTTCATGAAAAAATATTTTAAAATATGATTATATGATAGATGATATGATTACCATTTACAACATATAAATCAATTATTTATTGATTTCGAAATAAAAGATTACAAATAGTAAATTACCTTTTTTTGTTATTAAACTATATATATTCACGGTTTTCCTTTATATGTATGTTACTTATAACCGGCGAGCATGTATGAAGGCGCTCATGAAAGTGGAAGATGCGAAGGAGGTATATCAGGATCGTAGCATGCGGAAAGAAGTAGTCTCTGCCTACACCAACGGGAAAGAGGCGTGATTGTATGTATGTATGTATGTATGCTTCCTTTATAAGTGCTGCAAGACTTTGCTTCTTGCCAAATTTCATAATATGTTTCATGATCAACGGGTAGTACTATATAGGTTTTGATTATCTTGTGAAATCGCAATATAAGCGAAAATATGCGACACACGGTTATATCTTTTGATCGCGTTGGCTTACAAGTTTAATTTTTTTTACAGCTGATAGAGACCGTAGGTACCCGACCGTAGTATTTGATATAAGTTTGAACTTAATATTCCTAATTCCTACGCGTTCCTGAGAAAAAGGGGGTTTGACAGACAGACAGACAGACGGACAAGAAAGATCCTATAAGGGTTCCTTTTTTCCTTATAAGGTACGAAACCCTAAAAAAATATGCTAAATAAAAAGTAACCTAGATTGTAAAAGCCCCTCTGAATGACATCAAATAGTAATGTGGAAATAGACCCCAATCTGAAGTATTCTGTGAAGCAGTTTATATTGTAAAGTATCACTTAATATAAGCTACATAATTTTGCAACATCATAAAATTTCAGTAATTTTATTTGTGACGTCACGGTACCTACACACACATCCAAACCTACTCGTAGTAACTTCAGCTCATTTTATTTGTGACGTCACGGTACCTACACACACATCCAAACCTACTCGTAGTAACTTCAGCTCAAATGCTTTTTGTCCTCGACCGGACCCTAAACGTTCGTTCAAATGCGTGCCTCATCGACAAAAGAAGGTAACAATCAGGCTCTCATCTTGATTGGTATTGCTAACTTTTTATATAGAACTAGCTTGTGCCCGCGGCTTCGCCCGCGTTAAAAACGCGGTTAATTTACTCGTTCGTTAATCGACTTGTTAATTTACTCAAAACTATTTTTTCGTAAAATCCTTTCTATCAAGAAAACACTTAAAAAATAATTAGCCAAATCGGTCTACCCGTTTTTAAGTTATGGCGTAAGTTAACCAAGGGAAATAAGGATTCATTTTTATACAACCCAACCCAAAATACCATATTGATTTTTAGACGTTGTTACCCCATTTCACACTCTTAAGGGTGGAATTTCAAATAAGCCTGAAATACGTATTTACTTATTTGTTTACAGAAGTATACGTGTGAAGTTTCGAATAAAATAGAATATCTAATCTTGTTTCTCCATACAAACTTTGAACCCCCGGTTAATCCCCGAAAGGGGTGATTTTTGGATAATCCTTTCTTAGCGGATACCTACGTCATAATAACTATCTGCATGCCAAATTTCAGCGCTATCCATTAAGTGGTTTGAGCTGTGCGTTGATAGATCAGTCAGTCAGTCAGTCAGTAACGTTTGCCTTTAATATATACAGATTTCTAGCGTTTGGCCGGTATCTCACCTGTTTGTAAGCGACGATGTGGTCGAAGATGGTAAGCACGCTAGGCATAGAATCAGAACTGTCTCTCAAGGATACATTAGATGTTTTGGCGACAGATTTCTCTAAATTACTTTTACAAATGAACGAGACAGATTTGACTATTTTTTTCCCTGTTCACTGGTCTGCTGCGAATGGTACGCAGTTTCGGTCACTTTATGTAAGGAAAAAAATTAATCGAAATAAAACAGTCTGCAGATCTAAGCTAAGAGATATTCTAGCGTACTATTAGAGAAAAATAGTCTTAATCCGTTATTAAGAACTTAGTTTAAATAAGACAATTAAGATACTAGGTTTCGAGCCGTTCTTTGCTGCGTACCATACACTAGATAACGTGTTACTGTGGCGGTAGTTGTAGGCCGAAGAACAGTGGCAGCTTTAGCCGCGTAACGCTTTCGCATAAACGTAAGCGCACGCAGTGCGGCCGCCAGCGGTGACGCAGATACGGGCCCCGACCTACTTATGTCGTCGGAAAAAATCAGCAGATGTTTAACTTTGTGGCGGGATATATCGAGAATGTGTTGTTCCGAATAGAAATAAACTTGTCACATATTTTGATTGTATCTAGAGCGGGAGCGGTTAGTCATGTCGCGATGCCGATGCCAACGGCCCGGCCGCCTCTTGCCGCAGCTATAAAGGCAATAGCAGACTGAATCACGTCGGAGGCGCCGTCTGCAAAACGTCTCACCGCTGCCTAATTTACGTCGCACTCTAATTGTTATTGCGATCGAAAACGCAGCATTCCAGCCGATTTCTGCTCAATGTTGCTAACGACGCCGTCTATCTGTTTCGACGGTTTTATGTTCCACGCGGCCCGATTGCTTAGGTGGGTGGTTTGGTTTGTGATCTAGTCTAAAAGCGTATTTAGGACCGATATAACCTAATTTACCTAATATCCGTTTAGAGTCTTCGGAAACGTTTAATAGCGCGCAGTAATTCGTCGATCGGTCCTTTGTGAGTAACATCAAAGCGTCTGAAAAGAACCAGCTGTAGTTTTATGCCCGTACACAACAGATAGCGGACACATCGCATGCCCGTCCCGTCAAAGGGTCCCACTTGTGAACTCTTCGATCCCGGAGTTGTAAACAATTTTATTTTGGTATCTTCAAAGAGGATTGTTTATTAGCGTCTCTTCGAGCCGTTCGTTGCGATACAACAAAAGAGTTAACATTGTGATTATATTTAGTGGCGTGATATTGGACAGCCGCCGAGGTTGGCACAGAGAGTTTCGGGATATGGCTAGTGTATTCGTAGTTCCGTAGTGATAACTGTTTACAGTGTAGTGAGGCTGGCGGCTTGCTCCATAAAATAATTAGCGATGATTCAGAGGCGCGTCGAAAGCGTCACTCCGCACTATCATAGCGGTTACTCGAGAGCTTTTGGCATTACTCTTTGACAGGAGATTATTCCTCTGTCGACGATCGTTAGCGTTAAATTTACCGCGCGATCGCGGTGCCAGTCAATTTATATTTTTGCAATGATTGATGGACGCGTCCAGGAGCAACTATAAGCAAATGAACGACACAGTGGCCAATTTGTTAAAACAATAAAACAGTTTGCCGGTTTCACCGGAAGTCCATTAGGTTTAAAATCCGAGAAAACAAAATATAAACTTATTTTGTTAATGGCACTTTCAGCAAAGTCTTACTTTTCATTGGAGAGTTATTGTATTGCTATTCATGTAAACATTACGCAAACTTATAATATATTCATATTAATAATAGTATCTAGGTCATCAGGAAGATTGATAACTACGAGTATATCATTTATTTATTGGGGTTCCAGTTGGCAGGCAAGCGTTTTAGTGCAAAAAAGTTGATATTCAAGCGTAGATGCTGTACTCACTCTTATGCCACGTAAACATAATGGAACTAGAAACAACTACATGAAAATACGAATTTCTAATGTCGAGCTTGATGCGCATGAAGAACAGAGGAAGGCATTGTTGCTAATTATTTAAATGGATCTGCGATAATTGCACATGTAATTCTGTACGTGCTACAGAAACGCCAGTTCGATTGTTGTGACTAAGGTGAAATTAGGTTTGTGAACCTAATTCATACGTACATTGAGCGGGGTCCTTTATCTCCTTTTTTAACCGACTTCAAAAAAAGGAGGAGGTTTCTCAATTCGACCGCATAGGTATATATATATATATATATATATATATATTATGTTTGTTCGCGGATAACTTCGTCGTTTATGAACCGATTTTGATTATTCTTTTTTTGTTGGAAAGGAGATATCCCAAGTGTGGTACCATGGTAATTTTATCGAGGTCTGATATGTATCTTCAGGGATATTGAGATAAACACCTCAAAATTGGTACTGAAATCGAATAGCGCGGCATGGAAGTCGGTTCTTTTTTAGTTTTTAAACGATATTATTTTAAATGTATATATCATGTATTAAAGCTTTAAGATATAAAAGCCTTACTGGGTGAATTATTTTTGTGGTTTTTATGTAACACCAACAAAGATAAATTGGCAAAATGGAGAGTGAAAATTGGCAAGATTATTGAAAAGTTATAAGGAAGAATTTTGCCCAGTAATAACTAATATGTAATAAATAGATAATTAACTAAAATATATATTTTTTGTGCTTTTTGATTGAACATATTTTCAACAACCAAATTGCGTTGTATGTTGTTTTTCGACACACACAAAAGCATATATATTTAACGGGTATTTCGAGGTCATTATTACTTAGACTACTGTGAACTATTGTGAACAAAACTGCGGTAACCGTCATTGCTATAGGTCACTTCAAATAAAGCTGCCATTGTTCAGCTTGAGTTTATTATTTTTTTATAGTAGCTAAACAAGCGTTTGAGGTCACTATCTCACCTGATGCTAAGTGAAGATGTAATCAACGATGTAGCACGCTTGCCTAGAAGATACCTGTTCACTCGCGATTTCATGACCTCCGGATTGTACTTAACAGGAAATACTTTTTTTATTCCATTCCTTCGCTGTGCGTATATTGTTTCTTTAAGCAACATACAACTAACAAATTTCCAAGTAAATTAGGTAGGCCGTGTATATAGAAAATGTCGCTGAAAACTTAAATATGCTATAATCGCTATGACTTATTTATTTTTGTTTTTATTCTGTATTTCATTACTTTTTATCTTCATGGTCTGATGTCAATAAACTGGAATGGAAGTGAAATGGTCAACTTTTCATTTGAACTTCAAAGCGTTAAATTTTTCCCATATTTATCTATGTTAAACACGCCTCATTCGTACATTTATATTATGTTGACACATACGTGCAAAGACAATGTAAAATATAAGCACTCATACAAGTATATTTTATATTGTCTTTGCACAAAATAAATGCTTTGACTTTTGACTTGACTTCAGTTTATTTTGTTTAAGATAGAAAGAGAGATGTAAAATAACATAAATCGGTTTCTATTTTACTTGCCCCATGCAAACTGAAGGAATATTTAGAAGCCACAAAAACCGGAGCTTGCTTAGTAAAATTATAAATATGGAAGACTAATTTCTTTATAATAAATTTCAAATAATTCTTGACGGTAACATTATTTACACAAACATCTCAAATCTTACTCCAATCCTTCCAACCAAAGAGAAAGAAAACCCCCTTAAAAACTACTCACTCATGTAAACGTCAACGATCACTTGTAACTTATTGTAGTCGGGTTGCACAGTTATGGATAGTTGCACGGAACAGTCCGTCTGAGGCATTTCACTGGTCACAATGTCATTTGTGTTAGAGTACACGCCAAATATGAATTGAAAATCGTCATAAAAATTGCTAATAGTGTCTTTGAAAAATAATAACTAGAAAATTTTAGACGAACACGCGTATTTAGAGAACAGTATTGTGTAATATTAGATTTGCGCGTTGAAGGTAGTATAGTGGAAGAAATCCGCGTGCGTTTGGTGCGTACGCGACGGTATTGTATGAGTGCGTGCGGCGCTCGACTGCAACTGTGGACTGCAAGCGCGTCAGATGCGCTGACGACGCCGCGAGACTGTCCGACGACCACCTCCCCGATAACCTTAAATTAGATTAATTGTAACGCTGATTCACACCCGCACCGCGGCCGCCACTATTCTTTTTGTTGACACCGGACAAATGCGTTAGCTCGATTTAGTTCAACGTTATTATGAGAGGTGAATGAATTTTTCGCGTGCACTCCGAGATTTTCACGACGTGCGTATGATTTGCGAGCGATAAAAGCTTTATGAGACCAGCGAAAATATTTCTTTAAAATAAAAATCTTAGTTCAAAATTGAGCAAAAAATATACGCATGAGCTCATAGGGTAATTCTGAGTATAATTATCGATGGCAAAGGTCAAAAGAGCGGTGCACAAAAAACCGTGAATACCTTCTCTTACCTGGTATTCGAGTTGCAAATATACTACTAGCAGATGTTTTATAAATCGATAATCGATAGAGGATGAATCGGCAATGTTGTTTCTGAGCTTGGCTCAAAGGCCGGCGTTACTGTATAAAAATCAACACGTTTGTTTATTTGAGCAACGCATAATGGACGATGTGCCCGCCGCCGCGGCACCCATGAAAATATTACGACTTAGGTATTAGCTTTAGCGCTATACTACTCCGAAAACTTTTAGAAAGACGCCACAAAAAAAAATGAAGGGAAACATTTAATTCTTAAACTCAATAGAGAGTACGTATAAAACTTTTGGTAAATCAAACGCATGACCCTACGGAATAGGTAATATTTAGTTTGCCATGGTGGTCAGTATTTAAAGTCAGATACTACATTTAGGACTGTATTTTTATCTGGAAACCGTACAAAAAGATAACAAATTCACTAAAAATTAAAAATTACTGCCGCACAAACATAGTAGGTGTCATCGCTAGTGCAAATAATAATAACACATTTATTAGTAGATGCGACAAGCAGAATTTCCAAAATCATTATGCAATAGGAAAACTTATTTGTAGAATCTCAACATGTGTAACACTGTTTTATGTCCGTGACAATGCTATGCTATGTTTCAGGTAAAAGCTTTTGTTGGCAGTTGGCACATGAAGAAGTTACGCAACCAATCAACGATAGAAGAGTTCAGAGTAGATGTCACTACGTCATGACGTGAGAATGACTCATCGTGGTAACTAAAACTGCTTGTGGGGATACTCAGGAAATTTGTCCACGGTTGTAAGAGTAACTTAAGGACGTCAAATACATGAATACATGGAATCAAGTACATGGCAGCTACATCCGTGTGTGCCAGAAAAAGAAAAGAGTTGCCATTGTCTGTCACACTGTTTAGGTACCTAGAAGATACATAGAAAAGAAAGAACTATAAGATTATTACAGCAATAGCATGTAGAATTGATGAAAATCAAAACAACCCTCAGTAGTCGTATGAAAAGAAAGTAAAGGTACGTAATCCTTAGTAGTCGATTATATAGTACGTTCCAGTAGCTGAAAGGTGAAGACATGAAGCCCTGTGCGCAATGTGTAAATTACATCAGAATAAACATCTTCCTACTTTTTTCTATGGCGGTGCTAGTCATAGCTGCGGTGTGTGTTATATGGAAAAGCTGCAGAACAAGGTACGACAGATACCTAATGAAAAGAATATCACGACAACGCCCGATTCCACATCCTGCTGCGATTCCTGTACTTGCTTGAGTTATGAAATAGTAAGAGAAAAATATCCTATTATTAGCATATTTTTCTCTTATTATTCATTATTACTTACGTTATTTGTGATTTACAACAAAATGTCTAATACCTACATAATATTATACGTATTTTATTATTTCAACTTTTATTTAACTTGCAACGTTTTAATATTAGTTGTCCGTCAAAATTTGCAAACCATTTTTAATTTTTCAACCACTTGCCAACCAGATTGAGCTGAAATACTTACTTTAGTAACTATGGTGATAATGCAGTATATATTATATGATAGTACTATCGAGCTGAGCTGATGATGGAACACAGATAAGGACTGGATCTCCCTAATAGTAAATGGTTGGGGACAATCGAATTTGGGCTAATATATATTGTTATCATGAGATACTTCCATTACATTAGATTACCTAAAGGATCTTAACACAAAAGGTGACACAAAACTTGTTAAAAAATAAGAATCAAAATTAACTTTACCATGATGTACCTTTTGAATACATTTTAGTCTTGTAATTTCTCATCAAGTTCTGGAAGATTTTCACCTTGGAGGTATTTTCACGTGAGATTGACATACGAATTCTTAGATTATGATGCACTATGTTTGTGTTACTGCAGAAAAACAAACTCCGTATAATGTGCATATTGAGTTGGACGGAAGTGGCGGGTAAACAGGGTGATCGTCTCGCCATATCCACAGACGCACGTCTCCCCACAAGTCCACACACAGATGTCACTTGATTGACCAGATTGACTGACGTATGAACTGTTGTCGATATTTGATTCATTATTTTCGAATTCGTATTCCATTCCAGTAAGGTGGTGACAGTTTTATGGTTAGATATGAGTTGATTATTTTAGAAGTTCCGAGAATAAGTTTTCATACATTGTTTTCTCTGTATTTGTCATAGTTACATTTTCTAAAGTTTTGTTTAAATTAAAAAATAATAATTAATATTTATAAAAATCAATGAATTTTTTGTGGTGATTAAGGCAGAATAGAACGAAAAGAAATTGATTACCGAGTTCGAAAAATAAACAAAAATTAAGGTCATCCAGAATCTAATAATATGCACAATTTCCTCTACTCAAGCCGAAGCGAGTTTTAAAATAAAATAAAACGCAGCAACGAGGCATGTACAAAATAAGCACGAACACAATTACGTGGCTTAATCATAACAGCTTCCCGGAGACGACCGATTCGGATTAACGAGAATAAACCTAGGAACCGATGCGATGGTGGATAAGCAACCCCGTTAGCGATCTAACAATACATCTGGGCGTTGCGATCGGTCGTTGGTCCCACAACTCCCGGTTCCTAGAAGGTAAGCGGACACAGTCTAAAATAGTCGCGGCCTCTTCCGAGAATCATGACTCACACGGGACGGTCCTGCATCTGGACCGATATACGTACCGGCTATAGTTTTATACTTGTCGGTGCAATGGATCAAGGAACGGCGCAGGTGCGATTACGTCATCATTTGGCTGTGGCAGTGCCGACGCATAATTTTTTTTGTTTTTGCAAACGGTAACATAAAATTTATGAAGATTTTGGCACCACTTTTATAATTACAAACTGCGATTGGCAGTAAAATTTGAGTGGTTGGAGAATTGTAGAATCATGCCCGGTTCACACAAGTTACCAGAACAGAAAAAAGAAGCGACGAATCGCATACGATATTCATTTGCAATAACACTGCATTCGAAAAGAATGTAGCGTTTCTTGAACTTCCTGTGTTCAACTAAGCGAGCATATTCCTGCCTGATATTATCGCCTGCTTGTATTCGAGAAACTATCTATGTGTTAACCAGGCTTTGATGTGGGCATAGACTCAGGACTACGTATACTTTAGAACTGAAAGCCCCTTAATGCAGCTTCTAATCTATTCAGTACTTATAGAAGAAAATAAGACCAGTAGATACCCAAATTTCTTTTCTCGAAATGATATTGAATTATAATATTGGTTCCCAAGTAAGAATTCGTCGAAATCTGCTATGTTCTGTCATCGTATCCATAATGTTTGTTTTGAGAAGTTAGTCCAGTCCAGTCCTAGTCCCGAGATACAACAAAAATGTCGGTTTGACTGTTGGTAAGGAAAATTGTAAAAATAGTTCGTCGTTTTCTAAGTATTGTGGCATATCTTGAACACCTATTTCATTTTCATATCATGCATACTCTTTTGTATTAAATTCTTTATGACGGAACGATGTCAAACTTAAAAACGAAACACGGAAAAAAGAGTCTAAAGCCGGCATCGAAAATATGGAGAAAAAAAAATTAAAATAATGTGGTTTTGATGGTTATATTAAATTGAAAACATGATATTTCTTTAAATTGATAATGGAAAAATGTTGAAAGATGTTTTCAACAGATAACTTAACAGATGTGATGAAAGACGCCTTTGTACAGAGGAAGATATTCGCAGGCCATTGGAAGATGATTTTCCAAATAGCGAAATAAACGCCGAAGCATGGACGGAAAAATTGAATATGGGCACTGAAGAAGCCAATTCGGCCAATTCTATTAGGACTTCAATGATTTCCGACGTCACTGATAAGATGAAGTCGAGCATGATAAATGTGTTAAGCCAGACGATATCTCTTAATTAAGCAGAGGATTCGCCAGAACATTTGTACCTAGTGTTTCTCTTGTAGTTTCCCTTGTCTAGGTTCCCTCTATACCCATAGCGAGAGGCCTCCTCCAGGCGCCTCCGTTACGTTACAGTATCTTTTATTATTTTGTTATTTACTTTCGGGATAAGCTCATTAAGCAGTTGAAGTTTAGATGAATATCGCAAGAACTCATTATTTATTAGCTGCAATAAAGTTACTGAATGTTGAGACATACAAATTGAAATATAGGAATGAAACACAGCATTCCAAAAGTATGTGTTTATAAACAATTACTACAGGAATATGTATTTGTGTAGAATAATATACCTATTTTAAAATATAATCTAATTAACTACTATCTACTTTTGTCTATACAATTTTTTTTGTCTAGCCAAACTATGCAACAAGGCGACGCTATTCGTAGATTTTAAAAGCTTGACTCACCAAGCGAGTCTTAAAAATACAGCTAGTATAAATTTAGAAGAGTAGACAATGCGTACGCAAACAGTTGAGATTTATGGAAATGGAAATACCACAGAATTGTAAGTTGTAAGACACGTTGAAAGTGTAAATATATTTTTAAAACAACGTTGGGAGTACAGGGGATGAATCACCTCTGTGCATTCTGCAGAAACGCAATGAGGTGTTGCTAAACTAATAAAACTATTTTATAGCACATAAAACTTGGCAGCATAAATTAATCGAACATGCCTTCCGTCTCATATAAAATCGTAGTGAAATAAAACTTAAATTAACTACGAACGCATCTGATGAGTAGATAAAATCAATGCATCTAAATAATTTTATTTCAAAACTTCATTCCAAGCGTCTGACCCTGAGCGCCCACATTGAAAAGACATTGCAGTCCAACCAAAATATGTTTCACTTGGAACACTCCATTTGTCTAAGTTTTACCACTTTTATACTGATTGTAATAAACGATCCGAGTGACCCCTTTGTCATATAACAAATTAGCTTATCAATCCACTATTTCCTAATTGCATGACCAAATCCGAAGGAATTGAGCTATGCGCACAATAAAAGCACAGCCTATGACTAAGCGTTTGATATTTGAAGCGCTGTTCGCCCGTTAAATGGCGACGTGGACGAAGACGCTTCTAAGAATTGTTGACGTTATGTAAGTGCACTATAAATTAAATGTTAGGGCTTCTAAATGCATCTATCAAACGAATGTTGCAATAAAAGATAGATAAAACGTATTATTGTCCTGATATACAATAACATGTGCAGTGACATTTCGCTTGCAGTCTTGCTATTAGTAAGAGTTACATATCTTGGGATAGGCCTATGTCAAGCAGTGGACTGATAACGGCTGATATAAAATCAGTTGTTACATAACACTTTATCTGACTTGCATCTTCCAATTTTTTATTCAAAGTACTCGACTGCCTCCAATTAATATACAAACGAAATACAAAATATGATAATAAATGACATTCGAAAACCATACCATACCATAATAATGTAATTTCAATACAGGGTCATCGTCTAGTTTAGACTTTGCTGAATTACTAATTGCTGTATTCTGTATATTCTATTCATTATATGCGCACGTACTTGGTAAATCAAGTTAATTTTTTTTTTGGTAAATAAATAATTAAATTTTGCAATGACAGTATGTAAAGCTCTTGCAGTGCTGGGAATTATAATGAAATAACGATCCTTAATGTTTTTCTATTTTCCTTTTATTGCGTTATGCTCTCAAAATTTTCCGGTTGGCATACCATTCTCAAGAGTCACAGCATGAACGTTCGTGTAGGATAGTCGTATACAAAACACAACCATCACAAATTTCCCTCCAGCTTGTATGCAAACAAACACGCAAAACGTGTTTTCTTCGACTAATTGTGGAAATGCGTCACTTTGCATGTCCTGGTACTCGTTACTATTATTTATTCTATGGTCCTGGCCAGGACTGAACATGAGCGATTAGTTAATACACTTTTAATAAAGTTCAATAGGAATCATACCGATAGTGGTTTCTCTTATAGACTTTCGAATGATTATTACGGACTATGTATTGCTGCTGCAACTGACTGCTGAGGTGAATAACATTTAAAAAAGATAGTTCCACTAGTGGCTTTTGATGCAAACCTAGGCGTATGACGCGGAACTTGTGCGGAACCTACAGAATCGTTTTAGAATATTTTTTTCTTTTTTAGCGAATATATTTATAATTTAGTAAAGCAAAGGTCGTTGAAAATTACAAATGTTAAAAATATATGGAATAAAAGCGGTTAAAACAACAATCGAAAACGAATAAAGAGGTTTTGTCAGATATATTGTCATGCAATGTCTATGGCATTTGATTTATTCTTATGTAGGGTACGCCAACTGTCGAGTCTCCAGGAACTAACATATATTTATTTAAAAAAACATCTCATTGATGTAAGCTCACATTCATAGCTTATTCAAAATTCTGACAAGAATTAAACCTTTGTTACAATACATTCGAATAAAGGTTGGTTTCTCTAATGACAACCATAACAAAGCATGATTCAGCGCAAACACATCCTGACAGGATCGCTATTCGTGTCCCGTTACTCATCCGATGCAATGATGCATTAGTAAAGGTTATTTTACTATAATATAACGATACATTTCAGTAGTGATCTTATAAAGGACCATAAATAAACTTTAGTGAGCAGATGATTCAGTATTGTTAAGGAGTATTTTTCTATATAGCTATTTTATTATAATCCAAGTGTGGGAGGGTAAGTGAGATTAAACATTGGTCTACATTTTCTTCAGCCGCACAAATTCTGGTAGAAACTGCAACTGTAGCCTGTAGCGCATAAATGCATCATACATTAACAGGTGAGCCGGACATTTGTGTTGAAAATTATCCGTAGTACCTCAAAACAGTTTTTTTTATTTTTTATTTATTATTTCTCACCTGGTGGAAAGTGGCGATGTGATTGAGGGTGTAGCATGCTTGCCTAAAAGATACCTGTTTACTCTTGAATTGAAGAGACCCAAGTTATAGCTACTCGGATAATATTGATACCTCAAAAAGGTTTTTGTGATGATTATTTCATACTCAGTCAATTTTAAATCTCATTTGATCGATTGTCAGCGATTAAAGTTCTACAACGAACAAAACTCCTATATATTTTTATAGAAGAAATACGATACTATCATCGCTCTCTAACAAATAACGAAACCACCATAATTTCCCTGTACCTCTAATGATGGTAGTACACATTGTACGTTTCAATCAAAGTCAAAGCTTGGCAGTATAAAGTTATAAGTACAAAAAACTTGGGACAGATCCATAAAAAAGTGCAACATGGCATTTCCTTGTCAACAACGATATGCAAGGCAATATTTAACGACCGAAATAAAGATCGATTCACAGCAGCGACCGCGTGATCGGAAGATAAATGGCGGGCTTCATAAAACATTTTGTGAATCACTGCGTATTACTATACTACACAGAACACAAATAACTTCGGGATATTCGTTGCATCGGTACCGCCATTTCATTTTTACACCATCCGAAGTACCCACTCATCTTTTTAAAAGCATAACAACAGGTTTTCTAATTTTGTTGGCAAGAGATTTTTAAAACGGGTAGTAATTTTCCGATGCGTAATTTAATTCTTGCTTCAATTAAGCTTACTGTTGTCAGTTGGCAACAAAAAGTTATTTCGAATACTTTCATTTTACAATATTAATTATGCAACGGTCCCATGGTCAAATTTAATCCTTTTTGTGTCGAGAAAATGTCTATTAACCATGTTGAGATATAAACGACGGTATGTAACGTCGTTTTTCTTTGTGTAAAATAACCAGTACACACTTGACACCACTCCTTCTTATTGGAATGTTGACGGTGTAGGATTGTCGAAGCCGACCGGCTAAGGACCACTGCAAACTTCATAGTCGGGTAAATTGAAGATGCTCGGTGGGCTTTTCTCTGAGGTGCCATGACGACATGACGAAACATAAAATCACGAAATCAAGCACACGCAATCACTCACCCGTTATTTTGTAGCCTCCGATCCCTCTGTCCAACCCAGGCAAATTTTGAACACCCCCGAAATCATCATATGCATCGTCCACCATGTCCCATGAATTCTGAAAATTTCAAATAAGTTTATAATAAAAATAACATCAAATATAATTTTTTTAAAATATTATCAGATTAAACAATATCACATGGAATAATATTGGGATAAAAGGCAATACATAATAATATAGAAAAGCAGGTGAACATTCAAGCATAATAGATGGAACATACATTGTACACATGCCAAATACGGGAACAAAAACGTATATAGAATAAACATATAAAGAAACGCATAAAATACAAATAAACGTGTACACATAGTGCGATATCAGCCTTCACCCGAATTCAAAGAATTCATTTTGATTTTGAACTTACGGGTTCCACTTCGATTTTCAACGGAGTTTGGTAACTCGTTTCCATCGGTCTCTGAGATATGTTTCCATTGATTTCGCCGGGCGATCCGGGGCTGATTGCGTTCAACTGATCGAAATAGTTGCGGTTGACGTCTTCCTTTCTAGAGTTGGTGCTCGCGTTGGAGGGGCTGCGAGCCGGGTCGAGGTCTCGGTGTCTCGGGTTTATGTTTCCAATATTGAAGTTCTGGACCGGAGACAGCAACCTCGGAGTGGAGGACTCGTTGAACACGTGCGGACTCGACACTTGCAAGGAGTTCTGAGGAGTATTCTCCCCGGAGAAATTGGAAGGCGCAGGCGACGCGGTCAGGTTGACGGGCGGCAGTGGTTCGGCGAACTGCTTCGGTATGCGCACGGGCCCTATAGTTCCTATGGCCCTCGTTTCGGTAGCGGTGCGCAGCTGCGCCTCTGCCGCCATTCTATCAGTTAATCTACTCACTTGAGTGTCGACGTATCCGAGACGCGGTCTGTGGGTGTCAATAGTCTCGGTATCGGTGTAGTGTGTGGATACTTGGAGGTCGGTGTCCGAGTCGTGCGAGTAGGTGGTTAACTCGTCGTCGGAGCATGAAGAGTCGTCCGCCTCGCAGTCCTCGTAGTTGATCGGCGTCTCCGCGCCAGGGAAATACTCGCACAGGGACGACATTAGATCTACCACCTGTTGAATGTTGGACAAATGTTACACACATCTACCTATTGGATGGTAGGAAATTGTTTGACAGCAAACGCTTATGCTTTTTTGGTTCGGGCAAACAAGCACTAGACCACTATCTCACCGAAGGTTGAATGTGGATGCGGTCTAAGATGGAGTCGGGCTTTTTTGGGGAGGAAAAACGGCAGTGACACGAGGCGCACGACTACTGACTTTAGTCTAATCCAGACAGCGCAACTATCCAAACCATCGACTTCATAACAATTAGACCCCGCTTGAAATGCGAGCACTTCCCGCTAAATCATCGAACTTATAAGTCTTATACAAAATCCACGCCCACAAACGTGATGTTAGTTTCGACCAGTACGGTGACATGTAAACACCTCCCGCGCTCAGATACTTAAATTTCTTAAGTCGTTGTGATGGCTCTTTGCAGTGTAAGATGGTCTGGAAAAACCAGTACAAACTCAAATTTTAAGGCAAACGGTATAACATTTCACCGGTAAGTCAATAAATGTATCTAATCTTCAAAAATACATTTTAGGCAAAGCTCACCTAATATTTGTCGGTCGGCAGTTGTCTTTAATCACTATCTCTTTTTGTCACGGGCGATGTTTAATAGTTCTATCCCGTTTTTGCGTGGATTTAGTGTTGCGCCTCTGCTGCAGTGATAAATATCGATAAACTAGGAATATTATCGACATTAATTGTACAATTAGGTATAATTTGTATATTTGGATGTACTGTGTCTCCTGATCCCAAAATTCACTTATGGAGATCTACAGAGTAAGTACGTTTTAATATGGCTCCACACGATTAATGTATTTAGCAAGTGTATTAAAATTGTTCAAGTTTTCGTAAATTCTACGATTCTAATTTTTTACGTTACCATAACAGTTATAATTTTTAATAATGGCATATTAGTACTTATGCATATATTATATAATCTATATATATATATAAAAGTGAAAGGTTACTCATCACGAAATCTCGAAAACTGCTGGACATCATTATCATCATCATCATCATCAGCCTGTATCAGTCCACTGCTGGACGTAGGCCTCTCCCAAGATGCGCCACTGAGCCCGATCTTCGGCTCTTCTCTTCCAGTCACTGCCCACCGCTTTACGTATATCGTCGCTCCACCTGGTCACAGGACGTCCTACGCTACGTTTGCCGATTCGCGGTCTCCACTCTAGGACAAGTCTACCCCAACGGTTATCAGTCCTGCGGCAGATATGACCAGCCCACTGCCACTTCAGCTTGCTAATCCGTTGAGCTATGTCGATAACTTTAGTTCTCTGGCGAATTACTTCGTTCCGGATTTGATCCCGCAGAGAAATACCGAGCATAGCTCTCTCCATAGCTCGCTGAGCGACTTTAAACTGGTGGACCAGTCGGACTGTGAGTGTCCACGTCTCGGCTCCGTATGTCATCACAGCTAGGACGCACTGGTTAAAGACTTTTGTCTTTAGACACTGTGGTATAGGCGAAGAGAAGACCCGATGGAGCTTTCCGAATGCTGCCCAGCCCAGCTGAATTCTTCTACGGATTTCCTTCTCGAAGTTATGTTTGCCTAGTTGGAGCGTCTGCCCTAGGTAAACATAATAAAACAGTAACACAAAACAGTGACAACTTCGAGTGAGATTCCATCTACGGCAAATGGTTCCGAAACAACGTGCTCGTTGTACATGACTTTGGTTTTATCCGAATTCATCCGGAGACCGATGCGACGAGACGAATCAGCTAGGCCATTCAACATCCTTTGTAGGTCCTGCAGCGTCTCTGCCATGATGACGATGTCATCTGCGAATCGTAAGTGAGAGATGTACCTGCCGTTGATGTTAATGCCACGATCTTTCCAGTCCAGCGTCTTAAACATATCCTCCAAGGCGTTAGTGAACAGTTTCGGGGATATGACGTCCACCTGTCTCACTCCTCGACGCAGGTGGACATGTTTAGTTCGCTGGTTCTGTACTTGTACAGTCATCGTTGCGGCATTATATAGACATCTCATCACTTCGATATATCGCCAGTCGACTTGGCAACGCTGCAAGGACTCGAGAACAGACCAGGTTTCGATTGAGCCAAAGGCCTTCTCATAGTCCACAAATGCTACTAAGCACAGGGGCCGATTGTACTCTTCGGTCTTCTGTACTATCCGCCGCACCGTGTGGATGTGGTCTATGGTGCCGTAACCGCTTCGAATCCCGGCCTGTTCCGAAGGTTGAAACTCGTCGAGTCTTCGCGCAAGACGGTTCGTGATGACCCTTGAAAACAGCTTGTAGACATGGCTCAGAAGCGAAATCGGGCGGTAGTTTTTCAATAGGGTTTTGTCTCCTTTTTTGAAAAACAGAACCACCATGCTTCTGTTCCATGCCTGTGGAGTTCTCCCAGTGAAAAGAACGGAATTAATGGGTATAGATGAAATTTGGCAGGGAGGTAATTTATAGTTAGTAAACGTCCGGATTTTGCGACATGGCTGGACTAAGGAGGTCTTAGGGCTCATGCGAGTTTGTATAAAAGATCTTCATATTTTGTGACGAACTTGAAATTTGGCCAGAGATGATATGTTAACGTTCACTAAGAACGGATTTTGCGATAGGGTCGGATTAATGAGGGTTAAAGGCTCTCATGAGGTTGTTCGAAAGTCCTTAATTTTTGTTACAAACTTGAAAATTGGCACAGAGGTAGTTAGTAAATGTTCGCTAAGTACATATTTGCGACAGGATTTAGGAGGTCTAAGGGCCGCGCGTCACTAGAACCGACGCTATGGCGTTTAAATGAAGACTTTATTCGTAAAATATCCCTCTAATGTATAGGTAATAAGAAGTCAATTAATGTACTTATAAAATTTTTATTATTTTTTCTCTTAAAAAATTCGTAGTTTCTCCGTGCATAGGGGAGTGATCCATCCGGGTCTCCAACCGGAAGGTTGGAGATGGACCACTGCCTCCCCTCCAGCCTTAAACTAAATATTGATCCATTTGTTTGGTACTTAAAATTTTAAAATATTAATATCTCCTAAAAGGGGGGTTCTGGAACTTTTCCTTCAAGATTAGGGTTCCCTGGCTGCCGGTTACTTTAGCTAACTCAGATAGTGCACCTCATGTTTGTATTCTTATATGTTTTTACTATATACGTCCATGTCAATAGTGTACTTAACTTTCATCGATATTTTTTACGGTAATTTGGTATGGTCATCTCTATCTGAGATTTATGACTTTGTCCGCCCGTCAAAACTAGTCGGAAGCGCCAATCACAAACAGTTCCCCGCGACAGCATACCTCGGCCAGTTGCGGAATTGATTGTACCGCGCGCCAATAATGATTAGGGGTCTAATTGCTATGAAGTCGATGATCCAAACTAACCCGTCTTCCAAGCTGGCTAGCAACGAAAATCATGCTAGAACTCGGCGGACCGACTTGAGTCATGTCTTTGGTAGGTGAGTGGTTAGAGCCACGCCCGAAGCCTACCACCAGTGGTCAGGCATTTAGCACCACCCAGGGATTTCGTGTAGGATAAGGGTCTAAGCCTACGGATGGTCATTATCATATTATCAGCTAACATCAGTCCACCGCTGGACATCAGCCTCGCCCAGTGCACGCCACTAACTGTATTGAGCTCTTACTTGACTATATTCAGCTATTTTCTTCCAGTAACAGCTACTCTGCGTGAACCATCGCTCCGGTTTGACGGCCATCTCATCTGAATCCTGATGTGAAGTGACTATATGATCGATGATAGCACATAAGCACACTTGCCTAGGACTGTTCAATCGCGATTTCGAGAGTTGCGAATTGTAGTTATCAGAAACGTAACAAACTCTGGGAAGTGATTCCATCCTTAGGTAGTATATACAAACAGACTGATGAAGATGAATGTGGAAGCAAAACGCTTTGTGCGAGTAGATAGAATATCAACCATGTTAAGCAGAGCGGCGATATTCTAGGGTCTAGGAACTGGAGCTTCTTGCTTACAAACTCTTTGAAGGTCTTAAAGTTATAGGATAAGATTTTTTACATTTATCTACTAGAAAAACGCAGCACTGTGTTATTTAACTGACAAACACAACATGACGCGCCGCGTTATTAATTTTATTGCAAGGTGCAAGTCTGAATGTTTTTCCATATACCATATTTCTGAAGACATATACTACAATCTGATGGGTATGCATCAGATTATTGCTTTTCCTTTCAACCGACTTCCAAAAAAGAGGAGATTCTCTGTTCGTCTGTATGTTCTTTTTTAATGTATTATACGCGATTACTCCGTCAATTGTGAACTGATTCGAATGAAATGAAATGACCTGATGAACATTATTTTTAACCGACTTCACAAAAAAGGAGGAGGTTATCAATTCGTCTGTTTTTTTTTTAATTTAATCGGTAGGGTATATTTCCGAGGTGGTGTAATTTCTTGAGAGATCTGATAAGTATCTTCAGATATATGACGATAAACGACTGAAACTTGCTACTGAAACTGACTTGCGGGGCATGGAAGTCGGTAGTTTTACTATCCTAATTATTCAATCAATCAATCAAATTAGTTTATTTGCATAAAAGAAGGTAACAAAAGTTGTACTTATCAAAATAGAATGGTTTCACTTCTTCTGCCCTTTCGGGCGTGCAAAACTTTCTCATAGCTTATACATACAATACATTTGAATTTTCCAGACTATTATTAATAATAAAAAGTATAACTATAAAAACAATAATTTACATTCCATACAAAAATTTCATTAAACACAAAACAATTACTAAAAATAAAACATTAAACAACTGGAGGTGCCAATATTGCCAATGTCAAAAAAAAATAAACTAAATTGTCAATGTCAATATTTAAATGTCAGCTAAATTTAAAATGTTCTATACGTCATAAACTCATCTACACTATAAAAGTTGCGTTCATGGAGCCATTCAATTAATTTTATTTTAAATTGTCTAAATTGTATTTTTATTGTATTTTTTATTACATAGTGGGGCAAACAAGCTGGCGGCCCACCTATTATCAGTGGTATACGATGATAAGTGGTCACCGCCGCCTATTGACATCAGCAATACCAGGGTTTTACCTGGTATATTGCCTACCATGATAATATAAAACTCTCATCCATTCTTTTACAGGTTTTTCAAATTAAAATGTATCATTTTTTTGTATAATGTAGCCACACAGACACAACAGAAAATAAATCGCCAAGTGCGGACTGACTCGGTCGGACTCGCAACTGAAGGATTCCGAACCACCGTAGAACAAACGAAAAATATAACAATAAAAACAATTAATATAAAAAGCTCCAGGAAAAATGCCAAGCACGCCTTTTGTGTCGTAAATTTTTACTATTGCATTATTATATCGGCCTGAAAAATACCGAATAAAACACGTTTTTTGTATGGGGACCCATACATTGTCTACTTTATTTTGTTTCTATTATTTAATTTTGTTTTTATAGCGGCCACAATAATACACAATTACAAATGTTTGTAAATGGCGTACTTTAATTAACGTACCTTAGCCATGCTGGGTCTCTCGGGCGGGTCTTTGTGCCAGCATTGTGTCATCAATCGCTCTATTGGCTCCGGGCATCCCTCAATTAGATTTGGTCTTTGACCTGAAAATTTTCCACCATGTAAAATTAACTTTCGCATACACAAATTAGTTTCAACGACAGAAAGGAGGGGAGGTCATCAATTCATCTGTATGTTTCTTTTTTTGTATGTTTGTAACCCGATTGTCCGCCAATTGTGAACCAATTAGAATTTTTATTTTTTCATAGTTGGGGTTAAATTTTATCTTTGTTGTGCTTAAATTTTTGAAAACTCGTCAATTTTGGGTTTCTGAAATCTGTACATATCTGGTTTATACCAACATTAATTTTTGAACACTTCTATTCCCCTTACAAAATTTACCCAAAAATTATTATATTACAATATTTCACTAACTTTTTCTGAATATAAGATTTAAGGAAAAAAATCACAGCAAGAATCACTTGTGGTCTAATGTCAAACAATACTGGCATTAAATTAAAATGCCAGCCAGTAGTGAAGTGATGTAGGCTGTATGAGGAATTTATGAATGACTCATTATGCCTGATATCACTATACTGAGAATGATCATGATGCTTCAATTAGTTTGAGCTTGTAGGATGTTATTATTACTGTGTAACACAATTGTTTATGACAAGATCAGTATCTGTATTATTTTATTATATCTGTTATTATAACGAACTAGTCGAACCATGTGGCTTTGACTGTGATGCCATATTGTAGGCATTGTTGTTGTTCAATAGTGTTGTTTTAAACATGTTTTAAAAAGCACAACTTGCTGTACATAGGGGAGAGTTGGTTCCCACACTCATGTATGGTAGTGAATGCTGGGTATCGCAGAAGAAGCATGAAAGTAAAATGCTAAAATGCTGTGGGAATTAGAAGTATGCTTGGAGTGACTCTGATGGATAAGGTGGAGAATAGCGTGATAAGGGAATGTTGTGTCGTGGTAGAAGATGTAATAACAAATATACAGAAAGGGATGCTTAGATGGTTTGGACACCTAGAGGGGATTGACGAAGAAAGATTGACGAAACAGATTTATGAGACGAGTGTTAATTGGCCAGCCGGTAGAGGCCGACCTAGGCGAACGTATCACGACAGATCGGAGACGTTTTAAAGAAAGGTCAATGCAAAGTCAAGTCAAAAGTATGAAGGCGCTCATGAAAGTGGAAGAAGCTAATGAGGTATGTCAGGATCGTAGCATGTGGAAAGAAGTATTCTCTGCCTACCCTAACGGGAAAAAGGCGTGGTTGAATGTATGTTATGTATGTATGCGTATGTAAGATTTCATTGATACGGGATTTTACCATGTTTTTATTTATTATGTTTCTTTAAGTGTTACATACGAATATAGTATTATATTAGTTTCGTCGTATTGATAGGATCGTACTTTTGCTGAGTTAGTTACAGCGCCTGGACATGTTTCCCAGAAGGCGCGGGTTCGAGTCTTGTCAGTACGATGACATTTTGGATTGTGTATAACATTGGAAACTCATAAATAATTTAAAAAACATGGTAAATATCCTGATATAAGTTTTAAAAATAGTGTAGTTTTATAGACGAGTTTTTTTATTATTTTTCATTAATTAATTACTAAGCGCGTAAGAAAGTGGAAACAGGAGTTATTTCTTCAGAGCATTCCCCACTCAAAGATATGATAAAAGATGCACAGCGCACCGATGCATCTACGAGTCCATATGCTGAACTGCTGTGCCTGTTGCAGAGCATGGGATCGTTCACAACTGTAGAGGCTCATAGCTGGCCAATATCCATAACTTTACGGTGTTCCGACCACACACAGCTCTTGAGAGTCCAGAGTATTCTATGCCTAGCATGTTCACCATCTTCGACCACATCATCACTTACCACCAGGTGAGATAGTGGTCAAATGCTAGCCTATAAAATTTTACAGTAAGTAATTATAAGACGTGTGTAGCTCTGGTTCAAGTATTCAGATCACAGAGACTTCAGTTACTGTACTGCGACTCAAACACAAACAAGACGACTCACGGCTCACAGTGGCTTACACTCACAGTCACGGCACTCATAGTTACGTAGTATCTATTAACTATTATATAATCTGTGGTCACGGCTCGCATCGCAACGCAATAGCACAGAACACTAAATACTCAGGCCTCACGGACAGGGAGCGCAATACGGCAATAGTAAGTGCTAAATTGTCAATTTGCACTGTTAAATATCTGTGGTCACTGCGGCCAGTAACAAGTATCATCGCGAGTCACGCGTGATCGCGACTCGCGACCCGAGAACTACGAAATGAGCTGACCTGTGAGCAACGTGTGCAATCTCTCTAATGGGGAAGATGTAAATAATTAAAAATCGCTATTTCTTAGCATTAAAAACAACTATAGCTAATTTAAATAACAACTGCGAAAAAATCAAGTCAATATCATTAGAAATGATATTTTTATTAAATAAACAAATTCGCGGTTTCCGAAATCTTCTTGCGCCGCCCGAGAAATGGCTGTGACGTCACATCGCCGGACTGGACCGGACTACGTATATATTATCTACTACGCCGACGCGGTACGGGCGGGAGCTTGGACTCATCATTTTGTTTTGTGATTTTGAGTACTGCCTTTGATAATCTAGATCGTGAATCGTGCTACCAAAATGGAACCAGGACTTTTACTTAGGCAAGCAAATATGCTGCCGAAAATCGACCTTCTTATTATGGTTGGAGATTATTTCATCAATCACGCAAAGTACCTACATTAGTGCAGAAATCCAAGGACAAAAACTTGCAAAGTAAGTGTTTTTAGGGTTCCGTAGCCGAATGGCAAAAAACGGAACCCTTATAGATTCGTCATGTCTGTCTGTCCGTCCGTATGTCAAAGCCAATTTATTCCGAAACGATTAGGACTACAGAATTGAAACTTGGTAGGTAGATGTATTCTGTGAACCGCTTTTCGATGTTTACGCAAAAATAAAAATATAAAAGTTTAAGGGGGGGCACTTTCAACGAAAATTGGTTTGAACGAGATACAGTCAGCAGTTTTTAAGATATAACGACCGCAAATATAAGTTAATTTTTTGGTTGCGAAAAATCATAGTTATAGAATACTCTACTGTGTTACGGAATCCTACGAGTGCGAGTCCGACTTGCACTTGGCCAGTTTAATTTTTTCTAATATCTTATAGGCTAGCGTTTGACCACTATCTCGCCTGTTGGTAAGTCATGATGTGATCGAGGATGCTAAGCACGCTAGGCCCAGAATGGGAACTGTCTCTCAAGGATAGCTGCCGGAACACATTAGATGTCGACAGATTTCTAACTTGAGGGTGGTAGCTGGCCAGGCGGACACTAGAAAGTGTCCTGCCACCATGGGGTTGTTAGTTTCTTAACGATGTTTTTCCTTCACCGGAGGGCCACTGTGAAAAGCGCACATAATTTTTCTATAGAAAAATCTATTGGTACGGCGAGGCTTGAACTCGGTACCTCTGGCATCAAAGCCAACCGTTCCCCGATTACGCCACCGGGCCCTAAATTTATTATTATTTTTACAAGTTTCTCAATTTAGCTACATGTAATATTTTTAACCAACTTCACAAAAAAGAAAAGAAGTTCTCAATTCAACGGTATTTTTTTTATATTGATTTTAGGTTTGTTTCCTCAGAACTCCGTCAAATCTTAACCGATTCGAAAAATATTCTTTTTGTTTGAGAGATTATGCCTCCCGTTTGGTCCCATTTAAATTTTGTCGAGATTTGATAATCATCTCCGGAGATATGGAGATAAACAATATAAACAAATATGTATACCTTGACGACACAATAAAAATAAACTGGCCAAGTGCAAGTCGGACTCGCACTCGTAGGGTTCCGTACCACACTACAGTATTTTATAAGATCGAGCAAAAAATGCGACTCGTTTTTCGCCAGCAAAAAATATTAAATTTTATCAAAACGGATTTGTGAGCCGCGTGCTTATTTCTTATAACGCCATCTAACGTCTAACGCTATGAAAATGAAAGTTAACACAAAGGTGTTAGGGATTGGCATTTCAATATAACGCCATCTATGGAAGTTTCCCTAAGCGTTCATAGATGGCGTTATATTAAAAAGACGAAAAAAAACGTTTCTTCTATGGGGACCCCCTATAATTTTTATCTTTATTCTGTTTTTAGTATTTGTTGTTATAGCGGCAACAGAAATACATTATCTGTGAAAATTTCAACCGTCTAACTATCACGGTTCATGAGATACAGCCTGGAGACAGACAGAATGACAGACCGACAGACAGACGGACGAACAGCGTAGTCTTAGTAATAGGGTCCCGTTTTGTCCTTTCGGCGCGGAACCCAAAAAAATAATGACAATATGTTGCGTCCCGCAGCGCATGACATTTCAGATGTAAAATCGATACACCACCGTCCGTCACAGTCTCGCAATATCTTTCTTTGATTGGTTATTTGGGATAAATAGCTTAAAGCGATAAGACCACCCTTTGCATTACATAGCTTAAGTATTTACTATTTAGGTCCAATATTTATTTTATAATTGGTGTGCAAATAAAGCGTTATCTATCGATCTATCTTGTTGCTGTACGTGACAGTTCCCCCCTTTTCATTAATTTACACCATTTCTTTCTTACTTTTTTTTCATTTGGGACATGAAAAAAGTTTTTTTCCGGAGTGGTAACTGTTGTATTTGTACATAGAGGTACTATACAATATCTGTACGGTATTTTTTTCCATATTCACAGAATAACTACGAAAATACCACGAATAAAGCAAAAACACTGCATCTCAAAAACATTTAATCACATGAAAAAGATATTATAGAGCAGGGTTTCTCAACGTGAGGTTCTCGCGTACCTCTAGGGGCACGCCAATTAATCGTAGAGGGTAGACAAGTTTACATAAGATCGTTTATAGCGGTGGGTCGGTACGCCATATTGCAATAACGAAACGCGATGTAGGTATTCATACCAATATCGGTTTCCGAAAGATGGTATTCTCAATATCTTATTGCGGCATTGCGATCGGTGTTTGAAATTTGACAAAATCTGTTATCGGAATACTTATAATAAATAGGTTAGATAATGCAAATAAATAGTTACTACAATACCCAATCGGTTCTTGCATCGGCTGCAACGCTTGTAATTCGCGAAACTGGTTACGCCCGATAAACAGTTATTATGACACACAATACCATGTTTTCGGTATTGTACCAAAACCTAGTTATTGAAACTATTTACGGTTTGCAACGACCTTCTCTAATCGTTTATAAAACTAAAATAACCGACTTCAAATGCCGTGCTATTAATTTTCAGTACCAAGTTTGAGGTGTTTATCTCCATATCTCTGGAGATACCAATCAGATCTTGATGAAATTACTGTTACTACCGCTGGGATATCTTCTTTCCAACAAAAAATAATGATGAATATATATATATGTATAATATATACGGTCGAATTGAGTAACCTCCTTTTTTGGAAGTCGGTTAAAAATGGCGGCTGATAGGTGACTCGTGCATGTAACACTGAAACTAAATTACGAAAGTTATTGAGTAAAATCGCTTCTAGGTTCAATTATTAATACCTACCTAGTAATAATTGTTAGCCGGTATCAGTCAACTGCTGGACGTAGGCCTCCCCCAAGACACGCCACTGACCCCGATGTTCGGCTTTGTTTCCAGTTACTGCCCACCGCTTTGCGAATTTCATCGCTCCACCTAGTCACAGGGCGTTCTACGCTACGTTGCCGATTCGCGGTCTCCACTCTAGAACCAGTCTGCCCCAACGGTTATCGGTCTTACGGCAGATATCACCAGCCCACTGCCACTTCAGTTTGCTAATCTGCTGAGCTATGTCGACCACTTTAGTTCTTTGGCGAATTACTTCGTTCCAGATTCGATTCCGCAGAGAAACACCGAGCATAGCTCTTTCCATAGCTCGCTGAGCGACTTTAAATTGGTGGACTAGTCGAACAACGAGCGTCCACGTCTCGGCTCCGTACGTCATGACAGGTAGGACGCACTGATTAAAGACTTTTGTCTGTAGGCACTGTGGTATAGGCGACGAGAAGACTCGACGGAGTTTCCCAAATGCTGCCCAGCCCAGCTGAATTCTTCTCTGGATTTCCTTCTCGAAGTTGTGTTTGCCTAGTTGGAGCGTCTGCCCTAGGTAAACATACTGCGTGACAACTTCGAGTGGGATTCCATCTACGGTAATTGGTTCCGGAACAACGTGTTTGACTAGGCCATTCAACATCCATTGTAAGTCCTACAGAGTCTCTGCCATAATGGCGATGTCATCTGCGAATCGTAAGAGATAGATGTACTAGTCGTTAATGTTGATGCCGCAATCTTTCCAGTCCAGCGTCTTAAGAGCGAACGCGGGGTGTACTTTTCCATTCAAATGTATTCCCCTCATTTCCTTCCTGGAAAATGTTTTTAGAACAACATTTGTTTCTACAAAAAATCAAGGTCTGCTGTAGCTATGGTCAAAAAAAGCAAATGTTAGCATTTGCTTTTTTTGACCAACCAATTGTAAACCAATCGAAACAAATTGCCCTAGAAGATTTTCCAAGGAGAAAACGGGGGAATACGTTTGTATAGAAAAGTGCACCCCGCGTTTGCTTTTAAACATATCCTCTAAGGCGTTAGTGAACCGTATCAGGGATATGACGTCCCCCTGTCTCACTCCTCGACGCAGGTGGAAATGTTTAGTACGCTGGTTCTGTACTTAGACAGTCATCGTTGCGGCATTATATAGACATCTCATCACTTCGATATATCGCCAGTCGACTTGGAAACGCTGCAAGGACTCCAGAATGGACAAGGTTTCGATTGAGTCGAAGGGCTTCTCATAGTCCACAAATGCTAAGCACCGGGGGCGATTGTACTTTTCGGTCTTCTGTACATACTTTCTGACAATACCTAGTAACAACGCATTTAAATAATTTAGAATTATACTACATTTGTGTAAGTTTCGGTTCGAAATAAACTATTATTATTATTAAATTTCTGAAGAGAAACAAGCTCACCTATCAAATGTATCAATAAAACATCCACAATCTATTTGTGACTGTATTTACTTTCTAATAAAACAATTATATTTGCTATCCAGTTTTTTTTTGCAAAGTTTTTTTTTCTACAGTGTGGACCAAAAGTCCGTTTATATTTGAATCGGTTGCCGCATCGAGCAGCGGCGGGCGGGGTGGGGCGGAGGGTTACGCATTGAAAGAGCGGCCAATGGGGATTTAGTACCATGGCGTCGTTCAACGGTAGCCAACGTGCTCTCTGCGTACGCGAGTACTATCGAAACAACGATTCTGCGACCTTAGCGCAACGAAAATTTTGCGCTCATTACAACATACGGCATAAAATTGAAGCTCCATCAATTCAGTTGATTAAAAAATGGGTGCTCAAGTTATAATTAACTTTTTTAATTTAAAACCCATTTTTTAATCGATCGATTAAAGAGAGCACGTTGGCTACCGTTGAACGAAGCCATGGTACTAAATCCCCATTGGCCGCTCTTTCAATGCGTAACCCTCTGCCCCACCCCGCCCGCCGCTGCTCGATGCGGCAACCGATTCAAATATAAACGGACTTTTGGTCCACCCTGTACATTGTCTTGAAAATCTGTTGGTTTGGCTTGGCCCTTATCATACCTACATATGAACTCATCATCTGTATCACTCTGAAACCGGTCGCGTATTCAACTTCGACCTTATCACGTGAGTAGTTTACCGGTTAAATAGTAATAACGTATTTACTTATTTATTTACGGAAGTACTTGTAAATTTTGAAAAATCCTTTCTTAACAGATACTAACATCATAATAACGGGCATGCAGATAGCCCAATTGCAGCGCAATCCAAAACAATGTTGATTTTCACACTGTGTTACCCCATTTAAACTCAGGGAAAGCTCTCAGGGGTTAAATTTCGAAAAAGCCTGAAACACGTTATTACTTATTTATTTACTGAAGCACTTGTATGAAGTTTCGAATAGAAAAACGATGTAATCTTGTTTCTCCATACAAACTTTGAACTCCCGTTTCATCCCCTTAAGGGGTGAATTTTAGAAAATAATTTCTCAGAGAGAACTAACGTCGTAATAACTATCTGCATGCCAAATTTCAGCGCAATCCGAAACAATATTAATTTTCAGACTTTGTTACCCCATTTCACCCTCTTAGGGGTGGAATTTCATAAATGCCTGAAAAACGTATTTATTAATTTTTTTCTGAAGCACTTCTGTGAAGTTTCGAATAGAATATACTATCTAATGTTGCTTCTCCATACAAAACTTTAAACCCCCATTTCATCCCCTAAAGGGATGAATTTTTGAAAATCCTTTCTTAGTACACCCTTACGTACTAAGACAAATATACCCTCCAAATTTCTTGTCTCTACGACCAGCAGTTTAGGCTGTTCGTTGTCTATCACTCAGTCAGTCAGTATGTCAGGACAAAGATTCTTATAGTATTAGAAGATACCATATGCAGCTATAAGTTTAAGAAACCCTTGTTGTCTGTGTTTAATGTCTAGGTTTATACCTGAACACTAATTCTCTAATAGATCTGAACTATTACAAAATCAGTGTTCAAGTGTAAACATAGATATTTGTGCTTAAATTAACTTATTCCGCAGCTTCTTGCTTTATTTAGTCTATTTGTCTTTTATAGACCTAAGAGGCTAAACGGATACAACTCAATTTCGTAAGGAAATAGGTCTGTAGTTTGAATCCAGATTACTGGAAGCATTTCATCATCATCATCAGCCTATGTTAGTCCACTGCTGGACATAGGCCTCTCCAATTGCACGCCAATGAGCATGATCCTCGGGAACTCTCATCCAGCTCATGCCAGCTACCATGCAAAGATTCTTTCTTATTGTCTCTTAAATAAAACGCGCGACTAAACTATTCTTATGAAATGGCTAAACAGATATCCATTCATTTATATATGAAGCTTTATTTAGCACTGTAATGTTTGTTAAGCCTATTTAATAATATTTTTTTATAAGGTGGACCATTGATAGGCTTTTAAATGGCCAAGTTAGTATATGCAATGACTTTAGAGGCTAGGAAAAAGCAATGCCTGAATATTTATCTGCAAGTTTTTAACAAAATAATGTGTCAAAACAAAATACCTGTATGTACCGCCCACATTATCCTATATGCTGATCCACCCTCCTCGAAAGGTTTCCTTCTAGATAAAACTTCCCAGAGAATAATGCCCCATGAGAAGACATCACATTTCTCTGTATATGTTGAACCTTCAAAAACCTGGAAATAACAAACATAAATCATAAAATATAGCATACATAACATCATTTTCGTATTCTAAAATTTGATCACTAATGCACCTAACATAAAATCGCGTAAGGGTCCCCGCACACGGGCCACGGGCCGCAAAACGCCGCCACCGGCATATTTCTTATAGTGTAGTGGCGTGTGGCGGCCACCGGCGTCACCGTGTGCGGCGAGTCCATATAAAATGTATGAAAACTATAGGAAATATGCCGGTGGCGGCTTGTGGCCGGTGGCCCGTGTGCGCCGAGGCTTAGATTCACAAAATACCTAAAATAATGTAAGATTGTTTACAAAACAAAAACAACCTACTTTTATGAAGCTTTCATCATTTTGTCATTTTCAGTACGAAGTTTGAGGTATTTATGATCTCCATATCTCTGGAAATACTCATCAGATCTCGATAAAATTACAATGGGATCACACGGGAAGCACACTCTCTTAAAAGGAAAAAAATATAACAATAGGGATTTTACCTGAGTCAAAAAATATTAATTATAATTAGTCCGTCAGTTAGAATATCAAAAAATATCGGACACATATTTTTTTATTTTACAAATCAATAGAAATAGACAAAAATAAAGAGCGTCAAAGTTCGGGAGTGGGGGCTCGTGACGTCAGTAACAGCTAGAAAGTAGTACACTTTTTAGCAGTTTGTGACGTCACGCAGAATTTAACGCTCTATATCTTCATTTTGTGTTTATTGAAAAAATATGTATCCAATATTTTTTGATATTGTAAATGACAAACTAAAAAATTTTTATTAATATACTAGCCTATTCGATTATTAAATGACAAAGTTCTGAGGTAACAAGTATTGATAAAGTTGCACTGACTTTGGATATGAAGAGAGATGGTAAGTTTTTAGAGGTTTGTGTTCCTAATTATTAACCCCTGACACATGACACACAGAGAAGGGTGTAGTTATGCGTTTGACGTGTGTATTGGTCTGTTTGTGGCATAGTAGCACCCAAACGAATTAACGAATTTTGTATTGTTTTTTTTGTTTGATAGGCAACTTAATCTTAGTGTTACTTTATGAAAAACCGTTCAGTTATTTCTAGTTGATGATGCTATGAGATACACTTTTGTAGGTCTGATCAATTCGAAAATCCCATTACTTCAACGATATTGTAAGAACATAGTAGCCTTGACCTGATGGGGCATCTCCTGGCATCTTTTGGCAAATTTTGTCCTTTACAGAGAAACACCAAGCATACATAGTTATCTTTACAGAGCACTGAGAAACTTAATTGTGAGTGTCCACATTTTAGTTGTGTAGGTCATGTTTGTTTGTATATATTGCATATAAATCAAGAATTTTACCTCAGGTGCCATCCAAGCTGCACTCCCTTTATTATTAGTCATGTATGTAGCCTTATCTGCAGCGGTTCCAAAGTCACATATTTTGAGCCTGACCCCTCCACCGACTAGTAACAAGTTCGGAGGCTTCAAGTCTCTGTGTATCAATGGCTTTGGTTTCATGGCATGGAGATATGCAACTCCCTGGAGGATAATGTTAAAAAATATTTAGTAGATTTAAGACCTAAGATTGCATTTCATTTCAGTATAGGATTTATTATGCTAAACATTTTAATTAAAAGTTTTAACCAATTTACATTAATAAAAAATTTTATGAGTTAAATCTTAACTATGCTAATATGTCAAAATTATATTCATTACAAGTCTGGAAATAAGGCAACAGGCTACATGGCTTTAAGTAGTTAATTATTTATCTGTATGATATAAAATGCAAACGTTACTGACTGACTAAATGATCTATCAACACACAGGTTAAACCACTGAATGGATTGCGCTAAAATTTGGCAAGCAGATAGTTATTAAATTTGTAGGTATCCGATAAGAAAGGATTTTCCAAATTTCAAACCCTGAGGGGATAAACATGGATCCAACGTTTATATGGAGAAACTTCACACAAGCACTTCTATAAATAATTAATATAGTTTAAAAACTAAAACAACCGACTGCCATGCCTCGCGAGTATATTTCAGTAGCAAGTTTGAGACGTTTACTTATATATATATACAATATACTTATCAGATTTTGATGAAATTACAATGGGAGCTCAGAAACATACCCTACCGATTAAAAAAAGCATCATTCGAATCGGTTCACAATTGACGGAGTAATCGCGTAACATACACACACAAAAAAAAACTACAGATTAATTGAGAACCTAATGATCCTTCTTTTTGGAAGTTGGTTAATAAATAAGTAAAAATCTGTCAAAAATCAATCAGATTTCTCCATATTAGCACTATCAGGAGCTGGTATTCCAGTTAGGCTTGAATAACTCAAAGTTCAAAGAACTGCTCAAGAGAGGTGAGTTTACTGAACTGCTCACATCTATGGATTATTTTAGCTCAGCAGTTCATTTAATACTGCCAACACCAAGTGACAACAACTGGTGCCAGTCTTACTATATTACAAGTACTTGTTGCGCGGGCTCTTTTCAGCAACTAGGGCATATGTCAGCCCTTTTTGCATGCTATATTACGAGTGCAAGAAAGGTAAGAATTTATTGTTTGTGATGGCCACACGACTATTATTCACGACTGGTCAAGCACTTTTTATCAGACATAAAATAAACCATTTTGTTTATCATTCTAGTGGTGTGTCTCTTCATAGATATAAGTAAGACTCAGTCAAAGGTCAGTAATAACAGAAAAATATGACACAACAGATAAACTTATTGAATTCACAACACAACACACACTTGAAACAAGTGTGATGATAAGAATTCTTTATAAACTGGGAATTTCATCTAGTGTAAATATCTTATGAACCAACTAGGGTTACCAGGCGTCCAGATAAAGCCGGACATAGTTAGGCTTTTTATTGCATGTCAGGCCAAAATAAACGGTGTCTGGCTTGTCTGGCTTTTTACATTTCGCTAGCGAGCGATTTGGAATTTAATTTTGACTGATTCATAATAAAGTACTTAGACTGATTTGGTAAATTGGCATTTGATTTTATTCATATTTCATTAGAATTCAACAAGATTTATAGTAATCATCATTCGACGTACCTATTTACACGGAGACACAAAATAAAAAAATGAGAAAGAAAAAAATTTATGTAGGGTGTCCGGCCTTTTACTCAAATGTTTGGTTTGGTTGAGCTTAAGTGAGTTCTAGAGTGAGGACACTAATGAGAACACTATTATAAAAGGTTGGTAAGTGCATGCGTGTGCTATGAAACTCCACCATAACTTAAACAGCTAGATAGATTTACACGCAATTTGGAAAGAAGATAGCTTAGGCCCACTATTATATGCACTGCATTTTAGTTTAGGCTACCTTTTATTCTGATCGTTAACACTTCGACCACAGCTAGAGTTCAAAAAAGTTTTAGAATGCAATTTTTATAGACTAAAGAATAACTTTACCTCAGCACATTGCCTAGCCCAGCTCATAGCATGCGCTGCTGTGTATTTGGGTTTCGGACGATTATGCAGGACATTGTATAGCGAGCCTCCTTCTGCATACTCCATAACGAGACATACGTGGGCGCCTTTGGTGCACGCTCCGAACAAACGCACGATGTTCGGGTGCGATACACGAGACAGTTGCCGCACTTCTATTGAAAACTCCCGCTTTTCAGCTTCAGAGTTTATGTGCTTCACAGCAACAAACGTGTTTCGCCATAGTCCTTTCCAAACAGCTCCGAATGCACCCTTCCCCACGAACTAAAAAAACAATACACGTAATTCATAACAATAATGACATTGGCTTATCCTATCAAAGCCACTCAGAACGTAATATTTACCGATAATTCCTGTATTTCACTGTAATCTATCTCCTCTACAAATGTCTGCTGCTGAACAGGCAAGTCTTGCACATTGGAAGCCATCGGTACACACGTTATCACATTATCAAAATGACTAATTGTAGTTATAATTAGCTATTTTGCCACAATCTAACTAAAATTCTAAATAAATATGTAAAAATAGTTGTGATTCTCAATTTTCTCAGTATTGTTTGGCAGAAAAAAGCAACTGCGACAAGGCCGCCATCTTTGAAACTGTAGAACAAGTGTCACTTTTGTTGTAGAGATGCCCAATCGGTATTCGGTAATACCGGCTAATACTTACCGATTTCTTTGCTCGATTTTTCTCTGTATAAAATTAAAATTCTAAGTCGGAGTTTTGTCGGGAATGTGAAAAAGTATAGTCCGTGCAAAATGAGAACTGTCGTGGCCGGTGGCGGTACGAGTTACGATAAACTAACATTCAAAGGTAAAGAAAAAAGGTGCATACCTACGTATTAGCATCCGATCCGATAATGCTAAGAAGATGCCAGGTACCTAGTACCTACTAAGCAGCAGGCCTATCACGAAGTTTGATAGGGATTGAAATGAACGAACATGACAGAGATGGAGCTATACAGCCTACATAGCTGCGACCCACAGACCAGTTAGGAGATACTACGTATACGTATACGTGCTGCGACCCCGTTATTTAGTTCATTTTGTTCATTATATAACCAACTATCAATTTCGTGATAGGCCCGCAGCAATGATATCAACGCAATAAAAAGAACACTTAAGGCTAGACCGCACTAAGCGACACTTCACTGCAGCGGCGCGACGTGACACGTAGCGACTAGCGACACTATTAGGTGTACCACACTTGAACTGCAGTGCCGCGACAGTTTACAGCAAATTTTGTCTGTCAGTCGTTCGGCAATTTCTGAGGAAGATTTAAGTGTTGCTAAGTGCGGTCGATTAGATTTGATGAGTTGATCAACTTGACGCGCAGTGACGCGACGCGTAGTTACGCTGCTGCGTAGTGCATTATATCCTCATACAATTTCTTACAAAAAATATTTTGTCGCTCGCTATGTGTCGCGTCGCGGCACTGCAGTGAAGTGTCGCTTAGTGCGGCCTAGCCTTTAATTGAAATTGCGTGTTCACATATAAAGAACATGCGATTTCAATTTCTGCGACGGTTTTCTTTTTGCACAGAGTCTATGTGCTCTTATTGTATTTTTCCTTACTTGTGTTCTTCTGCGAGTAAATGTGTTATAAGGCCTAGGCCGAGTTTTTTGGCGGGAACGTGGAAAAGTGTATGTGATCTCATTGTATTTTTTCCTAAAACTTGTGTTCTTCCGCGTGTTAATGTGTAATAAATGTGGATTATTAACCATTGAGTGCCGGTGAATGTGTGCGAGTGTAGGGAAACAGCACAATGTTGAAAAATATGCTATTTACGTTCTCACCAAAATTCCACTGAAAATCTTCAGTAAACACCACATCTTTACTGAAGGTATGACTTATACTTGAAAACTGACCTGAAATGTGACTTTGACCCATCACTACGACTAAAATTCTTACAAACTTGAAAAATTGCAATACTTGACGCTGGCTAAATACATTAATCGTGTAGAGCCATAAAGAAACTAAAAAAAAAAAAAAAAAAGGCCTAGGCCTTATAATGGTTAATAAATGTGGATTATTAACCACTAGCAGCCCGCCCCGGCTTCGCACGGGTAGAACATATATGCCTACAAAATTTGCATCAGTTTGTTGCATCGAATATAAAATATGAACATATTTAACAACCATCGTCATATTTCATCCAATTTACACAAAACCTTAACGAATTATGCACCTAAACCTTCCTCATAAACACTCTGGCTATTGGTGAAAACCGCATGATAATCCGTTCAGTAGCTATTGAGATTATTGCGAACAGACAGACAGACGCAGTGATGAACTTTGTTTTATAATACTTACGTATTGATATTGGACGGCCCTTTGGCGTAAAGGATAGTTACCCTGATTCTGACCCGACAGTCGTTGGTTCTAATCCTAACTATATACCTACCATTGAAAGTTTTATGTGCATTCATGAATCATGAGTTTTCGTACAGTGGTAGTGGAATCATTAAATCTACCAAAAAGTAGCTTACCACCAAGGAGTACATCTGCCGCCGTAACCTTACGGCGTTCCCCGACGCAAAATGTAGGGGTAATATACGTTAACGTGTGTATCTGTGTGTCTGTCTGTAGCATCTTAGCACCTAACCGGATGAACCGATTTTGTTTTTATTATTGATAGTTTTTTTTTGTTTGATAGATGTCTTCATCGAGAGTTTTCTTAGCTTGGATTCATGAAAATTCGTTCAATCGTTATAAAATTATGAGCTTTTTTCTAGTTAATTGCGCTATGAAATCAACTTTCATAGGTCTGATCAATTCGAAAATCTTCTCCTTCAACGATATTGTAAGAACATGGAAGCCTCCTGGACTCTACAGAATACTCAAATCCTCACCGGCTCAGATTTTAAATGTCGTGTTTAGAGTCATTGGAAAAAGCTGTTATACATAGATCAGTCGGGGTGGTTTAAAATATTATATTATTATATATATAGATGAATATTATTTTATACAATAGATCATATTATTATACTATATTGACTTCAAATTGATTGTGATCGGTGGGGATCTACAGCATAGCTAAGCTTATAATAATATTTTCGTAGTAACTATGACCTAATCTGTGGTTTCACTGCAAATATTTTATTAATTTTGCGATGCGTGTTTGTGAAATTCGTGATATCTTCTAGAGTTTTCTTTGAATTATATACTGTAAAGAACAATTTTAATGTATAATATGTGGCCAAGCTAATTAACGTAATTATTTGGATAAGCATTAATACTATATACTTGAAAATAGCCTTGGAAGTTATGTAATATTTTTTAACAAAAATTTTAAGATTAAAATGGTTACTGTGAGTCAACCTTAAGAGATAGACATATGCTGTCGCGGACTTTTTTGTAGGTCTTATTAAGTTGTACAACTCTTGCATAGAAAATATTCTTCTATCTATTTTCAATTAAGCAGCGTTCGTAAGAAACGTGTTTTTTCGACCGTTTATTTGCCGACTTAGGTTGCAAATTGGGTCTCCACGAATTTTCCTTTGATTTAAACGGGATAATATATAGCCTATTTTCATTCCGAAAGTCCATTCTATGTATTAGTGAAAGAATTTTTTAAATCGGTTCAGTAGTTTTTGAGCTTACTCATTACAAAAATACAAAAATACAAATGTTCTCTCTTTATAATATTAGTATAGATTATAAGGCCTAGCGTGTTACCACAGTTTCACAATCATAGTAAAACTTTGACCGCATCATCACTTACCATCAGGTGAGACAGTGGTCAAACCCTAGCTTATTATATGATTTATAAAAAAGATGCTGTGCCGGAGAATGTGTAGGGAAATAGCACTATGTTAACAAACATGCTGTTTGCGTTCTCACCAAAATGCCACTGAAAATCTTCAGTGAAGTCCACATTTTTACTAAGGGTATCATCCGTATGACTTGGACTAGACTATGACTTCAACATGACCTGAACTGCGACTCTAACCCGACTATGACTGGAATGTACAAAAACTTGAACAATTTTAATAGTTGACACTGGCTAAATACACTAATCTTGTGGAGCCATAATGAAACAAAATAAATAATAAATTCAAAGTTTGCAGTCTTAAAGACAGAATGTGCGGCGCCAAAATCCCATGATTAGGGCAAAACATTATTTTTTGGTTCATTTCCATGTTTGGGGAGCCCCCCCTTAATATATATATTTTTATTTTTGTATAAAAATCGTAAAGTGGTTTACACAATACTGTATTATTATCTTTTCTATGATAGTACCTACCTATCAAGTTTCAACTGTGTAGTCTTAATAGTTTCGGAATAAAGTGGCTGTTATATACGGACGGACAGACAGACAGACATGACGAATTTATAAGGGTTCCGTTTTTTGCCATTCGGCTACGGAACCCTAAGAACCGGCCAAGTGCAACTGGCCTACCAAGTTTGAACTTGACTGTGTAGTCCACAAAATAATTATTACTAAAAGTAATTGTTACTCTAAGGTGTAGTCCTAATAGTTTCGGAGTAAAGTGGCTGTGACACACGGACGGATAGACAGACAGACAGACATGACGAATCTATAAGGGTTCCGTTTTTTGCCATTCGGCTACGGAGCCCTAAAAACCATACAGACTAATTAAGAACCACCTCCTTTTTGGAAGTCGGTTAAAAAATGATATCTAATCTAATAATTAACGCACTCACATCTTCAGTGAGTACCTAGTTAATTGTGCAACTTTAATTTATATAAGTAAAATACCTATACAGCGACGAAGTTCTTCACAGGTTGCGGAAGCCGAGAGTAGGTACCTACTTATAGGTGTAGAGAAGCGGCGAAGCCCGCAGCTGCAGTCCCCGCACCGCACGCGCTCATTGATCTATGCACCTAAGCGTAAAGATCCTTATAAAGATAGATAATAGCACAGTTTTACAATATACTCTTGACTTACATTATACTCTTAGTGAGTTAAAACACTAATGAACAGATTAGGTACCTATACTAAGATCAGTCGGGGTCGGGGGTGGTTTTAAATTTTAATATATTTGTTATGTGTTTTATTTACGCCTACCTATAAAGCAAACCTCACAGAACATATTATCCGACCACTCGGTGACAGCTGATATTTGAACACATTTACATACCAAATTCTAGATAACCAATGACGATCTTAATCTTAATTAATTAATTGCTCAATTAGCAAATTTTCTGTAATATCTTTCTAATTACTATTTATGGAGGTGAGGTGAGATCGTGTTTCAAAGGTTAAAAAATAAAGCCTTGCTGAAATAGGTCTATTGTATGTATTTGCGGATATTTTTTAAATAAATTATTTATTAATAAAAATTGTTAAAAAGCATACTTCATAACAATACAATTTATACCATCTATCGATCTACGATAAGAACATAGTAAGTGAGTAAGAGTAGCCGAGGATCGTGCTCAGTGGTGTAAAATTGGAGAGGCCTATGTCCAGCAGTGAACTAGCATAGGCTGATGATGATGAAGTTTATGGTATATAGGTAAGTTTAGTTTTATTTAGGCTTACATATAAGTACCATGTTTGATTAAAACTTAGAGAGAGAAGATATTTTCCACCATTAGACAAACCACGGTTACCATTATCGTAGTCGATTAGCGTATTAGGGTATCTATACGATTGATAGCTTATTAGTCTAGGTATGTCGACTGAGAATCCTCCAATTGCGACAATCTTTCCACAGCATCTTTACAATTGAAAATCATAGCAAATTCTAAGGGAGTTTCATTCCTGCTGTTTTTAGCGTGTATATCGGCTCCTAGTCTCAAGAGTATATTAATTAGTCGAACATTGTTGCCCATGGCAGCGATATGAAGAACCTGCCTGCCTCCTGGAGCACCGGGATCGTTCACCCGAGCACCTTTGTGTACCAGGAGTTCAATTATTTTTTCATCTTTGTCTGTTGGAATGCATATCATCACAAACTCTGAAATTAAGGTAAGTAGTTGTTATAGATACATACATAGTTGCAGTTCTATAGAAATAAACTGCTATTGTTGTTGTTATACGACCGACCGAGGTCTCTTGCCTACTACTTCAACCAATCCTATTATAAGAAAGTACCTACGTATTTTTAACCGATTTCAAAAAAGGAGAAGGTATCAATTCGGATATTTATATTTTATAACAGACTTCAAAAAGAGAAGGTTCTCAGTTCGTCTGTATGTTTTTTTAGGGTTCCGTACCTCAAAACTGGTCAAGTGCGAGTTGACTCCCGCACCAAGTTCGATCCCTAAAACGATGCCTAGACCCTAGACCAGCTATACTCAACCTGCGGCCCGCGCGCTGCGTGTGGCTCGCCGGGCCTTTATCAGTGGCCCGCGTACAGTTAGAGATAATTGAAACTATTTTGAATTTCGCGGACATTCGCGACGCGTCGGCGAAATAGTGCACGCGCCGAGTAAAAAAATATTACTGTAACTACCTTGTCTTTTTCCACTATTAAAGTAATTTTTAAAAACGTAATTTTTTTTCTCCTAAATTATTTTTGCTTGCAGCCCGCGACATCATGACTAAACCGTGTTTGTGGCCCGTATAAAACAAAGATTGAGTACCGCTGCCCTAGACATTGTTCATCGTTCAACCGCAAATAATAAGTTTGTAATAGTAAATTCGATTTTCGCATTTGATATAAGTGCAACTTGATATTTCTACGCGTTCCTGAGAAAAAGGGTCTTGACAGATGGACAGACGGACATACAGACGGACAATAAAGTGGTCCTATGAGGTTTCCTTTTTTCCTTTAGAGGTACTGAACCCTAAAAAGTTTGTTTTGTTTATTATCTGACAAATTCGATCTTACTCAATTGTTTTTTTCAAGCAATAATTTATGAAAAACAACAGATTTCTCTTAAACTTTTTATTATAACATTTGTATTATAATAAAAACTAGAAGTGTCCCGCGGCTTCGCCCGCGTTAAAGACCTTATTTTATTTACTTAAAACTTTTCTTTTGTAAAAACGATTCTATCATTAAACAAATCAAATAAGAATTAGCCAAATCGGTTCACCCGTTTTCATGTTATCGCGTGACTAAGGCAATTCGGGATTCATATTTATAAAACCCTAAAAATCTAAATTTACAGACTTTGTTACCTACCCCATTTAGAAAAATCCTATAACACGTACTTTATCCCATCTTGTTTCGCCATACAAACTTTGAATCTCCGTTCCGTATCCGGGAGGAATTTTCAGAAAATCATTTCTGAGCGGATATCTACGTCATAATAACTATCTGCATTCAGAATTTCAGCGCAATCCGAAACAATATTGATTTTTAGACTTTGTTACCCCAGTTTATCCTCTTAGGGTGGCATTTTGAAAAAGTGTGAAACTCGTATTTACTTATTTATTAACAGAAGTACTTGTGTGAAATGTCGAATAAAACGATTATCCAAACTTTGAACCCCCGCTTCATCCACTTAAAGAGTGTATTATGAAAAATTCTTTCTTAGCGAATACCTAAGTCAAAATAACTATCTGCATGCCAAATTTCAGCGCAATCCGAAACAATATTGATTTTCACACTTTGTTACCCCATTGCGCCCTCTTAGGGGGGCAATTTCAAAAAAACCTGAAACACGTATTTACTTATTTTTTTACTGCAGCACTTGTATGAAGTTTAGAAAATACTATCTAATCTTCAGGGGTGAATTTTGGAAAATCCTTTCTCAGAGGGAACTAACGTCGTAATAACTATCTAGATGCCAAATTTCAGCGCAATCCGCACTTGAATAAAGTTTCGAATAGAAAATACTATCTAATCTTGTTTTTCCATACAAACTTTGAACCCCCGTTTCATCCCCTTCAGGGTTGAATTTCGGAAAATCCTTTCTCATAGGGAACTATCGTTGTAATAACTATCTGCATGCCAAATTTCAGCGCAATCCGAAACAATATTGATTTTCAGACTTTTTTACCCCATTTCACCCTCTTAGGGGTGGAATTTTCAAAAAACCTAAAACACGTATTTACTTATTTATGTCCTGAAGCACTTGTGTAAAGTTTCGAATAGAAAAGACTATCTAATAATGTTTCTCCATAGAAACTTTGAACCCCCGTTTCATCCCCTTCAGGGGTGAAATTTGAAAAATCATTTTACAAAGGTAACTAGTGATGTAATCATTATCTGCATGCCAAGTTTTAGCGCAATCCGAAAAAATATTGATTTTCTCACTTTGTTACCCCATTTCACCCTCGTAGGGGTGGAATTTCAAAAAAACCTGAAACACGTATTTACTTATTTTTTATTGAAGCACTTGTGTGAAGTTTCGGATAGAAAAGACTATCTAATCTTGTTTCTCCATACAAACTTTGAACCCCCATTTCATCCTCTTAAAGGGTGAATTTTGAAAAATCCTTTCTTAGTACACCACTACGTACTAAGACAAATATACCCTCCAAATTTCAAGTCTCTACGACCAGCGGTTTAGGCTGTGCGTTGTCTGTCAGTGAGTCAGTATGTCAGGACAAAGATTCTTATAGTATTAGATAGAAGCACCAAAAAATGTATGAGATCATTTAAAACATGCTTACTCCAGTGAAAGCATATTTACTCTTAATTTTGAGTTTAGACCACAAACATTTTTACCTCATTCATAAAAAAAATTTGGGGCATTTATCATCTCTCTATTATGATATAACCATCGAATTTAATTCGATGGATATAACATAAAAAAATTGTAAATGAGGTACGCCACAGTAAAAAAAATATCTACTAATAAGTAGTAGGCCTACTTATAAGTAGTATGTGGCACCATCTACGCTGATGACAGAGAATATGCAATAATATCTAAAAATATACTTTTTTCTATATTTGCATGGTGGTAGAACACTATCTAGTGTCCACCTGGCCAGCTACCACCCTCAAGTTACAAAATCTGTCACCAAACATCTAATGTGTTCCGGCAGCTAGAGAGCCAGTTGCCATTATATAAGATATAAAAAAATACAAAAATACTAATGATCATACATAGAAGTAACAGAAGTATGTAAATACTAACGCATGAATAATCCCGTATCCATAGCGTTGGTGCGAGGCAATATGCACACCCCGTGGTCAAATAACATATTCGCAATTGTAAGCGACTGACTGGAATTATGTAATTGAAAAGGTTAGTAATGGAATGATTGGAGGGACTGCCCACGCGAGAGTCTGGGTGCTAGACTTTATATAGGTACGGGAACGAGAAATGTTCCTATATTATGGCCTTGGTAGTAGTATTCAACCTAAACAAAAAAAAAAAAAAACTGGCCAAGTGCAAGTCGGACTCGCACACGTAGGGTTCCGTACCATACTACAGTATTTTATAAGATCGAGCAAAAAATACGTAATAAATATTATAATTTTTCGCCAGCAAAAATAATAATTAATAAACATTTTATTCCTTATAACGCCATCCAACGTCTAACAAAGGTGTTAGGGATTGACATTTCAATATAAGGCCATCTATGGGACGTTTACCTAACTAAGCGTTCATAGATGGCCTGAAATGCTGAAAAAAAAGACGTTTCTTGTATGGGGACCCTCTATTATTTTTAACTTTATTTTGTTTTTAGTATTTGTTGTTATAGCGGCAACAGAAATACATCATCTGTGAAAATTTCAACTGTCTAACTATCACGGTTCATGAGATACAGCCTGGTGACAGACGGACAGACAGACAGACAGACAGACAGACGAACAGCGGAGTCTTAGTAACAGGGTCCCGTTTTACCCTTTGGGTACGGAACCCTAAAAACCGGCCAAGTCGAGGTGGACTCGCCCACCGAGGCTTCCGTATCAACGTTGGTAGGTACCAATTAAGCTAGACTTCTAAATTGTAACAGCGCTCATATAACTCAGAGGCCTATCTCAATTGGCGTAAACTATCTCACAAACTTTAGTTTTCAAATTTCGAAAAATAAAAAAAGTTGAAAATTAAGGTAAATTTTAGTACTTACAAGTTTTTGAGAAAATCTAAAATTGCCCATATTGTGTTGACTCAGGACCTTGATTTTTATATACCTAATAGGGACTATACCTCAGTACAAAAAAAAATCTGTATCTGCTATAATTTTCCACTTGCTAGGTCCACCCGTTCCTGAGAAAGTCGGTGGTGACGCACGGACAGACAGACAGACAGACAGACGGACAGACAGACAGACGGACAAGAAAGTGATTTTTTAAGGGTACCTTTTTTACCTTTTGAGGAACGGAACCCTAAAAAGATGACTATAGTACCTCCACCCCGCTGAACCGGAAGGACCTTTGGATGCAGAAAATAGTTTGTTCCGAAAGTTTGTTCCCGGTGGTTTAAGTGGGAGAATGGTCGGCTTTGATGCCAGAAGTACCGAGTTCAATCCCCACCGTGCACCAATGGATTCTTCTATCGAAAAAATATGTGCGCTTGTCACAGTGGCCCTCCGGTGTAGGAAAAACATCATTAAGAAACCAACAACCCCCGCATTAGGGTAGGTCCGCCTGGCCAGCTACCACCCTCAAGTTCACGCGTTCAACCTCGCGTCGGCGAGCGCCCCGCACTCAAAATCCTGAAGAAGCCCTCCGGATGAGGCCGAAACATATGTCGATCGCTACATCGACATCGCGTAAATCACGTTAAATTCCCGTCTTAAATCCATAAGTTTAAAATGAACGTGAGTTTTATAATAATCATATTCATTATTTTGAAATAAATCATGTTTCAGCATTTTTTACCAATCAAGATTTTTTTTTAAGTTCCTATACTTTAATGGGGCCCATGATACAATCTACTATGTATTTCATCCCATCTATTCGAAAAACGGTGATTGGTTCCTCAATAAATGCGCGCAAAATAGGTATTTTCTCTTCAAGCCTTTTCAGCGGCCGGTCAAGTAATTGTTTAATGTGTGTGTTCGATAGTGTTTTCCGTCTAAGGAGGTTCCCCAAAAAATATCTGAAAGCTTAATGGTACAATGGTATGTCTTATTTGCTTTATTATGTTTATGTTATTCGGCTCAGCCGCAACATTATTTTCTTTCCGCCGACGTACTTTGAATCCCTCGCTACGCCCAGGTTTCTACTTAGGAATCCCTCACTGTGCTCGGGATTCTACTCTAAAATCTTTCGCTTAGCTTGCTTTGGATTCAAAATAGCAGCCTCAAAGAAAAATACTATGTTGCGCCCCCCTTATACAATCTACTATTGATATTGCATACCAATACATTCGAATCACATTATTTTCCATATTTGTAATTTTATTTTGGATTAGTAATTGAAAACCTATCAAGCGGTAGGTACTAATTCAACGCTATAGTGTCAGTGTACAAAACACTTTTTACAATCTGAATATTGCATTAATATATTTATATTATTACGCAATTGATTAGTGTACAGAATGAATTTTAATTGTTACTTGCCGTCTCATTAAACAAAGTGACAATGGCGTCATGGCTACATTATCTTTAACATTAGGGTTGACACCAGCTTGCAGCAGCAGAAGAACAGCATATTCATTTCCTGAACATACGGCAAAATGTAGAGCATTTCTTCCAAGCTGGTCCAGTTTCTGTATGTTCGTTCCTTGCCTATCAAAAATTTAAATAAAATTTATTTGGACTATTCCGTGTCAAAACAGCTTTTTAAATATGGATGGACCTAAGGTAAAAACTATAAAAAATTACATTAATCGAATTATTGGGTAATAATTCGATGATTACATTTAATTAAGTAAGTACCTAGACCTACCTTATTAACTTAGCTAATAGCTTATCATCCCCAATCTCCGCTGCTTCTAGGAACTCATTGTCTCGTTCAAGATATTCAACAACAAGCCGAAAGTCTACCTCTTCACGAGAATCTTCTTCTGTACTTAGTGATTCATCTGAAGTGAATATTTTTAAAAAAGGAGATGACTCTGCAACTCCTGTGAAAAGTAATTTTCTCTGATAGGAGTGATAGGAAGAAAATAATAACTAGAGCGATGAATTAATATTCGAGTAAAGACGATAGGTGAGGCCTATGTCCAGCTGTGGACAGAAATAGGCTGATGATAATGATGATTAACGAAGAGGATATATCTTTCTATCTATCTATAAGTATCTTTCTATCGCAGAACTTTCTAAAGTAGGTAACGCATAGCTACATTATTAGGTATTTTAATTTTAAAATGTTGAAACGTTTAATAATACAGCTTCATTTTCTAGGGAGAGTGAATTTGCGACATTTGTATACGAAAAGTGTTTATTTTTAAGCACAAAAAAATTACATGTGAACAGATTTTTTTAATTAAAAATTACAACATGAATGGCAAATGTAATAATTAAGTAATGCACTAAGTTTTTCAACCAAAATATTAAATATTATATAACATGATTTATTTATAAAACAGGAAACGAATCGACAATATTTTTATGAATCAGTTAAAAAAGGGTTATTTGTCTTCTTATCTTGCATAGAATTGTCCCAATCAATCCTCGTAGGAAAGTACATTTATTTATAACATAGATGTGAAAAAATTAGCAAGTTTAATGGAATCGAGGTGGTGGAATTGGTAGGATACAGATGGCCTGTCAATAACTTGAACGTTTTCAACTCGTGTTGGTGAATCCCATTAGGTAGATTCCCATCAACTCTTCTTTTTGACTAAATCACTTCTACAACTAGACATCATGATCTATATATGGTTAAAGATCATCATTAGCATTCACTGTAGGCTTCTTATTCGATGTAATACTTGTAACTATGTTAATACGAATATGAGACTTCAAGAGTATTGAAAAAGTTTCTCACGATTACCCACAATTTGTACTCATTGGCCTCGCAGCCCGTGAATTTTTGGGAGTTAGAGAAGCAATTTGATTGCTACATTCATTCAAAAGCACGCTACTTTTGCGTCTAATCAGACTGTATCGTCGATAAGTGACGGTTTGCGCTTCACGTTCAGAACGAAGGTTTCTATGGACATTCATTAATTCCATGACGTGGGCGGGCAAAGTTTGGCCAGAACAAAAATATCCCATCAAGGTTAAAAACAAATCTCTCAGAAATCTTTTCAAAAACATTTTAACATAAGCAATAATCCAACAAATTGATTCATACGTCGAAGGAAGCCGCGTTTGGACATCTTCTGCTACACTATTATAGTTATCAGTTGATGCGGTAGCGTCTGAATGTGATGATCTACGTGAAGGCCTTGTAAAGCTTTTTGCATTTACTATTATAATATTTCTCGCGTCTTCTTTCATGTTATAACTCTGACAGAATCACAGATTATCTTTACTCTATGAAAATATATTATAATATACTCTTTTTATACATTCTTCTGTCCAATAAACTTTGTTACTCTTTGAATTCATCGCAATTATATATGTAAAATGTAAATTATTACTGACATATTTCTACTTTGAATGACAAATACAATTACAAATTTAACCTCTTTGATATTGATCTCGTTTAAGGTTTTATGGAGAAGTCATCCAATAACTCAGATAAATAAGCCAACTTAAAATGTTCTGAGATTTGTGAAAATAAATTTAATTTACCATGTCTGTGGGTTAGGATGTCGATGCTGTTAGATGATCCTATGACTAACCCTAGGTATCTATTGATCTACGAAGAAATTATTTAATGCCACAAATGTACAGGTTATTATTTTTCGGATTTTACCCAGTTCGATTCCCGAGTGTAGCAAGCGAGTTTTTGATAAACTTAGAATGCAAATTTTATTCTTTTTAAAAATAAAGGAATTTTTCATTTGAGCAAAATGCTATTATATAGATAAACTTTAATTTAGTTAATTCCTGATTTTGCTGACTGCTAAGTTACTAGGTAGGTACTTATTACGTTTATTTCTTGAAACTTTTTTGGAATATGAAATAACTTAACTAAGGAATAAAAATAAAAGTCCAATTCTAAGTTAATAAATTAATTGCTAATTTAATACAGCAAGTTTTATAATTTACACATAAGTTCATTAATATGACTAAGCATTAAAACATGAAGTTTAACTTCGTCACAATCTATTGAAGTTACATACATAGACACTTATTTTCTACAGAAAATCGATTAGGGTGATGTAACTATTTCAGAGAGATATGCAGAAACCGAGGTAGAAGATAATAAAATGAAAATAATCTTTGCTTAGTATAATATACTATTCAAGTAGATACTAGAACCTTAGATTAGGCCACAGATGTAAACAAATTAAAAAATATTTAACCCTCTACATTGTAATTTGTTTAATACTATTTTACCTAAGTATAGTAAATATTCGCTACAATCTGCGAATTAAATGCACGACTATCTCCCGCCCCAGGAAAATACCTTTAGAGGCGCCCATCTGATTATTTGTAGGCCTGATTTTTAGCTGCTAGAGACAAAGTGATTAGTGACAATCATAGGCTGTTCGAATAGACGCCTAATTTTGATAGATCGCTTTACAGTATGAGTCGTCGGTAAACAGGCATGTCTTGTTCTTGTACTCTTGGCGCTGAGCGAAGTAGCTCTGCCAATGTGTAGAGATCGTCACGGGGCCGGTAATTGTTCTGTTGGATCATGCCAGCATCCGAGCGTTTCCGAGCAACCATGAATCGCTTCATTTTATTAGCATACTGCCTCTTGCGACGAGCCTCTTCGTACCTTTGAGCCAGTTCATTAGGAGCCATTTGGTTAATTGGATACATGTCCGGGTATGGCCGGGGAACAGCAACGCGATTTTGTTCAGAGAAGTAGGAGTGATGAGGGTAGTCACGTTCTCTGGGAGTGATGACGACGGGTTCGTTGTACCAAATATCACCATTTTCATCAACTTCCGGTTGTTCTTCTTCAGGGTTTACGTGTCCATAGTAATGATCTGCTGCCCATTGGTTGGCGTTCCATTCTTGCTTTCTTCGCTCTTGTGCTTCCCACAGGTTAAGAAGGGCGCGGACATCAGCTGCACTGAGACCTGAATCTCGTTTGCGACGTTCGGAGATGGGCCTAAAGAAATTAAATATGAGATAAGCATGTGAAGGAATACAAGTTCAGATTTGACTGTTGTGCTGGTTTTAATTTAACCTGAAGTTTTTTTTATTTCCAGAGTTCTTAGTAGCAGTCTTGGCAGAGGCCGCTGCGCCGCCCACCTTTGTGCCACTGCCACGCTTGCGACGATGAGCGTCATGATCGTGATTTACTGAGTCAATTGGGGAGAGATCATGTTCCTCGGTCCTAAAAAATATACATTAACCATTGATTATTTTTGACGTAACCAATATAACGCTTACGTAAACAATAATTCGAATACTGAAATATTTACTTGAGATTTTTCTTGCCTCCCGATTTAGTAGCAACCTTAGTTGCAGCACCTGCAACTTTGGTACCACTGCCCCTCTTACGACGCCTGGAGTCATAACTGACTGGCATGCCATCCATGGCTGGTGGCTCGCCATACAATTCAGGTCTAAGGATAAGATTGTCCAGTTCTCCATTGGAAGGAGGAGAATCGAATCGCTGCTCAACTGCCTGTTCGAAGCCTTCTGAGTTACCTGTAAAAATACCAGTACTAAAATGTGAGCTTGTCGCTATCGCAGGCGTCATAATGGTTTCAGAAAGACGGGTGCGTTACCTTCTTCGCTGAGAGCTAAGGGATATGGTTCCAGATCATTTTTGTCGCTTTTGTTCAGGAAAAGAGATTGCGTATCATCTTTTGTTTGGTCCCAGTTCTCCGGCAATTCAGCAATCGGGCCACCATCTGATCAAGTTTTATTTTGATTCATTATGGCCAATATTTGCATGTCATGTTGTACATTATGGTAATTTTTGGATAGTTTTGTTTCATTTGTCTTAGGATAGATTTAAAACATTGACTGGGAAAGTTACTATTGCGACAATCTAACAAAATTGATAATAGTTTTTAAATTCTTAGACATTACCTATTGTTGTATGTAGGTAATTCGAATTATTTATCAGGGATCAATGATAAATTCTAATAAGTAATTATATTCTATCCTTAATAAGAGCTGTTTGTTATATTACGCTTCCAACTACTATTTATTCTTCTCATAAAGTCACGATTCAATTCAAGGAATGGACAAACTGCGTGTCTCTCCAATTTTATATATGTATGTAGCTACTTATTCAAGATACCTACAGGATTGCGCGGCATAACAGCGCAGACGGGACACCTGTTGTTAAATATAGAACGCACTCCGGCGCGCGGCACATAATCGATACCGACATCAAAACACTACCATCCTCAACAGCCATTGTTGAATAATATTTCTAAGCTCGAAATTGTGTAACCGATAGCTTCGAGGTAGTTCACGGTACCTTAAATATTACCTAGTTTATGTATAGTTTTTACAGAACCTAAACGCAGGATGTACAATATGATAATACATAATATGTATGTATCGAGGATAATTGAATCATACCTGCCACGTATTTTTTAAATTTAAAAGAATTCGTAATAAACATACATTTAGTAAGATTAAATAACTTATATAAAATATTGAAACTGGTTGATTTAAAATTATGAAAAAAAAAACAGAAACAGCTCCATTTATTTTTTACTCACCTTTGCTGTTAGGCGTAGGCAAAGCATCTGTAGCGATGAAAACCGCGGCAACCGCGGTTAAACTAAGCAGTAACATTATCACTATTTAATCAATGCTTATTAACGAACAATAAGCTAAGACCAAAGATGCGACTGTGAGTTAACCACGGAGGTGAACGAGTGTCGTACGGCAGAGCCCGCCTAGAGAGAAAACCCAGTGGTCCTGTCGATAAATTCGCGACATGCGCAGTGGAATGCACAGGGCTGGACTGACTATATACATATGTAGTTAGAATTTTCAAAGACTTGACGAACTCTTTTTTAATGCTATCTCGTATCTTTCGTCCGTAGTTAACCAGAAACCCTTTTATAGTTTTACCATGCCCCTTGTGTCTGTCCGTCACTCCGTCCGCGGCTTAGCTTAGCGAATATTTGTAAGTACTAGAAAATAGTAATATGGCGTGGGTAGGTATATTAATCAAACCCATAAATGAAAATATTGAAAATAAGCGAATTATATAGGTAATCTACACAAAGTAAAGTCAGTACACACACAATAATTTCGCCCCACTATCCCATGATGTGGACTTGTGAAGTATCGTCATATAGGTCTTTCAAAAGTTTTGTGAAAATGTTCAAAAACAATTTTTTTATTTAGGGATCTATTTGCGAAATAGTGCAAGTTTTTGTTAGGGTCCAGTGTCCCCATGTCAGCTAAATAGCGGGTTTTGAATACTCGCAATCGTCAAACTTGTGCCAATAAAGTGCAAACTGCAAATCCTACAAATGTAAAAACTTTACGATATTTTAATCAAGTAAATTATTTTGGTAGCTATAGCTACGGTGTGCGATCCAAGCGAACACTTCACCGGTTGAACTAATATAATTATGTAGGTACTCTTGATTACTCAATGAATACTAGTGGTTCTGTGAGAACAGTAGACCTCGCGAGCCCTTACAACTTTAACCATGCAATAAGTGCAATAACCGACACTTCCTCCTTTCCTCTGGCTTAGCTAAGCCATTTTATAGTTTTAGCAAAATATGGGTATATGTTTTAGCGATTACTCGCGTGCCCTAGGGCCTAGAAGCACTTGTACTATTCATTATTCTGTGCTAGAAGGTCGAATCTGGTGTCTAGGTACGGGTTCGTCTCGTGAAGGCGGAGAGTACTGCGTAGTCGGATTGTATAGGTAGTTAGAGATAAAATTGCCGAAAAACTCTCATTAATTGAAATCCGTCCATATATATCGCTAGTCATAGCAAACTTTTCCCTCACCACTCCCCTTTTTGAAATTTTTTTCACAACTGCTCGTTTATTTCATAATGAAGTCTTTATTGTACTTCTCAAATTTGATTGAACTCCATCGATAAACGCTACGGCAAACTTCCCCCCAAGCAAAAAATGCAATCGACAAACATTTTTAAATAAATCAAGGAACTCGTGTGGCAATTTTCGTCAAAATCTGTTGAAAAATGCGACCTGTAGGGCTATTCTGTAAGCTAGTTTACGCATCTCGCAAGCGGAATCCGCGGTGAGATTCAAATCGTAATGCGATTGTAATACGGTTGAATTTCGTTATACGAAATTCAAATCTCACCGCTTGCGAGATGCGTAAACTAGCTTACGGAATAGCCCTACTGTAGGAAAGAACAGACAAATTGATAGACAAACAAAAGCATTTTTGGCCAGTCTCGAAACTGATACGCTTCGCTCGTTCGGTCAAAAATATCACATCACGTTTTCTTTAACAGATAGGTATAGTGGTAGTTTAATTCTTAGTTACATATTTTATCGACTATATTAATGTAACGTGGACCTATCTCATTCCGTCTCTGCACCGTTGACGTCTGAGCCTGCGAAACTAAACAGGCCCTTCATAAAACGAGCCTTATTGAGTGGAAGATGAAGCGAGACGGCACCGGCACCGGCGTCGTCGCTTATTAATTACATCACATTAAACATGCTTCAGCTTTTCCACCACCATCCTGGTGTCAAATGAAGGTGGCTCCTAAGCCTTTAATCTCGGAATTGAAAGCACTAATGTTGATTGTGTGTAACCTAAGTGCCTAATCTATTTATAACTGAAGAGCCTGAAGGCATAGTAACTATATTAAGTATCTATTACTTAAGTGGATAGTAATATAAGAAACTAGTAGGAAACATATCTAGGGCGGCATATTACTAGCACTGTACATTAAAGTTTAGTGTTACTACCTGAAAGCGCTATGCAATTCAAAAAACAGGGAGTTCTTGTATAAGTCTTGTATTGGTTTCTTGATAGTCGCATTTAACTGTTGTCCATGTCCACACAATGGACTCCCAACCGCTGTTATCAACTCGTTCTGTTAAGTACTGTACAAAGGCTCAATAGAACGTTCTCGGAGTCAATATTCGAACGTCCTGTAATAACTCTGTAGGGAGTCGGCTTTTAGGGTTTCGTACCTCAAAAGGAAAAATAAACTTTCTTGTGCGTCTGTCTGTTCCTTTATCCTTTTTATTAGAATCGCGTAAAGGTATCGATTAGAAATGTATATCAAATACTCGGGTCTACGGTCTTTTCCAGCTGTGAAAATATCAAACTTGTAAGTCAACCCCATTTAAAGATACCTATGATCTCATTTATGTCGACCGATTTGTATCTCATATTTCCCCATATTTTGCGATTACCACAGAATACTTATAGAACTAAGCGATTACACAAGGGAATCAAAACTTATAGGGTGCTTACTTCCCGTTGACCTAGAATCATGAATGTTGGTAAGAAGCAATGTCCTACAACATGTAGGTAACATGTACCTAAAGGAAAATAACCGGCCAAGTGCGTGTCGGGCCACGCGCAGTGTAGGGTTCCGTAGTAGCCTATTATTCAATGCAAGTCTTTACCCGTTATAAACAAGCAACTAGGCACATCGTCTTGGTCACTAAAGGATTTTGTATTTGGTACAAAATTATCTAACACCCAAGTTCGGCGGCTATTACTGCTAAACGAATAAAGTTATCTTAACCGCTATAATTTTCCTTTAAAGTTCACGGGGGGACGCCCTACTGGTACAAAAATTTGCACTTTAAAGTTTAATATTTCGTAAATGGAGCATTCAATCGAAAAATGATATTAGTAACCCTTAAGTCATTTTAAAATGCCTATTCAACGATATCCCACACGATGGGGTAGACGATGAAAAAAAAATTCATCCCCACTTGTCATGTAGGGGAGCTACCCTAAAAAAAAAAATTTTTCACAATTTTATTTCAGCGCTTTGTCGGCGTAATTTATATACATAACCTTACAAAATTACAGCTTTCTAGTATTAACGGTCTCTTAGCAAAACACACAGACAGACAGACAGACAGACAGACATGACGAAACTATAAGGGTTCCTTGTCAGGACTACGGAACCCTAAAAACACCCGTACATGTTTGATTGGTGCATTAATCGTTTCGTTTCTAGGGATCAAACGGCGAAATTAAGTTGACCCTTTTAACCTTGTATGTCTTTTAGTTAGAGTAATAATGTCTTCAAGTTTGTATTGAACTCTCGGTGCGCGAGTCCAACTGACACTTGACCGGCTATTTAGGTACCTACGTTCTGTAAGTTAATGAAGAACTCATACAATTTTGGATAGTTACGTTTAAGATAAATATAACTAAAATGGCGATAAAGCCATTTATATTCGTCATCGTCAGCGAAATAAGTAGCAATTGATTGGCTTATAGTCCAGTCAACGAGGATATTTGTTGTATGGAGACTTCCGAAAACTAGGATGATGAAAAATTCTCCCGCCAATGAAAGTTGGCATGTGATGATATTAGGTAATACAGATTACAGATGTACATTTTTACTAGCTACAGTTTTACAAGCTAGGGTAGAATCTCAATAATTTGCAATGTGAACTGAAATTATTATAGTCCAGCCAACGAGGCATTTGTAACCCGAAAAATTCTCCCGTCAATGAAAGTTGTCATGTGATGACCTTAGGTAATACAGATTACAGATATACAATAATCCAACATTTTTTTAACGAGAAGTTAGGTATTTTTACCTAAACATGAAAATCGCTTATAACTCTCTGTGAATATTTCCTCAGACTGAAATATGAAATATATACGTTCGTATGTACTAGTTAGAATATGTATATAAAAGAATCCAACACTTTTTCGATATCAGAGTACCCCAAATTTAACTTTTAACATTTTGCGCTATAACTTCTACTGAAAAATTGCTCTGCCAATTATTTTTTTTATATGTTTTTATTTCGTTAAATACATACCTTGGTTCAATAATCCAACATTTTTTCGACTTCAGAGTACCCCAAATTTAACTTTTAACATTTTGCGCTATAACTTCTACTGAAAAATTGCTCTGCTTATTTTTATTTTTTGATTTGTTTTTGTATCGTTAAATAAACAATAAAACATATCTTTGTTCAATAATCCAACATTTCTTCCTTTTTAAACATATATATTTTTTAATTTTGCTTAATTACGTAATGTAAAAATTTTCTCCGTCCATTTTTATTCCTTTATGAGTCATACGATTTTATATTAAAACAGATTTATCAATAATCCAACAAATTTTCGAACGTTTATTGTATTTTTTCGAAAATTTGCTTATTTACGCTAGAGCGTAAGGGTTGACCTTAATTTGACCGTAGGCGAGTTTGGTGGCCGCCGTTATTATTACAAATATTTTTTTACCTAAATGCAAAACGTATTTAGAGTTAACAGCACATCTAGTTACAAAAAACTGTCAGATTTCTTCAAACTATTTTAAACCTTAAAATATTGGCAGTTAAGTTCAAAATCGAAGGAGAAAATTTGACAGTTTGTGGTTACTTGATGTGCTGTTAACTTTACGCAATATTTGGGGTACTCTGAAGTCGAAAAAATGTTGGATTATTGAACCAAGGTATGTATTTAACGAAATAAAAACATATAAAAAAAATAATTGGCAGAGCAATTTTTCAGTAGAAGTTATAGCGCAAAATGTTAAAAGTTAAATTTGGGGTACTCTGATATCGAAAAAGTGTTGGATTCTTTTATATACATATTATAACTAGTACATACGAACGTATATCAACACCAATATTATAAATGCGAAAGTCAGTTTGTTTATTTGTTTGTTTGTTTGTTTGTTTGTTTGTTTGGGACTTCTTCACGGTCAAACGGCTTGACCGATTTGGCTGAAATTTTGTACAAAGATAGAACATAAGGCAGAATAGGATATAGGATACTTTTTTTTTGGCTATCGAGTCAGGGGGTCCAGATATTCTTAATTGAATTTTGTAACTAAAGGACCTCTTTTCGAATAATCGGCTTGACCGATTTGCCCGAAATGTTGTATAAAGACAGTTCATAAGGCAGAAAAGAATAATGAAGACTTTTTTTCTTGCTATCGAGTCAAGGGGTCCAAATAATTCAATTGAATTTTGTAAATATAAGACCTCTTCTCAAATAAACGGCTTGACCGATTTGCCTGAAATGTAGTATGAAGACAGTTCATAGGGTAGAATAGGATATAGGATACTTTTTTTTTGGCTATCGAGTTAGGTGGTCCAGATATTTTTAATTGAATTTTGTAAAGATAAGACTTCTTCTCGAATAAACGGCTTGACCAATTTGCCTAAAATGTTGTATGAATACATGTCATAGGGCAGAATAGGATATAGAATACTTTTTTTCTTGCTATCGAGTCAGGGGGTCCAAATATTTTTAATTGAATTTTGTAAATATAAGACCTCTTCTCAAATAAACGGCTTGACCGATTTGCCTGAAATGTAGTATGAAGACAGTTCATAGGGCAGAATAGGATATAGAATACTTTTTTTCTTGCTATCGAGTCAGGGGGTCCAAATATTTTTAATTGAATTTTGTAAATATAAGACCTCTTCTCAAATAAACGGCTTGATCGATTTGCCTGAAATATAGTATAAAGACAGTTCATAGGGTAGAATAGGATATAGGATACTTTTTTTTTGGCTATCGAGTTAGGGGGTCCAGATATTTTTAATTGAATTTTGTAAAGATAAGACTTCTTCTCGAATAAACGGCTTGACCAATTTGCCTGAAACTTTGTATGAATACATGTCATAGGAGAGAATAGGATATAGAATACTTTTTTACTGGCTATCGAGTCAGGTGGTAAAAATATTTTAAATAGAATTTTGTAAATATAAGTTTTCTTCTCGAATAAACGGCTTGACCGATTTGCCTGAAATGTAGTATGAAGCCAGTTCATAGGGTAGAATAGGATATAGGATACTTTTTTTTTGGCTATCGAGTTAGGGGGTCCAGATATTTTTAATTGAATTTTGTAAATATAAGACTTCTTCTCGAATAAACGGCTTGACCAATTTGCCTAAAATATTGTATGAATACATGTCATAGGGCAGAATAGGATATAGAATACTTTTTTTCTTGCTATCGAGTCAGGGGGTCCAAATATTTTTAATTGAATTTTGTAAATATAATACCTCTTCTCAAATAAACGGCTTGACCGATTTGCCTGAAATGTAGTATGAAGACAGTTCATAGGGTAGAATAGGATATAGGATACTTTTTTTTTTGGCTATCAAGTCAGGAGGTCCAGATATTTTTAATTGAATTTTGTAAATATAAGACTTCTTCTCGAATAAACGGCTTGACCAATTGCCTGAAATTTTGTATGAATACATGTCATAGGGCAGAATAGGATATTGAATACATTTTTTTGGCTATCGAGTCTGAGTGTTTAGATTTTTTTTATTGAATTTTGTGAATGTGTGGCCTCTTATCACCTAAATAGCTTGACCGATTCAGCTGAAATTTTATGTATATTACAGTTCATATTGCATAGAATCACATAGGATACTTTTTTTCTGGCAGTCGAGTCCAGGTGCCAAGAATTTTTAAATTAAACTTTGTGAATGTGTGTCCTACTCTCGGTCAAACGGGTAAACCATTTAAGCTGAAATTTTGTACACAGACAGTCAAAAAGACATAGAAGGGCAACGAATTTTTTTTTTTGGGTGGAAATTTCGGTTGTTTATAGTTTTATTATAGAATTTTGTAAATGTGTGGCCGCTTTTCGGCCAAACGGCTTGACCGATTCAGATGAAATTTTGTACACATACATTTAATAGGGCATAAAAGGGCAAAGAATACATTTTTTCGGCAGTTAAGTGTGGGGCCTATATTTTTTCCTAACTTCACATAGAGTTTGCATAATCATAAAAGTTTGACCTTAGGTTCATGGATAATGACTAAACTTAATAAGTGCCTTAATTAGGCCATAAAACTGTCAGGGTCATTAAAAGTCATCAAAATTTACGCAATGGTTTCGCTCACCCAACGTGCTTCGCCCAATCTGCTTTATGGGAAGTATTTCAAAAGCATTCGTGTTTTAACAGCCACATTTAACCTAAGGGTCATCGGTGTTGACTTAGTAGGTTATAAAAACTGTCAGAATCATTAAAAGTAAAAAAATTACTACTTTGAAGGTAATATTTCAGCAACTTTTGTATTTTAATAGCCACATGCATCAGAACGAGTCCATAAATTGAAACAGTACAACCTTCAATAATCATAATGATTTTTAACCTAAAAATAAGTGGATATCAAGTTAAACCTTTGTGTCATCAGTGTTAACTTAGTAGGTCATAAAAACTGTCAGAGTAATAAATGGTCGTAAAAAAGTTTCGCGCAGTGATAGGGCTTGCTACGCTCGCACAGTGAAAGCGCTCGCTCCGGTCACGCAAAGATTTGTTATATCTACTTTGGAGGAAACATTTTAGCAACTTTTGTATATTAATAGCCACATGCATCAGAACGAGTCCATAAATTGAAACAGTACAACCTTCAATAATCATAATTATTTTTTACCTTAAAATAAATGGATATCAAGTTTAACCGTAGGGTCATTGGTGTTGACTTAATAGGTCATAAAAACTGGGTCAGGGTCAAAAAATGACGTAAAAATTTTCGCGCTCGCGAAAACCTTTGATTTACCTACTTTGTAAATAATATTTCAGCATTTTTTGTATTTTAATAGCCACATGTATCAAAACGAGTTTACAAATTGAAACAGTACAACCTTAAACAATCATGATGATTTTTTACCTTAAAATAAGTGGATATCAAGTTAACCCTTTGTGTCATCGGTCTTGACTTAGTAGGTCATAAAAACTGTCAGGGTCATAAAAAGATATAAAATTTTTTCGCGCTCGCTTCGCTCGCGCAGCGATAGCGCTCGCAGCGCTTCCGCAAACATTTGTTTTGTCTACTTTGCAGGTTATATTTCAGCATTTTTTTATTTTAATAGCCACATGCATCAAAACGAGGCCATAAATTGAAACAGTACAACCTTCATTAATCATAATAATTATTAATCTTAAAATAAGAGGATATCAAGTTTAACCTTTGTGTCATCAGTGTTAACTTAGTTGGTCATAAAAACTGTCAGGGTCATAAAATGACGTAAATATTTTTGCGCTCGCTTCGCTCGCGCAAACCTTTGTTTTATCTACTTTGTAGGAAATATTTCAGTATTTTTTGTATTTTAATAGCCACATGCATCAAAACGAGTTTATAAATTTAAACAGTACAACCTTCAATATTCATAATGATTTTTTACCTAAAAATAAGTAGATATCAAGTTTAAACTTTTTGTCATCAGTGTTAACTTAGATGGTCATAAAAACTGTCAGGGTCATAAAATGACGTAAAAATTTTCGCGCTCGCTGCGCTCGCGCAATCCTTTGTTTTATCTACTTTGTAGGTAATGTTTCAGCATTTTTTGTATTTTAACAGCCACATGCATCAAAAAGAGGCCATAAATTGAAACAGTACAACCTTGAATAATCTCAATGATTATTAACCTTAAAGTAAAAGGAAATCAAGTTTAACCTTTGTGTCATCAGTATTAACTTAGATGGTCATAAAAACTGTCAGGGTCATAAAATGTCGTAAATATTTTCGCGCTCGCTTCGCTCGCGCATTAATAGCGCTCGCTGCGCTCGCGCAACCTTTGTTTTATCTACTTTGTAGGAATATTTCAGTATGTTTTGTATTTTAATAGCCACATGCATCATAACGAGTTTATAAATTTAAACAGTACAACCTTCAATATTCATAATGATTTTCTTACCTAAAAATAAGTAGATATCAAGTTTAAACTTTTTGTCATCAGTGTTAACTTAGATGGTCATAAAAACTGTCAGGGTCATAAAATGACGTAAAAATTTTTGCGCTCGCTGCGCTCGCGCTAACCTTTGTTTTATCTACTTTGTAGGTAATATTTCAGCATTTTTTGTATTTTAATAGCCACATGCATCAAAACGAGTCCATAAATTGAAACAGTACAATCTTCAATAATCATAATGATTATTAACCTTAAAATAAGAGGATATCAAGTTTAAGCTTTGTGTCATCAGTGTTAACTTAGTTGGTCATAAAAACTGTCAGGGTCATAAAATGACGTAAATATTTTTGCGCTCGCTTCGCTCGCGCAAACCTTTGTTTTATCTACTTTGTAGGAAATATTTCAGTATTTTTTGTATTTTAATAGCCACATGCATCAAAACGAGTTTATAAATTTAAACAGTACAACCTTCAATAATCATAATGATTCTTAACCTTAAAATAAGAGGATATCAAGTTTAAGCTTTGTGTCATCAGTGTTAACTTAGTTGGTCATAAAAACTGTCAGGGTCATAAAATGACGTAAATATTTTTGCGCTCGCTTCGCTCGCGCATTAATAGCGCTCGCTGCGCTCGCGCAAGCCTTTGTTTTATCTACTTTGTAGGTAATGTTTCAGCATTTTTTGTATTTTAACAGCCACATGCATCAAAAAGAGGCCATAAATTGAAACAGTACAACCTTCAATAATCTCAATGATTATTAACCTTAAAGTAAAAGGAAATCAAGTTTAACCTTTGTGTCATCAGTATTAACTTAGATGGTCATAAAAACTGTCAGGGTCATAAAATTACGTAAACATTGCCTCGCTGCGCTCGCGCAAACCTTTGTTTTATCTACTTTGTAGGTAATATTTCAGCATTTTTTGTATTTTAATAGCCACATTTATCAGAACGAGTCCATAAATTGAAACAGTACAACCTTCAATAATCATAATGATTATTAACCTTAAAATAAGAGGATATCAAATTTTACCTTTGCGTCATCAGTGTTAACATAGTAGGTCATAAAAACTGTCAGGGTCATAAAAAGACGTAAAAAATTTCTCTACGCTCGCGCAAACCTTTGTTTTATCTACTTTGTAGATAATATTTTTGCATTTTTTATATTCTAATAGCCACATGCATCAAAACGAGTTTATAAATTGAAACAGTACAACCTTCAATAATCATAATAATGATTAACCTTAAAATAAGTGGATATCAAGTTTAACCTTTGTGTCATAGGTGCTGACTTAGTAGGTCATAACAACTGTCAGGGTCATATAAAGTCGTAAAAAATTTTCGCTTTGAGTTCGACTTCGAGAGTCATCTACGGTGACTTGGCCTAAGAGATCATCGATCTAGACTTCAATGGTCATAAAGACACAAATAACGCGGGCGAAGCCGCGGGTAAGAAGAAATGTTTCAGGAACTGTTGTGTTGAGTCAAACATTCAAACAGCACAACTTCGTATACCCAACCAAAATGATTAATGACTTTAACAATAGAGGATATTGATTTCGACTTTGAGGGTCATCTATGATGACTTGGCCTAAGAGATCATCGATCTAGACCTCAATGGTCATAAAGACACAAATAACGCGGGCGAAGCCGCGGGTAACAGCTAGTATTTCATATTTCAGTCTGAGGAAATATTCACAGAGAGTTATAAACGATTTTCATGTTTAGGTAAAAATACCTAACTTCTCGTTAAAAAAATTTTGGATTATTGTATATCTGTAATCTGTATTACCTAAGGTCATCACATGCCAACTTTCATTGACGGGAGAATTTTTCGGGTTACAAATGCCTCGTTGACTGGACTATAATAATTTAAGTTCACATTGCAAATTATTGAGATTCTACCCTAGCTTGTAAAACTAGTGTAGTAGTAAAGTAGTTTAATAAAACTTTTTAACAAAAACATTAAACCGCCGAAAAAACTGAAAAGCAAAAAATAATAAAACTTTTTTTTTAACCTTAATAACGAAGTTCTTAAACTACTGTTAGTATACCTAGGTATATATTTAACAAAGTTTTTAAACTAATGTAAGTATGTATACCTAAGTAATTTTGAGTCGGCGCCAAACAAGCAAATTAATTAATTACGTAAAGCATGATGGGCGGCGGAGGCATGGCGTGACACGCCAGTTCGCCGGAAAATGAAGAATGTTGATGAAGTTAATGTCAACGAGGCAGCAACCTGAACGGGCACCATAGATAGTATCCATATCTGTGAGGGCCCGTGACGGGCAGTACGGGCACACGTCGTTGCGACTTGCGTGTGGTCGTGCATCTCTATTTAGTCTATGGGTCGTGTGGAAGCGCATTTTTTGGAATGTTTATGTTAATAGCTGGAAATTTTACGTTGCGTTGTTAATTTGATATGATTATTTCTTTAAATTTAAGAGGTTATTTAGTTCTCTTTGCTATTGATTGTTTGGCGCCGACTAAAAATTACTTAGGTATACATGTGTATACCTAAGTAATTTTGAGTACTTTTGACTAATGTAAGTACTTACATTAGTTTAAGAACTTAGTTATTATGTTTAGATAAAAACTCAAAACAATTACAAAAATATATACCTAGGTATACTAACAGTAGTTTAAGAACTTCGTTATTAAGGTTAAATAACAAAGTTTTATTATTTTTTGCTTTTCAGTTTTTTCGGCGGTTTAATTTTTTTGTAAAAAGTTTTATTTTATAATTTTTTGTGGCCATAATCTACTATGTTACAAGCAGGCGACATTGCTTACCCCTGAGACAAACGTTTTAAAGAACATTTATGCTCTATAATAATAATAAAAATAATTTAAGATCACTTAAAAACTTAAAGAACCGACTTTCAACGTCACGCTAGTCAATTTCAATATAAGTTTGAGGTGTTAATCTTCATATTTCTGGAGATACTGAACATATATCGATGAAATGTAAATGGTACCCTGTAAAATATCATCATCATCATATTCAGCCGGTATCAGTCCCATACTGGACATAGGCCTCTCTCAAGACACGCAACTGAGCCCGATTTTCGGCTCTTTTTGTTTTTTCCAGTAAGTTTGTTGACATACATTGATGTAATGATAAAATCATCAAAATAATGATACTATTATCCATTATTTTTGTTGATTTATTCAAAACCGCTCTACCGATTTCGTTAAAATTTAAATGGGACCACCTTGGGGGTATACCCTTTCCAATAAAAAAAGAATTATCGAAATCAGACTACTCTGTAATAAGTTATGCGTGGTCATACATAAAATATATATATATATATATAGGTACGCGTCGACTTGATAACCTCATCCGTTTTTTTTTCGTCGGTTAAAAATAAACGTGAGTTTTATAATAAAGCGAGTTGGTACTCGCTCGCTGATGAAGTTAACATCACTTTATTAGCACATGATCTGACTGTCATGCGCTATCCTATATCAATTAGCTTATAGCTTTTGGTCTGGCTGCGCACTAAAGGGCCCCACAGACTATCAGTTTGCCGGACGATAACATAACAAACAGCCTGTAATCACAACAGGCCACACACTCACAGTTTCGCTTCAGGTTTCGAACTGACGACCATCTCACGACAAACTCGCACCGAGAGCCGGACTTTAAGTCAGAGCCGGTATTCGATCGGCAGCCTGCCGGCAATAATCGTTTTAGTGCGTAGACAGAGTATATTAAAACAGACCTGCCATTAAAATAACAATAACAAGAAGGATAAAACTATACAATCACTAGTATGAGAGAGCGAGATGGACAAAAAAAATGTATCCTTCTCTGCACATACGATTTTATTGTTTGGAGCCAGCTCTGGATCTCAGTTCTAGAGCGCCCATTGGCTTTCACCCGCTATCATGTATGACCCGACCAAATTATTTTCGTTGTTCATTTTATCGTATAATTGGCATATGTATCACGTGTTCATCATTTTAGTCGGGTTATATGTCTATTGCTATTTCATTCGCATACGCTAATGTCTTGTCTATTTAATTTTCCGTATACGTTTTAGTGAGTGGGCTATGCAGACTTTGGACAGGAGGCCGCCTGATACGACCACTGATAGTCTGTGGGGCCCTTAAAGCATTAGTACTAATCCTAAAGCAGGTTATTCACGCAACGTAACCCCACACCATAGGTACGTAGTATTATTATATTTTCTATGCCATACAGGATAGACAAAAAAAATTATCATCACCAATTTAGAACGCACCCAGACGGACCGAGGCACAGATTATATAATAGTTACTACCACAGACTACTATGGATACGTTACTACGTACCGAGGGCTATAAGCTAATAAAGTTATAGCACGGTAATATTATGTTCGTTCGTCATTGCGGCGCAACCACATTTATCGTGAGCTGTGTACCGAGTGTGTACCGAACTCGAGGCGCGTAACCATGACGCGCGTTTCGACCGTTGGTATGGAGTCACAATACTGTTTATTATATTACCGTGGTTATAGCATAATAGCGCATATTCTTAATGAATGATGAGCTTAGAGCTTTCAACAAAAAAAGTGATGATGATGAGCGATATTGTTGTGCTATACCTAAACTATATGCTTTTACACTGCAGCGTACTCTGAAAGGTAGAATCTCAATTAGATCGCTTTGTAAACTGAAAGCTATTGATATAGGTAGTAGTTGGCACAGAAAATTTTTATACGCAGGTACTTATTACAACTCGTACATTGTTACTGGCTAAATACACTAATCGTGAGGTGTCATGATGGTAACAGCCGAATGGGTGCTGCCGTTTTCTCGCTCACCAGATAGCGCCACTGAGTAAAATGGTCCTGATACAAATTTATCGATAAAGGTTAGTATTATATTATCTTCGAAATTAATAATTAAATGTCAAATTAATAAATTGTTCATTAGGTAAAATTCAGTTTGGGATGTTGAATAATGATTCTTATTCAACACATTATAGTGATGACATAATGTGTTATGATTTGACCGTATGGATAATGGCTATGCATGCCACGGATGAACTTGGGAATGCCATACTTACAAGAGTTGTACTTCATCTGGGAGAGAAGTTCCAATTAGACTACAAGGGTGAACCGGTAAAAAGATGTTCCCAAAGATTAGGGCAAGGACCCTATAAAATAAACTGGCCAATTGCGAGTCGGACTCGCACACGTAGGTTCAGATTGAACAAAATTTGCCGGAAAAATACGTTTTTTGTATGGGTAAAGGGGGGCCTTTAATTAAGTTTTTATCATTTAGTAATAGGTAGGATAGCCTGAGGTACCTACATAATTTATGGAGATTTCAAGCCTCTATAGATCTTAGGTTGATATCTAAGTTCAAGCAAAACACGCCGAAAACACACGTTTTTTTTTGTATGGGGATCTCCTTAATATTTTATCAACCGACTTCCAAAAAGAAGCGAGGTTCTCCAGTCGTCTGTTTGTTTTTTTTTATTTGTATGTTATGCGATTACTCCGTCAATTGTAAACCGATTCGAATGATTCTTTTTTAAATCGGTAGGGTACACTTCTGAGGTTGTAATTTTATCGAGATCTGATAAGTATCTCCAGAGATATGATGATAACGTCTCAAAACTTGCTACTGAAATTGACTCGCGCAGCATGGAAGTCGGTTGTATTAGTTTTTTAACTATCTTAATTATTAAATGATCTTAATTTATAGATTACTTATATAGATACTAGAGACGCCTTGTAGCGTCCAGCATACGTGCTAACACCGCTAATCTCAGAGAGAGAGCGCCAAAATTTTGATACAGGAGAATTGTAAAATGCTCGCGCGTTGGTACTTGGTAGATACGCTCTTTCTGGACGCAACGGTTAGCGAGGGATCGCGGCGAATGCGCCAATTCTGGAGGTTTTACAGACGCGCGACAGTTAATCATCAACTGCCCTGCTACAGTCAAAGAGAATATACTCTTTGACTGTACTCTACGTGCTACAGACATCACATCACATTAGTACTGTAGTTACTAAAGCGACTCACGACTGTGGCCGCCCGCCATGAGTTGAGTCGGCGATATTAGCTGATAATATGGCTGATATACTATAACTCGTCTCTAAGCTCCCTTACAAATAAAATAAAACATTTTTTTGCAAACTTACAGATAGTTTATTTCTGAAAACTTTTACCTATCACTAAAATTATTGCAAAATTAACAACTTTTCTAAACTAAAAAAGGTGACAGTGACCAGTCAGCAGACCAGAGTGAAAAATTAGAGATAATAATAATAATATCTGCTTTACAAACATAAGATTAAAAAAAAAATCGGATATAACCTGTAACTGCATAGAAGTGCGAAGTGGTCACAAACAAAACTTGTTAGCTATGCCTATAGGGGGAATTAAACCACACTGAATCAGGGTCCCAACTCCTTAATCAGAGAGGTGTAATATAAGTAAGGCAGTAAGAGTTCCTAATTAGGGAGCAAGAGAAGACCCGGTCCGAAATTACACTCGGAGTGTTAGGGCGCCTAATTAGGAACCCTGATTTAGTATGGTGTAATACTCCTTTTTAACATTTGAGACATTTCTGAGGTCGTATTAGTCAGTTTCGGCAAATTTTTTAACAGACTTCAAAAAAAGGAGGAGGTTTCTCAATTCGAACGTATATTTTTTTAGAAATGAAATCAAAAATGTATGAATGATTGATAAGACAAATTATATCCTATCATATTATCAAAAATAATTGGATTGTACTTTCAGCTTGCTCATTTACATAAAAATTTACTTATCTATTTCTCACTTACATACTTGTGTTACTTCACTTAACAAATACAGCAATATCTTTCAAGACCTTCACACATGGCAGCTATAATGTAAAGATGTATATAAAGTATAGCACGATATATTTCAATACATCAATACATCTTTCCATAGAAATCGACAGGAGACTACACACTACAGCTATAATGTACATTTTTATACATATGTAAATCTTCATATCTTAAGATACAGAGGGATATGAAAATATATATTAAGATAATAGATAATAAAGATAGTTTAAAAACTAAAACAACCGACTTCAATGCCCCGCGAGTAATTTTTAGTAGCAAGTTTGAGACGTTTATTGCCATATCTCTAGAGATACTTATCAGATTTCGATGAAATTATAATAGTACCACCTCGGAAATGTACCCTATCGATTACAAAAAGATTCATTCGAATCGGTTCACAATTGACGGAGTAATCACGTAACATACAAAAAAAAAACATACAGACGAATTGAGAACCCCCTTCTTATTGCAAGTTGGTTGAAAATATAGCATCAACCAAAAGACATACACCAATAATCGAATACAAGAAAATACATTACATTACCTGCTATATGTGTGACACCGTAAGATAATTTAAAGCTACACTTCCTGGACGTAGTGTACATTAATATATATTATGGCTGCTGTGTGTGACATGCTTTATTTGTATCAGCTAATGCTAACAGCTCTGTGACCAAAACATTGACATTATAAGGCCTGATTTCACGTTTCAAGTTTTAACAGCCACTAAATTGATGCTACGGTACATTACGTACAGTACCCTTAGTACGAGTTTTCATCGTAAACGATTTTGACAGATCTCACAAAGTTTTCGACTTATTCTAGCTCCCTGATTGGTATAAATTTAGTGAAGTGTAGTAACCACTAGAGGCGCTGTACTATTTTTCATACAAAATTTGTTCGATAAACAATATAGAGTTTGGTATGAAAACGCGTACTAAGGGTACAGAAGTAATACATAGAATTTATTCAGGTATATAACAACTACAGCTCCCAAGCTGTTCTCGTGAATAAAACACAAGTAGGATAACAGTTTGTGTGCTGCGGAAGTAAGCTTAATAGCCTATTTACATCAATCGAGAAGGGTTATTTTTCTTTAGCAGTCATGCGGCATAGTGATAACTAGCCTAAAAACCATGCTCTCTCTCTTTCAGAAATAAATCCTAAAGGCCAGTATCACTAGTTCCTGATATTGTTTCAGATAGTTATCTATCTGACAGATGACACCCTATTGTATAGTCAGATAGCTATCAGAAACCGCTGAAACTGGCTCTGAAAGCAGTAGGTTTTACAATTAACCTATTCCTATTTCCTACTTTAATATATTCTTTAGGAGTATTAAACATGTTTGTGAAGCTTTAGACTTGAATCTTTGAAACATTCCAAACTACAAACTGTTAAGATAAACAAATGTTTTAAAATGATCGAATAAACCCTAAGCTTGAAACACAACAGAACTTGTTGTGGACTAATAATGGTGAAGCTCGTGGACGGAGTATTAAATGGACCTGGCATTAAAATAACAATAATTATATGAGAAGGATAAAACTATAGAATCACTAGTATGAGAGAGCGAGATAGACAACTTTTTTTTATCCTTCTCTGCATATGCAATTTTATTGTATGGAGCCAGCTCTGGCTCCCAGTTCTAGTGCGCCCATTGGCTTTCAACCGCTGTCATGTATGACCCGACCAAATTGTGTTGTTCATTTTATCTTATAGCATATGTATCACATGTTCATCATTATAGTCAGGTTTTATCTCTATAGCTAATTCATTTACATATGCTAATGTCTTGTCTATTTAATTTTCCGTCTACGGTGAGCTGTAGACTGCGTTATTGCTACATAAAACATCTGTTTAGAATAATGAAGTGCATGTTTAATTTAACAATAGATCAAATCTAGACGTTGATCATAGGTACAGTGTAATTTAAGTATCATGCAATATGAATCATTAGACTCGATGGCACACAACTTACTAAGGCCCAATCAATTTTAATTGTGAAAAACTATAGATAAGTAAAACTAATACAACAGTTTCTAAGTGTGCAAGGCTCAATTCTCACTGAGATCAACTTGTGGCTTGAAGCAATCAGTGTCAAATAAACTTTATCATTACTAAAATATGAAGTGTTGCTTGAGAGAATCGAAAAGGTTGAGTGGCTGCCCACAGCGTCACAAAAAGTATAGCGATTATTATCTCTTTGCAAAACTACTTGCCAAATTAGATACTGTCCGCCTATGCTCATTCAGTGTGGATTGAGCCTAACTTGAGTCTTTAACATCACTTTTTCTTAGTCTTCTTGTTCTTATTAACTTTTCTTTTAATATTCTTCTTAGATTTTTTTCTACTTGGTTCACTATCGGAACTCGAACTAGAACTACTTGATTCTGAACTACTAGAACTAGAAGAGGAAGAAGTACTGCTACTACTTGATGTAGAAACTTTCTTTTTCTTTCGTTTGAGTGATTTTTTCTTTTTCAGTTCTTCACGTGATGAGCTTGATTCACTTGAACTTGATTCTGATGAACTTTTTGAAGATGAAGTTGATCGCTTACGTTTCTTTTTCACAGTCTTAGAATTCTTCTTCTTTGTTTTATCACTATTGACCTTTTTAGAACTCTTCTGTTTCTTTGCAGATACTTTTGGTGTTGGTGTTCTTGTATCTTTCTCTTTGTATTTGACTAACTCAGATTTTTCTTTTTTAGAACGATCAGATGATTCAACATTATTCTCTTTACAGCGGTTTTCGCTCATTTTGTTTTTCTTTTCTGATGATGTTAAAGATTTTGTTTCTTTGCTTTTCTCATTATATGTTTGGATTCCCTCATGTTCTGAGGCATATTCTTTTATCATCTCATTTTCTTTTGAATTAAGGCTATCAGTTTGTTTATGGTTTTCAGTTTCATTATCTTTTTCTATATTATCAGAATGAATTTCATCTTCATGTCTATCCAAAGACACACAACTCACATCATTTTCGGATCTCATTAGCTTTTCTTCTGATAGATGTCTTTCCACAGATTTTTTTGCACTTGACTCATCTTGGGAAATGTCCTCAGAGTCATTTCTTTTTGATCTGCTATTGCTTCTTTCACTTTCATTTCTTGAAGATTTAGAGTGAGATAATTTTGATCTGGATTTAGATCTACTGGTCTCACGATTTTTAGATTGAGTGTCCCTAGATTTCTTTAACAAAGACCTACTTCTACTTCTTCTAGTTTTATTATGTTTCTCTCTATATCTTCTTAAGGATTTATCTCTCGATTTGTCTCTTCTGGAGCTGCTGGTTCTCGTTCTGTCATTCGATTTTCGACTTTCTTTTCTGTGCCTCGAAGAATCTCTGTGTCTTGACCTACTTCTGTGTCTCCTAGTCGAGTCTCGTGAACTAGTTTTATGTCTCTCAGTTCTTTCTTTTTTCCTATCTCTTTCGCTTTCAAGTTTTCTGTCTCTACTTTCACGGCTTCTACCTCTGTAGCTTTCATGTTTTCTGTCTCTGCTTCTTTCATGTTTTCTATCTCTACTGCTTGCATGTTTTCTGCCTCTGTCTCTACTTTCCTGTCTTCTACGATTGTCTTTATCCACTTGTCCATTATCACAGTCTCTTTTGTCCTTATCGCTATACTCTTGTTTCTGGGAATTATTGTTCTGATGTTTGTCTTTTGAATCATTATTAAAGTACTTGATACCTCTACCTTTTCCCATCCATCTCATCCTAGATACTGACTGAGAGAAGTCCACATGAATGCGCCTGTCATCAATCAGTACATTGTCCATCTTGAAATAAGCATCCTCACAGGATTTCTTATCAGAAAACTCAATAAATGCATATTGCAAAGAATCACCTGTCTTTTTGTCTCTTATCACTTCACAACCAACAATTTTCCCAAAACGACTGAAAATAATTTCCAAGTCTTCGTCTGTAGTGACTGGGTTCAATTTGCAAACAAAGAGCACATTTTCAGGGGGAGCTATATCGGCATCTGGTAAGTCACCCACAATCTCTAAGATAGTTGCTCGAGCCTTAGCTTCCTTCTCCTCAATAAGTTCCTGGATTTCTTGAGCAGACTTACCTTGAGCTTCATCTATATCTTCATCGGGAGCGATTCTACCTCCCTTTAGTCTTTCTGCAGAAGGAGATGGCGACCGGGAAGGGGCTCGGAGAGCAGGAGGGTCATTAAAAGGGTCCTCTAGTACTACTGTGTGGGTGATCCTCACGTCACGGTAAGGTCGGTGACTCTCATCACAAATGACATCGTTGAGCATTCGTAAGACGTCGTGGCCCTCTGTTACTTCGCCAATAACACAATGCACACTGTCTAACGAGTCCAAGTCAGGAGCCAGAGTGAAAAAGAACTGCGATCCAACCATCATATCGCCGGTGCACACCATAGCGAGCGTCCCTGTATTCGTGTGGCGAATTTTAGGCAGTTTCTCGCCAGAGAAGAAGCGCTTCTCTGGCCCCTCCAGTAGACCGAAAATTGACTCCCCACCGGATCCTTCCGCTGTGGGGTCTCCAGTTTGAGCTATGAAGCCACTACGTATGGAGTGGAATAGGTTAAAGTTGTAATATTTCATTTTGCATAGCTTCAAGAAGTTCAAACAAGTCACGGGTCGCTGGGTTAAATACAAGTCGACGGTAATATCACCGAGAGTGGTTTCGATTACGACCGACATCTTAAAACACTTTATAAATATTTATGGTTAATATATTATCACCATTTCATTTAGAAAATTAGTAAATTATTGCATTTAGTTGACACATCACACACGCTTTTCAGCAAAAAAATGTTTGACATGATTCATGAAGTTGACGGATAACCTCAAATGAATATGAAAGTCATAACATACTGTCAAACTGTCAAAAACTCATACGTAGCTTCAAAAATAGGAATTTGAAAGTTTTTATATTGTAAATATGTTTTATTTTATTTATAATGTTTCACATTTGTTTCATTTCAAATAAATCGCAACTTATTTAATTTTATTTTTTTCTGTTAATTTTTATTTACTATATTTTGTTGTGTGGTCTCTCATTTGATTGCACGCCATCTGTACTCGTGTACCTGAACATTAAATTTGTAATGTGCAGCGTTGTTGATAGCATAATGTAGCATAGTGGTAAACTAACAATATTAATTTTTAGGCGTGACGCTAGATGGCTCTAATCCAAAATTTTACTTAATTCCATAATTATATGAAAATAGAGCTGGCGCGTACTATTAAATTATGCTGTGCTGGCTGGAAAAAACCCAGTTGTCTATTGTCTGTTGTCTTACCTGTAGTGACAACTATTTTTTTTTCAGATTTTGTTCCCAGTTTTCCTAATCTAAGTTTACCTAATCTACGGTATCCATGAGGATTTCCACCTTCCACGGATAAATAACCTAACCTAACCGAGCAAACCCCGAGCTCTACGGTATCCATGAGGATTTCTCCCTCCCACGAAAAAAAAAACCATAACCTAATCGGTTTATTCCCAACGTCCCCCACTAAAACGTTCCTCAGTGGGGGACGTTAGGACATATTTTTAATTTTTGTCCCAACACGGGCGCCAGTTGGGGATGTTCTAGGACATAGTATTAATTTTTGTGTCAACGGCCGCCAGTGGTGGTCATTGGGACATTAAAAATCATATTTTATTTTTAGTGTTTTATTTCATTACAATCTAACTATACCAGATCAACATACACTTTTGGCTGTCGAAACTGGTTATCAAGTTTTATTTTTTATTTGAATTTTGTAAATGTGTGTCCTCTTATTGGCCAAACTGCTTGATCTTTTCGGCAGAAATTTTGTACAAAAACAGTCAATAAGTCATAGTAGGACATAGGATACTTTCTTTTTAACCGACTTCTAAAAAGGAGGAGGTTCTGTGTTCGTCTGTATATATATATATATATTTTTTACGTACCTATTTTCGCCAATTGTGAAACGATTTAAAAAAAAAAAATTTAGTTCGAAAAGGTATACTCCCGAGGTACCATTATCATCAAGTCAGGATCTAATGGAGGAATCTCAAGGAAATCGAGAAAAACCAACTAACTAACAATGTAATGATATCTTAGAAGTCAATTTTGACCCACTTCTTGGTTTCCGATTGAGCTGAAATTTTGCATACTTATGTAAGTTTAGTAACAATGCAATAATCTGGTACTATTAAGCTGATCTGATGATGGAGTCAGGAGGTGGATAGTGGAACTTCTCAACGGCAAACAGCAAAGACACGAAATTTTGTAAATGGATTTAACTGTAATATAGCCTGTTCTAAACTCCATCATGACTATATGGCTGCTGCACCCAGCGTTGACTTCCGGCGAGGGAACTCCTCAACGGTGAACAGCCCTGACAAGAAATTTAATTTTTATTAAAATTTCTTTAGCACTAATAAGGGTAAAATAAATTGATTATAAAACACCGACTATTATACTCACTACTGTTTGTTGTCGACTGTCTCGACCTAGGTTTCAAGCATGTCTGATGCACATCCTCGGGAGTTCGCAGCGAGATCGCGACGAGCGATGATTCAAACTCACGATAACTATAAATCTAAAGTAAAATAAATTATTAAAAAAAATTAAACCGTCTTCTAAACCAAAAATAAGCACTCAAAAGCGAAAAATAAATTAATATAATTATTATAAGCGCTACCCACTCATCTATTTTAAGTCGGAGCCAGCCAAGTCTATTAGTTAGTAGATAGATACTATGTATGTAGTAGGTAGATACTTGTAGGTAGTATCTATCCACTATCTATTCCCGTCCCGATATTTTCTAGTTCTCATATTTACAAATTTCAATTAAAAAAAACTTGACACCACATTCGACTGCCAAAAGTTTATGTTGATCTGCTATAGTTAGATTATACTGACAAAACACTGAAAATAAATTTTTGATTTTAATGTCCCAACGACCACCACTGGCAGCCGTTGACACAAACTGCCCGTGTTATTGGGGGACGTTGGGAATAAACCACCTTACCTGTTTCCATCTGTCACCACTGAGGACGAGGCTAAGGACAACTGGGAACAAATACTGGGATTTTTTTCACACATGTCACCAGTGGGGACAAAATATAGGGGACAACTGGGAAAATGCCCATTTTTAGGGTTCCGTACCCAAAGGGTAAAACGGGACCCTATTACTAAGACTCTGTTGTCCGTCTGTCTGTCTGTCTGTCTGTCTGTCTGTCTGTCTGTCTGTCTGTCCGTCTGTCACCAGGCTATAGCTCATTAACCGTGATAGTTAGAAAGTTGAAATTTTCACAGATGGTGTATTTCTGTTGCCGCTAGAACAACAAATACTAAACACAAAATAAAGTTAAAAATTAAAGGGGGTCCCCATACAAAAAACGTGTTTTTAAACGCCATCTATCTAATTAGTTTCGGCTAAATGACATAGATGGCGCTAGTAAATGAGCGCCCCGTCTTTCTAGATCGCGATCATACCAAATATTCTTGGTAATATCAATTAATCAAATATATGAGGTTGAAACTCTGTTATGTTTCGTATTGTACGGAACCCTCCCTAAGTGTGCGATATGAGACGCGATGCTGACTCGCACTTGGCCAGTTTTATTACCTGTCTAAGGACCAGTTTTACCGAGTCATGATAAAGTGACAGATAGTTATCTGACAGATGACGCCGTATAAAAGCTGTCAAAAATGTGTCAGAGTTCCTGATAAGGGATATCAGGAACCAGTGAAACTGGCCCTTAGTGTAATTTTTTTAAAGATATAAGGTAACATGGACAAGCACGACTCTCACCTGATGTTAAGCGATGACATCTACTTACCTATTACAGATAATCTATAAATATAGGCACAATGGACATGACATGAATAGTCCAAACATTTGTCTCCACATTCTAAGTATGTAAAACTTGGTTACCTTCCTATGCATCCGTCTATCTACAGTGGGTACGAAAATTCCAATATCAAGGTGTCGGACGCAGGCAATGCACCTACTCACGTTACTAGAAAATCTAATAAGGGCCGTTTCGTTCACCCTCCATCCGTTTCACCCCTAATAAAGTGAGTATTGAAAATTTACCAACCATTCTTCGTGGAATATAAGGTTAGCCCGGTTTGACGATCTTATCCAAAACACAATATTTTCAACTCTATTTTAGCTTCTATAAGTTCCATCGACAACTGAATCTCGGTGTTTAGAAGTGGCTCGAAATTGTTCTGGCGAGACGAAGCCTCGTAGATATAAAAGTTTGCCAGATGGAAAATATGAAATATACAGCGCGTAGTCGCATTCACACCCTTTTGAATTCAAGCTGTCGATTTTAAATCAATTTTAACAGTTGCTGAACAATATTAATTTGTGGAAGTGGTGTCGTCAACTAAGTACTACCTTATACTATTATATATTCTGTGCCACTAGGAACTACTACTTTAAATATAAGTTATTCTAAAAGATACGAATAATGAGCGGCTCGGTACTTATCGTTTTTGGCCAACTTTGCGCCTAAGATCATCACCCTACCTACATATGAAATGCATAATCTCGCGGCTTCGTTCGCGTTGCCTACAGTAAGTTAGTAACATACAATATTTTTTGTGTAGAATTTGTGTACTAATTTAGCCAGTATTCATAGTTAAAGTTTACGTACATTCAAGTCGTGAAGTCGAATCAGAGTCACATTCAAGTCAAGTTTAAGTCAGTCTAGTCCTAGTTGGATTTCCCTTAGTTAAGATGTGGACTTTACTGTGAAGGCTTTCAGTAAAATTTTGGTGTGAACGTAAAACGGCATGTTTTTCAACATTGTACTGCTTCCTTACACTCGCACACATACACCGACGTTAAATAGCTATTATTATATATAGCTATTAATCCACATTTATTACACATCAAAGCGCGGCAGAACACAATTTAAGGAAAAAATACAATGAGAACACACACACCTTTTTCACGTTCCCGAGAACCATACAATCTTTTACAAGCCGCATCAAACACAGAATATCCCTAAAATCCGTAAATAGATACCGTATACATTCACTATGCAATTTATTATTCCGTCACCCGCGGTTTCCATTGTAGATCTAGACGTATACCTACCCACAGAGACAACGCCAACGCTATATAATGGACAGTCCATTCAACTGCGCAAAGCGATGAACTTCTTTACGTCATCAATATACCTACCCATCACATCAGATAAAACGCACGAATAAGCATGCCAAACGTGCATGACCAATACCCACATATTCAAGATCTAAAAATCTCCTCCCACTCAATATTTAGTTGATCTACCGAAGCACAACGGAATCAAACTACTATAGCCCTAGTTCACCGAAGGCATCGGGGGCACGCGTAGAAACAGTAAACATTTGAACTAGTGATTGCACGGGTTGTTTGTCGTTCCGTGTGGCAGAACTGACAGAGCCTCTTTCGTGGGCACGCAACGACGCAACTGTACAACATGTCGTAAGTACGGATACAATACAAACTGCATTCCCGATAGACTGATGATGTTCTTGCCTGCTTTCCAGTAATCGTATTTATTCGTTAGTTGTTTACTAAACCTATTTGATCTGTGCTAGACGCGTCCTGCGGCTTTCTCTCTTTTAAAAAGTATCACAACAGTATACTACGTTTCAACTGCTAAAGAAAATCATCCGCAGTTGAACTAGTGGGAAAATATTCCCCCTAGTTCAACCGGTTGAACTTTCTGGTTGAACTAGTGGGAATGACCCCGAATGTGCAATAAATGATGTGACCTTGTGCATAATGTCATCCAAATCGGTCGTTTAGTTATCTCATTGAAATTGTCGAAGGATTTAAACTTTAAAGACAACTAGTTAGGGACATGGCTGACCAATTGTTGTGGTAGGACTTCGTTTTGGCTTTGACTATCTACCAAATTAACACCTGTGGCAAATATTGGTAAGCAGAGTTATATGTATGATATGATGTAATATTCATTGTTCCGGGTCTTCCGTCATCCATCTTCGATGCCCTACAGTTCAATACACGATTTCACCGACTGCATCGTCACTTATTAGCAAGTGAAATAGTATCTACAAAAATAATAAAACAAAAATTTCATATTAACTAAAGGCAGTAAACCATAGCAAGGCGTAACGTTACGCGATAATTATGTATGTATTGTGTATCTACATGAAAAAGCAATCAAATCGCGAGAGCGCGTCAAACCGAAGCTACAAATAACGCCTAGTATATTTTTAAGGCGGGAAAGACCAGGGGGCGACGCTTCTATTTCCATACAAATGTTGCATAATTTAAAAAGAAACTGTCTCAACGTGGCGTTTCAGTTATAAAACCAGCATTTTATACGTTTCATTACGCAGGACTTGAGACAACGATGCGTATTTGATGCGAAGGCGTCATTGTGTGCTAGCTTTTACTGGTTGTTACACTTTATGGGAATTTAATTTGGAATTATACGTTTTATTGAAACAGCGTTATTATTCCTAAATTTTCAATAATTCACAGAAAAGTTTTACTTGTTTATTTAGGATATCTACAATATACAACACACTATCAACCACTGTGATAGCCGTGTGAATAGCCGTAAAAGTTATGTCTTTTTCCAGAGATCAAAATACTCATAACTCACACCAAAATTCAAATATTATTCGCAGTATTGCTTCGTTAAATATTTAAATACCTGCAAATATCTGCATAATAGTAGTGAAAAAGAAATAGTATTAATGTAACTATTGCAAGTTAAAAAGTTAAAGTTTCAAGCGAAAAAACTTTACATCTCGTCGTCACAAGATCGAGATAACTCCATGTGATCTTATATCAACCAAAATACAAGCCAATAAACGGCGAACGTTTCCGCCCCAAAGATAGATTTAATCTGTTTAGAGTCTGCAGTAAAACGTCGATAAAATAAAGTGAGAGGAGCGCAAAAATCGCAAAAATCTCCTTCTTATCGCCACCGAGCGAGATTACACATAAAAATGTTAAATGATCTTGAACCGGTATTGAAAAAATACAGGGGAAATGGCTGGGGAAATTGGGTATTGTTCCTACGACGTAATGAAATGCGATGCATCAGTCAATTATTAAACCAACTTCACAAAAAAGGAGGAGGTACTCAATTCACCTGCATTTTTAATATTTGCTACCCCAGAACTCCGTATTTTATAAACCGATTTGGAAAATTAATTTTTCGTTTCTATTTGACAGACTATATTCCCGTCCCATTGTATTCCTATAGAGATCTGATAAGTATATCCAGAGATATGGAGATAAGCACCTCAAACTTATAACTGAAACTAACTCGCGCGAAATCTTAGTTATTAACAGACTTCAAAATAAACTGGCCAAGTGCAATTCGGACTCGCACTCGTAGGGTTCCGTAACACAGTAGAGTATTCTATAACTTTGAATTTTCGCAACTACAAAAATAACTTTATTTTTCATAGTGTTTATATGAAAAACAAAGTTGTACTTGCGGTCGCTATATCTCAATAACTGCTGACTGTATCTCGTTCAAACTAATTTTCGTTGTTAGTTTTTATTGAGATCTACAGAATATATTTTTTCTAGATTTTTCACTCCCTTACTTTAGAAGTTAGAGGGGGGGAAACACATTTTACCACTTTAGACGCGTCTATCTTTGAAATGATTGACTTTGAGAAAAAATGATTTTAGAAACCTCAATGTCATTTTTAAAGACCTATCCATAAATACCCCACACGTATATGTATGACGAAAAAACATTTTTTTTGTTCCAGTTCCATGTATGGGATGCCCCCCCTTAAACTTTTATATTTTTTATTTTTGTATAAAAATCGGAAAGCGGTTTACAGAATACATCTACCTACCAAGTTTCAATTCTGTAGTTCTAATAGTTTCGGAATAAAATGGCTGTGACATACGGACGGACAGACAGACAGACAGACAGACAGACAGACATGGCGAATCTATAAGGGTTCCGTTTTTTGCCATTTGGCTACGGAACACTACGGAACAAAAAATATAAAGTGTGAGACACTTCAAAGAAACATAATATTTGATTTACGCAGTGCAACATCTCTCGTCGGATTTGAAAACTGTAATGATTTCTTCCGAATGATTACGTAATAAGTAGTCATAGATGGCGCCACCAATGCATAATTGGTTTAACAAATGCAATCCACTAATTTCGTCGTATCGATGTATCGAACCGTGGCTTAATTGGCAGAGCACCTGGACGTGTAATCCGGGGAGTGCGGGTTCGAGTCCCGTCGGTACGATGAAATTTTGGATTGTGTTTAACAATTTACAAAAAATATAAAGTGTGAGACACTTCAAAGAAACATAATATTTGATTTACGCAGTGCAACATCTCTCGTCGGATTTGAAAACTGTGATGATTTCTTCCGAATGATTAACTTACGTAATAAGTAGTCATCATAAATAGAATTTTGACAATTTTCTGTTTCTATTTAAAGTATAAAATTCTTATTATGCATTTTTTTGGTTGGAAATGCCCTAGGCTCTCCGTCTCCTCTCAAATCTACCACCGTACCCCGTCAAATCTTATCCGATAAAAAAAAATATTACTATCGCGCCGTGTGAAGGCGGTTTTTGTCGTTTTGTAAACGATCTTAATTATTTTAATTTTGTATAAAAATCGAAAAGCGGTTCATAGAATACATCTACCTACCAAGTTTCAACTGTGTATTCTTAGGAATTTCGTAACTATTATACTAACTATTCCCAAATTATTAGTAGTTTCGGAAAAAAGTGGCTGTGACATACGGACGGACAGACAGACATAACAAATCTACAAGAGTTCCGTTTTTTGCCATTCGGCTACGGAACTCTAATAAAGTGTCATAATAATAATATTTTTAACCGACTTCAAAAAAAGGAGGAGGTTTCTCAATTCGACCGTATATATATATTTTTTATTTTATTTTTGTTCGCGGATAACTTCGTAGTTTATAAATCGATTTCGATTATTCTTTTTTTGTTGGAAAGGAGATATCTCAAGTGTAGTACCATGGTAATTTTATCAATTTATATCAATTTTACCAATTTTATCAAGGTCTGATAAGTATCTCCAGAGATATGGAGATAAACACCTCAAAATTGGTACTGAAAAATAATAGCGCGGCATTAAAGTCGGTTCTTTTTAGTTTTTTAAACGATCTTATGTTCCTTGAAACATAGCTAACTAAGATTGAATAATAAAATTGATAATTGATATTCGAATGTTTTATTTATTTACTTTCACAATAGAAGCAATTGTTGTTATTTTGAAAATTAATATTATTTTTAATTACATATGTGTATGTAATACATATATATGTACATAAATAGCAGAAAAAAGAATGATAGTAGTAGTTGATAGAGAGACCGAAAAGTGCTTTTTAGGGTTCCGAACCCAAAGGGTACCAACGGAACCCTATTACTAAGACTCCGCTGTCTGTCTGTCTGTCTGTCCGTCTGTCACCAGGCTGTATCTCATGAACCGTGATAGTTAGACGGTTGAAATGTTCACAGATGATGTATTTCTGTTGCCGCTATAGCAACAAATACTGAGAACAGAACAAAGTTAAAAATTAAAGGGTTTAAAAAAAAAACGTGTTTTTTACCTTAATCTCGGAATCTGAATCTGAATCTCGGAAACGGCTCCAACGATTAAATAAAATTAAGTATACAGGGGATTTCGGGGGCGATAAATCGATCTAGCTAGAATTAATTTTCAGAAAAAATTGTTTTATTCGTGTTTTCAATAATCAACTTTATCGATAATCAACTTAAAATATGACTCTATCCGACATCTATTGGCGAGTAGAAGTAGCTTTAGTGTTATTGTGTCGTTAAAGCAGTTAGTTGCTCTAAATTAAAAAAAAATAGTATTATTATTCGCCGATAGATGTCGGGGAAGAGTCACATTTTTCTGTTTAAGTAGCAATAATAGTGGCAAAAAATACCGAGCAAAGCTCGGTCAACCAGATATTTAATAATATTAATTGCTAACACTTTTGTGTTAACGTTCACTTTGTCGGTGTTAGAAGTTCGTTAGATAACGTTCGGGACCCTCCAGGTGCGGGACAAATGTCTGACTCGCACCTGGCCAGTTTTTTTTTACTATGACGTACCTTTTTTTAAATATAAATATTACATTATTATAGGCAAATATTAAAGGTACGATTTTTTTTTGTTATTGTGCCAATATTGTATCATGGTAAAAAATTATATATAAAAATATTTTTTTAAATTTTTCTATGATGCTATGATGTTATAAAGCTCTCAATTTTTTTGTATAATAGCTATTATTAGTCCTAAATATATATAAAAAAATTGGATTAATTGCTGCAGTCTGTCTTGAAAAAATTTTTTTTTTGTGTTTTACCTTTTCTGCTTTAGAAAAAAAAAAACAATTGAGTTACAGATCTCAAACTTTCAGAAAATAAATATTTTATTAGAACCTACATGTCGTATAAATATCAATCAGATTTCTTCCGGGGGCAGATTGTATTAGCTTATACCCCTAGGGCCTTTGGAAAAGTTTGAATGAGAAGGTAAACTTTATTTTTAGGGTTCCGTACCTCAAAAGGTAAAAAAGGTACCCTTATAAGATCACTTTCTTGTCCGTCTGTCTGTCTGTCTGTCTGTCTGTCTGTTCGTGTGTCACCAGCGATTTTCTCAGGAGCGGGTGGACCTAGCAAGTTGAAATTTATACCAGATACTGAGATTTATAATCCCTATTAGGTGTGTAAAAATCAAGGTCCTGAGTGAACACGATACAAAGATATGGGCAAATTTAGATTTTCGCGAAAACTTGTAATTACCAAAATGTACCTTCAATTTTAACTTTTTTTTGGGTCGAAAACCTATAGGGTACTTCCCTTTGACCTAGAATCATGAAATTTGGCAAGAAGCCAGTTGTCATAGCACAAATAAAGGAAAAATTCAAAAAAATAAAAAAGAGTTGAAAGTCAAAGGGTGTCCCCATACAAACATAGTCTCACTCCAATCAAGATAGGCCTCTGAGTTATATAAGCGCTCATACAATTTGGAGGTCCAGCTTAATTGGTACCAACTAACGTTGGTACGGAAGTTTCGGTGGGCGAGTCCAACTCGACTTGGCCGGTTTTATTATGCCTTATTTTATGCCATAATTCAATAATATGATGGCAAATTTTATGCATTTGTTGGAGTGGTTGGTGTTTTGGCAAATTTAAAATTATTACCAGGCAGAACTACGTCCAAAACTACGCGAGCCCTCACAAAGCTCGGCTTTTAGCTATTTTATCAAGTCTATTTAATACATATATGTAATAAGCACATTTTCCGTGTAACCCACACCAAGACAAAATGTAACTCGACCAAAATTCTTATCTGTTTTCAGATTCCCCGTGCTTCTATGTATCGCATCGTATCTTAGCGTGTGGCCTGCATCTGCAAGGGGTCGCGAAATGTTTGTGACAACACGACACGCCGCTGACTTGTCGTCTCTAGGAAATGTAATCTGCGCGGCTAATGTCGACCAAACACCCGACAACTTGACTGAACTATAATGAGAACGACTTGAAACAAAGTGCAGAGTGCTGATTGCTATTTTTGGATGAACAGGATATAAGATCTAAGTTAGAAGTGTCTATGTAAACTAGAAACATAATTTCTCATTGTGATACCTAAGCTCTCTTTTAATTGCTGATACAAAGTAAATATACTGTGTTGTAACGCGCCTCCTTGAAAGTGGATGACTGAGGTTATGGACTGGTTCAATACACATTCACGTCTCATTTACTTCTGTCTAGCCGCTACACAGAGTACAATAATTTGTCAGATTGAATACCGGACAATTTTAAAGTTTGGTATGTAGTACGATAGCTACAGTTTATCGTTCACACAAGTTTGAAATAGGTTGAGAGAAATAGGGCTAGGTGAGAGAGTTATTTTTTATTAACCTATATTGTCCCACTGCTAGGCAATGGTTTACCCATGTTCTTCCAATTCTCTTTGTTGGTTAAAGTAAATACATATTTCTTACTAGTACGATTTCTGTCGTAGTAACGACAGAAGAATGGGGCGTGGATTTGAATTTCGATTTTGATACTTCATATATACGAGTATGAAGCCCGACTGTCTGTTCCTCGTTATAAATGAAACCACCGTTCTATCCTAAGCCAATAACACTAAATTATTAAAACTCCCCTGATCAAACAAATCAAACTATTGAAATTGTAGAATCAGTCCATGTCTACACGCGCTATAAAAGAATATTTTACGATATTACCATAGAAGTAATGGTATAAATAAAGAAGGAGTCGTGACGCTGCGTTGGTGGGCCGATTGCCTTCGATTATTGCCCCGCGGAGAGTAATATCCTTTCTTTCGCAAATGTTTTAAGGGAATGTTATTTTTTGGCGTCGGTCACATCTGGCGGGGTCCGTTCGTGAAATTGAGGCTATCTGAGTGTCTCCCGAGGAGCACTTGGGGCAAGGGTCACTTACGTTAAGTAGCCTCTTTATCTCGCACGTGCGCTAACATCGGCAGGTGTGCGCCCATTGTGATTGAAATTGGTAGGGACGATTTTTATTGCCGATGCTGATGGTATTGCTGTTTTTATGTTGCTAATCTAACGGTATGTCTGCCTCAATGAATTTTACTTTTGTTCTAGTGCAGGCTTGCTTTGATCAAGATTTGAGTTCGTTTCTTGGATTTATTTTGTTTGTTTTTCTACTATCTGAGCCCCCGGTGATCGCTTTAGGTGTCTACTGTTCATATGGGTACCCATGTGTCGCATAAGTGTAAAATGTGATCAAAATCGGTTGGAGCGTTTGATGATAAGGGGATCGATTAGACCGTATTCCTACGTAGTAATATGCTATTGTTTTGTATACACATTATTTAAAAAGCATTTGGTTTTTAATATCACAATCCGTGTTATATTATAGTGCATTTTCTATGCTAAAAGGAGTTTTAAGCAAGCGCAACAGTTACTGGCTTATTACTAAGTACACAAAATAATGCTCAGTGGAAACGTTACCATTTTTTTCACAGTTAATAAAAATCTGTATTACAATTTATAAACAAGCATTTATTTTCGCTCATAATACAATACTGATCTCCCCCTCTTTCACTCTGTAACCACAGAGTTCGTAGTCGATCTTCTATTTTTCACCGCTAGAGGCGCCACCCACTCGGTTAGACGTACCATGCAGGCTTTATTACAGCAAAACGCTAACACAGTGGACATACAAGCTCTTGAATATTATTTCGTTACAATAACGATGCAGTCTAAGATGGAACCATGCTTGGAAGTGAAAGATGGCGAGTCGAGTCGAGAACTAGGAGAAGGCTGACAACGGAGATTTGTCCAATCTACACACTATGTCCAATCATATCTTCCGAATGGGGGCTACCGTTTATTCGAGGGTGATTTTTCTCACCAGGAAGCGCCACGGAGTAAAATGTTCCTAAGGACAGCTGTACAGCAATACAATTTTACAATTAAATGTCATTATGAATGTTATGTCAATGTCAGTTTCAGGTATATCCTTAACTCGTTCGCTGCTGAAAACACACACCGTGCGTTTTTTCGATTTTTGGTATCGGAAGTAAAATTAAAAAAAAAAAATACATGTTTATTTTAAATTAATTTTTTCACAAGGGGTGCGTGTGACCTTCTGCTGTTGGATTTTAGTTTTTACTTGATGCCACGCCTACGAAAAAAAATAATAAAAAAATAATTTAAAAAATGAAAAAATATGCGAAAAATAGCCCACATTGGACTTATAGCGCCCAATATCTTGTCGGACTCCGCGAAAGGATTGTACTGGCTACATGTCTTTGTTCGGTAGGTGGTTCAAGCCACAATTGAAGCCTTGCACCAATAGTCAGCACCCAGGGTTTACGTGTAGGAAGCTTGCTGGTAACAATGCTATGACGTTACCTCTTCTTGACTTCACGTTATAAATCACGTTAGCGCTCGATATAACATCAGTTAAGACTTAATTGTTCTTGTTTCTTTGATGAATAAAGCCAAACTCCACTTAGATCGCTCCTAAGTAGTCGTTGTAAGACTGCAAGATAGTTGATCAAGGAGGAAGCAATTCACCACCAATCTCTGTTCAGCCACGTATGTAGATGAACTAATTTATGACAGTTTAAGATTTCATAAATTTGACTCGAAATAATTGGAATTCTCAGTTCCATCCAAATTAATATAATACATAGTTATATATAATAACTTCATATAGTCTGTATGGCGGGTAGTTTACGATCGTTACCTAAAAGGTGAGTGTACAATATATTCTAATCTAGCGTCTATAGGAAAGCAGCAAGCTACAAGCCAAAGTTTTACCGTGTGTGTGCACTCAGCTATAATCGAGCGCATGCAGCTGCGTCTGAGAAATGAGCAGCATAATAGGGATTTACCGCAGATTGTATCGATATCGACGTAACATTTAGACTACGATTAGACTAGCAGCTCCTAAATTCACTCGATTTTTCTTGGTCTGCCTATTCTGTCAGTGATTGTAAAGTTATTCAGTTATTGTAAAGTGGAAAAGTTTTTAGATTCAATAATTTTCCCTTGTCTTATTTGCGTCTAGTGAAATTAAATGATATACGAAACTCAACAACCAGATGTGTCAGATTAACAGGTGTAATGAAATATAAAAACTTCTGACCTATAGTTTCAAAATAGAATTCAAAGCTAAGTTTGTTGGTAAAAAGCTTGGCATTCTCAAAAAGGTAGTTCTCGCCAGAATAGCTTCGAAATCTGTGCTAAGCATAAGTCCGATCTTGTCCTGCTGCCATTTCTGGGACAGCTCAGCTAAATATCAGCTGGAAGGTATAGATTCCATAGACGAGCTGGTTATAGGTAAAACTAAAACAGCAAAAAATAAGCTTAAGAACCTCGAGCATCGGCGTAGAGTAGCTTGTTTATCGATGTTCTATAAGATATACATCTACGAGTGTGCGATTCACTATCACAATCAAGCAGCAAGGCATACCATCAATAAACGTCATCCATACATGGTGGATATTCCTACGACCCGCACCAAATATTTTGGATCGATGATCATAATTTGAACCGCAAAAGATTGTCGGCCGACTTGTTTCCGAGTAGCTATAACTTGGGAGTCTTGAAGTCGGGAGTCTTCAATTATTTAATAGGTGGATAAATTAATAAACCACCACCATTTTACCACCATCAACTGCGCAGTAGTTTTGGAACCAAATAGCTTAATGCGTGATGATGGTAAAGGACCTGACGGTATGACATTAATACCATGGAAGTTGGGGCGGCCCTTGGTATGGGACGCTACTTGCGTCGACACTTTGGCACCGTCACATCTTCCCAGTACACAGAAAAAGGCTGGTGTGGCCGCAGAAGCAGCTGAAAACCTCAAAAGGCACAAATATAGTGGTTTAGACAGCTGCTACCTATTTGTGCCTTTTGGGGTTGAGACTCTAGAACCGTGGGGATCGGGTGCACACAGCATTTTCAAAGATCTTTCCACACGCCTGGTTGAAATGACACGGGACCAAAATGCTGGCATATATTTAACTCAGAGACTAAGCATCGCCATTCAACGGGGGAATACAGCCAGCATTTTGGGAACTTTACCTACTGGTAGTGGTTTGGTAGACTAAATTTTAGTTTTTATGGTTTTTTATTAGGTATATTTATTTGTTTATAGTTAGGTAGTTTTAAAAATATAATAATGTATATAATGTAATAGAACTTTAGTTAAATGTAAACAAAAAATTTGTAATAATAATAAATAACGTAATAAATCTTACTCTTGAGCCTGTGTTAAAAAAAAAAAAATAAACATCATACAAAATACAGTCAGACATAAAGAAATGAATCTAAAACAGAATCGAGCGTGTCTGGTAGAATAACCAGCTGTGTGCTGATGCGCTAGAAGAACTTCAACATCACGACCCACTTTCGTCACCATAAGACATCAGGATAGGCAAAGCCTCACCACTTTTTAATAATATTTCAAGAATTTCTCGTCACGTCAACAATCAATAAGAGTGATACAAGTATCACCCTTCAAAATTTAAAATCGACATCTCACACCGACAGGGGGCAACCCTTGACGCCGCCATATGCCGCCCCCGCCCTTAAATTACTGAAGTTCGTGCTCATAATAGAGAGATATGCCTTTAATATCTGCCGGAACTGCTCTGTGTTTACTTTTTACCCCGGTTCTTATATTACAGAAGGATATTAGAGTACAGAGATGCGCTTATTACAATATTCGGTGTGTTTATTAAGTGCCTATTGGGGTGATTTTGTTAATTGACGCTTAATTAAGGTGGCATCGTCAAAATATCTGCGGGATTGTAGAGTTGTCGAGATGCTATAATCAAGAGCTCTTGTGTTTGATTAAGTATAACTGTTTACAACATATTTATTATATTGTATGATAGGTGATTATAGTAGCTCTCTTATTTGAAAAGTTTTATTAATGATGAAGAAGTTGGTTGAAAATATGAAGAAGACTGACCACAAGGGGTCGTTTTAGAATAAAAAGACTACAGAGGTATTTTCAAGTTGAATCTCACACTTTACAACACCATTCAACACCTTAACACAAAAATTACAGACATAAAAGTCAGTTTGCTTGTGGTTTCATGGTCAAACGGCTGTACCGATTTGGATGAAATTTTACAAAAAGATAGGCTGGAATAGGAGAAACGGTACTTTCTAACGCGTGCAAAGCCGCGGGGTTAGCTACTTACTTTTACGGTCATAAATGTGTAACATTTGCCATTACGGAGAAGATGTTTCAGTTCATTACAAAATGTAATACTTTAATCTGAGTATTATAACAATACTGTTACTTTTCACGAATAAATAATTAAACAATTTTCATCGTAACACTTGAAATGACGCGTTCGAAACACTCAAGCGGGGCGCAAACAACACAAAATTGGTTGTCAGAAAACATAATGTCGACCAAAGAAAAGGGTTGGGTCGCGTGCCCTTTCCTTCTTGACATTTTAAATTGTTTATTTGCGAACAAGTGTCAAGTTATTTATTCAGAGACGGTGTTCGCGTTTTGCCTCGCACGATGTGAGCTGTGTTTACCTTTGGAATGTTAAATAATGTATGCGAGTAGCAACTGTGCGATTTACTCGAATTTCGGATGTATATAGATATTTTATATATGTTAGGTAGAGCTAGACTATTGCAAAGCCAGCTAATTGGTTTTTTACTATCTGTATTATTGTATAAGATATTTTTAAAATTGCAGATAGCCCTTTGTTTGTTCACTATCTTACCTGATGCTATCTAGGCGATATAATATAAAAAATATAACAGAGCACAAAAATAATAACCCGTCTTCCAAACATTGGTCCCTTATTAAATTACTCTCCCTCCGTCTTACCAATTTTCGCGATCAGGTCACGTGTCCTGACGCGAGGTCCTGACGCGAGTTTAACATTTTATACCCATCCCAAAAAGTTCACAACGCCGCTAAAGTTTTCAATACAAAAAATCTAGTCTAAAATAATTTCCATTTTCCATTTATTTTTCTGAATGCTAACACGTGATTTACGCTAAATTTAGTGAACCGACTTTATTGATTCTTTTTTCGTGAGTAGGACATATTTTGCGAAGACAAAATAATTCACCTCACCTTTGTTTCTATCTTACTAACATTTACCGTAATAACATCTGTCAAACACTAAAATCAACGTGAAGAAAAGAAAATGAAAATGAAGGGTGTAATAAGTTTGACGTGTGTATTTGTGTATGTATGTGTCTGTCTGCATCATAGAGCCTAAACGAATAAACTGATTTTGATTTAGTTATTGTTTGATTTAGAGAGTTCTTGGTGATTCATGAAAGTTCGTTCGACTCATAGGTCTGATCAATTCAAAATTCGGTATCCTGTTAGCATTGACCTGATGCTGGGGCATCTCCTGGAATCTACAGAGAACCCTACTCCTCACCAACTTACAACAGATATGTCGTGTTTGGAATCATTGGAATGTTCTCAATGAACAAATTATACATAGATAAGTGGTTTTAAATTTCGAATGTGTGTATCATTATTTTTAGTCTTCAAAAGTTTCTTGGTCTGATGGACATCTTCAGCTCACGCGGCAAGTGAAGTTGTTGGTTCTTTAGTTTTTATACGATAACTTATATACCTACCTATTATTGGGATAAAGTATATTTAATAGCTAATTAATGAAATAGCTGACAGTGACTGGAAGAGAAGAGCTGAAGACAAAGCTCAGTAGCGTGCATTGGGAGAAGCCTATGTCCAGCAGTAGGCTGACGTGGGCCGATAATGATGTTGATGATAACGATAGAATGTTTCTCCTAAGAGCCCTTCTATCTTTTGTCCAGCTTGACTATCGATTAGAGGAAAACGAAATACATTTAGTCAAATTAACTAAACAAAACAATAGTTCAAACTAGTAAACATAAAAAAATTAAATTGAGATTTTTTTATTCTAGGTAGTGCGTTGCTGAAAAGGCCTATCTCAGCACTGATTTAATTGAAGGTATGAAGTACTTTTATAACTATAATTTCAGGCCAAGATCTATGGAGATCATATCAAGCTCTATAGAGTAGTTATAAATACTTTTAATTTAGTCGTCACTGTGACACAGTTGGACAAATACCTCTGCCAAACCTTTCCGAACATCTTTACCCAACGCTACCTCAGACCATTCCACCTCAAATAATATAATTAAAAACTATTATTCCACGAAGGCAGTTCGTCACGGCACCCGCAGCGGCGGTTAGCCAGAAAACGGTAGCGTGATTAGGGCCGCCGCACACCGCACGCGTTTGTTTTGATACGTCGCTCGCCTCTGTGGCCACACGACATGTAAGTTCAACCCGCAGCGGACAGTTTGTGGCCAACCTTATACTCCAGTACGTCACTTGTTAGGTTAGGTTAGGGTTTTGTAGTGGTCCTGAGAGTGTATGCTAATTGTGTTATTCGGAATTGGGTTCGATGATTCTATCAAGTTGCAGTATTACAAAGTTAACTATCTTCGACCAGATCATCGCTTACCCCCCAGGTGAGACAGTGGTCAAACGCTAGCCTATCAGATATTAAAAACAAATTTAATTGCCTGAATATTTATTTTTCTATAATCGCGTGAATGTTAGACTATATATAAATAGAATACAAAATGACTAATCCATCGCAATTTTTTGTACATTACATTCAATATAAGCTGACATGGCCTCAGTTGGTTATAAAGCCAACTACAGAAGTATTACATCTTATAGCAGGACGTATGAAGAAGGTATGTAGATGAAGATGTTTGAGTTTCATTTCAATGTATCACATTCAAATTGCCTCGGCAGTGAATTATAATGAAAACGTTTCTAGAATGTATTTTAGCAGACAGAAATTAATATGAGCGAGCATAAAGCGAGCTAGGCTAAATAATTTAGTAATTAAAATAAGAAACAAACAGATAAGAGAAACCTATGAATAGCGTCGAACTAAATAGGCTGGTATATGATAATGACGTCAACAAAACAGGTCAGACCCAACAACCAAGACTCAGAAACCCGTCCGTACATACAACCGCTTCTCAAAACTCCATCAAGAAACTGTCAAGTTTCGCGCGTATTTCCTGCCTTCAGCGCATGCGTACAAGAAGAGCATCATGAGATCCTTCGTCTCTGTCTTCCCGAACGAGGTCTGCGGGTCGCGGCTAACCCCCGGCGCGAGGTTTGCGGCGGCAAAAATGTGTGTTTCGGTGTGCCGATAGCGGAGCGCCGCAGCCACGCCCAGACCCGCGCCCGCACGGCCCGCTAACGCGTCTTGAGCCACTTAGCTGATAAGACGCTGCTCACAGTGATATTTACAGCGATTTGTTTGGAACTGATTATTGAATCAGCTTCGAAAGAGTACGACTATAGATATAGCACTTTGGAGGCTTATTAGCGATATTGTTGAGATCAGGTCTGAGATGTTTTAACTTGGTTAGAGTGTGATGCGAGATGCTTTAAATAGCCGCTTACAACGATTTGTTCGCAACATACGTTGAGATAATATTTTGTATTGCTTGTGTAAAGTATGACGTGAGCGTTTTCAGGGTAAGTAACTATTTATGTGTTCTGTGGTTGTATTAGTCAGAGTCAGATTATTGTAAGTTAGGCTATAAGATATTTGAACTTTAGAAAAAAGAAGACGAAAAGAGAAGGTGTCACTTAGGTAGGACTAAAGCCTATTAGGTGTAGAGGATTTGATTCATATGTCACATTTCTAGATTTTTTTTATAAAAATTTAATGAAGTAAGTATATTATTGGTTATAAGTCTTACAAGTGTTGAGTGACTGCGTCATAGGTAAAAGAAGTAACGTTAGAAACAAAGAAGTAAAGTTATTGTATGATTTTGGACTGATTTCGTTGGTATGTAAAATAGAGAAACTGAGAGTTTATTGGATATGTAAGTAGTACAGAGTTAGTGAGTTTAAAATATTAACACATATTGTAAGGAATTCTCTGTGAACACTGTCTTAGTTTCCGGCCAGATATGGAGCCGCGAGCTGTCAAAATGGAGTGGGAAAAAAGGCGGGAATGTGGCCTCGCTTTATGTGAAGCTCGTCATTGCGCCAGACAGAGAGATCTCCGTCTAAGCCTATAGGTTAGAGTGGGACCGCGAACACAACGTGGTTTATAAGAAAACCCAAGACGTTGGGCGTGTTTGGCGGGTGGGCGTGTGGGTTTTATGCGTGTAGTGGTAGGGTGTCTATGTGTAGGTGAATGTGGACGCTGTGGCAATGCGGTCACAGGTGTGTGAGTCTGTGGGCCTCAGCCTGTCCTGGAACCGAGCTCATCCTTTTGTCAACGATACGACGCTATATCGGCCTGAGGCTTTAGTTATTAAAGTGGGCAGTTAAATTTTACTGCGATATAAAATTTCCATTGTCGGACGAAAGGGCCCTTTATGTGGGAACCCTTGGCATTGAACGCTCACCTGATGGTTATACGTACATAATAAAGTCATCGTTCGACAAACCAAATTAGTATACAGCGATTCGTAGAGTTTTCGTAGCGAATTGCTACAGCGTAGCTTGTAGACAAATAACCCCGCTAATGACTACAGGTAACTAATTGGAATGTCCTTTGAAGTGGGAGGATGGAGGATTTCCTGGTATAAATTGAGTCGTCTTCATTACTATGAGGAGTAAAACTGTTCATGAATGAAAATGACTTTTTTGGTATTTTACGTCACAGTTGTTTTGTTGCTGGTAAATTCTTGGGATGCTTATTGATCCAAAATAATGCTATATAGATTTCTGACAGCGTTATTTTAGATTCTGCTTTCTGCTATTTATACGTACATAATGACATAATTTTCGTATTGTTGACGAAAATATTACTCAAGTAGAAAAACGTAGAAACTTCGTTCTGCCAGCATAATTATGTGTTATTAGTAGGTCCATAGCATGTTTTTTTTTGTTATTTATGCTAAGACGTTAAATAGTTTTCGTATTGGCAATTTTTTATAGTGATTTTTTTATTATTTATCGGGGAAATAACATATTAGGAACACATTAACAGCCAAATTGGAGTAAGCTTCATCAAAGTATTTTTTTATGTGTCTATAATATATTTGTAAGAATGACATGATAAAGGTAAAGGATAAAAGGATGATTCACATTTAGAAAGCATACAAGATTATTTTATATTTTTTTATTGTGTTCTTATTAAAATACGGTTTTCTCTGAACAGAATACGTAATTTTCCACCAAACATCTGCCATAAGGTCGGACGGTCGTGATCCTGATATACGAATTTCTCTCAAGCCATGTACGTCTCGTGGCAACATATGGTTAGATCGTCGGGCGTAACACGTTTCGCGTTCTTGTCCCGCACCTAACTATCTCTTTTAATACTTATTTGTACACGCACACACCGGCGCGTCCCCCCGTGTCGCGTCACTGCAGCTTTTCCAAGTGTGAGTGGACTTCTTTCCCGTGCCCCTGTGTGCGCACGAATTTCTTTCGAGACGTAATAAGGGGACCGTTTCTTTCCCGCTAAGGTTTTAATGTCGACCACGATTCGGTGGCGGACGCGCGCGCTTTTCCGCGGTTACTGGCCGTAACTTTCTTTAATATTTTTTTTTCTTCGAGTGCTGTCAGTGCATTTGTTTTTCTTTATCTGTGCTTTTTTTCAAAAGGTTGGTTGTTGTTTAACGTTACCTAGTAAGAAATTTAATTAGCATAAAGTTTGTTAAGACCGTAAAGTTGGTTTGGAGGCGGGAGTTGCGTGTTGTTTTCCCACCGACCGCAGGCTCATTAGCCTGTGCGCACACTACGCGGAGATTAAGCTCCGAGATAAAGGCACGTGTTGTGATAACGCCGCCGTATGTGGCTTATGATCTATATAACATTTAGGGATGGTTTTGCTTACATGAAGTTTGTGTGTGAATGGGAAGTATGAATAAAATTATAGCAAGCGGTAGCTTAACATATATTGTACTGAATTCTTTAAATATTATAAAAAAAATACATATAAAACTAAGCTTAAACGATTTTATCTTTTTCCATTTAAAATATCACGCAATATGTTCGATTCATATAAGTAAGAAAATAATAATTTACTTCCCAAGCAATCTGAGCAATTTTATTGACTTCACTTTCATAACAGATGTGTTATATTTTTGGTTAGCTTAAAAATATAATAAACACTAATCCCAATATTTTAATGAAGTTCAAAAAAGTCCTAGCGCCAAAATTCCTTCATACTCAAAATAAATTTCTTCCTAACTACCTCACATCTCACACATTATCTCCCACTTTATTAGCCAAGCGGAAGTTGTTAAAAAGTGCGCGCAACTCCCATTAGATCCGGAACTTTCCACCTGTAATTGTCGCGTTCGCTCGAAATTAACTTCAGTGTCGATCCGCCTTTATACGGCGATGCTATATCGTTCAAAAAAAGTTTATTATTTTTATCATCAACTATATATATATATATATATATATATATCATTAACTATATAATGTATAACTGTGAATTTTAATGGATGTTGTTTTAATGTATATTGATTAAAATTACAACATTATTATCTGAACGCATAATTATTATGTGATTGGTTAAGTTTGTTGATGTTTCATTTTTTGCGAGAGATATTTATGCCGACGTCCTAGTTTCAGTCGTTCATAAGGTATAGATTCTTTGTTAAACATACATACTTTGGATTTTTTTTCTTATTTCCTTAATTTTACATGACAAAATAAATGCCAGAAGTATGACTAGATTATTTTTCTAATTTAATTTGAATTCTGCACAGGTAATTTTTTTAATCAAAAATTAACCATGCCTGTGTATTCATATTAATGTCATGCATTGAGTTTTGAATAACCGGCCAAATGCGTTTCAGACCACGCGCAGTGTAGGGTTCCGTATTAGCCTGTTATTCAATGCAAGTCTTTACCCGCAACTAGGTACTTCGTCTTTGTCACTTTAAAGGATTTATTCTAAGGATTTTGTATTTGGTACAAAATTATCCAACACCCAAGTTCAACGAATATTACTGCTAAACTAATAAAGTTATCTTAACCGCAATAATTTTACTTTAATGTTCATGAAATGCGCTATTATCACGAATTTTTCCAGATTTTTCAAGCCAGCAGTTTAGCTTTTAGAGGGGGGGGGGGACGCTCTACTGGAACAAAAATTTGCACTTTAAAGATTAATATTTCGTAAATGGAGCCTTCAATCGAAAAATGGTATTAGCAATCCTGAAGTCATTTTAAAGGACCTATTCACAATACCCAACACGATGGGGTAGACGACGAAAAAAAAATTCATCCCCACTTCTCACATAGGGGAGCTACCCTAAAAAAAAATATTTTTCAAAATTTTATTTCAGCACTTTGTCGGCGTCATTTATTTACATACTCCCACAAAATTACAGCTTTCTAGTATTAACGGTCTCTTAGCAAAACCTCGGACAGACAGACGGACATGACGAAACTATAAGGGTTCCTTGTCAGGACTACGGAACCCTAAAAATGTTTGCCTTCCTCTGCTTTGTTGCCTCATTTCCATTTACTCTATTTCACATCTATTCTGGCTGTCTACAGTCCAATAGTACATACCGGATGGGATATATTTTGATACCCGTTGATCTAAGGAATCTAATGTTTCGAGCCACCTCTGTCCTCTGGGCCGTCCTGAATATCACAAATTCTAGACAGACTCTATAAGAAGAGGTATTCAAGTCAGCGCGTTAATTTCTTTATGTATACGCATAATACTACCTACGCATAACTTTATATACGATTATCAGATTTTGATGATAATTTTTTTATTTGATAATATATTCCAGCAAGGTAACGTTTTTAAAATTTTTCGATATGTTTGTAATCCCCAGGGATATGAAACTAAACAAAATTACATAGAGCCGTATATTTTAACGCGTATGAAAATAATATAATTACAACTTCTCTAAAATCAATAGACAGGGGTGAGATGATTCCGCATCACATTCAATGGGGTTGTTTGACATTATTCAGGCGTTTCGACTTGTTGTTTGCGTGACAGCAAATTTCAAACATGAAACCATTTTAATTTTACAATGTGCTTAATAGTTAGATATAATGAAGAAATGCTTTGACTTTTGAATCAGGAATCATTACAATTGCTGTCATTCTGACTTAGCTGAGTTTGGTCAACGGATACAGATTTAAGTTATATTGTTGTGAATCCGCTGTTATCATGTTAATCACATCAAAAATACAACGTTGAACGTCCGCACCATGGGTGGTGACGTCGTTAAGTTAGAAGAGAAGACGTAGATGAGGGTAGCACAGGATTATAAAGGGCAAGAGCGAAAAAAATCCTATACTACCTACACTGCTGGGTAGCACGTGGATTTAAGGCTCCAAATGATGATGATAATGTATCTCATCAATGCGCCGTCAGAAGAACAAAGTTAAAATTCCAAATCTATATATGGCAGCCACAGATGGGTAGTTCAAACGTATTTTTTTTATTTCATACTAGCTGTGCCCCGCGGCATCGCCTGCGTTAAAAACAACTTTTGTTTATTTATTTTTTTTCATAAGAACCATCTCCTGACGATTAAAAACACAACAAAAAAGAATTAGCGAAATCAGTCCAGCCGTTCACGCGTGATGCCGTGACCAAGGGCAATTGGGATTCATTTTTATATATAAGAGAAAGAGAGAAGATATAGGCTAACATTTGTACATTTTAAGTGGCGATGCGGTCGAAGATAGCAAGCATGCTAGGCCTAAAATGGAACTACCACGGAAATATTTTTTTATCTCATATTCTAAGGTCAAATTAAGCTCTTTTAAGTCCAATATCGACAATAAAGGTGTCGCTGAATATCCCAAAAATTAACGCGATTAATAGAAAGTCTACATGTGTTTTGATCGCGTCTCAATGATGGTGGTAAATGGTGGCTACACATTTATGTTTATGTCCATCTTGACTTTAGTCTACTCGCACAAAATATCACAACCCAATTACCCTACAAAATTGTACCTTTTCATAAAATCTTAGAATCTTCTGTAATCAAAAATCTCTAGCATTGATTTTGTCTCAAGTGCCCCGTTCCAGTGTCGGCTCGTATTTTTAATAAAACCGGCGCGCATTCTTGACGGTGCTTGTTTAACTGCTTGATTGTGCTTTCCGTTGTTTATGTCACCAATATTGCGAGGGGTTTTTGTTTTGCCTACATAGTAGGGTGTGATCACTTAGCGAGAACACTATTGCTTACTTAGGATAAGAGGATAGAAAGAACTGTTTTAACCTACTTTAATAAAGATGATTTTTTTATAAAGCTTACTAGCAATGTGGATTGCACTTTACTATTAGTAGTCAACCCCTCCAACTATGGTGCCGTAGCTCCCAAACCAATAAACCGAACATTTTTATTTAGCTTTTTTTTTTTTGTTGAGACATGTTCTGGAATCTACAGGATATCCAGCTCCAGGATATCATGTTTAGGCTCATTGCCATGGTATCAGTGAATAGCATAGAGATCTATAGATCTATAGATCAGTCGGGCAGTTTCAAGCTTTTTAATAGTTATGAGCCCTCAAGTTTACAAAACCAGGTAGGAAAATAAACACTCAATTTTGCGTTGCATTTAATATACAACTAAAAGTGTTCGACTACTTTCAATCTCATTAAAACATCCCTTGTTCATAACTTTATATACTGTATATAATTTATTTTATTTTATTAATAACTTCATGAGTTATTAAAAATTTTACCTACTGTAGACCTATGTAGATTTTCTTAAAAATTTCATTGTTAAAAAAATCTACAAACCATTTAAAGCAAGCATCAAAGTAAGGTGTTTAATTATTTATACGATCTGTAAGATTTTTCTTTATTCTTATTCTTTATTCTCTTAAATTCTTTATTGTCGCACTAAAATAACCTACAAATTTTGTCTCAAGTGCGCCGTTCCAGTGTCGGGTCGTATTTTTAATAAAACCGGCGCGAAAATCAAATAAAAACGAACTGAAGCTAAAAATACGATTTTAGCGGAAACGGACATTAATTCAAAGACTTTTCATATTTTTCAAACAGAATTCACAATAAAAAGTGTATTGCAAGAATTCGCGTCACTAGGCACGGTTGGTTAGCCGCGTCGCGTTCCACTCAGCCACTCTTTGATCTTCGAAACTAGACAATTGATCACGTGGATGTGAGAAACAACTTACAGGTGATGTGACGCCAACATCACCAATCCATTACCGCTCAGCAAGTTATAGGCGGAGCAAATTTTGGTAGACTTATGAAGATAGTTGTGCTATGTATTCATCATCCTATTTTTTTATATATATTTTGAGGCAGCAAAATGTCCTTAATGCCCTGATGAATGCCCTAAAAAAGCTTGATTTCATTTCATTCAGACAGATTCTGATAAAGCACTTGCAGTTTTTTTCTGTCACACAGTTACTTGAAAACCACGCCGTAATTCAGTCTGTAGCAAATGTTGGCGTGTTTAAGAATAGCAGCTAGCCAGAGCAAACAATGTGATGTACATAGGTGTTTAAATTCCCAGTCTTGGATATTTATTGTACATGTTTGCAAGATATACGGTGTAGAACATCGATATAAGTCTAAAGATGCTCACTCACGGAGAAGTATGCGATAAATGATTCTGTGCTGCTCATGTACCGATTGGCCCGTGTGAAAGCGTCAAGCAAAATATATCGAGTATCGACCATCGAAATATTAATAAATACCTTATCAACCGATTGACATGATAGTGCATAGCAAGCAGCATTCAGATTAAATAATGTTTTTTTTTAATTTTCAAACTATCATATCAACCAGCATTCGTGGATCACACACACATCGCCAATAATGTTCAAGATATGTCGGGGTCTCCCCAAGGCGTACAAATAGGCCGTTACACGATATGTCGATTGGGATGTTAAACTTAATTCCGGGAAGGGGTGGACGACATGTCTTTTACTGCCTTTCGTGGTGTTTACTTTGATTCTGAGATGGAGGGCCGCGGTTTAATTTTATATGTATACTTACCTATACGGTCATATTACCTTGTCAGTTCATATTTTAATGCACCATAATATGAGAGGTTATATAAGTAACCTCTGAATGAATCTATCATATCTTACGTCAAATGTAAACAACGTGTACATAAGCACTCCTTGTTCAGGATATTACAATTCGTACTTACTTATAATTGAATAATGTACTTTATAGAAGAAATCATCAATACTTAGTAACCAGAGAAATATTAATAATAAGGTACATATTTATATTTCTGTGTTAGTAACATCAAAATGTATGAAAGCAATCAATGAGACAGATATTTACTTATTTATTGAATACGATACAACTATTATATTTTTTTTTAAATATCTGGTAGCGTTTGACCACTATCTCGCCCGGTGAGAAGCCATGATGTGATTGAAGATGGTGAAAAAGTCTATAATAGTCTGACTCACAAGGGAGGGCTGTGTGCTGCCGTAAGTACATACACCGTAAAGTAATGACGGCAAAATTTCATCTTGAAGGTGGAAAGCTACTTCTTGGTAGCAAATCAAGGGGAACATCGATATAATGCTTTTACCATCTGTGGAAATAATAAAATTATTAATTTATTAATGTTTGCTAAAACTTTTTCTGAAAAATAATTTATTTGAATAAATCAAAGACCCACCTATGCAAGAGAAACAGAGAATGGCAAATAAATATAGAAACACAAGACCGCTTCTGAATCGTGACTGAAACACAATATATGTGAATTTTTGTGAAGATATTTGGCATTTTTAAACTTTACAACCCTTTCAAAACCAGCAAAGGGCAGCACTCCAGCATGAACCGTGATTCCGCTCCGGATTTAACTCATGAATAGCATACCCATAAAATCTTAGCGTAAAAACATACGTAAAGGGCTCGCTCGTAAATAATAAAACATGTAAGGGCAACATAAGTATGTGTTGTATATGCAGTAAGGACTCGCTGAATATCGCATATGAGCGTGGTCTATGATTACCGTTTTTGGGGTACTACATAGTGCAATTGCTTCATTAAATCAGCACTGAATATACAGGGTGACTGTGGGATCATGTAGCAACAAAGTTAACTATGATTAGCCAATTAATTATGAATACAGCTCTGTAGATTAGAGCGCATTGTCTCAACATTTTTTGTAGACCAAAAATAATTTATTTCCTATTTTCGGTCATGTGTCGGTTAGTGAAGTTAGTAGCTATTACTTAGTGAAGTTAGTGAAGTTAGTAGCTAGTATTAACTTACGATTGTCAATATGTTTTGATAATGGTAATCTTTAGGTTGAAGTAAGTTAAGTGTTTAAATCTTCATAATGAAACAAGTGTAATACATTTAAAAGGTTTATTATAAAAAACTAAACATATTCCAAAAGGTGTACTCGGTGGTGGTCGGTTTGCCGGACTTCGTCTGCGCACAGTTTAGCTTTGGTGGATAACCGATAACCGCCCTAAGGGTGTGAATATAAATAACCTCTTTATGGCGAATTATTTATGATGATGGTTATGCTTAGAATTTCCTCGCAAAATGGTTTCTCGCTGCCAGTTAGCCCATACTGTGCTTACGGTGACAATAAGCGTGTACCGCTCGTTACGGGCTGCACCCTTCCACAAAGGAGCGGGAATGGGGCAAAGATACATTACCAACCGTTTCTGTTTCACTGCGCGACGCCATTTGGACAATATTTTTAATAAAACCTCCACGCGTCGTTGGTCGAAGGAAATACTCTGTTTCAATAGAATTCGCCTTTTTGTAAAAAAATCAAACACGAGAAAATAAGATAAATTTGTATGAAATATGGTAGTTTTTATATATACATATACAATTAGTATGTAACTTTATTTTTCTAGATATATTTGCTTATTACCAAAGAAAATAACGTCCTACTTCTTTTGCTAATTTGATAAGGAAGATTTACAAATAAAAGTTCGACAAAGTGTTGTTTATTTGCAGATACCTCCAACAATTTTTATTTATTTGATCTTCTTACTACTTCTACTTACTTACTACTTATTAGACTATTCTACAATTCTAAACAGACTTTTTCAGTCAAATAAAGAAAAGAAAGAAAAATATTTATCTAACGAACACAATACATTTACAATAACAATTAAGGTATAAATATCATGCACGAGCAAGGCGTATTAGCAGGTGATATTTACACACGTATATTTAGGCAGAATTTAAAGGTGCTTCGATGCTAAAAAGTAAGTGTTGCTGTGAAAAAAAAGTAAAAAAGGCTTATCTCAGCACATATGTCTAGATTTACATTTTCAGATAAGCCTACGATATGACTATTCAACTCTGCAATGTGACTGTGAAGTCACATCTGCGTTCCAATAAATATCACCAGCTTTCCAATAACACCAAATCAGTCCAATTTTAACGACATCTTCCGAATCAATAGTTCCCGGCAAGTGATACGAATTCCTGAGGGCCGACGGTCCCAAAGGGCCGGCCCGTAGGACAAGTATAATGATCGTCAGACGGTTACAAATGGTTCGAACGGTGCAAATGGGTACCGAATGTAATATCCGACGGTGTCCGAGACTGCGTGGCTTAGATATTCAAATGGATGTTCGACCGTCTTGGACGATGGGGTAAGACGCCGGATTTCCTGATTTTAAGCTGAGAAGTGTGCTGAATAATATTACTTTTGAAAATTAGACTGTATTGTGTTGTGTGACTTGCTACCAAAAAGTAGCTTACCATCATCAAGGAAAAAATTTCAGGTGTCTAACTATAATGGTTCAGAAGATATATGGACGGGCTGACGGTCTAACGAGTCTCAGTTATAGGGTCCCGTTGGCATCTTTTTGGCAACCGTAAAAAAAAACCAGGGAAAATTCTTTATCTTACTACTTCAATAGGCGTTTAGTTATGTGACTATCTTATAAGACACCACTAAGATTTACCTATTTTTAAACTAAAGTATCTAACATATGAAATAATGTATACAAAAGAAATCCTCATATATGAGCATATCCGCATGATTTGTCTCCCCGCATCCGCCCGCCCTTCGGTCGCGGAAGTCACTTTGAAGCTTCACACTCCATTGTCAATTCTTCTGTAAAGTTCAAAGGCATCTGACTCACAAGTGAAGGAACTCTTTTAGTAGTCAGCGCCTTTTTTTACCGACTTCAAAAAAGAGGAGGTTCCTCAATTCGACCGTATGTATGTATATATATATATATATATATATATATTTATTATTATATTATTTATATATATTTATATTGATTATTCTTTTTTTAACCGACTTCACAAAAAAGGAGGAGGTTCTCAATTCGTCTGTATGTTTTTTTTTTGTGTGTATGTTACGCGATTACTGCGTCAATTGTGAACGGAATCAAATGATTCTTTTTTTAATAGGTAGGGTACGTTTCCGAGGTGGTCCCATTTTAATTTTATCGAGATCTGATTAGTATCTTCAGAGATATGGAGATAAATATCTCAAATATAGGAGAATGTATTGGTTTTAGAAGAAGAGTCCCAAGAAGATAAACACAATTGAGGTTGTTATTGCATATACTTTTGAAGACTAAAAAATATGACCTTGAATAATGTTTTTACATCTTTCTTCACGTTGATTTTGGTTTTTAACCCTAGACGCAAAACGAAGGAGTGTTATAAGTTTGACGTGTGTATCTGTATATATGTGTGTCTGTCATCGTGGCATCGTAGCGCCCAAACGGATGAACCCATTTTGATTTAGTTTGTTTTGTTTGATAGATGTCTTCGTCGAGAGTGTTCTTAGCTTTATTTCATAAAAATCTGTTCAGCCGTTTAAATATTATCAGCTCTTTTTTGGTTAAAAAAACTACGATAGCAACTTTCATAAGCTCGTAGTCCTTTGACCGCGGACGTCAAAAAATCAAAATGGCGCTGTCACAGTATCTTGTTACTTCAATGATATTGCAAAAATATGGTAAGCTTGATCTAATTCTGAGACATCTCCTTGGAATGGTCTCAATGTATAAAGTTATACATATGCTTTGATTATAAACTCGGATTACATATACAAATCAGTCGGGGGTGGTTTTAGTTTTTTGAATTTAAGTATTATTGACAGATATTCTTACGGTAACTGTGAGCGACATAGAAACAAAGGTGGGGAGAATTAATTTGTCTTCACAGGCATGTTCTACCAGGCAAAGTCTTGTTAATGTGCAAAGTTTTTGAGCATACCTAAAAATTTTTGACATGACATGACGTTTGGCGAAGATGGCGGCCATATCAGTCCAGCCCGCGACACTGCATACATAAATAACTCAGAGTTATGAACTTACTTTGTACCAACCTAGATGTTACATTAACTTCAATATGGCGCTCTCTATATTTGCTTGTATGTACCAGATAAATGTGAATAATTTTTAAAATTAGAGCGCAATATTTTAGAAGTCGCATTTTAGTTTTTAAACTTACTACTTGTATACATCTGATAGGCTAGCGATTGACCACTATCTCGCTTGGTGATAAGCAATGATGTGGTCCAGAATGGTGAATACGCTAGGCCTAATAATGGTCTGACTTCAAGGGCTGTGCTGCCAGAATACCGTAAGGTTTCAGTGCGCCTTGATAGACGTATGCTATTTTTTGGTAGCAAGTCAGTCGGAACATTGATATAATGGTCTTAACACCTGTGATATTTGTGACTTAAAATGTTAATGTCTCAAGCGGTGAGGTGACGTAATAAAATTGGAAATTCAGATATGCGTACAGTAGTTTGTGACATGGATGAATGTCATCTTCGCTCACGTCATTTCACTTCATTTACTATCAGGTGAGTGTCTTACTAGTCCCGTCGCCTTATAAAATTAAAAAAATATTTTTGTTCTAGAATTACCTGCCATGTTACCACCAAAAGAAGAAAGGCGGCTACTACGAAACTCGAAACACAATGCCAATCGAAAGAAGACTGTGAAAGCTATGTGACGGATACTGTGCATTTTTAAAGACTGTAAAGTGAATGGACTAAGATGCATCTATCGAGTGAAGTGAGTTCAACTACCAATGGGTTGGGACATGAGGCGCCATCTTCGAGTTACGGTGGTTTGGCGAGCCAGCCTCTGACAGCTGAGTTGCTGGCTGAGAGAACGCTGGAGGGATTGTTAGCTGACCATCCGGGAGAGTTGATGAAAACAGGCAGTCCTCATGTGGTATGTACAGTTTCGACTTTGATGATAGAATGGGGGCTACCGCGTGTAAATTTTCTGCTAGTGTACTACAAGGTATGCGAAATGTCAATGTCTAAGCCTGGAATAGGCACTGGCTCTCAAGGATAGCTTCCGGATCACATTAGATGTTTGGCGATTTTCTAACTTGAGGGTGGTAGCTGGCCAGGCGGACACTAGATAGTGTCCTACCACCATGCGGGGGTTGTTGGTTTCTTAACGATGTTTTTCCTTCACCGGAGGGCCACTGTGAAAAGCGCACATCAATTTTTCGATAGGAAAATCCATTGGTGCACGGCGGAGTTTGCACTTGTTATCTCTGGCATTAAAGCCGACCGTTCTCCCAATTACGCCACCGGGCCCTCAAATAGAATTATATTGTAAAGCTACTCGTATCATTAGGACAATTTGGTAGCCCCCATTGCCGGATAGATCTTGCTTTTTAGTTATTATAATGACATAGTTGCTAGTTGTCAATGCTGTCGATTCTGATGCTGCGCTATACTAAATTAAATTAGCTCTAAAATAGAATGCAAATAAAAATCCTTGTCGCCGAGAACGATGCTAATGAAATAAGACGTCACAGACGAAAATTCTTAAAAATAAAATTGTAGTCTCTACGTTTAGTTACATACATGTTACATACTACACCACGACAATGCCTATCCGTCATCGCAAATTCGACGCTGCTATGTGGCATTATAGCTGCATCTTTTCAACCGACTTCCAAAAAGAAGGAGGTTCTCAATTCGTCTGTATGTTTTTTTTGTTTATGTTACGCGATTACTCCGTCAATTGTGAACCGATTCGAATGATTCTTTTTGTAATCGGTAGGGAACGTTTCGGTGTACGGTGGTTCCATTGTAATTTCATCGAGATCTGAAAAGTATATCCAGAGATATGACGATAAACGTCTCAAACTTGCTACTGAAACTGACTCGCGGGGCATTGAAGTCGGTTGTTTTAGTTTTTAAAATATCTTAATTATTCTATTCAACGAGTACTCGCGATTCTACCTATGTAAAGTTCTTCTGTTGTATAATACAATAAAAATATATTTGTGTGCAATTTTAATAATAAAATATTAGAACACGGGACTTACCGCGCCAAAGCATAATTTTTTATTACTGTAAATATTTAAATTTTAATTTAATTTTAGTCGTCTCGTGACCATGATCAATGCAACTTGGCCGAAACGTCGAGTTAAATAAAATTAATATTTTAACGCGATAAGTTCCATATTTTAATATGTATTTATAACTTTAATAATTAATGTAGTGTTAGGCTACTGTGGTCATACAATTTATCAATAGTATCATAGCATAGTAAACAGCTGGCATAAAGATACGTCAAGCCAATATGGATAATAGTTAGTAACATAATTCTGACATGTATTTAGTCCACAAGAGCCTGCGTTTTTTTTATTATTTTTTATTAAAAAATGGGTAACGCTTGACCACTATCTCACCTGATGTTAAGTGACGATGCGGTCGATGATGTAGCGCGCTTACCCAAAAGATTACCTATTCACTCGCGACTTTTTAAGACCCCTACGTTGTATCTAATCGGAAACACATACTCAGGCAGAGAATTTCATTCCTTGGCAGTAAGTATGATGAAAGAAGAGGCGTCTGGCCATTCAACGTGATAATGCCATTCTTATAGTGTTCAAAATTATAATATACTCTCCAGGCTCAAGGTCTTGCCGTTTCGATTTGTTACGGTTAAGCTATAAATAGTAATAATTCCAGTACAAATATTATTTACAGGTGTGCACTATCCTACCCCCACACTGGCGATCGAACAAAACGTTACCCGTCGCATTCAAAGTTGTTGCCCTTGGTGACGTCGGTGATGGAACCCTGGTAACAGTCCGAGCAGGAAATGATGAGAACTGCTCGGCTGAGCTCAGGAACTGTACGGCTGTAATGAAGAACCAGGTCGCCAAGTTCAATGACCTGAGGTTCGTCGGCAGGAGTGGTAGAGGTAAGTTGTTTAGACTTCGGGATGGGGTCAAATATACATACAGTTTGACTAGGTGTGTTGTAGATTTTACTTAGAAAGTGCTTACAAGTAATATTGTTTGTATCATCATCATTATCAGCCAATTTCCGTCCACTGCTGGACATAGGCCTCTCCCATGGCATGCCACTGAGCTCGATCTTCAGCTATTCGTTTTGTTACCGCTGCCAGCCAGCTTGCGTATATCATCGCTCCACCTAGCTGGAGGGCGTCCTACACTACGTTTGCCGAGCCGTGGTCTCCACTCTAGAACTCGTCTACCCCAACGGTTATCGGTTCTACAACAGATGTGACCAGCCCACTGCCATTTCAGCTTGCTAATCCTTTGAGCTATGTCGATAACTTTGGTTCTCTGACGGATGACTTCGTTTCGATTTCGATCCTTCAGAGAAACTCCGAGCATAGCCCTCTCCATAGCTCGCTGAGCGACTTTGAATTGGTGAATTAGTCGCACCGTCAGTGTCCACGTCTCGGCTCCGTAAGTAATAACAGGTAGGACGCACTCGTTAACACGTTAGCTGCGGCACCAATTTTTGCATACTTTCCGTTCCTGCGGCACGAGGTATAATCGGCCCGTACCGTGACCAGACGTTAGGGCGACACGCGGTCTATTAGACCCCACCTCCTTTTACAGACTAAAATCCATTTTCTGGCGCGAAATCAAAGATAAATGAGAATTTTGGTCCTTATTGATATAGACAGTGAATTGATGAACCCTAATCCACCGTCGCCCCGGGATCTGATGGCTAGTTTAGGAATTATTAGCAAAACAAAATATGGGATCTTATACACCTCGTAACGCACTGAAATAGAGCAAATTTTCGCTGCGATTAGTGATGGGAAAAATAATATCGACGTTTTTAAACTGTCTTAACTACGCAACGACTTGACCGATTTTGATCAATTATATCTCATTAGATCGTTTTAAGGGCAAAACCTGGCAAAACAATACAAAGCTATCAAAGGATACATTTTTTTTTAAATAATCTAAAAGGACGTGCTCTCCAATCGACGTGATGCACAACACTGGTCGCGGGAAGCTCGCGTTGAGTGCGGTACGAGGTCAGGGGGGATATGGGACGTTTTAGCCTCGTTCCGCACTGCATTAAAATTATATTAATTCAGTGCGGCACGAGGCCTAAGACATCCGGTACCAAGGTAGGTACACCACCGAGTCCGGAACCATTAGTGATCTCAAATATATATTTATCTCTTTCCTACACTGGACCAAACCAAAGCTATGCCATTCGCACGACAGAGAAATTCACTTTTTTGCTTGCCGCACCACAGGGAAGGCCTCGCTTCGCACTTAACGTGTTAAAGACTTTCGTCTTTAGGCTTTGTGGTATGGGCGACGAAAAGACTCAACGAAGTTTTCCGAATGCTGCCCATCCCAACTGTATTCTTCTGCGAGCTTCCTTCTCGAAGTTGTTTCTACCCAATTGCAAGATTTGCCCAAGGTAGACGTATTCGTGAACAACTTCGAGAGGAACTCCATTTAGGGCAATCGGTTCCGGAATAACATGTTCGTTGAACATGATCTTGGTCTTATCCAAGTTCATCCGGAGACCGATGCGTGCAGAAGAATCAGGGTGGTCAGCATGTGTTACAAGTCCTGCACGGTTTCAGCCACGATGACGTTATCATCTGCAAATCTAAAGTGTGAGAGGTAATTGCCATTGACATTTATGCCCCGTCCTTTCCAGTTCAGCGTTTTGAACATATCCTCTAGAGCGTTTGTGAACAATTTGGGGGAAATAACGTCCCCTTGTCTCACACCTCTATGTAAGTGGATATGTTCAGTCTGCTGATTTTGTACTTGGACGGTCATAGTCGCGGCGTCATACAGACCTCTCAACACTTGCACGTATCGCCAATCAACTTGGCACCGTTGCAGAGACTCCAGAACAGACCAGGTTTCAATGGAGTCAAAGGCTTTCTCATAGTCCACAAACGCTAAACACAGGGGCTGGTTATACTCTTCAGTCTTCTGTATAACCTGCCGCACTGTGTGAATGTGGTCTATGGTGCCGTATCCTCCTCGAAACCCAGTCTGCTCGGGAGGCTGAAATTCGTCGAGCCTGCGCGCGAGATGATTTATGATGACTCTCGAAAAAAGCTTATAGACATGGCTAAAGAGATAGGTCGATAGTTCTTTATAAGGGTTTTGTCTCCCTTTTTGAAGAACATAACAACCACAGTTTTACTCCATGTCTTCGGAGTTCTCCCCGAAAAGAGGACGGAATTAAAAATACGCTGAAGCTGTAGTAGCGTAGGAGTTCCACCGGCTTTTAAGAGCTCCGTTGTAATTCCATCCTCTCCGGGGGCTTTTCTGTTTTTAAGCTGTTTGAGAGCCATCACAATTTCGTCTAGGCTGATTTCTGGCAGATCATCGGTATAGTGGCTGGTTAGAGTGGCTCTACGATCCTCAATACCGGGTTGGGGGATATTGTTTGTATATTTACTTCTTATTGTACATGTGTTACCACAGAAATATGAATAATAATACCTTATTATTCATATTTCTATGTGTGTAACTTTTAACATTATTAATTGTTATATATTAACTGATAATAGGATAAAAGATATATTTTATGGGAAAAGACGAGTTACTCAACTTGTGTGAATAAGGTTTTTGTTTTTATGTGTTTCTTCATTATGTCTTGTTTCTTCATACTCGTATGTCATGCATCTGTGTTTACAAGATTTTATATTTGTTTAAAAGGTGCATAGTAGTTCCTTTCACGGTTTTATAAAGATTTTGAAATATTCATTTTTCTAATACAATAGAGCATACACAGCTAGCACACAACAACAGCATACTGGAAAAACACGACCAGCAGAAAATTATTTGATTGGCCTATGAATTTCGATTATACCTACTCAAAGATTTTTAAACGATATTACAATATAATATGAATTGCATACTTAATTAAGATTTGGTAAATATTTGCAACAAAATTAATATATAAATCCAGTTTCCTCATAATGGGTTTCTCTGGGATGAGGTCCGCAAAACAAACGAGGTAAAGCCGACTATCCATCAAGCCTGATCAAAGATTAACGCATAGATTTCGTATACGCCTTAACAGATCAATTACCTCCATTGACTTAATATTCTGACAAAGAGAAGACCTGTTGAAATATTCAGGAGTCGGCGCCCCCGGGCTTTGTTTTTGAGTGCTCGCTTTTCGAAGGGGATTTTTATGAGTTGATGTCTGCATTATCGTAAACATTCGTATATGTTTACACTGAGATATGAATATTTAAATATGTTGTGAGTTTATTGGTCGGAGGTTTTTTTACAGCGACGAGACTGAGATTGAAGTTGGTCTCAGTGAATTTACGTGGGCAAGCTCTTTTTTTTGTTATATTATTGTTTTGGGACGTGTAACCAAGCGTCGATGCTTTTCACATGAGTTTCTTTAGTTATTTAATTCATATTACTTATACTACAATTTTTAAATTACTTATCCCGATCAGTGCTCATAAGCTCAAAGAAATATTTTCCATTTTATTTCAATACTATGAGCCTACGAATTAATTGACTTAATATTTATTCGTAGCTATGAGCATACTGAAGTAAAGTTGTACAGGCAATATGTGAAAATCAACTTACTCTAGCAATACACTAGGAGCTCTACAATGCGTGAGATATATTATATCTATGTACTCATATCACTATAGTCTAAATTTTATTTCAGTATTTCATAACTTTAAACTTAGAAAGATATTACAAGCATTGTGCAAGTTAAGTGATCGGTCAACCGCCTTTGTGCGTCTGAACTGCACTTGTGCTGATTCTTGGAGGAACGACACGCTTAGTGGCCGATTACCTGATCGGTTCTACTTGCCCTTTGAACTATGTGGATCACACGTTACTTACGAAAGAATAATGAACGCTTGATAGACTATTTTACAGAATTGTAAGAAAATTTCAGGGGGTCATTGCCACACTCGGGAGGGTAATTATATCCTACGCATAATCCCTGAGTTGAGCTTAATAGTATCCGTCATGGGTACATTAGTGTTTTATAGATATTTGTATTATCAGCATTAGCGCAGTTATTCAGAAATAAAATTTAGACAAAATATATTTTTCCTACCTAACCTACATTCCTACCTAAATTCCATTTATTATTTGTAGTTTTTATTTTAATTATTAGTCATATTTTAGTTTATTTAGTTTATTAAACTGATTTGGAATATTATTGACTTAATTATAGTTATAATAATATTTAATTCAAAATGTAAAACTACTCCAGACTGATCAATGTATAAATCTGTTCATTGAGACCATTCCAATTAGCCCAAACACGTCATCTCTGTTGTAATTTGGTGAGGAGTAGAGTATTCTGCTGATTCCAGGATATGTCCCAGCATCAAGTTATTGCTACCATGTTCTTACAATATCATTGAAGTAAGAGGAAACTGAAATTTGAATTGATTAGACCTATGACATTTGATCTCATAACGTCATCATCTAGAAAAAAGCTCAGTCTTAAAACGGCTGAGCGGATTTTAATGAAACAAAGCTAAAAATACTCTCAATTAAAAAACCCCTACAAAACAAAACAAACTAAATCAAAATTGGTTTATCCGTTTAGGTGCTACGATGCGACAGACAGATACACAGATACACTCGTCAAACTAATAACACCCCTTTTTTTGCGTCAGGGGTTAAAGAAATCATTAACGGTTTGATATAATTCTGAACGGGTGAACATTAACGGGTGATATAATTCTGAAGCAAGACTTACATTATAAACAAGGGAATATTGAAAGTTAATAACTTTCAATATTAGAAGAAAAAATCTCATAAATTGATGTCCTTTTTAACCAACTTCACAAAAACGGAAGAGGTTCTCAATTCGCCTGTCTTTTTTTATGTCTGTTATCTCAGAAATTGTCATTTCTTAACCGATTTGGAAATTTTTTATTTTGTTTGAGAAAGTATGCTTTTCGTTCGGTCTCATTGTAATTTTATCGAGATCCGATAAGTATTTTCTGAGATATCGAGCTAAATACCTAAAACTTAGTACTGATAAGGACTAGCGCGGCATTTGAAGTCGGTTTTTTTCGTTCTGTGAACGATCTTAAATTATCTTGTTGTCGAGTCAGTCAACACCACACACAAAAACACCGTTCGCAGAATTAGCAAATAACTTTAATTATAGCACATGTAAGAAGGAACGTCTCACGCACTTATACCACTTCTAAGTAATGGATCTTATTGCGTTAAAACCGATACTTTTGCGTTTAACCCTCTGATTCGTACGCATGACAGACCGAGCGAAAATGTGGAGTATTTACGTAGTCTGAATCTAAGACAGAAAACATCACACATACATGCAGATAGGTAATGTATATGGGGTAAGGATTAATTGGTTGAAACTCGAAAATCTACGCTTTATTTTTGTCATGAATTTGATAGAACTATGCAACTCTAGGATCTTCTATGTAGCTACAGCAAGCAACGGCTTTATAAATCTTAGCGTGTGGAATTCATAAACGTAAATGTCTTCGATCAGGCTAAGGTACTAACCATGATTCTTCAAAATACTTGCCCTATTTCAAAAGTTTGCTGCAATACCAAATATTAGATGAATGTAAAAGATACCTTTTAGTTAAAACAAAGTCCGCCTTTAATTATTTTAATGGATGAACGGGGTTAACTTGTACCGAAATGTTTAGTAAACAACGCCGATCGTTACAAATGAGCATCGAGCAAACTTCATGTTTTGGGGTCGCAAACAGAGCGCCGTACCTCGCCGGTCTCGCATCTCATATTCAAATAGTCAGGGAACTAACGAAGCAAGGAGAAGACATTGCTACGTTTGAGAGAGTAGATAAGCTCACATGCTTTTGTACTAAATTATGAGTTAAACCATGAGTTGATAGTACGTATGGTATTAGTAAGTTGAAAGATGAGTTAGCCGTTAGCGGTCTGTTATTTAGATGTGGTGTTATGGGTTTATGATTTAGCGGTTCGGCATTAGGGAATTGGACAATAACTTGGCGGTATAGTTTTATGAAATTGAATGATGATTTAGCGTTATGCACTATCTCATAAGTAATACCGCCCACTCATCATCCACCTTCATCAATACTAGAAAGCTAGCTCATAGTTCAAATTCATAATTATAGTCTTATGAATTTAAGCCATAAGTTAGTAGCATAAGGAGGTATTATGGAGATGGATGATAAGTTGGCGGTATTAGATAATGACGACGAGCTAGCAGTCTGATTCTTTCAAAGCATAAATACATAATCTGAGCCAGTTAGTGTTCAGCTTTTTAGAAGTTTTTTTGTTGTTTTCAGCAATATTTTCTTTTTAACCCCCGACACAAAAAGAATAGGTGTTATGAGTCTGATGTGTGTATCTGTGTATGTATGTATGTATCTGTCTGTGGCATCGTAGCGCCCAAACGGATTAACCGATTTTGATGAGGTTTTTTTTTGTTTCATAGGTGTCTTAATCGTATTTGTTCTTAGCTTTGATTCATGAAAATCCGTCCAGCCGACTATGAGATTTTTTCTAGATGATGACATTGATGACGTATGAAATCAACTTTTGATGATCTGATAATTCGAAATTTGGTATACTCCTATTTCAACGATATTGTAAAAACTTGGTTGCGTTGACCTGAGTCAAGTTTTTGTGCAAATTTCAGGAGAGTATTGTGCAAATTCTAGGAGTTGTCACAGAACTGATGCTGGATAACTCCTAGAATTTGCACAATACTCGACTTCTCACCAACTTACAGCAGAATTGTCGAGTTTGGGCTTATTGGAATCATCTCAACTAACAGATTATACATACATAGATCATTCTGGATGGTTTTAAATTTTAAATTGAATGTATGTGTTAATTTATGTAAATGTTGCACTGATTCTTTAGTAACCTTTATATATAGATACGAGTATATTATTATATTATATTTTTTTATTTATTATTATTATATATATAATATTATTATATATTTCATAAAGTCAAATAAGTATGGTAGAGAAGTATGTTTTTGTTTTCAAAAACTAAACGAATCTTTATTGAAAAATTGAAATAACTTTGTTTCAATTGAAAATAAAAATAGTTTCAAATTCGTCGAAACTAGTTCACTGTTTACATATTTTCTGAGGGGAGTTCTGCTTATCTTGTAAGAAATATCAACTTAACCCGTGCTTGGGGAAACAACTGTGTCATGTGATGTCGATACGACGAAAACAACATGTGAATAAATATTTTATGCGGTAGAATTGGCAATTTCATCTTTGTACAATGGGAAAACTTAAAAGGGACTAATGATACTCGTATGTTTTGTTGACCTTTATGCAACACAAGAGGTATCAGAAACAGAAAAGTAGTTGAACATCGTAGCTACGATGTAGCAGATTATCATAAATTTAATTTAAATTTGAATTGATGAAAGTTTGCAATTATATATTTTTAACATAAATAGAACTACTTAATATCTTAAATCAGCAAGTATAAATAAATAATGAACATTAACAACACCAAAAGAGCAAACATTAGAAAAAGTTAGCATTGATTCGTGTCCCCAAAGCTTGACAAAGAGAGCCCTCATTAAAAATTCCTTAAACAAACAAAAGCTTTCGGCTAGCGTACACGAAAAAAACCAATATAGCCCAGAGCGGCGGGAAAAGTGGAAAAGAAGTTAAGAGGTGTCTATTTGTCACGTTTCTTCCTGAATAACGCTCTGCTTTCCAATTAAGGGTAAGCGCTCTCTTTGTTTATCTTAAATTGCGAGGAAATCTCACTCAAATTATCGAGTGAAAAGACAAGGGGAGATCGGGCACTGCGGGATATAACTTTTGTTGCGTAAAAAGTACCGTATCTAACGGGAGACGGGCGCGGGGAATTTTTAATAAGCGAAAAATTTAATGAGAGCCCCGACCACTTTTTGCTACGGATCGCCGTGTCAGCTGGGGAACGGACAGCTTTCACTTTTCATATTGGAGATATTAATTAATATAATTTTCCTTAACATCATCGTCTTCGCCGACCCTTGTTTTTACCCTACCCTAACTAACATTTCTGAATCAGACTTGTGAGTGATTTTACTAACACTCTATGGATATATTTAATTGGCTAAGTTTTATGAACATGAGTTATGTTCTAGATATAAACTTACTCAAATCCATATTCAAAATCATTATTGTCCGTTGAACTTAATCTATACTAGAAATTTATCTTGAAACTTCACGTAGTCATAATAGAGAAATTCGGTAGAAGGGACTTAAATTAAACCGTACCTTATTATACCCTCGGTGTGTACAGTAAGAGGCCAATTTACCGCGCCAGTAGCCAAGGAGCGACATCTGCTAATCGATTGATTGACCCTGCCTTAGAGCGATAAAAAACGCGACAAATACGACCCTGACTCGTTTTCCTCTCTCTCCCCACGCGTAGTCACTTTAATTGCCTGCGCCGTGTGACTATAATGCGAAATACGATTGAGGATTGTATTTTATAGAAAGTTAGCGCCTAAATATAATTAAAAGAAATATGACAAAGTTGAACTTGCATTCATAATAGAAGTCTTAATGGAGTCAGCAAATGTATGTATTTTAATTATCATTTATTATGCTGATATTATAGATAAGAAAATGTGCGAGGATTAATGAATGCTTTGTGCTTTTTTACACAATACCTAGTCAACGGATTTCGGTGGAATGTGGGTCAGATAGCTTAAAACTTGCATTAATGTATAAAGTACTTTTCACAAGTATTTCTAATGTGGGAAATTCTGCAGATCACCGCTACATACTTATTATATATAGAAATATTATAGATAGAGAGAGATAGATATAGACCTGTAATCAGCATATTCAAACATTACGTACAACAATCAAACAGAATCCAAACAGACCTTCTAGCGGCGAAACAAACGAGTCCGCACACATCTCCAACTTTTTTTAAACAAAGAGCAGACAGTTAACCAAACACTGTTGGTGGAACAACTGGAACAATACACTCGCCACTCGCCCTTTACTCACCTCCCCTTGCGAATTATTTTTATATAAAGCCACGGCGGAAAGATCTTTGGCTCACCTTTCGTTATTAACTCCAAGAGCCCCCTTTGATAGAGTGCGCGTCTGCCGAACTGTGATGAACTAATGATTTTAAATATTATGTTTCTCACTTTATATTTTTGTACATTGCGTGTTACCCAGAAGGCGCAGGTTCGATCGTCTCGCTGGACGGGCGGAATTATAGATTGTAGGTATATAATAATGATTTTATAGCCAAAAATTTAAAAACTCTTTGGATAGGCGTTGTATCCTATATAAAATTAACCTTTGTGAACGAACTACATTATGCTAATGGACTACCTATTAAAATTTTAAAAGCTATTTAATAGTTATTAAATAAGCATGTTATTTGAATGCAACGAATATGTTTTCGGGTTAATGATATTAGTTAACAAATTATTTATACAATTGATTATTAAATGCAATAGGCTAATCTCGTTTTTGAGAGAAATATAATACTTAGATACTTAATGTTAGATTTATTGACAAATTAGTTTCTAGAAAGCAACAATCTTCGAACAACATCATTGCTTACCACTAGGCGAGATAGTGGTCAAAAAACGCTAGCCTATAAGATATACAATAAGGTGAGTTAGTTGTCTGGAAGAGATCGCTATTTAGCGATAAGACCGCCGTGTGTACTTTTAGTTCTGTATTCTTTTTTTGTCCTGTTTTCTTTTATGTGCAATAAAGTATTTTCATTAATTCATCTAATACAATAAGAATCTTTGTCATACTGACTGACTGACAGACAGGCAACGCACAGCCTAAACCGCTGGTCGTGGAGACTTGAAATTTGGAGGGTATATTTGTCTTAGTACGTAAGGGTGTACTAAGAAAGGATTTTCCAAAATTCAACCCTTTAGGGGATGAAATGGGGGTTCAAAGTTTGTATGGAGAAACAAGATTAGATACTAATTTCTATTCGAAACTTTACACAAGTGCTTCAGTAAAAAAATAAATAAGTACGTGTTTCAGGCTTTTTCGAAATTCCACCCCCAAAGCATATGAAATGGCGTAACAGTCTGAAAATCAATATTGTTTCGGATTGCACTGAAGTTTGGCATGCAGATAGTTATTACGACGTTAGTTCCCTCTGAGAAATGATTTTCTAAAATTCACTCTTTAAGGGGATGAAACGGGGGTTTAAAGTTTGTAAGGAGAAACAAGATTGGATCGTTTTTTTCTATTCGAAACTTAACACAAGTGCTTCAGTAAATAAATAAGAAAATACGTGGTTCAGGCTTTTTTGAAATGGCACCCCCCAAAAGGGTGAAGTGGGGTAACAAAGTCTGAAATAAATATGATTTCGGATTGCGCTGAAATTTGGCATGCAGATAGTTATTTTGACGCAGATATCCGTTGAGAAAAGATTTTTCAAAATTCACTCTTCATGAAGATGAAACGGGGGTTCAAAGTTTTTATGGAGCAACAAGATAAGATAGACTTTTCTATTCGAAACTTCTTACTAGTGCTTCAGTAAATAAATAAGTAAATAAGTGTTTCAGACTTTTTCAAAATGCCACCCCTAAAAGGGTGAAGTGGAGAAACAAAGTCTGAAATCTATATTGTTTAGGATTGCGCTGAAATTTGGCATGCAGTTAGTTATTTTGACGTAGGTATCCGTTAAGAAAGAATTTTTCAAAATTCACTCTTTAAGGGGATGAAACAGGGATTAAAAAATTTGTAAAAAATGTAGAAACAGTATAAGAAAGTTTTTTTCTATTCGAAACTTCACACAAGTGCTTCAGTAAGTTAATAAGAAAAATGGTGTTTCAGGCTTTTTCGAAATGCCACCCCTAAATGGGCGAAATGGGATTGCGCTGAAATTAGGCATGCAGTTAGTTGTTTTGACGTTAGTATCCGTTAAGAAAAGATTTTTCAAAATTCACTCTTTAAGAGGATGAAACGGGGGTTAAAATTTTTAACCGATTGGGCTTTAACTACTTTGATGTCTTTTATGATAGAAAGGTTTTAACAAAATAACTGTTTTAAGTAAATAAAAGAAGTCTTTAACGCGGGCGAAGCCGCGGGGCACTTCTAGTTCATTCATTATGACCCTAAACTAGCCCGCAATCAATTGTCAACGCAGACTTCAAATTGCGACACATCCTGTCGAATCTAGTAAGCTAGGAGTAGTTAATGAATATTGTTGTAGGGTTCTCTAAAATTATTAATTTAAACGAGATACCAGCTTACAAAAATGTAAAAGAAATTGAGAGGGTGACTGAGACGACGAGGCGCCACAATTAACGAGAGAGATGGCAGGAGCTCCTTCTAATTTTGTCCGTCTTTTGGAGGTTGTTCTCTTTCCGTTTTTAATTATTGAACCACTCATTCCTAATTATTGTTATTAGCATCGGGGAGAGTGGTGAAAATTGAGGGTCTCGCGAAGTAATATTGACCGCTCGGCTTGAGGTGCGTCCCTCGGGATGTTTTTAATTGTGCGCGCTTTGACTTTTCCTCTTGTTCTTTTGAGATGCTTCAATAAACTTGGATTTTACGGTGACTCGCTTGTATTAGGTACGTTTTATTGGCGAGGGGTAAAAATTTTATACAGCTTCAATTTCTTTGGTAAAAATGTGCTTGTAGGGTATACCCTACGGGTTGACTGACGTGTGGGGTGGGTACAGTCAATTCGCTAATGTTCGTAATGCGTATCGGTCCGCTTAGGTATTTTATATCCAAATTGGCGGAGTGAGCCGAAAATCCCCTGTAAGCCTTGAAACCGAGATCAAAGGCACTCGCAGCCATTACGATTGTGGCTCATTTTTTATTTAGCTCGGGAGCGGAGAACTCTTATCTTATCGCTCCTCCGCTTACTTTATGACGTTATAAAGCTGATTTTTAATCTGAGGTGAACAGGAAACTCAGTGAAATAATTCTATTTCTGCTTAATTCGACTGTTACTCTATATTTATGTGTTTTGTGAAGAATACCTACATATATATAAATGGATAATAATTATTCGCTATAATAATGTATTTAATTGCAATAAAAACTCTTAAGATAACATTATTCACAGAACAAGGAAAAACTTTACAATTTTACAATACCCATTTTTAAACTTAGAGCTTAATAGTTCCGTAACGTTTTCATAGATGGCGTTATAAGTCGTCAGTGTCTTCTTATCATTATTTATTTTACGTACTAATACGACCCCAAATACATCCAATTGTTTATCATTGAATCTAAAAGATTTAAATGGTTTTTAGTATTCACTTATTTTTTAACTAAGAAGCAAAAATTTCAAATATAAAAAAAAAATACTTGGTTTTATTTCTGAGTTGGCATATTCATCCCCAAATCGGCACTTATAATATTTTTATGGACAATCAGTGGCGCCCCCTTGCGATCAATATCAGCAGTTTATGAAGTGTCGCACGTGCTGTGCAATATGTTGGCTTCGCACCCCGTCTCCGCTTGGGGAAAGCGAAGGCCTTTTTATGAATAACTTATGATTTATGAAGTTGTACTGAATTCTGAGCTTTGAATGTTGGCTCTTTGATCTAAGGGTTAACATGTGTGAATTAGATATTAGAAAATCGCGTGTATTATTGAAATTCAAACTACTGTTGCGGATCAGTGGTGTTTGATAAAATGTTCATCTTTTTGTATCTGAAATACTTAGCAGGTGCTTAGTTTTTGTTTTTTGTACAATCAGTAATTTGTTTTAGAATGATCAGTGTTACTGCATTAAATATTATTATCTTAATGAATCAAAAATAAGTATACTGGAAGTTGGTTAACTCATCACATGAGAAGGGCAGGCAGTATTGGAAGTATGTATTTTTTAAATATTCGTAATATTATTGTAGTGTGAATTCAGTTTAAAAGGGAAAATATAATTGTTTTCCGGAACGTCTGCACTCAGTTAGCTTTTATTAATAAAATTCTATTTATTACCTATATCTAATGGAATCCTAATTAAGATTTCTTATGAAGTTTGCGACATAAATCCTTATTTTGCGTATTACAATCATCAAATTTGACTAATATTTTTAACTAAAAAAAACACAGGTATTATTCATTTATTCGATGAAATCTCTCGGGTCGTAAGACGCCCGGACCTTTGGAAGGCATTGACGTTAACTAAAAAAAACACAGGTATTATTATTATTATATGTATTATTATTTATGTTATTTTTGCGAGGTATTTCGGATTGGCTTATTTTAGTATCGTCGTAGTTATTAGCATAAATGCTATAGATAGGTATTGAATCTAATCCAGAGAAGTAGATATATATAAGAATTTATGGCCAAATTAATGAAACCAAATAAGTTAGTAAACACTAGAACATTTTACATCTCACAACCTACAGATGTGAACGCCCTCTGATCATGGCAAACATATCAGACATATTTTTCCCAAATACGAGAGTACATTTACACAAACAATGCTTTGGTATCTCAAGTCGGACTTTATGCGGGTTTTATGAAAATAAGCGGGTGGCCGCTCATTTTAGGTCGTGGGGTGGGGGTGTTTATACCGTTTTCATGGCTTGCAGGACCGCGGGTTTTGGCTTGAGGCCAGACGCTCGCAATGTTTGCATCGCTTTTGTTTTGCTGTGAGGTACAGAGTTTCTTTTATTCCGGTTAATGATATTGTGTTTAGGTGCTTAGGTTGGGATTATATTTTCATTGATCTAATAATTAGGTACTAAACGTATCCATTCTCTTGGTTGGAAAATCGAAGCTATTAGGTACTCCAACAATAAACTTATCCTCTGCAAAATTTTAGCCAAATCGGCTTAGGCGTTTTACCGCGAAGAGTTCACAAATAAACTGACATTCCATTTTATAATATTTGAGTTGGTTTTCGATCAAACTGCCGATTATAGATACTTTAATTATTGAAACTTGAATTATTTTTATGTACATTTAACTTAAGATAACTCCGTAGACTTATTATGGAGCAAAGAAATCTACACTTATTTATTATTATATTATATATTAACTGTTGTAACACAATATAAATAGAAAAAAAGGGAAAAGCTTCCCTTTTTTCTTTTAAATTATTTGAAACATTAACTGCCACCGACCATAGGACGCATAGGAATCGCCACAACCCTACGTTTCAACATGCACAATCTATGAATCTTGTGCAAAATGTTTCTTGCTTAGTGTCGTGAAAATAAGGTATGCTTTTGTGAAGCATGTCTTGTCGCTATGCTTGATGTGAGGTTGATTTGTAGGCCACAACCCCGAAGGCTGCGTTCCAGCACGATGCCAACGTGTTGGAACGCTGTTTCTGCCCTGATGATTGGAGATTTTAAAGAAAAGGGTTTTTGTGTACCTTCTATGATTAATATAGTTTTTTTTTTATTTCAAACGAAAAAGGATTTGACTGACATTGAATGTAAATATAATAAGCCTATGGATTATGTTGCTTGCTACTGAACACACTTCTTCAGTTGCACGCCACTGACCACGTCAAAATCATTGGATTTGTAATTTTATTATAATAATATTACCTGAAATCACTCATAATATCTAAAGGACATAGTTTATATTATGACAAACATACAATCAGTTAACCGTTATTTTACCAGATGTTACGTGACAATGCAGTCTTTGATAGAATCGTGCTTGTCCCGGTCCCGGTACATTACTTTGGTAGACCCATGTAGTGGTACTAACCCAATGCGTCCTTAAAACGCACTTTAGGACGACCAACGAAAAGTGCTAGTCAGTAAAACGCGATCTAAATACACGAATGGACAAGTAAGTACGTAAAAAGCCCACGTTATTGTTAATACACTGGCCATACTGAATGTTAGGTAGGTTGTCAAAATGTTAGGCACTAGGCAATCACCGCAGAGCCCACAAACTCGGCGGCACTTCGCTCCAACAATCTATGCCATAAATACGTAGACAATGCACACTGCTATTTTTAACCCCTGACGCAAAAAGAAGGGATGTTATAAGCTTGACGTGTGTATCTGTGTATTTTTTTTGTTTGATAGGTGTCTTAATTGAGAGTGTTCTTAGCTTTAATTTATGAAAATGCGTTCAGCCGTTTTAAGACTGAACTTTTTTTTGTGTATGTATACTTTTTTTTTGTGTATGAAAATTCTGTATACTTTTACTTCAACGATATTGTTAGAACATGATAGCATTGATCTGATGCTGGGACATCTCCTAGAATCTTTAGAATACTCAACTCCTAACTTACAGCAGAGATGTCCAGTTTGGACTCATTGGAATGGTTTCAATGAACAGATTATACATAAATTAGTCGGGGGGTTTTAAATTTAGAATTTAAGTATTATGTATCAGCTACTCGTCAACATTTATATACTTTCATACCTTCATAACTTTAATATTAAAATGCTAGAGTAATTTTATCTGTTTAAATTATATTGAATATCAGTTAATCCGTCACATTTCGGACGGCCTGTAGGTTAAAGTTAAAAACGTTCAAAGATATCGCGGCAGGCTCAAGAAGAGATATCGGGATGAACTCGACTCCCATTGTAAGGATTAGTATAAAAATTAAGAAAGATTACTTTCGTCAAACCTGTATGGGCTGTTAGCACTAAACATAAGTCGTAGTAATTGATCTGCTGGTGCTCATAACGTTTTAGAAACATATGCTCATTTAGGGTATGTGGTATTATGTTCTAAGTCAAAGTCAAAGTATTTGCCTTCACTTTTAAGGTAATTGTACTGTACGAAAAATCAATTTATTTACCGTCGTAGTTATTTTAAGCTCGAAAGTTTTGCCACGGATTTACAAACTTGGAAGTGATGGTAGCTTAGACTGAACTTTAAAGTTGCAGGCACTTCGTGATGAGACAGATATCTGCTGCTATTTATTGTTGTTGACAATAGTCTCACTTGGTATCTACATAGGGCATAAATATTTCTTTCTCATACGTTTCTATTTTTTTTAAATATATATCTTATAGGCTAGCGTTTGACCACTACCTCACCTGTTGGTAAGTGATGATGCGGTCGAAGATGGTAAGCACTATAGGCCTAGAATGGGAACTGGCTCTCAAGGATAGCTGCCGGAACACATTAGTATGCAACAGATTTTTTAACTTGAGGGTGGTAGCTGGCCAGGCGGACACTAGATAGTGTCCTAACACCATGCGGGGGTTGTTGGTTTCTTAACCATGTTGTTTCCTTTACCGGAGGGCCACTGTGAAAAGCGAACATACATTTTTTGATAGAAAAATCCATTGGTGCACGGCGGTTTGAACTCGGTATCTCTGGCATCAAAGCCAACCGTTCTCCCGATTACGCCAAATTCTATATTTAAATCCATCAGATAATACAGTATAATGTTCAACTAGTAGCGTAACTAACTAGCTTAGCCCGCGTCAAAAAGTATCCTTATGTTCTATTTTTACAAAACATTCTATCTAGAGTGTCTCTGTGCAAAATGTCAGCTAAATCGGTCTAGCCGTTTAACTGTGTAGAGGGTAGTACACTTAGATAGACAATAACATTCGCATTTATTATATTAGTAGATATCTATGCATGGATTAGAGGATACACCGTTTTTGGTGTACTGCGGTTTCACTCAGCACTTGGCTAATAAACTAATACTCGTAACAAGTGTTGGAGGTAGTCGAAATGCCATCGCAACACATCGACCGCAGAGCTGCCGCAAACACGGCGGCATTTGAACAATCGTTGCGTATCGACGCGCGGCGATGTGGACTTCAGAGCATCGGCTGATCGAGCCGCATGCTAATGATGTCGACTACTCGTGTACTAGGCTCTTTATGCGTCGATATCAGTTGGTGCTACGGTATGCTACGCGTTTATTGCATATTCTTTTGTAGTATTGAAACATATATACTTGATACTTCTTTATGTTCTAGGCAAGTATGCTTTATCGTAGTAAAGCATACTTGGTTATTGTTACGGTTAAGGCGAGCGCCATACAGTACGAGTGTGGCGCTCGCCAGTAGCACGTACCAACTCATGAAGATTAGGCAGTGAAACCAGTTGTCTGTAAAACAGTCGACCTCCTCACGTGAGTTTAACCGTAACAATAATTAAAAGTAAAGAAACCATACAATTTTTCATCCCCACATTTCAACACCTTACAACCCTTTTTTCGCATTAAAAAGTAAATAAGCCTATGTCCTTTCTCGAGCTCTAGATTGTCTCTGTACCAAATTTCATTTAAATCGGCTCAGTAGAACATTCACATAAACTTTACATATTTCCACACAAACTTTCATCCCCTATTCCCTATTGTTATTTTACAACCTTTAGGGTAAAACTTTTACAAACTTTGAATGTCATATTTATTTATTTATATATTAATCAACAGCTTAAAAAATAAGTTTCAAGCTTTTAGCTCTAAAAATGACGATACTTCCATACAACTTTCATCCCCCCTTTCAACCCTGTTTCGCATTAAAGAGTAGCCTGTGTCCTTTTTCAGACTCTAAACTATCTGTATACCAAATTTCATTTAAGTCGGTTCAGTAGTTTTGGCGTGAAGGTGCGACAGACAGACAGACAGAGTTACTTTTGCATTCTTCTTTCCACATGCTACGATCCTGACACACGTCCTTCGCTTCTTCTACTTTCATGAGCGCCTTCATACATGCTCGCCGGTTATAGGTAACTTTGACTTGGCCTTTTTTAGAGTCCGAACCCAAAGGGTACCAACGGAACCCTATTACTGAGACTCCTCTGTCCGTCTGTCTGTCTGTCTGTCTGTCTGTCTGTCTGTCTGTCTGTCCGTCTGTCACCAGGCTGTATCTCATGAACCGTGATAGTTAGACGGTTGAAATTTTCACAGATGATGTATTTCTGTTGCCGCTATAACAACAAATACTAAGAACAGAACAAAGTTAAAAATTGAAGAAAAGTTTAAAAAAAGTTTTTTACGATAGCGCAGCGCCACCTATCTAGCATCAAAGATTGCGCGCTATTGTCTTTACCTTAATCTGAATATCGGAAGCGGCTCCAATGATTAAGTAAAATTTAGTATACCTACAGGGGATTTCGGGGGCGATAAATCGATCTAGCTAGGAGTCATTTTCAGAAAATGTTGTTTTATTCTTGTTTTCAATAATTTTCAATCATCAACTTTATTGATAATCAACTTAAAATATGACTCTTCCCGACATCTATTGGCGATTAGAAGTACTGTTTCAGTAAAGCAGTTAGTTGCTCTCAATTTAAAAAAATAGTATTATTAGTCGTCAATAGATGTCGGGAAGAGTCATATTAGTCTGTTTAAGTGGCAAAAAATACCGAGCAAAGCTCGGTCAACCAGGGGCCTTATTCAGTATGACCATTTTAAAGTCTTACCGTGCCGTGTTACGTTATCTCCGCGTTATGGTATTCTCTATGCCAATTAAAACGCGGTAGGGTAAGGTTATGAGCGCGTTTTGAGCTGTCAAAATATCGTGACATATGAGGACGTGTAACGCGCGCGTTTTGTATAATTTACCTATCGTGTGGCATATAGGAATACTATTTTTCAATAACGTGACGTGGCGCGTTAAGGAACGCGTTATCTCATTTGTCATACTGAATAAGGCCCCAGATATTTAATAATATTAATTACTACAATTACTATTTAAAGGTGTAATTGGTATGGCGCCAACAGTCTTCAATACAATTCCTAAATCTTTAAAGGACATGGACAGTATTATGTTTAAATATAGGCTAAAACAGTTAATTCAGAAATGTTATTATGGTATTGACGAATTTTTAAGTGACAAATTATAATCATTATTATTATTTTCATGACGTTTTGCTGTATCCTTTTAATTTTATAATTCAATTTAGTTTATAAGAATGACCAGTGTAATATGTATTTAAATTTGGATTATATGTAGTGAGTAAAGCAGCGCCATCTGCAAAGTTTGCACGCCTGTTAAGGCTAAACATGACGATCGTGTGAATATTTTGTCACAACTTTTTGTTATACGCATGTTTTACGCAAATAAAATATCTTTATCTTTATCTTATCTTTATTACTACTATTACTATTACTACTATATAATACTATTCTACCTTTGTATTAACGTTTACTTAGTTGGTGTTAGAAGTTCGTTAGAAATTCGATAGATGGCGTTCGGAACCTTCCGTGTGCGGGACAAAAGTCTGACTCGCACTTGGCCAGTTTTATTTAAAACGACTCCGATCTGGTCGTGATACGTTGTAAATAATATTAATTAAGGATATTAATAAACTTAATTTAAAGCAATACAGAATTTTAGACTATCTACTTATTGCTTACTCTCTTTCCAGGGAAATCCTTCACTCTAACCATAATGCTGGCCACTTCACCTCCACAAGTAGCGACCTATCAGAAAGCCATCAAGGTGACAGTGGACGGACCTCGGGAACCCAGATCTAAAACACGTCACCACGGGTTCCATCCATTCCACTTCGGCCCCAGATTTGCTCCCGATCCATTGATGGGATCCCTGCCTTTCAAGTTGTCGGGTAAGTTGCAAGTTTGGACTGTAAAGCTCCGTACTCAAGTACGGTATTACTCGAAAGTATTAATGGAATGCGCGTAAAATTAAAACGTGGTCCTTAAACATGAGCCTTCGAGCTATGAATTTTGAGGACCACGTGTTAAGTTTTACTTTCCTACGAGAAAACTACGGAACATAAGAAATAATTCAATACATAACAATTAATTATTCTCTCTTGGTAACATTTAATAAAACCTCTTTGGGTCAAATTTGTCTTTATAGACTGCTATTTATATTATTATATTAAATACCTATAGCGGCTCTACGCTCAAAACCACAATAACTAAAAAACCTAGATTTGTCTGTATTTTTATTTTATTTCTATTATAACTATCACCAGCACAGCCCTTCAGAGTCAGAGTATTCTAGGCCTAGCGTATTCACCATCTGACTACATCATCGCTTACCACCAGGTATGTGGTCGCTAGCCTATAAGATATAAAAAAAATTAAACTACTAAATTCATAATACTTCTTAAAACAAGAATGACGTTACGAATAACGATCTCAGTTGGTGTGTAATAAAAAATAATGCATGATGTCGAAATGAGTACGTCAAAATTCAACCTACATGTTACAACTAAGCTCACAAAATAGCGTACATATTTATAGCTTTATAACGATTCCAAAGTTACTTACCTATTTCTGTAGGCGACAGTACACCATGGCGTTATTAAATTGTCACTTCGGACCTTTGTCACTCCTCAAAAGGGGATTTCGTTCGGCCGACAAGTTTCGCGCAACAATTAATTATCAATTTCTCAACCCTCCTTGACACCTGGCATAGACAGAATTTGTTGGCCTCTATTTATAATCTCTATAAAGATTCTTACGTTGCTGTTTTGTAGTTGTTTTCCACACAGTTGTTGCATAAGTGTTGTTACGTAGGAAGGAGATTTTGTGTAATCTATTACACAATATCTCCTCCCTACTTTGTATGTTTTATTCTATTATATTTATACAACTGTGACTATAACAAAACATTATAGGCATTTTTACGTGTTTATAAACGTGTTACGCGTTAGTATTGTTTACTTGTATTTCGAATTCGAATAAGCTAAGGAGGTATGTCAGGATCGTAGCATGTGGAAAGAAGTAGTCTCTGCCTAGTTCAACGAAAAAAAGGCGTGACTGTATGTATGTATGTATTTCGAATGGTTAAAATTATACATTAATTGACTAAAAAAATAAATTACTAGATGTAGTAAACCCAATAATCAAACGAAAAAAATGTTTTTGAGTTCTTTTAATATTATTATTAACTATACATTCCATGTTAAAATAGAACGAATATTTGAGGTTCTTCTTTAAATCGGCCCCTGCTACGCGCTACGCGTCTCGTAGCGACGGTTAAGGCGGGTGTCGCTAGGTAAACGCGATAGCAATTTGCACCCCATTTCGAAGGCTTGCATCTAATAAAAGTATCAAATAGGTCATACATTCTGAAAATTGTAAGTGAAAACCAAACTTACTAAGTGTACTCATTCAAAATTAAGATTATTTTTATATTTGTTTGACCACTATGTCACCTATTGGTAAGTGATGATACGGTCAAGGATGGTAGCACGCTAGGCCTAGAATGGAAACCAGCTCATAAATACAGGTGCTGGACCACATTAGATGTTTTTGCAGTAAATTTTTTTGCAACAAGCGGGTGGTAGCTGGCCAGGCCAGGCGGACACTAGACAGTGTTCTACCACCATGTTATATTTTTAAAACAGATTTTATAAACTGAGCTGAGCTGTTGGTCAATGAAAAATACAATTAAAAAAATGTAGACAACAGTGCTATGTTTCTGCATTTAGGAACATTGGAAGATATTGTTTGTATCGTTCATTTTGTTTTATGTACCATTACTACTATAAATAAATTACATAAATTGTATTATATTATATTTGCGATTTTCTACACTAAACTAGGCTATAACAATACCTTATATTTTTAGAACAAACTTTTATTTGCTTCACATGTAACTAACTAACAAACAAATGAAATGAAATGTTTGAAGACAATTTTAACTTACTCCTAATCATCATACCAAATATAATTTTTGTATGTGTATGTAGTTTGGATAAAAATATTATAATTTAATATTTAAGAGCTGATCTGATGATGGAGTGAGGAGGGGAATAGTGAAACTTAGCAAAACCCCTCTAATTTGGGCTTTGAGCATTTGTTTTGACTGGTCCAAAAAGATTAGGCTTGGTATTGAGGGTCTGCTAATGGAATCAAGAGTTTTCTAATTATTTAAATCGCGACTTATTCTTTAAAACTATACGTTATAATTTACCATTTTACCATAAACTCTATCTCCACAAAGTGTCATAATAATAGTAACGCCCAATAGCAGCACCTTAAACAAAATAAAACTTATCAAACTTGGTCACATACCAATCTGATTCCGTCAGATTACTTGCATTATCCAAGTCGCAAGTCGAGAACGCAACCTCGTTACGTCGGGTGTCAAAGGGCTGTAACTCAATTACACACCTTGCCTTGCTTGCACTGAGACGTGAACGGATCACGAGATCACCCTGTATTAATTCTATTTCGTAATGTTGCCACTTCGAACTCTAATCATTTATGCTTTATTTATTTTATTTTATTTTTTCATCACCCGCAGGCATGTCTGAAAATCAGCGTCCAGGTGTAAATCTAGACATATGTGATGAAAAAGGGTTTTTGACATTTCACATTGTTTCTTGTTTCATTGTTTTACTTAGTATTTTAATTTGTTATGTCAAATAAATGAATTTTCTTTCTTCTTTCTTTCTTTCTTTCTTTATTGCTAACGTTATACAATTTTTAAGTTCATGATGCTCTATTTAAATCCCTTAGACAAAAAGAGTGTTGTTATAAATTAGACGCGTGTAACTGAGTATTTGTGTATGTGTGTGTCCGTCTGTGGCATCGTAGCGCCCAAACAAACGGATGAACTGATTTTGATTTCGTTTTTTCATTTTGATAGCTGTCTCGAGAGTATAGCATATTAATGCTTTGATTTAGCCGTTCTAAGACTCTGAGCTTTTTACATTTGATGACGATATGAGATCAATTTGAATAGGTCTAATCAATTTGAAATTCGTTATCCTCTTAATTTAGTGATATTGTAAAAAAATGCTAGCATTGTCTAGATGCGGGAACATTTCCTGGAATCTGTGGAATACTCAACTTCTCATCAAACTTGATGGCGTGTTTGAGCTCATTGGAATTATCTCACAGATTATACTTTGATTAGTCGGGGGTGATATTAAACATTGAAATTTATTTAATTAATATTATATAAAATAATAATATTTTGTGACAATGCTACTAAACTAATATTCTTTTTCTTCTTTTTTTGCTCATGGTGAGGTGTTGAAATTTCTGTTAAGACCTGGTGTACCATTGTAAATTATATTTAGTACTTCCTTAAAAATCATTATGCCGTGTTATTGTACTTAACTTACTTGTAACTACATTAAAGTAACCATCTAATTACTCCAGGAGATCGAACCTATGTCTATTCTTGCCTATTCATTACATCCGGAGAATAAATAAATATAATGGTCGGAGTTAATTTTCCGGTAAATGAAATGTATAGGTACGTGATAATAGCTGTTACAAACTTTAATAAATAAATATATATTACTCACATTGATACAATAACAAAACAATGTTTTAAAAAGTCAAACTTATGTTGCAATTTCAATTTGTCATAATGTGATAAAATATTTTAAAATAAATAACGTTAAGCTTTATATGATTATTATTAGCTAATTCCCGTCCACTGCTGGACATATATAGGCCTCTCCTATAGCACGCCACTGAGCTCGATCTTACGCTTTATATATGATTGAATGATTTATTTACTAAACGAATAAGGTGTGATAACGTTACTTCACATTAAACCGTCCAAGCTGAAGAGCGCCTCTCACTTTGAAGTCAAGTTTTAAACAATTTCTCATTCCCTCACACTTGAATACGCAAACTTGTTTCGCGGCTGACGAGCGAAGGACGGTGCCCTCAGCACCGAGTACCAATAACCCTTGTGAAATCATGATAAATTATACACACTCACGTTCGCGATGCTCAGGCAGAGCTTACCAGATCTACGACGGTTAGGACACGGTAATGAGGGATCGAGAGGCTTCAAGTGGCCTATTGTGCACGGTATTTCATGATATCTATGACGTACGACATTTGCTATCGGTTTAGGTATGATATAGTATACTTAATTTTTATGTAAAATCATGTACGTATACTAACTACTAGACATCTTCTTTCCACCTGGTAAAGGAGCGTCTCATGCTGGAAATGGAAACCTCTGTCTTTCCTCCAAAATATAATCTCGAAATGTTCAAATCGAGAGTAAATAGGTACTTACTGAGCAAGCATGCTATATACATCTTCGGCTGCATCGTCACTTCCCATCAGGTGCAGTTTCAGCCGAAGGTTTGCTTAGTCTTAAAAAAAAATGCTATTATCGATTATGTATTATTCAAAATTAGGCTAAATTAACGGCAACTTATAAACTACAGTTAGTATTTTACACGTTTTTAGACGAAAAGTAATCGTTTTTTTACCCAACTGCAAGGAAAGGATTTAGTTTTTTAAAACTTAGGCTGGCCTTTGACCACTATCTAACCCGTTGGTAAGCGATGATGCGGTCAAAGTTTAGACGACTAAAGTTTGATGTGACAGATTGTGGATAATTCGCTACAACAAAAACACCGTAGCAGATCAATTTTCGAGAATCTCCTTATTTTATAGGTTCTGCAAAGGCTTCCAAATATGCCACCTCTATGTTTAGCAGATCTTCTCACCTCACGTCGTATGAGCGCCACTTAAAGTCGCAGCCTTCGCATTATTAATGAGGGAGCCTTAGAGAAAATTAAATATAGCATTAGGCCCGGAAGCAGGGATTGTTGGGAGGGAGAAGACGGGGACTAACGCTAACCCTTCCCCCGCGACAATGCGGGTGCATAATTACGCATTTGTAAATTTTAAATGTCCCTCCCACCTCATAGAGGCTTTTGTATGACGTGATTCGCGCTTTTACAGACTTTAAACATTTAAATGGCGCATTACTAGAGATGATCCTATCTGTCGATCATACAATCTTAAAGTCAAGTCACATAGAACATTTTGTAAATGGTCTTGTTATTACTATGTATGTATTTAATGTGAAAGGGGCTGGCAAGTTGGCATTTCATTACTAACAGCATTATGTTGATAGTAATTCTGACTTATCACACTGAACAATAAGGCTTCATTGTTTTAAAATTCCTCTCCGTTCAGTTCTCCGTCAGTTCATTACCACTTAAATGATCTTAATTACATCGTATAAACTAGTATGTAAATAAGAAACGACCTTATTGCTTTTTATCTTGATATTATCATCATTATCAATACGCAAAAGATACTGTGTAATTAATTTATAAATTTTAATTAAATTATCGACATATGAGTACTCTACCTACTTAAGTATCGACAATTGTACACGGGCAACTCTACGCGCAATGAATTCGCGCAATGATGACTTGTGCGCCATTAACTCTAAATGCAATGCAATTTTCATAACTCAATATTGCCAGTCATTTTCATGAATACATGAAACGCGAATAGTTCATTTGCTGCATTTATTTGGACGTAAAATAAAACTGGCATATTTATTATACGAATTCAACAACTAAGATAAAACTTTCTCAGTAGATCTGTTAAGTTCACATTCACACAGCTGTAAACACTTATAAAAGTACTCATCTTAGTAACAGGCAAAGCATATATCTATTTGATTGATTAAAGTGAGGTTTTTTAAGTGCAACTATCTGGTACGTAAAAAAATATTGGCTTTTTTATAAAAATTATATGAGTACTTTAGATTCCATTGTAGACTATATATATCAGCTCGTACCGTATTTGTTTGTACTACTTACAACATTCCAACAACAAGGGACCCAATCACAATAACATCCTATCTGCCTAATGAAGTCTCACTCTGTCACTACAAAAACAACCTGCCCTCTCGGCTACTATTTCCACGAAAGGTTAATTAAGCAAAACAAAAAGGGGTTAAACAAAATCAATAGACGCAAATTCATTAAGGCTAAGCAGATTGAAATCCAACATGGCAAGATGGCGGGCGGGTTAAGGCACTGTGACAAAGCGTCGTCGTTAGTTCGGGAGCCCTCTTATTAACCTTATGATGTACGATGGCATCCATCTTGGTGGCTCCTGCCTGTGACGTCATCGCTCTTGCTGGAATACCTATCTGTATGTAGACACTAGAGCCTTTGTGAACGCGTGCGTGTTTATAAGGGAAACTGGGTGAACTACATATTGTAAGTCAGTAGTATGATATGTTGTTATTATTATTAATATTTTGTGTCTATCTTTGCTTACGTGTCGTAGTTGACTCTTGTGAGTACTTTATATTACTAGTACTTATTATGTTATTATATGTATTGTGTATTATATATATACAGTAGAACTCCAATTATCCGAACTCCGACTATCCGAATCGCCGATTATCCGAATCACAAAAAATTGTCCAAAAAAGTCTAAGTGCGCTATTATTCTTCCCCCCGCGAAGCCAGTGTTTGCGCGTCAAGTCTTGACTTGACTTGTCTTAACTGTAATGTGAAAATTTCATGTTTCTTTCATTTAATTCAATAAAAAAATAGTGCAATATCAAAACGTAGCTTTTATTCTCTCCAATGGCAATTTTTTTTTTAAAAATCCGATTATCCGAATATTTGATTATCCGAATGGGTCCCGGTCCCCATTAATTCGGATAATTGGAGTTCTACTGTAGTGTATTATATATTATGTTATATATGTTATGTTATGGGCAGTCAGTTTGTGTATTTGTTTGTTTGTTACCTAACGGCTATTAAAAGGCTTGACCGATTTGGCTGAAATTTTGCACGTAGTCAATAGGAAGAATAAGATATAGAATATTTTATATCACCAGTGAAGCCGCGGGGCACAGCTAGTATTTATTAGAATCAAAATTTTGAGATTATGTAAATAGCTGCTCGGAGCCTAGATCGTGTGTTAAGAAAATTTGTTTTTAGATTTTCTCTGATAATAGAAGAAATTATTTGTATGCTTATTTTCATACAACTTATATGAAGTCACAACACCGTTATGATTTAGAGACACTGCCGGTAAACATTCTGTCTTAGTCCTCGCATGTGATCCTTGACACGCGACACTACCGAAATTAATTTAACTTGAAAGTGTCAGGTAACGATATTAAACTCTCTCCTAAGAACAAACAAAACAACAATCTCAGTAGTTTGTGATTATGTCGCACATTAGAACTTTTTGGAACTTCACACTCATAGACTTTTATGGAGATTATATCGCTGGTGTGAATATTATATTATATAAAAACTATAAGGGTTCCTTGTCAGGACTACGGAACCCTAATATAAAAACTAGCTTCTGGTGTTAGAAGAACGAACTTCTAACACCAACTAAGTAAACGTTAACACAAACAAAGGTAATTAATTTTATTAAATATCTAGAAGACAGAGTGTCCGTACGAATAACTTCCCACTCATTCTAGCTAAATGAAGCTCTTTAAGTACTTAAATTGAAGATATATTATTAAATACGGTACACTATAACATATACAAATAAACTAAAAAAAAAGAACCGACTTCAATGCCCTGCTATTCATTTTCAGTACCAATTTTGAGATGTTTATCTCAATATCTTTGGAGATACTTATCAGACCTCGATAAAATTACCATTAGGAGTGGGCGTTATGTAGCATAGATCGTTTTCACAACTTTGTCACTTTGTTTGTCACAGTGCGACAACGCAAACGTTATGGACGAATTTCATAACCGTCTATTTCTCAAAACCGTCTATTTAGAGTTAGACTGTCGTTGCGGGCCGTTGCGGCGGCAACGTCATATCACACTTCGTTTGCAATGTCGATAGAGGGAGAAAGGAATACTCGTTCTAGTTTCTACTACTGTTTGCAAGCTTTGCCAGGTCAAATAAATTTGAGTCGGACGGAATACTAAAATAATTAGGACGATGTGGAATATAAACATTACAGACTTTCACATTGTACCTACCTAATACTACCTATACACAAATATCTATTCCGCAAAGCAAACACCGTTTAATAGTATATATATAGCATAATATAAATGTATGCATTATAGCAACTATCTATTAAAATTGTTAAAACTTATACATCTATTAAACGATGGTTGCGAAATTGATCGTTGTGAAATAGACGGTTTTGGCAACGTTATTGTAACGCAGATAACGTTGCGTTATGTTTTCTGAAAAACTCGTAACAACACACTATTAATTACCATGGTACCACACTTGGAATATCTCCTTTCCAACAAAAAAAGAATAATCAAAATCGGTTCATAAACGTCGAAGTTATCCGCGAACAAACAAACATTAATATAAGGTCGAATTGAGAAAACTCTTCCTTATTTTGAAGTTGGTTAATAAATAAACAAATCGACCGAGGCCCACAAATTTAACAAATGAAACGCTTGCGCGTGCTAATTTTTCCTGTGCTGCCATCTAGTTGCGTCCAAGTGAATTAATTTCAAAGGATATTACACAGGTAAGTTATTTGTAGTTGATTGCAGATTGAACACCGAGCTTTGCTCGGTATTTTTTGCCACTTAAACAGAAAAATATGACTCTTCCCGACATCTATTGACGAATAATAATACTTTTTTTTCAATTGAGAGCAACTTACTGCTTAACTACACAATAACACTACTTCTACTTCTACTTCTACTACACATAGCTACTTCTACTCGCCAATAGATGTCGGGAAGAGTTATATTTTAAGTTGATTATCGATAAAGTTGATAATTGAAAACACGAATAAAACAACATTTCTGAAAATGAATCCTAGCTAGATCGATTTATCGCCCCCGAAATACCCTGTAATTTTATTTAATCGTTGAAGCCGTTTCCGAGATTCAGATTCAGATTTCGAGATTAAGGTAAACACGATATCTATGAAGATTCATATAGTAAAAAACACGTTATATATCGTTTTTTTGTTTTAAACCCTTTAATTTTTAACTTCTGTTCTTAGTATTTGTTGTTATTGCGGCAACAGAAATACATCATCTGTGAAAATTTCAACCGTCTAACTATCACGGTTTATGAGATACATCCTGGTGACAGACGGACAGACAGACAGACAGACAGACAGACAGACAGACAGACAGACAGACAGACAGACAGACAGACAGACAGACAAACAGACAAACAGACAGACAGACATACTGACAGACGGACAGCGGAGTCTCAGTAATAGGGTTCCGTTGGTACCTTCTGGGTTCGGAACCCTAAAAATTAAGAGGGTCTCCATACATGAAACGTATTTTTCGGCATTTTACTATAACGCCATCTATGAATGTTTGACTGTATTAATTATATTAATTACCTATGTGTTAACTTTCACTTAGTTGGCGGGCGTTAGTGTTCGTAAGATGGCGTTGTACTGAATAAGCACGCGGCTCCTGTTATAATTATTATTTGGAATGGACACGGTAATAAATATAATAATATCTGGATGACCGAGCTTTGCTCGCATTTTTTTTTATTTTTGGTTATTCGTGTTTTATGTATTTATTTGGCTCCCAATAATAGTCTTCTTACAAAAGAACAAACTTGGTAAAATTAATCATCTCGTCTGGACTCGAACCGAGGTCCTTCTGATCGCCAGCCTATCGATCTCTCACTGAGCTATCGTAACGATTGTAGCAATGGCGAAATTTACCTTCATATTCTAATTATATTGTAGGAGTTTATCATTACCTGAAAACAGGGATAAAACAACATTTTCTGAAAATGAAAACCTGGCTAGATCGATTTATCAATTTATTACAAGAAACGTGATTTCTTTTTTAATTTATTTCAAACAGAAACGAATGTTTAGGGGATGATTTTGGAATAACTCTGATACATACATACACTACAAGTTTCACAGAAAATTCAGCCTCTCATTTCACCCTCTTAAGGGTAAAATTTCAAAAAATCTTATTTTGATAGAAACTTACAATAATTAATAATTTTCAAGTCAATCAAGCGACCCAGAAAATAAAAATTTCGCCCAAAATTCAATCTCTCATTTCACCACTAAAGGGTGTAATTTCCTTCCCCCCCCTTTTCAAAACCCCTTTCTTAGTAGATGCCTACACTTCACAAAGAACACACCATTCAAATTTTATGTGTCTAAGACCAGCGGTTTAGGTAATGCGTTGATATATTAGTCATAAAAACGTGTAAGGGAAGATTTTGGAAAAACTGTGATACACGTATCTCATAATTTTAATGAAAACGTATATTATGTACCAAATTTCGAGATAATCTAGCAACCAGCCCAGAAGACCCAGAGAATTTAAAAAATGTAACCTTATAATATACTCTCTTAGGGGTGGAATTTCGAATAAATATTTCTTAGTGGATACTCGCACTTCACAAAGAACACACCCTCCAAGTATCATGTCTCTAAGACCAGTGGTTTAAGCAGTGCGTTGATATATCATGTAGTCATTCAGAAAGTCACAAAAACGCATGGGGGATGATATTTGAAAAACAGTGATACCTGTAACTCACTATTTTAATTAAAGATTACGTGTACCAATTTTCGAGACAATTGACCCAGCGAATAAAAAGTTTCATAGAAAGTTCAACCCTTCATTTCACCCCTTTAGGGGTAGAATTTCGAAAAATCCTTTCTTAGTGGATGCTTACACTTTACAAAGAATACATCCTCCAAATTTCGTGTCTAGGACAAGCAGTTTAGGCTGCGCGTCTCAGTAAGTCAGTCAGTCAGTGAGTCAGTCAGTGAGTGAGTCAGTCAGTCAGTCAGGACTTTGGATTTTATATATATAGATTGACTTTACCGTTTATCAAATATAACGTCAAACATTTACTAAATTCAATAAAAAAAATCTAGATATCCAGACCTTTATGGCAGAAAAAAAAATCCTATGTCCTTGTATGTTCTATTGACTATCTTTGCATAAAGTTTCAGCTGAATCCGTTTAGCTGTTTAGCTGATAAGACGTCACACATTTTCAAAGTTGTCAAAAAAATAGTATACGTTGTTTTTTGTGCTTTATTGACTATCTTTGTACTACATATCTGCTAAATTGATGAAGCCGTTCGGGCTATAAGTGGCTACACACTTATAAAATGCAATAAAAAAATCTCAAAACCCAATTTCGACTGCCAAAAAAAAATTTCCCATCCAGAAGGACTTCTGTGCCCTATTGAATATCTTTATACAAAATTTCAGCTAAATCGGTCAAGCAGTTTGGCCGATAAGAGGCCACACGCTTACAAAATGCAATCAAAAAAATCTCGACACCCAAACTCGACTGCCAAAAAATAAGTATCCTATGTCCTTTTTTGGCTTATTGACCGTCTTAGAAAAAAAATACAGTTGAATCGGTCTAGTCGTTTATTAACGAAGAGAACTAATATTAAAAAAAATCAATTTAAAAAATCTGGCTACCCATACTCGACGCCAGAAAAAAGTATCCTATTTTGCCCTATGAACTGTCTTTATACAGAATTTCAGCCATGTCGGTCAAGCCATTTGACCGTAACGAAGTCCCAAACAAACAAACAAATAAACAAACTGACTTTCGCATTAAAAACATTGGTGTTCATCTCTAAGACCAGCGTAGGCTGCACGTTGATATATCAGTCAGTTAATAAGACAAATGCGTAAGGGAAATTTTAGAAAAACTGTGAAACACATGTCTCATAATTTTAATTAAAGGGCGATGGACTTGAAAATATATACACACTAGCAGCCCGCCCCGGCTTCGCACGGGTAGAATTTATATGCCTACAAAATAAGCATCAGTTTGTTCCATCGAATATAAAATATTAACATATTTAGCAATCATCGTCATATTTCAACCTAAATCTTCCTCGTAAAAACTCTGGCTATTGGTGAAAACCGCATGACAATCCGTTCAGTAGCTATTGAGAATATTGCGAACAGACAGACAGACGCAGTGATAGACTTTGTTTTATAATACTTACGTAGTGATATTGGACGGCCCTTTGGCGTAAACTATGAGCTTTTTTCTAGTTAATTGTGCTATGAAATCAACTTTCATAGGTCTGATCAATTCGAAAATCTTATTGTAAGACGAAAACGATATTGTAAGAACATGGAAGCATTGACCTGATGCTGGGACATCTCCTGGACTCTACAGAATACTCAAATCCTCACCAACTTACAGCTCAGATTTTAAATGTAGTGTTTAGAGTTATTGGAACGCTTTTAATTAAAAGATTGTACGTAGATCAGTCGGGGTGGTTAAAATATTATATAATTATAAATATAGATCAATATTATTTTATACAATAGATCATATTATTATGCTATATTGACTTCAAATTAATTGTGATCGGTGGGGATCTACAGAATAGCTAAGCCTATAATAATTTTTTCGTACTAACTATGTCTGTGGTTTCACTACAAATATTTTATTAATTTTGTGATGCGTGTATGTGAAATCCGTGATATCTTCTAGAGTTTTCATTTGAATTATATACTGTAAAGGACAATTTTAATCTTTGATATGTGGCCAAGCTAATTAACGTAATTATTTGGATTGAAAATAGCCTTGGAAGTTATGTAACATTTTTTAACAAAAAATTAAAGACTAAAATAGTTACTGTGAGTCAACCTTAAGAGATAGACATATGCCGTCGCGGACTTTTTTGTAGGTCTTATTAAGTTGTACAACTCTTGGATAGAAAATATTCTTCCATCTATTTTAAATTGAGCAGCATTCGTAAGAAACGTGTTTTTTCGACCGTTTTTTTGTCGACTTAGGTTGCAAATTAGGTTTCCACGAATGTACCTTTAATTTAAACGGGATAATATATTGCCTATTTTCATTTCGAAAGTCCATTCTATAAATTAGTGAAAGATTTTTTTAAATCGGTCCAGTAGTTTTTGAGCCAAATCATTACAAACATACAAAAATACAAAAATACAAATGTTCTCTCTTTATAATATTAGTATAGATAACATATTTTCAAGTCCATCGCCCTAGAGAATAAAATGTTTAACAGAAAATTAAACTTATCAATTCACCCACATAGGGGAGGAATTTCAAAAATACCCTTTCTTAGTGGATAGCTGCAATTTACAAAGAACGCACTCTCTTAATGTTATGTGTCTAAAACCAGCGGCTTAGGCTGTACGTTGATATATCAGTCAGTCTGTCAGTCAGACAAATGCGTAAGGAATGATTTGGAAAAACTGTGATACAGTGACTGACATGTGTCTCATAATTTTATTTGAAGAGGATATGTACCAATTTTATATTTTTTATAATCTAGCAACCGGACCCCGAAAATAAAATAAAAAAATCACAGAAAATGTAACCTTATATCATACTTTCTTTGGGGTAGAATTTCAAAAATCGATGTCTTAGTGGTGGATACTTGCACTACACAAAGAAAACACGTTCCAAATATCATGTCTCTAGGACCAGTGTTTTAGACAGCGTTGATATATCAGGCAGTCATTCAGTCACCCAGTAAACCACGTGGGGGATGATTTTTGAAAAACTGTGATACCCATATCTCACCATTTCAATTAAAAAGTATGTGTACCAATTTTGGAGACAATTGACACAGAGAATAAAAAGTTTCATAGAAAGTTCAACCCTCCATTTCACCCACTTAGGGGTGGAATATCGAAAAACTATTTCTTAGTGAATACTTGCTCTTCACAAAGACCACACCCTCCAAGTAATATGTCTATAAAACCAGTGATTTAAGCAGTGCGTTGATATATCAGGCAGTCATTTAGTTAGTCAGAAAAACGCGTGGGGATGATTTTTGAAAAACCATGACACCTGTAACTCACTATTTTATTTAAAGAGTATGTGTGCTAATTTTCGAGACAATTGACCCAGAGAATGAAAAGTTTCATAGAAAGTTCAACCCTCAATTTCACCCACTTAGGGGTGGAATTTCGAAAAATCCTTTCCTAGTGGATGCCTACACTTCATAAAGAACACACCCTTCAAATTTCTTGTGTCTAGAACCAGCGGTTTGGGCTGTGCGTTGATATCTCAGTCAGTCAGTCAGTCAGGACTTTGGATTTTATATATATAGATAGTGTTATTATAGAATAACAAGGTCTAATATATCATTAAACAACTCTATATCAAGTGTAGCTGTGACCCTTTTGTTACTTTATTGTGACAACTGATATAAAGTAACTGATATAACACCAAAAAGTTGTAAAGGGCACACATATATCACTTATATGTATCTAAGTAGTCCTAAGCGCAGTTGCAATAGATCCACTATATCACTGAATAGTGATAAAAGTGGGGCCAGATCCGCATGATAGAAACGTTTCTATCACACATATACGAAAATTCCCGTGACTGATATACAGCTAATTTTTAGTTCTATAAGCAGAATTTTGCTAGTTGGGATTGACATCAATCAAGATTTTTTTGCCGAAGACGGTAATCGAAGTCAGACATGAAATTTCCAATATCCCATTCATATTATTTAAATTAAAGTTTGTATGTTTGTTTTTCAATCACGAGAAAACGGCTGAACGGATTTGCATAGAATTTGGCGCACAGTTTGTATAGTTTTTTTAAATTATCAAGTATCTAGACAAGCACGACCCCAGCCTGGTGGTAAGCGATGTCGTCTATCTATTACAGATACAGTGGCATGCAAAATTCTTGATAGTCACATTTCTGCAAGTTATTGCGCTGAATGGTGTTGAGTCTTACATGCCCTATAACTTCACTGAAACTTTTACAATTCCAACCCAAAAGTGTTTGTATTTCACAGCTGAATTAAGTTTAGTCTAGTTTACCTATATATCCTGGATTAACAATACGATATTATTTGCAAGTATTTTTCAACGCATGCGAAGCTACAAGCTATGACTAGATAAATATGTCAATCACTGTTTTATTTTCCCAACTCGTAATCGCAGAGATAATAACATTTTGTCATATATTTAATTAGACTTCAGATTCAGAGAAGAAAGCTGAAAAGAAAGAATAAACTATCCTAAATATTCCTCTGTGTATATTCAAATACAAATGTCAATTCTTTTTACGTAGGCACAAGAAGAATAAGATGTACCTAAAGCTTGTAAAACAAACTAACATTATCTCTAGGGTCAGACCCAACCCAAAAAGACAAAAGAAAAGGGAAATCGTTCAAGCACAGCGTGGGTGCTTCAAGAAATGTAAAATAATTACTCGAAAGAGCTTTTACCAACCCTTTCTCTAATCGCGGAAGGGTCTCGAGGAGTCATTGAAAAAAAAACCTCCCTTGCCCTAATCTAGGGACATCGGAATCACACTAAAACGTAGATACTTTAATCCAGTTTCCATCGGTTTGTCTTCGCGGATTATCGCGGGATTAGAGGAAAAATGCAAGACGCAATCTAGCAAATGGCATTAAAATGTTTTGGATTCAACCCTCTCGCTGCGGTGCGATTTTTCAAAGTCGAAAAAAACCCCTTCGTCCGGGGCAATGTAGCGGACGGGCACGTCTTTGCATGCGGCCAATCCGACGGCACGAGATCCTTGCATCTTGATACTTTTAGATATTTTCGTTTTATATTTAGTTAAACTTATTTAGTAACACGTTACTAGACTCATCCTGCTAAAAATGTTTTTGTGTTGGTATGTAATGATGTGGTCGGGAATGGTACCAGACTAGGCATAGAATGGGAAATATTTCTGCGTTGCGATTAAGTTGTTTTGACCGTGGTCACGGCAATTATATTGCTATGTAATAAAATAAACTTGTTAACAACAATTGCAGAATCGAATATACTATAGACTCATTGAGATAAAGAAGATGTAATTACATAAGCCTTTTTTGCCAATAAAAGGTCAACAAACCAATGACAGCTAATAACCTAGAAATAAAAAAATCTATGAATTCAACATGTCTGTAGTTAAAGTATATAGAATCTATCTGAAACAACAATAGATTATGCAATTACCTACACAATTATGTATCACTTAACACGAGACTAACAGGCGTAATACCATCCTATCTAATTAGCCGGGAATAGCTAATTTGCGTTACCGCCTCCGGAATGTACTGACTAATGACATGATTGCTCAGGTGGTTGTATCTAGGAATTGAAATGAGGAGACAATCGTATCTCTAGATAAGATAATTGTGGAACTCGAAGACAATTATGACTTTATTAGGTTCCTGCCTCGAGGGAATCGTACGTTCGAGTAATATGTAGGCAGTTACTAATTCTAATATAATTTTTCTGTCGGAGAGGCGAAAAGTGAGAATTTTGATGTCAGTGATGAAAGTATTTCATTTATTTGAAAAAGCAAAGACCGACCTATTTACTAAACTACTATATAGTAGGTAATAGTAGTATCTATGTAGTTTCTTCAATTTACTTATGTAAAAAGTTGCTTTTATCTAAAAACGTTTAAGAATATTATAAGGTAAACTAATGAACCCAAAAGTACCCATTTAGTTGTTTATTTTGTCACACCTTCAATTCCTCAAAGTAAACATGCTTATAATAGCTGGTCGAGTGCGTATTGGGTTGCTTGGTGTTAATGATGATGAACTTAATAACTCAATGGGCATACAATCCGCCGGACAGGACAGAACAGAGCGATAGGAATTCGAAATCTTAGAAACCTGATTTCACTTTTGTTGTGTCATCAATATTACTTTGTAATGAAAGATAAGACGCACGCAATTGTAAACTGTCTAACTGTATCCTAATTGTTAACTTCGCAACAAATAGAACAATACGCCGTAAGCTACCTAGCTTCGCCCCCGTCCGCTAATTACGGACGTAGACTACTCAGTCGCACTATACTACGATTACACACAAAGCTCACTACACAAAGAATTTCCAACATTTTTAACGAATGGAAATCGTCTGTAGCTGCCCTTTCTTTTGCATCTTTCAACGTGAATACAAAATGAAACGTTGCCTCGCCATTTTTCATGTCATGGATAAGAAAAGAATCTTGGATTGTTTGGTGTCTTGAATTTACCAATTTATTTTTTGAGGGTGAATATAAAATGCCTTTGCAGATGCGTAGAGTTAATTACAGCAAAGATAGAATAGAACAACATTTACATTATTTTTATGCAAGTTTTATTTTAATAACGTGTCTATTTATTCTAACATCGTTATATACTGGGTTAGTAAAACTTAAATTATTTTAAAAATCTTTTATCACAGGAAATTGTATAAAGAATTTTCCTTGCATATGTAAAAAATATTAATATAAAACATTGAAATAGGCAAGTACGTAAAACGTTATCTCATGGCTATCCTCTCTATTGTTTCCCCTGCAGAGAATCCCTCTCGAGTCCGTGCCTCGGCGGTAATCTTGAGTTTTATTTTTTGCTCTGTCCGGGAGCGATGCGGATATTGTCTGCGCTGCGGATGCTCTTAGCTCGAAGAAAGCCTTAAATACCGCCTCTTGGCTACTTGCCTCAGTATTAAACGCCATTCAAATTGCTAGATAAAGTGCTGCATTTTATTAAAATCCATTGTACTCCCGCCGTTAAAAAGACGAAACAATGTAGCTTATCGACTGTGATTCAACATCTCGAACCGTTATCGTAAAAGCCGAGCAGCCAGCCTCGAGACAGGATTAACCCCGGCTTAATCCTTAAAAGCAGCTTGTCTAATTGCAGTGAACTCATAAAGCACTACACCTATAAAGGCTAAGCGGTCGGATTCAAAATAATGTGTTTTACATTTTCGTAGCGACGGTATCTGCGACATAAAACGGCCTGTAATTTATTCTATTGCTGAAAGGGTTGGGTTGGCCCGGGGTGGGAATTACCCAAGGTGGGTGCTAAAGGGTTAAGCCGAATATACGGGGTCGCGCCGGCGAACTTTGTTAATTTATGCGCTTAAAAATGTCAACTGGAAATTATGACACCAAAACACATTTCCTATTTTTGTTTTATGGCCGTGATTGGGGCTATAAAAGAGTAATCAACACTCTTGATCCAATTTCGTGTTAAAAATGAAATATTTTTATATCTTTGGGTCACGTCCAATAATATGTTCATTTCTGCGGTAGTATTTTTTATAAGCATAGTGATTTGCACTTTAGAAAATTTAGTAAACAAATATCTAAGATAATCAGATACGGTATAGCTAAAATGTTGTAAATTATAGTTTTCAATCTAATTTTTTTTAATATTATTTTTTGAGATGCCCAGTGGCGCATTGTGACAATGGGCGACCAATGCGCATTTCTCATTGGCCTTGGTGAAAGAAAATATCGTTAAGAAACCCCCGACTTAGTAATCTGGCAGGATACAGGTTTAGGGCAACCATGTATCAATCTAGTAGCGGTCGGTCCACCTGGCCAAATTCCACCCTCAAGTTGGAAAGTCTGTCGCAAGCAGGTGTCCTTGAGATTCAGTTCCCATTCCAGGCGTAGCGTTCTATTCTCGACCGCATCGTCACTTACCAACAGGCGACATAGTGGTCAAACGCTAGCCTGTACGATCAAAAAAATATGAATAGTCAATTTTCTAGCGAGTTTTTAAGCTCGATGAGACATCCCAAATACAGTTAAGACCTCACATAGAGAAAAAACTTAAGCGACCGTAGATAGTCATAGATAGTTGTATTGTAATTAATTATATTTAATTAATTCACTGTATTATATATCTTATTCTTGTAGGCTACCTTTTGACCACAAATCCACCTGTTGGTAAGTGATGATGCGGTAGAGGATGGTAGCACACTAGGCCTAGAATGGGAACTGGCTCTCAAGGATAGCTGCCGAAACACATTAGATGTATGGCGACAGATTTTCTAACGTGCTGGCTAGGCGGACACTAGATAGTGTCCTAACACCATGCATATCTATTTGGTTCGTAAAAATGAACATAATATTCTTCTATACTTCCGTACATATTAATGTTAATGCCTCATCACAAACATTTCAAAGCAGATGTCAAAGAAGGCGTCTGTAGGTAACAATTGAGGAGTGCCACAGTCGAGATAAGGCGCCTACTGTAACAAGCGCACTGGAATTTTAGTCAGTACATTATATTAACACGTGTGGATAGATTGGTGGTAGGTATATGATTCCTATGCATGTGCCTATTAAAAGTTGAAAATATTAGTATCATCGCTAAAAATAACTTCTGCCCAATATTAAGGATTTATTTAATATGACGGTTTATGCCGATGGGAATCAAACCAAGTTAAACCTTATATTTATAAGAAACTGAATTATCAGAATTTAATTCTTTGGCAGTGCGTATGGAACGGGTTGTATATGAAATGTCCACCATATAGCGAAGGCGCACATCAGTACCCCATTTGAATGAAGATATATCTTCGGTGACGGAGCTATAAAGAAATGCAAAAAAATACAATATTCACCAGAATTTTAGTGCTTATTTATGAAGTTGGTCAAAAATCTCAATCAAATTACACAGAGTAATTACACTAGCTTAAAATTGAGACAATTCACACAGCACACGTATAACCATTCAAATCTCGCTACATCAAGTACTGTTAATCTAAATACTAGAGTTGAAGGGGAGACGGGGGTAAAGTCTGCTCACTCATTATTTAAATATTCTGATGACTGCGTTAAGCGTCGCGTTAGCGTTAGTGGAGCGTTCGCGATAACTCTTAACGCTATTGTTTTGTTGATTGAATTTTGAGTAGACGGTTTCGAGACGGAGACAAAAGTGTGCTGTTAATTTTGCTTTATGGTTACGGTTTTGTACTCTTTCATTGATATTGAAAGTTGTAGCGTCCTTATTTATATAATAATCAAGTAGAAGGTACAGGGCACTTATAGTTCTAGTTGCCTACCTAAATTCATGGTTTAATTGAAACCACATATGTTTGGTTATGAAATTCATTTAATTCATATCCACCATCAATATAAAATTACTCCACATAACAAATTGTAGTTTAACCGTTTCTACCCACCATCAATATAAAATTTACTCTACGTAACAAATTGTAGTACAGCCGTGACCACATTTAACAAAATCCAGTAACTAAAAGATTAATAATCTAAATTTGGCAAATAAGATATACTAGTGGTTTCGACCAGTCGAGCCCCCTATCGCAATAGTAATTTATAGTCCAGATACTGGTTAGTATACGCAGGTACTAACTAATCCACTATTTAAAACCGTACCATTCTCATTTTCCATATTTTTACAAAAACAAAGGCGCTACTACTGTCTGTACGCTTAAATCTTTTGAAACTACACGCAACGGATTTTAATAGAGTGATTCCAGAGGAAGGTTTGTAATCAGGATTTAACGCGGGCAAAGCTGCGGGGGGTAGTTATGTATATTCGATAAAAAAGTTGCTGAATAAAAAAAACTGCTTAACTGATACGTATTATTTCTAAAAACTTATTCATATCTGTCATTTCCCAAGCTTTTGTCTATAAGAGCCAAAGATAGGGCTCAGTGGCGTGTCTTGGAAGAGGCCTATGTCTAGCGGTGGACTGATACCGGTTAATTATGATGATGATGATGATGATGAAAGTAATCGTATATATTTTGTTGCTACCTTTATATTATTATGTAATCGAGTAAGGAGAAACTCCCAAGGCTGATTAGGTGACTAATATTGAATGATACTCGAATCAGTACAGAAATTAAACCAAATACAGATATGTCAGGAACCAATTCACCCACTCGCTATTGGACTAAAGTCATCTCGTCTCAAAGTTGCCTTCCACTTATAGACAAGCACGATTCTACCATAGGCTACAACGAAAGTAACTTTACATAAAGTGACTATGTAATCAAATACCTGTTGTCTGTAATTAAAAAAAAATAACCATATTTTTTTTAATTCAGGTATAGCGCATCAGCTAGCAGGGCTACCAGGCGGGGAGTGGGGAGCACTGGCCCGTCACTACCCACCTCCCTTGCTGCCAACACATCCCCACTTTACTCCCCACGTGCTGCCACCGGCGCATACACAACCTCAACATGTGCCACCGCCACCGCCAGATACAGGTATTTATGGAATTTTTTAGGATCACTTGGGTGACAATCTCAGACTGCATTAAATTGACGTTACGAATCTATTGTTTTTATTTTTATATCTTATAGGCTAGCGTTTGACCACTATCTCACCTGTTGGTACCTGATGATGCGGTCGAAGATGGTGAGCACTCTAGGCCTAGAATGGGAACTGGCTCTCAAGGATAGCTGCCGGAACACATTAGATGTTTGGCGACGGAGGTCGTAGCTGGCCAGGCGGACACTAGATAGTGTCCTACCATCATGCGGGGGTTGTTAGTCTTAACGATATTTTTCCACATCTTTTCAATTGATATTTTAATTCATCTTGAAAAAACGTGTTTTTCCACCGGAATCTTTTCAATTGATATCTAAATTCATCTTGAAAAAGATAGATTGAACACAATAATCTTAGGCGTCCATTACACGGTAGGTTATCCGTCATTCAAAACCATCACTCATGACTTTTAGTTGCTGATGCAGCAATCAAAAGTATTTAAATATCGGCCAGTCACCGTCAATCACACCATTAGATGATCAGTTATCCATCAGTCACAGCCGTGACTGCCAGCAAACTGACAGCAAAACCTATCGTGTAATGGACGCCTTAAAGGCGAAGCCACTCACGCATGATTCATGAAAAATCATATTTGATTTGTTTTTGTTAAGATATCTACATTTCCCCTACAAAGCCGTCTAACTTATCTGTTATGTATTTTCTTTTTGTCTTTTTCAAGTTAACCCGACTAAAGGCCAGTTTCACCGGTTTTTGATAAATTCTGAAACTTTTTAGATAGTTATGTGGAATTAGTTTTGTTTATTAAAAAAAAACGAGCATAACGTCATATGAAAGTTATCAATATTCTATCAGATTCTAACAGGGTTATGTAACCGTTGTAACTGGCCCTAAATTGATTATCTAACTAAAGGAATACAATGAGCTTAAAAATAATAATGTATCAAATAAACGTTGTCCACAGACGTAACGTCAGACAATCCGATAACAATGCACGCGCACAGCACCACTAGTCCGGCCAACTCTCGTCCAGAGTCTCCACAAGATGACGACATATCCGTCACCGCGTCCAGCAGCCCGCCTCCAGACGAGCGTCCTGGAGCGTTCACTTCCGTCACTAGGAGAAAACCGCTGCAACCTCTACCTGCTCCTTCCAGCCTCTTCCACAGTGCATTAGCGGCACAACTGTTCCTCAACTCTCCGCTACTGCCGACGCCTCCGGCGTGGCTCTACTCACAACTATACGGAGGCTACGATTGGTGGCTTCGGCCGCCGCCGCCTCAAGAAGACTCAAATAACTCCAGCCCAGAACGAGAAGACGAAGGCTCCACTTCCAGTAAAAAGAGACCGGCCTCTCCCGAGTGGAGTGAGGGCGTCCGCACTCGCAGCAAATCCCTCGTCACCCCTGAGAGACGGCCTGTCGACGTTTGGCGGCCGTACTAGTGAATACAGGGATTTGAACACACAATTCGGATTTATCAATTGGCTATTATACCGCTGTTTACCGTCCCTAGTGTTTGACGTTTACGGTATTTGTACAATTTGTGGTCGTGTACGTTGGATACGATTTCGGTCATAGTGATTGTCATAGGTGTTTTTACGTTAGATTTTAATGAATGTGAATCTTGATTTGTAATATTTAAAATTGTTGACTGTATTATAAGATAATGCAAAGTCTGTAAATAAAGTTATCGAAATTTTTAATTCGTCGTTTGTTATTGGGAATCAAAAATCGACGAATAAAGCTGATCGGGTAAAACGTTTTGGATTGTATCCATTATGCTGGTAACCACACCGAGCTATTTGGCACAGGTCATTGCGTTCGGAATATGCCTAGTAATGTATGTAACGATAAAATGTTAAAGCGTATCAAGTGCCTACTTAAATGCATTAATCTCATACATTACCTGTGGGTGGATTAAGTAGATAACTAAAATGATTACTCTGATTTGAAGGTATATATTATTTTTATTCAGAATTTCTTTGAAAACTCATGATTGTATAGTGCAGACAAAAAGGTAATTTTACATGGTCAATCGCTTGCTTTGCGTCGTAAAGCATTAGCTTTTTATTTAGATCACTGGGTATTTAGTTCATTTTGGGCATATACAAGACTGAGTCGCTTTACACCTTCTATCTACGAAGTTCATTAGCCTCAGTACTCCGCTCAAGACTTCAGTTGCTGTGGGTATGATTTCTTCTTTAGGTAGGAGGAACCTGTACTCCTTTCCTCTGAGTTCTACCATGTATGAGTAAGGGATATTGGCGACTGCGTACGCCCAGTCACTGCTGGTGCCTGAAGCGTAGTACATGAGGTCTTTTGTGCTGCCCACTTTGTAAGTGTGACCACTGCACTCGTGAATTGCCTGGAAAGAATAAATATATTTGATTATCAATTTTTTTGTCAGGAGTAAATACGAATCAACCATAGAATATTATCGTAATTATTTTATCAATACGTTCTAAAAAAATTCTACTAATCTAACTAATTATTATAAATAAATGTGAAAGATTGTGTGTTTGTAACTCAACCACGCAAAAACGGCTAAACGCAATGTTGGTACACAGATACTTTCTGTTTCTCGTACTTTTACTGTTTCTCTAGATATCGTAAAAGCCTTCAACAGGGTTTGGCACAATACACTTTATATATTTCATATTCTTATTCTTATCCAGGTGTGTATAATAAACAACCACGTTTATGATAAGTTAATACTTTAAGGGTCAGTTTCACTGGTTCCTTATTAAGGCTATTGCCCTTTGTCAAAAATCTGTCAGACAGATCTGTATGACAGATTTATGAACGACTTTTATGTAGCGTCATATCTGGAACTTTACAAGGAACTGGTGAAAGTGGCCCTTAAAATAGAATTCTACTGGATAACTATTCATAGATTATCTCAAATCCAGATCATCGATTCTTACCTTAGCCATAGCAGTACCGCCTTCGAGTAATTCCACGTAATCAGGACATGGGTCACCAGTGTATCCCCACGGAAATATGATAACTTCCCCGTAGCTATGGAACGATAAAAACACCTGGAACTTCGTGTCTGATTCCAGTATGGCATGCTGTCAACGGAAAACAAGTTTCAATTCGTTTGAGAATAACTAGTTATATAAGAATGTAAAATACTTATATATGATAACTAGAAGAGTGTAAAATACAGTCAAAGGCCTAATTATAGACGAGTCTAGAAAGTTCTTTTTGAAACTTACTTTTACTGCTGAAGTTTCAGGTTCTGAGAAAGGTTGGGATCCACGGAAAAATATATTCCCTGGGTCTTCTGACGAACCCTCTTCTCCCTTCTCTCCCCAGCCGTAGCTGAAATAATGATGAGATAACGACGGAACGTCGGTTAAAATCAGGTCAGGGGACAACGAGACAAATTAAAATATTGTTTTTTATGTTCACTAAAGTATTTGTTTTTACCTTTTTATTTTATATTTTATATACCTGACAGATAATTGATATGGAGAGCAATTGAATTGAAAAAACAAAACATTTAATAGGACCAACTGAGGTGCACCAATGGATTTCAATCGACAAATGTATGTGCTCATATAGCATGCGCATATTGATAGGACACTGCGAGCCTCGAGAGCCAGTTCTCATTCTAGGCCTAGCATGCTACCATCTTCGACCGCATCATCACTTGCCAACAGGTGAGATCGTGGTCAAACCGTAGCCTATACGATACATATAAAAGGTTGGGTTCTAGAAAAGTTACAAATTACACAAAACTTTTCCTACTATATACATTTAGTAAGAGTTAAAAAAATTAACTATTAAATATATTAATTCATTATAATATACTTTTCAACGGAGACTGATTTTCAAGCGGCTTCAAAAAAAGAGGAGGTTCTCAATTCACCTGTATATTTTTTTAATACTTGTTACCTCAGAACTCCGCCTTTTATTTGGTATATATCTTTTGTGTTTGCGAGTGTATAAGTTCCCTTTTAGTCCCATTGAAATTTCATCGAGATCTGACCAGTATCTCCAGTAAACTGAAGATGACTGGCGCGGTACTTGGTCACTTTTTTTTGTAAACGATCTCTAATTATTTTATTATAAAGATTACTCACCTAAAGTTTCTATTGAGATCTACACCGACACACTCTCCATAGTGCGCTCTGTTTTTCCTCCACATTCTGTCGTGCAAGAATGTGTATTCGTAACCATCTGGATTTAAAACTGGGAGGATATACCTGCAAACCAATGTAATTATTATATGGAAATACATTGGAATACATCCGGAATATTTTATTCAATACATGTGGTATTTACATTACATTCCCACATCAGCATAATTATTATATCGATGTTCCGCCTGACTTGCAACCAAAAAGTAACTAACCACCATTAAGGACAAAGTCTACCGCCATACGCGGTGTTTTGGCCACCATATTCGACCACAACATCGCTTTCCACCAGGCGAGATAGTGGTCAATCGCTAGCCTATAAGATATATAAAAAAAACATCAAAACAGTGATTTATGCATACGAATACGCATTTTTTAAGACTTAACAATTAACTTATGAGAGACCTTATGGTTGCAGCGAATTCCATTTGGTCAAAGTTACATGATACGTACTTGATATTGGATTCAACACTTACTCATTAGTAATCTTAAAAAACGGTACTGGACAATATTTTTCAGCAATTTCCGTATTTATGAACTACGAGTAAGTCAATGAGCATTAAAAGCATCGACGTCATCACTACTTTCTTTGACACTTCTCTGTACTCGATTTGTGGCAATCTTCTCACGCAGAATGTTGCCTGCCTAAATACTGATACAACCTGAGAGTCTTTTCAACAGAATCTATAACTAAAATAACCGGCCAAGTGCGTGTCGGGCCACGCGCAGTGTAGGGTTTCGTTCCGTAGTAGCCCGTCATTAAGTGAAAGTCTTTACCCGTTATAAACACGCAACTAGGTACTTCGTCTTTGTCACTTTAAAGGATTTATTGTTAGGATTTTGTATTTGGTACAAAATTATCCAACACCCAAGTTCAACGAATATTACTGCTAAACTGATAAAGTTATCTTAACCGTTATAGTTTTCCTTTAAAGTTCATGAATTGCGAATGAAATTCATTATTATCACGATTTTTTCCAGATTTTTCAAGCCAGCAGTTTAGCTTTTAGAGTAGGAGGGGGAGGGGGGGGCGTTTATTTAACCACTTTGTCGACGTAATTTATATACATACACCTAAAAATTACAGCTTTCTAGTATTAACGGTCTCTTAGCAAAACTTCGGACGAACAGACAGACAGACAGACGGACATGACGAAACTATAATTTTCAGGACTCAGGTTACTTGTCAGGACTACGGAACCCTAAAAACTAACAGTTGAACTTACCAATCCTTATTAGTAACGCTATCAGGTTGTTCATGGAAAGTCCTGACTAGTTGATCAGCGATGTATGTGACTACAGCCGAGCTGATCCATTCACGGGGATGGATAGCTCCGTCTAGCCACACGCCGGTGTTGCCAGCGTTACCGTTTGATATTACTAGTACCTGGGAAGTACAGACACAGAATAAATAATAGTACTACATGGCTTGTGTGGCTCTACATGTAGGGTATTCTCTCAAGAAACAAACACTGTGTAGTGACGTACAAAATTCTGGCTATACAGAGTTTTGCGTGTCACAGTTTCTACTATAAACAGTCACCACTGCTTATCTTCAGGCAGGCGTCGTGTTAGTCTTATATAAAAAAAAACATTACAACAGTTTATAATTAAAGATCGTTTAAAATCTAATAGAACCGATTTCAAATCCTACTCATTTTCAGTATCAAGTTTGAGGTGTTTATCTCCGGGGATACACAACAATTATATAAATGAAGTTTCCATTTAAATTTCATTGAGATATGTTGAGTATTACTACCATTTGTGAAGTATACTCTTCGAACAAAAAAATAATTTTCCAAATCGGTCTAGGCGTCTGTGAGTAATCGGGGAACATCACAAAAAAATAAAAGATTCCGACGATGTAAAGAACTTCCTTCTTTTTTGAAGTCTGTTAAAAACAAGTTATGCACTTACCCTTATATCCCGTCCTTCCACAGTCTTGCCGATCAATTTAACCGAGCACAGGTAAGGGTACTCTAGTACTAGATTATCCATAAATGCGTATATCACTTCCAACCGATGGTAGCCTTCCCAATCCATCATTTTTTCTGGAAGATGCATTGCCGACGTCTTAAACTAAACTAAAGCTATCCTAAGTTTACGCCTATTTAAATTAACCTACTATTTAAATCTTATCACAAATTACGTAATAACGTTATCATTTCGGGTACTAAGGCAGTTTAAAAATGTCTATTGTTATGTCATCCACAAATGATTGGGTCGTTGGAAATATTTCAATTTTTCACTAATTATGGGTATGTACTTAATGAATTAGAATTGTTGGTTGAGCCGAAGTCAGATTAAGTTCATTGTTAAGTTAGGTTTAAGCTACTTAATTCTTAATTAGTATTAATCAATTAATATTAATATAAATAATTACTAATTAATATTAATGTTAACATGTAAATTAACGGTAAAGGACGTTGATAATTCACCGGTCAATGCTATATTTTCGTATGAAACAAAATCAATGACGAGGATATTAGGTACCTATAGGTACCTAATGAACGGTTTTATGGAATAACTAGAAGTGCCCCGCGGTTTCTCCCGCGTCATGAACTTCTTTTATTTACTTATAACGTTTCTTTTGTAAAAACCTTTCTATCATAAAAGACATCAAAAAAGAATAAAGCCAAATCGGTTCATCCGTTTTCAAGTTATCACGTGACTAAGGGAAATAGGGATTTATATTTATAAAACCCGAAAAATCATATTGATTTTCAGACTTTGTTACCTACCCCATTACGAAAAATCCTGCAACACGTATTTACTTCTTTATTTTCAGAAGTATTTAAGTAAAGTTTCGAATAAAACATACTATATCATCTTGTTTTGCCATACAAACTTTGAATACCCGTTTCTTCTCCTTAAGAGGTGAATTTGGTAAATCCTTTCTTATCGGATACCTACGAGTACGTCATAATAACTATCTGCATTCTAAATTTCAGCGCAATCCGAAACAATATTGATTTTTAGACTTTGTTACCCCAATTCACCTTCTTGGCGTAGAATTTTGAAAAAACCTGAGACAGATTTACTTATCTATATACTAAAGTACTTGTGTGAAGTTTCAAAAAGATACTATCTAATCTTGTTTCTCCATACAAACTTAAACCCCCGTTGCATGCACTTAAGGGATGAATTTTAGAAAATAATTTCTCAGAGGGAACTAACGTCGTAATAACTATCTGCATGCAAAATTCCACCTAATTATTAACCAATCCAACCTATTCCACCCGAAACAATATTTAATTTCAGACTTTGTTTCCCTATTTCACCCTCTTAGGGGTGGCATTTTAAAAATGCCTGCCACACGTGTTTACTTATTTTTTTACTGACACACTTATGTGCAGTTTCGAGTAGAAAATACTATCTTATCTTGTTCCTCCATACAAACTTTGAACCCCCATTTCATCCCTTTAAGGGGTGAATTTTAGAAAATCATTTTTCAGATGGAACTATCGTCGTAATAACTATCTGAATGCCAAATTTCAGCGCAACCCGAAACAATATTGGTTTTCAGACTTTGTTACCCCATTTCACCCCTTTAGGGGTGGAATTTTGAAAAAGCTTGAAACACGTGTTTACTTATTTTTTTACTGAAGCACTTGTGTGAAGTTTCGAATAGAAAATGCTATCTTATCTTGTTCCTCCATACAAACTTTGAACCCCCATTTCATCCCCTTAAGGGGTGAATTTTATAAAATCATTTTTCAGATGGAACTATCGTCGTAATAAATCTGCATGCCAAATTTCAGATCAACTCGAAACAATATTGGTTTTTAGACTTTAATATCCCATTTCACCCCTTTAGGGGTGGAATTTTGAAAAAGCCTAAAACATGTATTTACTTATTTTTTTACTGAAGCACTTTTTGATTTTTTTTGATACACCCTTACGTACTAAGACAAATATACCCTCTAAATTTACGACGTCTCTACGACCACCGGTTTAGGCTTTGCGTTGTCTGTCAGTCACTCAGTCAGTCAGTATGTCAGGACAAAGATTCTTATAGTATTAGAAGATAATTTACGTAAGAGTTATATTTACGTTGACAGGAAATACTGAAATGTATTGATCGTCACGTTTTCCACAGTTATAAATGAAGTAAACAATAGTTTCGTAATTTAACCTAAAGCTGAAAATATACCGTTTTGTATGATTATTTTTTTTTAGTTTCATTATGGCTCTTGACGTTTATTGTATGTACCAGTGTCAAGTATTAAAATTGTTCAAGATTTTGTAAATTCAAGTAATAACGTTAAGTCAAAGACACATTTCAGGTCAAGTTGAAGTCATAGTTTAGTCGAAGTCATACCCTCTAGTGAAGATGTGGAGTTTACTGAAGATTTACGGTAAAATTTTGGTGAGAACGCAAATCGCATGTTTTAAAACATTGTGGTGTTCAAGAGTAGGTATTACGGATTTATTTTACATTTATTAACTAGTATTTTCTTTTTATAAGTTTATTATCCTATCGGTTAGGGTAAGGTGCCTATATATTGTTTGTAAGTTAAATAAACATTCCGCGCATTCTAAATCCAACAAAATATACTTATGGGAAAAGATCTTTGTGACTTTTCAGGTCCCTAAACTCAGTTGGACCGAAAGAGTGTTTTTATCCTTTTAAGAAGGTAACCAGATCGATTGGCATCAAAAATTCATCATGTCCCTAAACTCAGTTGGACCGAAAGAGTGTTTTGATCCTTTTAAGAAGGTAACCAGATCGATTGGCATCAAAAATTATGTAATTTTCTTGCTGAACATTTTTTTCATTCAATGCAGCTTAAAGCTTAATAAAATATAGTAAGCAGTCTCCTCAGAGTGATTTACTGTAGCTACAACGGAAGTGGTACCTGTCCTTACGGTCTCATCGATAAAATTCTACCTATTTATACTAACGAAAGCTAGAAGATCCTCGTTTTAAAATCTTCGGAGATGACGCCTGTTGTCTTTCTAACAAGAGACCCACGTCTCCAATAGCTACGGAGTAGGGTATCTCCCTCTCATGAAGCATGCCAGCCACTTGGGCTGCTCGACGTCCTTCTACCATTATATCCATTGTGCTACGTTCTTCTTTCCAGATGTTTATCGCTGTAAAAATACCAACCAAGATTCAGCTATGCTTACAAGCTGGTTAGTAGACTGCTTTATTGTCTATTGGCGACAGACATGGTAGAAGGCGCGGATTTGACTGTGAGCGGATAGAATGTGTTGTCAGATAGAACTTGCTTGCCTGGTATTTGAAGATTTTAGTGAGATGAAGCGCTGGACCACTTAATTACAAGTCCGATCTAAACACTGGAACTGTTGCAGCCTACTTTTCTATATATCTCTACATTGCTTTAGAAATCCTCCTATATTTGGTATGTAACTACCACTGTATCAGTTATATAATTAAAACCACAAAACAAAAATGTCATCATCACTATACATGTTATCATGTTGGAAGGCAAAGTGTCCAGTTTTATAAAAGAGTAAAATAAGACATTTGGATGTCTCAAGAGTCCGAGGCGCATTGTATGCGTTAGTTACACACAAAATTAGAACAATTCATAGTTTTGCGTGCCATTCTGTTATAGGTAGACGTGATAACTTCCCATCAAGGATGCATTGTACTTATCCTGGTTTCTAATATAAAAGGTTCTACGATGTTTTGTGGGTTACCTCCAACAGTATCTAAAGACTTTACAAAATGTCTTTGTCCTTCTCTAATAAGCGTAACTTGCCATACTTGGGCGCTGGATTTTGGTGGTGCCACTTTGTTCTGCACTTGTTTATGCATCCAAATGCAGAAAGTTCAATAAGTGGAACTGAATGCAAGAGTTTAATAATGCATCCAGTTTATATAATTATTTAATAGCTCATCATAATTTATTTTATTTTATACACAAACTAAAATTTTGCAATGGTTTGTTTTCCATTGTGATGTTTGTTTACAATTAGGGCTCGATCAGTAAGTAATTGTGTCAATCATGTTTTTAAAGTGTCGAAACAGATTTTTTTTTATATAGCCGCGGAGGTGCAAATCTCTTTTGATAAAAAACTATGACCTAATAGTCTATGAAGATTATAATCAAGTTGGAGCAAAGACCTTGTACTAAATTAAACTTGACTGCGAACTAAAGCGCATTTAAGACTACGCTACTACTATATTATTCCGCTATATAGCACAGCATGACAAGCAAATTACAAGCAAACCGGCTGCTATATAGTATTTCTAAGTGTATACGTGTTCTCAATAAATGTTTGGTGAGTGATATTGTTGTGCTATAAACTATATGCTTTAAGCTATTAAATAATAGCGTAGTCTGAAATGCGCTTAAACCACAAAACCGGCCCTAATGAGGCCGACATTAAACGGAGTTTGTCCCTTTCTTTTGTATAGACAACACATATAATATATACTATACATATAGTATAGAACATATATAGCACTAGCAGTTTGTTAGACAAGGACACACTCCCACCCAGGTGCCTTTCATTTGGGCCGTTTTGTTCTACAAAGCAATTAAATCTTATGCTTAAAGCATACGGCTTAAAATGTACAGTCCGGCAAGTATAACTTGGCGTGCCTGTGCGCCACTGTGCTTTTACTTTGTATTTTGATAACAGTTTCTCTTAAACCACTTTTAATTACTTTTGGCATTATTGAACTATTTTAATGTAGCAAATTTATCAACAATAATGTCGCGGTAATCTCTCAAACGTCACACTCACAGTTTCAATTTATTTATTTCAGAAGAAGATACATAGGCTTACAATGAAAGTACTTATGATTATAGGTCTAAGGTAATGTTAATCTAAATTCTGTTACAATTTAGTTAACTTCAATTAAACGTAATATTAAGGAGCCATAAATCCTGCACTAGGAGTAATCCTGTGTCGCAGGACTTAGCCTTCTTTCTTATTGTACGTTACATGTGGTCTGAGCGCTCGTGTTTGTGTGTGTGTGTGTGTGTGTGTGTGTGTGTGTGTGTGTGTGTGTGTGTGTGTGTGTGTGTGTGTGTGTGTGTGTGTGTGTGTGTGTGTGTGGTGTGGTGTGTGTGTGTGTGTGTGTGTGTGTGTGTGTGTGTGTGTGTGTGTGTGTGTGGTCGTGTGTGTGAGTGAATAATGATTGTTTGCGAGTTTAAATAGTTTGTGTGTGTGTATGAGGATTTATGAATTGATGAGATGAGTTTGTGTACATGTAGCAGCAATTTATGTGATTGAGATTGTTAAGATGTGGAGTGGAGTATGTTTTTATAGAATGCTTCATTGTTATGCTAATGTGCGAGTATAGTATGAAACCAACTACGAAAATCCATGATATGGTTTAGAATTTAGTCAGGTCAAACTAATTACATCGCGGGCCTGTATCGTCTTATGCTGTAGCGCAAGGTTTTGTAAGCGTAGAAGAAGTAACCTGCGCGAGACGAGACAGGCCCCTATTGTCAGCTAGGTCCTTTTAAAAGTGCCTCCGTTTCATCATAGCTTAAGGACCTGAGAAACCTGATGATTTTTTGCTTGCATTTGTATCGTGTCTCATTTAAAATGTTGATTTTTTTGTCTAATATTCGATACAAATACGGGCCACGATACGCAAAAGATCGTTGTGCAAACAAGCTTTTGGTACCTGGTAGGTCCCATAAGTTATGACGGGAAGATTTATGCCGCACCGATACGCTTGAAAGAGCGACCTTATGGTATCTCAAAGTCGTGGTCATAATGTATAGCTGCCTAACTGTCAGATGTTCAGTCTCAGAATACAGATCGTTCGTGGGATATCTATACGGTTTACTGTATGCCACTTTAAGTATTGCACGCTGGGCTCTTTCTAACTTCAGAAGATGGGTTTTAGCAGCTGTTCCCCAGCATACGATACAGTAGGTTATAATAGATTCGCATAAGGATACATACACAGATCTGATAGTATTCGTATCTGCAATTGAACGAAGCTTTTTGAAAACATGAAGCATCTTTCTAATACGGTTGCACAATGACTGAATCTGACAAACCCAATTAAGATGCTGATCAATTTGTATACCTAGGTATTTTATTGAGTTAACCTGTTCAATCTCTGGGCAAGAGCAGGGAATACCTGAGGTACGGTTGCATCGGTGGATTTGTAGTTTTATTGGAATATTCGGCTTAGTACGTTCAGATATCCTAAAAGCTACAAATTTTGTTTTGCCGTTGTTTAGTGTCAGGAGATTGGAGTCAAGCCAAGAGGCAATACGAGCCAGACCACTCTGAGCCACATCAACCACCTCGCTCCAACTTTTTCCGTAGAATATCAATGCAGTGTCATCTGCATAAGCAAAGACACTACACTGGTTTGTACTAAAATTGCAGAGGTCGTTAATGTAGGTCAGAAAGAGAGTAGGGCCCAGAACACTGCCCTGCGGAACTCCAAACTCCACTGTAGCATAGTCACTGTAGCAGTTTTCAATGTGAACTCGCTGTTTCCTATTGGTCAGATATGACCGGAACCATTCCAGTGCTATGCCGCGAACACCCAAAAGTTCTAATTTCCTCAGCAGAATTTGGCTGGATACGGTGTCGAAAGCTTTGGCCAGGTCCAGAAACACACCAATGCATTTTTGACCGCTATTGATTTTCTCTGTTACTGTATCTACCAGATTGACTACTGAATTACTGAATTAAAAGAATTAGTTCCAAAAACCACCACCGCCAAGTTATACTTGTGGCACTGTATTTGTCAAAACATTGCACTGCACCATCAATTATTATATTGTCTATGAGTTGGAGTTTTAACAGTTTTAACCTAGGATGATGGATTACAATGGATAGAGCCATGTCAGCCATGTGACGTTGTCACATCGACTTTCATTCTATCAACACATTGTCCTACCCTTTCTATTACAGGGATCGCGAGATATGAGTAAACGAGAAAGCTAATATCAAATTGACAACCTCGCGCATGGGTGAGCGTGTCCATTTTTGACCGGCTTACAGGCCATAATATAGCGACGCATCATACTTATAAATTAAAAATTTAATAGAAACATAGCTTTAAAGACTGAAACCCTGTTACAAGGTTAAATTATGTCGTGTTGTGCTGTGTTTTATCCATCAAGAACAACTAAAGGAGGCGTAAAAGATCCAGAATTATCATTTCACACGTAAGTGTTTGTGGGCATTTATTCTCATATATAACCACTTTTTACATCAAAATATTTATTTTGCTTACATTATATACATCTTTTTCGTCATATAACTACCGAGGTGGTAAATGGTTATCATTTTAAAGCTTTAATTTATGTAAATAACAAACATTATTTTACGCCACCCGGCTAGTGATGTACGAGAACCCTCCAAAACTTTGTCGATAAATATAGTTGATACCCTTATAAAAAGGAATATATAAATTCCTTTAAGTGTAATATTATAATATTACATTATATAAATATATAAATCGTTTATATACATTTTACACTTATTCTATACATATAAAAAAAATTGAAGTGTCTGCTTGTAATTCCAGATTAACAGCTTTTCACTAAATGCATATGAAAGAATATACGGTACTTACATAAAAAACAAAATTTTAAATTTTGTCTGTCTGTCTGTTTGTTCCGGTTTATCTCTGAAATGACTGGACCAATTTAACGGGACTTTCACTAGTAAAATGCTGATGTTAAAATATTAACTACCAAGTAACTTGGCTACTTTTATTTTAGAAAAAAATAAAGTTCCTTGAAATCAAAATTGAAGCTAATGAAATAGGGAACAATATCTGATTCAAATAGGGAAGGTTAATGTGCAAATTAAGCAGTGTTTTCTACCGCGCACAGCCCACGCACATGTTGCCGCTGTCATTAAACGCGGACAAAGCCGCGGGACCCAGATAGTTGATTTATAATATGAAGATTTTTTTTAAGGATGGAACGGTTAGCTTAGGGCCTTGATTAGAACGAAATTTAAACATTTTTAACCGACTTCACAATAAAAAGATGAGGTTCTCAGTTCGCCTTTTTTATGTTTGTTATCTCATAACTCCGCAAGTTCTTAACCGGATTGGAAATATTTTTTTTCGATAGATTATTCTGCCCGTTTGGTCCCATTGTACATTTTTTGAAATCTGATAAGTATCTCCAGAGATATGGACATAAACACCTCCAACTTTATAATGAAAATGGATAGCGTGGCATTTGAAGTTGGTTTTTTCGTTTTATGAACGATCTTAAAATATTATAAAAAGTGATCAAAGTAATTATGCGCAAAATTTGTAGTAACTAGGTACCTAATTATATTATCAGCACTGATACTTACTCGTATTCAATCTATTATTACTTATGATAATGCCATTATATATATTTTTATGAAAAATGTGTCACAGTTTATTTATTTATTCATTTATTTGCAAAAACAATGTACAATAGTTATAACTTAGTCTAAAACTAATCTAATTATGACTACTGAGCGTTTACCACATTAATATATTATATCATTTTGTTGTAGGTTTCCAAAATGTCCGAAAATCCAATCAAGTGGATAAAGGCAGTAAGGCGTGAAAATTAGGATCCAACTAAACACTTCAAACTTTGTTCTAAACATTTTGAAAAATCAATTTTGTACCTACTAGATTATCAATCAAGCTGGAACTGACACCGAGGAAACGGAAAAGAATAGAAGCTAGTGGAGTCAAGATAGAAAGTCTTCCTATAAGTCTTCCTCTGCGAGCAATGAAGGATGATGAAACGGGTTTGAAAGTGTTTTAATCGAAAGTGTTATAAGCTCTAATACATAAAAATCTGTTTAGCCGTTGTAAAAGTATGAGCATTTTTCTAGTTGATGGCGCTATGAAATCAACTTTCATAGTGATTAATTCGAAATTCGGTATCCTTTTCTTCAACGACAAAGGACACTGAAGCATTGACATGATGCTGGGACATCTTCTGGAATCTGCTGAATTCTCAACTCCTCGCCAACTTACAGCTGAGATGTCGTATTCAGACTCATTGGAATATTTTTAATTTTCATTATAGATTATACATAGATCAGTCGGGGTGATTTCAAATTTTGAGTATTGGAGAGTGGAGATCGCGAAACGGCAAACGTAGCGTAGGACGTCCTGTGACCAGGTGGAGCGACGGCATACGCAATGCGGTGGGCAGTGATTGGAAAAGAAGATCTGAAAATCGGGCTCAGTGGCGCATCTTGGGAGAGGCCTACAGTCCAGCAGTGGACTGACACTGGCTGATGATGATGACGATACAATAGATCATACTATATTGACATCAAATTACTTTATATCGTTAGCATTTACAAAAGAGATGTGCTAATTTTTCTGTAGTGGTAGAACTTCTGCTAGTCCGCCTGAACCGGTACCACCACTTTGCCAATTAATTTTCATAGGAATGTTTTTCGGTTGAAATGGCAAGGTGTCCAGTGAAATTACAGGGCATGTGAAACTTAACATCTTTATGTCTCAATGTAACAGGCGCAGTGGAGTGACGTGCAAAATTCTGGACTGCCAGAATTTTCCTGTATCGCTGTATCTGTAATAGGTAGACGTCATCGCTTACCATCAAGTGAGAGTCTAGCTTGTCCTGTTACCTTTTACAATAAAAAAGCTGATTAATGTTTACAAAGTAAGTATGGCCTAATTTGTGGTTTCACTGCATTTTTTTTATTATTTGCGATGCGCGTAGATTATACGATAATTTATCTAATACTATAAGAATCTTTGTCCTGACATACTGACTGACTGACAGACAACGCACAGCCTAAACCGCTGGTCGTAGAGACTTGAAATTTAAAGAGTATATTTGTCTTAGTACGCAAGGGTGTACTCAGAATGGATTTTTCAAAATTCACCCCGTTAGGGGGTGAATTGGAGGTTCAAAGTTTGTATGAATAAACAAGATTAGATAGTCTTTTCTATTCGAAACTTCATACAAGTGCTTCAGTAAAAAAATAAGTAAAAACGTGTTTCAAGCTTTTTCAAAATTCCACCCCTAAAAGAGTGAAATGAGGTAACAAAGTCTGAAAACCAATATTGTTTCGGGTTGCGCTGAAATTTGGCATGCAGATAGTTGTTTTAACATAAGTATCCGTGAAGAAAAGATTTTTCAAAATTCACTCTTTAAGGGGATGAAACGGGGGTTCAAAGTTTGGATAGTCATTTTATTCGACATTTCACACAAACCGTACTTCTGTAAATAAATAAGTAAATACGAGTTTCAGGCTTTTTCAAAATGCAGTGCAGTGGGGTAACAAAGTCTGAAAATCAATACTGTTTTGGATTGCGCTGAAATTTAAAATGCAGATTGTTGATATGACGTAGGTTGCCGCTGAGAAAGCATTTTCTAAAAATTCCCCGCGGATATTACTTATTATTTATAATTATATATATAAAAACTTATAGATTTACGTAAGTACTTATATAAATAAATAAGTAAATACGTGTTGCAAGATTTTTGCAAGGGGTTGGTAAAAAAGTCTGACAGTCAATATGGTTTTTTGGGTTTTATAAATATGAATCCCTATTTCCCTTAGTCACGCAATAACTTGAAAACCGGTGAACCGATTTGGCTTTTACTTCTTTGATGTCTTTTATGATAGAAAGGTTTCAGAAAATAAAAGTTTTAAGTAAATAAAATAAATCTTTAACGTGACTGAAGCCGCGGGGCTCTTCTAGTATTTTCATATAAATTATATACTGTAAAGGACAATTTTAATCTATGATATTGGGCTAAGATAATTAGCGTAATTATTCAAATAAGGATTAATACTGTATAGAAGAAAATAGCCTTGAAAGTTCTGTAACATTTTTTTATTAAAAAATAAAGATTAAAATAGTTACTGTGAGTCTGTGCGATAGACATATGTTATCGCGGACTTTTTTGTAGGTCTTATTATGTTGTACCACTCTTCGATACATACTTTCTTACATCTTTTTCAGATTAATCATCTTTCGTAAAAAAACGTGTTTTCTCGACCGTTTTATTGGCGACTTAAGTTCCAAAATAGGTCTTCATGAATATACCTATCTTTTAAACAGGATAATATATAGCCTATGTTCATTCTAAAAGACCATATATAGATTTATATATGAGAGAAAAAAATAATAGTCCTGTAGTCCAGTAGTTTTTGAGCTAACTCAGTACAAACATACATGTTACCTCTTCATAATATTAGTATAGAAGTATATATAGCTTTGTAGCTCAAATTTGTAATATTTAATTGACGTATTGAAAAGGCAAAAACATTTAAGATTTGTGTTTAAGAAAAGCTAAGAAATCTATACCGCCAGATTTAAGTTTGCCTAATTACAGTTAAGTACTGTAGCATTTTTTATCAATAACTAATTTCCATAAGTTCAATAAAGTAACTACGTATTTTATCACATAAATTGTTTTCTTTTTACATAAGTTTTAGTTTTCTACATTTTTCACCTTTTTATCGATATGTTCTACACTAGTGATCACTTCCCTACTCAGGCCCACTCTAGCAGTTCTAGACACTAACACAAACAGAAAATGGACATGCTGCCAAAGTTTTGACGCCATCCATTATAATCCATCATCCTAGGTTTTAACCAACAATCCATCGTCCTAGGTTGTGGCGGTTAAGCTTTTTTTAGTTTCATTATGACTCCACAGGATTAGTATATTTAGCCAGTCTCAAAAGTATTAGTATAAATTCAAGCTTTTATAGATTCAAATCGTAACTCACTAAAGATGTAGGGTTTCATACTGAAGGCTTTCATTGGAATTTTGGTGTGCACGTAAAATGGCATGTTTTTTCAACATTGTGCTGTTTCCATGCAATTAATGTGTAATAATCCTCCGCGGAAGAACAAGTTTTAGGAAAAAATACAATATAGCACTAGCAGGTTAAAAACCGACAAAAAGTGTGTGTATAGAGCACACACACTTTTTCAGGTTCCCGCCAAAAAATCCGGTTAAGCTTTGGGGTTCTTTGTTCAAACAAAAAGGTACCCTATAATCTTCTTAGGTTTGAGATTGAATAACTATAAAAATCGCAGCAAGCTGGAAGTGGCTTATTGGTAGCAAATGCACATGACAGCCACTTGTAAACACAGAGGATCGTAGCAGAGGATTAAAGTACGTTTCACTACGTTGCGTATCCTAGGTCTGTGCTTGTGAATAACAAAAGATGACACGAAGCCAGAAATGGCAACTCGTAGCGTGTAGCGACCAGTCCCGCGACATTGCATACATACTCAAAGAAAAAAAAAATACATACAAAGCCTCGGAACAATGACTAAAGCATGGAAGCCGGGCTAAAATAAGAAATGAAATACGTATGTTTACTTTTTTTTACTTACGATGTTAATGGTGCGTAGGAAAGAGACGTATAATGCCGTTTTGTTTCGTTATCATGCAGGTTGTCACAAGTTAATTTTTGGCTAGTGATGGGCTTATCATCGACATTATCGTGTCGATGTCAGTCATCAAAGCAAATATGTATTTAATTTTGTTAAAAAATCCAAATACAAGACTGTTCATTATATGAGTTGTGTATGTCGTAGGTATTATTGATAAAACGTTTTTTGCAAAAAATAGGATTTTGGGAACACACGAATAATTAAACAATGGCTATGATATCAATTAATCAATCTTAATGAAAAAAGTTAGTTCCGATTAGGTTTCTAAATTATAAAAAACCTAGTTATTTAGCGAAAATTTAATTTAAGGAATTTTTCTTTAAAATCTTCTCTTCTTCGCTCAGTATAATTATAAAAAAGCGTTGCATCGTAATGTAGAAATAGTATGATAATGGTGCGTAAATCCGTAATACACCCTTCAACAACACAAGCCATCTTGTCCAAAGCACTGTACACCTCACGTAAGTATATACTTTTACTTTATGGTCACGTTCTCAGACAGAAATTAATAATTATATCGCTTTTTTCACTCAGTGAATTCGTCAAACCCGCGACACGTATCGACAAAACATAAAACTGCAAAACTAAGTTGATAGCTGACATATAGTATTTTGACGTCTTAGATAGAACTTTTGTATTTGTTAGCATTATAAGATGACCAAAGGTGACCATTTGACATTTCCCATTTTAAGCTTTGTGACACGTTTAAAAATAATAAAAACTAACAGCCATGTTTTGTTTCTTTCACACCTTAATGATATAAAATATAGCTTACTCGATTTTTATTTTAGCCCGGCTTCCATGCTTAGTCATTGTTCCGAGTACAAAGCGCTCAGGTGGCGGTTTTTAGGTTAAGTTCTATTCTCGACCCACCGGTGGTATAACTTATAATTATGAACGTAATTTGTACCAACCAACACTGCAAAAAAAGTTTCTATTAAATGTATAAGCATAATACTGTCCGTTGTTAGGTTGGCTACAAAGTACGTTCATAATTCGGGTATCAACAATGTAGGGAAGTGCCTACTCTTATAACGTAGAAGAGTGATTCAGTACTCTGAAGACTCTGGCCTGCTACTGAAGTCGAATAATTACAACGACATACAAACTCTTTCGTAAGGATGTGACTACACACATTAAAACAGTAATTTGAAGGGGCGGGCCATGTTATCGTAGAAGATCTCCACCGGCATCACCGTGCACGGTGAGTTCCACGGATGATAGATATCTATTCTCCGTGGTGAGTTCTTAGAAAGTGTTCGAAAGTAGATCGAAAGCAGTCCACATCTCAATGGCGGTGTTTTGTAGCTTTTTGTGATCCGTTCGCGGCGGCCCTTATTAGAAATTTAACTTACTATCCGTGTCCACCAATTTTATCTGATGAAAAGAGATAATTTGGTCTCCTTTTTAATAATTAATTAATTATAATTAATTTAAAACATCTGGGCAAAAATCCCAGGAGTTTTAAAACGGGGGCTGGATATCCTTTAAAACTGACTTCCCCGATCATAACTTTAGACCACCAGTGATTACCCACATATCTAACCTCAAGTCGTTTAAAAATAAATAATAAACTTTACTTACGCTCAGGGATTTATTGATCACAAGAGTATTAATATATATAAAAAAAAGAGTCTATACACAGATTCTTCACTGTTAATTGCTATTCACATGGACTTTTATTACGCAGCACTGAGTAAGGCGGGGAATAGTTATCCACAAAATTCATAAGTGCAATGATGCCATTGAAAATTTCTTCTCCCGTATCTTCTATATTAGATCCCGGTGGATCAAATTTATACTTCTTATCCGTAAGCTCTACTAGGTAGCAGTAAGGTATATTTGCAGCTCCATAGCACCAATCGTAGCTTGTTCCAGCGCTTCCATACATCATATCTTTGGATATGCCCACTTTATACGTACAGCCGTTGGTGTTGTAGATTGCCTTGTACAAAAGACTTTGATAATACTAAGAGATATAAGTTATTGTTAAAAAAAAGAGGAGAAAACAATATCGATATAGTTTAGGTACCTTTTAGTTCTGTGTATGCACTAATTGGTTATTTTAATGAATGAACAAGTATGAATGAGTCACGTCCTATTTTATCTGATCGCTTTAAAGTAAAAGACTGAACCTAAGGCGCAAGCCAGAGAAAAGAGACAAGAGAAAGACAAAGACGCGTCTCCGCCCCGTTATCTCTATATGTTTTGCATCAAGATATAGCTTAAAATGTTCTTTAATATTCAATTTAAAAGACTACTTCCGCACTTCGTTATCGCCTCGTTTCTTTTATCTGGCCTGCGTTTTAGATTTTGCACTTGTTTTAGTATTGTGTCGCATCTAGAACCTGGCGCTGTAGCCGCCACAACCTGAAGTCAGAAGTGGTTTTTTCGTATCTAAACGCGCGACAGCCATAGAAGTGGTTACTTTACGCCACAAAAGCTGGCTCAGAAGCGGCTTCCAACTCCAAAAGGTAGCGTTTTGTGGCTGTAGCGCGTCGTCTGTGTTTGAAAAGTAAATCTAAAGGAGTGTGTTTAACTTAGTGCAGTGCAGTTTGCAAGTTGCCACTACTAACACAAATTACAATTACAACATAACATATAATGATCCAGCGCTCTGTCGTTTCGCAAGTATTCTTCCTTTGAGTAGAGTATTGTATGACAGATACTACACCGATACTACACTAGTGCGAAAACCGCCGTAGTTATTTTAGAGTTTACTTTCCATTAGTCGTTGTCACGTTGCCTTGGCTTTTAAAAAGCGGCCTCAACGTCAATGTTTGAAAAAAGTTCTACGAATTGCGATTACGCCAGTAACTGTACTTAGCTTGGCCTCGCTTATCATAAGTTAACATAAGTTTAATGAGGACAGGTAGGTAGGTAAAAAAAACGCTAGAAAAAATATTTTTTAATTTGTCATCATCACATATCAAACCAAAGTGAATTGGGTAAGAAGTACTATTACTTATAGAGATGGGTTCTTATCCATAAAGTTCAATAAAGCTACAATCCCGTTGAGGATTTCATTGCCTGTACTTTTAATTTCATTTGTTGGGTGTAGGAACTTGTCTTTTCTGTTTGTAAGTTCTATTAAGTAGCAGTATGGTATCCCAGCTACTCCGTGACTCCAATCGTTGCTTGTTCCTGCTGCTTTACTGGTGGCGTCCCGTGATTTTCCCACTTTGTAGATGTTGCCAAAGGTATCGAAGATTGCCTTGTGCAAGAAATTTAGGTAAATTAGATACTTATCTTTTTATATAAGAAACAATAGTTTTGTAATCTAAGTAAGGAAAGAAGAAATGAAAAAACAAAGAACTAATTATTGATCAACTGCATGAATTGGCTCTTTTTGACTCTTACAGCCCGGTTTCTGGTACGCAAATATATGTTATAATTAACTTAATTTTTAACTAATAATAATTAACTTAACTTTTGGCAAACTCTTTTTAGTTTACTCTTTTAATAATAAAAATAAATACATTTTTATTCTTAATTATTGCATAATATAATTATATATTTTATAATATTTTTTTATCAATGAATTAGTTAACCGGATAAACAGTAACAATGAATTATACTAACGATACGTTCAATAAAATTAACCTTATAACTAAGCTTTTTTGTAAGCAATATAGTTATCATAACCACACACACTTCACATATTATCCTCAAGGCTAATTATAATCAACAGTATAATAGTAAGTTTATATAAAATGCTAATTATGAGGAGTCATAAATAACCTTCTATATCATATTAGACGTCTCGTATAAAATTCTTTTAATTAAATTTTTTATAATTTATAAAATTTGTAATTAATTATGAGGTTTCATAATTAGCCTTTTATACAATATGTCTAATTATGTGGTAAAGGGTCATTTTCACCGGTTCCTGGTAGTTAGTCCTATTAAGATGATCTGCCAGATTTTTCATATTATGTCATATAATCTGTCTGAAACTTTATCAAGAATTAAACCAGCCCTAATTATAACCAAGAATACATTCAGATTGTCTGCTGGATTAACGTAACAAACGTTGATTTGAGATTCAATTTGCCTACCAGAAACTGAGAGTATTGGCTATCAAGACTTAATATCAACCAGGATTGTTTGTAAAGTAACATATATTAGTATTTGCCTCGAAATTTCAAGTGATGAATTTAATTCGGGATCTTGAATCCAAACTAAGATTATACACGACGTAATAAATGTTGTGACGCCGGCACGAGCGCTTTGTGTACGTCCTCACTATGTCGTTTCCAACTCAAAATAAGTTTTATAAAACAATTATGGTATATTGTAAACATATTATGTATCAGAAGTATTTCGGTAATGGTTTGGGGTGGTAATATTCTATGTTATCCATATAAAAGTTGTTAAATTAATTAAACTGAAGGAACTACTCTATCCAGACTCACTTTACAGCATACGGATTAACTACACGTTTGCAATCAAGGGCCGCAAACCAAATCTATGACAGAATGTTGTTTAATAGACCATAAGTACCTAGGTATATTCTCAGAATTATATTTTCTACTATTATTAATATTATAAAGGTTTGTGTGTAAGTTTGTTACTTCTTCACGCTAAAACCCAACCGATTAAAGTGAAATTTGATATGTAGATAGCCTAGACCCTGGAATGACACATCTATGTCTACGTAGATGAAACCACTGGCACAGAACAGGTACTGGTACAGAATAAATCAGAAGTTGAGAAGGCGACAATTCACCTCAAAGTGAAGCCACTAAATACTCATATTCATATTTTATATTTATTTATTTCGCATCAGATATGGTTACAGTGAGGTGTTAAAGCATATTAAAGCTTATGTTATCATTTGACGAAAGATTGAAGAAAATAGAGTGTAGCACTAAAACAGCTACTTCGAAAATAAGAAAATGAATAAGCCACTTAAAATCATGACATGGGTTGACAATACAAATGGGTTACAGAAACACCAGAGAGAACTTCAAGTAATCCTAGACATAGAAAATATTGACGTGTGTTTAATATCTGAAACACTCTTCACAAAGCAATCTCATATTACATTTAAAGGCTACAAAACATACCACGCCCTGCCCCCAGATAACACTGCAAGAGGGGGTAGTGCTGTTATTGTTAAAGAAAACCTCAATCACTATGAAAAGAGCAAATACGAATTGAGAGAAATACAATTGGAAGCGATATGTCTTAAAACTAGAACGTATATAATAACAATATCATCAATATACTGCCCCCCTCGGCATAATGTAAAAAGAGATGTCTATAGCAGATTCCTGAAGAGCCTGGGAAACAAGTTTGTACTAGGAGGAGATTTTAACGCTAAAAATACTTATTGGGGTTCTAGACTTACCACTACTAAAGGCAAAGAACTGCTATGCGCTGTAAAGGATACAAAATGTCAAGTAGAATCATCTGGCTTACCTACATACTGGCCAACAGACCCTAATAAAATTCCAGATCTTATAGATTTCTTTATTATAAAGAACATCTCATCAGCTTACACCAGAACGTATCAAAGCTACGATATGAACTCAGATCACTCTCCTTTATACTTAGAAATTAGTGAGAGCGTTGTCACCAAAGAAACAGCACCAACTATAATCAACAAATACACTGATCGGGAAAGCTTTAAAATCATTTTAGACCGTCGAATAAATCTTAAGGTGCCCCTTAAGACCACAGAACAACTTGATGCTGAACTAGAACAATTCATTCATGACATACAACAAACAGCGTGGCAAAATACACCAGACATTAGTAAGAAATCTAAAGGTAACACATATCCAACGTCTATATTGAACCTTATAACGGAAAAACGGAAGCAAAGGAAAATTTGGCACCACTCAAGATGTCCAGAAGATAAGAGAAAACTTAATAATCTCACGAAAAGAATAACAATGATGATTCAGGAACACAATGATGACTACACAAATAACTATTTACAAAATTTAACTAGTGAGCGTACCATGGATTATTCGCTATGGAAAGCTACAAAGAATCTAAGCCGGCCAATTGCACAAGTTCCACCTCTAAAGGATATAAATAGCAGATGGGCAGTTAGTAACGAGCAAAAAGCAGCAAGATTTGCTACCCACCTTGAAACTATTTTTCAACCAAATGAAGGTGAACATAGCTCACTGTTACAGGATGATGAAAGTCTCCAAGAAGAAGAAACTAGCTTTAAACTAGCGACACCTAAAGAAATTATTAGACAAATAAAATATACTATAAGTCCTCGTAAAGCTCCTGGTTATGACCTTATATCAGGACAAATACTACACAACCTTCCAAAAAAAGCGGTAGTTAAATTAACCACCTTAATCAATGCTTCCCTTAGATTGAAATATGTGCCTAATTTATGGAAAGTAGCTGAAGTTATAATGATAGTAAAACCAGGAAAACCACCCAATGAAACTACGTCATACAGACCAATATCTCTGCTCCCCGTAATGTCAAAATTTTTTGAAAAGTTACTCTTAAAAAGATTGAAGCCGATATTAGAAGAAGCTAAACTTATTCCAGAACACCAATTTGGTTTCCGAGAAAAACATTCCACAATTGACCAAGTACACAGAATCACAGATATTATTGAAAAGACACTGGAAGACAAAAAGGTCTGCTCAACTATATTCTTAGATGTGGCACAAGCTTTCGATAAAGTTTGGCACGAGGGCCTTATATATAAGCTACGAAAGAGTCTACCAAGATTCTTTGCAGATATTCTTGAATCCTACATCTCTAATAGAGTATTCAGAATAAGGCATGAAGATTCATACTCTGACGTCAAGGAAATAAAAGCTGGAGTACCGCACGGAAGTGTTCTTGGTCCGGTCCTGTACCTTCTCTACACTTGCGATATTCCAGAGCTAGAAAATAACACCATAGCGACGTTTGCTGATGATACTGCGATAATGGCTGTAGGAAGTACCTATGCAGAAGCATCAGAAAAAGTCCAGAAAGCTGTTGATCAAATCTACGATTGGACAAGACACTGGAAAATCAAACTGAACGAATCTAAATCAATACATATAGATTTTAGTAACAAAAAACATAATTATTGCCCAGTCATTATCAACGGGAACCAAATCCCCTACCATAATACGGCCAAATACCTTGGCATGACCCTTGACGTCAAGCTGCGCTGGAAAGCACACGTCAAAAAGAAAAGGGAAGAATTAGAGCTACGGTACAAAATAATGTATTGGCTACTTGGCAAACAGTCTAAGTTGTCTATACAAAACAAATTATTATTATACAAGCAAGTCCTGATGCCAGTATGGACCTATGGTATACAGTTATGGGGCTGTACCAAAAACAGCAATATATCAATTATACAGCGGTTCCAGAATAAATTATTGAGAGAAATCGCAATGGTCCCTTGGTACATTAGAAATGACGATCTACATCGGGACCTGAAAATTGAGACCGTCGTCAAAATTGTCCAAAAGTATGCAGAAGCTCACGAAAAAAGACTTCACCATCATGTGAATGTCGAGGCAATCCAGCTCCTTGACCATACAAACATAGTAAGAAGACTTAAGCGGACAAAATCGTTCGAACTAGTGTGTAAAAATAAAGTTTAGTGATAAAGTGCTAATAGTGCTATACGTATGAACACTTGAACAATGTGTATACATCTTTATTAGAGACAATAAGAAAAGTGTCAATGGACACATTCTTAGTGTAGTTTATGTATACAGTTTAGGCTAAAGTAAAATTGCTTATTAGCCGAAAAGGCTAGATTTTAGTTACAATAGGGACGTATCACTAACAAGTAATATTCTCTATAACACAAAAAAAAAAAAAAAACATAAGTACCTATGTATATTCTCAGAATTCTATTTTCTACTATTATTAATATTATAAAGGTGAAAGTTTGTTACTTCTTCACGCTAAAACCCAACCGATTAAAGTGAAAGTTGATATGTAGATAGCCTAGACCCTGGAATAACACATAGGGTACTTTTTATCCCAATATTTTACGAGAACTATGTCTACGTGGATAAAACCACTGGCACAGCTGGTACAGAATAATTCAGAAGTTGAGAAGGCGACAATTCACCTCAAAGTGAAGCCACTAAATACTCATATTCATATTTTATATTTATTTATTTCGCATCAGATATGGTTACAGTGAGGTGTTATTGTTTAGTTTTTGTGCATTCATATCTTACTAGGCATTTGGCTATTGACTCTTAAATAGTGTAGTTTAACGCGCCTATACCTAAGTCACTCTGAGAACGTCGTTGTGTACAGAAAGTGTTTTGTAAATGTGTAATCGTGCTTTACAAAGCCGTTTTGTGCCGTTTCTACCAGTAAAAATGCTAGCTAGTAACTTTACACGGTATATATACGGCGGGGCGCAGCGCACGGATTTTTAAATAGTATTTGGACACAAAGCGTCGCTTGAAACTGCGGTAGAAAGCGGTTTTGTTCTGTATTCTGAGGCTGTACACTTGTCAACCACGCTTATAAACAATTCACATTCGTCAATCAATGATTCGTCAATCGCTAAAGACTGCTATAAAAGTTTGATTGGAGGAATTTAAACTTGATGGTTTGCAAGTGTGGTTTACTTAACTGTGAAGTTGCTCCTGAAAGTCTTACGGAATTAGTGGCTAAAAACAGATACGGTTGGAAGCCTGTCAAGTGATCTGGTAGGCGATCTTGGTTGCGACGAATAGTTGATGTCATAGAAATAACTCTGATACAAATATATAATATAATAATAAATATATAAAACATAACCCTCCTTTTTGCTTCACCGTAGTAGGGTAAACATAAGATAGCGAAGCGGCAATAGCCCAATGGCTAAGGCGTCCGCCTGGCGATCGAAAGGTCATGAGCTTATTCCCCACCCATTATACTATTGACGTGAACCCACTCCAGATACAAGAATATTTAGCTTAGTTGGAGGGATTAACAAGAATACTAATAATGTGCAAGCCACATTGCAAGTAAGCTTTTTAAAAAAAATAAAAAAATAATCATCACCTTGTAGTTTGAATCAGTGCACTTTAACGAGGTAATCAATCTACACGACAGTTTGAAGATTTCTGACTTTCCAAAAATCCCATCAAAGCCAGCACACTGCTGTACATTTCACTGCCGGATTCTTCTATCAAAAGTTCAGGTAGTTGTAACTTCTGTTTCTTGCTTTGCAGCTCAATTAGGTAGCTGTACGGTATACCAGCTACTCTGTAGCACCAATCGTAGCTGGTACCAGCTGCACCTCTCATCAAATCTCTTGAATTACCCACTTTATAGGTATTCCCACTGGTATTGTAGATGGCCTTGTACAAAAGATCGTAGTAAGAAATCATTGTTTTTATTGCTGCGTACACACCAGACTAACGAGGGCAAGCGAATGACATTCGATGTTGGCTATGACACAATTTTCCGAATCAATTATTAAGATCTATGATTACATAAATTGTAAATAAAAAATAGTCTAAGGAAAATAATTTACTTACTTATTGAATAATTGCACCTGTGCGTCGGTAATAGGTACCTAATAAACCTTCTGTCTAGTTAAACCCACCATTCCCGAGTTAATAGTGATTGTTAGTTTTAAGATATTTTAAATGCGATATGTTTTTTTTTTACTTAGCACTGACTACCGATTAGCAAAGTATTTAAAACCAACAAACTTCAACAAAGTCAATACGTTGGCGTTTTTAGAGTGGTCTGTACGCAACTTACATAAAGGGAGGAGAAAACGACAGAGCGATGGACTATTATTAGGTATGTATTATGGAGCTAATATTGAACATACAATTTTTTGAACTTAAAATAAATAATATATGTAGTAGAAGGAACAAAATCCTATTTAATTTTAGTTTTGTGGAAAGATGAAGTTAAGTATTACGATTCTGGTTTATTAAAATGGAACAGTTATTATGTGTAATGTTGGATGTATTATCAGATTAATCTACAACTCGAACATCTATAAAATACATAATTGAATGAACAGTTCAGCATTTGATCACAATCTTACGCAACGGAAAGTAGCAAAATAATATTAGATAGAAACTTGCTTATCTGAAAGAGAGCGACTTTAGTCCAATACACATAGTGCAACTATTCCGACTTCCTTTATTCAAAAGAGCTAATTCTTCGTCAATGCACAATTCATATGGCACAACTATCCCGACCCATCTGCCGACTTCGTGAATAAGACCTGATTCTCTATCAATGTCAATAAAATGACTGTTATACTTACTCTGGACATAACAGTAGCGCCTTCTAATAGCCTTACGTACCCCGGTGCTAGGTCATCGGTATGTGCGAATGGGAAGAGTATCAGCTGTCCATAGCTATGTAGAGTTATATACACTTGGAACTGAATACCGGTGAGCGTCAGCATGTCCTAGAACAATTATACAGTTTTGTTGTGATCAACATATGCATCGGATACATAGACGAAAGAAAAGAATAAAGACTTTGGCTCTTTTTTTCAAGGCTTCGGCTTTTTTTTTCTTAAAGAGCCGAGGCCAGAGCCTGAGGTTAGTGGCGTAAATTAGGAGATGCCTACGTCCAGCAGTGGCTGTTGATGATGCTTAATATATAAATCTGATTTATATACAATTTTTTTGTATGTTTTTTACAGTAACCCGGGGATTCTTAGCATCCCTTGCCTTGCCGTTACCGTGATTGCCGCCGTGGTCACGAATAGCAGGGCGGCCGGGAACTGGGGGCCGCGGCTTAATATGACTTTCCATCATTGGGAGGGAAAATTCCCTAATCGCCACATTGGGCAGACAGGTTGGCGATCGCAGGACGTAGCTTCTCGCACCGGTGATGTTGCTGCCGTCACCGGCCTGTAGTATTTAGCTACGCCTTAATTTTGAAATGGTTGTATCGCCATTTGTCGGTCGCCAGAGCCTCGTTTGTTGGTCAGCAGGATGCACCACGGGCAGGTGAGGTTAGCTGGGAGCAAAGTGGTATTTGTGCTCCCTTACGTCTCTTGATGAACTCATGGGTTTGATAATAGTGATCTAGATCTATTGTGCATAGTGAAGGAAATGTTAACGTAGTGAGGGAAGTCCTCCAGCTAGGATAGAGCGATGATGAAGAACATTTATGAGTAACATAAAAGTACCTATACGTACGAACATACATATAACATATTAAAGATAAACTATCCGAGCCATACAATACTTAAATGGTACTCGTATAATTCAAACATATGTAAATCTGCCGCACACTGCATTATGCTAAATATTGATCAAATGATATTATCACTATAGGAAATTCAACATGTATTAAACTGTATATAATTTAATATATCATAATTGTTTGATACACCCAGCGGAATATTCTAGCCTAATGAGACAAGCATGACACAGTTCTTGCCTGGTAACTAAAGTAAATAATCTTATTGAACTAGAAGTTTGAACAGAAAAAAACTGCAGAAAGCTTGTAGAAAACATGAAAGTTGCGCACCGGGTAGATAAACACAATCACACTCAAGTCTTCCCGTCAAGAAAAAAAGTTTCATGCGAAAGCTTACGTGAATAAAAGGCACTAGCTTTAATATTATTGATACTCGCTTTTATATTATTTCTAGAATTATTCATACGTTTAACTATACTTTGCTAAAATATCAGGCTCAATTATAAAATACGCTTGCGAGCGTAAACATCATTTGGCAATAAATGTGCGTTGATGCCGATTTCGTGTCGTCGCCATTCCGTTCGGAGATTACGCTGTAAATACGACCCATTCGTATATCAAATACCTGCCTGCGATACAATACTTTACGCTATGCATTTTTACAAACAGAACATTAAGTAGATTAGTTTATAAATCTATATAATACTATAAGAATCTTTGTCCTGACATACTGACTGACTGACTGACTGACTCACTGACAGACAACGCACAGCCTAATCCGCTGGTCGTAGAGACTTGAAATTTGAAGGGTATATTTGTCTTAGTACGTAGGGGTGTACTAAGAAAGGATTTTTCAAAATTCACCCCTTAAGGGGATGAAATGGGGGCTCAACGTTTGTATGAAGAAACAGGATTAGATAGTCTTTTCTATCCGAAACTTTACACAAGTGCTTCAGTACAAAAATAAGTAAATACGTGTTTCAGGTTTTTTGAAATTCCACCCCTAAGAGGGTGAAATGGGGTAACAAAGTGTGAAAATCAATATTTTTTCGGATTGCGCTAAAACTTGGCATGCAGATAATTAATACAACGTTAGTTACCTTTGAAAGAGGATTTTTCAAATTTCACCCCTGAAGGGGATGAAACGGGGGTTCAAAGTTTCTATGGAGAAACAACATTAGATAGTCTTTTCTATTCGAAACTTCACACAAGTGCTTGAGTACATAAATAAGTAAATACGTGTTTTAGGCTTTTTCGAAATTCCACCCCTAAGAGGCCGAAATGGGGTAACTAAGTCTGAAAATCAATATTGTTTCGGAATGCGCTGAAATTTGGCATACAGGTGGTTATTATGGCGTAAGTATCAGCTAAGAAAGTATTTTCTAAAATTAACCCCTTAAAGGGAAATAAAGGGGGTACAAAGTTTCTATGAAGAAAAATTATTAGATAGTCTTTTCTATTCGAAACTTCACACAAGTGCTTCAGGACATAAATAATAAAACACGTGTTTTAGGTTTTTTTGAAATTCTACCCCTAAAAGGGTGAAATGGGGTAACAAAGTCTGAAATTAATATTGTTTCGGATTGCGCTGAAATTTGACATGCAGATAGTTATTTTGGCGTAGGTCTCCGCTAAGAGAGTATTTTTCAAAATTCACTCTTTAAGGGGATGAAACGAGGGTTCTAAGTTTGTACGGAGAAACAATATTAGATAGTTTTTTCTATTCGAAACTTCACACAAGCGCTTCAGTAAATAAATAAGAAAATACGTGTTTCAGGTTTTTTTGAAATTCCACCCCTGAAAGGGTGAAGTGGGGTAACAAAGTCTGAAATCAATATTGTTTCGGATTGCGCTGAAATTTGGCATGCAGATAGTTATTTTTACGTAGGTATCCGCTAAGAAAGGATTTTCCAATATTCACTCTTTAAGGGGATGAAACGGGGAAAATTCGCACAAGTACTTCAGTAAATAAATAAGTAAATACGTGTACCACCCCTAAAAAGGTGAAGTCGGGTAACAAAGTCTGAAATCAATATTGTTTCTGATTGCGCTGAAATTTGGCATGCAGATAGTTACTCGTATTTTGACGTAGGTATCCGTTAAGAAAGGATTTTTCAAAATTCACTCTTTAAAGGGATGAAACGGGGGTTCAAAATTTGAACCGATTTGGCTTTTACTTCTTTGATGTCTTTTATGATAGAAAGGATGTTACAAAATAAAAGTTTTTAAGTAAATAAAAGAAGTCTAACGCGGGCGAAGCCGCGGGGAACTTCTAGTTATGATATAATGGTACTATACCGAACTACGCGGCAGTGCAAGTGCTGCGAGTGACTAAGGCATCGGCACGAATGGTTATGTATAAGTTAATAATTATGTTATATACGTATTTCGTATTTCTAAGAAATACTTAAAGACATAGGCAAGCGCTATGTAACCGCGACTGCAAGGCAAGTAGGTATCTAAGATAGAGCAGAAGAAAAGGCATTTCCATAGTATAAATTAGGCATTTTTTTATGATCTAAGGTAACAGGACTAGCACGACACTCGCCTGATAGTATGCGATTACGTTTACCTAAATCTAGATCTAGTCTATGCAAAATTCTGGATGGAAAAAATGTTTGCTCATTACTGCTTACATGTCCTGGTAATCATACCAGACCAGACATTTTGCCATTCAAATCGAAAAACATTTTTTTTTTCATGGCCAAATAACTGACAATGTCGTGGTACCACCCAAGGTGAACTAGCAGAAGTCCAATAAAATAAACCAATAAAAAGTTGAAATTATTAGCATACTTAGAAATAATTAACGTCTTACAACTTATAACAAGTGAATATTTCATTGACAGAATAATTTCAAGCTCAATTTACTCTTTAACAACACTAAACATTATGCTTACACAAATAATTAATTCAAGTATGACTTACTCTGACAGCGCTTGACTCTGGTTCGGAAAATGGTTCAGGTCCGTGGTAGAACGCATTTTGAGGTGAATCAGAAGATCCCTTGCCACCCCAGCCATAACTGAAACAATGAATGAGCTGTAACGGTATAATGACGACTTAGCAATGAGAGAGAGAGAGAGAGAGAAGTAAAAACCATTAATGATTACATGAAATAAAGACAAAAGAGCATTATACCGATTTTACATTAATTTGAAAACAAATTCAGACTCAAAAACTGCCTCGCTTTTGACTCGGATCTTTACATTGCACAATGCACCGATCGGAAACTTTTTATATTTCAATTGAAAAAAATCAATCCGGAAACTACGTTCTTTACGTTCGGAAATCAGAAAGGTTTCCGGTCCTAAATTATTCAATATTCAACTGGTCTATTTTACTCGTCTCTTTACTAAAACATTGGCTTAAATCATTTTTCCGCCGTGCCCCCGTACCTCGGAGTAAGACGTTCATCGAATTTACGTCAAAAAGTGGAAGGCTTCCTAGTTTAAAAAAAAATGAAGCACGTCCCGATCGTGCTTCCGCCTGTTTTTAGGGTTCCGCACCCAAAGGTTACCAAAGGAACCTGAGTATTCTAAGTTATTAACGAACTTATCTAACTTATCTTGCAATCAGATAAAGACAACGTCTAGGAAAGAAATTCACAGAAGAATAGCTGGGATAGACAGCATTTACAAAACTTTGTCGCGTCTTTTCATTTCCAATACCACTAAAATACCATCTGTCGTAGAAATAATAACCGTTTGGAGGCGTGTTTTAGCGTGGAGTAATCTCCACCCTAGAACGAGCCGAGATAGTGGTCAAACGCTAGCCTAAAATATATATATAACATTCTCAAATAAGACATTTTCTAACTAATTATAGCAATGATATACGCAAGCTGTCTGGAAATGACTGGACATGAAGTGCTGAAGATTGAGCTAAGTGGTATGTCAAAGAAGAGGTCTATGTACAGCATTGGACGGAATTGGCTAATGATGGTGGTGAAAGTCAAGCCATTATCTATTTGCATATCTTTTATTTCTATTCTTTTAAAATCTAATATCCATTACCAAAATTATCAGACATCGGATAATCCGAAATAATTTCATATTTGCAGCCGTAACCGAAACCGATATAAAATTATTCATACATATATCCGTATCCATATCTATGTCCGAAATTCCATATTTATATTATCATACCATATCCATAACATAAATAGATACCTGAAATTTCTATTTAGATCGACTCCGACGCATTCGCCGCTGTGCCAAGCGCGGTTTTTACGCCACATACGGTTGGTGGTGTGTGAATATTCGTACCCATCTGGGTTCATTACTGGGAGGAAATACCTGGTAAGTTGAGGAAAGTTTACTAAGACATACATTTTAATAAAATCATACAGATGATTTAATACCGATGGATCAAATGAAGCAGGATGGTATTCTTATTCCTAGGAAAAATAAATAGTGATTTTTTTTGTTTGGACGATATTTTAACTCACAAAGTCACATAGTACAAAATTTTACTAGCTATTTGAAAAACTTATCGACTTCATAGACCTTACAGCTGTCGACTAAATTTTATGCGACTGCGGGAAGAGGTTTTAGTCCAAAAACATAATTATCGAAATTGAAAATTTCTTCGAAATTACCTTGATAATTTTCATTAATCAAATTATATATTTTTTTATCAATTAGTAGTAAAATTAAAGAAACTACTTCCTACTAATGTTTTAAAAGTGAAAGTTTGTGTGTATGTTTGACTACTACTCGACCGATTGAGCTGAAATTTGGTATGTAAGTAGCCTAGACCCTGGAATAACACTTTTATCCCAATATTCTCACGGGAACGATGACTTCGCGGGTAAAACCGCGGGCACAGCTAGTGCGATATAAAAGTACAATTTTATTAATTTGCGAAACCTTTAGGGACAGATTGAGGGAAATTTTTCACACATTTGGACACATTTATTTCAGCGTAGTAGTGCTATTACGCTGAACGCCGGGTATTCGCTAATTTCACATAAGACAACGTTTAATAAAGTTTGTTCTTAGCGATGAAAGAAGTAATTCTCTTTCTTTTTTATACACGGAAGTAGTTCCCGTTGTTTGATGTTTAATTTTTCGTTATTATTGCATCCTTTTTTTTTTACAAAACTAATGGAAGTTTCAGATATATCCAGTTTTTGATTTTAAGCGACTCGTTCATAAATCTTCTGGACCCATTGGAAATTTTGCGGTTTTATAAAATTGCTTGTTTATCTTATATTTTACCAGCAATAAAACTTCAATAGCCATACTTTCGAATAAAACCTTTTTGATTTAAATGATTATGTTTTTGGACCTGTACTTCTTGCCGCAGCCGCATGAAATAGTTTTCATGTAGCCAATATTTTTTTCATAATGTTAAAATATCGTACAAACAAAAAAAAATCACATCATTTTTTTCTTCGGTAATGAATTACACTGTAGAATAGTTACATGGATTTATGCTTGAATAGTTTAACAAATAATGTCACCAGAGAATATATTTTTGCAAGCAGTACATTAAACAGAGTAGATTTTTGAGATGGGATTGTGTGGACAGGTTTTCAGGGGCTTTTCCGTGGAAGCTACAGTAAACGTTCTAAGGATAATGTTAATGTTGTTGTTAATGTTAATGTGTTAAATAATGTTAAGGATAATTATTTTTGACTATTTTGTAGTGGTTGAACTATTATTATTCACGTTATTTATTTTCTTTCTTAGTTTTAGGTTTTTTTACAATAAAGATATCCAAACAAAAATAGAAAAAAATTATTACAAATAAAAAATATTATAAAAAAACCTAAACCTAGAGTGCCGCCAGCAGCGGGGCAGGGCCCAAGCTACCGGTGGTTAGGGCTGCAGAGAGAGGAACCTCCTGACGATGCGTGCCGTGTCAAGAAGTACCGCCTTCTGTATCTGGCCCTTGATCCAGCCGTCTAGCGAGAGTCTCTTAAGATGTTGGTCGAGACTCTTCGCTATTAGGCCGTTCGCAGAATCGACTATTGGGACAATGCTAGTCGAATCAACATCCCACATGGCGGTAACCTCGAAAGACAAGTCAAGGTACTTGCTGATCTTGTCCTTTTCAGCCTTCACGAGGTTCTCGTCATGCGGGATGGTGATGTCAACTAACACTGCCCGCTGCTGGGACCGGTCGACTATCACGATATCAGGTTTATTGGAGACAATAGTCCTGTCCGTGATAACCGATCGGTCCCAATAGAGCAAAGCATGACCATTTTCAAGAACTGGCGCAGGTGCGTACTTATAGTACGGCACCTCAGACTCGACAAGGCCGTATTGAAGAGCAAGTTGCTGGTGGATGATCCTGGCTACGAGGTTATGTCTGTGCAAGTACTCGGAGTACAAGATGAGAACAACCGGAAATTATATGTCTGAGTGACTCTCCGGGACGGCGGCATGCCCGACATATGTCGACCGTACCGTCCTTCATAATATATTTCCGGTAGTTGTTCGTCTTGATAACTTCGTCCGCAATTGCACAAACAAAACCTTCGGTTTCCCCAAAGAGGTCCCCGAATCGTAGCCAGTTCACCGACGCGAGCAGGTCCACATCGGGTCCCGTTAAGACTCGATAGAACCGGCCATGCAGTTCCTTGCTCTTCCATACGTCCTTGCGGTCCTCGGTGCTCAGCACCTGAGGCTTGCGCCAGTTCTCTTTGCCTAAGGACTACAGTCTCATAACAGACGAGCGTGGGTGAAGCATGCGATGTGATGTCAATTGCTTTCGAACTTTTCTATCCAGGGCGTCTAGTTCAGTCTGAGTCCACCTTAGTATGCCAAAGGTGTATATAAGTAGGGGCATAACCCAGCCGTTGAAGGCACGTACCTTGTTGCCTCCTGACAAAAGACTGTTAAGTACTTTCGTCAGGCGACCGAAGAAACGTTCCTTTACCGACTGTTTTATCCCCCCACTCTCGATACCCAATGACTCTGACATACCAAGGTATTTATAGGTGTCGGCTTCGGAGAGAGATCTGAAAGTCATTGTATCAGAAAGTTGTAAATTCATTGAATTAACAACTTTCCCCCGCTGCACGTGCATGACCGCGCACTTATCTACACCGAACTCCATGTTGATGGCGTTGCTGAAAGTCTCAGTGACTTTCAATAACTCCATCAAATTATGGCGCTTCGGTGCAAAAAGTCTGAGGTCATCCATGTACAGCAAGTGTGAAATGACTTCACCCTCTCTCCTAAGCCGATAGCCTAGCCCTGAATCCTCTAATAATGTGCTTAGAGGATTTAGGGCTAGACAGAACCACAACGGACTCAGACTGTCACCCTGGAAGATGCCTCGCTCAATCCTTATAAAGTCCTGCGGACCAGAGAGACTGTCCCAACCACCCGGTTGACGAAGGACTGTGGTCCACTGCCTCATACAAGAACCTAGAAAAGACCTCAGAGTTGTATCAATTTTATACAACTCCAAGATCCTCTCCATCCAGGTATGAGGCACTGAATCATAGGCCTTCTTGTAGTCAATCCAGGCGGTGGAAAGAGCACCTTTGTTCTGCCGGACTTGGCAAATGGCCGTGTCGATGAGGAGGAGCTCCTTAGTACCACGGGACCCAACCTTACATCCATTCTGAGAGGGGGCCAAAATATTGTGCGCAACAATGTGCGAATTAATTTTAAACCTCAGAATAGATGTAAGAAGCTTGTACAGCGTTGGCAAGCATGTAATGGGTCTATAGTTCTTCGGTTCCGTGGTACTACCGGACTTGTGGAGCAGGAAGGTGACACCGGTTGTCATGAATGTTGGCAAGGAACCAACCTCGAGGGCTTGTTGGAATTGCGCCGCTAAGCAGTCGTGTGAGCATCGAATCCACTTTATCCAAAAGTTGTGTAATCCGTCCGGTCCTGGACTTTTCCAGTTCTGGGCCGTACGGATCGCACAACTAACGTCTTCGGGGCTAATACTAATAGCCCCCATGGATTCGATAGGCTCACACGCGTGCTCAACGACGCTCATCCAATCGCCCTCCGTGTGTTCGACGGGCACCGACCAGATACTACGCCAGAAGTTATTCATGGTAGTAGTATCCGGACACTGCTCTTCATTCACACGTTGATTGGTTCCTTCCCAACCTCGGTATACCTTCCTTTGGTCACTTTGGAAGAGGCGATTTTGATAATAGCGATCTACATGCGCTCTATAGCGACGAATACGGTTTGCCAATGCATAAACTTTCTGCTTCAGAAAGTCAATGCGTTCCGTGACACAAGTCATGTAGTCCCGGGGTCTAATCCCGGTCCCAGCAAAGGCCTGATTCACGAAACGCATGACTCGGGGGCGATGATTACCCCCTCTGAAGCAGATCAACTTCGCAATAAGAGTCCTAAACATATTGATGCGACACTCGATTCGTTCTTGCCACGCAGGGATAGCGGGGCGTCGCGGTATTCGGTCAGTATCCGGAAACTTGACGCGAACAACGCGACACGCCGCTATAGCCGCGCAGTAAAGAATCGAGTGTGTATCAACTAATGTTTCACTAGTCTGCATATATGGGACTATCAAAACGTTTAGGGCTCCCATTAACGCCAGGTTACGTTTATTCATTGGCAAACGTGGTAGTCGCGGCCTAGAGTCAGGAGTAGTGCGATACTCCAAAATCGCGTCTTCCAAAGCCCTCCTCAAATGCTCATTAGTCTGGGTACTTACGTTAGTATTCGTACAATCGTCTGCGTCTAGCGCGGCATCCGCCGGGGCAGACGTCGAAGCCGAGCCTGTCGGCCCCTGCGTCGACGACACACTGTGCGGGTCCCACGCTAAAGCAGAAGTAGTAGGAATAAGAACTATTATTATTATTATTATACCATTTATTCAATTCACATCACGGGCTGCAAATCTCCCGGTCCTTTGGAAGGCATTGACGGAGCCGAAGCCAACGTCAAGAGGCCCTTTACAATATTAAATTAAATAACAATATGATTTGTGGATACAGAGATGAAAAACTATAAAAAGATGGTACATTAATTTATTATGGTTATGAATGTGTGCTGCTTGATGTCTGTTTTGTGGTCTATGGGATGAGGTACGGCACACGCCAATTATGCCTCATTTCAAAATATTAAGGCGGGTGGTGACTCGCTATACACTGAATGGACCTCATAAAGGCGGACCGTTATGTCGGCGCCGAGGAGCAACATTGGCGTGAATAGCTAAGGGTGTTGAGAGGTGTGCTGCACTTTCACTAAACGCTACTAGCGGCTTTATGCCTTTAACACTTCCACCCTGGAGCTTAGGTCTTAGCTCTTGCGATTCCAGCCACCGGCCGGCCGTTCAAGGTAAGCCGGTGGTCAGAGGGTCTTATTTAGCCCTCACGGGATAGGGGTACTCGGTGTCACCACTCACCGTCGGCTCGCCACAAAGCCGCCCCTGCGCGATTATTATTATTATTTTAACTATTTTTGACTTCTGCTAGACCGCCTGGGGAGGTACGACCACTTTGCTTTTTGCAATGTTTCTCGGTTGGAATGGCAAACTGTCCAGTGAAATTACAGGTCATGTGAGACCTAAGATCTTTATGCCTGCGAATAACAGGCACAGTGTAGTGACGCGCAAAATTCTGGCTATCCAGAATTTTGCACGCCGCTGTATGCGTAATAGGTAGACGTCATCACTTACCATCAGGCGAGCATCGTACTTGTTCTTTTATCTTAAAAAAAAAATTTAACCCCTTACTTAAGGTTTCATCTCAAAAATCCATCCTAAATAAATAAGTATGCTACTTCATATCAATCAATTGGCATTAATTTCAACTTTGTCGTATATGTGTCACTTATCACTAAGATTTTTCAGCGTTTTACCTTATTTATTGATGCATTACATACCAATCTTTATTAGTGATGAAATCGGGTAATAACTTGAAGTTTTTGGCAATCCTATTGGCTATAAAAGTAGCAGTGGCTGGAGCTATCCATTCCCGCGCATGTATTCCGGCGTCGATCCACACTGATGCGTTGCTGGCATTGCTGTTTGATATCTTCAAAATCTGGTTAATTGAGAAAAGTTCGTTCACATGTTTTCCATGTTATAAAGGTTTTCCGCACATAAGCTACTATCGCCCAATCGATAGGAAGGCAAAGCTGCGCATCTAGTATTCACATAAAATTTGTGCTAATACTGGCCAAGGCAAATAGCCAGACGACGTGACGACAAGGAGGACACGTAGGAGTGTTTGACAAGATGAGACAAATGTTGCATCGGTCGTCGAGGAGTAAGGTAAGTCAACAAACATCGTTAAGATCACGGGTCAAACCTGCACATGAAAGTATAGGACAGTGACGAATAGCAACATTAATTTAAGAGACACCTAAACAATGACTGTGGATGACGATATTGGGGTCAATAACTGGTTACTGGCTAAGGTAAGTTATTTGATACGTGAAAATAACGATCTATTTATAAATCTCTTATTACCTTTAAATCACGACCTTCAAGAGACTTGCCAATTATTCCAGTTGTACAAATTGAAGGGAAGTCATATTCCAGGTCATCCATAAAATTATGGATGACATCCAGTCTGTGATAGTTCTCCCAATTTAAGGTAGGTTGTCGATAAATAGACTTTCTTCCTCCTGAAATTAATATTTGAAAAACCAGCACAAACTCTAGCTTTCTTATATATATATCATCTATTTTCTATCCTTGAATAAAACCGTGATCATCATCAGCCTATATAATTCCACAACCAGACATAGGCTTCTCCCATTGCATGTTACTGAGCACGATCCCCAGCTGCTCTTATCTAGGTCTTTACAGCTAACTAACTGCCTTGCGAAGATCATCGCTCCACCTAGCCTGAGCGTCCTACGCGACGCTTGCCGATCTACGGCCTCCACTCAAGAACTCGTTTATTTTAACGTTTGTTGGTTCTTCGGCCAATATAGCCGGCCCACTGCCACTTAAAGAATTCCACTTTTCAATCGACTTCCCAAAAAGAAGGAGGTTACGCGTTATGTATGTTACGCGATTACTCCGTCAATTGTGAACCGATTTGAATAATTCTTTTTTTAATCGGTAGGGTACGTTTCCGAGGTGGTCCCATTTTAATTTTATCGAGATCTGATATGTATCTCGATATAGATATGACGATAAACGTCTTAAACTTGCTACTGAAATTGACTGGCGGGGCATGGAAGTCGGTTGTTTTAACTAATAATAAAAGTTTTTAAACTATCTTAATAAGATATTAGTTTTAAATAATCTGAACATTCAACATCTACACAAAGAAAAATAATTACCTGTAAAAAGACTAGGACTCTTTATCGGCCTAGTTTTACCAGACCCCGGAAGAGATTCGTCGGGCAATCTCTTCGGTTGAGCGAGTCTTTCTAGCCTTGCTGAACATGTGGGTCGATTAGTTGGTTTCGTATCTTTGCCATCTTTGCTATCAGTAAAAATTTCATCCGTTTTGTTTTCCTTCACTAGCACCGGCTTAAAGTTTGTTCCAACTTCATCTTCCTGTAACTGACGGTAAATGTATTTCGCCAACTTTGAATATTCCTTGTCGTGTAAATCTTCTTTGGCTTCGGTTGATGCTAGGGCATAATAAGTTGCCATTTTTAGAAATTTCTTATTTATTTTTATTTATGTTCCGATATTTTTATTTAAGTTTTCTTTCTGTGATATCAGTAGACATTAATGTAGAGTTTTATTAAATATACCAACTTCTAAATTGTATCCACAGAGACTTTAAGGTTTTGTGGACTCACTTTTGGTTTTTAATTTATTTCATAGGCATTTGAATAAGCACAAGCATGGGATAATCTTAGCTCAAAGCTATGGTTGAGAAATTAAGGTTAAGTAAGGATCCCATTTAAAATATGGCCTAGCCTTTGGCTATGAGGTGAATATTATGGGTTTATATCAACCTTAATGTTGAAAGTCGCCGGTTCCATTAAATCCATCGTAGCAATTCAAGAAACCACCACTTCAGTATATAGTATTTGGAAGAACTTTAATTTTGAAACATTTTGCAAGGTTTGTGACAAATTTGTGTTGTTTTTTGTCGTTGATACTTCATATAAGACAGTGACAAGGAGCAAATTCAAAATTATTTTTTTTTCTATTTCAGGTCAGGTTTAAGATATAAAGGCTAAATTCCATTTATCTTCATTTCATGATTTAACTTTTTAACGAGTATATTATCATACTGCAAAGAACATTTTGAGCACGATTTTGAGTCTTCAAAAACTGCAAAATATTTGGAGATTCGAATGAGACTATTCCAAAATCTACACTGCGTTGTAGCTTTGCTGAAAGTTAGTATTTTAATCCATTTTTTAAAATGAAAAATATGGAGGTTCTCAATACGACTATTTTTATGTTTGCATACATACCGTTTAAAAACACATAACCCTCCCTTGCTTGCTTCTTCGCGATGCCGTAGTCGGATAGTTTTCATGACTTTCAACGTCAAAGTCATGAAAACCTTTTTTTTATGGTTGAGTTGAAAGGGTGGGTTATATTTTTGTTGATAGGTAAAGTATATATATATATAAGTAAGTGTGTATGTACGCATGTATGTATGTATTTATGCATGTAAGGTCAACTCGGGTAAGACTGGCATACTCTATTATTAAGGGTAAGACCGTCATTAAGTTAAATTATAGCTATTTTTCTTTCACTATAGTGTTGGTAGCGACATTTATGATACAAAATGGAACCAAACTATAATACTGTTGTATCGATACTGTCAATGCAAACTGCATAGCTACTCAAAACCGAAAGTTATTGCGCGTAGACGATCTTGCCTTGTAGACGGTCTTCCCAATGTTGACTTTATGTATGCATGTATGTATGCATCTATGTATGCATGTTTGTAATCATGTATTTATGCATGTATGTATGCATGTATGTATGCATGTATGTATGCGTGTATGTATGCATGTATGTATGCATGTATGTATGCATGTATGTATGCATGTCAAAGTCAAAGTCAAAGTCAAAGTCAAAGCATTTATTCAGTATATGGGCAAATTAAAAATTTGCACTTACACACGTCAAATAACATTAAATAGATCATATTCAACAAAAAATATAGATATAACAGAAACATAACGCTTTGAATTTACAAAAAAAAAACAAAGGTATTGAGCCATTCAGCTTTCATCTAGACGTCGAACGTCACACTTAAAACACATGTTTAATTCCCCTTATTAATGTAGGGTTGCCAACCGTACCATTACGTGCACCCGCAACCCAGTGCATGTTTCAGTACTTCAGACAATTTTTATCCAAAAAATTGTGAAATAATGAAACATAATAGATAAATAAAACGCAGACTAATTGCAGTACAAATCATGTTCCGAACTGATTGTCCGACTATCAGCCGCATAATACCGTCGTAACAGGCAACCCTAGATCTGCAAACAAAAGATGAAAACTGATTGACTGTTGAATCTACTGGTGTTTCGGAAGTACTCCCATCAGAGAAGAAACACCAAGAAACTCTATGGGGCTTGTCAGTTATTTTAATTCATTTTTTTAAATTCATATTAAATAAATGTTTAATGTACCATAAGTAATTCTATTATCATACAATTTATATTATATCTTGGAGCTTGGGGCATTCAGGCCAAGCATTTTTGTCATTCATATAGTCATTTATTGTATAGTACGATTTCTTCATTAAATTGGATTTTACAAAGGTTTTAAATCTGCTTATAGACAGTTGATCAATATCTTTAGGAAGTTTATTATAAAATCGTATACAGTTCCCCAGAAAAGAACCACTAACTTTCCACAACCTGAATTGAGGTAGAATTAATCTATTTTTGTGTCTTGTATTGAAATTATGTACATCGGACCTCTTATCATACGCATTCAAATTTTTGCGTACATACATAATATTTTCATATATATATTGACATGCCACTGTGAGAATTTTAATCTCCTTAAATTTTTCACGAAGTGAGTCTCGCGACTTCATGGTATATATAGATCGAATAGCTCTTTTTTGTAAAACAAATATAGATTGGATTTCGGCGGCTTTCCCCCACAATAAAATGCCATAGGACATTATACTATGGAAGTAGCTAAAGTAAACCAATCTAGCAGTGGATTCGTCAGTCAAGTTTCTGATTTTACGTACTGCGTATGCAGCGGAGCTCAATCTACCTGCCAGAGCCGATATTTGAGAACCCCATTGTAGTTTTGAATCCAGGGTGATGCCCAAGAATGTAGCGGATTCAACAAATTCTATCGGTACATCGTTTATTAATATCCTGCTATTAATGACACCCTTTCTTACATTTGGCAGCGAGAATTTAATACATTTAGTTTTTTTGGCGTTCAGTAATAAGTTATTGGTTGTAAACCAATTCAAAACCTGTGCGATTGATTTGTTAACATCGTCAAATCCAGGCGCAATCCTATCTATTTTGAATATTAAGGATGTATCATCCGCGAACAAAACAATGTCACATAAGTTTTGCACGAAAGACGGCAAGTCATTAATATAAACTAGAAATAAAAATGGTCCTAAGATCGATCCCTGCGGAACTCCCATTTTTATGAGGGATCCAGATGACCTGACGCCATTGACCTCAACCATCTGTATTCTATTACTGAGGTAGGATGAGACCAGATCAAGTGCTTTTCCGTTAACGCCGTAGTGTTTTAATTTGCAAATTAGCGTTTTGTGACAGACGCAATCAAACGCTTTAGATAAGTCACAGAAAACGCCGATAGCATCTTGTGCTTTCTCCCAGGCATCAAATATATGTTTAAGAAGATCTACTCCAGCATCAGTAGTAGAACGCCCCTTAGTGAAACCATATTGTTTGTGATTTAAAAGATGATTAATATTAAAATGTGCCAAAAGCTGGTCTAATATAACTTTTTCAAAAACTTTACTGAGCGCCGGTAATATAGAGATTGGTCTATAGTTTGAAGGGTCATTTTTGTTCACTGATTTGTATAGGGGAATTAATTTACTTTTTTTCATTACATCAGGAAAGACACCTTCATCGACGCATCTGTTAAAAATAAACGCTAAGTGAGGGCTAATTGCATTAATAATATAACTAAGTACTTTGGTTGACATACCCCACAGATCCTCGGTTTTCTTTTGATTGAGCATTTTAAAAGTTTTGATAATTGATATTGAAGTTATGTGTCTGAACTCAAACATAGAGTCACATACATTCACACACTTCGATAGTAAAACAAAAGCATCCTTAGGGGAAGAGTTTAAAGGCTGAGTAGTAATAATAGGTACTTGTGAGAAGTACTCAACAAATGTGTTAGCGACATCATTATTATCTATGATTAATTTATTATTAACTTTTAACATAATTTTACCGTCCCTCTGCTTAATTTTTCCAGTTTCTGTATTAATGACTTTCCATGTTGATTTTATTTTGTCATCGGCATGCTTAATTTTTCTACTTAGATGCAGTGATTTTGCTGTCTGACAAACAACTTTAAAAGTTTTTGAATACAATTTTAAGTGATTTATGAATTTAGTATTATGTAAATTAATGGTTTTTTGTGAGTACAAGTTATACAAATTGTTTCTACTTTTATAAATACCAGGAGTTGCCCAGTCATCGAAACGAACCTTCGCACCCTTTCTAACCATTTTAATTTTAAAAATATCATTGAACTCTGCATCTAACATTTGAAATAAAGCACTGCATAGGTCATCAGGATCCTCAGAAAATCTTAGGTTCATTAATTGCTTGTCAATGATATCCACAAACTGTTCAACCCGTTTGGTGGTAATGGGCCTGTAAAAATGTTCTTGGCCTTTGATGGATAATTTACATGAAAAAGTGACACTTTGTCCCAGATGGTCCGAGCCAAGTTTATCAAAAATTGCAATTTTTTCGGGTTCACAGTTGCAGAACACATTGTCCAAGCAGGTAGCTGATGAGCTAGTGATTCTTGTTGGCTGATTAAAAAGATGCTTCAGATTGAAGCTTAGAAATAAATTTTTTAATTTGTCGCTGAGCGGAGACTGCTCAATTAAATTAACATTGAAATCGCCACAAACTATTAAAGATTTAGAGGTGTTGAAGACTTTGCTCATTACTTCTTCCATAATTGTTTCAAACATTTTATAATCAGCCGATGGAGGTCTGTATACACAGATGACTATATGTTGCCCCAGCTCTATACAAGATAATTCAACACATCGTTCCACAGACAAAGCTACTATGTCTTTACGCTCTTTAAAGTTACAATTTTCAGTTACATATATTAGTGAGCCACCACGAATTGCCTTTTGTCTAATGAATGTGCTGGCAATTGTATAATTTTTTAATATTGGTAACAAAGTACCTTTCACAAACCAGTGTTCAGTAATACACATTATGTCAACTTTATAATAATTGAGAAATAATTCTAACTCTAAGGCTTTGCTGGAGAGACCTTGTATATTCTGATGAAAAATGTTGATTGAGTCAGGCCTCCCCATTGTCTTAGACATTAGTTTAAACTAACTAAGTCTACTACGCTACAATTACCCTGCATAGTAACACCACTACGTTGGGGCTCGTCTTTGTGATCTGTTACAATATGTAAAACAGGGTCATAAATATTGTATGCTAATAACTTAGCAATGGTCGACTTATTAGTCTTATTGAGATACAAAGTATCCTTTGTCAATATTACTTTACTAATAAATTTGTTGGTTTCAAAATACAAAAAGTCGTTGAAGCGACACGTCAAATTGTACAGTGCCAAGTTCAATTTATGAGCATGCTCATTATAAGAGCAACTACTTGTTTTAAGATACGGGAATGAACAAACTATTATTTTACTAATGCCTCTGCTGGCAATGTCTGACAAAAGTTTAATTAGAATATTAATATCAGCTTTTTTAACGTTTGTGCTATTACCTAGCTGCAATACAATAGTACAATTTTTGTGATACTGAAAGCTGCATATTTTTTTACATAAATCTGTAATTGATAAATTAGGGCAGCAATTGTTATAAACATTTTGGTTCAATCTATTGTCTAATAAGCTACCCATACCTACTCCCATTTCATCGCTGAACACAATGGTCTCTCTAGCAGGCTCCGGCAGTTGTAAAGGACTGCCTGAGTCCACCTCGGAGGCACCAGTGCACTGTAACGATGACACTACTTCCTGCCTAACCAAGTCAGTCTGTGCACGTAAACTTGCAGTATTAGCTGTACTTGGTGAGCTGCTATCCTCTTGGTAGCATTCACTCTGCACACCACAGATAGGAACCCCAATTAAAACTTTTGAGACGCACATTTCTTGTTTTAATAATTCAGCCTTTTCTTTAAATTCTATTAATTCTTTGTTACTGCGATCTAACATCTCTAGGCATTGCTGTAATTCTTTACTTAAGTCGATGTTTTTCTTACAAGTCTTTAAATTTATTTTTTTGATATGGTTAATTTTTTGTAATTTATGCGTATTTTTCCTAATGATTTTCTTATACTTAATGTACTTTTTAATCTTATTGGAACCCTTCATAGAGACATTAGTAGAACCTGAGCCGATGAACTCTGTATATAGATCCAAAGTGTTGTCTTGATTAGTATTATTTTGCAATACAGGAGATGTCGTCATTTCTTCTAGTTTATCTTTTGTAAATGAAAGCTCTTGCTCCAAATCCCGGATATAGGTCAGTGTACGTTCGAATAGTTCTTGGTTTTGTGCATGTACATCCACTGTTTCTAGAAGCCTGTCACGCTGGTCTCTCAGGTCTTCCAGAGCAATGTCATACTCGGCCAATTGGTGTTTGAGGTCTGCGTTCTTCTCCAACATCTTTGCCATGTCAGATTCATGATCCTGAAGTTCTTGCAGCAAATCTTTTTTGGAGTCCTTGCAAGTTTTCAGTTCCAGGAGAGCCGCCTTCAATTTGGCCTCAATATCCATTCTACGGGTAGTCATTGTGGCTGATATTGTCTCTGCAAACCAGGAAGGAGTACTTTACTTTCAAGCATGTATGTATGCATGTATGTATGCATGTATGTATGCATGTATGTATGCATCTATGTATGCATGTTTGTAATCATGTATTTATGCATGTATGTATGCATGTATGTATGCATGTATGTATGCGTGTATGTATGCATGTATGTAAGCATGTATGTATGCATGTATGTATGCATGTATGCATGTTTTAACTTGTAAACTCTATGCGTTTCTGAGAAAAAGGGTCTTGACAGACAGACAGACGACAGACATACATACAGACAGACGGACAACTTAGTAATAATATAAGGGTAACTTTTTCTCTTTGAGTTACGGAACCTTACTGAAACACACAGTTATGTGTATGGTTGGCAACCCTACTTTAATATTTCTTTAATAGTCTGACGACAACGATTGGGTGACAGCTGAATGGTTCATTACTTTGTTCTTTTTTTTTAATTTAAAGCGTTAAATACTGCTTTTGCTATGTTTACTTGATAATTGATTATGATTTATGATTTTAACGTGTATATGTGCGTATATTAATACTGCCTACATACTGAATAAATGCTTTGATTCTTGATTCTTCTTGATTCTTAAAACATTGTTATTTCACTGGGTTACTTAACACAAAGTGATGGGGCCTACCTAAGCAAGCTATGATATTTACTATAGATATAGACTTCTTATCTTGTTTATATACTTACTGTATACTTTAAGTTTACTTACTATATACTTTAAGTATTATAATACTTAAAGTTAAAGCTGCCCCGACTGATCAATGTTTAATCTGTTCATTGACACCCTTCCAATGTGCATAAGACATCTCTGCTGTAAGTTGGTTAGGAGTTGGGTAGTCTGCTGATTCTAGGAGATTTCCCCTATCAGATCCAGGTTACCATGTTCGTGAGATATCATTAAAGTAAGAAGATACCGAATTTAAAATTAATCAGTCCTATGACAGTTGCACAGTAGAAATAAGAAACGGCTTAACGGATTTTCGTGAATCAATGCAACCACCAACCTTGGATTACACATACATCCTGAATCTATGCTTAGAACACTCTCGATTTACTCACCTACCAAACGAAAAACCTAAATCAAAATCGGTTCATCCGTTTGGGAGCTACGATGGCACAGACAGACGTACATATATACTTACACCGATACTACGTCGAACTTATAATTCCCCTCGTTTTGTGTCGGGAGTAAAAGAAGAATTCAATAATTCTAAAAATAAGTTATCTACTGCTCCACTAAATTTAGGTCTTCCACATTTTGACCCGCACTACTAACTGCTCTGTTCCACCCAGACTCAATTATTCCTGTCAGAATAAACCTTATATCTTTGATATAAGGTCCATTTTCAGAAAATTGTTGAAGGTTAAGTTTAAGGATTAACAATTAGTCGCTAAACGTAGGGGGTTGTTAGGGTGGCCCTGCTTTGTTTTTCATTAGAAGCTGCTTATGGCCCGCCGTTGTCGCGTTGACGCGTCATCGTAAACTTAATGTTAACTCTGAATAAGTATTCTTGTCTTCGTTATGATTATATTGTTGGGTTATTTAGGCCTTTCATTACTTTAAAGTTATTTTGTAACCTACATGGTACATGGTCCAACACTTTTTACAATAAACACAAACAGTAGAATATGTATAGTCAGTATAATGAGCGATTACCTACGAATAAATATATGATAACATAGTATTTGTGTCCACTATTTATTCCGAACGTAACATAGTATTGCTGAAACACCAAGTGTACCTACTTATTAATATGATGATGAAATGTATGATGAAAAGTATAACAAAGTGAATGAGTAATTGCGCTGCTCTTTAGAAGTACTGGCACTGCCGTCAACTACAGACTCCGAAATGTATTTAGCTCCATCGATGTAGATGTGTTGCTATGTCTCAAAACTTTAAACTATACTTACAATATACTTTGGATAAATCTAGTTACCAACCAGCCACCCTGCAGGGAGGAGTACAATTAAAAAGATAAACGCACATAAGACCGAGTCGAGGCGACACTTGGGTGGAAACGACCCCACCGTCTGGTTAGCGGGCTACCGAGAGATGCGCCCTACTAAAGGTTATCGTTCTCGAATAAGATACGAATTGATTTCATAGTCTTTTCGCATACATTACGTTTACAATATGTTACATTGGCCCAATGATAGAAATGTGAACTAACGGCATTTATAAATAAAACCAATACATGCAACGCTCTCATCAGGTAAGATTTCATGGCTCCAATATTTGGCCAAAGCTTACCAATAACCAAAAGATGATGATGCCAAGGAATTGAATATCTTGCCTGAGTCTGTGTTTCTCGATAGCTCATCTAAGGATATTCAAGCCGTAAGTGAATATATTATGTATCTTCATTTTCTGGGCAAGCATGCTACATCTTGGACAATATTGTCACTTAACGTCAGGTGAGATGTTGGTCAATCGCTTGCCTATTGAGCATTAATAATTTATGATCGTACAAAATGAAAAAACCGACTTCACATGCCGCGATTATCAAGATTATGCACAAAGTAAAAGGTTGATTACAGCGCCAATTCTATTGCTTGCTTTGTATATTTGCACCTTAAACTTTAGATAAGTTTGAACTTTTTCGAAAACATAATTTCGAAAACTTAAGAAAAGGTTTGACGCAGTTTGAGCTTATGAACTAAACATAGCTTATTATATATCAACTATGTTGAGCACTGAAACACACACTAGGACTGTAATCCTGTGTTGTGTGGTTCAGTATCTTCATATAAGTAATATTACAAAAGCTTACATAATTTTAATTATTATCTACCAGTAATAGTGGTGCTATGAATATAAGATAGAATTTAAGAGGCATAGTATTAGAAGTAAAGTGTTTAAATTATACAGAACAAAGCGGTTTTAGTCGTTTGTAATAAATAGCCAATAAGGCTATGCTATAACACAGAAACAGATAAACATAAACAATCCCTTATTTAAAAGTGTATTTGTAGTGATATGTGTAGGCATGTTCAAGGCCTTCTAATCAAGTATCTTGTTGCTACAAAAAGTAAGGTTATTAACGTAAGTAAATTTCCTTTCGATTGTTATTTCGATTCCTATATCCTACATATTCCAACTAGTTTCTATTTATTTATTAATACAAGTAAACCATATTCTAACATTATATGAGGATATTAAAATATATGCGCGAGTTATAACATATTATTATTGTTATATACTGGCTGTAATTCACGTACCTTTAGTCGAATTTTACCGACATAGGTTTCGAGCGAGTCAGTCGCTCTTCCTCGGGAGTGAGGTCACGCGGTGAGATCGCGATGTTATATATCCATTAATTTATGTTATAAAATATTGGACGCGACGTAGTCAACAATCACGGTTACAAAACGGTTATAATGTGACATTTGAATGAGATCGAGTTCCAAAAGTAGCACTGTTTCATTAGAAGGGAGTGCATGAGAGAGACGAGGGCGCCGAGGCGTTCCTGAAAATATCTGATTACACGTAATTATCGAGCGTGTTCGCGTAACTACTGACACTTATACTGTGGCACGGCTTAGCTCCCACTTACTGGCAATTCTGGCGAGCCTATTGTTTAGGACACCAGGTGCGGGCGATTATGAATTCACAGGATTAGAAAAATTAATGTTCATGTATTGAATGCATGCACAAAAAGTGTGTGGTGTCCATTGACATAAAATTTACACTACGTTAAAGTAAATAATTTTTAAATGTAGTTTTCAAAAGTGCGGACAATAGCATATTATACTCATAGACCTCGGATTACACTACGCTCATGAACTAAATTGTACCTCATTGTGTCGCGTTATGTAAAAATTCAAATTCTTAGGTACAATCATACTCGAGCCTCAAGATACAAGCTTCGTGCCTATTTTGGGACTCACTGTCAAATCGAATTAAATTTTTAAGGCTGATTTGCACAATCTTACTTTAACTATAACAAAACGTCAAAAATCAGCCAAATCCGTACAAAAATACCAGTTATAGTTACGGTTAAAGTGAGATCGTGCAACTCAGCCTTAGAGACCGTTTTGTTATAACTAGTTAAATCAAAGTATACTTATATATCTTTTGGCAATACATTACAATTTAACACTACAATTCAAGGTGCTTGTAAGGGTCATATCCCACTAGGACATCACTGTTACACAACCAGCAGGTGATTGCCACCAACAAACTGGTTGCGTAAACAACCAGACACCATGTGAGATACCCTCCATACAGCTGTATACATTTTATTGGTGATGCGACTAGTTGCACCACTAACGGTGTCTAGTTGGGATAGCGCGCGCTCTGCGGTTGAGGTTGCGTAAAGAAGGTTACATTGCGTGAGCCAAAACATAGACAAGGTTAACATAGTCAAATCCATTGTACAAATTTAGATATAGAAATCTATGATTGAAAATCAATGTCATTAATGATGTAATCATGTCATTTAGATTGTTTATTTTATGATTTGTTTGGTAATGTCCGTTAATAAAATTTTACGTGAAACATTTAAAATTTTTATGCAATACTATTTAAGCTCAATCGAAAACTTTGGTTATTTTATACTTAATCAAAGTGGCACAACCTAGATATCAAATATGGGATGTGACGTGTTTAAAGGAAGGACAAAAAATGTTTGTGAAAGGCTTAGACACAAAAGGCGGTAAAATAATTTATAGCAATAGTGACTTATTTAGCTTTATTTGGAGAACAAAAGAGATGGTTTAATCATAGTGAAAGTACTGCTAGTTCGCCTAAAATAAAAATGCTTTTTAGTTTTAAAGGGATAAAAGAGATAAGTGTGTTCAGGGACGTAACATGGCACGTGAGACTCAATATCTACAAAGGTTTTGGATCCCGGTGCAGTGCAGATTACTAGCAATGCAAAGTTTTGTTTACAAGGCATACGCAGAAGTCATCCCTTAACTAAACTATTAGGCGAACATCTTACTTCTACTATTATATATTGCAATAGACGACAAAATAGTGCGCGTGAAAATCTGTAAATAAAGAAATGGACATAATTACGTTGAAGCCCGAAATTCCTGTTATTTTACGTTTTTTATGCCTGGATGTAAAATATTAAAGAAAGAACGAAAGAGAGATTACCTTCCTGTTTGGGAAAAAATAGCAACACAAACAAGTCTTGAATTCGTGTTTCACATTTGCTCTTGAAACTCACCTAATTTGCGTTTAAATAGCAAGTTTCATTTGTAGAAAACGTCTACTACTATGTGCCTATATATAAGTTATTTTTTCCAGCTATACGCATATGTCAAGAAAAAGGTACCAAAATGGACGTAATGATAGAAAGTACGCGGACAATACAAGTTGGCAAGATGTTAAATGAAAGGTGTATTCCTTACGAAGTCACCGATAAAGGAATCGGACTAAGCCCTACATCCTCAAAGAAAAGTTTTGGCCCGTCATTGAGTCCTCGGAATCGGTCTCCTTTGAGTATGTCTTTTTAGTGGATCATAATTAAGATAGCTTAAAAACTTAAAAACCGACTACGCGCCTCCTGTCGCGCGAGTCAGTTTCAGTAGCAAGTTTGAGACGTTTATCGCCATATCTCTAGACATAACGATCTGTGAATTGTATAATGGAAGAAAAAAAGTCATTCAAATCGGTTTACAATTGGCGGCGTAATCACTTCACAAAAATAAAAAAAACAATATACAGACGAATTAAGAACCTCCCCCTTTTTAGAAGTCTGTTGAAAATAGACGTAATAATGATGCAAAATTTTGTTATGGAAATGTGAATATACCAAGTTAGTAATGTCTAAATCTAGGCGAGATAGTGATCAAATGATAGAATATAAAATTAAAAAAAAATCAAAATGTCTGGTACCCATCCATCAGTCAGTGTGCAAAAAGCCTATAAAATAGTCACAACGATTAGCAGCGAGTCACGCGATAAACGTGAAGAGAGTTTTCTTACCGGACGCATTAATCTGAACAGTCGGATATAAACCAATAAGATATGTGCATATTTATGTAGACGAAGAAGAAAGAAAGAAGAAAAATAATTTATTCAGCATATTCTTATTCATAATAAATAAGCTCAAAATGAAAGAAAAAGTAAAATAGGAGGTGCTGAAACAGGCCAGTCTCAGCACAAATGTCGCGATTTCCTGGATCATAGACTCTGGAAAATCTGGACGCTGATTATATGAAAGGACTAAAGCGGGTGTCGGACTATCGCAGAAAAATAATAAATATACCTACTAAGTAAAAAAAAACTATTTTAATCACATGGATCTTTATCTATAACACTATTACATTATTTGACCATGAAAATAATGTATAGCTCAACGTTGCCTCGTCAGCGGTGGGACGTAGACTGTTAGCTGAATGCAGAGTGAAAAAGAACTCTGGTGGAAACTCTTAAACATTGAAATTCCTTTTTACTTTAATTCATGATTTCCCTTTTCTAATGTTAATTTTAGTCAGCACTGAATCTTTAACACTTATTAACATTCCATATTTTTATTTCTAGGACGTATGCGTTTCATATTAGATTGGAACGATTTTTACCCACTTGAGACGGTTTATAAATATTTGGAATCGCTTGAAGTATTGTACCCGTCGATATGTACCGTAGTTGAGATTGGAAGATCAGTGGAAGGGAGACCAATAAAGGTACAATATGAATTAAATAATAAGATTAATTATGAAGGTTTTGCCCTCCTAGTATAAGCTTCTTCCTCTATATTGCAGTGATTTCTACTCGATGTATTTTTTACTTGAAGACAGCCACGCTCTCGATTTAATCTTATACTTAATGGTAAGTAACGATGCGGTCTATGACGTAGTCGTGGAAGACACTATGACAAAAGACTAAATGATAACATTATTCTTGCTTACGAGTGCGGCTTTTTCGGGAGCATGCGTACTGTTAGCGTTTTGCTGTAATAAAACCTGCATGGTGCGTCTCACCGAGCGGATGGCGACTCTGGCGGTCAAATTAGAAGATAGAGCTAGGAACTCTGTGGATATAGAGAAAAGAGCGAGATATCACTGATCAGTATTGTATTATGAGATGAGCATAGACGTAATAAAAAGGATGGTGTACTGCAGATGTTATGACAAATTCAATTCAATCTGTATGCTTTAACAATAAGGTTGTAATTGCTTTGTAGAACAAAACGGCCCAATTGAGAGACACCAGGGTGGGAGTGTGTCCTTAAGTCTAACAACCTGCTAGTCCTTTATATGTTCTATATTACATGTATGGAATATGCATGGTATATATATAAGTTGTCCATACAAAAGAAAGAGACAACTTCCGTTCAAGGTCGTTCTCATGGGGGCCGGAGTACGCGATCGAGTTTAATATGTAGCAGGTCTGTGGAGATGAGCGAAAATAAATGCTTGTTTATAAATTGTAATACAGATTTTTATTAGTACTGATCCATAAAGTAGGGGCACCTATTGCCTCGATCATATAATAGACAGTCAACCTCTTCGCGTGACGTTAGCTGGCACAAATATTAAAAATAATAACTTTATATTAATCCAATCCGCAAACAGCAGCTATTACAAATTAGCTATAACGAACAACATATATGAGTTCGATAACTCACCCAATTCGTCAACTTTTTTCCTAATAATCATGCGTAAGGTTAAAATAAACCTGTGTCTATGCCAACGTTGCATATGATAACCAGAGTCTGAATTTAGCGTTTTACCATAATCTCATGATGCGCTCGGATAGTAGATCTCACGCTAGGCTTAGAATGGGAACTGGCTGTTCAATACAGGTTTTGAAACACATAAGATGCTTAGCGATAGATTTTCGAATTTAGCTGGGCCAGGTGGACAGTAGATAGTATCATATCACCATGTAAAATCTTATGATTTAATATTCACAGATGTTAAAAGTATCTAATAGCGACGCTAGAAACACTGGTGCCTGGTTGGATGGCTGCATTCACGCCAGAGAATGGATTGCTTGTTCAGTGGTTACTTACATTGCCCACTTCCTAACGAAGAACTTTAGCAGTCTAGGAGAATCCATCACTAACAAGGATTGGTAAGTGATCGCTTTAGATTCGCAAAATGTGCTGCAAAACATGTCAGATTGGTTTGCAAACGCTCGATGCAATATGCAAGTGAAGTTCCAAAGGCAAAAGATATTTAGTATCCTAGTGTTTTAATTACACTCAGATATTATTGTTTATTTGCCGTTGGTTATTGAATTCCTAAAAACTGAAACCACTAACTGTAGAAATGTTTACAATGCAAAATGTAAACATAGATAGATTCGCAAGGTTGTGATTTCTGTAAAATAATGATATTATTTCAGGTATCTATTACCCATAGTGAACCCAGATGGATACCACTTCTCGTTTACAGGGGATCGCATGTGGCGCAAGAACAGAGCCCGGTTTGGTAACGTTATAACCGGTGTTGATCTCAACAGGAACTTTAGGTACTTTGATAATTTATTTGGCACGATAAAGGTTTGCTCGAACCCTACGCTAAGTGTGTTTTAAGCTGGGTTCGTTTTACCGACTTAAAAAAAGAGTTGCATGTTTTATTTTTGTTTTTTTTTTTTATATCCGAATAAGCCACTCATCAAAGGATGTTGTGAAGATGCGATCTAAGATGGAATCAAGCTTGTTTGGAATTGACACTGAGACAACTGAAATTATTATTTTAATTATCAATTTTTAAGTTTTCTGTTTGAAAGGATATACATTCGAAATGGCTTCATAAAGTTTCTTTCAATTCAAAAGTTAAGTTAATAAAGGGATATATTCTTAATGATCAACAGCACATTTCGCGCGCAGGATTCTAAAATATACGCGGTTTAGTTTGTAACCATTATTTGTTTTGCAGCAATAATTGGGGTCGAAGTAATATTGACAATATATCAAACGGTGATCCAACTCACTTAAATTATAGAGGACCATCTCCGTTCTCCGAGCCAGAAGCAGCAGCAATCAAGGTTTTGTTTCATAATCTATTCAAAAGATCAGAATAATATTAAGAAAGTCTTCGAATCGATCCCCACCCATTGCACTATTGAGGTAAACCCACTCCAGACACAACCATATTTAGCTTAGTCGGTAGGGTTAACAAGACTACTAGTAATGTGCAAGACATATTGCTAGTAAGCTTTAAAAAAACTTGAACCAGCTCGCTTCACGGGTCGGTAAGATATCAATGCAGCAATACTACATAGAATCTCGCAAACCTTGCAAATATCTTGCAAATAAATATAAACAGCCTCATCCCCTGTGTTCGAATGTGATGTAAAATGTATAGAGCAGCAACCTATCGGCATGTTACATGCAAACGCCAGGTTTTTAGTTTTAGCTTTAAAACTTGTCACTTTTTTGTTGGATGTTAAAAACTTATTGTATTTTTAACACAAGTAATATGAAATCATGGTCAATATGTTTACAGGATATCATTTTGTATTCAGGGACGCCGTTCAAGATATTTCTGACGTTTCATGCCTATAGTGAGTTGATTGCGTTTCCATGGTGCTACTCGCCGGATCCATGTCCTGATTATGTCAGCTTGCTGGAAGGTGCTACGTGTATGGCTAAGGTTCTAGTATATCTATACATAGTAATATCTATTTTAACAGTATAAATAACAGAAGTGGCAGCAAATAGCTTTAGTGATTGAAGTTCTGCTAGTCCGCCTAGGGTAATACTACCCTTTTGTCAATAAATTTACACAGTACCTGCCATCTCTGGATGACCTAAAGGTGATATGTAAAAATATACAGTGTACCTACTACAGCTTATTTGAATGCGTAGTGGCACTAAAAATGGTGTAAATGTGGTTGGTCTAAGTTGAAATCGTGCTAGACTAGAAATGGAAGATGGCAGCAGGACGACACCACCGGCTGGACAACTAATTTTGTTTTTTAAATACTAGCGTTTGACCACTATCTTGCCTGGTGGTAAGCGATGATGTGGTCAACGATGATGGACACGCTAGGTCTAGAATACTTTGACTATCCATGGCTGTGTGCTGACAGAACACCGTAAGGTATAGGTATAGCGGCAGATTTTCTCCTTGATTAGGAACACATGATCTTAAATAATCGGTACTAATAGTCGTTTGAAAAGGCCTTTGTGAACTAAGAAGCTACTTTTTGGTAGAAAGTCTGGTGGAACATTGATGACTCTTACCACCTATGAGTATGCTTCTACCATCCGTGGACTAACTATAGTCACAATCCACATCATCAAACTGGTCGGCACCTAACATAATGGAACTCGGCAAATCAATTCACACCAGAATTAGCGAAGTAGCAGAAATAAGCTTTGAAGTAGGAACTGACACTTAATTTTATTTTCCAGGCAATTTATAAAACGACCGGCCGTATGTACAAAGTCGGCAATTTCAAGAACGTAATGTATTACGCTGCTGGTACCAGTATAGATTGGAGCTACAATACTGCTCGAGTACCTTTCTCATATCTAGTCGAGTTAAGAAGTAAACAAGATAAATTCATGCTACCAAAGAACGAAATTCTTGATTGTTGCAAAGAAGTTTGCAGCGCAGTCACATCACTTGCTAAATTTGCAGATGAAAAAATTTGCCTGAATTGCACAATGTTTGAAAAAACATGATTTACAATATATTTTGAAAGCAAATAATATAATACGAAGAGAACCTAAGAAGTAATTAATGCTTTTTTATAAACATATAAAAACCTGGAAAATAAAATAGAATCGTAATCAAATGTGTTTATTTTTATGGGAAATTGATTGTGTACTACCTAACATTACCACTTAGACATGATACTAACTACAAACAATTTCGGACATTTTACAAAACATTATCAACTAATACAACCAAGACTCGCGTGGTATTAATAAGAATTGTTAGATTGTAGACAAATTTATCTCCTAATAAACGCGGAAGTTTTAATCAAAATATAGGCACTAAGTAACTTTATAATCAGCGAGAACTCATTATATATTACTTATTTTCGTCGACGTATTTCATGAGAGCCTTTAAAGCGGACCAGTTTTCTATGCAGGTGTCTTTAATTTGATCCTTGGGTAGTTTGAACCTGTGTTTCTTGCTCCGAAGCTCCACCATATAAGAGTAAGGAATGTGGGCAATGGAGTAACTCCAGTCGATGCTGGTCCCACATGCACTATAAGTGAGATCCTGGGTGCTTCCTACCTTGTAAGTCATTCCAGTCTTCTCATATATAGCCTGAGAAAATACAACAATGTTATGAGTATAGGGAGAACATCTTATATCCGGTAGAAATATTGTAGTTCTATATTCACAAGATTATTACTACATACTACTACTACCAGAGGCAGATTAAGATTGCCTTAAGTATATCAGTAATGTGACATTTGACTCAACATTTAGGAGAAGAAAAGCAGTAGAAGGATTATAGTTCTAGATTTACAAGATTACTACCACTTACTAGTACCAGCGGTAGATTGAAATTGCCCTAAGCATATCAATAATGTGACATGTGACTCATTATTTAGGAGGAGAAAAGTTGAGTAGAACATCAGCTCAGCTTTGACTAAGTGGAAGAACGATATACTTAGGAGTGGCCTATTTTCAGCTGTAGACTGACAATAAAGCAGTTTATGATGATGCCGATTGAGCTTAAAGCTTTAGATCTAAGTAGTAAATGGCGTAGATGATATACCTCAAGAAAGATTGATATTATTACGTGGAACTCCCTTACCTACCCTTGCCATAACAGTGCCTGCGTCCAGTAACCTTAAGTAATCTGGACATGGATCCCCTCGACAGCCCCATGGAAATATGATCAGCTCGAAGTAACTGTGGTAGGATATGAAGACTTGGAAAGGTGTCGCTGATCCTAATATTGTATCCTTTGAAAATAAAAATTTGCTATATTAAATAATTTTATTTGTCGTGTCGTGACTTGCAGAAATGGAAGTCATTGTCACCTACGAGAAGGTCATCGTAGCCTTCCTGCATCTGTAAGCTTATCTATCCTACACGCGAACCCTGGTTTTTTTTTTTTTTTTTTTTTTTATACGTTATAGGCTAGCGTTTGACCGCTATCTCACCTGTTGGTAAGTGATGATGCGGTCGAAGATGGTAAGCACGCTAGGCCTAGAATGGGAACTGGCTCTCAAGGATAGCTGCCGGAACACATTAGATGTTTGGTGACAGATTTTCTAACTTGAGGGTGGTAGCTGGCCAGGCGGACACTAGATAGTGTCCTACCACCATGCGGGGGTTTTGTTGGTTTCTTAACGATGTTTTTCCTTCACCGGAGGGCCACTGTGAGAAGCGCACATACATTTTTCGATAGAAAAATCCATTGGTGCACGGCGGTTTGAACTCGGTACCACGGCATCAAAGCCGAACGTTCTCCCGATTACGCCACCGGGCCCTCCGGGTGTTGCTAATTGGGTGACCATTGATAATAAGCTTCGGCTGTGGCACGAACCACCACAAAAAGATGCCGTTAATCGATTCGCCGAGTTCCAACATGGTGTTCGGTTCCAGCTAAGATGGTTGACAGGTTGGGGTAGTAGCGCTCTGTAACTGGCTAGGATTTGAGCCAGCGAACTACGGATTTGAAGTGAACGTATAACTAACCTAAACTTTACGCCAACCAACCGTCTGTATCAGGTACAGCAATACACTTAATTTTAGAAGACTGTTGAAGTTTTTAAGCAATATACACATTTTAAAACTGATGTTATACTGACCCTGACAGCGATGGTCTCAGGTTCAGAAAATGGAGCGGGTCCTCTAAAAAATACATTTGATGGGTCTTCTGAAGAACCCATATTTCCAAAGGTGCCCCAACCATAGCTGTAAATGTGAATAATTAAAACATATCAAGAATGCATAAAAATCAAACGTATTGGTAATCTGTCTTAGGTAGTTACCAATTATTTTTAAATATATAATCTAATCATCTAAGCCGGTTCCCATTCTAGGCCTTGCGTGCTACCATCCTCAACCGCATCATCACTTACCAACAGGTGGGATAGTGGTCGAATGCATATGCTATATGATGTAAAAAATAAATAAATAAATAACTGCTATTTGTTGTACACTTCTTGGCCCAGCCTCTCTCTAGAATAATCTTTGCTGTATGGATTAAACACAAATGACATCGAGTGCAGAGCGAACTAAAGACAAAAGAGTCGTAAAACTGATAATACTACTAATATTATATATACTTATATATTGGATGAATTAGGTAGTAGAGAAGAGAAGGAGAGAGAGAAGAGATAATGATTAAAGGTCAAATACCTGAAATTCCTGTTCAGATCGACTCCCACGCACTCGCCGTTGTAGCTAGCACGATTTTTCCTCCACATACGATTTTCTAAGTGCGAGTACTCGTATCCATCTGGATTTAGTATGGGAACTATGTACCTGTGGAGAAGTGTTAAATTATTGTTCAGTTTATACAGGGTGTTCCAGAAGTCGACGTCAAGCCGGAAGTGGCGTAATAGTGAGTGAAGTGGAATAATTTGATGGCCGAGTCATAATAATTATAATATCTATTTTTAAAATAATAGATATTTAAAAAATGAGATAATCTAGAGAGATATAGACAGAGATCTGAGGTAATATAAACATTTTTTTAAATAACTTTGCTAGCGTTTGACCACTATAATTTAGTGGTAAGCGATGGTATGGTCTAAGATAATAAACACGCTAGGCCTAGAATACTCGAGTCCATCGATTCCATAGCAATGACGTCGATGCTCGAGTCTCAAGGACTGTGCGCTGCGGGAAAACTGTAACGTTATAGCGGTAGATTTTTCCCTTCATGGTGGTATTTTGTGGTAGCAAGTCAGTCGATACAATATGCTGCGGAATATCGATATAATATGCTCCTACCACCTGTGAATTAAGTACAGTTGAATACAGTTGAATTGAGAACCTCCTCACTTTTGAGTTCGTATATAGATATAACACTTAAATAAGCATAATATTTTATGTTATTAAACTTACCAATCTTTATTCGTAACATAAGAAGACTGTTTATTAAAGTTGCTGACTAGCTGGTTAGCCATGTACGTGACCACGGATGCACTGATCCACTCTCTAGAATGTATAGACCCATCAACCCATACTGCTGTATTGCAGGCGTCGCTGTTCGATATCTTCAACATCTGGACAAGATAATTGAATTTAAATCTAGCTAAACTTTATTTTTTCTTTCTGATAAAATATATCCATAAACTTGTGATAAGTATTATGAAAATAGTTCTTTGCTTAGAGCCCATAGACTAAGTATATTAAAATAGACTTGTCCTTAAAATAATAATAATAATAATAAAATGAGAAGGATAAAACTATACAATCACTAGCATGAGAGAGCGAGATGAACAACAACTATTTTCCTTCTATTATCCGTCTCTGCGTATGCGATTTTACAAACTGGCTCCAGCATTGGCTCTAAGTTCTAGTGCACCCATTGGCTTTCACACGCTCTCATGTATGACCCGACCAAATTTCGTTGTAAATTTTATCTTATAGCTGGCATAATTATGTATAAAGTGTTCATCATTTTAGTCGAGTTATATCTCTATAGCCATTTCATTCGCATACGCTAATGTTATCTCTATGTACGAGGGGCGGCTGATAAGTCCGTGGCCTAGATAACTTAATAAAAGAAAAGTGTAGTTTTTACATTTTTATTTTTCAATATAATCTCGTATATTATTTGTCTATGTTAGAGCCATTTGATTGATTTAACTGCGCCTAGCTTACCAATCAAATGGACCTTTCTATAATCGGATCGGTGCTTCCAATTTTTGGTCTTTGATACCAAATGAATGTGATCATGAGTACCCAGAAATCTAACCTAAGCTTTCAAATATCTCTATACCATTATTACCAATATCTTTACTAATATAAAGGTTTCGGCGTCTATAGACGAATAAACATTTAATTATCATTTACGAGTACTCAGGTACAATGTGGAGGTACGCTCTAAAGAGACTCAATATCAAGTTCTTAGCCGATTTAAAGTTACAATGTGAAGTAAGATGGAGTGCGCTCACTTGGAAGTTTTTTAAAAACAATACAAGGCGTTATTTACGAGTGTTTTTGGGATATTATTTGGGCAACTGTTTTAAACCCATCGTCAAAAATTTCACACAGAAAATTACGTTGGAACTAGACAAACGGACAATCGTAAGGATGTGGGTAATTCGGAGGGGCGGGCCATGTTATTGTAGTAAATCTCTACTGTAAGTATGCGTAAATTGTCAGAAGTACTGAAACTGTCAATTGGTGTTAAAAAAAAGTTATTGTATTGTGGGCATAAAAGTGCAAAAAAAAAACAATCTGTTGATCTTTACAACAATGGATTTTAAGACACTCGTTAGTTCTAAAAAATCCACTTTACAAAAATCTATGAATAATGGATTAAAGTGGATATAAAGGTGGAAAAATATCCATCAATTGATCTTTTCAATGGATTTTAGTGGACATCGCCAACATAGAGGTGTGTACGGATGGCAACACTACTTCAATATTTTTTTAGTAGTCTGACGTCAACGATTGGGTGACAGCTGAATGGCTCATTACCATCGATATAAAAAGGGAGATATGGTACCCCGCTCCTCTATGTGGACCGTATGAATTAGGTTCGTGAACCTAATTTCACCTTAGTCACAATCGAACTGGCATTTGTGTAGCACGTACAGAATTACATGTGCAATTATCGCAGATACATTTAAATAATTAGCAACAATGCCTTCCTCTGTTCTTCATAAACATCAAGCTCGACATAAGAAATTCGTGTTTTCATGTAGTTGTTTCTAGTTCCATCATGTTTACGTGGCATAAGAGTAAGTACCGCATCTTCCTTTTTATATCGATGCTCATTACATTTGTTTTTTTTTATTTACATCATTGAATTATGCTTTTGCTTTGTTTACATGATAATTGATATGATTTATTTTATGATTTAAGACGTATTTGTGCGTATATAAATACTGTGAACATACAGTATGAACTTTGAACTTTATTGACGACGAACCATCGTCGAGCTGCGGTCGAAACACTCCCATAGATAATACATTCACACACAGAAATAAATCTTATAATGAAACTAATATTATAATGAAGAAAGATTTGATTTTTGTTTGTTTGTTTGTTACAATAGGGTATTTTACTCTATATGAAAACAATCTAAAAATATATTATTGAGATAGCGTAGGCAAAAAGCAGTCTAAAAACGTTAGTTTGTTAGGGTTCCGTAGTCCTGAAAAGGAACCCTTATAGTTTCGTCATATCCGTCTGTCTGTCTGTCCGAGGTTTTGCTAGGAGACCGTTAATACTAGAAAGCTGTAATTTTGTAGGGGTATGTATATAAATTACGCCGACAAAGTGGTGAAATAAAATTTTTAAAAATATTTTTTTTTAGGGTAGCTCCCCTATATGAGAAGTGGGGATGATTTTTTTTTCGTCGTCTACCCCTTCGTGTGGGGTACCGTTGAATAGGTCTTTTAAAATGATTTAAGAGTTGCTAATACCATTTTTCAATTGAATGCTCCATTTACGAAATATTGAACTTTAAAGTGCAAACTTTTGTTCCAGTAGGGCGTCCCACTCCCTCTAAACGCTAAACTGCTAGCTTGAAAAATCTGGAAAAATTCATGATAATATTGCATTTCAGGAACTTTAAAGGAAAATTATAGCGGTTAAGATACCTTTATTAGTTTATCAGTAATAGTCGTTGAACTTGGGTGTTGGATAATTTTGTACCAAATACAAAATCCTTAGAATAAATCCTTTAAAGTGACAAAGGCGAAGTACCTAGTTGCTTGTTTATAACGGGTAAAGACTTGCATTGAATAACGGGCTATTACGGAATCCTACACTGCGGTTATTATTTCATAAAATAGCAAACTAAATTTTAAATTTCAATTTAAAGATTTTAGCTTTTTTAGTCTGTTTCATAACACCATTAAATAGTAGTCGCCATATTATTACGTCATACGGCTGTTTAAACTTAGAAGTGTCAACTGTCAACTATCATATATTATGTTTCTTTGAAGTGTCTCACACTTTATATTTTTGTAAATTGTTCAAACACAATCCAAAATTTCGTCGTATCGATGTATCGAACCGTGGCTTAATTGGCAGAGCACCTGGACGTGTAATCCGGGGGGTGCGGGTTCGAGTCCCGTCGGTACGATGAAATTTTGGATTGTGTTTAAACAATTTACAAAAATATAAAGTGTGAGACACTTCAAAGAAACATAATATTTGATTTACGCAGTGCAACATCTCTCGTCGGATTTGAAAACTGTAATGATTTCTTCCGAATGATTAACTTACGTAATAAGTAGTCATAGATGGCGCCACCAATGCATAATTGGGTTAACAAAATGCAATCCACTAATTTCGTCGTATCGATGTATCGAACCGTGGCTTAATTGGCAGAGCACCTGGACGTGTAATCCGGGGGGTGCGGGTTCGAGTCCCGTCGGTACGATGAAATTTTGGATTGTGTTTAAACAATTGTCAACTATCATATCACTCCATTTGCTTACATACACAGACCTGCAGGGCTAGCATGGCGAGGGGATAAAATTTTTGTCCCCTGTTTTTCTCCTCTGAAAAGAGATAAAATTGTTTTCTCTACCTGTCAGAGCATGGCTAAGTGGAAAGACAATATTTATCCCCGTATATCATTTGACGTTTAAGTATTTCTACCTTGTAAAGCATGGACGACAGAGGGAAAGGGAATAACTGCGATATTTGACAATTAAAGAGGAAAAATTTATCTCCTATCATAAGAGGTGGGTTTATGTTTATCTATCACCGCAATTTGCCTAAAAATGTCGCGTGCGTATTAAATCTACATTTTCTCGTTATTAGAAGCGCGCACATAATGGAACGTCAATTACATATTTTCGGATTTTACCGTTACATGGACATGTAAAAGATATACACAATACTTACTTACTTTTTCCCACTCGATCTATGCATTTCTTTTAAATACTTTTTTCTTTCAATCGCGAGGTATGCCGAATAAATTGCCAGACACGGAACTTGACTTAAAATCCAATCCTCCAATTTAACAACGGGTGGATTGTTTCCATACGACCATGCGTAAGCGTGCCTCATCTCTGATGCGTAGGGTGAGAGCCAGTGGCAACGTCGTCCTAGCGATGATTGCGGAGAGGGTAGATTGCCTTTTCTTGAGACACTGCGCTGATAGACATGCTCCTTACATACCCTCATCATTTCGGGGTAGAAATTAAATTAAATTAAATTTAGATTTTATTGTGTGCTCAATTATTTATTTTAAATTATTATTTACATTTGAGTTATTTTTTGCCAATTTAGTTGTGTAATTTTCATTTATTATTGTATTGTTTTGTCATTTAGTGTGTGTATGTCTCAAATAATTTTAATTTCTTTATATTGTAATTCCATATGAGTCTTGGTCACTTGAAATAAACATTTTTTTTTTGAAAAGCAGTGCCAAAGAGTAAGTTAGAACAGTGCCTAAAAATTTACAAATAAATCGAAACAATTTTAATCTCACGATTCTCAAACTAACTTATCGACTTTGTGAAAGATTTTGTAACTGAAAAATATATTGCAATTTATTAGATTATTTCTCATGTATTACACTTATCACTCGCGGAAGAACACAAATTTGAGGAAAAAATACATTAAGAGCATTTTCGAAAACACAAACAATTTTATATATATACTTGGTGCGTCCTGTGGCTTTGCCCGCGTTTGGGCCACCCTTAACACTAAGGGGTATTAAAAATTAGTTGTAAACCTATTATCATACCCACTTAATATACATATAAAATTTCATCAAAATCGGTCAAGCCGTTTAGGAGGAGTATAAAAACTAAAACTGTGACTTAAGAATTTTATATATATATATTAGCGGATCCGGCAGACTTTGTCTCGCAGCGCCACCTATCGGGTCTAATTGTGTATCTAAACCATCTACGGACTAACTCAAACACACATACCAAAATTCATCTAAATCGGTCTAGCCGTTTAGGAGGAGTTCAGTGACATACACACGTACAGTAGAATTACATATATACATAAAGATAGAGAAGCGATAATAATGTACTTAACACTGGCTAAATACACTAACTGTGTGGAGTCATAATGAAAATAAAAAGAAAAACAAAACATCAAAACTGATGACTTGAATCAAATAATGATGACTGATAATACAATTTTAATTTATTTTCTATGTATGGCAACAATTAATTGGACAAGGCTATTCCCTCCATATCCACCGTGACAAAATATCCACCTGTGCGCCCATGCTCTGAATGTGGACAAAATGACAGATGGGGAAAAGATTTTTATCTATTCCCCGGGATAAATAGTCCCCTCGCCATGCTAGCCCTGCTGCTACATATTAAATTTGATCGCGTACACCGGCCCCCATGAGACTGACCTCGAACGGTGTTTGTCCCTTTCTTTTGTATGGAAAACTTATATATATATATATATATATATATATATACCATACATATAGTATAGAACATAAATATAGAACTATCAGGTTGTTAGACAAGGACACACTCCCACCCTGGTGTCTCTTAATTGGGCCGTTTTGTTCTATAAAGCAATTACAACCTTATTGTTAAAGCATACAGATTAAATTGAATTTGTCAAATCTAATTGAAACACTTTTCAAAGACGGGTGTAATAGCCTATTTAACTCCAACACAACTTAACCGATTTCAAAAACTCTTTCACTAATGGAAAGCTACATCATTAGCGAGGCTATACTTTATCCCTGTATTCTCACGCGTACGGGAACTACGTGCGTTTAACCGCGAGATGTTGCTAGTTATTTGAATAAACTGACGGAACCCATTTGCCTATAGCCTGTTAACTTCCTTTAGCCTACTTATCAAATAGCTACATTTAAATACCTATAGTATTGCCAAAATTCTGTCTATAATTTTAATTTACTTCACTGGTACCTTTATGTCCCTTCCTTCGACTGATTTTCCGATCACTATCACAGTACAAATAGCTGGATAGTCTCTCTCTAAGTCATCTATGAACGAATATATCACACTTAACCGGTGAAACTTCTTCCAGTCCATCAGTTTTACTAAAATTAGGTAAAAATATGTATTATGTTTGATTCGAAATTTGTAATTTTTAGGTCCAGTTCCGCACCTCAAAAACCTTACCACCATCAAAAAGAAAATCTGCCGCCACAACCTTACGAATTCCGGCAGCAAATAGCCCTTGAGAGTCAGTGTATTCTAGGCGTAGCTTCTGCACCATCTTTGAGCATATCATTGCTTACCACCAGGCGATATCGTAATATATGCGAAAATTTGCGACTTACAAGTTTGATTTTTTACAGCTGAAAGATATCGTACACCTGAGTATTTGATTTAAGTTTATATATAAGTATTTTATAAAAGTTTCAATTTGATACCTTTACGCGTTTTCGAGAAAAAAGGTCTAGACAGACGGATAGACAGACAGACGGACAACAAAGGGATCCTTTAAGGGTTCCTTTTTCCTTTTAAGGTACGGAACTCTAAAAAATAAAATCGGTTCATTTGTTTAGGCGCTACAATACTACAGACAGACACACACACTAACACAGATACACATGTCAAACGTATAACACCCCTTGTTGCGTCAGGGGTTAAAAAGTATACACAATAAGACTCACTTTTTCGTCTTTTCGGCTTTGGATTTGCTATTATAGTGAATTTCCTTGAGGGCGATCTTCGACTATTTGGCGAACTATAGCGACGTGGTGCTGCAATTATTATTTTTTATTTAGTCTGCACCATTCAAAAAAGTTTGCATGTAGTCTTAGACCAAGATGACCAGATACAGTGGCCATGAAGACGGCAAGTAGGAAGATATAATTTAAAGCTGAAGATGTACTCAGTAGTATTATTAGCATGGGAGTATACCCATCCATAATAACGAAATTGGTTAATGATGTAGGTACGATGTGTGTGTCGTATAGGCTAGCATTTTACGACTATTATCTCACCCAATTGTACCTGATGATGCGGTTTAAGATGGTAGCACGCTAGGCTTAGAATGGGAACTGGCTGTCAAATATAGCTGCCGGGACATATTAATGTTTTGGCGACAGATTTTCTAACTATAGGGTGGTTGGTAGCTGGCCAGATGGACACTAGACAGTCTCCTACCACCATGCCGGGGGTTTTTCAACGATGTCTTTCTTTCACCGGAGGGCCACTATGAAATGTGAACATACATTTTTCTATAGAAAAATCCATTTGTGCACGACGCGGATTTGAAAGTACCTGCTACCTCTGGCGACCAAACTGACTATTCTCAGTGTCCAGTGGTGTAGTGGGAAAATGGTCGGCTTTGAAGCCAGAGGTACCGAGTTGAAGCCTCGCTGTGCACTAATGGATTTTCCTATCGGAAAATGTATGTGCGCTTTTCTCAGTGTGGTTTTCTCTGGAGAAGTAAAAACATCGTTAAGAAACCCCTATCCCCCGCATGATGGAAGGACACTATCTAGTGGCTGCCGGTCAGCTACTACTCGCAAGTTAGAAAATCAGTCGCCACACACCTAATTTGTTCCGGCAGCTATACTTGAGAGCCATTTTCCATTTTAGGCCTAGCGTGCTACCATCCACGACTGCATTATCACTACTACTAAAAGTCTAAAAAGACTAAAAGATGAGATGGTGGATAGATGCTAGCCTAAGTATATGATATAAAAAAAGGAAAAAAAACCTCCCACTGTACTACTAAAAAAAATTGCACCACTTTAAGTATAATATTATGTATATATTTTTTTAATTTTGCGAAATATGATTTAGGTTTGTAGACTTTGAATATAAGTTGTTTGATAAGATGCTGTGTAGATATTATATACTCTGAAGTTGCTATAAATTTTATAGTAACCCTAGAATGGTGAAAACTTAGAGAATTCAAACCAAATTAAAACTAATTTTACACACAATGAACATAGCAGTATAATCAACAGCAATATTATTAAATGCAAAATTCAGTTTGTAATTTGTTTGTTACCTGTTAATGGTCAAACGAGATCAATTTTACAATGGCGTAGAACTTTATAATTTTAACACATTTAGCTATATATATACATAACTAGCAGCCCGCCCCGGCTTTGCACGGGTAGAACATATATGCCTACAAAATTTGCATCAGTTTGTTGCATCGAATATAAAATATTAACATATTTAACAATCATCGTCATATTTCAACCAATTTACACAAAACCTTAACGAATTATGCACCTAAGACCTAAATCTTCCTCATAAACAATCTGGCTATTGGTGAAAACCGCATGATAATCCATTCAGAAGCTAATCAGATTATTGCGAACAGACAGACAGACGCAGTGATGGACATTGTTTTATAATACTTACGTAGTGATATTGGACGGTCCTTTGGCGTAAAGGATAGTTACCCTGATTCTGACCCGAGGGTCGTTGGTTCTAATCCTAGCTATATACCTACCAATGAAAGTTTTATGTGCATTCATGAATCATGGGTTTTCGTACAGAAGTAGTGGGATCATTAAATCTACCAATAATTAAGATAGTTTAAAAACTAAAACAACTGACTTCAATGCCTCGCGAGTCAGTTGTAGTAGCAAGTTTGAGACGTTTATCGTCATATCTCTGAAGATACTTATCAAATCTCAATGAAATTACAATCGGACCACCTCGAAAACGTACCCTACCGATTACAAAAATAATCATTCGAATCGGTTCACAATTGACGGAGTAATCGCGTAACATACACACACAAAAAAAAGAAATAAAAAAAAAAACATACAGACGAATTGTGAACTTCCTTATTTTTGGTAGTCGGTTGAAAAGTAACTTACCACCAAGGAGAACATCTGCCGCCGTAACCTTACGGCGTTACCCGACGTAAAAAGTAGGGGTATTATACGTTTAACGTGTGTATCTGTGTGTCTGTCTGTCTGTAGCATATTAGCACCCAACCGGATGAACTGATTTTGATTTAAAGTAGGGGTATTACACGTTTAACGTGTGTATCTGTGTGTCTGTCTGTAGCATCTTAGCACCCAACCGGGTGAACCGTTTTTTATTTTATTACTGATAGTTTTTTTTTTGATAGATGTCTTCATCGAGAGTGTTCTTAGCTTTGATTCATGAAAATTCATTCAATCGTTACAAAACTATGAGCTTTAATCAACTTTCATAGGTCTAATCAATTCGAAAATCTTATTCAACGATATTGTAAGAACATGAAAGCATTGACCTGATGCTGGGACATCTCCTGGACTCTACAGAATACTCAAATCCTCACCAACTTACAGCTCAGATTTTAAATGTCGTGTTTAGAGTCATTGTAATGCTTTTAATGAAAAGATTATACATAGATCAGTCGGGGTGGATTAAAATATTATATTATAAGGAATAGGGGGGTCAGGAAGGAAAACCCGACTTATTTTTATATAGTAGATTTCCCGAATTTTCTTTGCTATAAACCTCACGGAGCCCGAGACCTTTCCAACGAATGCAAAACCGTGGAAATCAGTTCGTGCGTTCTGGAGTTATAGCGTCAGGAAGGAAAACCCGACTTATTTTTATATAGTAGATTTATGTAGATAATTTATGATCGTACAAAACGAAAAAACCGACTTCACATGCTGCGATAGTGAAAATATCCACTAGCCATAATTATGTCATCGAGGTATCAAATTTGTTTATATTGCTTATCGTCATATCTCCGGAGATGGTTACTAGATCTCAATTTACAAATCAAAGGAATATTTGAATAGGACCAAACGGGAGGCATAATCTATCAAACAATTTTTTTTCAAATCGGTTAAGATTTGACGGAGTTCTGAGGTAATAAACATTTAAAAAAATATAGTCGAATTGAGAACCTCCTCATTTTTTGTGAAGTCGGTTAAAAACGTGAGTAAAGCTGCCGCGCTGCTAATTCGAATACTCCTACTAATCTATCTTCTATCTTCTAATACTATAAGAATCTTTGTCCTGACGTACTGACTGACTGACTGACTGACTGACTGACTGACTGACTGACTGACTGACTGACTGACTGACTGACTGACTGACTGACTGACTGACTGACTGACTGACTGACTGACTGACTGACTGACTGACTGACTGACTGACTGACTGACTGACTGACAGACAACGCACAGCCTAAACAGCTTGTCGTAGAGACTTGACATTTAGAGAATATATTTGTCTTAGTACGTAAAGGTGTACTAAGAAAGGATTTTCCAAAATTCACCCCTTTAGGGGATGAAATGGGGGTTCAAAGTTAGTATGGAGAAACAAGATTAGATAATTTTTCTATTCAAAACTTCGCACAAGTGCTTTTAAAAATAAGTAAGTAAATACGTGTTTAAGACTTTTTCAAAATGCCACCCCTAAAAGGGTGAAAGGGGGTTACAAAGTCTGAAATCAATATTGTTTCAGATTGCGCTGAAATTTGGCATGCAGATAGTTATTATAACGTAGGCTAAGAAAGCAGTTTTTAAAATTAATAATTAATTCCTTAAGGGGATGAAACGGGGGTTTAAAGTTTGAACCGATTTGGCTTTTACTTCTTTGATGTCTTTTATGAGAGAAAGGTTTTTACAAAGTAAAAGTTTTAAATAAATAAAAGAAGTCTTTAACGCGGGCGAAGCCGCGGGGCATTTCTAGTTATATTATAAATGCGAAATGTTGGCATAGAGTGAAACATTTCAGATATTTATTGACGATGCAAGTGCTACTGCTACTAACATCGCGGAAAATATCGTTTGCGCGATGCACGATCTCATACATAGAGACTATTATATAGACTACTATATTGTAAGGAAAAGGGTACAAAATGCTTCAGTGCCATCTAGATGCTTTTATATTTCGTAAACTTTAGGTATAGATGTATGTATGTGTGGATGTTCTGATGTCTTTCATAGAAAAACGGCAGAACGATTTTGGATGAAATATAAAGAGTGTTTATAACCTTGATTAACACAGGACACTTTTCACCGCGGGCAAAGTCGCGGGGCACAGCTTAGTAAACTATAAAATTACTTACAATCAAGTTTATTCACCCATGTCTGAGTGCAGTTATTAATCATCAGGGGTATATCAATATCATCTTCAGACATTATTTCTTCATCAGAAAATTCGAAAGGCTCACTTTTACCAACTATATCAATGCGAAGTTGTGGTCGACTGATGTTAGATGGAGTCATTTTGCAGATTCTTCTAAAGTTTTGATTTTGCAGTCTTATATCGAATATGCGAATTTAAGATGCAGAGGCACTGATATGCTAAAAAATAACGATAAGAGAAGATTAATCAACAAGATTAGCATCTATATAAACTTATATGGAATTTAAATTATTGTTTACAAAACCATACCGCTTTTTCTTTCTGTGTAAATAGTGATATATAAAGATATAAATTTCAGTGCCTTGAAATATAGGAATTTTGTCTTATTTCAATAAGGCAAATAACTAGTCAGCCAAAAAATTGAAAATGAAATACTTTGTTTATACAAAATTACTTCTAACAAGTTCTAACTTATCTCTAAGATTAATAAGATTCTCTAACAGAATGCCATTACAATAATATCAATAAATACTAAAATTTTGTACAACTGAAAGGTGTAAAAGAACAAAAATTTGTGAAATTCCAAACGTTACTACATGATATCAATAAATGTAAAAATTCAAGTGACATTAGCAACGACAAGCATGTAGCCATGTCATTGTCATAATGCCAACTTGTCAAAAATGAGGGAAAATGTTGCTGTGTGGAAAATAAAAAGTAAAATGAGGTTGTGAATAGAAGTTGTTCATTATTTTTTACGCGACTGCAAGGATGGAGGGTTACGTTGTTTGCGCGTATCTTGTATTTATGTTTGTAATATTCTATATTTCCTCATATCTACCAAACCACTGGCCGAATTCATTTAATTAAGATATCGTCAGATAGATATTTTTTTTATTCCTACATGGGTATCAAATTAAAAGGCTTATGAAAAAGATTTCAAAAAAATATATCATGACCGAAATAATTTGAATCGGACAAATAGTACACGAGTTTTCATGCCCGTATTTCGCCACCAACTGAGCGCTATAGAGAATATTAGTAGTGCGCTTCACAATTAAAATAAGCATAAAAGTCTGTTATAAAGTGTTACATTTAGAACAAACAATACAAATAAAAAATTATAATTGACTATGTCCATCCTGAAAGTTGCAGAGATAAAATATTCCAGCTACGTCGAAAACGTGAACAAATTTCGGCACTAGGATTAGAAAACCGCTGGTAGAAAACTCTGTGCATACCGCTGCCGAATGCGGTGCGGGCCAATCACATGGGCACGATGTCACGCCGCGGAGACCTATTTTGGAGAGACTGAGCAGTATTGGTTTAGGATTATACCTATCACATTTAGCTCCTTAGTAATCTATGTTTCTTTATACAAGCACATAACAAAATACGGATAGGGACTGCTCATGTATCTTCGAGCTTGTTATAAGCTTGTGTTTTAGACAATTGTATTTGAATAAAAATGTGTACTGACACAAAAAGCCCAAAATAATTGTATTGTTTTATTCTAAGCCTTGCTTGAGATGGTTAAGATGAGAAGAAATATCTGTGCGGGTTACATTTTCGATGTGCAACCTCATGGGCATATACTACTTCCGTTGTAGCTATATTAAAATGTAGTTCAGGTAAACTGACTGTCAATATTTTTGAACACAATAAGAGCTGTATTTAAATATTTTATGTTATATACGGTCACCAAAAAATTGAACAAATTTACACATACTACCAAAACCAATATAGGACCTTGATCTTTGACTTGATCATTTGTGTTAACCTGTGCGAAATTCCTAGCTTCCAATTCCAATCGTAGCACATTTGTTCTAACTCGAAACTGCTTCACTACACCAATCTGAATAGACTCCCTAACTCTACCGTTCAACTTTGATCCGCAGTCAGACAGAACTGCCGACGAGGCCTCTAATTGCAGACAAATGAGATTGATTGTAACGGACATGTAGAATAGACCGATCGACCGTTGGAAAGGTTTATTTGTAGATGCTGTACTATGGATTTTCTTTTTCTATGCCCTGGTAGGTACTTTTTTATTAAAATGGCAAGATCATTGGATAATAAACTTGGAAGAACAGAAGAAGTCTTACAACATGGGTGGTTTCGACTGGAGCTTTCGACTTGTTCTTCTGAGATTTTTATCAAATTATCTTGTCATTTTAATAAATAATTAAGATAGTTTTAAAACTAAAACAACCGACTTCCATGCCACGCGAGTCAATGTCAGTAGCAAGTTTGAGACATTTATCGTCATATCTCTGAAGATACTTATCTCTGGATAAATTACAATGGGACCACCTCGGAAACGTACCCTATCGATTAAAAAAAGAATCATTCAACTCGGTTTACAGGTGACAGATTAATCGTGTAATTACATGGAGACGAATTGAGAACCTCCTCCTTTTTGGGAATAGAAATTGGGGTTGAAAAACTAACTGTTAGTCTAATAATTTCTATACCCCACAAAATCGACATGTTTAACACCTGCGCACTTTATTAGATACCTTAATTGAGATTTTTCACATAGAAAACCTTGGGCGTCTCGTCGAACGGAACCTACTCACGAAGATTCGGCCTGTTATTAATCACATAAAAAAACCAGGTTAGGGGGCTCGTGGACCTTTACGTATAAACATGTTTGTATCTTTTCTTTTACCCGACTACGGCGAAGCAAAAAAAAGGTTTATGTTTTTAAAATTGATATCCAATATGGCAATGTGGCAAATGGCATATCATAATTTCGATGCAATCTTAAAACTGATAAGTTATTTAAATTTGGCCTAGCTGTTAACCAAGAATGTGTCCAATGGCACTTTTCTTATTTTCTCTAACTTAGGATATCACATCGCAACTGTATAATAAGTACAGGTCCGGACGAAACATAAAATACACACACACACACACACACGCAAACACACATACACACACACACCCAAACACACGCACACACACGCACACACACGCACACACACATACAGGTGGTAGGAGCATATTATATCGATGTTCCACGTGATTTGCTACCAAAAAGTAGCTCACCGCCATTTAAACTTATGTGCAATATTTATACAGCTACAGTTGTGTAACTAAGGTTTTGAACATCATATCTAAAGACACAAAAGAAATGATTCGGCATATAACTGGTATTTAAAGTTCATGTTCATATTTTGGAGGAGGTTCCCAATTCGTCTGTATGTTTTTTTTTGTGTGTATGTCATGCCGCCTCTTCACAATCGGCGATCATAGACGATCACACGCGAGCACGATCGTGTAGAAGGGCTACTCGCCTGTAGACGGCCATCATCGACCTTATTCGTCGTCATGATCGCGGCGATCGGTCACTTGTCGGTTTTTCGGGCACGCATCAAAGGGAATCGCTTGTAGTTGGGAAGCGCGTGGTGCTTGTGGCGATCGTGTGGATGCTTGCACAATGATCGTGACGATTACCTTGCCGATCACAGACGATCAACGAGTGTCGATCATCGCCGATTGTGAAGAGGCGCCATTAATCGATTACTCCGTCAATTGTGAACGGATTCAAATGATTCTTTTTTACCCGACTACGGCGAAGCAAAAAGGAGGGTTATGTTTTTGACTGTGGTATGTGGGTATGTATGTATGTATGTAAGTATGTATGTATGTATGTATTTATGTATGTATGTATGTATGTTTGTATGTATGTTCATCTGTTCCCTCATAACGTCTAAACTACTTATCATAATTTGACAAATGAGGTGTCGTTGGACGCGTCTTATTTGTCTGCTAGTTATAGGCTATGTGACGTCACAACAAATTGAATGTGGCGTCCTCTGGAGGGCACGAAGTCAAAAACTAAAAAAAATGTTTCACCCTACCCCATCGTGTGGGGTATTGTTAAATAGGGATTTTAAAATGAAGGTAGGGTTTAGTACATCATATTTTTGTCAAGCGTAGCGTTTGCGAGATATATCCCGTCGAAGTCAAGAAAACTAAATTTTACCCCACGGCGCGGCGTCGCAAAAAAGCAATAGGGAAGGTTATATGTTTGTTGATCGCTATGTATGTATGTAAGTATGTTGACATGTATGCATGTATGCATTTACGCAAAAACCCCAAAATACTTGAAATAAAAAATAAGTTCGAAAACTAAAACCCGACTACTGAAATATCACGCTCTAAAAAGTATGAAGCAAGAAAATTTTCTCATCTGAGATCGCATGTACAAACTATTCAATATGTATCATTTATTATAAAAAAAAACTTACTTTTTACCCGACTACAGCGAAGCAAAAAGGAGGGTTATGTTTTTGACCGGTATGTGGGTATGTATGTATGTAAGTATGTATGTATGTATGTATGTATGTATGTATGGTCATCTGTTCCCTCATAACTTCTAAACTACTTATCATAATTTGACAAATGAGGTGTCGTTGGACGCATCTTATTTGTCTGCTGGTTATAGGCTATGTGACGTCACAACAAATTGAATGTGGCGCCCTGTAGAAGGCACGAAGGCCAGAACTTTAAAAAAAATTCACCACACCCCATCATGTGTGGTATCGTTGAATAGGGATTTTAAAATGAAGATAGGGTTTAGTACATCATATTTTTGTCGGGCGTAGCGTTGGCGAGATATATCCCGCCGAAGTCAAGAAAACTATGTTTTACCCCACGGCGTCGCAAAGAAGCAGTTGGGAGGGTTATGTGTTTGTTGATCGCTGTGTATTTATGTAAGTATATTGACATGTATACAATTATGCAAAAACCCCAAAATTCTTTCAATAAAAATAAGTTCAAAAACTAAAACCCGACTACTGAAAGATCACACTCTAAAAAGTATGAAACAAGAAAATATTCTCACCTGAGATCGCTATGTACAAACTATTCAATATGTGTCGTGTATTATATAAACAACTAACTAGTAATAAATATTTTATTGTATTTTATAAATATTCTTAGTGGTGCTCTGAGGATAGCTGTGGTCGTATGTCCGTCCGTCGTGGCTGTGTAACCGTAACAAAACAATACACTCTGCAAAGTAGCATACGACCACGGGTATCCACTGACCACCACTAAGAATATTTATGAAATACAATAAAATATTTATTAAAAGTAAGATGTTTATATAATACAAGACACATATTGAATAGTTTGTACATAGCGATCTCAGGTGAGAATATTTTCTTGTTTCATACTTTTTAGAGTGTGATCTTTCAGTAGTCGGGTTTTAGTTTTTGAACTTATTTTTTATAATAAATATTTTATCGTATTTTATACATATTTTTAGTGGTGCTCAGAGGATAGCCGTCGTCACCTACCGTAACAAAACAATACATTCTGAAAAGTAACATACGACCACGGGTATCCACTGAACACCACTAAGAATATGTATAAATAAAATACGATAAAATATTGATAAAAAGTAATTTTTTTTATATAAGTAATAAACGATACATATTGAATACTTTGTACATAGCGATCTCAGATGACAATATTTTCTTGTTTCATACTTTTTACCAAAGGGTACCAAATGAACACTTTCTGAGACTTTGTTGTCCGTTCGCCCGTCCGTCCGTCCGTGTGTCTATATGTGCGTACTTTACAGATCTGTATCTTCTTAACCGTAATAGGTACATACTAGAAATGTTCACAAAGTATATATCCGTCAGTGTATAACGGCCCAGACACGAAATTTTATAGATGCATGTAATTTAATTAAAACTTGTTTTGCACTAAAAAGGGTAAACAAATTATTTTTCAAAAAAATAAAACCGACTTCATAACCACAAACAGGCACTCAAAAGCGAAAAATAAATTACTTAATATAATTATTATAAGCGCTACCCACTTATCTATTTGAAGTCGGTGCCAGCCAAGTCTAATAGGTAGTAGATAGATACTACCTACATGTATCTACCTACTTATACTACTACGTATCTATCTACTATCCAATAGACTTGGCTGGCACCGACTTCAAATAGATAAGTGGATAGCGCTTATAATAATTATATTAAGTCATTTATTTTTCGCTTTTGAGTGCTTGTTTGTGGTTATGAAGTCGGTTTTATTTTTTTTGAAAAATAATTTATTATAAAATAATAACAGTACATGAGTTCGGTATGACTGTTCGATATTGGTTCAGCAACAATTCTAAAATTAGAATATGTTACAGAAAGTTTGAAAAAGGTTCATACAACCTACTGACTTACATAGACATTTAAAAATGAGTAGTGAGATGGACATTGTCCCTGGCGTCCTGCACCCTTCTCAAACTATCTTACCCTCGGGCCAGCCCTTTGAAAAGATACTTCCGTCCGCCTTTGTCAATCGTGGGACCTTCTCTGAGACGTTTTAAGATTTCATAAGAAACTGCTGAGTTAAGGAAAACTAGGCCTGACATTTTGTGTAAGATTTTTTTATAATAGGATTTTACTACGCAAATCTTTAGTTGTTATTGTGATACAAGATTGTATGTTACTAAAATACTCAAGATATTCAAGGTATCCAGGATTTAAATAGATATTCAATGATTTTGCAACTATGATTTACTAGCCGTCCTTCGCAGTTTCGCCCGCATAGACATTAACCCATGTCCTATAATCTACCGTATTGGTTACTTATTTGCAATATTTTAGCTTAATCAATCGCTCTGTTTGACTGTGAAGTGGTTACAAACAAATAAATATACAACTTTCATAACTAAGATCGATAAGAGTAATCATCGATGGCTGCTTTTCTGACCAATCCAAACTGTAGGGATCGATGGTGTCTGCATCCCTTTTCCTGCTGAATGAATGATCTGCTAAAGCCCGTTAAATTATTTTTGGGTATGCAAACGAAAGCAACATTGTAGAGAGCTATACATGCAGTGCACGAACTAGTGCAGCTGAAATCCAGTGTTTTAAGGAGGAGGTCGAGCGCATTAACTTGTCCCTACAGGCTGTCCAGGAACTACTCGTATAATGCTACATTTTGCACCACGGAATATATAAGTATATTCAGAAACTTCCAAAGAAATCTTGCGCTATATTCAAATGGTATAAGGCTGAGTATAGACCGAGGCAGGCAGGTGTCGTTCACGCTTCGCGCCTCAGCACACAAGCCTGGGCGTTACTACGACGACGAGACACAATTAACTGCCGGCTGCGCCTACAGTCTATACTGTATACCTTGCTTTATGTATATACTTTACCTAACTTAAACGTAGGTGTAATCATTTCAGTTTGGATATTCGTAGCTTGCTAGCGTGTATGTTTGGAGCTCTCGTAGCACTTGTAGATATCGTATCATAAGTGAAAACAATGGAAGAACAATAAAAAAGTATGACCAGAATTAGTAAAAGAACTTTGTTCGGGATAATATGATAATCTTGAGTAGATGGACCTATAATTATTTCATTTTTGGCACCTATCTACTCTAAAAAGTATCATAATATATTAAGCAAGGTCTAAAGTACAAATTACAATATTCTTATATCAATATATTAACCTGTTGATAGCGAAATGGCGCTGAATGGCCACATATTAGTGTTTTTTTTTTAATATTTCGTATGCAAGCGTTTGACCACTATCTTGCCTGGTAGTAAGCGATGGTATATTCGAAGATAGTGAACACGCTAGGCCTCGAATACTTTGACTCTCAAGGGCTGTGTGCTGCCGGAACATCGTAAGGTTATTATGGCGTTAGATTTTCTCCTTGATAGCGGTAAGCTACTTCTTGGTAGCAAGTCAGGTGGAAAATCGATATAATGCGCTTACCACCTGTGATTCCCTTTCGTCGGTGATGTCTGAAGTATATATTCTTTATGTTCTGCACATGTGCAAGTTAATTTAAAACTCTTTGAAGTTCTGAGTATTACTATACTTTGGAAGTTCAAATTCAGAGAGCTTTCTCTTTGGCAAGTGGAGTCAGTCTCTTTCATTTCGCTTCAAATAAATAGATATCCTAACAAAATTTAAAAGAGCAAATTTCCAAAATAAATCAAACCAATATTGGGCGAGCGAATAAACACCCTGTTATCCGGTGTTTAACAAACCCTGGGCAGGGCATCGGCCCCTCGGCTCCTAATCAAAAAATTGAACTTTCAATAAAGGGAATCATTAATTCTCCTTAGAGGGGATCTCGTATCCTAACGAACTCCGCAAGAATCTTGGGATGTTTTTGTCGGATAATTATTTGAAAGAAATACTTCGCTGCGAGCGCCTGGACCACTTGGGAAATTGTTTTCGAAGGTTTTAAAAAATGCTGCCAGTAATGAGATTGGTATGCTGCGTGAATAGCTTGGGATTCGGTATTGATATTTCTATGATATACAGGTTGACTGGACTGTACATAATGAAGGACAAGATAATTAATGGTCATAAGAGAATACTGATTAACTACAAAGTAAACCTCAACGAATGTAGTATAGTAACATTCAGAAAATATGGCCACCGTGCGGGCAATAGCGGCGCAACATCCAGTCTTCAGAGTGCCGCGGCAGGCGCAGGACTCAGTACCGACTGATTCGTGAGGGTCTGTGATGCGCGAGAACGGTGTCAAAGGTCACGAGTTCGGAAAATCGCTGTTTGTAAACAATCTACATCGATGTCTATACGCGAGTGTTCGTTTTAGGATAATTAGGTAAAACTTTAAGTACTTTTTTTTTTTACATATCAGAACCCTCCTTCAGTATGTACAGTCTTTTACTAGTTACTCTGTATATGATATCATAGTTATATCACAGAATTTCATTGTAAAATATCATATCCTCCGCGTTAATTAATTTTAAGATAGTTTGTTGCAGTTGTTTTACTATTTGATGTACTGCACAGAAGTTAGATCGCAGTCTCCTCCATACTGTTGATTAAATTAACTTGACCTAGAAATTGGTACTAGAATGATGATGAGACTGATGCATCTATTGTTACTGAAGGCCTACGAATAACTGCAGGGTAGATAATTACCAATCTATGTACTCCTTTTCTCTACATATAGCGTATTTATTTGTTTTATATTTTGGGAATAAATGCGTTCGTACTTAAATTTGATAGATCAGATAATAGGTTTGGGCCATGGCTTGATCCAACGGTTAGAAATATTTTATAGCACAGTGTGACCTAGACCCGCACTTTACGCACGCTTTTCCGTGACTTAAATAGTCGATTATTGGACGACGTTTAGCACCCACGCTGCGCACGGGTGCCAACTTCACGCCGTGCAATAATCTTCTATTTGACGAAAAAGCGTAGCAAGCGTAAAGTGCGGGTTTATGTCACACAGACTGTAATAAAATAATGTACGATACTCGTGACTATTACACGTTCGCTGATAGGCATAGCGGCATAGGCCGTGCCGACTCGAGCTTAGAATAAGAATAACTATTATACTTACCTAGCTCTTGTCAGCTTCTTCGCACATATCATAGCTCCATCTAGCCTGAGCCTATTTTTTACAATAGATCAATGCATATTACGCACCAAACAATATCCGGATATTGATCCAGCGGCCTAGTAACGGGATCCGACAAGCTCGACATCTCGGTACCGACCGGCGAGAATTAATGATATCCTATATTGGAGACAGTTTTTTCAATCCCCCCCTACGCCTGTCGTATGCAGATAGAGACAGTAGCTAAAAATGCAGAATTCATTGATTTAAGAGTTGACTAAATCATCTTATGAAACGTTTCCATGTAAAAATGAAAATAGTTCCACTACACTCGCTAGGTGGCTTTTGTTGCAAACCTTTTTTGATGTCTATGTTTTATTTATTATATTTTAGCGAGAATAGGTCGTTGAAAATTACATGATGATGTATTTCGGTATTATTAATGTTTGAAATGTATGGCATGGCAGCGGTTAAGACACCAAGAAAAAATTTGCTTTTTGTAATTATTACATGTTGGTCAGACATTTGCCGTTACTTTGAAAGCCACCTGTTATCTCCAGACACTAATATTTTTTTTTTAGAAAACGCCTTATTATACCTAAACTAGTGTCCGCTCGGCGCCAGCTTGACCATCTTCAAGTTGGAAAATTTGGAAGTTTGGTTTTCCTCAAGTACATATACTTTTTTAGGTAAATAAAAAATAAGTATACTACAGGCCTCACCTACGAGTTTAATGACGTTTTAGCAAGACTTCTTTGTGATATAAGGATGTGCAACAAGCACGACGTTGGGCTGATAGTAGGTAATGACGTACGCTGAGAACAGAAATTGCGGCCCACAAAAAACTTGATCATCATTTTCCCACATTATACCTCACAGAATACTTGTGTCTTTCCCCTATACACAAAATTTTCTATAGAGCTCCATCACTGTAAAAAGATAGCTTCAGGCAGAGGCTAAAGTCGTGTTTACACGAACAGGGGTCTGGGTAAAAACAGGCGCTTTAAGGCATTATGTGGATCTGTCAAGGCTTACGGTATTAGGTTGACGAAAGGGCTCAACTTTTTATTATTATGAAGTGCTTGAGGCTTGTTGGCTGACAAAAATATGAGGGTGAATGGCATGAATGAGGCGTGTACATAATCAAATAGTGTAAAATTGGCTTCAATTAATTGTCCCTTTTTAACCGACTTAACAAAAAAGGAGGAGGTTCTCAATTCGTCGAAACCTTTTTTATTATTTTTATGTATGTTCACCGATTAATCAAAGATGCCTGAACCGATTTGAAAAATTCTTTTTTGTTTCAAAGTGTACCCTTTCCAGGTGGCCCCATTTTAATTTTAAAGAAAGCGGCCGAGCCGTTTTTAGATAAACATTTGTATTACGACGCATTTACTCATCTCGACGACTGACTCGTACTACTAACTACTGGCACAGATTATGTAATAGTTACTACGTCTACTGGCTACTTTGACTACCGCGACGTTTGAAGTCGGTTCTTTTTAGGGTTCCGTAGCCGAATGGAAAAAAACGGAACCCTTATAAATTCGTCATGTCTGTCTGTCTGTCTGTCTGTCTGTCCGTCCGTATGTCACAGCCATTTTATTCCGAAACTGTTAAGACTACAGAATTGAAACTTGGTAGGTAGATGTATTCTGTAAACCGCTTTCCGATTTTTATACAAAAATAAAAATATAAAAGTTTAAGGGGGGACATCCCATACATGGAACTGAAACAAAAAAAAATGTTTTTCTTCAAACCTATACGTGTGGGGTGGGGGTGTCTATGGATAGGTCTTTAAAAACGACATTGAGGTTTCTAAAATCATTTTTTCTCAAAGTCAATCTTTTGAAAGATAGGCGCGTCTAAAGTGGTAAAATGTGTGTGTCCCCCCCCCCCCCCCCCTCTAACTTTTAAAGTATGGGAGTGAAAAATCTTAAAAAAATGTATGCTGTAGGTCTCAATAAAAACTAACAACGAAAATTGGTTTGAACGAGATACAGTCAGCAGTTTTTAAGATATAGCGACCGCAAAGATAACTTTGTTTTTCATACAAACATTATGAAAAACAAAGTTAATTTTGTAGTTGCGAAAAATCATAGTTATGGAAAACTTGACTGTGTTACGGAACCCTACAAGTGCGAGTCCGACTTGCACATGGCCAGTTTATTTTAGTTTTAAAACGATCTTAAATTATTTAGGAAAATTACTCATATTTGATTGATTTTTGGCTTATGGTAATATTGTAATAAATATGAATGAATGAATCAAGTATGTCACGCCCAAGTCAGACATTTTGAGTATAGTAGTAGGGTTTGAAGAGAGAACTTAAGACTAGGATTCACGCAGAATGCTACGATGAGAGTTAGAGAGTGTTAGGTTTGAGCGTGTGAAGCCAAGAGCTTGGCTCATTATACGAACTGATTACGTATTTACAGTGCTAGCAATATTTACTTACGCGTTTACGGCGTTACTTTATATGAAAATGTTTTGATGGGATACATTATACCTGATTAGATTAGACCCTTAGTCGAATTTTCTTGACCTAGGTTTTAAGCGAATTTGTCGCTTCTTCGGGAGTGAGGTCACGCGGTGGTCATCGCGATCTCGCGATAAAGGTACGCAAGGTATAAATAACAACTGGTATATGCCATCAATAATGTTAAAAGTTCACTATAATAAATCATTGATTGCATCATCACTTAACATCAGGTGAGATAGTGGTCAAGTGCTACCCAGTTAGGTGTAAAAAAAAAGAAAATTTAAAACAAAAATTAAGCACCAGGAATTACGTAATGTTCATTAAATGACTTTTTTTGCCTATTAAAAACGTGTTACATACATATCTTTAATGGGCCGCAGAAATTATGACCTTATGAACAAAAAAATCTAATTTCGTTTCTGTATGCCAGATATATAAGTTAACATTTGTATATAACGATGCAACATTTAAACGAACTGTGAAATAAAACCTTTATTTAAACTCGGTAAGAAATTATTGCGATTGCGACTTCTATAGTATACAACCACTATCTCATACGACGTTAATTAATGTTTAGTAACTGCAAAGTTGTAGTAGGCAAATGATGCGCGATGCATCGCTGTAAGTAAAACTTTTTGTACGTCCCATATGTGCACAAATGCTTATTTTTATTAGTCCCTCATCCAACATCGGTAACGAGTTTAAATTCCTTGCACCCTGCGGAATCAGTATTCTCCAGACTATCTATAAAACGGGCGATACAAATCGCCCTTGCCACGGCGGCCGACTCGGTTATCCGTCGCACAGAATAGATAATAGTACGACCCGGACGGTCGGACCGACCGAGAATCTAATTTGGCTCCGAAGCCTTCGCTCATTTGTTCGTATTACCGCCTCCAAGACGTGTCCGAGACATTTGAGATTGGGGTGTCGAAATTGTTGTACAAGACCTCTGATAAAAAATGCTTGTGATCGTTGGATGGGGTATGTAATATGATGCCAAAGTTGGTATATAGTATCACGCGCATAGATTCATTTTTCACATTTTTGATAGATTTTTTGGGATGTTAAAGAAGAAAACATACAAATGAAACGAAAGTTGTGATGGAAAGCTATTTTTATTGAACCGGCATTCAGTATTTAACCGACTACGGCGAAGCAAAAAGGAGGGTTATGTTTTTGACCGGTATGTGGGTAGTATGTATGTATGTATGTATGAAAGTATGTATGTATGTATGTATGTTTGTATGTATGTTCATCTGTTCCCTCATAACTTCTAAACTACTTATCATAATTTGACAAATGAGGTGTCGTTGGACGCGTCTTATTTGTCTGCTAGTTATAGGCTATGTAACGTCACAAGAAATTGAATGTGGTGCCTTCTAGAGGGCACGAAGTCAAGATCTAAAAAAAATTTTCACCCCACCCCATCGTGTGGGTATCGTTAAATTGGGATTTTAAAATGAAGGTAGGGTTTGGTACATCATATTTTTGTCAAGCGTAGTGTTTGCGAGATATCCCGTCGAAGTAAAGAAAACTAATTTTTACCCCGGCGCGGCGTCGCAATGAAGCAATAGGGAGGGTTATGCGTTTGTTGATCGCTATGTATGTATGTAAGATGTTGACATGTATGCATGTATACATGCAAAAATTCCAAAATATTTAAAATAAAAAATAAGTTTAAAAACTAAAACCCGACTACTGAAATATCACGCTCTAAAAAGTATGAAACAAGAAAATATTCTCATCTGAGATCGCTATGTACAAACTATTCAATATGTATCGTTTATTATATAAAAAACTTACTTTTAATAAATGTTTTATCGTATTTTATTTATAAATATTCTTAGTGGTGGTCAGAGGATAGCCGTGGTCGTACGTCACCTACCGTAAAAATACATTCTGATAAAATCTTTTTCAAAAAAAATGAAACCGACTTCATTACAACAAACAGGCACTCAAAAGCGAAAAATAAATTACTTAATATAATTATTATAAGCGCTACCCACTTATCTCTTTGAAGTCGGTGCCAGCCAAGTCTATCGGATAGTAGATAGATACCATGTATGTAGTAGTAGTAAGTAGGTAGATACATGTAGGTAGTATCTTTATACTACCTATTAGACTTGGCTGGCACCGACTTCAAATAGATAAGTGGGTAGCGCTAATAATAATTATATTAAGTAATTTATTTTTCGCTTTTGAGTACCTGTTTGTGGTAATGAAGTCGGTTTTTTTTTAAAGATTTTATTTTACCCATTTTAGTGCAAAACAAGTTTTAATTAAATTACATGCATCTATAAAATTTCGTGTCTGGGCCGTTATACACTGACGGATATATACTTTGTGAAAATTTCAAGTATGTACCTATTACGGTTAAGAAGGTACATCTGTAAAGTGCGCACATATAGACACACGGACGGACGGACGAACGGACAACAAAGTCTCAGAAAGTGTTCATTTGGTACCCTTTGGGTTCGGAACCCAAAAACGCCGCGCTAGTGAAAATATTCACTAGTCATAATGATGTCATCAAGGTATCAAAGGACAATGTCCAAAATAGCCCTGTGCAATAAAGCATCTGACACACACTGACTAATTAATTGTCTATTTTATTACAATAATTCCAAATACTTTTATAACACGGACTAGTTGTATTCCAAAATGAATATTAAAAAGTATTATTTGCGATTATTACCATCAATTGCCGCCATATGGCCCACACAGTCTGAATCACTCTACTACGTTATAAGAGTTGGCACTTCCTTAAATTGTTAATACCCAAATTATGAAAGCACTGTGTAGCCAATCTAACAACGAAAAGTATTATTTACGCAGTAAATATTATATAATCTGTGGTATTATGCTTTTTTTTTTTTTTACAGCGTTGTTTGGTACAAAGTACGTTCATAATTTTGAGTTATTTATGTATGCAGTGTCGCAGGCGGGACTGATATGGCCGCCATCTTCGCCAAACGTCATGTCAAAAAATATTAGGTATGATCAAAAAGTTTGCACATTAACGAGACTTTGCCTGGTAGAACATTCCTGTGAAGACAAATTAATTCTCCCCACCTTTGTTTCTATCTTGCTCACAGTTACCGTAAGAATATCTGTCAATAATACTTAAATTCAAAAAATTAAAACCACCCCCGACTGATTTGTATATGTAATCCGAGTTTATAATCAAAGCATATGTATAACTTTGTACATTGAGACCATTCCAAGGAGATGTCTCAGAATTAGATCAAGCTTACCATATTTTTGCAATATCATTGAAGTAACAAGATACTGCGACAGCGCCATTTTGATTTTTAGACGTCCGCGGTCAAAGAACTACGAGCTTACGAAAGTTGCTATCGTAGTTTCTTTAACCAAAAAAGAGCTGATAATATTTAAACGGCTGAATAGATTTTCATGAAACAAATCTAAGAACACTCTCGACGAAAACATCTATCAAACAAAACAAACTAAATCAAAATCGGTTCATCCGTTTGGGCGCTACGATGCCACGATGACAGGCACACACGTCAAAGTTATAACACTCCTTCGTTTTGCGTCGAGGGTTTAAAACCAAAATCAACGCGAAGAAAGATGTAAAAACATTTTTCAAGGTCATATTTTTTACAAGTTTTTATTTAACTTGCAATGTATGTATGTATGTATGTCATTATGTATGTTGGGTGGAATTTTGGAAGCTAAATTAGACCTACTTCCCGATGTCCGATTGGACTCAAATTTGGTGTACTTATGTATCTTCGGTGACAATACAATGATATGGTACCATGGAGGTGGTCTGATGATGGAGACGGAAGGCGGCCATGGCATCTCTGTGATAAAACAACATAACGCCACCAAGTTTTGGTTCGATTGATTTGTCTTGAAGAGAACTTTACGCCTAGATGATATTTAAGTTCTGATGATGAAGCTGGAAGTTGGCCACGGCATCTCTGTGACAAATCAATATAACCCTACCGAGTTTGGGCTCGATTGATTCGTCTTGAAGATAACTTTTCACCTAGATAATATCCAGGGTCTGATGATGAAGCTGGAAGGTGGCCACGGCATCTCTGTGATAAATCAATATAACCCTACCGAGTTTGGGCTCGATTGATTCGTCTTGAAGAGAACTTTTCACCTAGATAATATCCAGGGTCTGATGATGAAGCTGGAAGGTGGCCACGGCATCTCTGTGATAAATCAATATAACCCTACCGAGTTTGGGCTCGATTGATTCGTCTTGAAGAGAACTTTTCACCTAGATAATATCCAGGGTCTGATGATGAAGCTGGAAGGTGGCCACGGCATCTCTGTGATAAAATAACGTAACCCCAGTGAATTTGGGCTCAAATGATTCGTCTTGAGAAGCACTTTACACTTAAATGATAGCCAGGATCTGATGATAAAGCTGTAAGGTGGCCATGGATAGAATAGAATAGAATAGAATAAAATAGAATAGAATAGAATAGAATAAATTTTATTGTTCAATAACTGTGTTTACAAAGGTCATTTCTCATTTCTGTTATAAAGAAACATAGCCCCACCGAGTCAATTGATTCCTTGAAGAGCACTTTACCCATAATCACATCTAATATCCGTGGAATATTTTAAAACATCATGCCTTCTCTTAAATACTTAGGTAGTAGGTAGGTAGTCGGTATCTATACCTACCTACTAAAAAGTTAAAAATAAATTATAAGTAAAAAATATTTTTTAAAACAAGCTTTTATCTAGAACAATGAACTAAAATGGTAAAAATAAATTCTAGTAAGTATTTGGCGTGTAGGTACTTACCTATATTTTTAAAAGCTTGATGCACTGAAGTATAGTAATTACCTAGCCTGAAAAACGGGTAGTGCTTTAAGCTTTTAAGAATATAGGTAAGTACCTACACGCCAAATACTTACTAGAATTTATTTTTACCATTTTAGTTCATTGTCTTAGATAAAACCTTTTTTTATAAAATATTTTTTACTTATAATTTATTAGTCTTCAATAGTATATGCAATAGCATCCTTAATTGTGTATAATCTTCTTGGGACTCTTCTTCTTAACCCAGTACATTCATTTGAATCCTTTCACAATTGACGGAGTAATCGCGTAACATACACACAAAAAAAAAAAACATACAGACGAATTTAGAAACTCCTCCTTTTTTGTGAAGTCGGTTAAAAAGTAGCATACGACCACGGGTATCCACTGAGCCATCTTATGCTTAGTACTTATAGGCCGGACGATTCGACACCGAGCGTTGAAAAGAAAGAGATGGTTATTCTGATACTGAATACATGCATGCGTCTTATTCCATTTGCCATTCGTTCATTCCAGTTTTTTTGGTCTGGACCAACTAATAATAACACCACATGTTCACAGACGTATGTTTCTGAACGTATGTTCTTCAGGTCACCAGTTTCTATCAGGTGTATGGTATGGTGATCTATAATTATTAAGATCGTTTAAAAACTAAATGAACTGACTTCAAATGCCGCACTAGACATATTATTCAGTGCCAAATTTGAGGTGTCTTTCTCTATATGGTGGTAGGACACTATTTGGTGTTCGCCTGGCCAGCTACCACCCTCAAGTTAGAAAATCTACCACCAAACATCTAATGTGTTCCGGCAGCTATCCTTGAGAGCCAGTTCCCATTCTAGGCCTAGCGTGCTTACCATCTTCGACCGCATCATCACTTACCAACAGGTGAGATAGTGGTCAAACGCAAGCCTATAACGTATTAAAAAAAAATATCTCTGGATATACACTGGATACTAATTAGATATCGATGAAATTTAAATGGGACCACTTGTATTGACAACTTCCTATACCCTTTCAAACATAACAAAAATTTTCCAAAGCGGTCCAGGCGTCTTTGATCGGGGAACATTTTGAGAAATTGAGAACCTCCTTCTTTTTTAAAGTCGGTTAAAAAGTGTTTATCATAAAAACCGAAAATAACTTTCATAGGTCATTATAATAACCTGTAAAATATCTCTTCAGGAAGATAAAATTGGTGCCAAAGTAATTTTCAACCGACTTACAAAAAGAAGGAGGGTCTTAATTCGTCTGTATGTTTTTAGGGTTCCGTAGTCCTGACAAGGAACCCTTATAGTTTCGTCATGTCCGTCTGTCTGTCTGTCTGTCTGTCTGTATGTCTGTCTATCTGTCTGTCCGAGGTTTTGCTAAGAGACCGTTAATACTAAAAAGCTGTAATTTTGTGGGGGTATGTATATATATTACGGCGACGAAGTGCTGAAATAAAATTGTGAAAAATATTTTTTTTTCGGGTAGCTACCCTATATGGGAAGTGGGGATGAATTTTTTTCATCGTCTATCCCATCGTGTGGGTTATCGTTGAATAGGTCTTTTAAAATGACTTAAGGGTTGCTGGTACCATTTTTCGCTTGAACGCTCCTTTTAAGAAATATTGAACTTTTAAGTGCAAATTTTTGTTCCAGTAGGGCGTCCCCCCCCCCCCCCTCTAAAAGCTAAACTGCTGGCTTGAAAAATCTGAAAAAATTCGTGATACTAGTGCATTTTATGAACTATAAAGGAAAATTATAGCGGTTAAGATACCTTTATTAGTTTAGCAGTAATAGTCGTTGAACTTGGGTGTTGGATAATTTTGTAACAAATACAAAATCCTTAGAATAAATCCTTTAAAGTGACAATGACGGAGTACTTTAGTTGCTTGTTTATAACGGGTAAAGACTTGAATTGAATAACAGGCTACTACAGAACCCTACACTGCGCGTGGCCCGACACGCACTTGGCCGGTTATTTTAAATATTTTATTGTATGTATGTTACGCGATTACCTTAATTTGTGAACCGATTCGAATTATATTTTTTCTTTAGTCGGTAGGGTACATTTCCGAGGTAGTCCCATTGTAATTTCATAGAGATTTATCAAGCATCTCCAGAGATATGACGATAAACGCCTCAAACTTGCTACTGAAATTGAATCGCGGGGCATGGAAGTCGGTTGTTTTAGTTTTTAAACCATTTTAATTATTTATATCTCTCTACAATTTTTTTACAGTGACATCATGAATGAACTGTATTATTATGGTATTGCCAATCTATTAGATATATAGAGATAGAGCACGTAGGCTTTTGTCTCTTTGGGTCTCATCATTAATGGTCAAGTTCCAGTGAGATCGTCGTTAAGTATTTGATTTTCACATTTAAAAACCGTACTATCTGATTTTTAACTAAAAACTAACGGTCGAATTCATGAAGATATTGACGTACATATAGCGGTGGATTTGACACGAATAATTTCAATAATGTATTGGTTTGAAAGACACTATGCGACCGCGAGCACTGTGAGACCTCATAGTGTTGTTTATGAATACCGGGGTATATACATATATACGCGTTGCGAAAACTTCACCACCCAATATTGTACAAGACGTCGTACATTTCAATCAGATAGGGGTGGCCACTATCGCAACGCTAATCTTGTTAATTGACGCTTCGAACTTTCTGAGTAGATTAGCTGAACTTCACATATTTTGTAAGGGAAAGGCATCCACTATAATTCCTTGAGTACTAAGGAAGATATGAAGTAACACGCTGTATATGTGTAGTGCGAGTTAGATGAGCTATAAATATAATGGGTAAAATATATCAGTAAATACACCTTATACAATACACCACACCAGGTACCTACTTATTGGTATAAATAAAGGATTAGAAACTATTACCACGTACGATTATATAATTACGTAATTCAGTCACATTGCTGGTTTCAGAAAAAAACCTGGATCTTTGGAGGGTGGTTTTCTTGAGAGCTCTAGTTTTCAATGCTGTAAGTGTTATTAATATATGTTTTTAGTGTTTATATACTTTGCTCTATCCATATTCATAAAGAAAGAAACATGAATCATCAAACCATTATGATTATGCGTAAAATGCCTAGCTAAAAGTAAAGTCTGCGAGTCAAAGACTGCTAATCAATATAACTGGAGCTCCAATATCAATATTTGACTGATACAACTCCCGTCTTATTACCGACTAACGAGAGCAAACATTTAAATTCTCTGAGATTAAATACAGCGGATAACATAATTTGATACTTGAGATTATGAATTAAGAAAATGCCAGGAAAAATCATTACAGATTCATTATGTTAATGAATTATAACCGACTTCACAAAAAAGGAGGAGGTTCTCAATTCATCGGAATCTTTTTATTTTTAATGTGTGTTGACGGATTACTCGAAGATGCCTGAACCGATTTGGAAAATTCTTTTTTGTTTCAAAGGGTACCCTTCACATGTGGTCCCATTTAAATATTAACGAAATCCGGCGAACCGTTTGTAATATATCAACATTTGTATTACGATGCATTTACTTATCCCGACGACATACTACTAACTACTGACACAGATTATGTAATAGTTACTAAGTCTACTGGCTACTTTGACTAGCGCGAAGTTTGAAGTCGGTTCTTTTAGATTTTTAAACGATCTTAAATTATGTTCTTGTAGCAGGTTAGTTAGTACAAGTTAAGTCGAAATTTCAATAAAATAAACCAAAACATTGTGCAGCTATTGTAGGTATATGTATATTGTAATTGGTATCTGATCCTTATGTCACAAATAATTTAAATCGGGGTGATACATATGGAAGTAGTATTTTATTTTACTACAATAATAAAAAATAATAAATCACAGTATCTAAACTGTTTAACAGCATACGTAAAATTACAGAGCGGTTGAAAAACAACTCCAGAGAGCGAAGTCTTATTTTATGAGGAATTTTACCAAAAACTTTTCTTTCTTATACTTTCAAGGATATTAAGACCATCGTTTCTCTCGGTTACCTGCATACTTCTGAAGATTTCAAATACGTTATAAATGTAAGTTCCAATTAAAACAAGTGATAGTTCCACCCGACGGTAGCATCACATTAATGATAGGCGTACAATGTTATAGTTTAACTTTTCATAGTTATGCCATCCGGAGAACTTTGTCTATCCTCACAAACGTAACAAGATGTGTTTTATGACCAACGTAACTTGAGCTTCCTTTCTCTTCTTATATCATTTAATATCAGGTCTTTTAGGAGTTGCAGCAAGAGGAGAAGGGGTCTTGATAGTGTGGTTGTAAGGTAGATGGTTATACAGTGGTAATACGTAGGGTGTGTTTTTGCTTTATGTTGCGTAAAATTTTATTGTCGCGGACGCGAGTGTCGGCGCCGTGCCAACCGATCGCTGTGTTTTTGTCGCGAATGTCCTATTTTTGGTGAAAAAAAAATTAAGTCTAATGCAAGCTTAAATTAATACTTTCACAGTAAGAAAACAGTAAAAAACTAAAACTTCAAAGCATGTTACATAACCACACATAATTACATAAAAATAATACGAAGTATTAATAAAAGTGCATAGATACCTAAGAAAAACAGGCAGTCAATTACAGATAATCATCATCATCATCATAATCAGCCAGTATCAGTCAAGTGTAAGACGTACCTATATAGGACCTCTCCCTAGAAGCTCAACTGAGCTCGATCCTAGGCTCTTTTTTTTCATTCAACGCCCATCACTTTGCGTGTTTCGTCGCTGCGCCTGGTCACATATATTAATATCGTGAGGAAATCTAATAAGACCTAATTATCTTCATATCGGTATCAGTGTTGCATCAGATCTACTTTAAGCAAAGAGATAGGGCAAAGTTTTTATATTCATAACATTTAGCTAACTTTTTCACAAATAATTCAAAATTTGTGCGTTTAAAAATGCTAGGTACTCACTTGATATAAACTTTTACAAATCCTCCAACTACGAAATTATTAATTTAATTAGAGTCTAAAATGTTCCACTCTCGTCCAAAAATAGCGGAGTGTTTACACTGGAAATTCGTATTTACTTAGCATTATCCAAATGAGACAGAAGCGGCCTCGGCCGCCTAACTTCGTAAATGAGAGTTGCACTAAGCAAACACTGAAGACCGGTGGGCAAACATTCCACCGGTTCCGGCCCGGACGCGATGAGTTCACTTGCGGGAGTTGCGGGAATGGACAGGGTCCTTTATGTTCTTTGCCTTCGAGATCTATGTTCTAAATTTAACTAGTCGATCTATTTGATACTACTTGTGCCACGCAGCTTTGCCCGTTTAAAATGGTACTTCTATAAAAATCGCTTAGTTTTAAATCGGTCAATAGTATCATATGTGTTAATCCAGGGTATTAACAAATTGTGTGCCAACATTCATTATTATTTGTTCTGCTATTTTTGCGCGATAGAATAACCAACATACTACTTTCATATTTATAGGAATATTAGTACGATTATTATATTAACTGATAAGGGTGAAGTTCAATGACGTCATCATCATCATCATCATCATCATCATCATCATCATCATCAGCCTATACTTGTCCACTGCTGGACATAGGCCTCTCCAACTGCACGCCACTGAGCACGATCCTCGGCTACTCTCATCCAGCTCTTGCCAGCCACCTTGCGAACATCATCGCTCCACCTAGTCTGAGGGCGTCCTACGCTACGTTTGCCGATTCGCGGTCTCCACTCAAGAACTCGTTTACCCCAGCGGTTGTCGGTTCTACGGCTAATGTGGCCGGCCCATTGCCACTTCAATTTACTAATTCGATGGGCTATGTCGATGACTTTAGTTCTCTGTCGGATCACCTCGTTTCGGATTCGATCCTTCAAAGAAACTCCGAGCATAGCCCTTTCCATAGCACGCTGAGCGACTTTAAATTTGTGGACCAGACCAACCGTGAGTGTCCACGTTTCGGCCCCGTATGTCATGACGGGTAGGACGCACTGATTGACGACTTTCGTCTTGAGACATTGTGGGATTGGCGGTGTGAAGACTCGACGTAGTTTCCCATATGCTGCCCAGCCCAGCTGTATCCTTCTATTGGCCTCTTTCTCAAAGTTGTTTTTACCTAATTGCAGAGTTTGCCCGAGGTAAACATACTCCTTAACAACTTCGAGAATACTGCCCTGTACCGCAATTGGTTCCGGATTTATATGGTCATTGAACATAACCTTGGTTTTACCCAAGTTCATCCGGAGACCAATGCGTTGAGAAGAGTCAGCTAGACCGTTCAGCATATCTTGCAACTCTGACAACGTTTCCGCCACGATGACAATGTCGTCCGCAAATCGCAAGTGTGAAAGGTACTCGCCGTTTATTTTAATACCACGTCTTTTCCAGTCCAGCGTCTTGAACATATCCTCCAATGCTTTTGTGAACAATTTGGGGGATATAAAATCCCCTTATCTCACACCACGATGCATGAGGATAGATTTAGACTGCTGGTTCTGCACTTGGACGGTCATGGTAGCGGCATTGTACAGACCTCTCAACACATTGATATATCGCCAATCGACTTGGCATCGCTGCAAAGATTTCAGAACAGACCAGGTCTCGATCGAGTCGCACAAACGCTAAGCACAGGGGCCGATTATACTCACTGGTCTTCTGTATAATCTGCCGCACTGTGTGAATGTGGTCTATAGTGCCGTATCCTCCTCGAAACCCGGCCTGTTCTGGTGGCTGGAATTCGTCGAGTCTTCTTGCAAGACGGTTCGTGATGACTCTTGAAAACAGCTTGTAGACGTGACTCAGGAGCGAAATAGGTCGGTAATTCTTCAGAAGAGTTTTATCACCCTTCTTGAAGAACAACACCACAACACTCCTGCTCCACGCCTCTGGAGTTCTCCCATCAAAGAGGACAGTATTAAAGATTTGCTAGAGCTCCTTCATTACAGGTTGTCCACTAGCTTTCAGGAGCTCAGTAGTAATACCATCCTCTCCAGGGGCTTTTCCATTGTTAAGCTGTTTAAGAGCCATCTCGATTTCGCCTAGGCTGACCTCTGGCAAGTCTTCGGTAAAGTGGCGCGTCAATGTGGCTCTAGAATCCTCATTTTCGGGATCAGGTTGAGATGCATGCGAAGCGTAAAGCTGGCCATAGAAGTGTTCAATTTCCGAAAGAACCTCTGGCTTGGAAGCAACGACCGTACCACCGGCTGTGGTCAACTTTGTCAGATGGCTTCTCCCAAGAGATTGGACAAACACTTTTGACCCCCGATTTTGCTCAATTGCTCGTTCGATAGAGCGAGTATTGGAATTTCGAAGGTCACGTCGTACGATTTTGCCAATCTTCTTGTTTAGAGCATGACTTTCTGACGAAGTGACTGGTGGCTCTTCACGCCGTTCCTTTATTAGGTCGAGGGTTTCTTCCAAAAATTTTGACTTCCTGCCTGTACGCTGTAGTTCGCAAAATCTCAGACCTTCTTCCCTGAGGATTCCAACCACATTTTCGAGGGCCTGGTTTATGTCAACGCTGTTTGTAGTTTCCACGGCAGTAAATCGATTTTCCAGATTTGACTGGAAAGTTTCAGATCCCACTACGGTTTGGAGCAGGGTGGGTCGGAGCCTAGACTTCATCAAACGGACACGTTCAAGCTTGAAATTGATATTCAGAGAGCCTCGGACAAGTCGGTGATCGCTACCGGTATTAAACCTATTGATCACTGAAACGTCCCTGAATATACGCTTCTTGTCCGTTATGATGAAGTCAATCTCATTTTTTGTCATAGAGTCGGGGCTCTGCCATGTCCACTTCCTGTGGGGCTTTTTCTTGAAGAAAGAATTCATTAAGAAAAGCCCCTCCTTTTCGAGGAAGTTGACAAGCATTTGCCCCCTATGATTCCTGCTGCCATAACCATGAGATCCTACTACCAATTCACTGCAATTCTGTACTCCCACTTTGGCGTTGAAGTCCCCCATGACAACGTTGTAGTGGGCCTTGGTGGTGAAGTGAAGGGCCTTCGATATATCCCCGAACATATCCTCCACTTCATCGTCCGAGTGAGTCGAGGTCGGTGCGTAAACCTGCACAACTTTGAGGCTATACCTCTCCGTCAGCTTAATTACAAGGTACGCGACCCTGCTCGACACACTCGAAACTTCTAAAACGTTGTCACAAAGGGCTCTATTTACCAGGAACCCTACGCCGCCCTGGGATTGCTGGTCTCCCTCTCGGAAGTACATCAGGTGGCCAGATTCAAGGGTTACGATGTCCTCCCCCTCTCTTCGGACTTCGCATAACCCAAGAATATGCCACTTTATCTTTCCGAGTTCGTGCTCAAGTTGCGCCAGGTGCTCGTCTAGCCTAATCGTTCTGCCGTTATACGTCGCCAAGGTCAAAGGTTTTTGGCGGCCATCCGTAACCCGGGGATTCTTCGCACCCCCTGCCCTGCCGTAATCGAGACCGCCGCCGTGATCTAGAATAACAGGGCGACCGGGAACTGGGGGCCGTGGTTTCTCTGGACTTGCCATTGAAGGGTTTGCTCGTAATTGCCGCGCTGAGCAGGCGTGTTGGCAATCGCAGAGCGTAGCTAGTCGCACCGATGTCGCTGCTGCCCGACACTGGCCTGTTGCATTTAGCTAGCTACGGATATTCGTGATGGATATCTCGCCATCGGTCGGTCGCCGTCGCCTCATCCGTTATCTAGCAGGATGACCACTTGCAGGTGAGGTCGGCTTGGAGCACTAGATGATGTGGTGCTCCCTAACATCCCAATTCAATGACGTATTACCACGAAATTACACGTTTTTGCAATAAAACACAAGAAATAAATACAGATAAAAGAAATCTGTTGCTGTCTCGCTTCCTTTACGAGATTTAATGGTTTCTTAGTTTAGGTCAGAACAGCCACAGAAATATTAATAAATTAATGTTTCTGTGAGGTCGGCATTAATGTATTACAAATATTATGATATGAGTATAGATAAAATTACACCACCCGTCATCAGGTGTTCATATTATATCAGTGAACTTTTCACCCTTTCCGTTATTTTATGCACCTAAAAAGAACATTATGAATAATTTCGTAACGTAAGATTAAACTAGGTAGATATTTGCTTGCTTGCTAAAAATCTACAACTAAGCAAATCTATTAATGTCTTGCTTACATTTCCCATGTTCGAGTCCGGACCCAGGGGACGTTCGATCACAGTCTCCTTTGTCGCAAAATAGATGGCGTTGCTGACAGTATTGAAGGCGTAAAATTAAAACTCATTGTCGTGGAGAGTGGCTCGCAGTGAGTCAGCTTTTTGGTAATTATTTGACTCGATTGATGTGATGGTATCTAGGTAAGCGATGGAAATTGGTACGGAACGGAACTTTAGAAATACACAATGAATGACATTTTTTGGTCATGGTTCTTGTTTGAAATATTTTAAGTGTGTTTTCGTTAAGAAAGTTACTGTTGTTGTGGCGAATATGCTCAAAAATTGTTTCAAATCGTGTCTTAGATAAAGATTATAATAAATTACAAAGTAAAAGAAACACGTAACGACATTTGATTGATTTTTTATTTAATTCTTCATGTTATTTTCTTTGTAGATTCATTTTCACTTATTGATATTCCATTTTTCGCGCGCGAAATCTTTACGATCCATTGGTGGTCGCTTACAGTCAATAATCTTGCATTAATCTGACATTACAAAATCGTATGGCATGTCATATTGCCGCGGTTAATTGTCTTTTGAATTGGAATATTAGGTTTTGACAAAAGAAATCGTTTCAAACAAGCCCTTATACTGTCATCAACAAAAAACCTTATTTCACAACCTTCTCATCTACACTTTACAAAACTACTAACAACTCCGAAGAAATTCAACGACTCCAAGTGCCCAACGCCACTCATAAGCGATAGGATCTTTCAAACTTGTCACTAGTTTCGAACTCGGATACATTGGGAATATAAATATCCTCTAGCCCTTTGACTGCCACTTAAGACATCCGATGTGACCCTCAGTCCGACCCCTCGGCTAACTTACATAAGTACATGTATGGAAATGTCAACGGTGATGCCCCGTGGGAAACGGAAGCTGGTCGAGGAGGAATTAATTTTGTGAGAATTGTCTTCAAAAAGGTATTTAAGGATATGTGGCACTCTATAATACGAGTAGTTACAATGTTACAATTATTATATGTAACGTTTTTATGTAGTCTATAAATATAATCATTCTAAGTAAAATGTTTAAAATACACACCACCGTCCTTGTTCTATCTATATTGTTAAGTCCATCCAAAGGTTGTCTGGAAGAAATCGCTTTTAGCGATAAGACCGCCCATTGTACCTAGTATTAGTTAGTTAAGTCCTATTCAGTATGTATTTTCTAAATTGGTGTCAATAAAGAGTATTTGTATTGTATTGTATTGTCACATAATTCAGAAAAGAATTTAACGTTTCATTTCAATACGACAATTAGAAGTAGGTTTATATTGACTTCTATGATTCTATTACACTATTTGTTAGTTATTAGTGAAGCTAAAAGAAGCGTGTTAAAAATGTGATTTAGATTTAACCCATTATAATACAATATCTGTTGATCTCAAAAGCTTATTATAACCGTAACTTATTATTATTCTGTGTTATAACCATACATCAGTCTAATAAGAGTAGGTACTTAAATATATCACTAACTTTCTCGTATCTATAGAAAATCACAAACAGAGATGTCAGATAATCTTGTTTCAGGCCATTGCATATTGTAGTGACGGATATTAATTCTTTCGTCCTCTCGGCTCCGCCATTTACGTCGGGCGACCAGACAAGCATTTAATTCAATAAGTAGCCGCGAGCTACGAAGCTGCTACGGAGATGCTACGAAATGCCTTTTTGTTGATGTCTGACTTAGCTTTTTGCTCCGAAGCGATGGCGTATTCGAAGATATACAAGTGTCCAGTATAACTTAAGTAGAAGAAGTTATGGAGAAAGTCTATAGTAAGAAAAAATTATATTATAGTTTTTGAAGTACGTAGTGAACGTACCTGAAGTGAAGTAAGTTAGTCTCTCTACTGAATGAAATCAAATGTCCAAAGCGGAAACATCCTGCCGTACTCGTAATTTCAACTGTTAACCGAATTATTGACGCATTTGCCACATCCAACAATACCTCCTAATTTTGGAGCCGCTACCGGGTCCAGCAAACAGCTACTTACGCTGATTGAACAAGTTTTTCCCATAAGTCCGAGGGGGAGCCACTCTTGTGTGAAATTACCCAAGAATCCTGAACGGCCGGATTTCTTGAAACGTTCATAACGATCCTGTTACTAGTTAAGGATTAATTTCTTGCGGAATGAAGGAGTTCGAGTGGACAGTTATGTAACGTTACTTATGTGTATTTGTAATAAGTTTCTCTGGTTCTGGAATAAGCGTGTAGATTGATATGTGTGTACTTTTTACAGCTAGTAGAATAACATGTTTTTACTCCGTATACACTTTTAGCTTTACTTTTAGTCTCTAACTCAATATGACTAAAAACATCTAGACCAATATGATAAAAACGTTTGCAACTCTGTCACTCTGTCTGTTTGTTGCCTCATCACGCATGAACGGACCATCCGATCATACTGAAATGTAACAAAGAGATTACTTTATAGCATAAAGATGAACATAAGCTACTTTTCAACCGACTTCCCAAAAAAAGGGGAGGTTCTCAATTCGTCTGTATGTTTTTGGGGTTCCGTACCTCAAAAGGTAAAAAAAAGGAACCCTTATAAGATCACTTTCTTGTCCTTCTGCATGTCTGTCTGTCCGTCTGTCTGTCCGTCTATCTGTCCGTCTGTCTGGCCGTCTGTCTGTCCGTCTGTCTGTCCGTCTGTCTGTCCGTGTGTCACCATTGATTTTCTCAGGAACGGGTGGACTTAGCAAGTTGAAATTTTTACCTGATACTGAAGTCTATAGTCCCTATTGGGTGTATAAAGATCAAGGTCTTGAGTCAACACAATAAAAAGATATGGGCAAATTTAGATTTTCGCAAAAACTTGTTAGTACCAAAATGTACAGTATCGGTCAAAATTGGAGAAGCAGTCTCAAAAAGCAATAGCATGACAGCAAAATATGCACATACGACCTTCTTCTATAAGACGTTTCGAAAGTAACACAATGAAAGAGAAAGATAGAAGAGATAGAAAGACCCATATATCGCACCCTTTCATTATGAACCAATTAGAAAGAGCGCATGTGTTAATTAGTAGAATAACTAGACCAGTTTTGCTTCTTATATCAGTTATACAAATAATGAGGGTAGATTTGAAACAAAATGTATTGATGGCTTAAATGTATGAACATAAAATTGTCGGTTGGTGAACTTCGGTGGTGGTTGAAGTTTGGTTAATAAATAACTTAAAAAATCAAAATGCAACCAAATATATATAATATATTAAAGACGGCGAATATTGAGGCATTGCATAGAAATGGACTAAATAAATTATATTATCTGAAATGTATAGTGAAATCGGCATAAGTGTAAGTTATTGCTGAGTGATATGATGAGAGTGAAAGTAGATTGTTAATAAAGTGTGTTAATAAGATTTGGCGTTTTCAGACGAATTTTATACGGAGAGTTCGCCGCGCACTCCATGGGGTTTAATAATGCAAAGGTGAGAAGCACGAGACGAGAGATGTCCTGAGCAGCTGTAGTGTAGTCCTGTAGTCCCCCTGGATCTAGTTTGGGGAAATTTACGCAACAAACAACATGTGCAAATATAGTGGATTACGAAGGCTTCTTATCTGCATCGAAAACAAGAACACACGAAATATTAATTTAAAGTATATAAAAACTAGGCGATGTGCCGGCTGTGATAATTTGTAATAAGTAATTGTGTAACTTATGATTATAAAGGATCAAGCTTCAATCCTCTTTTCCTAGAGAAAATGAATAATTAAGCTTATAACCTCAAATAATCAATATAGGGTAAGAGCAATTCTTAGATGCGACCAATTGACAGTGTTATTTTGTCAAAGTAGATAATTGTCATTAAAGACGGTTTCAATCTAATATATAAAATTCTCGTGTCACAGTTTACGTTGCCATACTCCTCCGAAACGGCTTGACCGATTTTGATGAAATTTTTTGTGCATATCTATGAGAATCGGCCAACATCTATTTTTCATCCCCCTAAAAGTGAGGAGTAGTCCACCCCTAAATTTTTTATTTTATTTTTAAGACTAATTTTTTAATTTCTATTTTTTTATGATGCGTTTGACCACTATCTCACCTGTTGGTAAGTGACGATGCGGTCGAAGGTGGTAAGCACGCTAGGCCTAGAATCGGAACTGGCTCTCAAGGATAGCTGCCGGAACACATAAGATGTTTGACGACAGATTTTCTAACTTGAGGGTGGTAGCAGGCCAGGCGGACACTAAATAGTGTCCTACCACCATGCGGGGGTTGTTGGTTTCTTAACGATGTTTTTCATTCACCGGAGGGCCACTGTGAATAGCGCACATAATTTTTTGATAGAAAAATCCATTGGTGCACGGCGGTTTGAACTCGGCACCTCTGGCATCAAATCCCGATTACGCCACCGGGCCCTCAAAATTAAAACAAAATCATGGAGTGGATAGAGAATGGAACTCGGGGCCTCCTGCTTCCTTAACAGTCCTAGGTGGACTATCGACCACTCTACCAAGATGCTATTAATGACTCATTCGAATTTAAGCATTCGTTACTTGTTGCGTAGCTTACTCGACGTTATGTTAACTCAACAAAAAGAAAAAGAGTATAGAGTGGAATATTGTTATCTCTATTTGATGTTTGCCAAATGTATCTGACGCTACGTTTCACCTTTTTATTCATCTGTGGTCTGGCTAAGCATGCCATCTATGCAGTACTTACGTGTTATTGTTTGCGTTGGAACATTCGACAGAAATTTCGTGCAGGCTACTATGAACATTGAGGTGCTACTGGACTATTGTCCCTCGATAGTACCTTAATTTTCAACTTTTTTTATTTTTCGGAATTTTTCCTTTACTTGTGCTCTAAGACCATGCTTATAACCAAAATTGACTATTCTAGGTAAACCGAAAGTACCCTATAGGTTTTGGGTTGAAAACCTATAGGGTACTTCCCGTTGACCTAGAATCATGAAATTTGGCAAGAAGCAAGGTTAAGTTAAGGAAAAATTACAGAAAATAAAAAAACTTGAAAATTAAATGGTGTCCCCATACATACATAGCATTCGCCAATTAAGGTAGACCTCTGAGTTGTATGAGCGCTGATACAATTTAGAGGTCTAGCTTAATTGGTTGTCACCGAAGCCTCGGTGGGCGAGTTCAACTCGACTTAGCCGGTTTTTTTTGTGTATGTTACGCGATTACTCCGTCAATTGTGAACGGATTCGAATGATTATTTTTTTAACAGGTGTAATTTTAACGAAATCGGCCGAGCGGTTTTTTAATATATCAACTTTGTATTGCGATGGCTTTACTTAGCTCGACGATTTACTACTTACGAGTACTACTGGCACAGATTAGATAATAGTTACTACGTGTACTAGCTACTTTGACTAGCGCGACGTTTAAAGTCGGTTCTTTTTTTTTTTTTTAAACGATATTTAATTATTAAGAAAATAAAATCATGATTTCTACACATAGCCGAAATAAAACAAAATTTATAACCAGCAAAGCATTTGTTCAATTTAAAGGCAGACTAAGGTGCACACGTCAAATAATATTAAGTATGTCAAATCAATAATTATTCTAAATATAAAAAAGCTTAATTTTCCGCTTTGAACTGTAAATTATAATAATATTCTAACAAATAAGCGAAATACGGAAGTAAACTTACTTCTTTGAATTCTTTGAGTATTCAACTAATTTGAATTCGATATAAGAACTTTGCGACTTCATTGGCAATTTCCGCTTTGCAATAAAGTCATTCAAAATAATTATATGATGTCCCAAAAGATGAGCTTTTGCTCTCAATCCGGTGAAAGAATGAAAATACTACTAATTCGCAATTAATTAAGTCCACATTAACATTATGTAAATAAAAATTACTTTTTGAAGTCATCTTAACACTCACATTTCCATTATAAGTTGTAACAGCTTAGCAAAATATGTGACTCAAATTTTCTATTGGAGTTCTTTTCACTATGTATGTATTTATTGTTCTGAGTACTTTATACCATACTGTCACATTAATATTTAAACAGCACCTATATAATGCAAAGGTAAATGACCTACAGATACCTCGAAGCATCTATCAGCATTATCACGTTTACAGATACTTATGACAAACATTACCGTTAAAGTCAGACAAACGACTTTGCCCAACTAATTAATGCCCTATTTACAGAGCATTACTAGGTATTAAGAGATGTCAGGTGTAATTATGGGCGTTAGGATAACGTGGTGAGATCTTGTCACGTTTATTTATTAGTGCATAAGTAAATGCAGTATTTTTTAAATTATTCTAAACTACATATCACGGACAAATCAGGTTGCTACTGATTATAAGCAGTTAACCACCGTCAAGTATTCAAAATGCCGCCATAGTTTATTCGAGATTTTTCGGTGGTTCTTATCAAACCATTTCTCACAGATTAGGATTTAGATTAGGGGGCATGTCTATCCGCACAGTGTTTAATGAAAGGACAGTCAACCCTTTCTGCAATCATCGCCAGGACGATGTTACTACTGGCTCGCACCCTGTGTACCAGAGACGCGGCACGCTTGCGCATGGTCGCGTGGAAGCAATCCACACGAGCTTGCGCAAACATACCTGAGGCACTGCAGTAGCGAGGCAGCCTCAACATCGCCCTGAACGAGTTGTTAAACTGGACGCGAAGAGAATTATACGCCGAGCGTGTATACCTCGCCCACAGGCTGCACGTGTAGAGGGAGGTGCAATAAGCCCGAAAGAGAGTAAGTTTTACCTCCCTCGAGCTACGCGCAAACCTGCGCGCCAGGATATTCGCACGCACAGACAATGCTCTTCGCTCGCGCTCGATGTCTGCATTGTCCTTGAGGTCGGTTGTTAATATATGCCCTAAATACCTAAATATTTGCACCCTTTCTAGAGGAATCCCGTTCAGATATACGGGTGGCACGTTTTAGGGACGTTTTGTCCCGGCTTCAAAGACCATGCACACACTTTTGGCAACATTATATTTTAGTCCATGTGCCACGGCATATTCTTCACAAATCCGCAACAATTTTCGTAGGCCACAAACCGACGCGCTCAGCAACACCATGTCGTCTGCATAACTCAGGTTATTTACACTTATTCCATTGATGTGACATCCGACATGCTGAGTGCTGAGCGCTACGATTAAGGCCAATGCCTATATACAGGTTAAACAGGGAGGGAGAGGTCAGCCCCCCCTGCCACACCCCACACTCCAATCGGTATGGGTCCGACATTGTACCTGCCCATTTGACGCTATTGACCTGGATCAAGTACCAGTATTTAAAAATACTGGTTAATTCCGGTGGCAAGTCAATGTTCCTAAGCTTACTCCATAGAATGTCATAAGAGACCAGGTCAAAAGCCTTGGACAGGTCAAGGAAACAGGCGTGCACGGGAGTACTTCGATCAGTATAGTGCCTGACGACATGCTTGAGACACAGTATTGCACTCTTAGTAGACAGTTTGCGCCTAAACCCAAACTGATTATCGTGCAATACAATGTACTTATTTAACTGTGCGTCAAGCAAGCCGTCAAACACTTCAGCTACAATTGTTGCTAAACATATCGGCCTATAGTTATTAATGTTCGCTAAATCGCCAGTTTTATTTTTAACTATAGGCACAACAACAGTTCTCATCATGTCCATTGGTAGATAAGAGTGGCTCACACATACGGAATAGAACATCGCCAGTATTCGCGATATATGTGGCCCAGCATGAACCAAATGCTCGATGCTAAGGCCATCGTGACCAGGCGATTTGCCTCTCGCTATAGATTTGATTATTTTAACTATATCACCAGAACTAAATTTAGTCGCCGCAGTCCCAACAGGTATCTCATCATCGATCTATTGTAAATTGTAAAACACAATCCAAAATTTCATCGTACTGACGGGACTAGAACCCGCACCCCCTGGATAACACGTGCAGGTGCTCTCCCAATTAAGCCACGGTTGGATCTATCGATACGACGAAATTATTAGGTTGTATTTTTAACCCAATTATGCATTGGTGGCGCCAACTATTATATTGTATTACGGATCAGATAGTTATCTAAAACTTATTCAGGTACCGATTAAAACTAGGCCTTTATGGATTCTTAGAGTAGAAGCCTAAATAACCAGGATCATTTTGTTATGCTGGGCGCGCTAATATAATAGGATATTACACCCATTTTTGAACAGTGTCTCAATTAGATTCTATAGTGCTAATGAACCACTAAAAACATCACAAAATTTTTATTTAATCGTCAAGTGCTATAAAAAACGCATTTAAATTTTGCAATTTCAAATTACGCGCGTAATTTGTTGAAATCGCTGGACGCAGTGGACGCCATATTGCTCTGAGGTCATGACGTCAGTTGGCTGTGTAAACAAATGCATGCATATGATAGTTGACAGTTGATACTTCTATGTTTTCATAGCCGTATGACGTAATAATATGGCGACTGTCGCCAGTAGTCGCCATATTATTTAATGGTGTTATGAAACAGATTAAATAAACTGGCCAAGTGCAAGTCGGACTCGCACTAGTAGGTTTCCGTAACACAGTAGAGTATTCTATAACTATGATTTTTCGCAACTACAAAAATAACTTTGTTTTTCATAGTTATTGTATGAAAAGTTATACTTGCGGTCGCTATATCTCAAAAACTGCTGACTGTATCTCGTTCAAACCAATTTTCGTTGAAAAAATATATTCTGTAGATCTCAATAGAAACCTATTGAGATCTACAGAATATATTTTTTCTAGATTTTTCACTCCCTTACTTTAAAAGTTAGAGGGAGGGGGGACACACATTTTACCACTTTAGACGCGCCTATCTTTTCAATGATTGAATTTGAGAAAAAATGATTTTAGGAACCTCAATGTCATTTTTAAAGACCTATCCATAGACGTATAGGTATAGGTTTGAACAAACATTTTTTTTTTGTTTCAGTTCCATGTATAGGATGTTAAACCCTTAAACTTTTATGTTTTTTATTTTTGTATAAAAATCGGAAAGCGGTTTATAGAATACATCCACCTACTAAGTTTCAATTCTGTAGTCTTAATAGTTTCGGAATAAAATGGCTGTGACATACGGACGGACAGACAGACAGACATGGCGAATCTATAAGGGTTCCGTTTTTTGCCATTCGGCTACGGAACCCTAAAAAGATGAAACCTTTGAATTGAATTTTAAAATTTAGTTTTCTTTTTATGAACTATAACTAACATTTTTCTTTACGGCTTTTTGCCTAAGCTATCTCAATAATATTGTTTTTCTCATGTAGAGTAAAATACCCTATTAAGAAAAATTTGTTTAACTTTGATCAGTCCTTCTACTACGGGCCGCACACAGCCCTAACGTGTTCACCATCTTCGACCACATCATCGCTTACCACCAGACGAGTTAGAGGTCAACGTCCTATAAAAACAATTCTAGTACAGATATAAAACTATTATACATTTGTGTACCTACATACTTTAGTAACAAGATCACTATCGTATGACATACCATTTTACAGAATGATCGGTAATACTTCACTATGATAAAATACATGTATACCTAAATTAGTTTAGTGAATAGCGGGGTGCGTGGAGCAAAGGGGATGCACGTGTGAGGAATTCTACTCAGTATAGCTCGCACTATGTGCTGACATATTTGCGTATCACCTGTCGATTTACGTGTCATGTGCTATGGCATAATCTAGGTATATATATTATCTATTGTTATGACTTTAATTTAAGTTGTAGTGAGTTATTTCTATGGTACAATCTAGGTATTTCTAATTAGTGTAATGACTTTCATTTTAGAATAAAGAGGGTCGACTTCCGACTGTGTGTTTTTATCCTTGAGTATTTAACTGTAACAGCTATTAGTAGGTCTAAGTTTGTGTCTGTAATTATTTATGGGCCCTACCCGCTGCCGACAGCAATTTAGGGTTAGGTTTTTTATAAGGTTTTATGGTTTTGTAGTGTATCTTGTATATTATTTTGATCGTTAATTATTTTGAAAGAAAAAAGGTATTTTTAAGTATGATTCATCAATAAATACTTGTAAGCCATTGAGCCGGTAATGTCCCTCAATGATGTAAGCCTAACTTTGGCTACAAGTGTTTGGACAAGTTCACGTAGCGCTACGAATCGAACTCAATACCTAATGCTTAAAATTATCATTTTACAACAATTTAACAAATACTGGTGATACGTGAGTCCGGGTGTCTCAGCAGACAGACGTCGGCGAACTTTGGCCGGTGTCGCTCGCGTGACAACCCTGTGATCAGGCCAATATAGCCTGCAACTTTCATCATACTCTCCAATCACACTAAAATGTGTTTTAGCATGTAGTGAAAAGGTTCATTATAGCTTGAGGTATTAATTCTTATATTAATGCCATAATAAAGTCTTGTATTTTTCATAGGTTTTCGACTGGACAGTGGTGATAAAATAAGAGATTTATTATTCCCGCTTGCTTGAGTAAATGCCAAGTAGAATCATTACTGTCCATAACAATGTTATTGAGTAGAAATCTATGGCTTTAAATAGTACGTATTTTTTTATATATTTAAGCTAGCGTTAGACCTCTTATCTCACCTACTGGCAAGTGACGATGGTAGTACGCTAGGCCTAGAGTGAATTTTCCTTGCTCCTTCGTTAATCTATCATTGTCCGCTCGTAATTGATTTTTCTAATAACTTAAATCAATTGAATAAATGTTACCAAATGTTTTACTAGATTCTAAAATTGTCTAAGATTATGTATATTTTATGCCAAGGTATCTTGTAAACGTTTGGCGTATGGCGTCATCGATAATTATGTCATTGAATGCCGATGACGGCAAGGCGTTACGTCGCGTGCCGAGCGATCCTACGCTACGGATGCCAGATATTCGAGATATGCTCCTACTGGAATTCGTGGTATTGAAAGCCTCTATAGCGGCTTCATAGTATGGTATAATTAAAGTAGCTATATTAATTAAAAGTCCCTGTGATCAAAGATAAACTCAAAGTTTCACTGAGTCGTTAGTGTTTATTTTTTTGTAACCACTAATAACATAAATACTTTTTACATTTGGTTCGCAAAGTAACGTTTAAATATTTCATAATATTACTTTAATACTTCATGCACACACTTAAATTATCTACGTACATACTTCATTATTGCTGATATATCCGGCAGACTTTGAGAAATCTGTCCAATGTTAATAAGGTAAAAATAAACAGAATACTCGTATGTATCTAGTTGTATTTTTTTTAAGTTATTTTCGTGATTATTTTGGAGACTCATCGTTTCTATGTGAACAGGATATAACATAATGTATCTTAGATATTTATTTCAAGTATGTTTAAGCCTACGAATACATTATTAATTATTAATATGTAGGTTCAAAAGAGCGTTGGAAAATAGAAAATACAATCATAAAGAATAGGAAGATCCTAATCATTGTGATATGACTGATTCACAAAAGGTTTGACGAATGTAATCATTTTCAGTTGTACGACTGTATTGAAATTGTGCTGATAACTTACTTATAATCTTCAAATTTCGTTGTGTTAATACACCACTCACAACACCTGTTAAAAATAAATTTTTATCAAATAATAAACTACCTTTGACTTTGTATAGTTACACAATATTAATTATAATTCTTATATGGTTCTTCACAGAACACACGTTTTTAGGGTTCCGTACCCAAAGGGTAAAACGGGACCCGTTTACTAAGACTCCGCTGTCCGTCTGTCCGTCTGTCTGTCTGTCTGTCTGTCTGTCTGTCCGGCTGTCACCAGGCTATAGCTCATTAACCGTGATAGTTAGACAGTTGAAATTTTCACAGATGGTGTATTTCTGTTGCCGCTAGAACAACAAATAGTAAAAATAAAATAAAGTTAAAAATTAAAGGGGGTCCCCATACAAAAAACGTGTTTTTAAACGCCATCTATCTAATTAGTTTCGGCAAAATGACATAGATGGCGCTAGTAAACGAGCCGCCCCGTCTTTCTAGATCGCGACCAAACCAAATTTTCTTGGTAATATCAATTAATCAAATATATGAGGTTGAAACTCTGTTATGTTTCGTATTGTACGGAACCCTCCCTAAGTGTGCGATAAGAGACACGATGCTGACTCGCACTTGGCCAGTTTTTTTTAAATAATACATGTTAAAGTTATTATTATAAAAACAATCAATTAAGTTCAGATCAATATTACATAAAATTGTACATCTTGGCAAACGTATTTCTATGCTACAGTATATTTAAAGTACCAAGCTAAGCGTGTTCGACATCTTCGACCACATCATCACTTACCACTAGGCGAGACATTAGTCCCAACTTTAGCCTATCTATACTAGTCTATACTAATATTATAAAGAGAGAACATTTGTATATTTGTATTTTTGTATTTTTGTATGTTTGTAATGATTTGGCTCAAATTCTACTGGACCGATTTAAAAAATTCTTTCACTAATATATAGAATGGACTTTCGGAATGAAAATAGGCTATATATTATCCCGTTTAAATCAAAGGTACATTCGTGGAGACCTAATTTGCAACCTAAGTCGACTAAAAAACGGTCGAAAAAACACGTTTCTTACGAACGCTGCTCAATTGAAAATAGATAGAAGAATAATTTCTATGCAAGAGTTGTACAACTTAATAAGACCTACAAAAAAGTCCGCGACAGCATATGTCTATCTCTTAAGGTTGACTCACATTAACCATTTTAATCTTTAATTTTTTGTTAAAAAATATTACATAACTTCCAAGGCTATTTTCAAGTATATAATATTAATCCTTATCCAAATAATTACGTTAATTAGCTTGGCCATATATTATAGATTAAAATTGTCCTTTACAGTATATAATTCAAATGAAAACTCTAGAAGATATCACGAATTTCACATACACGCGTCGCAAAATTAATAAAATATTTGCAGTGTAACCACAGATTAGTTCATAGTTACTACGAAAATATTAATAAAAGCTTAGCTTTTCTGTAGATCCCCACCGATCACAATCAAGTTGAAGTCAATATAGTATATGATCTTTTGTATAAAATAATAATGATCTATATACCGATAATTTATCGAGATGTGATAAGTATCTCCAGAGATATGACGATAAACGTCTCAAACTTGCTACTGAAGTTGACTCGCGGGGCATTGAAGTCGGTTGTTTTAGTTAAACTATCTTAATTATTGGTAGATTTAATGATCCCACTACCTCTGTACGAAAACCCATGATTCATGAATGCACATAAACTTTCATTGGTAGGTATAGCTAGGATTAGAACCAACGACCGTCGGGTCAGAATCAGGGTAACTATCCTTTACGCCAAAGGGCCGTCCAATATCACTACGTAAGTATTATAAAACAAAGTCCATCACTGCGTCTGTCTGTCTGTTCGCAATAATTTCAATAGCTACTGAACGGATTATCATGCGGTTTTTACCAATAGCCAGAGTGTTTATGAGGAAGGTTTTGTGTATATTGGTTGAAATATGATGATGATTGTTAAATATGTTAAAATTTTATATTCGATGCAACAAACTGATGCAAATTTTGTAGGCATAATATGTTCTACCCGTGCGAAGCCGGGGCGGGCTGCTAGTCAGATATAAAAACACTTATTTTATGCTTCCTAACACACCAGATATGTATAGAGGTTTATACTTATTGCTTTAATTTAAGCATTTCTAAGTATCATACATGTGCAAAGTTTAGGTACCAACTGTAAAGTGTCCTCCACATGAATATGCATTGGGCAGCGCTAGGAGTTGGTCTGAATTAATAATTAAGAGCGAAAGCAGGCTTAAGAGCTCACTCGAGGCTTCTGCCCAGGATTGTCTGTGACGTCTCTGTTTATTTTTACTCCTGCTGTGTGCTACGATGCTGGTGGTAGTTTGAATTTGTGATGTTTTTAGATTTTGCGTTTTTTTTTTGTGAGATATAGTAGAAAAGTAAAATTGTAGGAATTCTTGTTGATATTGATAATTGACACTAAATTTTGCAATAAAGGTACATGAAATATAATTTTTTTTATATCATAATATTGTCTAGCGTTTGACCACTATCTCGCCTGGTGTAAACGATTATGTGGTTGCAGATGTAAGCAGGCTAGAATAGAATACTCGACTCTATATGGCTGTGTGCTGCTGAAACACCGTGAGGTTATGGCGGCAGATTTTCTCCTTGATGGTGGTAAGATACTTTTTAGTAGCAAGTCAGGCAGGACATCCATATAATATCTACCACCTGTGGACGAATACCCTTGCTAGGATTTGAACCGGCAACCTCTCACTTAGAAGTCAAGTCTTAATCTATTATTTAAGCCAACGGAGCTCTCAAATACTCACATTATATTCTCTTACAAATTCATTCAGTTCCGATGACAATGAATTTTTGTAATAAGCATGATCTTGACCCAGGGTTGGCTCCAGACGAAGGAACTTCTCAACGGTCGACAATGCAGATAGGAAATGTTGTATAATATGGATTCAATTTAGGTTCATCACATCATCGTTACAGCATGTATTTGTCCACTACAGAAATAGGCCTCTCGTATAGCAGGCTGCTGAGCTCGATCTTCAATTGTTCTTTTCCCACCGCTATAAGCCACCCTGCGAATTTCTTCACTCTACCTAGTTGGAGAGCGCCCTACACTGCGTTTGCCGAGGCGTGGTCTCCACTCTAGAACACACTTACTGCAATGGTAATCGGTTCTGCGGCATATGTATAAGTGGCAATTATGGTTCCCAATAATTCTAAAATCTACCATAGCTAAATAAAACCTTTATGTTTAAAAATGTTTTTAATGTAAGTATTTGTTTTCACATAAGTATGGATATTTTTTATTAAAACAAGCTGATATATTCCTCTAAAAGACGAGAAAAAGTACTTAAGAGTAAAGCTTCTTCCTTTATCCTTTAAGACTTAGTAGGAGCAAAAAACCTAAGCCCGTTCTAAAGCTATGCAAATGTACAAAGGTCTTGAGGGTCGAAAGGGCAGAGACAAGAGGGGTGAGGGGTGGGGGAGACTGGACAAGGGACAAGAAACAAAATGCCATCGCTTTGTACCCTGCAGTAATCCTTTAATAGCAATCGAGACGAGAGAGACTGCAGCTTAAACAATACTATGAGGTAGGTTTCTTTTTGAGGAAAGCTATTTTTATTTGAGTTTGCTTATGTTCTTTGGAATTTAAGCTGTTTAGTAGATTTCAATTGCAGAACGGGAAAATAATAAAAATAAGGAAGGGAAATATAAATTACGTCTTGCGGAATATTATTTAAGAATAATCATTTAAACATGTTTAAAGGTGCGAGATTCATGCCCGATGAACTATGTAGGTAAAAATAATAATGAGTTTTTTGTATACACATATTAAGTTCATTGAGTTATAAATTTCTTATATTTCATAAACGTTTGCATAGCATTTTATAAGTTCATAATTATATAGAATTATACTAAAATGTAGTTTTAAACATAACTTTAAATATTTTACATGCCGTAATAATGATTGCTGCAGCCCGGTAATTATTTCGAAAGAATCCCATTGATTTTCAATATATATATAGATATAACGAAAAAAACTGCTCAACGGATGTCGGCGATATGAAAAATGAAAAGTACATTGTATAAAAATGACAGTTGAGTATCAATAGATTTTATTTTATTTTATTTATTTATGCAAACCATATAAAAGTGTCCTTATTATAACTATACTATTTACATGGACCCTGTAACTAGGGTCTGGCATTTATAATAAACCTTGACATAACAGGTTTATCAGGTATCTAAGTAATAAGTAAGTATATAAATATTAAAAGATAGTGTACATATTAACTTCTATTGCTTAGTTAGATTACTTAATACTAATTAGGAACTACTTTTCAGAACTAAACATGACATTTACTTATTATTTAGTACTTATTAGTTAAGTATCTAATTTACAATGCTCCCTTAAATAGAGATGCGAACATATTATATTTATTTGTTTAGGTATGTTATTTTACATTATCGTTAAGAAATCGTCTATAGTGTAGTATGATTTTAGGGTTAGAATTTTTTTTTAGTTTATTTCTAAAGGATGTATGTTTGGTTTCATTGTTTATGTCTGTGGTTATTTTGTAATAAAGTTTTATTATCATATATTATGGGCCTTTTCTTACAATTTCTAGCTTGGGTTCTGACAATCTAAGAAGATGATTTCTTCGAGGGTTTTTATCATATTCGAATAATAGTGGATGTTTTTTACAAGCTTTTATTTAACTTGCAATGTATGTATGTATGTATGTATGTATGTATGTATTTATGTCACTATGTATGTTCGGGTGGAATCTTGGAAGATAAATTAGACCCACTTCCCGATGTCCGATTGAACTCAAATTTGGTGTACTTATGTATCTTTGGTGACAATACAATAATATGGTACCATGGAGCTGGTCTGATGATGGAGACGGAAGGTGGCCACGGTATCTCTGTGATAAAACAACATAACCCCACCGAGTTTGGGCTCGAATGATTTGTCTTGAAGAGAACTTTACGCCTAGATGATATCCAGGGTCTGATGATAAAGCTGGAAGGTGGCCACGGCATCTCTGTGATAAATCAACATAATAATACCGAGTTTGAGCTCGATTGATTCGTCTTGAAGATAACTTTTCACTTCGATGATATCCAGGGTCTGATGATGAAGCTGGAAGGTGGCCACGGCATCTCTGTGATAAAACAACATAACCCTACCGAGTTTGGGCTCGATTGATTCGTCTTGAAGATAACTTTTCACCTAGATGATATCCAGGGTCTGATGATGAACCCGGAAGGTGGCCACGGCATCTCTGTGATAAGTCAACATAACCCTACTGAGTTTGGGCTCGTTGATTCGTCTTGAAGATAACTTTTCACCTAGATGATATACAGGGTCTGATGATGACGCTGGAAGGTGGCCACGGCATCTCTGTGATAAATCAACGTAACTTTACCGAGTTTGGGCTCGATTGATTCGTCTTGAAGAGAACTTTACACCTAGATGATATTTAGCGACTGGTGATGAAGCTGGAAGGTGGCCACGGCATCTCTGTGATAAAATAACATAACCCCAGTGAATTTGGGCTCAAATGATTCGTCTTGAGGAGCACTTTACACTTAAATGATAGCAAGGATCTGATGATGAAGCTGTAAGGTGGCCATGGCATTTCTAAAGCAACATTGCCGCACCGAGTCGATTGATTTTCCTTGAAGAGCACTATATATAGATATAGATATAAGAATATTTTAAAACATCATGCCTTCTCTTAAATACTTAGGTAGTAGGTAGGAAGTCGGTATTTATACCTACCTACTAAAAAGTTAGAAAATAAATTATAAGTAAAAAATATTTTTAAAAACAAGCTTATATCTGGGACAATGAACTAAAATGTTAAAAATAAATTCTAGTAAGTATTTGGCGTGTAGGTACTTACCAATATTTTTAAAAGCTTGAGGCACTGAAGTATAGTAATTCAGGCTAGGTGCCTGAAAAACGGGTAGTGCTTCAAGCTTTTAAGAATATAGGTAAGTACCTACACGCCAAATACTTACTAGAATTTATTTTTAACATTTTAGTTCATTGTCCCAGATAAAAACTTGTTTTTAAAAATATTTTTTATTTATAATTTATTTACGAAGATTGCTGCTTCTAGTATGTAAATACATGGTAGTGTTAATATATTATTATCGATAAAGAAGGGTCTGCAACTGGTACGTTGTCGGATGTTGTATACTATGCGCATGCATTTCTCCTGCATAATAAACAATTGGTCGGCATCAGTACTGTTTCCCCATAATATTACTCCATATCTTAGCCACGAAAATGCGTATGGATAATATGCTGCTAAAGTTGTATTTATGTTACTAGTGTTTATTTTTAATATTGTTAGGGCATATATATGAATTGAGATAATTTGGTTTTGATTTTTGAAATGTGTATTTTCCAGCTAAGGATGCACCTTACCTGCTATCTATATTTATTCCTAACAGGTTGTTGTTCTTCACTTGTACTATATATGATACTATGATTTGGATACTAGTATTTCCTTTAAATATTTATGTATTTTATCCGCCACAAATGTTCCGTGAAGCCTTACTAGTTAGTGTTGTATAATTTACGAGCTTGTCACAGATTAGCCAGCAGTAGTAGAGTCCCCACGCACTATATCATATGGTGAACATAACTCATACGCACGCGTTATTTATCATTTCTTTGTCCACCCCAGAGATTTATTCACACACGTGACCTGAGATTGAAGAAACGGAAGATGCGTTACAATCGAGAAGAGGTTGAACTCTGGAATACAGAATCCTTTGCAATTTCATCTAAAGGTTAAATTTTTATATATAATATATGTATATATTTTTTTTCTAATTCTTATTACTATACTAGTTACATAAAATTGATTTATGCAAACTTTTGTGTACACAAAGTTGTATATCTTTAAAATGTATTTTTTCGACGTGTATTTTATTACGAATAAATGACTATTGAATAGTGAAAATTAATCAAAAATAAATTGTTCACCGGATTAATGTTTTTTAACCATTACAGTATAAAATCAGCCTAGACCTTAAACCATTGTTGGCCATGGCTCTCCTAAGACACGCCACTTAGTCCGTTCTTCTGCTCTTGTTTTAACCGACTCATTAATTCCTTTCCGTTTGGTTCAAATGTAATTTTCTGAGAAGAGATATGATGAGTACCTTTAGAGATAAGGAGATATATACGCCTCAAACTTTATACTGAAAATGAATAGCGCGGCGTTTTAAGTCGTTTTTTTCGTTTTGTAAACGAGCTTAAATTATTCTAGTACCTTTGTATATGAAAAATAAAGTACAATATACAATATATAAAACAATATACAATATACAATATACAATATACAAAATCAAATACATATAATTTCTTACTTATTATTTATTTTGGAATCACGCGGCCACATCAATCGAACCCAACTAAATGTACCGATGTGCGCCAACGTTGCGGACTATCTACCCGCACGAAGCGCTTCGCGTTATCGTATATTATACATACTGCTAAGAAATGGTTTTTTTTTATCGCTGTGTGTGTTTCACCATAATACACTTCCCAGAGTCTTCAGATCGTACACATAATATTCTTGGCAAGCATGGTACATCGTCGATCGCATCGTCATCCGTCACTTAACATCGGGTAACTTAGTGAGTGGCCAAAGGCTAGCCTATCTGGAATAAATAATAAATAAGTTTTTTTTTTAAGAACTGAATGATATTTTTCTCCAAATAACGTATCTTCCTGTTAGTTCATCTATGTACTAGTGAGGGCAAGGGCGTGATATGAGGACGATGCGAGTTATTTATGGACTCGTTTGTCTCTAGAGCTAATTTGGCGGTAGCTGGCTATTTATAGGTTTAGATTGAAATAAGATATAGTGGCTATATATAGTGGATAAGATGTAGGTGCGCAGTTGGAGAGGCCTATGTCCAGCAGTGGACTAGTATAGACTGATGATTTATTTATTTATTTATTTGCTTATTTATACATTCGCACACAAAAAAAAAATTGTACACGGAGGACTTAATGCTAGAATAGCATGTTTTACTAGTCATCCTGGAGGTGCACAAAAAATGGTGGCGGCGCAGTAAATTAGAACAAAGAAAAGCAAATTATTCCAAAAATGTATATATCATATTTTAAAATAATTAATACATTTATATTATAGATATATATACGAATAAATTAATGATGATGGTGATGATGAAGATATAGTATCTACAATACTGCAAACCTGAAGGAGCTACAAATTATTTATTTAGCGTAGAGCAGCGGTTTTACCGCATAATTCTGAATACATAAATGTAAAATACTAAAAATTAAAACCACCCCCGACTGATCTATGCCATCTTTTCACTGAGCCCAAACTCAATATCTCTGCTGTTAGTGGGTGAGGAGTTGAGTATTTTGCAGATTCCAGAATATGTCCCAGCAACAAGTCAATACTAAGTACCATGTTCTTACAATATCAGTGAAGTAAAAGGATTCTGAATTTCGAATTGATCAGACTTATGAAAGTTGATTTCGTAGCGTTATCAACTAAAAAATAGCTCATTACTTATAAAACGGCTGAAAGGATTTTCGTGAATCAAAGCTAAGGACACGCCACTCGCAATTAAACATCTATTAAAAAAACTAAATCAGTCCATACGTTTAGGCGCACGATGCCACAGACAGAGTCACACACAGACAGACACACACATACACACCTCAATCTTATAACACCCCTTTTTTGAGACTGGGGTTAAAAACATTAAAATGAAAGAAATAAGGGATGCTGCAGCTTTGTAAGTTGTAAAGCGTCATATTGTTTATTCTAATAAATATGATCACACAAGATATACACCAGATGCATAAACACAATTATCCTACTATACTGTGCCAATACAGATATAATAAGTGTATTCCACAAGTGAACAATACAATGTTTCACAAAAGCGCTGTCATATCTGGAATTAAAATGTTTAATCATTTACCAGTAGATATTAAAGCATTAAATGAATTTGTTCAGGATCAAGCTAAAACAGTGGTTGATTAAGAAATCATTCTACAACCTGAACGAATATTTTGATAAGACCTAGCTTTTTAATGTTTTTTGTATACATAAGTAAAGTTCGTTAAAATATTTTTAAGTAACTGGCAATAAATATTAATAATAAACTGGCTAAGTGCAAGTAGGACTCGCACACGTAGGGTTCCTATTGAACAAAATTTGCCGGAAAAATTAAATATCTACATAGTTTTAACATCGATATATATAAATACTGTGTCAATACTAAACGTGCTTATTTACTACAACGCCATCTAACGAATGTCGAACGAACTTCTAACACCCACCATGTGAACGTTAACACAAAGGTCAGTGACCTTCTTGTTGGTTACCATCGTTCATAGATGGCGCTATAGTAAAAACACGTTTTTTGTATGGGGATCCCCTTTAATTTTTAACTTTGTTATGTTTTTAGTATTTGTTGTTATAGCGGCAACAGAAATACATCATCTGTGAAAATTTCAACCGTCTAACTATCACGGTTCATGAGATGGTGAAAGACGGACAGACAGACAGACAGACAGACAGACAGACAGATGGACAGCGGAGTCTCAGTAATAGGGTTCCTTTGGTACCCTTTGGGTTCGGAACCCTAAAAATTGTGGTATAAAAAAAAGTTATATTGTATACTTAATACCTACGTATAATTTAGTTTTATAGTTATGTTACCCTACGCAATTATTGTATGTTCGAAAAGAACAAACTGTTGATACTACATAATTTTAACACCTTTTTGTAAACACAGTTGTGAACAATATATATTATTCTTATTCGAAAAAAAATATATTATAGATTCGAAAGTTTGAATGAATAGATGAATGGATGTTTGTTACTCTTTCACTCAAAAACCACTGAGCTGAGCGTGTTTGGATAAAAATTGCCTTACAAATAGAATAGAGTATAACCAGGATCAACACATGGGATACTTTTTAGGGCGGACGAAGCTGCGGGTCGCATTTAGTTAATAATATCTCAAAATCAGTAAGCATCATTTTCCCCTTACAAAAAACCTAACAAATATTTGTAAGTATCCCTTCCGCAATCCCAAAACTTCTCTATTAATTAAATCTATTAGAACATCCGAGTTCGCGTTGTAATTTAATACTTTGTCGATTCCGGCTTGAATTCTCCTAACTAATTAGCTGATATGAAGGCACAAGTTTGTTGTTAATAAGCGAAGTTTTGTATAAAACGTCTTTTTGAAACTCGGCCGTTTGATGAGAAAAGCCTCGTGATGAATATATTGTAGGTAAGTAGATATAAGTATATTTATGGAAATATATTTAGGGAGTTTCAGGAAAGTTTTATGTATTGCCTTTGTGCGTTAAATAGGTTTGATTCATACTACACCGTGCCGGCTCGTAAAATTACGGTAATGCCGAATAGCGGGTGTCTTAGTATCTGTTATAGGTCTGCGTTATCGCTTATCAACATCATCATCATCATTAACAGCCAGTATTCGTCCACTGCTGGACATAGGCCTCTCCTATAGCACGCTACTAAGCTCGATCTTCAGCTATTTGTTTCCAACCGCTGCTAGCCAGCTTGCGTATATCATCGCTCCACCTAGCTGGAGGGCGTCCTACGCTTCGTTTCCCGAGCCGTGGTCTCCACTCTAGAACTCTACCCCAACGGTTATTGGTTCTATGACAGATGTGACCAGTCCACTGCCACTTCAGTTTGCTAATCTTTTGAGCTATGTCGATAACCTTGGTTCTCTGTTGGATGACTTCATTTTGAATTCGATCTATCAGAAATACTCCGAGCTTAGCCCTTTCCATAGCTGGCTGAGCGACTGTTAATTTATCATTAGGCTCGTTTCTCATTTGTCCTGTAACTTTTAAATAAAAGAAATCACCAATCTGATAAAATAAAATAAAAAACACATACTTCAACTATCAAATCTCGTACATAAATTCTCATATCCCTATATAAGATAAGCCGTGTTCACACGAGATATCTCGAAGTGTCCGAGGGTGACCCGTGGGATGGGTATAAATCATAGCCCCGTGCCCCGGGGTAAAACCTCCTGTCTTAATATACTACGAAAAAAGTAACCCGATACTTCACCGGACGACGAAATACACTTACCTTTCTTGTACTTTTCGCCTTATGTGTTTAAAAATAACTACCAATGATACGTGATTCAATCGACAGCTAAGAATCAATAAGTTTGTGAGAAGCTAATTGTATTGAACTTGATGAGTGTGCCTGAGTGATTCTCATAATAAGTGAAAGTAACTTTTATACTATTGTGTGATACGGAATATAATAATGCTTTTTGAGGAAAGGGTATCTTTTTATTGTGGTACCGATGTCTTTTTTTAGGCACATAGATAGTAATCTCTCTAACTATAATAACCAATGAATCTATGAAGATAGATTAAAATATATAAGATGTCTTATCATCTCATTCATATCGTTGGTTTAATTTTCAAAAATCAACTTGCCTTTAATCGTCACAAAAAAGGAGGAGGTTACGTTTGTAACCTTAAATCCCCGTTATTTATGAACCAATTTGGAATATTCTAGTATACTTCCCGTTTGGTCCCATTGTAATTTAATAGAAATCTGATGAGTATCTACAGAGGCATAAGATCTCAAACAAATAATGAAGATAGTTTAAAAACTAAAACAATCGACTTCCATGCCCCGCGAGTCAGTTTTAGTAGCATGTTTGAAACGTTTATCGTCATATCTCTAGAGATACTTATCAGATTTCAATGAAATGACAATGGGACCACCTCAGAAAGATCTACGTACCCTTGTACCCTACGGTTTAAAAAAAATATTTAAATCGGGTCATAATTGACGGAGTAATCGCGAAGCGTAACATACATACAAAAAAACCATACAGAAAATAATTTTTCAAATCGGTTTAGATTTGACGGAGTTCTGAGGCAACAAACATAAAAAAATACAATCGAATTGAGAACCTACTCCTTTTTTGTGAAGTCGGTTAACAATGACTAGCATAGCATTTGAAGTCAGTTTTTTTCGTTTTGTAAACGATCTTAAATTACATTTTTAGATCTGAGTATTTTTTATTTTACTTATAAATCTAAATAATAAAGCAAAGTCCAACAATATTTGAATTAGTAAACCTGTAAAATTTGGTATAAAATTAGGTAAAATCTCGGAATTTACTTTCGAGCTCAATCAGTCTCATAACCAATAATTAACTATTCTATATATAGGTAATATTTTGTATGGTTAGTAAATGGGTGGGGATCGAATTCACGACCTTCTAGATCGCCAGGCCGACACCATAGCTATTTGGCTATTGCCTTATTAGTTTATTTTGTCACAGCTAATCTCTGAAACAACCGATCCGACAAAACAAAATTCAATTATATTTATAATAGACCGTCAGGATGGACACAAACTATATACTATCCTGTTGAAATAATGTATTTTTATATAGACCTATTTTATGTTTTATTTTACATCCATTTCGTACGTAGAAAATAAAAAAAATCACAAGTAATCGCGTAAATAAACTGCAGCAGAATAACAGCCGAGATTAAGATTTACTCCATAATCATTCTCTAGCCGCTGCAGTAAAGTAATTATTACTGAATGGATTGAAATCAATCTAGAACATTCCAGCCTACTGCTAAAAAAATGTGGCCACAATCCTTTAGCTGTTCTGAGGCACGTTTGCGACCAGACGCGACAATAAATCAAGCCTCGAGGAAATTGCCGACTGGGGTACGGAGGTACAATACGATGAAGATACAGTAAGGAATATACCTCCGTAGCTAGACCAGTTTCAGGTTGTGCATTTTTTTACATCCGAAAGGCTATATTTGTTTGACCACTATCTTGTCTGGGTCGGCTCAGACCGCGAACGGCGCGCACTTATTAAGAGAGTATTACAAAAAAGAAACTTATTTACTACACAAAAAGATACACATTTCATTGAGTTAGTTCAGCGGCTTCAGGCTGCGTCGCGCGTCGTCGAGCTGCCCGCGCGGGGCTGCAGCGGGAAGAAACAATTTAACTGCGTGATAAACAATTGAACTTTATTAACTACACAATAAGATACAAATTGCATTGAGATAATTTGGTGGCATCACGCGTTTCGCTGCGCCGCGCGACGTCGGGCTGCGCCGCGCTGCGCTGCACTGAGCCACGTGACTCTAAATGCATCTCGTCGCGTCTCGTCGCGTCGTAGTGTGAACTGACCCTTAGGGTTAGCGATGATGTAGTCAAAGATGGTGAGCACGCTAAGCCTAGAATACTCCGAGTCGTAAATAAATATTTAATATTAAGTAGGTAAACCGTAACACTTAATGAATGGTGAATATTTTAGTACTAATTAAGTATAACTTGAAAAAAATCATACACCTTTTAGGGTTCCGTACCCAAAGGATACCAACGGAACTTTATTATTGAGACTTCACTGTCCTTACGTACGTTAGTCCATCCGTCCATCCGACCGTCTGTCCCAAGCCTTATATCTTCTGAGCTGTAATACATGATTAGGTACCTACTTGAAATGTTCACAAAGTGTGCTTTATTATTTCCGAAAACATACAGACTAATTAAGAACCTCCTCCTTTTTGGAAGTCGGTTGAAAAACTAAAGTAAAGTTGAAAACTAAAGGGTCCCCAAAAATAAATAAAAGAAATGTGTTTTTTCTGTCGCTTTTAGCTCGATTTTATGAATCATTTTCACAGAGTGTGTATTATATGGAGAACAAATAATAAAATTACACATACAAGAAACGAGATTTTTTTCAGCATATTTTTTTGCTCGCTTGTTTTTTATATCTTATAGGCTAACGTTTCACCACTATCTCGCTTGGTGGTAAGCGACGATGTGGTTGAATATGGTGAACACGGTAGGCCTAGGCCTAGTATTCTATGATGATTACTAATATGACTCTTAAATATTGTGTAGAGTTAAGGAACCTTTTGTGTGCAGTTCTAACTCGTACTTTGCCGGTTCATTTATCTTGATCTGAGAGGTATATTCCTTACTGCATTTGTTGTATACTGCGTTTAGAGCAAGGCAGGGGTAGTGAAGGGACTGAGGGGGAGGAAGTCACTTCCAGCGGGGAGGGGAGACGATTTAATTAAATCTTGCATCGAACTGAAGCCGCCTAACGAACGACCATTGTATTTAAATAATGCGTGTGTCGACTTTTTGTGATCGAATCACGGTACAATAGATAATAATAAGGTGAGGGTTGGAAGCAAAAATTAAAGGTGTATGAAATGTATTAATACTTGTATGTATAAGAGTTTAGATGGTGACAAGTCGAGTATCAATTTACATTTTCTCAGGTGATATAAGCATTATCTCAATGTTTCACCAGACTTGCTACCAAAATGTTAAATCACAATCAAGGGGAAAATCTACCGCGAGAACCTTACGGTGCCATGGTGATCCGGCAGCACAGCACTTGGAAGTCAAAGATTATTCTAGACCTAGCGTGTTAATCATTCTCGACTTTTCGGTTTTGCTCCGACCCATGGGTAGAACTGTATACTATGTACTAAATTGTCCCAGAACTTACCGTGAGACAACACATCTTGTGCTAAAGAAGTCATCCATACTCCTCTGTATCATAGCCGGAGCATCCTTCATGGGCCCTGCCTTGACAGCCCATACGTTGCACCCAACCTTCGTCCATGCGGCTTGCACCGTACTGTTCTAGGCAATACAAATTCTTTTCGGGTCAAAATCGTATATAGCCAGTTTTACCCCACACGGTAGTGCAACACTAGTGTAGAACAAAAACTCATTCACTCACACATAGTCAATACAAACGGTACAAACATTGCATTACATCACATAATGGATAAGTGACTTACCTGCGTAGCGTATGTACTCGTACACTTCCCAATCACTGCTTATATACCTATTCACGAAGGTAGATCAGGACTACCGAAATACAATAAAATAAAATAATTCAAAATTGCGCAAACCGCAGCGACATCATCATCATAATAAGCCGGTGACGCTACTGCCCGTCACCGGCCTGTAGTATTTAGCTACGCCATTATTTTAAAATGGTTATACAGCCATTTGTCGGTCGCTAGAGCCTCGTTCGTTGGTCAGCAGGACGCACTACGGGCAGGTGAGGTTGGCTGGGAGCACTGAGGTGGTATTTGTGCCCATCTACAGCTGCACTTCTGCAGCGACAAAAGTTTGTTTACAAATGGTTCTGATTGGTAGGTGCCACTGAGCGGCGTATGTACGCGAAATTTAAATTGTTGGCGAAAATAGTTGCGGTTTTGTACAGGTCTCCCCTACTATCATTCCGGGGTTACCAATTATCTGTATGTTTTTTATGCGCGTGGGCTTTGATTTTTGTTATGGTAATAAATACCACAAACTTGACGCTGAAAAATATGCCGATTTTTATTATTCTTAAGTAGGTGTGGTTCTTTATTACATTTTATCAATAGGTATCCGACGAGTATCTCCAGACTTCCTCGCTCCTGAAAATTACTCGGGCGGCATGTAAAGTCTGTTTTTCAATTTTTTTCTTTAACGATCTTATAACAAATTTAGATAGATTTGTATTATTTAATTTGTATCTAATCAAGTAAAATGTTCTTCTATACCACTAAGTTTATATGCGTAAAGTTAACGGCTGTGCTTAGTACTTATTCTCCTCAATTGCTCATATTTCATTTAGGGGGTGCTAAATAAGGCTTTTATTACGTAAATAATATCCCCCAAAATATTCTGCTAATTAATATAAGGGCTCGTTTGGGAAGGGGATGAAGCAATGCGGTAGAATTTTAAGCCTTCACCTTGGCATTTTGTATTATGGTGGTATTGTAAGAATTTATTGTTATTGTTTCAAAATATCGAATAAAATATGTAGTAATACTACATTTTACTTTAGTGTAATATGTCTCTAAGTATTCGTTGTTACTAGGCGGTGTTAATAAAATACCTATTCGGTTTTCAAGACTTAAGGGAAAAATTGTCTTTAAGCGAATCGCTTTAAGAGCCTTATAGTGTATCTATTTAGTCCGTGTGTATCCTTACGGCAGAGATAAGTACATACCTAAATGTGACACATAAGTGTGATGTAAAAATGTGAATTACCTATTTCTGCTACAGGCGAGTGGTCAAGTCCTATCACGCAGTCAAAAAACACTAAAAACCTTCGAAAAAGTGCATTACATTCATTAAATTAAATGGGTGTAACAAATAAGTAAACTTAAACTTTAGCTGTGAAATACAAACATTTTTAGGTTGGAATGTTTAGTTTCAGTGAGTTCGTAGGGCATGTAAGACTCAACACCATTCAGCGAAATAACTTGCAAAAATCTGACTATCAAGAATGTTGCATGCCACTGTATCTGTAATAGGTAGACGTCATCGCTGGGGTCGTGCTTGTCCTAGATACTTGATAATTTAAAAACCTATACAATCTGTGCGCCAAATTCTATGCAAATCCGTTCAGCCGTTTTCTCGTGATTAAAAAACAAACATACAAACGTTAATTAGGCAAAATAAAAAGATTACAAAAAAATAATTACAATAATTTTTAGTCTAGTTTCACTTTTTAAGTTACCTTACTTTGGAAATATTTAAAAAATGTGTTTTACTTCAAAAACCAGAATATGTCTTAGTTACATAAATCTTAGCTAAAAACTCACGTCTCTACATCCTAAAAAATGTTGCCTAACATAGTCTCGTCTTTCTATTCTATATCGTATAAAAACTTTATATGTAACAGTCATCAAATATAAGAGCTTCCCCAAACATAGCAACAAAAAATAAATGATTTATGGGCTATACCTACGAATTACCAAAACATATTTGCATAGGTAAGCACAATCTTTGAGCCCTCCAACATGTCCTCTGTTGAATAGTTAATGTGCACTCAAATCACAATAAGAACTGGTTCAAAGGAGGCTCGGCATACAATATGTGGAGGCATTAAAACTGTATGAACCTCTGGAACTCATCAGGGTTGACATATTGACACTCAGCGCTAAAGTTACAGAAAGATATTAAAGTGTAGATAACACTTGCAAGAAACAAAATTAAAGTCTAGTTTATTTCGGTTCTGGCAAGCTAAGATTGAAACAAAATAAATAAATCCTGGTTTTCAATACAACTTATGTCTTAAAATGTATCTTCTAGGCAAAATTGCATCATCATAGATTGCAAAAATCCTTCGAAAGTGCACATTTAATTACGATACATGGGCATTACTGAGGTTAGGTGTTTTTAATAGATATGTATAAACCTTCGAGCATTTACCAATGGAGATGTTAACGTTGTAATCCATAAACATTTTTTTCTGCCGATACTTACGGGGGACGAGGTAAACACGCATTGCACACACACAAATCACTCACTTTAATGATCTCGCACACTAGCATGAAACACGCACACAGTATGAAAAATACAGCGTAGTTATGCACGCTTATATGGCCAAAAATGGCTTTATGGCCAGCAGAGGGGTACGCCTTGCGTTAACATCTCCATTGGTAAATGCTCGAAGGTATAAACAGATAAAGTACAGATTTGAACCACTGTAACTAATCATGGTTGATGCTCAGTGCAAAAGTTAGAGAAATAGAGATTCTTTTATTTTGGTTCTTGCAAGCTAGAACGATTGAAGCGATATCCAAGTCTGGTCTCATGATAGCTTTTTTTCTTAGCTTATAGTGCCCCAATTTAGGGCAAAGGTCTTCTCCATAGTTTTCTAAGTATTTATCCTCAGGGCTATGTCTGTCCATCCAGGCTTTATACGTAAAAGTTTTTACCTACTTAAACTGTTTCTTTATCTTCTTTAATTGCACAGGAATGGCATATACGAGTACATCTATATGAAGTTCATACACAAATATAAAACAAAAACAATCTTAACATATCACCAAAAACAAGATATAGCCTAAGCTACGTTTGTTTAAAGACGTAGAGTTTAAGGCATAAGAAAGACAGAAGATATACGTAAGACGTAAGTCATAGGACAAAAACTAGACTCCGCGGTAGGGTACATTGCCTTGGTGGTCCATTGTAATTTCATCGAGATCTGATAAGTACCTCAAGAGATATGATGATAAACGTCTCAAACTTGCTACTAAAACTGACTCGCACGGCATGGAAGTCGGTTGTTTTAGATTTCTTTTTTTCGACTTTCGACTTTCTTCGTTATTTGAATTAACAAACAGACGACAGATTTTGTATGAAAGTCAATTTAAAAGACGTCTACGCCCTGTCCTCGCCTTACGTCTTTTCTATCTGGCCTGTGCCTTAGGTGACAGACTAACATAAAAATATAAATTTAGGTACCTATTAAATAAGAAAGATAGAATCCTTCAGAATGCAAATCTTAGTAAGGTAACTCGTTAATACAAAACGCTAAGACCCCATAAACCAATCAGACCAAGTAATATATATCAAAAGAGCAATGAATGTGATGCAGTGCATCAGGAACCAGCTGCATCTAGTTTTTTCTGGTTTCCAAGTGGCATCGATCCGCTGCGGTTTCAGCCGCGCCACTTAATGAAATAGAAATTCGCGACCTCTCGAAGACGACCTCCTAACCTTCGCCCGTCCCACTCCTTCCCCGGGCGATGGCCCGTTCAAGTACCGTGCGACAGAGACAAAATATATTTATACAAAGTCAAAGACGAGCGGCGAGTGGGATAGCTGTATTCATTATGAATATAATGCGGTGGCGGTTGTGTCCGTGCGTCTCAACGCGATAACGTGCGTGTGTGTGCCTTCTACGCGCGAATCAATATTTCATCTTTGCGAAGGACGATGCCCAGCTCTAAATGTACACCACCCTACTTATAAATTAATCCTAAGTTTAATTTATTCGCATGCTAAAAATAAATCTCAACTTGGCTACAGTATCCGCATATTGTTTTCCTTTTTATGCGGTATTTTTGTACACAGCGCACTCCATCTAAATAAAAATGCCCAAGGGCTCGACTCCAAAAAAAGTGTGTCATTAGTAGGATCGATGACGAGTGACGGTCTCGCGTTGTGGTTGGTTTGCGGTTAGCAGGGCGTGGCTTGCGGTTATATTTTACGATCTCCCATTGGTCGATCACCTGACCTTTGTGGTTAGTCGTGTGGTTTCTAAGATTTTCACCCTCGGAAAAATATATGGAGGAAAATATATGGCGGGAAAAGCTGTGATTGGTCGGTTGGTAATTTTGCGGTTAACCGCGACACGCTATTCGTTAAGATCGTAATGGGTTGTGATTGTGGCTGCAATTGGAGATTTGTCGCGGGTTTGACGGCTGCGTTACTGGTCGCTGTGGTTTCGAGGGTGTATTTGTTTGGCAGGGCATATCGCTACATATATGCATTATTATGCTAAAAATAAAGGGTGACGCGTTGAAGTCTTTTACAAAGCACTATTTGCTCTAAAACCAATCTATCGCTACCTATCAGAAATAGACACAACATTTGTTGTATTCAAAATAAAATCGCTCTACCAACAAGCGCTTGAACTAAAGCGTCCTACATTCTGTCATAACGTTTATACTACCGAAAGATAGAAGACTCGATGGTTTTCTTCAAAAACGTAAACGCGCCCTCTCTTAGTCCAACGCTGAACTTTCTCGTGACTATTTTTCACAAAACAGTCTCAAGAGCGATCCTTTCCGCTTTCTTCGCCTTCTTAAGAAAGCGCACTCCTTAAGAAAGTTTACAGACACACGTCGAGTTTCACGCACACAATGAAAAGTTGGAGCGTTCCCCCTAAGAAACCTAAAATCCTACATGTTGAAAACGTCGTAACAGCCCTTTCATTGACTAGACATCTTGCCTTGTAGTTCTGCGAAGCTTGTAAGCTTCCTCTTGCAATCCAAAACGACTGAAATCTATTTGGTGTACCCTAAGTCTATCACCTTTTGCTTCTGTGGCAGAATTTTCCCTGAAAGTAAAAACAGCTGTCCCACGCTTAGATATCAATTTGATTATAGACGCTATAGCAATAATATCAGAGTCGATCTTTGTTTGGCCTTAGTACGAGTCTAAAGCAAAAGTTGAGTGTAGAATTTTTGGCACTTTTCCGCGGTTGCAGTGTGGGTGAGTATGTTTACAGGGGGATAAAAAGTGTGCGTCGTCGGTGGCGCTAGTGTGCCGTCGGTTTTGGGATGCGCCGCTAGATGGCGCTAGGTGGTGTTGCGGTTAGAATAAGCGCCGTCTCTTGGAAACTGGAGCGTACGTTTGAAAGGCGAGCGGAAAACGCTTTCAAAAGATTACTGTTCGTGTAAGTGTAGTTGTGGAGTAGATTAGTTTAATTTGAATCGTGCTTCCCTTTGATGTAATATCATTATGTGTAGGTTTATTCAACATAGAAGGTATGAATAAATACACCTTAGAAGCTTATTTTTAAATACTTACCACTGTTATTCGTGTAGCGTAGTAAAGCGACGTCCTAGGCACCTACAGCACTAGGTATAATTTTTTTTTGTAGTAAGTTATTATTATGACTAAAGGCGGGTTTCACCGGTGCCTGATAGCCCTATTAGAAATGTATCTGGAAGATTTTTGACAGCTTTTATATAATAACAATTTGAAACTCTTGTTCAAGATGTCAGAAGAAGTCAAGCTGACTAAGAGCTTTCACCGAAAATCCTGTCTTATTCTTTTAAAATACAACAAAATATTGTATGATGGAATTGTTACTCCACACTGACACCACATTAGTATTTACAATAGACCCGTGCGAACCCGTGGCGGGTCGCTAGTTAAATATAAATCCAGCTCATTTTTATTATACAAGCTTTATCTCTACTTCACGGTGAATTTGTCCGTAACAAATCTTGCGATTGATTTTAGAGCGACTTCCAGGGGTTCGAATGAGCTGAAATTTTGCACACATGTGTAAATCGCATGACAATGCAATATTATGATGACATGGTGCTGATCTGATGATGGAGCTGGAAGGTGGCCAAAGGAACTCCTAAACTAAGTACACATGTTATACCTGTCGTGTTTGGGCTCGTTGGATGTCTTGACTTACTCTGGTCCTAGGTAATGTTAAAGCTTGAGTTTAAAAAGGTTTTTTAAAATATTACTTGTTATTTTTATAGGCACCATATAGGCTTGGTTTTGACCACTATTTCGCCAGGACGTAAGCGACGATGTGGTCGCAAGGTTTTGGCGGCATATTTACTCCTTAATTATGATAAGCTACTTCATGGTAGCAAGTCAGGTGGAACATCGATATAATGCTCCTTGCTCCTACTACCCGTGGCAAATTATAGTAAGTAGTAAGAATAATGTTCGATAATATCGGTTATGAAGCGCGAATATGCTTAATTTAGGATATGGGACATAAGTACAAATGGATTTAATTTGTCTTTTTGAGTGAGTTTCTCTGCAAAGTCTGAAACAACTAACATGGATATACCAGACATATGAAGCAGTTACACTAAGCGGATATATTAAGCAGATATACTAAGCGGATATAATCCTTATAAGGAAGGATATACGATATATCCACTCCTCTGTCGGATATAGTAAGCCCAAGCCTAGTAGTAACTACAAGGTAACTATAATTAACTTCTCTTCATAGAACATTACCTTGCATCGCTAGCATCATATCCTTGTGTAACAGTCCTTGAAAACTAGTAAAAGGGGATCCTCTCGTAATCGTTAAACTTTGTATGAAATGGTGCCATTTTAACGAAGCTGTGTTACATTTTCATTGTTTGTTAGTAATAGTACTTGAATGGTAGGTATAACCAAGGAATGGAATTCTTTGCCCGGTATCTCTGTTTCTCAGTAGCTACAACCCTTCTCTAAGTGGTCTTGGGGGTCTTATACACGTCTTACACCCCGCACGTATAGATTTGAGGAAATTATTTTTATTTTATTTTCAGTGCCATGTATTGGGAGGTCCCCTCCCCCTTAATCTTATTTTTTGGATAAAAATCATAAAGCGGTTTACAGAAGACATCTACTCGTACCTACCAAGTTCCAACTGTGTGTGTAGTCCTAATAGTTTCGGAATAAAGTGGCTGTGACATACGGACGGACAGACAGACAGACATAACGAATCTATAAGTGTTTAGTTTTTTGCCATTTAGCCACGGAACCCTTAAAAGGTAAGATAGTGATCAAACGCTTTTTGTATGTTTGTTACGCGATTACTTCGCCAATTGTGAGACGATACGAATCATTCTTTTTCTTATGGTAGGGTATATTTCCACAGTCCATGGTCATGGTCCTATTATACGAGTGATTGAGACCTGATGTGTGTCTATAGAGATATGGAGATAAGCACCTCAAACTTTGGCATATGAAGCCGGATTTTTATTTTGTATACTATTAAATTTCAGTTTGTCCACCTTCTCCACTCAACTTCGACTCATTGGGATCCCAACTCATGACCTCAGTATTCAGTATGCAGTATAGTAGTAACGAATAGGACATAAAATTCCTTTTCATAACCATAAAATGTTGTTAGCGTAGAAGAAACCAAGCTGAGCAGAGTTTCTCAAAGTAAAGAAGGGTTGAAATCAAGGCGGGCGGTAATCAGGCGGTGACCGCGTAATGGGCCCTTAGGGACCGGACCCGACGACTTGAGCCATTGCTGGGTAGGGCTGACACAACCACAAAATATGTATTATTTCAATAATATTTACTTTAAAGTACTGGACGACATTGTTTTATGCGACAAGACCGCCGATTTTAATACCTTATTACTTTATTGCTGTCTAGAAACAAAGTTCTTTTGTACCATTTATGTGACATATTTTTCATTATTTTGTACCATATTTATACCATATTCTGGCAAATAAATAATTTTGATTTGATTTGATTTAATTTGATTTGGCTTACAAATTAATAACGAGTTATTCTATTCTACTTAAAATAATGTTCAACAATAAAATACGCTATTTGCTCTCTGTATTGAAAGAAAGAAAGAAAGAAAAACATTTATTCATAGCCAGTACAAGAAAGAAAAATATCGTAAAACTAAAAAAAAAAAAAAAGTTATGAAGTGGTTGACTATGAATAGGGCGCATGCTCAGCATTATGCGCTACTGCACTTCCTGCAGCAGTGCGCTAATTTTCAGCAGCACCCCCTTTATTTTTATTTTTTTGTCTAGTAGTCGCCACATTAAATAATTAACTAATTAACATTTAATACATTTAAATATATAATAAAAAATAATAAATAAATAATAATAAAAAAAAAAATACAAAATGAATAATAAAGCATTAAAAAATATTTTTTTATTACATGATAAAGAAAACAATAGATATATAAAACAATTATACTCCAATAATAAATCTTAAAAACTATATGAGATGAGATGAGAGACCGAAATAGATAAAGCAATAGGTAAATGTGTCTTTCCCACAACATGTCACAATATTGATCAAAACGTGATCAATGATACATTGCCACTCAGACCAATAGGAATACCACAACAGGTGATAAAAGCTTCGCAAACACTAGGTAATAATTATTAATAATACACTGTATAAAATAAAACTATGATTCGGTTTTTTGTAGAATCATTAATATTCGTTTGAATTTAATTCTAAATGTGAATTTCGTCGTTAATTGGCGTAAGGGTGGGGGAAGAGAATTCCAGCACTTCGTGGCCCAAAACCGAAAACTGCCACGAAATGCCGCAGTGCCATGTCGTGGTATGCTCATTAGGTATGACGATGCACGAGTCTCATATTTGTTGTGACAATGTGACCATACCAATTTGGAGTAAAGATAAGGCGGTTGTTTAGACTTAACAACACCGAACAAAAGGGCAGCCATATGTAGATCTCTCCTGTGTTTCATGTTGAGGATGTTATGTGAATTTAAAAATGGTGTTATGTGACTACGGGGCGGTATGTCGAAACAAAAGCGTGTATTGAACTGTCTCTCTTCCAAGGAAATGTTTTTTTCGGGGACGCAACCACTTTGGGATTATCACGCTAGTCAAGTATGTGAGTAGTAAGTAATATAATAATAATATAATAATTATAATAATAAATATAATAATAAACCCGCAGGGGCGGCTTTGTGGCGAGCCGACGGTGAGTGGCGACACCGCGTTCCCCTATCCCGTGAGGGCTAAATGAGACCCTCTGACCACCAGCTTGCCTTGACCGGCCGGCCGGTGGTGGGAATCGCAAGAGCTAAGACCTAAGCTCCAGGGTGGAAGTGTTAAAGGCATAAAGCCGCTAGTAGCGTTTAGTGAAAGTGCAGCACACCTCTCAACACCCTTAGCTATCCACGCCAATGTTGCCCCTCGGCGCCGACATAACGGTCCGCCTTTATGGGGGGCCCATTCAGTGTATAGCGAGTCACCACCCGCCTTAATATTTTGAAATGAGGCATAATTGGCGGGTGCCGTACCTCATCTCATAGAGCAGAAAACAAACATCAAGCAGCACACATTTATAGCCATAATAAATGAATGTACCATCTTTTTATAGTTTTGCATCTCTCCATCCACAAATCATATTTAATTTCATTTAATAATGTAAAGGGCCTCTTGACGTTGGCTTCGGCTCCGTCAATGCCTTCCAAAGGACCGGGCGATTTGCAGCCCGTGATGTGAAATGAATAAAGAGTATAATAATAATAAAGTAAATAAAATAAAAAAACGCTTTAACTGACTGACGTGTCTTTTTACAAATTTATTTTTTATTTACTTTTATTGAACATATTTCCATAATCCACATTATTTGGCATCAACATATTTACAACAATATTAACCCTGTACCTATTAGTGATTATTTTACCCCTGTTCTGTGAAAATCCGAAGGACATCGCTATTATTTAACTGTGATAGTAATGACACAATATGTCAATAGTGAAAATAGTGAAAAACGAACAAACAATACGAGATGAAAGTAAATAGAAGAAATGATAACTCGTTTGAAAGCACGTCGAGAACAAGCGGTACATAGCGCGCACCCACCACCTCCGCCCGTCGCATCATCTCCGAGCACATCGACGGGAGACGAGTTTGTCACTCCCCCGGAGGGCAGCTCGTCGAGTGATGACGACGGGCCTACGCCGCCGCCGCCGCCACCACCATCTACGCGACGACGAGGACGGCCACCGCTACCGGCACGCTTGGGGCCTGTGGGGCCCTCTGCTCCGCGCCCGGCCCTCGCTACCGGTGGTGTAGCGCGTCGCATGCGATGGACCCAGTCTTTAAATGAGAACTGCATGCGCGCCTACTACGGGGCTACAGAGGGAGGAACTAACCTGACCGCGTACCGCGATAGGATACTACCTCTGTTTCAGGCCCTTGAACCAGCCGTTACCGTTACCGCACAACGACTATCGGATCAGGTGCGGGCCATCCAGCGGCTCAAGCTGTTGGACGACTCTGCGCTTGATCGGCTGCGTCTGGAGGCGTTACCTATTATTCCTACTACTTCTGCTTTAGCGCGGGACCCGCCCAGTGTGTCGTCGACGCAGGGGCCGACAGGCTCGGCTTCGACGTCTGCCCCGGTGGATGCCGCGCTAGACGCAGACGATTGTACGAATACTAACGTAAGTACCCAGACTAATGAGCATTTGAGGAGGGCTTTGGAAGACGCGATTTTGGAGTATCGCACTACTCCTGACTCTAGGCCGCGACTACCACGTTTGCCAATGAATAAAAGTAACCTGGCGTTAATGGGAGCCCTAAACGTTTTGCTAGTCCCATATATGCAGACGAGCGAAACATTACTTGATACACACTCGATTCTTTACTGCGCGGCTATAGCGGCGTGTCGCGTTGTTCGCGTCAAGTTTCCGAATACTGACCGAATACCGCGACGCCCCGCTATCCCTGCGTGGCAAGAACGAATCGAGTGTCGCATCAATATGTTTAGGACTCTTATTGCGAAGTTGATCTGCTTCAGAGGGGGTAATCATCGCCCCCGAGTCATGCGTTTCGTGAACCAGGCCTTTGCTGGGACCGGGATTAGACCCCGGGACTACATGACTTGTGTCACGGAACGCATTGACTTTCTGAAGCAGAAAGTTTATGCATTGGCAGGCAGATGGCATTGAGAGGCAGTGGACCACAGTCCTTCGTCAACCGGGTGATGGAGACAGCCCCTCTGATCCGCAGGACTTTATAACGATTGAGCGAGGAATCTTCCAGGGTGATAGTCTGAGTCCGTTGTGGTTCTGTCTAGCCCTAAATCCTCTAAGCACATTATTAGAAGATTCAGGGCTGGGCTATCGGCTTAGGAGAGAGGGTGAAGTCATTTCACACTTGCTGTACATGGATGACCTCAAACTTTTTGCACCGAAGCGCCATGATTTGATGGAATTACTGAAAGTCACTGAGACTTTCAGCAACGCCATCAACATGGAGTTCGGTGTAGATAAGTGCGCTGTCATGCACGTACAGCGAGGGAAAGTTGTGAATTCATTGAATTTTCAACTTTCAGACACAATGACTATCAGATCTCTCTCCGAAGCCGACGCCTATAAATACCTTGGTATGTCAGAGTCATTAGGTATCGAGAGTGGGGGATAAAACAGTCGGTGAAGGAGCGTTTCTTTGGTCGTCTGACGAAGGTACTTAACAGTCTTTTGTCAGGAGGCAACAAGGTACGTGCCTTCAACGGCTGGGTTATGCCCCTACTTATATACACCTTTGGCATACTAAGGTGGACTCAGACCGAATTAGACGCCCTGGACAGAAAGGTCCGACAGCAACTGACGTCACATCGCATGCTTCACCCACGCTCGTCTGTTATGAGACTGTATATTCCACGGAAATGGGGCGGTCGAGGCTTTTTAAATGCCAAGACTCTCCATAACCGTGAGGTATACCGTCTCCGGGAATATTTCCTAAACAACGAGTGTGGGATGCATCGCGATGTGGTGGCGGTTGACAGGACCTTAACACCTCTCTCCTTAGGCAAAGAGAACTGGCGCAAACCTCAAGTGCTGAGCACCGAAGATCGCAAGGACGTCTGGAAGAGCAAGGAGCTGCACGGGAGGTTCTATCGAGTCTTAACGGGACCCGATTTTGACCTGCTCGCGTCGGTGAACTGGCTACGATTCGGAGACCTCTTTGGGGAAACCGAAGGTTTTGTTTGTGCAATTGCGGACGAAGTTATCAAGACGAACAACTACCGGAAATATATCATGAAGGACGGTACGGTCGACATTTGTCGGGCATGCCGCCGTCCCGGAGAGTCACTCAGGCATATTATTTCCGGTTGTTCTCATCTTGCTAACGGCGAGTACTTGCACAGACGTAACCTCGTAGCCAGGATCATCCATCAGCAACTTGCTCTTCAATATGGCCTTGTCGAGTCTGAGGTGCCGTACTATAAGTACGCACCTGCACCAGTTCTTGAAAATGTCAAAGCAATTTGCAAATGCTTTGACTTTTGACTTTTTTTGAATTGATTATTATATTAGCTTCACCTGTATGTTTGTAACCGACTTCTTTGGGCGCGATTTTGACCCGCTTTAAACGGCCAGATTTCGTTCAAACTTTGTAGATTTATCGAGGACCGATGACAATACACTAATTTGATAAAAAATATTCCATTTTTCAACTAAAAAGTAGAAAATAAATAATAGTTAAAAAAAACTAAAAACCACGCTTTTTATAGAAAACCGAACTAAAAAATAGAAAATAAAATGTTTATAAATTTAAATTAAGAATAGTGTTAAAAATTTCAATAAATATAAATTAAAAATAGTGTGAATAAAAAAAATATATATTTATTATATAATACACTATTATTATACTATACTATTATAATAATAGTGTATTATTACTATTATACTTCTATAAAAAGCGTGTTTTTTAGTTTTTTTAAACTATTATTTATTTTAATTTCGTTTAGTGGTTATAGTAGAACAATAACTAATTAAATCTATAAGAACAATAACTGTGAATATTTGAATGGGTTTTATCACTATCTCGGTTCCAAAAAATTAACCATTAGGCAGACAAAAAAATAGACAGGCAGTGGAGTTAGTAATAGAGTTTAATTTTCAGCCTACGGGTACGGAATCCTAATAGTAGTGCTTTAATTCCACAAGATTCAATGGAGACAACCCTAGCGCGCCGTATTTCTTAAGAGGCTTAAGACAATGGCAATGTTTATTCTTTATAGCAGTCGTGGGAAATTTACGCCTCGGTCTGTGATAATTAAAATATTCCGATTGGGGGTCTCACCGCTTTAATTAAAAACAACAGTGTAAATCAGTTTCATTATGTTTAGTGCATCTTAATACACGAAAAATAAGTTGTTGTTGGGACTGCTCGGAAATAAGTTTTAACAATAATTACCCAAATGACTAACATGATATTACACTTATATCATTTAGTGTCTGTCATCATTATCTACTAACAATATATACGGAGATATGGCGAAATATCACAGTTACATAATGGCCACGATCCTCATCACTAAGGGCACGACGAAAAAGAAAAATAACTACAACGGGTAAATAAGTACTTAATTAGTATATTTTTTACATTGTTATGTATATATCTTTTTTATGCTTAATAGACAAATATACTTATATTGGAAGTATCGAATTCAAAACGAAGTCATCCGTCAGAGAACCAAAGTTATCGACATTAGCTCAAAGGATTAGCAAACTGAAATTGCAGTGGGCTGGTCATATCTGTCGTAGAACCGATAACTGATGGGGGTAGACGAGTTTTAGAATAGAGACCACGGCTTGGCAAACGTAGTTTAGGACGCCCGCCACGTAGATGGAGCGATGATATACGCAAGTTGGCTGGCAGCGGTTGGAAATGAATAGCTGAAGATCAAGCTCAGTGGCGTGCCATAGGAGAGGCCTATGTCCAGCAGTGGACGGAAATTGATTATAATTATGATAATGATATTATTTGGAATGTATACAATATGTATGCAATCCAAATAATATAATTAATCCAAGTAGCAGTAGTTAATATAACCCTAGTGATTGACACCCCTAGTGTTGCAAGTGTTCATAAGCGACGGTGACCAATTCCCATCACATGGGCCGTTTGCTTGTTTGCTACCTATATCATAAAAAACCCACCAATATACCTACAATAACAAAATATCAAAGAGAGATAATTAAATGAAATAAAAAATTCACAATCGGTATACATACTAAAAAAAAAAAACTGAAATAAAATAATTTTCGTTATTAAATCTCTTGGTTTGATTCTAATCGAATAATGCAAAGTATTGGTGAGTAGATTCAAAGTTGATTCACGAAAAAGCATAAAAATGTGCATACGCAATTTTATAAGTATGGTGGTGACACTATCTAGTATCCGCCTGGCCAGCTACCACCCTTAAGTTAAAAAATCTGTCGTCAAAACACCTTATGTGTTCTGGCTATCCTTGAGAGCCTGTTCCCATTCTAGGCCTAGCGTGCTTTGCTTATTTTCAATGATTCATCATTATTTAAAATTAATTACCTCTAGTTTATTCATTTCCAATCAGGATCTTTTTTTTTTTTATACTCTATAGGCTAACGTTAGACCACTATCTCACCTGTTGGTAAGTGATGATGCGGTCGAAGATGGTAGGCACGCTAGGCCTAGAATGCGAACTGGCTCTCAAGGATAGCTGCCGGAACACATTAGATGTTTTGGTGACAGATTTTCTAACTTGGGGGTGGTAGCTGGCCAGGCGGAAACTAGATAGTGTCCTACCACCATGCGGGGGTTGTTGGTTTCTTAACGATGTTTTCCTTCACCGGAGGGCCACTGTGAGAAGCGCACATAAATTTTTCGATAGAAAAATCCATTGGTGCACGGCGGTTTGAACTCGGTACCACGGCATCAAAGCCGACCGTTCTCCCGATTACGCCACCGGGCCCTCATCTTCAGATGTATAAACCTGTTATTTCCAATATTAGTCTAATATTAAAAAATCTATATTTTATCTTCTTCTTAATTAAAAATTCAGGTATTCGAAGCGTTACCTTTATTATATTACCGACTCTATAAGAAGATTCATGAATTCAATCTTTATCCAATTACCAACCAAATACAATACACGCTAAGACCTATAATTGGCACGTTCTATAAGTACCCTATACATTTATGTCTTCGCATTACCTCAGAACAAAGGAACGGGTAATTAAAAGGGTTCGTATGAAAGCGCGTAATTACATACATACAATTCAATACAACGATGGTTTTAGCTTTCACATTGGCAATTAGTATGACAAAGACGTCATACGATGGATTTACAATTTACTAATTAATTTTATAAAGCTTTAATAATTTGTAAGAGTGTATCAAGATAGTTTAATAATTAAATAATATAATTAGTAAAAACTAAAAAAAAAAAACAATGTCATATGCCGCGCAACTTAGTTTCAGGAGTAAGTTTGAGATGTTTATTTAATCTTGAGTTTTTTTTAGTTGGTGTGTGTACCCCGGAGACATCTCTGGAGATACTGATCAGATCTTACTATTTCACTACCGTTTTCCACATCCAGATAAATACGATTCCATTTAAACAGCATCATCACGCTTAAATAATGTTCAAGTGCGTAACGCTCAAGTTCAAGTCTGTATCCGATAGTTAAAAAAAATCTATTCTCAATTATTTTTTCTAAATTCTATTCAAATATTTAAAGTGCGGTAAAGAACGTCGCGTTATTCTGCGATACAGCGTAGTTATGTAAGTAGTCTTAAATATTGCCCTTTACCGCTAAACTAATTTGAGATTTTTTAATTCCTTCCTTGAGTCTGTGTTTCCCGACAACTACTATCTAAGGGGTCTTCAAGTGGTCGCGAGTAAAAGGTATTTTCTAGGCAAGCGTGCCACATCTCTGACCACAAATCGTCACTAACAACATGGTGAGATAGTGGTCAATCGGTTACCTATATTGTTTTCTATTATTTTCTATTAGTGAGTACAGTTACAAGCATGAAAATTCCTGATTGTGGTAACATATGAAACTTTTTCAATTAAATAGAACTTTAGACTGTGTTTGCATTTATTGTAGCGGGATTTGACATACAAGTCAGTCATTGTAGTTTACGATAGTCAGACTTTCAGAACGTGTTGTTATGATTTATATTCTATCAAACATTATACTCGTAAATAATTAGTAAGGTTGCATCATTTCCTCGTAGGTATTTCCAATATGGCGACATCAAACATTAACATAATTATTTCTTTCGGTCCACTGAGCGCTCACTGGCGCTGTATAATTTATTCTCTACAAATAAAATTTGCTTTACAATTTTCAACTGTATCGTCTAGAATATAAGGGTGTGTATAATTTCAGCTCATTATTGTAGTTTAAAAGCATTTTCATGAAAATATTTCATTATTCCACCTACATCAATACGAAAAACGTGCTGTGGGATTTTGTTCGTTGTTTGCTACAATTTTCAGGTATATTATTTGTAGAGTCATTTCAGAATACTTACGTTTTGATAAATATATGTTTTGGTGAAATCTACTTTGTTTCGGGTTTCCGCCTTTAATATTTTAAGTGACAGAAAGACCGCTTATAACGAAAGAGGTAAAGTAATTATTAGACTAAGGGCCAGTTTTACCGGTGCCTGATAATGGCCATGGCGCCATATAAAAGCTGTCAAAAATCTGCCATATTTCTTCATATTAGCGCTATCAGGTACCGGTGAAACTGGCCCTAAGAATTTTACAGATCTTTAGGTAGGCCTGCAGTAGCTGCTATTTTGAAAACACAGATGCCCCTAAAAGAAATAATTACCCACTTAACCGATATAAGTATACAAATAATTTCAGGCAGGACACTATCACATAAATCAGACGTCCGGTAGGCGGCCAAAAAGCGCGCGTATTTAATGCTAAAAATCAATAATTAAGCGTTGTATGTAATTAATACGATGTGTTCGGTGGTGCGGCAGAATATGCATTATAGAGAGGGGCTAAATGCGATGCATTATGAAAATGACGGTGATAAGCCTCGACCGGCGCGGGGCGGCTCGCAGCGATGCTACTTTGTTTTTGTTAATTATTTTATTATTGTTGCGCTATTACCTGGTTCACAAATTTTAGATCATAATTTAGTGGTTCTGCCAGTAGGTTTGGAGTGACAACATCACTAGGTTATATATTTAACGGTGTTATTTTTACTATATTAAAATGATCTTTATTTAAAGACCATTTTATCTTTCCCCTTTTCTCATAGAGTGGAATGAAAAGCAGAGTGTCACTCGGCCGCAAAATTACTTTCTCTTGGCTGACGTACTTTGAATCCCTCGCTAAGCTCAATATTCTACTAAAGAATCTCTCGCTACCTTCTGGATTCTGCTCTAGAATCCTTTGCTCTGCTCTGGATTCAGATAAGCGGCCTCAGAGAAAAATATTGTGTAACTCATCTGTGATACAATCATCATAATCAGCCGGAGTTAGTCCACTGCTGGACGTAGGCCTCTCCCAAGATGCGCCACTGAGCCCGATCTTTGGGTCTTCTCTTCTAGTCACTGCCCACCAATTTGCGTATGTCGTCGCTCCACCTGGTCACAGGACGTTCTACGCTACGTTTGCCGATTCGCGGTCTCCACTCTAGGACAAGTCTACCCCAACGGACCCAGGAAAATCCTTTATGGATACCACTCGCCTGGGGGAGCGAATAGTTATGTGGGACTCGCTGCCTGAAGGGCAGGATACCGCACTAAAAACCTGGGGTGAGCCCTCATCCACCGTGGTGGGGCAAGATGGGGTTGCGCTAGCATTCACCAACTTGCCCCGGTGGCAGACCCAAATGGGCCTCTGCCGCTGCGGAGGGCTGACCCTGCTCACCAAGGTCAACCCTCAACCGTCATGTGGGGAGTGCAAGCCGTTGGAGAGTCCCCCGACCCTCCAACAGTTACCCCACAATGACAGAGGAGTGTGGCACCTGGCCTCACATCCTCCGTCCCTCTGATGACATGTGTGCGAAGAGCAAATACCCCTACTCGCACACAGTCCGCTGTTCGACTCGCATGCCAGTGCCAGTGGCATGCGAGACCCCACTCTTCGACCATCGCCGGTCCCACCACTCGGCCCATTGGACCCACGGCCTGGTACACAAGTGCACCCCTCTATTACAGAAGAATGCGGCACGCGCACTTCTGTGCAACGCCCCACACCCTCCGTCCCTCACTCAAATGACTAGTGTGCGAAGGACACACCCCTAATCGCACACTGTCCACCGTCCACCTCGCACGCCAAAATGGCATGCGAGAAACCCTCCATCGGCCCATCGGCCGTCACCAGCCCCTCCACTTGGCTCGAGCATATGCTCGGCCCCACCACCGGGCGGCTCCCACCACCGAGCCCGCCCTGCTCCGTCACACTGTGCCCTCTGCTAATATCAGACGGACACGCGGAGGAGCCCCTCACGTCGGAACTTCGCTATCGGTCGACAACTTAACCCAGTAGACTAGGAAAAGCTGTCGGCCGATACCCAGGGTACATCACGAGGAGGTGTTCTGACCTGCACCCCAACGGGTATCAGTCCTGCGGCAGATATCTCCAGCCCTCTGCCACTTCAGTTTACTAATCCGTTGAGCTATGAAGATAACTTTAGTTCTATGGTGAATTACTTCGTTCCGGATTCGATCCCGCAGAGAAACACCGAGCATAGCTTTCTCCATAGCTCGCTGAGCGACTTTAAATTGGTGGACCAGTCGAACTGTGAGTATCCACGTCTCTTGATACGTCGTTACGTCACTTGATACACGTCTTGTGATAGAATACTATTATTATTATTAAGTCCTCTGTTGGTCGGTGGGACGGTGACATAATTTGATACGTATATTCTGTGAAATAAGATTGAAATACTTAAAAAAATGTAAAAATCTTTCTTGGTGAATCACTATGTCTACAGGTGAAAATCACACTATTATCTTTCTGTAGCAAAAGTATCCGTTCAGTAGTTTTTGAGTTAATAGTTAACAGATAGACTTGTCTTACAAACAAATTCGATTCAACATTCCAACGTTACAATATTATCATATTGTAACGTTCGCACAACAGTAACGTTACTTTTGCAGTTTCTACTTACGCATTTTCCAGAAGTAATGAGATTGTCGGGTAAAATTAATTTTATATTAATATAACATTTCCCATGTTTGCAATTAATTACAGCGATCAATAATATACACGCTTCGTCGAGCCAGAATAGTTACACAAACAGTGTTGGTGCAAATAAAATGTATTTTATAAGCTAGATAAGCACTTAACAACTGTTTCACACAATGGTATAAGTGATGATGCGGTTTAAGATAGAATCGAGCTTGTCTGTAATTGGAAAGCGGCAGCATGGAGGTAGGAAGTCGATAGACGAGGTTCTGCTACTAAATTGACGTTCAATCTACAGACCGCTACCATCCCAGCCCTTCTTTCATCCTGGATGGCACTGAACATCATTATTATTAGAACTGTTAACGGGATATTTACCATGTATTTTATTATTTATGAGTGAACGCCCCAAATGAAAACGATAGAGGGTATTTCTTTTCCTTTGCTTGTAAACAATACTTCGATCTGCAATCTACAGTTCATCCATGATCATGGCGCTTGCAATAGAGTCGAAATTTCAGAAACTCATAAATAATAAAAACATGGTAAATATCCCAGTGACCATGAAAACCTTAAACTTATACTGAACATCATGTCTACTTGCCAACAGGTGAGATAGAAACTTACCACTTTCGAGGAGAAAATCTGCCGCTATAACCGTACGGTATTCAGGCAGCCCTTGAGAGTCAGACAATCTTAGACCAAGCATTTTCACCATCTTTGATCAATCTATAAAAGCATATTTCTAGACATAATCTAGAACTTTGCTTAACTAAGCTTCTGTTACCAGAAGCTTATTTAAAAACATTAATTTATTTACTAAAACTCTAGATTGCCATATTTTGCGAGCCACTACACTACACCGTTACCTATAGACATCTAAATGTAACACAGCCTTATTTCACTAAATACTTACTCACATGCCTCGTAATATTACTGGACACTTTCCAATAACAATAAAATTTATCTGCGTAATCTGCATCGTCAATCCATCAGGGAACTAATCCTCATTGACATCTCATTGTACTAATCCTCATTAATTACCACAATTTTAAATCTCATTATAGTGGTTCAAATCGGTCGTCATCGATTTTTATTTTGTGTCCTGCTCGCGATAGAGTCGCATATATTATCAATAGTGATAATGTGACTATCAGTTAACTTATAGTTGGGATAAATATATCCCATACATAGATAGATAACTGATACCATATTTGGTATGTAGGATTTTTATTACTTTATAAGTAACAGGATCAGTAAAATGTTTGCAAAACACTCAGGATGACTAGAATTTTAACTAATATCTGCATAAGTGCAGATTAGCAAGCTTAGGCTTATCATTCTGATATATGATACTGGCAATGCCCTGCGGCTTTGCCTGTGGTAAAGGTAGTCTATGCCCTATGTTTGCTATCCCCATACACTATTTAAATAGTCTAGCCGTTTTATAGTAAAGAGGTCACGAACAACAAATATACAAAGTGACTTTTGAATTTACATTATCCTTGTAGATATTTACCGCCCTGTAACTTTACTGGAGGATTGGAGTTAGGCAGACAGACGAACGACAATAAAACATACATCTGTCTGCAAAAAAAAATCACAATGAATGCTCTCTGCCTCAACTAATGGATGGCATGTTGGTGTAAAGGGTACATAGATGGCCTTCGAACCCGGAGGTCACCGGTTGAAATCCTAGACGTACACCGATTAACATTGTGCATTCTTGGGTGTTTATCCACAGTTGGTTGGAAAATTATTTCAATTTTCCGCATAAATTGCTACCAAAAGATAGCTCACCAACATCAAAGAGAAAATCTACCGTCATAACCTTACGGTGGTCTAGCAGCACACCCCTCGAGAGTCGGACTATTCTAGAACTAGCGTGTTCACCATTTTCGACCGCATCATCGCTTACCACTAGGTGAGAGAGTGGTCAATCGCTAGCCTATCAGATAGGTATATTAAAAAAAGGAATACTAATTAGTTTGGGATACAAAGTTGCTTAACCCTTAATTTTGTACCCTCTGAGCTATTTGAATCATAATCATAAAAAAATCTCAATAATCACCAAATAATACTACACCTACAAGCAATGGGCGTACGTCCGGCGGTTCGTCGCATCACATTGGCGCAAATTAATGAGGCTGGAATATTTATTTCAGTTTCGTTCGGCCAAATATCACTGTGCAGCGTATAATGAGATGTATGTAGATATATGACACGTAAGTAGACAGGACTGCAATATCGTATGCTGCTGCACCAATAAAATCGATGTCTGCTATGCTGACGCAATTGAGATATGATTAAATTAATGGTAAGTTTTATCAGCTGAAGATCGAGCTCAGTGGCGTGCCATAGGAGAGGTCTATGTCCATCAGTGGACGAAAATTGGCTGATAATGATAATGATGATGATGAAGTTTCATCAGAGATAAGGAACGTAATATATTGCTCACTCATTCTTAGTGGGTATGGGTATATTCAGAGGACTTATGGGCTCGAGCTCTCCGTGCACCTATGGATTTTTGTATAGAACAATTTATGTGCGCTTATAGTTGGCCTGAAGGTGATGGAAAACAACGTGAGGAAACCCCTTTATTCAGGATTGATGATACAGGTGTTAGGCAAGCTTGTATCAATGTAGCAATGACTTTCATGTTGGTAGGGAATTATCTAGTGTCCAGCTACAACCCTCAAGTTGCAAATCTGTCATTAAACTCAGTGTGTTCCCATTCTAGTGTGGTACTATCCTAGGCCGCATCGTCACTCACAATTAGGTGAGATAGTGGTCAAATCCCTTATGCTATAAAAAGCTTTCAAGTTGCCAGTTTCACTTACCCTCCCACCCTAAAGTATAACACTGTAAATTATTAAAAAAAAACATTAAACAGCGGGGCGCGCGAGTCATTTCCAGTCGCAAATTAATTTCTATTATATCTCTTTAGATATATTATATTTAGCAGATTATATTCAGCAGATCTTGATTTTTTTAAAGGTCCTTTGAACCACCACCCTAGTCAGTCATTGAAATTGGCAGAAAAATGGAATAACATACACAATAATGAAGATAGTTTAAAAACTAAAACAACCGACTTCCTAGCCCCGTGAGTCAATTTCAGTAGCAAGTTTGAGACGTTTGTCGTCATATCTCTATAGATACTTATCAGACCTCGATGAAATTACGATGAGACCATTTCGAATATGTACCCTACCGATTAAAAAAAGAATCATTCAAATCGGTTTACAATTGACGGAGTTATCGCGTAACATACATACAAAAAAATAAAAAATAAAGCATACAGACGAATTGAGAACCACCTTCTTTAGGAAGCCGATTGAAAGCACACAGAACAATAGATAAACTTCTCTGTTTGGAAATGGGTAAAAATCAAGGCAACATTCACACGAATTAAGTTTAAAATCGTTTTTGAATCGGTAAAAGTAACTGAACGCGGCAGGTTAAAACAAACAAATTAGCCCAGTTATTTGTAAATTTTATTTAATTTCAATTGAATTTTGCTAATGATAATAATTAACAAAAATAATAGCAACAATAATAATACAAATACAAAATTAGTTGCTATGCAATTACTTCACAAAATATAATAAATTTGTTTCAATGGATCACGATCTTGTTTACCAAAGGATCAACAAAATACAATTTGGTAATAGATTAACGTACGGAAATTAATTTAAATTAAATATTGCACAGATAATAAAATTGTTGAACATATATTTTATGTGACGTCAATATGTGGATAGTGGACGATAAAAATCGGTCACATGCACGGGATAGTCTGATATAAATTTAGTTTTACCATATTAACGATTCGACGCTGAAGACAGAAAAATATATTTGACCAGAAAAAATCGATACTAATAAAGTCGCAATGGCTTCCGTGTTTCAGTGGTTAAAATATCTACAGCAAAAAAAAAAAATATTGAAAATTTGAAAAAAAAATGAAAGCCACAAAAAGGATACACTACTATAGTCGAATTTTTAGTTAAACGGAGTAAAATGACATTACGAGTATTGCCACTTTTTCATGAATTAAAAATAGACATGTGGTATAAAAGATTTAGTTAATGGAGTCATTTCAATTCAGTGAACTAGTTCAATAACTCATATTAAAGTTTTCCTAAAAGTATTACATATTTTATTATCCTTATTCAACTAGTACGCTGGACTTTAAATGCTTATGTCTAATACATTGATCAAATACATAACTTATACGTACTAATTGATTTAAGTGTTTTAAATCTATAGTTCAGTTCTTTGAACGATAAAAATAAAAAAGATCATCACTACGTTTGAATGTTGGGAACATTATTTTGATAAGTGACATTTTGACCTGTCAGTTTACTCCGTCTAATTAAAAATTCGACTATTATGTGGCTGCGTTACCCTTTTATTTTGGTCAAATTCCAACTAAAATCGTCTCTTGAGGTATTTTTAATACTAAGATCATTTATAAATAATAATAATTAAAAAATAATTTTCGATATGAATAGAAAAAAATCTTTTCCAATAAGCACAAATCAATACAATACAAAACATTATAACGAAGAAAAATATCTATGATATCTACAAATGGACAGACTTGACATATTTCAACAGATATTGTTACTTAAACCTAATTTTAGTATACACCTACTCAACTTTAAATTGCACATCTATTGCACTTTACAAGATGCATTTACAACAAATTATTCACAATATTTATTTACACGAAAATTAAAAACATTTACGATGTAATTATAATACACTCAAAATGAAATAACTAACTTTTATAATTCAAAATTATTCTTCAAACGGGTACAATGTATATTTTGAAAAAACGAAGGCGGAATTTTAATTCTTGATGAATTAAATCTATTTCCTATCATTAAGTAGCCTTACGACAAACAAAAATCGTATAATCTCAGGACGGGAGTGAACATCAAAAACATCGTAGTTTACTTACACATAATTACAGCTATCTATCTCTCGACGAGGTTTATTTCGTTGCTTCCTAGACCCTCTAGATTTATTGACAACTTCTTTCTCATTAAGACTACCGCTAGTTATTCTGCTAGTTGATCATAGCCAACGCACAAAATATTCACTGGACACTTGACTGCTCGTAAAAAGAGTCAAAAATCGTATAACACATGTTTTCGGTGGCCATGCCGGATTACCTACACTATAGTCTTTCACTCTCAAATGGGTGAAAAGAAAGAAGTGTCACACTGGTTTTAGTAGGGTCGCCATACGGTGTTGCTGTCAGGTTGAGGATTGCCTCTTTGCCCTAGATTGTTCACTCGTCCATCTTCCCCTCTGTTCGCGGCCGCGGCACAGGAGTTCCCTCCTCCCAATAATAATTCTTGTCCGTGATTGTGTTGTCTATGATTGTTTGTCGTTGAAGAGATCTGATCCATCATAGTTTGTAGTTCGTTGTGATGATTCTGCGTCGAATGGATTGAGTTTGAATGTAGTGGGTGGAAGTTATGTGTTTGATTCGCTGCTGTGTACAACTGACTGTAGAGCAAGCTTGCGGGTAAGACTGGGTAGAGCGAGTTATTACAGTTACTGCTACCATAGGAGGTGTTCTGGGCACCCATAAGCGATGGGAAGTTTGAGCTGTTCGTGTGGTTATGTCCTATGTTTGTCGTAGTGTTTGATGTGAGGAGATCGTCCTGGACTGGTGATTCTGGCTGTGAACTGTTGTCGCTGAGTGATCGGGGTCCTGTGGATAGGCTGTAGTCTGTGTTGTTGTTGTACCGGGGCAGTAGGCCCCCGTGGTGCGCGGGAGAAGATCCAACCAGACCGGACAACTGCTGGTCCAAGTCCACGCCCGTTGTGTCGGGGAGAACTACAGAAACAAAAAAGTTAAATTTAGCGATATGTCAACATAATATCTTACAACAAACGTAGGATATTATCAAGGATGAGAAATAAAAAAAAACATTAAACTCATGTGCAAGAAGGTGGCTATAATAATTTGTTTTTCGAAAAAAATAATACCGACTTCATAACCACAAACAGGCACTCAAAAGCGAAAAATAAATTACTTAATATAATTATTATAAGCGCTACCTACATATCTATTTGAAGTCGATGCCAGCCAAGTCTATTGGATAGTAGATAGATACTATGTATGTAGTAGTAGTAGTAAGTAGGTAGATACATGTAGGTAGTATCTATCTTCTACCTATTAGACTTGGCTGGCACTTAGGCACTTTCTTGTCTGGGCCGTTATACACTGACGGATATATACCTTGTGAACATTTCAAGTATGTACCTATTACGGTTAAGGAGATACAGATCTGTAAAGTGCGCACATATAGACACACGGACGGACGGAGGAACGGACGGACGGACGGACGAACGGACAACAAAGTCCCAGAAAGTGTTCATTTGGTACCCTTTGGGTTCGGAACCCTAAAAAATTGACTTTAAATGCCGCGCTAGTGAAAATATTCACTAGTCATAATGATGTCATCAAGGTATCAAAATATCGTGGAACATCGTAGCAATGGCGGCGGTGTAGAAAGTTTATGGCAGAAATTTTTGAATACATAACATGTTTTTGATAGAATCGTAAACCGTCGAAAGAAGTAACCAAAACAAAAAAATATAGAATGTAATCTCACATTAGTGTATGACACCAGTTTGGTGCATCCAATGTTTACATCAAAACATTGTTCAGCCAGACAACAACTCATTAAAACGGTAGGGTGAAATTAAATTTACCAACAGTTTTACGACTTACATCCTCCTCGATACCGCGTTATGACACTGCAGCAAGGGCTATAGCGATGCTATACAAGTTACGCACTAATATTAGGACTTACTCATTTTAGATTATAGTAGGTATATCTAGTCTTTCAGTTGAGCATCGATTAAGTTCAATCACTATATCGACATCATGCAAGTCATGTAAAATTCCCATTCCCATTTTTAAACATAATTAATTACAAAATGAACGTAAGTTTTAATAATAACAGTGAAGTTATCTGTACAGTAGTTTATGAATTATCCACAGACCTGCTACATATTAAAATTGATCGCGTACACCGGCCCCCATGAGACCGACCTTGAACGGATTTTGTCCCTTTCTTTTGTATGGACAAATTATATATATACCATACATATAGTATAGAACATATACAGGACTAGCAGGCTGTTAGACAAGGACACACTCCCACCCAGGTGTCTTTCAATTGGGCCGTTTTGTTCTACAAAGCAATTACAACCTTATTGTTAAATCATACGTATTAAATTGAATTTGTCAAAACATCTGCAGTGCACCATCCTTATATATTACGTCTATGGAATTATCAGAAAAAGCATCAACATCTTCCGTCGGCTCTTAAATCGGTACAATACGACACATTTTTTATCTACCTAATTTACAAGGTTTAGTGGCAGGCAAGGTCGTGATTAGCCCACCACACGGACCGCATCGCGTCGCATCGCATCACCCATGTTAGACAACTCCAGCGGACCGGACATTAACCGACACTCATTATAATTTACAGCGGCTCGGACCCGATACAGCGATGAATTTATTGCTCGCGTGCCCGAAATACGTATAGCCATGTTATAACAACGGTAAAACGGTGTCGTTTAATTATAGAGTAGCAACAATGGGTTATAGGAAAGTCTGCTTCCGGAAAAAACTTATCAAGCCCTTGTTAATTTAGATTGACTTTGGTAAGGCTCGAAAAACTCATGCCTAATATTTAAGCATCGGTCTAAGTTCTGGCATATGTTACTGAAAGTGGAGGAGAAGAAAAAAAGGCAATAGATAACCTTCTTTAGTTTAATCCAATAAGATCAGCTATTTTATAACTTCAAAACTTTTTATTATAGGCTGTTTTGTCTATGGGTGTATTTTGGTTCGATTCAGTCGAAGCCTAGCATAGATAAGTATGTATAAAGTAAAATGTAAGGTCTAAACTAGTGAAGTAGTTTATTTAAGTCTGAAACTAGTTTTTAACTTATAATGAAATGAAAACGATTTTACTCACATTAATCTCAGTCAAAAAAAGCTATTGAGGCTTCCGACCGGTTTCAAGACGAGTAGCGTACGAGTACGACACGTGCATGGCAGCCGTCTGAGCCGCGCGCACCTTAAAAATCATGTCCTGAAACCGGTCGAAGGCCTCAAAAGCCTTTTCGACTGAGATAACGTGAGTTAAGTCACTTACACTTAATAAAAAATGATGGAACATACTCACGGTAGTTTTAATAATGAAGTAGTTATTGACGTAGAAAAAGACGTCGGAGATCAAGAGACAGAGAAGAGCGTACCCAAAACTTAAAAAAAAAAACATCATGTTGGGTGTGTTACCTGTATTGTTAGCAGTGAAGTCTTGCGTAGGGGTTTGTTCCGGAACTGTGCTACCAAAGCCGAGAGCTGGAGGGTTGAACTGTGTCGCGGCAGGCGCGGCGCAAGACGGCAGATAAGCAGGGTAAGCGCCCGCACCTCCGTAGCCCCAGTGAGAGTTACTTGAACTTAGCCCGAACTGACTCATGTCTGTGAGAGATAGAAAAATGGGACTGTGTTAAGGTTAGAAAAAAACAACAAGCTAATATGTTAAGATAAGGGTACTAACTGTATATCCTGTAGACACAGCTAAATAATGTTAACCTACTACGGCAAAGTATAATGTTTACGTATGTTCCATCGTAGCGCCTAAGCTATAGTATCTGTTTTTTTTTTTAATTTTTTGGGTTTTTAATTTCTGTAATGTGGAAAGAGACAAGCAAACACTTGACAACGCTTGCATTCTGATGAAAAATTACGACGCATTCAAACCACTGATATCTAATATTGCCGTAGATTATTGTACACTCCAGTGTACAATCTACTTTGACAGCCACTTACTTATCCAGAAGTAAGTGGCTGTCAAAGTATATTAAAGTAGATGTCTATTTGAATATCGCCTTATCAGTACTGAAGGTTACATGAATCCGTATGAGTGGCTGAAAGTTTTGAGATTCGCAAATCGATAATTAGTTATAGTTGGAGGTTACTCGCGGTAGCGCTTCAAATGGGCCCATTAGGTATGCAATGGGCATAATATAGAGGTCAATGGTTGAAACAGACTTCTAATAATCCACATGACGCAAGTTATTGTCCTTATAGCCGTCTCGCATACAACATGAATGCACTATGGATGCGTACCTATATAATTAGATACTGAACAGATACTCCACAAAATCGACGATTATCCCACCGTCTAATAAGTTCATTAAATACCACCAAAGCTAAACTGCGTTTACTATTATTGTGTTGGCTACCATTGAACCACATGGTATGATATGATAACATACATCAAACGCAGTAATTAAACGTTATTGAAACGCTGCGCCGCAGTAATCGAAAACAATACGCGTCCACTTATAAAGATGTCGAGAGCGGACAGCGATCGTCCACGCTTTGCGTCCACTTTATTTTTTCAGTATTACCGGCTTTTATTTGTCGGTATCACAGTTCCGTTTTTGGCCGGGCGATCGGCGGACTCGGTTTTTATACGATATGCGCGTGCCCGTAGCGCCGATTTGTGAATGTTTTTATTTTTCCGGGCCGCGGGCCGGGAGTTGTTTTGGGGTAGCCGTGGGTTTAACCCCGGCATGCTTGTTCGATTGCGTCCGCAGTCAGTTCGCTTTTTTTGCAGTGGGCTGATTGAATCCGCGCTTGTGCAGTGAACGTAGTTTAGCGTATTGCCGCACGGTTTGGTGACTCATTCACTTTTGAACTACTCGTTGGTTTGTGAGGGTAGATTTAGGTTTTATCGCCTTTTTTATTTCTTTTCACCCAATTCTTTTTAATGTAGTTTTTGTCAGGTCCGGCAATATTTTCGAACTCAACCACATGTTTTCTACATAATATAAGTACCTACCTAACAGAAATATCTTATTTAAAGATTTTTCGACTTTACCAGATATATCGAAATTTTTAATAGAGTGTAGGAGAGTAGAAAATTCAGGTTGTGTTGTGACATCAAAGCGGATATCACAGCTTTATACAAATTTACTACAAAATTTGTTTATTGATAGCAGTATTGATAGATTTAAATTTGTAAAAGTTAGTTCTTTGAAATTACTGACACAGACATTCTGTGATACATTTTTCTTACAAGAATTAGAGTTATTTGGTTGTTAAAAATATTGCTGAAACCCAAAGCAACATAAGAGGTACGAATAATGATTGCGACCGGGCTAGGACGTACCGCCGAGGCGACGCGCAGCGGCAGCATCGAAGATATGGATGTAAAAGGAGTGGATGCGGAAACATGAGTGTGGATAGACCCAAATGGAAGAGAATGACATGTTGCACCGACCCCACTTCAGTGGGATCAGGAAGCTGATGATGATGATGATGAAAGAGTTATTTGGTAGTTTTAATTATCAGTTACGATAAAAAGAATTGATTTACGCTAATAACATATATATTTACAGTAAATTTGGCCTGCAGGCGGCTGCACAGCGCTTCATCATAGAACTGTCTCACATTTCGAGATAAGCACCAATCCACTTTAGATTGCAACATCACTTAACAATTAGAAAAGACAGTGGTGAAATGCTTATCCTTATAATTTACTCATATTAAGTTATTATATCAAATTAAATAATATTAACACTTATTAAATAATTTAAATAAAAAATGCAATACTCACTTTGACACGTAGTGATGGGCGGCATCCGGAAACCACCCAGTGGATCAGGCGGGAACGGAAAGGGCCGCTGACCAAACGCGAAGTGGAACTGCTGCTGCTGCCCTAGGAGAGACAACACTACATCAGTACGATACTAGCTGTCCTTTAGCACTGCTGATTGTTTTTTTTTTATACACAAATTTATAAAATATACTGCCCAAATCACTCACAAGGGCAACTAAAAAATATTGACAAGAATTTTTTGTACCACAATGAATCGAATCGCATTAAAATAAAATATCATAAAAGTTCAAATAAAGAATCAGTTTTGTCATAAAAAAATCGAGTATTCCACCTGATCTATTACTCTAATGTGTGACAATGACGTAGCAATCACGTTTAAATAATACCCCCACAATTTAGTAATTTAATTATAGAATGATGCTTTCGTGTTCCCAAAGTTAATTTTTAATAAGGACCGTATTCTCTGATTTACAATTAAAAATTGTGCCAAGCAATTGTCCAATCTTAAAAAATCTGATGATGTTAATAAGTTGAATGTCCGAATAATTCTTGAACATATGCAGAAATCATTATTGTTTAATAGTTAAACAAAAAAAAATCAGACTCAAGAGTGTACGGACGTACAAAATAGCAACGTAAACAAATAAACCATCGATAAACCCCAACCAAATATCTAGAACGGTAGGGTTGTCGAATTCCGTTCCTCCACTAATTTATAACATGTGCTCAGGGAGTGTCGCGCGAGTTTCGATGAATTATCGAGTGTCTCGGGACAAATCGAGGGGTGTCAGAGAAACGGCGTGTGTACTTCTGTATTCATGTGGGAAAGGTCTTTGAGTCAATATTTGGGCCTCTTAATAGAGCTTTGACTGATGTCTAGAGTATGTACTAGAGTGAGAATGTTTAGTCTGTGTGTTTGGAAGAAGTCAGTAGGTGGAAGCAACTACATACGTCAGATATGTATATTATAAATTATTTTCCAACAAAAAAACCGACTTCATAACCACAAACAGGCACTCAAAAGCGTAAAATATATTACTTAATATAATTATTATAAGCGCTACCCACTTATCTATTTGAAGTCGGTGCTAGCCAAGTCTATTGGATCATCATCATCATCAGCCTGTATCAGTCCACTGCCGGACGTAGGCGTCTCCCAAGATGCGCCATTGAGTCTATTGGATAGTAGATAGATACTATGTATGTAGTAGTAGCAGAAGTAAGTAGGTAGATACATGTAGATAGCATCTATCTACTACCTATTAGACTTGGCTGGCACCGACTTCAAATAGATAAGTGGGTAGCGCTTATAATAATTATATTAAGTAATTTATTTTTCGCTTTTGAGTGCCTGTTTGTGGTTATGAAGTCGGTTTTTTTAAATTATTTATTTTATCCTTTTTAGTGCAACACAAGTTTTAATTAAATTACATGTATCTATAAAATTTCGTGCCAGGGCCGTTATACACTGACGGATATGTAATTTGTGAAAATTTCAAGTATGTACATACTATTATTAGTAAGTACCTATTATGGTTAAGAAGATACAGATCTGTAAAGTGCGCACATATAGACACACGGACGGACGGACGGACGGACAACAAAGTCTCAAAAAGTGTTCATTTGGTACCCTTCGGGTTCGGAACCCTAAAAAAATGACTTTAAATGACGCGCTAGTGAAAATATTCACTAGTCTTAATGATGTCATAAAGGTATCAAAGGACAATGTCCAAAATGGCCCTGTGCAATAAAAGTATCTGACACACACGATAATTAATTGTCTTTATTACAATAATTCCAAATACTTTTATAACACGGACTAGATGTATTAATAATTCCAAATACTTTTATAACACGGACTAGATGTATTATATGATTATAGGATGTAGGATATTCCAAAATGAATATTAAAAAGTATTATTTGCGCTTATTAACATTAATTGCCGCCATATGGACGACATATACTACTGAATCACTCTATTACTTTATAAGAGTTGGCACTTCCCTACATTGTTGATACCTACCCGAATTATGAAAGCACTGTGTAGCCAACCTAACAACGGAAAGTATTATTTACTTAGTAACTAACTAAGTAACTAATTATATAATCTGTGGTATTATGCTTATAAATTTTTTTGCAGTGTTGGTTGGTACAAAGTACGTTCATAATTCTGAGTTATTTAATTATGTATGCAGTGTCGCGGGACTGATATGGCCGCCATCTTCGCCAAACGTCATGTCATATCAAAAAATATTAACTAAATATTATGTTTCTTTGAAGTGTCTCACAATTTATATATATTTTTTTGTAAATTGTTAAACACAATCCAAAATTTCATCGTACCGACGGGACTCGAACCCGCACCCCCCGGATTACACGTCCAGGTGCTCTGCCAATTAAGCCACGGTTCGATACATCGATACGGCGAAATTAGTGGATTGCATTTTGTTAACCCAATTATGCATTGGTGGCGCCATCTATGACTACTTATTACGTAAGTTAATCATTCGGAAGAAATCATTACAGTTTTCAAATCCGACGAGAGATGTTGCTCTGCGTAAATCAAATATTATGTTTCTTTGAAGTGTCTCACACTTTATATTTTTTTGTAAATTCTTTAACACAATCCAAAATTTCATCGTACCGACGGGACTCGAACCCGCACCCCCCGGATTACACGTCCAGGTGCTCTGCCAATTAAGCCAAGGTTCGATACATCGATACGACGAAATTAGTGGATTGCATTTTGTTAACCCAATTATGCATTGGTGGCGCCATCTATGACTACTTATTACGTAAGTTAATCATTCGGAAGAAATCATTACAGTTTTCAAATCCGACGAGAGATGTTGCACTGCGTAAATCAAATATTATGTTTCTTTGAAGTGTCTCACAGTTTATATATTTTTTTGTAAATTGTTAAACACAATCCAAAATTTCATCGTACCGACGGGACTCGAACCCGCACCCCCCGGATTACACGTCCAGGTGCTCTGCCAATTAAGCCACGGGTTCGAGTCCCGTCGGTACGATGAAATTTTGGATTGTGTTTAACAATTTACAAAAAAAATATAAAGTGTGAGACACTTCAAAGAAACATAATATTTGATTTACGCAGTGCAACATCTCTCGTCGGATTTGAAAACTGTAATGATTTCTTCCGAATGATTAACTTACGTAATAAGTAGTCATAGATGGCGCCACCAATGCATAATTGGGTTAACAAAATGCAATCCACTAATTTCGTCGTATCGATGTATCGAACCGTGGCTTAATTGGCAGAGCACCTGGACGTGTAATCCGGGGGGTGCGGGTTCGAGTCCCGTCGGTACGATGAAATTTTGGATTTTGTTTAACAATTTACAAAAAAATATATATAAATTGTGAGACACTTCAAAGAAACATAATATTTGATTTACGCAGTGCAACATCTCTCGTCGGATTTGAAAACTGTAATGATTTCTTCCGAATGATTAACTTACGTAATAAGTAGTCATAGATGGCGCCACCAATGCATAATTGGGTTAACAAAATGCAATCCACTAATTTCGTCGTATCGATGTATCGAACCGTGGCTTAATTGGCAGAGCACCTGGACGTGTAATCCGGGGGGTGCGGGTTCGAGTCCCGTCGGTACGATGAAATTTTGGATTGTGTTTAACAATTTACAAATATTAACTAGCTTTGCACCCTAACAAGACTTTGCCCGGTAGAACATTCCTGTGAGGACAAATTAATTCTCCCCACCGTTGTTACTATCTCGCTCACAGTTTAATTTCAGTAAGAATATCTGTCAAAAACCAAAATCAACGTGAAGAAAGATGTAAAAACATTATTCAAGGTCATATTTTTAGGGTTCCGTGCCTCTAAAGGTAAAAAAAGGAACCCTTATAAGATCACTTTCTTGTCCGTCTGTTTGTTTGTCTGTCTGTTTGTCCGTCTGTCCGTGTGTCAGCACCGATTTTCTCAGAAACGGGTGGATTTAGCATGTTGAAATTTATGCCAGATACAGAAGTCTATAGTTCCTATTAGGTGTATAAAAATCAGGGTCCTGAATCAACACGATAAAAAGATATGGTCAAATTTAGATTTTCGCGAAAACTTGTTAGTACCAAAATTTACCATAATTTTCAACTATTTTTATTTTTCGGAATTTTTCCTTTACTTGTGCTGTAAGACCTTGCTTTTGACCAAAATTGACAGTTCTAGGTCAACCGGAAGTACCCTATAGGATTTGGGTCGAAAACCAATAAGGTACTTCCCGTTGACCTTTTTAGAGGTCTAGCCTAATTGGTACCAACCAACGTTGGTACGGAAGCCTCGGTGGGCGAGTCCAACTCGACTTTGCCGGTCTTTATTTAGGCTTCAAAAGTATATGCAATAGCAACCTCCATGGTGTATAATCTTCTGGGGACTCTTCTTCTAAAACCAGTACATTCTTCTATGTTTGAGGTATTTATCTCCATATCTCTGGAGATACTAATGAGATCTCGATAAAATTACCACCACCACGGAACCACCTCGGAAACGTACCCTACCTATTAAAAAAGTATCATTTGAATCCGTTCACAATTGACGGAGTAATCGCGTAACATACACACAAAAAAAAACATACAGACGAATTGAGAACCTCCTCCTTTTTTGTGAAGTCGGTTAAAAATCACGGATAAAGACAGAAGGATAAGAAACTGACGTCTTAAAAAGTTCTGAAAATCTGTCGCAGAGTAGTGCTTAGGCCCGCCGTTTCAATGCCTGTGTCGCTAGTGTAATAATATATCGACGGCAGAAAGTGAAAATGTGTGGAAATGTATGTTTTGTACAGAAAAAAAATCCGCGTTGAATAGTCTATGTCTAGTCTTCTATGATGAAAAAAATTAATGATACACCATTGATTTGTTTCTAGGTAGTCTACTGTTCACTCAAAAATTGTTTTTTCAAATTTCAAATTTTGAGATACGATATTTACGCTTTCTGCCATCGATATACTTCACTAGCGACACAGGCATTGAACTGGCGGGCCTAAGGGTCCCCGCACACGGGCCACGGGCCACAACCACAAAACGCCGCCACCGGCATATTTCCTATAGTTTTCATACATTTTATCATGTAGCGTGTGGCTGCCACCGGCGTTACCGTGTGCGGCGAGTCCATATAAAATGTATGAAAACTATAGGAAATATGCCGGTGGCGGCTTGTGGCCGGTGGCCCGTGTGCGCCGAGGCTTAGTACTACTCTGCGACAGATTTTCAGACCTTTTTTAGACAAGCTTTGTTAGAAAGATCGCTCTCCTTCTACCTAGAGTTCATTCTCCATGATTAAAATAAAACCGGCCACGTCGAGTTGGACTCGCCCGCCGAGGCTTCCGTACTAACGTTGGTTGGTAAATTAAGTAACCTCTAAATTTAATGAGCACTCATATAACTCAGAGACCTACCTTAATTGGCGTAAACTATGTATGTATTGGCACCCTTTAATTTTCCAATTTTATTATTTTTAGGGTACCGTACCCAAAGGGTAAAACGGGACCCTATTACTAAGACTCCGCTGTCCGTATGTCTGTCTGTCTGTCTGTCTGTCTGTCTGTCTGTCTGTCTGTCTGTCTGTCTGTCTGTCTGTCTGTTTGTTTGTCTGTCTGTCCGTCTGTCACCAGGCTATAGCTCATTAACCGTGATAGTTAGACAGTTGAAATTTTCACAGATAGTGTATTTCTGTTGCCGCTAGAACAACAAATACTAAAAACAAAATAAAGTTAAAAATTAAACCCATACAAAAAACGTGTTTTTAAACGCCATCTATCTAATTAGTTTCGGCAAAATGACATAGATGGCGCTAGTAAACGAGCCCCGTCTTTATAAATCGCGACCAAATCAAATATTCTTGGTAATATCAATTAATCAAATATATGAGGTTGAAACTCTGTTATGTTTCGTATTGTACGGAACCCTCCCTAATTGTGCGATAAGAGACGCGATGCTGACTCGCACTTGGCCAGTTTTATTTGGATTGTTTCCTTTATTGGTGCTGTAAGACCTTGCTTCTTGCCAAATTTCATGATTCTAGGTCAACGGGAAGTACCCTATAGGTTTTCGACCCAAAACCTATAGGGTACTTCTGGTTGACCTAGAATTGTCAATTTTGGTTAAAATCGAAGTCTTGCAGCACAAGTGAAAGAAAAATTCCGAAAAGAACTTTAAAATTAAGGTAAAATTTGGTACATGCAAGTTCTCGCGAAAATCTAAATTTGCCCATATCTTTTTATCGTGTTGACTCAGGACCTTGATTTTACACCTAATAGGTACTATAGACTTTCAGTATCTGGTATAAATTTCAACTTGCCAGGTCCACCCGTGAGAAAATCGTTGGTGACACACGGATAGATAGACAGACAGACGGACAGACAGATAGACAGACAGAGAGACAAACAGACAGACAGACAGACGGACAAGAAAGTGATCTTATAAGGGTACCTTTTGAGTTACGGAACCCTAAAAATTAAAAATTGTGAGGCAATGATGCATGTGATCGCTAATAACTAATTTAAAAACATCCTGTCTGTAGTATAATATAGTTTTTGTGTATAGTTTTTTTTAGTAATTTTTATGCAAAGATAACCTAATGCCTTCTAGGCATATTCTTTATTTTTTTTAAATTATTATTTCAAGCAAAAATCAATTATAAATCATCACTCAAACACAAACGCATAGGTACTACATACACACTTACTCGTAGGTATACACGCACAAATCAACACCCCTGATTCTCTATTCAGTGTTCGCGATTCAGCACTTCCGAATTGCGTTGCAAGCCAATCGACACTAATCAAGACCGATTTATAGATACTCGTAGATGTGTATTAGACTCGTAAAGTAATAATGGTAGGTAAGAAAAATATTACTTTAGTAGCAGCCCGCCCCTGCTTCGCACGGGTAGAACATATATGCCTACAAAATTTGCATCAGTTTGTTGCATCGAATATAAAATATGAACATATTTAACAACTATCGTCATATTTCATCCAATTTACACAAAACCTTAACGAATTATGCACCTAAACCTTCCTCATAAACACTCTGGCTATTGGTGAAAACCGCATCATAATCCGTTCAGTAGCTATTGAGATTATTGCGAACAGACAGACAGACGCAGTGATGAATTTTGTTTTATAATACTTACGTATTGATATTGGACGGCCCTTTGGCGTAAAGGATAATTACCCTGATTCTGACCCGACGGTCGTTGGTACTAATCCTAGCTATATACCTACCAATGAAAGTTTTATGTGCATTCATGAATCATGAGTTTTCGTACAGTGGTAGTGGAATCATTAAATCTACCAAAAAGTAGCTTACCACCAAGGAGTACATATGCCGCCGTAACCTTAAGGCGTTCCCCGACGCAAAATGTAGGGGTAACATACGTTTAACGTGTGTATCTGTGTGTCTGTCTGTAGCATCTTAGCACCTAACCGGATGAACCGATTTTGTTTTTATTATTGATATTTTTTTTTTGTTTGATAGATGTCTTCATCGAGAGTTTTCTTAGCTTTGATTCATGAAAATTCGTTGAATCGTTATAAAATTATGAGCTTTTTTCTAGTTAATTGCGCTATGAAATCAACTTTCATAGGTCTGATCAATTCGAAAATCTTCTTCTTCAACGATATTGTAAGAGCATGGAAGCCTCCTGGACTCTACAGAATACTCAAATCCTCACCAACTTAAAGCTCAGATTTTAAATGTCGTGTTTAGAGTCATTGGAAAAAGCTATTATACATAGATCAGTCGGGGTGGTTTAAAATATTATATTATATTATTATATATATAGATGAATATTATTTTATACAATAGATCATATTATTATACTATATTGACTTCAAATTGATTGTGATCGGTGGGGATCTACAGCATAGCTAAGCTAATAATATTTTCGTAGTAACTATGACCTAATCTGTGGTTTCACTGCAAATATTTTATTAATTTTGCGATGTGTGTTTGTGAAATTCGTGATATCTTCTAGAGTTTTCATTTGAATTATATACTGTAAAGGACAATTTTAATCTATGATATGTGGCCAAGCTAATTAACGTAATTATTTGGATAAGGATTAATACTATATACTTGAAAATAGCCTTGGAAGTTATGTAATATATTTTAACAAAAATTTTTAGATTAAAATGGTTACTGTGAGTCAACCTTAAGAGATAGACATATGCTGTCGCGGACTTTTTTGTAGGTCTTATTAAGTTGTACAACTCTTGCATAGAAAATATTCTTCTATCTATTTTCAATTAAGCAGCGTTCGTAAGAAACGTGTTTTTTCGACCGTTTATTTGGCATCTTAGGTTGCAAATTAGGTCTCCATGAATGTACCTTTGATTTAAACGGGATAATATATAACCTATTTTCATTCCGAAAGTCCATTCTATGTATTAGTGAAAGAATTTTTTGAATCGGTTCAGTAGTTTTTGAGCTTACTCATTACAAACACAAAAATACAAATGTTCTCTCTTTATAATATTAGTATAGATATAAATCTTTATAACAATTTTAAATACAAATCTGCAAAGTAGATTATTGGTTCTGTTTCATTTTAATCTTATTCTAAATTATTTTACTTCATAGACAAAAATCAACAAGGAAATATCCACTATTAAATAATAAGATTTTGGTTTACAGTGTTAGTTGAGTGGAATAATCAAATGTGGATTCGAAAAAATGTTTTTAAGATGGACAATAAACTTAACGATAAAACTTAATTCAAGATTCGTTTTTTAAGCGTTTATTTCGTCACAATAAATACTTCATGGTCATATATTTCTTATGGCCGGCCTTATATTATATATCTACGCAATAACGCTATCATGGGAGAAGATAAACAATCAATAAAATGTTCCTCAGAAACCTGCCATTAGTAATCCAACTAGTAATATTAAAAAAAAACGTTTTAAACACAAGCTTTTACATAAGCTAGGACCAGAGTAAGTCAAGACAAATCCAACGAGACCAAACACGACGGGTATATCATCTGTAGTTTAGAAGTTCCTTTGGCCACTTTCCAGATCCATCATCAGATCATCACCATGTCGCGATTTAGACATGCATGCAAAATTTCAGCTCAATCGGTGACCAGAAAGTGGATCAAATTTATTTTGAAAGATTTGATAATAAACATCGGGACAGGTGAAAGTAAATAAAAGCTTGTAAAAAGGTTAAGCCATAGATATGATATCTGTGGGTTAAACTATCCTCATCCAGTATCCTAACTCATATCCTTTAGCTATACGTAATTAAATAAACTATTTTAACATGTAGAAAGCAATGCATCTTACGAAGGCTCCCCCATCTGATGCAATCTGTTCAATCGATCGGCACCCGATGCTCTTAAACAAAAAGCATTCTTGCAACTTAACCCGTCTGGACTCACACACACAAAACGGCTAGGCGGGCTAACTATTACAAATACTTGGCATAATAAATCTAACTGGACTGGACGGCACCCCTTGGTAATCCTTTAATCAGGTCCACGGTGCCCGCACAACGCACCCTATTTTTCCCTCCTGAAGCCCCCCTCTCTCCCCACACCGCCCTCGAACGGTGCAAATGACAGTTTCTAATTCCAACTTGCCATGAAAGTGTGTAATTGTTGCGCCGTTGATTTATACACTCGAACCTTTTGCGCGGGAACTGAGCATGTGTGCTTGATAGGGCTGCTTCGCAATTTGGATTTCAGTTTGCGTTTCTCATTCGTTTTCTATAATTGTTTTCAACCGACTTACAAAAGGGAGGAGGTTCTCGATTTGTCAAAATATTTTTTTAAACTTATGTTTCTTACGCGATTACTCCGCCAATTGTGAACCGCTTTGAATAATTATTTTTTTCATGGGTCTGTCTCCAAAGTGGTCTCATTTAAATTTCATAAAATTTGATGTTTGTCCTAGATTTATATGTCAGAGATATGGCGATAAAAATCTCAAACTTGCTACTAAAACTGACTCGCGTGGCATTTGAAGTCGGTGTTCTTTAGTTTTTAAAAAAACTTCATATGTTTTAATATCAAGTTTTTAAATATAACCTTTTAAAGTATGTTAATATAAAATTGAATTTTATAGGAATGGATATCGTCTTACATAGTAAACGTAATTAATTATTTTACTGGCGAATATATATTTTTCATACTGGAAACTAAATATAGTTCTAGTAAATAGTCTCAACTGAACGTTTTTGGCTCAACGTTTTCCAAGGAATTTATAAGTACAAAATACAAAATTTGTTAAATGGATTCTCATCCATTTTTAGATGTAAATAAATACTGCTGTTGGCATAGTGCATATAAAAATAAGGTAAAATTATGCAATCAGTAGATTGAGACTTTAGACTCTTTTGTGTAACAAATACTAACGTATAATTATTTTATTGCGAATACATTGAGATTTTGCTGAATACATTATTATTATACGACAATAGATAATCTATTTTCGTAGAAACGTTTGTTAATATTGGCGTTTTCTGTACCAAGATTTATCAAGGAACATACTGAGATGCCAATTAACGCTTCACTTTTTCAGGTAATTTAAACAAATGTTTTTTATAATAGTTGTACTTTATAGTGACAGCCCTGGAGGTCACCAAAGCGTGTGCCCGGCGCGTCGGCGAATCCAATTGTGCGGCGCTGTGTGCGTCTACATTTGTCAATTGGCGCGCGGAGCCGATGAGTGCACTCATTTATGCATTTTCTAATTATTGGGACCTTTACTGGCATCACCGTATGTTAAATGCGAATGCAGCTTCAGCTTAAAGATTAAATAGCTGAATTTGATTGTGACGTGTTTTTGTCTGTTCAAGTTAAACATTTATGGATGGAGCTCAGCTCTGTGTGTTTCTGGTTGGATTGAGTTAATTTGTCAATAAATTAGGGTTGAATAAAATGTAGCAAGGATCTATAGATAGTATTAATATATTCAGACTGGAAATAAATATGGTAGGGTGGTATAAAAGCTGGACAAGCAATAGTAACTTCTTCAAGTTATTAACTTCAAAAATCCCACCCAATTCTTAAATTCATATACGCAATAAGCTTTAAAAATAATACTACATAATATATTTAGATACAGCTTTGACATTATATTATGAATATACCTGGCTGTCGTCTATAAGTTTCTTGGCTCTCCTCTCAATATCTTTCAGCTTTTCCAGCTGGTGGCTGGTTTGGAACCATCCCAAAGGTTAGAACAGTACTCCTCACACGATCGGACTTGTGTTTGATAAAGATTAAGCACCAGCCCCTGTGTGAAGTATGTCTTACCTTAGCCAAAACACCAAGCTTTTTTAAGGCTAGCTGAGTTTTGACTCAATATATGAGCCAAAATTGAGAGTAAATATAAAGTTAATATATAATATATAGAGTAGTGTTAATGAGATGCCAAGGAGCTCGAGATGGCTTGTTATCTGTACGGATACATTTCCGAAATTGGGAGCCAACTGAAATGGGGTCCGTTTACCAGAGAAGAAACAAGCCTGGTTTTTAGCAGGATTAAGCTTGACCAGATTGGCATCCGTCCAGTCGAAGGCTGTATTCAAGGAAAAATTCAAGCGCAGAACCATCGCTCGTCTATGAGACTGAATTTGCTATCTACTGGTTTGTGCGCTGGATATTAACTATTTTACTCTCCTATGGCACGCCACTGAGCTCGATCTTCAGTTATTCGTTTCCAACCGCTGCCTGCCAGCTTGCGTATATCATCGCTCCATCTAGCTGGAGGGCGTCCTACGCCATCACATGCTGAACGCTAATAAGAAATATCAAATAAGTTTATTGCAAATAAATAAGGTATTTGTTCATAATTAATTTGATGAGATTTCAATAAGAAAGAATGACGTCATGGTAGCGTAGAGTGTAGACGAAGGAGTAGACAAAAGATTTCTACACATGGTTTCGTTTTCAGCACTGGTTAACTCCTATTATAAATACTCAAACGTGACGTCATCAGCAACGACATGACACTAAAGCGTTTTAGCGTGATTAAGATTCATTTATTAAAAAAACTCGCCCACCGAGGCTTCTGCACCAACTTCTCAGACTAGAAAGGACAAACTTAACTTTGTAGTTAGATCCATAGAAAATGTATTGCACCAACTACAAATAATAAGTTTGTAATAGTAAATTTACGTTTTTTTTTGTTATTAAACTACATATTAACAGTTTTCAGATTTATTCCTTTATAAATGCTTCAAGACCTTGCTTCTTGCCAAATTTCATGATTCTAGGTCAACAGGAAGTACTACCTATATAGGCTGTCGATACAAAACCGGGTACTACACATAGAAATTACAGACATAGAATTCTCAATTTTGGTTAAAAGCAAGCAAGCAGCACAGATATAGGAAAATTCTGAAAAATAAAAAAAGTTTAAAAATAAGGTACATTTTGGTACTTACAAGTTTTCGCGAAAATCTAAATTTGCCCATATCTTTTTACCTTGTTAATTCAGGGCCTTTATTTTTCTACACCTCATAGGGACTACTTCAGTATCTGGTATAAATTTCAATTTGCTGGGTCCACCCGTTCCTGAGAAAATCGGTGGTGACACACGGACAGACAGACGGACAGACGGACAAGAATGTAATCTTATAAGGGTTCCTTTTTTTACTTTTTAGGTACAAAACCCTAAAAAATTAGGTTTTTTATACTTAATATTTATTTTTAGCAAAAATATTATTTTCGTTGTAATTAATATATTCTTCCAGACTTTTTAAACTACGAAGAAAACATAAGTCATATATATTTCCGGACATTTTAAAGACTTATATTTTCTTCGTAGATTTAAAAGCACTTTTTTATGTCGTCATCATGCCTATTGTTTTTCACACTGTCACAATGTGCAGTTACAGTGACTGTGATTACTGATGAATCAAAATCTTCTAAAATTTTGCGAAAAACTTTGAAAAAGAACCGACTTCAAAGTCGTACAGTCATTCTTAAAAGACGATTTAAAACGACTTTATAACGACCATCCTTTACACCTTATGTAAACATAGTGTTTACAGTTCACACCCTTCAATGAACAGCTGAAATATTCATTTACCGTAAACAACCCCTTCTGTTCACAAAGCGGTGCCGGATTGAATTATGTCTCCTAGCGAGAAGAATGCTTACTCAATACTACTGGGTGCCGATTATTATGTTGTTGTATTATGAAAACTCAACAAAACTTTATAGGAGTTTTTGGCAGTAATTGTACCAATTTTCTATGATTATCTTGCATACAAGAGAACTTATCTATTAATTTCGCCTTAATATTTTTCATTTTTAGGGTTCCGAACCCAAAGGGTACCAACGGAACCATATTACTGAGACTCCGCTGTTTGTCTGTCTGTCTGTCCGTCTGTCACCAGGCTGTATCTTATGAACCGTGATAGTTAGACGGTTGAAATTTTCACAGATGATGTATTTCTGTTGCCGCTATAACAACAAATAGAACAACAAACAGAACAAAGTTAAAAATTAAAGGGTTTCAAACAAAAAACGTGTTTTTTACGATAGCACCATCTACGAATCTTCATTGACGGCGCTATCGTGTTTACCTTAATCTCTGAAACGGCTCCAAAGATTAAACAAAATTTAGTATACTCGTACAGGTGTTTTCGGGGGTGATAAATCGATCTAGCTAGGATTCATTTTCAGAAGTTTTGTTTTATTCGTGTTTTCAATAATCAACTTTATCGAAAATCAACTTAAAATATGACTCTTCCTGACATCTATTGGCGAGTAGAAGTAGCTTTAGTGTTATTGTGCAGATAAAGCAGTTAGTTGCTCTCAATTAAAATAAATAGTATTATTATTCGCCAATATATGTCGGTAAGAGTCATATTTTTCTATTTAAGTGGCAAAAAATACCAAGCATAGCTGTGCTGTGTTCAATCTGCAATCAACTACAAATAACTTATCTGTGTAATGCCTTTGAAATTAATTCACCTCGACGCAACTAGATGGCAGAACAGGAAAAATAAGCACGCGCAAGCGTTTCATTTTTTAAATTTGTGGGCCTCGGTCGATTTGTTTACTTTAGATTTAATTGTAGTAGTGTACAGTCAGTATTGATTATTATATCTTCTATTTTAGTACTTACAGAGTTTCAATTAGCTAGAATCAGTGGAAAGTTAGTCACGTACGTAGTATTAATTTATATTCTCTTTGAGTTAGTCGTACGATTACGAGCACTTGGTCTTCCAGATATTTAATAATATTAATTACCTTTGTTTTAACGTTTACTTAGTAGGTGTTAGAAGTTCGTTAGATATTCGTCGATGGCGTTCGGAACCCTCCGTGTGCGGGACAAAAGTCTGACTCGTACTTGGCCAGTTTTATTATGTATTTTATAATATCAACAATTATAAGTTGTGGTGATAAGATAATGGCGATTGAAATCCAGCTATTTTAAATTAGACTTAAGATTGTTGCCCAAAAAACTTACAAAAGCATTTTGAAAGTCCATCTTCTATAACAATGTTGTATGATGTTCAGAAATGCAATTAATAAAATTGGATAGAACCGGAAAAAGTGAAAGAAAGCGAGAGAAATATGGCAACGGGATGTTAGGTACTTAAAATAGTCCAAAGAGTTCATCTCTAGTCTATCTAGAGCCTATTCATTTAAAATTCTTCACACAAATGTTTTACAAAAAACAAGATCCCCTCAGGTCAAGAACCGTCAACAATGCATCAATATCGTCAAGTTATCCAATAAACGCATCCTCATAAACAACGGGCAAGCAAGCGCCAAGCGCGGGTGGTCCGCGCGCTTGCTCACCCAAAATAGCCGCCTTAAGAAAAACATCGTTAACGAAGAATATTAAATTGTAGGCTACTGGCCAACGGTAGCGGTAAACGAACCACCCACCCGGCGGTAAAAATAGGGAAAGGGCAAGTACAGTGTCGGTAATATCGGATTTATGGATCTGGTGCGTTGATCATCGGTTATCGACACAGTTCGTATTAAGGAAATTATTCAAATCCTCGAAACTTTGAAAGTTATAGTTTTTGCACAGAGATTATTCGTTTTATGAAAAAGATTTTGACTATGAAGTCGGTCCCATTTTGGTGGATAGATACTCGTATATCATAAATTTATTGAGAATGTGTTAAAATTATTTATTTAGCTAGTTGTAGGTTGTACGTTTTAGCTCTGCTGTAAGCATAATAAGCAACGGATTTTTTAAATAATATATACCTATAGTCATTATAATAAGAAACTATGTTACTTATTATGGAACACAGTACTATTCAAATATGTACCTAATTTACTGGCGTCATAAATGTAAATTGCATACGGTCTTAAAGTTTGTATCGCACAGTGAAAGGTGGTATAGAACTAACCATTGAGTCTCATGTAGATGTTCCATTATGGAAATCGGCGAATGCAAAAGAGGTAGGTAAGGTTAACACATAAGAGCTGCAAGAAGATTTTTTAATTATCTAAAGATATATTTTACTCAGACCCTTTGATTCCTTTTGTACACTATTAAACAAACTAATCATCAAAACATCCTTAACACCATGCTTCTTAAGTTATCCACAACCGTACAAAATGCCTTTCATAGATGATGCGCCACCGATTCCCATCGATTGAAGCATGGGACCCATGTTAACACGCGTCGAAACTTACTAGAATTAAATAATATATCGTCTCGGGCTCGGCATAATAAATCAATATGCAGGGCTTGCACACACGGCGAGGGTGGTTACCCCCCATCCCCTCCCACGTCCCTTTCTTGACTAATTAATTAAACAACCGATTCATTACAGCAGCCTCCTTTGTGCCCTCACATTCGTCTAGTGAGCTAGAAGTACGGATTGCAAAGAAGTGACATAGTCTTAATCCCATAAATATTATAAATTCGTAAAACACCTATTACTTTACGATTATTGTAAAGCTCAGATTCATTACGCATGTAATATTTCTTGTATAAGTACACAATATCCTAAATCTGATTATTTTGTTATCTTTTTAGGGTTCCGTACCTCAAAAGGTACATCTTGCTAGCGTTTCACCACTATATCACCTATTGGTAAGTGACAATGCGGTTAAGGGTTGTTGCACACTAGGTCTAGAATGTAAACTGGCTTTCAAGGACAGCTGCAGCAAGCAAGAACGTAAACATTGAGCGATTGTATTGATGTTCTCGTACTTATTGGTTAAACTAATGTAATGCAGTATAAATGAGTAGATAACTTTAAAAAAAATTTTTCTTATTGTATTAAAAGTCGTCTATTAAGGTAATTTTAATTCTAAAGATTTTAACATCTATTTTAAATTTTGTTGCTAACGTTACTTAACCCTTCAACCGCCATCCCTGAAAGGCCGGCACTATCCCGTGGCGCGCAATTATTTTAATTTCTTCCGCGCACCGGATTGATCGAGCGTTAGGTGAGACCCGACACGTAATGAGGACGGGACGGGAGCGGGATGAGATGGAACGAAGCCGATGCCATTTGTTATTGTCAATGCGGGCGTCACTAACTATTCAAATTATTTTGTTTACATTCTAAAATGCGACTCAATTCGCAGCGATAGCAAATATTTATTCATAGACAATGAACAAAAGCACGTATACATAATAATTAAAACAGTTCTAGAATACTTACTTATATGTTTATTTTTTTAAATTATTATATTAAAAAACAATTTAATACATATATTTCTGTGAATATTGTTAATTAATATGATCATTTTATTTATATTTTATTAATATGATGATATCAGATCGTGCAAAAATGTATAAAACTACTTTAATCTGCAGTTCAAACAAAAAAAAACAAATTTGTCAACGGATGCTAGAGTACTGAGGTGACATACATAAAAAACAATGAGACGAATGATAGCCTCCTTCTATTTGGAAATCGGTAATATACCCTATATTCACGCTAAATAAGTAGGTAGGTCTTTTTTGTGACGTCCCTCAAATGCCGTGACTTAATTTAAGGAGCATAGGCTTACACTCTTGTTAAATTGTGTCAATACCATGAATACATGCGTCAATGATATAATAGTAAAATCACGTAGTGTAAAGGAACCTGACAACCCTTAATTTCACGCCTTATAAACATGAAAAGGTGAGGCATCAGCTTTCTTGCAAATTATTAATAAAATACCGTCATTAGAGAGTTGTTTTCAAATGTTTTGTGGTTTTCTTTGTTCCCCTAAAGTGTTCGAAACGTTTCATGTTCCGACAGTCACATAGTTTGATTCGAATAGAGGACTTTCACATACAAGGGGTAAAGTTTAGCAGAGTAGTTATTTGGAGTAGTAATTATTTTATATGGCTGTCATCTGATCCTGATGTCAGTGATCTGAATCGTATCTATGAATAGTGTACTCGTATGTATAATATAGTGTTAGCTTTTAAATATTTAAAAAATGAATTGTCATTTTATAGGGTAGTCAAAATACTAATAGTTTGACTACATGGAAATATAATATTGCTATTTGTAAATAATCTAGTCTGAAATCTTAGAATATAGTAACGTTTTGCTAAGGATTACATGGACTGAACTTTTATAATAACAGGACTAACCAGATAATTATATTTAAAATCTTACCATAACAATAAATAATTAACTTAGGTACATTGTGACACACAATCCAATTTTTTTTTTCCAATTTTTTTTTTACCATTGTACTAAAATACAAAGTGTGGAAACTTAAAGAAACTTGAAGAAACCTAGTTAATAATTAAATCAGTCGACTTCTATGCCGCGCGAGTCAGTTTCAATAGCAAGTTTGAGACACATTTATCGTCACACTCTGAAGATACTTATCAGATATCGATAAAATTTTAATGGGACCACCTTGGACATGAACCCTACCTATAACAAAAAGAATCATTCAAAACGGTTTACAATTGGCGGAGTAATCGTGTAACATACATACAAAAAAAACATACAGACGAATTGAGAACCTCCTCATTTTTAGAAGTCGGGTGAAAATACTTCAATACGTTGATAAATGTATAGTTTCTGTTACCTATTACTACTGATTACGAACTAGCTATAACTCGTATTTTGTGTATAATCCATAACCAATCCTAAAAGCGGCTATAGCCCAATGGATAAGGTGTCGGTCGGACTGGAGATCAAGAGGTCGTGAGTTTGATCCTCACCCATTGCACACAAGCATATTTAGCTTAGTTGAAGGGGGTTAACAAGAATACTAGTAATGTGCAAGTCACATTGCTAGTAAGATTCTTTTTAACACCGTTGCTCGTAAAGCTGATGTAATTCCACCGGTTTTAAATATGTAAAGCGGGTCATAAAAAACGCGTGTGTTACCAAAGCAAATAGTTAAGTTATAGTCCATACAAATTCCGTAACAGTATTATTTGCCATTTCGCGCGCTGTTGCTATTCAAATTTCGAACTAATCGCCGCGCGGCGCCACTCAGTAGGCAGCGCTAGCGCGCTGTTAAAATGGCGGGAAAGCAACAGTGTGCATTCACAGATTCAGTTTATTTAAAATAAAAAAATCAGCTTATTCGGTAATTTAAAAACTTGGCTGCATGCTCTAACGTCTTTGCCAACATTTTCACGCAGCTACGGCAGAAAATAATCCTCGCGCCATTTTTCTCAAATTTTCTTTTCTTTGTACTTGTATTGTGAAAATTTAAATATGACAACTTTCAATAATGAAGAAGAGCCATATATTACTTCAACTCCACCGGATATACTAACAGAAGCGTGAACCGCATGCGACAGCTTGCTGCCGTCAATATCCAAAGACAGATACATAACCACGTATGAAAACATAATTAAAAAACCAACTACAACTACGTATCATTTTAATAATTGTAATTTCACTAACTGTTTCAATAATTAGAAATGAACAAAATAAAAAAGGTTTTTTTTCTGTTTCCAAATGTTTCTGTTCGCAAATGTGTTAAAAAACGTCGTACGATATACGTGCGTATTGGTTATAACATCATAACGCACTGATATCGTAATGTACTATTATAAAATAAAATCCTGATACCTATTTCTTTATCATTAGTTAAAATATCAATAGCAAATACGAATTTGTTGTTTCATATTTTTTATAATGTCAACGCTAAAATGTCTACGCATTTTTGTCCAAATCGTAGCAGGTCTGGCCGATATAAGCTTGCCTAGTATGAAGATTACATATCATTGTTTTTTCTGAATACCTATCGGCACCATATACCTTTTTGCGCTAAATGGTGTTTATACGTTTAATTTTAAGGTAATGTAGATTTTTTAAATATCTTATAGGCTAGCGTTTGACCACTTTCTCACCTGTTGGTGAGTGATGATGCGGTCGAAGATGGTAAGCACGCTAGGCCTAGAATGGGAACTGGCTAGAATGACAGATTTTCAAAATTAATTAATTTGACTGATTAATTTGGCTATAAATATTTTTAAATTCTTAATTTTCATGTCAATGTTGCAATAACCTAAACTATACTCTAAAATAAATAAATCTGTAGACTAAGTAAAAATTAGGTTGTCAATGAACTTTTCCAAACATTTTTTTTAAAGAGCTCTTCAATCAATAATCATATAAACCGCCAAGTTCATACTAACTGGTTTTAGAGCGGGGTTCCCTGGGTCCATCGACAGTAACTTTTATTGCCTTGTTGTACGTGGTAACTTGAGGTGGGGACGTCGATACCGTGATGGTCAGCGTGAATGACTTGCCTGGAACAAATGAAAACAATATTAAGTATGCAAAATACATGTACATAAATATATGTCCACAAGTATACATAATAGTTTCACTCTTTATAATGGTAGCATCATAATGTGATGTTTTATGGACTAGAAATCGTGTTCAGTAATCATCATCATCAGCATCCAATAACTGCCAGCCTTGCGCAGATCGTAGTCTCTATCTCGTCGGTGGGCGTCCTATGCAACGTTTGCCCAAATGTGGTCTCTAATTCAGAAGTCGTTTACCACATAAGTTATCAATTCTGTGACTAATGTAAACGACCCAATGGGAATACTCATTGCCACTTCAGGGTTCTTACCCTGTGTTTATGGCGGATCACCTCCTTACAAATGTGATCCCTTATAGAAAACCCAAGTATAGACCACTCATAGCCCGTTCAGTAATAGTGATTAAAATAATTTTCTGTTTAAACTACTGAATCCGCGGTTATTCCAGCAAATTCCTGCCAGTTAAGTAAAATAATTCTGATCGAGAATATTATTTTAACAAACTTTTACTCAGATTGAGCGCGAGCTATAAATTCAATCTGTGGTCGTTCTCTTTCGGCAGTGCCCACTTTTTGTAGTTCGATTTTGATCACTTGTTCGAAAAGTTAAAAATTTATTGCCAGCTCCATTTCAATTTGCGTCCCGGATGAAATTTGTTCGGCGAACTATCCGCGACAAAAATAATTGACAATCAAAAAACGATTCGATGTTATGGACAACGAGAAAGCTATAGAAACACAGCGTAACGTTACATCGTATCATATACAAACGACTAATTACACAACATCGCAAAAAACGAGCACTCAAACCGCCATTTCGCTCGATGAGTATGTAAAAGAGCAGCTCGGCTGCTACACATCAGAGCACGTCACAAACAGCAGCCCGGCTACTTCATCACGACGTAACGTTGCCGATAAAAAACATTTCCATCTGCGGAAAAACCACAGTTAATATTAAATGACCGTCCGTCAAAGCTGTATTGTAGAGCGCTTTGGCGGGGTTCACTGCGGGATGCGGCCGATACCGAATTTGTGATTTTTCCGCCCGCCTCCCACCGAGGTCGCGGGAGAGTGACATGTAAGCTTTAATGGGCCTCGGTCCGCGCGCCACTGGCTACACGCGAAAAAACTGAAAAAAGCCTCATTCATACGTGATTTCATGTGTAGGCTACTTTCTGCGGGCCCGGCGGTGAAGCTCGTTAAAAATGGAGCTGGTACAAGCGGCCGGCTTGTTGCGGCCATCGGGGTTTATTAACGCGAGTGGAGTAGCGCACAGATACTACTGTTTACGGGTTAGGGTTTGAATTCTATATTATGTTCTAGATTTGTGTATAAAAAGTAAATGGTATTTTAGGTGGTTTCAATTTTCTATCGATTTCTAGTAAGAGGATGGAATTAGATTGAAGTAGGAAGACGTGAAGTCTGTCTTGACGTGAAGTGAACTTTGTTTCCAGGCAAAAGTATCATTGAAAATCAATGAGATAGCCAAATTGTTAACAACCAAAGAGTAGTGACGAGATATCTGCCATATTGTGTGTAAACAACAAACTGAGTGTTGACGGACGTAAAAAAAAGGTCTAACAAAACGACATTCTATTTAGGCAGGTTACCTTATAGATAATTAATATAAACCTTCATTCAGAAACCGAACCCAAATGTTCCACGAGGTAAAAAAGGCCCCAGTGTAAGACATGAAACGCCACGAGTGATGCCTTCAAGGCGTACCAGCCTCGGCTCGCCACCGCTACCTAAATAAATAACCCCTACTTAATGTACCGGGGGCACGATACCGTTTATGAGCTCACAATTTTCTCGCCCCCTCTACATGCTAAACGATTGACACGAAAGAAAGTTTGCTTTGATTTGAGGGCGCCGCCGGCAATGTTGCTACTGAGTGCACTTCACAGTTTTTTTTTAAGAAAGTTAGGCTTGATTTGGTGAAAAGTTAAATCGGAAGAAAAGGCGTAGACAAAGAGAGCGCATCGCGATGTTTCAAGATTGAATATAGCTTTGGGCTTGCTACATATTGCCTTGCCTTGCCACTTAGCTTTTATTAATTTGTGATCGAGAAGCGTGGTAGATTAAAACGGGATAAAACGACTTAGAATAAAGATTCAAATGTGGAAAAGTGGAGAAAGAGAGAGAGAGAAGAGTGTGGGCAGTAAATAATAACCGGCCAAGTGCGTGTCGGGCCACGCGCAGTGTAGGGTTCCGTAGTAGCCTGTTATTCAATGCAAGTCTTTACCCGTTATAAACAAGCAACTAGGTACTCCGTGTTTGTCACTTTAAAGGATTTATTCTAAGGATTTTGTATTTGGTACAAAATTATCCGACACCCAAGTTCAACGACTATTACTGCTAAACTAATAAAGTTATCTTAACTGCTATAATTTTCCTTTAAGGTTTATGAAATGCGCTATTATTACGAATTTTCCACAATTTTCAAGCCAGCAGTTTAGCTTTTAGAGGGGGGGACGCCCTAGTGGAACAAAAATTTGCACTTTAAAGTTTAATATTTCGTAAAAGGAGCATTCAATCGAAAAATGGTATTTGCAACTCTTAAGTCATTTTAAAAGACCTATTCAACGATACCCCACACGATGGGGTAGACGATGACATAAAAATTCATCCCCACTTCTCATACAGGGGAGCTACCGTAAAAAAATATTTTTCAAAATTTTATTTCAGCACTTTGTCGACGTCATTTATTTACATATCCCCACAAAATTACAGCTTTCTAGTATTAAAGGTCTCTTAGCAAAACCTCGGACAGACAGACAGACGGACATGACGAAACTATAAGGGTTCCTTGTCAGAACTACGGAACCCTAAAAATGATGGTAACTTCAATTTGCAGGATTAACATAAACAGATTCAGAACAGAGATATAAACAGAATTCGTTATTTATCTATACTATGATATACTATGATAATAATCTATACTAATATTATAAAGAGAGAACATTTGTATTTTTGTATTTTTGTATGTTTGTAATGATTTGGCTCAAAAACTACTGAACTGATTTAAAAAATTCTTTCACTATTACATAGAATGGACTCTCGGAATGAAAATAGGCTATATATTATCCCGTTTAAATCAAAGGTACATTCGTGGAGACCTAATTTGCAACCTAAGTCGGCAAAAAAACGGTCGAAAAACACGTTTCTTACGAACGCTGCTTAATTGAAAATAGATAGAAGAATATTCTATGCAAGAGTTGTACAACTTAATAAGACCTACAAAAAAGTCCGCGACAGCATATGTCTATCTCTTAAGGTTGACTCACAGTAACCATTTTAATCTTAAAATTTTTGTTAAAAAATATTACATAACTTCCAAGGCTATTTTCAAGTATATAGTATTAATCCTTATCCAAATAATTACGTTAATTAGCTTGGCCACATATTATAGATTAAATTTGTCCTTTACAGTATATAATTCAAAAGAAAACTCTAGAAGATATCACGAATTTCATATACACGCACCGCAAAATTAATAAAATATCTGCTGTGAAACCACCGATTAGGTCATAGTTACTACGAAAATATTATTATAAGCTTAGCTATGCTGTAGATCCCCACCGATCACAATCAATTTGAAGTCAATATAGTATAATAATATGATCTATTGTATAAAATAATATTCATCTATAAACTTATATAATAATATAATATTTTATACCACCCCGACTGATCTATGTATAATCTTTTCATTAAAAGCATTCCAATGACCCTAAACACGACATTTAAAATCTGAGCTGTAAGTTGGTGAGGATTTGAGTATTCTGTAGAGTCTAGGAGATGTCCCAGCATCAGGTCAATGCTTCCATGTTCTTACAATATCGTTGAAGAAGAAGATTTTCGAATTGATCAGACCTATGAAAGTTGATTTCATAGCGCAATTAACTAGAAAAAAGCTCATAGTTTTATAACGATTGAACGAATTTTCATGAATCAAAGCTAAGAAAATTCTCGATGAAGACATCTATCAAACAAAAAACTATCAATAATAAAAACAAAATCGGTTCATCCGGTTAGGTGCTAAGATGCTACAGACAGACACACAGATACACACGTTAAACGTATATTACCCCTACATTTTGCGTCGGGGAACGCGTAAGGTTACGGCGGCAGATGTTCACCTTTTTTTTATATCTTATAGGCTAGCGTTTGACCACTATCTCACCTGTTGGTAAGTGATGATGCGGTTGAAGATGGTAAGCACGCTAGGCCTAGACTGGGGAACTGGCTCTCAAGGATAGCTGCCGGAACACATTAGATGTTTTTGGCGACAGAATGTCTAACTTAAGGGTTGTAGCTGGCCAGGCGGACACTAGATAGTGTCCTACCACCATGCGGGGGTTTTTGGTTTCTTAACGATGTTTTCCTTCACCGGAGGGCCACTGTGAGAAGCGCACATACATTTTTCGATGGAAAATTCCATTGGTGCACGGTAAGGTTTGAACTCGGTACCACGGCATCAAAGCCGACCGTTCTCCCGATTACGCCACCGGGCCCGGGCTCCTTGGTGGTAAGCTACTTTTTGGTTGATTTAATGATCCCACTACCACTGTACAAAAACTCATGATTCATGAATGCACATAAAACTTTCATTGGTAGGTATATAGCTAGGATTAGAACCAACGACCGTCGGGTCAGAATCAGGGTAACTATCCTTTACGCTAAAGGGCCGTCCAATATCACTACGTAAGTATTATAAAACAAATTCCATCACTGCGTCTGTCTGTCTGTTCGCAATAATCTCAATAGCTACTGAACGGATTATCATGCGGTTTTCACCAATAGCCAGAGTGTTTATGAGGAAGGTTTAGGTGCATAATTCGTTAAGGTTTTGTGTAAATTGGATGAAATATGACGATTATTGTTAAATATGTTCATATTTTATATTCGATGCAACAAACTGATGCAAATGTTGTAGGCATATATGTTCTACCCGTGCGAAGCCGGGGCGGGCTGCTAGTAATATTATAAAGAGAGAACATTTGTATTTTTGTATGTTTGTAATGAGTAAGCTCAAAAACTACCGAACCGATTTAAAAAATTCTTTCACTAATACATAGAATGGACTTTCGGAATGAAAAAGGCTATATATTATCCCGTTTAAATCAAAGGTACATTCGTGGAGACCTAATTTGCAACCTAAGTCGGCAAATAAACGCTCGAAAAAACACGTTTCTTACGAACGCTGCTTAATTGAAAATAGATAGAAGAATATTTTCTATGCAAGAGTTGTACAACTTAATAAGACCTACAAAAAATATGTCTATCTCTTAAGGTTGACTCACAGTAACCATTTTAATCTTAAAATTTTTGTTAAAAAATATTACATAACTTCCAAGGCTATTTTCAAGTATATAGTATTAATCCTTATCCAAATAATTACGTTAATTAGCTTGGCCACATATCATAGATTAAAATTGTCCTTTACAGTATATAATTCAAATGAAAACTCTAGAAGATATCACGAATTTCACAAACACACATCGCAAAATTAATAAAATATTTGCAGTGAAACCACAGATTAGGTCATAGTTACTACGAAAATATTATTATAAGCTTAGCTATGCTGTAGATCCCCACCGATCACAATCAATTTGAAGTCAATATAGTATAATAATATGATCTGTTGTATAAAATAATATTCATCTATATATATAATAATATAATATAATATTTTAAACCACCCCGACTGATCTATGTATAATAGCTTTTTCCAATGACTCTAAACACGACATTTAAAATCTGAGCTGTAAGTTGGTGAGGATTTGAGTATTCTGTAGAGTCCAGGAGGCTTCCATGTTCTTACAATATCGTTGAAGAAGAAGATTTTCGAATTGATCAGACCTATGAAAGTTGATTTCATAGCGCAATTAACTAGAAAAAAGCTCATAATTTTATAACGATTGAACGAATTTTCATGAATCAAAGCTAAGAAAACTCTCGATGAAGACATCTATCAAACAAAAAAAACTATCAATAATAAAAACAAAATCGGTTCATCCGGTTAGGTGCTAAGATGCTACAGACAGACACACAGATACACACGTTAAACGTATATTACCCCTACATTTTGCGTCGGGGAACGCCGTAAGGTTACGGCAGCAGATGTACTCCTTGGTGGTAAGCTACTTTTTGGTAGATTTAATGATTCCACTACCACTGTACGAAAACTCATGATTCATGAATGCACATAAAACTTTCATTGGTAGGTATATAGCTAGGATTAGAACCAACGACCGTCGGGTCAGAATCAGGGTAACTATCCTTTACGCCAAAGGGCCGTCCAATATCAATACGTAAGTATTATAAAACAAAATTCATCACTGCGTCTGTCTGTCTGTTCGCAATAATCTCAATAGCTACTGAACAGATTATCATGCGGTTTTCACCAATTGCCAGAGTGTTTATGAGGAAGGTTTAGGTGCATAATTCGTTAAGGTTTTGTGTAAATTGGATGAAATATGACGATGGTTGTTAAATATGTTCATATTTTATATTCGATGCAACAAACTGATGCAAATTTTGTAGGCATATATGTTCTACCCGTGCGAAGCCGGGGCGGGCTGCTAGTTTTTTATATAAACTGACTCGCAGGGCATGGAAGTCGGTTGCTTTTGTTTTAAACTATCTTAATTATTTCGAATTTAGTAAGTATGGTTTTTATCACAAGTTTTTTTCCAACATTCTTCGGTGATTTTCAGAAACAAAGAGCTAAATACGTTCATTTAATTCTTTCCTATGCGTTAATCCAAGTTATACTATATAACTACCTGTAATTACGCCAAAGTTTTATCCAAATCCGTTCAGCCATTTTTGCGTTAATGAGTAACTAACATCCATCCATCAATCCATACTCAAAGTAACCTTAATGTAAAACTATCTAGAGAGCGCTGAATCATTTTGCACCGTTCTTCTTATAAATATTGACTCAATGTATGAGATCCTGCATCGTACTAACGATATTTTACGCGATGTTATACCACATGCACTTGCTTCGTCAATAAAAGTCTGAAAATTAGAACTTCTTTGAAGCATTCCGCATTTATACATTTTTCAAACTGGTGCAGATATGGGGGTTGAAGAGGTAAAAAAATAGCCATTTTAGCCATTTTGAAAAATGTCACAAAACTTTTTGTTATCCCAGGCACGGTCCGGTCTGATATAAGACGCAATTTTTTTTGTCTAAACCACTCTTTCACCCGATAATCTTCATGGGGTCGGGGGTGTGTAATTAAGACAAAATTATGAGATAGTTAGGGTCACCGTTAAAGTAATTATAATTGTACCTCCTGAAGTAAATATATTTGCACCTCAGACACCTATGCTAAGCTTAAAACTGAAGACTAATAAATAAACTCAGAGTAAAAAAAATGCTGATGTAGCTGAAAAACGGCCAAGCCAATACTCACTGAAACTATTATACGTTAGTCATTATTATACACTATAGATGTATATTATAGTGTCGTTCATTTGTTTATCCTATATACCTTCTAATTTAATCTACATAAAAGAACATAGAACATATCACAGAACAAATAATAGTACAAGAAATACTACCAATATTGTTTCCTTGTTCATTTTGAACGGTTTATGTGAACAATTGAATGTACTGTCATCTTGTTTCTACGTATTCATTTTACGTTGACAGTGCGAACGGACTTTGTCATGAGTGCTTGGAACACTTGCACCACTTTAGCCGTGCGACGGCAACGTGAGAGAGTCGCAATAGGGATGCTCTATCTTTAGGGCTGTGTCGTTTTTCTTTTTGTTTCATCATAAGTAAGTTCGTCTAAGTGGCTAACCTTGTAAGAGTGTTTAGGCCGAATGAATGCCGCTCTGAAATTCAACGTGGTTACATCATAATCATCTCACTTTAGTGTTGAGGTATTAAACAATAATATAATCAGTTATTTATTAGCTTCAATGATAATTGTCATGACTATCTCGAAAGGGTAAGCCTCAAGGGATATGTTACGTGCGTTGTTGAGGTATGACCAAGTGCACAACATTTTTGAGAACCAGGTGTTTTATTAATAGTAACTGTGCGATAATTATTTTTTTACAAATTGTTTGACATAACGTAGGTAACGGAAATTGCGAATAATTCAAATGTATTTAGTAGATATGTGCCTAATTTGCATGTTGCGATGTGGCAAAAATATGGTAATGCAACGTTACTTTTAAATCTAAACAGCTTTTGTAGCAATAGTAGAACAGAATAGAATACTAAATGTAATGTCTATTTGAAAAGTCTTGTGCAAAACAAATTACTGTATAGGCAGACACTTATAGTGACTTTTATTATATTTACATTATGTTACCGCTTTTTGAATCTTGTGAAAAATTTAGAAAAAGATCTTTAGATTATTAATAATTATAAATGTAGTGCCGTAATGCAATGATATCCTACTGTAAAGTTACTGTAATTTCATATACAGTCTCTAGCGTTAAATGTAAAACAAAAAACAAGCAAGCCAAAAAAGTGGCTTGCATCCAAAAACCGTATTCCGACAGGTAAAAAATCTCATTTTACTATATCCACGCTACGCTCTACGATATTCCCTAATAGCTAGATGCAATCCACTTTGACAGCTGTCAAATACAGGCCGCGCCTTGTCGCAGTTGCGATTACTAGCGCTCGTAACGACGTGCTAATGCCTCGCGCTAATCGACTGAATTAATATGCCGATGTAAGGTGATTATGTAAGATGAGGGGGTCAAATGATGACGTCACACTGGATACTTAGGATTAAGGGTGAATGTAGATGAACTTAGTTGCTATTATCTGTTGAACGAGAGATTGTCGTTGACATGCCAATTGGAATAGGTACTCAAATTTTTTGGATGTTTGGACGGTAATTCTATGAAGCGTCTAGTTGTCCAAGAATTTGCTTACGAGTGGTTTATCAAATAAAACGAAGGAACTAAACGAACCTTATGAGGTATGTCATGTAGAACTCCACTATGCCACACCGTTTTTTTACTCATGTGACTATGCTATGTTTCTGGAAAACGATTATACATACATATATAATCGTTTTGTATCGTACAGCATAGGCATTCTATTTTATATCGCACACATTCGAATTGAAAAACCTCATTTTGAATTCATCCGTAAGCTTTTTCATTGCAAAAAATGTTTTGACTAGAATCACTGATGATCTCACCTGTTGATAAGTGATAATGCGGTCAAGAATGGTACGCAGGACTAAAATTGAACTGGCTCTCAAGGACAGCTGCCGGGACACATTTAGCTGATGTTCGACGACAGATTATTCAACTTGAGGGTGATAGCTGGCCAGGCGGACACTAGACAGTGTCCTACCACCATGCCGAGGATGTTTTAACAATGTTTTTCCTTCACAGAGGGTAACTATGCATATATATATTTATATACACTTAATGCACACATAATTTTTGTGCACGGTGGAGATTTGAACCCTAACCTAACCCTTTACCTCTGGCATAAAAGCTGACCATTCTCTCTCTGCGCCTCTGGACCCTCGAAAAAACCGGCTAAGTCGAGTTGAACTCGCCCACCAAGGCTTCCGTACCAACCAATTAAGCTAGACCTCTAAATTGTATCAGCGCTCATATAACTCAGAGGTCTACATTAATTGGCGCAATCTATGTATGTATGGGGACACCCTTTAATTTTCAACTTTTTTTATTTTTTGGAATTTTTCCTTAATTTGTACTGTAAGACGTTGCTACTCGCTAAATTTCATGTTTCTAGGTCAACGGGAAGTACCCGTTGACCTAGAATCATGGTTTTAGACCCAAAACCTATAGGGTACTTCCGGTTTACCTAGAATTGTCAATTTTGCTTATAAGCAAGATCTTACAGCACAAGTAAAGGAAAAATTCCGAAAAATAAAAAAAGTTGAAAATTAAGGTACATTTTGGTACTAACAAGTTTTCGCTAAAATCTAAATTTGCCCATATATTTTTATTGTGTTTACACAAGACCTTGATTTTTATACACTCAATAGAAACTATAGACTTCAGTATGAGGTATACATTTCAACTTGCTAGGTCCACCCGTTCCTGAGAAAATCAGTGGTGACACACGGACAGACAGACGGACAGACAGACGGATAGACAGACAGACTGACAGACAGACGGACAAGAAAGTGATCTTATAAGGGTTCCTTTTTTTACCTTTTAAGGTACGGAACCCTAAAAATTATGTGTTTTTAACCATTTTTAGCGTCAATTTCAGCTTAGCTTGGACCTTCTCGACAAGTAAAATGAATATAGTAAAATCATTTCTAATCAGAATGTAGCCTTATTATTTTGATGAACCATATTACAACTGTTACAAATAGTGCAGCCTATCATAATTTGTGCATCACAGCAATGCACATCATAATTCGAGGTCTGTGGCTAAAAACAGATTAATAGCGAAGCCTGATGGGTGCATGATTAGTTAAAAATAAATAGTCTTTTGTTAAAAATATTATTTTTATAATAATACTAAATGAGACCCTCTGACCCCGGCTTTCCTTAACCGGTGGTGGGAATCGCAAGAGCTAAGACCTAAGCTCCAGGGTGGAAGTGTTAAAGGCATAAAGCCGCTAGTATCGTTTAGTGAAAGTGCAGCACACCTCTCAACACCCTAAGCTATTCACGCCAATGTTGCCCCTCGGCGCCAACATAACGGTCCGCCTTTATGCGGGGCCCATTCAGTGTATAGCGAGTCACCACCCGTCTTAATATTTTGAAATGAGGCATATTGGCGGATGCCGTACCTCATCCCATAGACCATGTATCAGACATCAATCAGCTCATTCAATAGTCATCATGATATAATGTACCATCTTTTTATAAAGTAGTTTCCCATATCCATCCATACATAGTAGTATCTAAGTTAAAATTGTAAAGGGCCTCTTGGTGTTGGCTTAGGCTCTATTAATGCCCTCCAAAAGACCGGACGTGTACGACCCGTGATGTGAATTTGAATAAAAGTATAATAATAAATGATGTTAAATGAATTATAATAATTAATTTATCGACACACTTAAAAAATACATGCAGGAAACGTAACACATTTATAGACAAGACTTAAAAATATAAAGTTGCCTTAATATTAAATCTGATTTTAGAGAAATAATAAAATTGACAATATCCCCAAACAATCAACTTCTCAAATATTCTATTTCACCACAGCCAATAGCGGCATAAAGCCCAACGGCTGACAGAGAATCAGTTTCAGTTGTCAAAAGTAAGCGAGTGAGCTTTTGACAGCTGTGATACGAACAACCTGTCTCACTAGCTAGAACGAATGTTTTGTACTGTACCATGGAGAATAGAAGTATTTGTCCGTTGGGTGTGATTGTTGGTATTGCATAAAAGTTCAGGATTTCTTTCGAATTCATTGAATGGTCGTTTCCGAGTCCGTCAGTGTACAAATTTAAATTGAAACCTATAGTCTCGTTTGTTAACTTCATAACAGCGTTGTATCATATCCTTCAGTGTATGTTTGTATACTAGAAAGTTTGTATACTTGATGCAGTTTATGAGTCCGTGAGTGAACAATACTTATACCAAAATAATACTGATTATTTAATGTTTGCTTGATTGAAATGAGCCTGAAATATAATAACAAACAATTTGAATTCATGTTACAGCAATTTCGAAAATTTCAAAACTTACGCCCCTATTTCTTTTTGTGTTGAGGTATAATCGTGATCTGTATATGTATTATGGTATTTAAGAGGTGTACACAGTGTGGTATACTTTTTACATGGAAATGACGTAGTGAATAATTTGGTTAATTTCTAAAACAAGATTGCTCCAATGGTGTTGCCATATAATTTTTTCCTTAGTATCCATACTACAGCGTCTACGGGTGCTACAGATGGGCGATATCTACGATAAATATTGTTATAATCTTCACACAACCCTTGCACAATTTTCGGCTCTTGGTAACTAAAAATAAACGCAGCCTACTACTGACTGAATGAAAAAATCAAGGAGAACAGATTATAATGTTTGTTTTGCATGAGATTTAATTAAGTCGACGTACTTATTAAAACAAGTGCAAGATAAGTTTAATTAGACTTAAGATTGTGTATACAAAATTAAATTCTGTTTTTAATATGATGTAAGTTAGTGTTAGTATTTTGTATTAATTGTAATTTTATAGAACTAGCGCTACGGCTGAAACCTTCACGCATATACAATTGCAAAGGTCGCCTGACCGCTTCTTTTATCAAATTCATTGGTCATCCGATCTCCAATAAGCATACTAATATGTAATAACAAAACACCGGATAATAGAGCGTGAGTGAGGCTGCGTGACGCCACAAAGCATAGTTACGCAAGTTGCGGCTTCCACTGTTAGCGCAACTACCCCGAAACCAGGGGGCGACCGTAAATGAAATGGTAGTTTTCCATCGCGGCTAACCGGGCTGGTAAACCGTTCTGGTAGAGCGGCCCGGGTCGCCCGGTTAACCGGGTTGCGGACGCGTTATGGTTGACAAGGGCTGTTATAGTTGACGGCTGCGTGCGTGCCATCTCCCGCCTACACGATGTTTGTTAGCCAACAGATTTCACTCCATCCATAGTTTTTATTGCTTCGCCGCTGAGCCGTCTTTTGTTTTATTTTCATATCTTTTCGCATTTTTACCTCAAGTGTATCACTTTAAATTGCTGAATACTCTGCGTTTGTTAGGGCCCACCCACGTGACTCCTTTGATATCCTTAACGATTTAAGAACAGTCGTAAAACATCTGCCGTAATTAAAGCGCAGTACAGTGCCCACGCACCGCAATATATTTTAAATAAAAAACTGTTCAAAGAAAAATTTTATTCAAATGGTTGTGCGACCGCGGCGCGCGCCCCGCCTCTACGGAAGAAATCGTTTTCCCGGCATTTTCCATTGGCTGAATGCCGAGAAGGCGGGCCGTTTCTTCAAGAACGCGCCGACTAACTTTTCATTTGCTCTGCTGAAATACAGCCTGGGATTCTCGAGATTAAAGTGCAACTTCGGACTGCGGTTTCTTTCGAGACAGCTGATTTTTTAATTCGCATGACGAACTCGCTAATGTTAAGTCTGCTAGTTTCTTTTGATAATATTGCACATTTTGCACTGGGATGTGATAAAAATAAATAGAAAATCTCCTTTTTTATGATGGTAGGTATATTAGAAGATTGAGTTTGTAAATCTTTTTTCAAATGATATTCGTTATTATTTGTAACTGGCTTCTGCCCGCGGCTTCGCTCGCGTGGTCTACAGGAAACAAATAACATAATTTTCTTCAGAAACAAATATTTTAAGCCCCCCTAAACTCCCTCTCAATTGAATTTATGTACAAACTGACAATATCCCAAACAAATGCTACTCCGAGAGCTTACTTTGGAGCAGACCACGTATAACTGACCTTGTGAAAAGCAGCTTCCCCTAAGTCGGTAGACTTAACCTGTTAAAATAAAAGTTTGACCATGAGATATATTATTAATGATCATGACACGGCAGACTTTCAGGGGAAACTGCACACTTTTGAACTCGACGGTGTAATTCGATAAAGTCGTGGTAGTCAAATAATAGATGGTTTAATTTTTTTCTAATATTATTTCGTACAGAAATAATTGTGGGGGATGATTTTGGAAAAACTATGATACAGGTGTCTCATAGATGTAATTGAAGAGTATGTGTACGAATTTTTTAGTCAATCGAGTGACCCAAAGAATAAGCATTATCACAGAAAATTCAACCTCTCATTTCACTCTCTTAGGGGTGTAATTTCAAAAAACCCTTTCTTAGTGGATACTTTCACTATAAAAAAAAACCCTTAAGGTACGAACACACCGCAGCGTCCTGCGTGCGCGATCTAGGTGGCGATCAGATAGCGCAGTAGAATTTGTACCGACTGATTCACACCAAACGCGATCAGAAAACAATTGAAAAGTATTGAGATCGCGCCCGCAGATCGCAAGACGCCGCGGTGTGTCCGTACCTTAAATTTTATGTCTCTAAAATCAGCGTATTAGGCTGCACGTTAATAATATAGTCATATATGTATATATATATATCAGTCAGTGAATCAGTCAGACAAACGCGGGACGGATGACTTTGGAAAAATTGTGACACATGTCTCTCATTATTTTAATTGAAGAGTATATGTACCAACTTTCGATTTAATCGAGCGACCCAGAAAACAAAAAGTTCCCACAAAATTCAACCTCTCATTTCACCCTCTTAGGCAGTGCGTTGATATATCAGACATTCATACAGCCAGTCGAACAAACGCATGGGGGGATGATTTTGAAGAAAAAAGAGATACACTAGATTAAAAAAAAGTGTACCTATTAGGGGAAGTTTTTTGAAAAACCCTTTCTTAGTGGATGCCTACACATCCTCTAAATTCCATGAATCTAGGACCAGTATCTTGGGCTGTGCGTTGATATATTAGTCAATCAGGATATTGGATTTTATATATTTAGATTTCTTACACTAGCTTGAGCCCGCGGCTTTGCTCACGTGGACTTTTAGGAAACAAATTACATATTTTTCCAGAAACAAATATTGATTATAAACTCTCACTCCCTCTCAATTGAATATACAAAATGACTATATCCCAAACAAATGCTGCTCCGTGAACTTACTTTGGCGCAGACCACGTATAACGGACCGTGTGAAAAGCAGTTCTCCCTAAAGTCTACCCCTGTTAAATTAAGAATTTGGCCTTGAGATTTATTCATGATCATGTCAAAGCAGATTTTGAAGGGAAACTGCACACTTTTAACTCTAAAGGGGTAGTTCGATAAAGTCGGGGTAGCAAAAAGATAGTTGGTTTAATTGTTTTACAATTTTTAGGGTTCCGTGCCTCAAAAGAAAAAAAATCCTTTATAGGATCGCTTTGTTGTCTGCCTGTCTGTTCGTCTGTCAAGACCCTTATTTTCTGGAAAAGTTAAAACTTATGTATACTGAGGTCTATGGTGTCTTTTAGCTTTAAAAAAATATACTTATAAGTCAATGCGATCAAAAGATTTGACCGTTTATGTCGCATATTTAAAGATTTCACAAGAAAATCAAAACCTATTGGGTTAACTTAGAATCATGAAATTTTGCAAGAAGCAAGGTCTTGCAGCACTTATAAAAAAAATTTAAAACCGTAAATGTGTAGTAAATATAAATAACCGGCCAAGTGCGTGTCAGGCCACGCGCAGTGTAGGGTTCCTTAGTAGCCTGTTATTCAATGCAAGTCTTTACCCGTTATAAACAAGCAACAAGGTACTCCGTCTTTGTTACTTTAAAGGATTTTTTCTAAGGATTTTGTATTTGGTACAAAATTATCCAACACCCAAGTTCAACGACTATTACTGCTAAACTAGTAAAGTAATCTTAACCCCTATACATTTCCTTTAAAGTTCATGAAATTAGCTATTATCACGAATTTTTCCAGATTTTTCAAGCCAGCAGTTTAGCTTTTAGAGGGGGGAGGACGCCCAACTGGAACAAAAATTTGCACTTTAAAGTTTAATATTTCGTAAATGGAGCATTCAATCGTAAAATGGCATTAGCAACCCTTAAATCATTTTAAAAGACCTATTCAACAATACCCCACACGATGGGGTAGGTGATGAAAAAAAAATTCATCCCCACTTCTCATATAGGGGAGCTACCCTAAAAAATAATATTTTTCAACATTTTATTTCAGCACTTTGTCGGCGTCATTTATTTACATACCCCCACAAAATTACAGCTTTCTAGTATTAACGGTCTCTTAGCAAAACCTCGGACAGACAGACAGACAGACAGACGGACATGACGAAACTATAAGGGTTCCTTGTCAGGACTACGGAACCCTAAAAAGCAAAACTACTATTACAAACTTATAATTTGCGGTTGATGCAATGTCTAGGCATCGGTCTAGGGATCGAAAAGGAAAGTTAAGTTTGTCCTTGTCTAGGCTGACAAGTTTGTACGGAAGCTTGGTGCGCGAGTCGAACTCGCACTTAGTTTATTGCATACAGATACAAACGTGTCGGGGATGATTTTGGGAAAACTGCGATACATGTGTTTCATAATTGGAATACAAGAGTATGTGCGGGTACACATACTCATGTATTAAAATTATGAGTCAAATAAAATGTTTGAGTCACTCGAGCGACCCAGAGAATAAAATGTTTCACAGAAAATTCATCTTCTCATTTCACCCTCTTAGGGTGTGATTTCGATAAACCCATTCTTATTGAATACCTACTAAATGCTGCCCAGCCCAGCTGAATTCTTCTCTGGATTTCCTTCTTGAAGTTGTGTTTTCCTAGTTGGAGCGTCTGCCTAAACAAACATAATGCGTGAAAACTTCAAGTGGGATTCCTCCTACGGCAATCGGTTCCGGAACAACGTGATCGTTGTACATGACTTTGGTTTTATCCAAATTCATCCGGAGACCGATGCTACGAGAAGAGTCAGCTAGGCCATTCAAAATTTGCTATAGATTCTGCAGCGTATCTGCTATAATGACGATGTCATCTGTGAATCGTAAGTGAGAGATGTAATTGCCGTGAATATTGATGCCGCAATCTTTGATGGGCGATTGTACTCTTCGGCCTTCTGTACAATCTGCCGCACCGGGTGGATGTGGATTATGGTGCCTTAACCGCTTCGATACCCGGCCTAACTCTTGAAAACAGCTTGTATGTTATATGTCGGGCGGTAGTTCTACAACGGGGCTTTATCCCCTTTTTTGAAAAAAAAAACCATCTGCTTATGTTCCATGCCTGTGGAGTTCTCCCAGTGAAAAGAACAGAATTGTTGCAGCTGGCTTGCAGCTGGGCTCTTTTAGCTTTCAGAAGTTCCGTTGTGATTCCGTCTTGACCTAGGGCCTTTCCATTTTTAAACTGTTTAAAGATCACGATCTCATCTTGGCTGATTTCGGGCAGGTCTTCTGTAAAGTAGCAGGTTAAGGCGGCTCGACTATCCTCAGTATCGGGTACGGGCCTTGAAGCATGCGATGCGTAGTGCTTGCTGTAGACGTCTTTAACTTCCGACAGAATATCCGACTTGGATGCCACGACGTTCCCCATTGACGTTGTCAGCTTTGTGAGGTGGCTTCTACACAGAGGCTGGGCGATTCTGCTCATTTGATTATTTAATAAAGAGCTTGTTAGAGGATCGGAGATCACGTTGTACCAGCTTCTTAATGGTTTCGTTGCGCACCTGGTTAATTGAAAAATCCGACAATGGGTTGTTCAACCAACTGTTCGTATCTCTTCCATTAGTCAAATTGTTTCTGCTGAAAGTTTGGATTTTTTGCCTGTGCTGTCTCAAAACTTCGTCCCTTCTTCCCCGAAGATTTACACCACTTCTTCGAGTTTCTGGTCTACGTCATCTATGTTTTCCAAGGCAGCGAATCGATTTTCTAATTTTAATTGGAATGTTTCGGACTCAACAACGGTTTGAAGTAGGTACCTACACTTTTTAAAGAACATACTCTCCAAATGTCATGTCTCTAGGACCATCGGTTTAGGCAGTGCGTTAATATATTACTCTGACAAATGAGTGTGGGATGATTTTGAAAAAACTGTGATAAACTTTTCTCATAATTTTAATTAAAGAGTATGTGTACCAATTGTCGAGACAATCGATTCAGCAAATAAAACATTTTACAGAAAATACAACCATCCATCCATCTCTTAGGGGTGGAATTTAGAAAAAACCTTTTTAATGGAGCTACACTTCACAAAGAACACACCCTTGAAATGTTTAGGCTGCACGTTCAGTCAGTTAATCAGTCAGACCAAGGCATGAGGGATGATTTTGGTAAAACTGTGACACACGTATCTCAGAATTTTATTTAAAGAGCATGTGTACACATTTTTGAGTCAACCGATCTAGAAATAAAAAGTTTCACAGAAAAGTCATCCTCTCATTTTCATCCTCTGAGTGTACGACCTGAGTGCCGAGAGCGTCGTGTGGGGCGGGGCGTGCAGCGTTTGTTTCAAACACATGCTAACGCATAGTGTTGCTCGCGGGCTCTGCTCTGCTAGCACTCAGGATACTATGAGTTTTCGCTTGCATGTGTTTAAAACGTGTTTACCTGTGTATCTGTGTGTAGGTCTATGTATGTGGCATCGTAGCGTCTAAACGGATGACGCTGTGAGATCAACTGATATAGGTCTGATCAATTCGGTATCCTCTTACTTCAATGATAGTGTAAGAATATGATAGCATTGACCTGATTCTGGGGCATATGCTGTAATCTTTAGAATACTTTACTCCCTATTATTATTATTTTTTTGATATAAGGTAACAGGTGGACACTGACGGTGCGACTGCTTCACCAATTCAAAGTCGCTCAGCGAGCTATGCAAAGAACTAGATAAACTCGGAGTATCTCTGAAGGATCGAATTCGACACGAAGTTATCGACGTAGCTCAAAGGATTAACAAGTTGAAGTGGCAGCGGGATGGTCACATCTGTCGTAGAACCGTTGGGGTAAACGTGTTCTAGAGTGGAAACCACGGCTCAGTAAACAAGGCGTAGGACGTTCTGCAGCTAGGTGGAGCGATGATATACGCTAGCTGGCTGGCAGCGGTTGGAAACAAAGAGCTGAAAATCGAGCTCAGTGGCGTGCCATAGGAGAGGCCTATGTCCAACAGTGGGAAAATAGTGGCTGTTAATGAAAGTAACAAAACAAGCACGACGCTCACCTGATGGTGACGATGACGTCTACCTATTACAAATACAGTAGCATACCAGGTCACTGCTCTGCGCCAAGTCACTGCTCTACGCCAGTTACTTGCCTGTAGTTACAGACCATGTGTCAAGGTAACTGGTTTCTAGTGAAACTATACTGGAAACTTTGCCATTCAAACCTAAAAACATTTCTATTTCACGGCTTAATTGAAATTAAATGAATGTATTTTATTAATTTGTATTAGTATTTTAGAAATTCACATGAACAAGAACAATATGACGAAAAACTTGGACATACATAATTATAATTTAAGAAATAAAGAAAGACTATATCTGGCTAAAACGAGACTCCAAAAGGTTAGAAAACATGGTCTATCTATAATAAAATACAATTATAAAATAAATTACCAATAAATTTAACTAAACTGACGTTACGTAATTTTGAACAAAAAATATATTATTTCTTTAAAAATAATCCCTTTTATTCTCTGAATGACCTGTGTTTTAAATGAATCTTCATTTTTGTAATATATATATATATGTATATATATATATATATATATTACGTGATTTAGTAACTAAGTGTACGTAGTAATATTATTTTTTCTATGCGAAGTGTCTACGTTTAATAGTTAAAATTCTGAAATTGTTTTAATATAATTCGATTTTTAAATTAATATTTTTATATTGTATTGTGGTGACTTACCTAGAATAACAACACTGTTATTATTATGGTTAATAAATAATCTGAATCTGAATCTGAAAGTATACCAATGCATCAAAATACAAATGTCGGTATATTTAAAACGGCTCAACCAATTTCGTTAAAATTTAAATAGGACCACCTGAAAGGGTACTCTTTAAAACAAAAAAAATCCAAATTGGTTCAGGCATCTTCGAGTAATCGCTGAAATGAACATACATAAAAAAGAAGATTCTGACGGATTGAGAACATCCTCCTTTTTTGTGAAGTAGGTTAAAAATAGAGTTAACATTTGGGTATTAATCATTATTGTAAGTCCGTCTATTTAGTCCTATATTTTATCATATTAATGACATGTAAAAGCGTTGGGTACACATATACTTTAACGGTTTTTAATATATCAACATTTGTATTACGATGGATTTGTATACTTCGATGACATGCTATCGACTACTGGCTACTTTGACTAGCGCGGCGTTTGAAGTCGGTTCTTTTAATTTTTTTGAACGTTCTTAAATTATTAAACATTGTAAAAGAAAGATCTCTTATGTCTGTTGGGATTCTATTATAGACCTCAATGCACATGGAATAACAATTCTTACTGAATAAAGTAGTTCTTTGTGTAACGCTAAGAACTTTATTGACAAAGTGATGCTACCACTCCAGGTGGACTATAACGGAACGGTCCTTCCACTACAATTATGTATGTTCGGTTCATAAGTTTTTATATAACTCATACACATAATACATTTACAGATAGATACCTAAAAGGGATTAATTTAGTTTATCTAAAAGCTTATTTGGGTTCTGTAGTCCTGACAAGGAACCCTTATAGTTTCGTCATGTCCGTCTGTCTGTCCGTCCAAGGTTTGGTTAAGAGACTGTTAATACTATGAAGCTATAATTTTGTAGGGAGGTGTATATTAATTATGCCAACAAAGTTGTGAAATATTATATTTTTTAATATTTTGAGTGTGAGTTGGGGATGATTTTTTTTTTCGCCGTCTAACCTATCGTGTGTTGTATCGTTGAATAGCTCTTTTAAAATGACTTAGGGGTTGCTAATACCATTTTTCGATTTAATGCTCCATTTACGAAATATTAAACTTTAAAGTGCAACATTTTGTTCCAGTAAGGCGTCCCCTCTCCCTCTAAAAGCTAAACTGCTAACTAGAAAAATCTGGAAAAAATTATGATGATATGATGATTTCTTGAATTTCAAAGGAAAATTATAGTGGTTAAAATAAATTTATTAGTTTAGCATTAATAGTCGTTGTTGGTCGGTGTTGGTTAATATTTAAAATAATTATGTTAAATATTATACTACTACGGAACCTTACACTGCGCGTGGCCTGACACGCACTTGGCCGGTTTTTATTAATAAATGTCTCCGATCCATATCGGTGGAATATAAAAAGCTGAATAATAAAACAACTATCATATAAGCAAAAGACGGAAAAAATGCAACTAGAAAGAAAATCAGTTAAGGGGTTTGAAACCTGATGATAATAATTAAGCATCTTTTTTTGCTTTTATTTAACTTGCAATGTATGTATGTATGTATGTAACTATGTATGTTCGGGTGGAATCTTGGAAGCTAAATTAGACTCACTTCCCGATGTTCGATTGGACTCAAATTTGGTGTACTTATGTATCTTTGGTGACAATACAATAATATGGTACCATGGAGCTGGTCTGATGATGGAGACGGAAGGTAGCCACGGCTCTCTGTGATAAAACAACAAAACCCCACCGAGTTTGGGCTCGATTGATTTGTCTTGAAGAGAACTTTACGCCTAGATGATATTCAGGGTCTGATGATGAAGCTGGAAGATGGCCACGGCATATCTGTGATAAATCAACATAACCCTACCGAGTTTGGGCTCGATTGATTCGTCTTGAAGAGAACTTTTTACCTAGATGATATCCAGGGTCTGATGATGAAGCTGGAAGGTGGCCACGGCATCTCTATGATAAATCAATATAACCCTACCGAGTTTGGGCTCGATTGATTCGTCTTGAAGAGAACTTTTTACCTAGATGATATCCAGGGTCTGATGATGAAGCTGGAAGGTGGCCACGGCATCTCAAAACAAGCTTTTATCTAGGACAATGAACTAAAATGTTAAAATAAAATTCTAGTAAGTATTTGGCGTGTATGTACTTACCTATATTTTTAAAAGCTTGAAGCACTGAAGTATAGTCATTACCTAGCCTGAAAAACGGGTAGTGCTTCAAGCTTTTAAGAATATAGGTAAGTACCTACACGCCAAATACTTACTAGAATTTATTTTTAAAATTTTAGTTCATTGTCTTAGATAAAAGCTTGTTTTTAAAAATATTTTTTACTTATAATTTATCTACCGTGATATTTACAAAACCGGCCAAGTGCAAGTCGGTCTCGCTCACAAAAGTAACGCACTACTTCGGTACCTACAATATTTAATTAGATGGAGTAAAAAATGTCGTAAAGATTTTTTTTTCAATGGGTGTAGTAATACACATTTTGTGAAAGTCTATCTGTAACCGTTCAGAAGATTCAGGCCTGAGACGTTCAGGATGGACGGACAGCGCATTTTCAGTAATTGTGGTATGGAACTCTAAAAGTAAGAACTTTTTAGTAATGTGTGTTTATGAACCGTAATTTTACAGACCATGGATGACAAACATGGCTCTAAAAGTATTCATGAAGTTGTTGACGAACGCATAGCCGCAGATTTGACACAAGTAGGTAATGACAATAATAAATTGATTTGAATGATGCGTTGACATCTGATAGGGTTATTTGTGTATACAGACAGGCTTATTTTCTATTCTGATAAAAGGATTAAGATTTTTTACTCTGTAAACTTTTCCAAGTTCCAAGAAAATAAGGTACGTATATAGATTCGTGATTATAAAACACCGACTATTATACTCACTACTGTTTGTTGTCGACTATCTCGACCTAGGTTGCGGCGGCCCGCAGTGCTCGTCGCGATCTCGCTGCGACAACAAACAGTAGTGAGTATAATAGTCGGTGTTTTATAATCATGATTCAAACTCACGATAACTATAAATCTAAAATATATAGATTCGTATTTAATTCGTAATGAAATCGTTATTATTTCGACTAGTTGTCCATTTCGTTCGACCTAAAATGTTTTAGGATTTGGGAACCTAGTTTTTAGATAGCTCAATGTAAGTACACTATGGACGTTATTAACTTAGGTAAGATTTAACTCATTAATGGTCTTCCATTAAACTTAGACAAATAAAATATAATAAATGATTTGTAATCACAACGATACGGAGTAGGTGTATCGAGTTTTGAGTGAGAGGTTGTATTTGCAGAAAGTGAATGTTCCTATTGATCGTCAAATACATAAACTTTTGTAATTAGTCAGTAGTGGTTCTTAAGTAGGTTTTATGACGTTAACATGTCAGAAAGCGTATGTGGTTATTTTTCTAAACTTAAATTTTTAATCTTCCAAATGTGCATTATGAAACATTCTCATCTTATCAGTGTCTAGAGAAGTTATTAACATTTGATAAACCACGTTGTTTTTAAACATACAACCTCATGTATATCGAAACATTTTTTCGTGAGATCTTGGACATATAATGTAGTGGCATATTAAAATGTAAAACTTATTTATTGTTACATTAATAATAGCGCAAGAATTTTCAAGACAATGTTACCAAATAATTATAAAATAAATATGATATTCTTTTTTCATAAACACTTTATGATTACCAATAATACCTGAAATTACTGAAAGCATAACAGGTGGTTATCGCGAAATAACTTGCACCCTACTTAAAAAGTAAACTTTCTTAAGACAGGGCGGGCGGAATTTCTGGGCGGAAATAGCCGCCCAATCTCGCACCCTTCTTATTTGACATTCAAGTAACTTGAGGAAAAAGTTTTAAGTATTTACCAATGTCAAGGACTTTTCTTTTACCCTATTTCAGGCACACAAGAATAACTGCATTTAAAATTTGTGGCAACTGGATAATAAGTTAAAGTTTAATTTGATTGAATACCACTGCGTTTAAAAACGTTGTATTTGAATAATTTAATGAATAAAAATAAGACATCGTGTGACATAACTGCACCTTCAGCACTCACCGCGACCGCTGCGGCCGACGAACCTCAAGTCATTAAACTTGGCGACCTGGTTCTTCATCACTGCCGAGCTGTTCCTCAGCTCCGCACAGCAGTTCTCGTCGTTGCCCGCTCGTACGGTCACTAGAGTTCCATCGCCGACGTCGCCCAGAGCGACCACCTTGAACGCTACAGGGAGTGTCTTGTTGGACCGCCAATGTGGTGGCAATACAGTGCACACGAAGTGCGGGCTGCCCGTCCGCACCAGCTCGCCGGGGTGCTCCGACAGGAAGTCGCCCAGCGTGCGCTCCGCGAGGATGTCGGACGTCATCTTGGTGTACGTCTCGTGGAGCAGCGTGGAGCTGGTGTCGGGCGACACGGCGCCGCTCGTCACGCCCGTCAGGTGCATCCTCGACACCCGGGCTCGCTGCGTGCTGCACATATAATCCGATTTTTTCACCGCTTCTACATCGCACTTTTCACACAATTTTTTGTCTTTCTGCACAGAGTTCTCTACCTAACGACATCGTACGGAGCGTCCGCTTCAGTCTGCGAGTTTACGGTGACGAGTACCCGCGAGATTCGTTGCTAGGAAACGTACGCGTGGCCACTTGACGCGATGACGTCACGGCGGCCTTGCCACACTTTTTTCCCCGGTGAATGAAAAGTTCGGCGGCGAGCGGGCGCGGGACGCGAGGGGCCGATTTTTTCCGGCGCGAAGGGGTGGGTCCCCCGCGCGCGGCGAAAAAACTTTTCACTAGTTTCACTGACGGCGGCACTTTTTTCACGGCGCGTATTTACGTGACACCCGCACGCACGTCGCTCTCGCTTTCGACGATTCTTTTTAACTTTTTTGGAGTTTCGAATACGGTTTAGCCGTCGGGCGGTGAGTGCGATGCGTGCGTGTGAGGGTGCGTGCGAGCGTGCGCCCGTGGAGGCGGTCGTGGTGCGACTCGCGCGAGGGTGGCCTCGCTCGGTTGTGGTGACCGCTCGCGGTGGCTATTAATACGCGCGTACGTCCGCGCTCGTCGACTTCGGACAAAGTTTCGCGGATGAGTCTGTGCGGCGGCGGCGAGCGGGAGGCGGCGACGGCGCGGGCGCGGCGGGCGGCGGAGCGCACTTTGCGGTCAGGGTGGGTTGGGTTTAAAGCCGCCGAAGGATAAAACATACAAATAAACACGTGTTCGCGCCGGCGCGAGCGAGAGGTGCGGCGAGCACGGCGGTGCAAGCGGGACGAACGCCGCACTTGCGGCATTTCGCTGCCTCGCCGCCGCGCTGCGCCCGCCCGAACTCGCACCCGATGCCGTCGCACACGACCACTTCTTCAGTGCTATATTTGCAACTAACACCAAAGTATTATAAACGGATAGCAGTGATAGTTCAAATATATATGTGCCATTATTTCTTTTGCTTAGAAAATCTTTAAATATGTGTGCCTAAAATTCAGAATGGCAATAGCATCAAAACATTTACTCTAACAGTCTGAATTATAGATTGTCAAAAGCACTGTCTGCCATATGTGTCATCATAATGTAGAGTTCTCATGATGACAAGGTAAGAGATAAATAATGAGCTCACTAGAAATGCAAAAAACAGACTATAACCCCCGCAATCCTACCGTTAGACGGGTAGAACTTGTCATAAAATGAAATTATTAGTGACTCTCTCATCATGAGTAGATCTCTCAAGATTCGTGATTATCAAAATAATGCAAATTCTTTTGCCTTTTTACTATTTTAATATTTGGGCATTGGGTTGGACTCGGGCCCACAAATAAATATTTGACCATATTATTTGTATATACGCACTTTAATAATTTACTTACTAGCAATTGTTTATTTTAACAAAATAAAGAAACACAAAGCACAATTTTCCCTGCAATATGATAAAGACTTAACCATGGTTTTATTGGAATATCCGCTAGAAACAAAAAAATCTAAATCAAAGGTAAATTTGCCGTAGGAAGAAATTCCGTATAAGTTTCAGTACCATATGTAAAATATGGGCCATGAGAAGTGGAGAAGGATCTCAAGGTAGGTGACGTTAATTAATGAAACACTTTGAGCTAACTAACGACGCACTTCCTATGGAAACCGGGTGATATACCCTCCGAGGATAGTCCCCACAAGATCTATTGGAGCCACTACACGCTTTAATTACTATTAAAAGGCAGCTTCAATCATAAGGATACCGTCTATTATACATAGTTTTGTTTACTTTAAAAAAGTATTATCTTTTATTATTCTATTGCTTCCGTACTCAAAATAAATAAAACTGGCCAAGTGCATCGCGTCTCTTATCGCACACATAGGGCCCTGTTCCGTACAATACGAAACATAACAGAGTTTCAACCTCATATATTTGATTAATTGATATTACCAAGAATATTTGGTTTGGTCGCGATCTAGAAAGACGGGGCTATTTTACTAGCGCCATCTATGTCATTTTGCCGAAACTAATAATTTTTAACTTTATTATGTTTTTAGCATTTGTTGTTCTAGCGGCAACAGAAATACACCATCTGTGAAAATTTCAACTGTCTAACTATCACGGTTAATGAGCTATAGCCTGGTGACAGACGGACAGACAGACAGACAGACAGACAGACAGACAGACAGACAGACAGACAGACAGACAGACAGACAGACAGACAGACAGACAGACAGACAGACAGACAGACAGACAGACAGACAGACGGACAGTGGAGTCTTAGTAATAGGGTACCGTTTTACCCTTTGGGTACGGAACCCTAAAAATTAACATTTTTTTCTGTCTATCCAGACATACGTCTGTCGAGACCTTCATTCTCAGAAAATCGAGATATACATGGTGGTACATAGAAAAAATATGAATTTGAAAGATGAAAACGTAATTGCTTACCTTACTTAGACCTTAATCCTGCACTTGATCTTCTGTCTTGTGTTAAATAAGCGATCACTGGTTATAATGGTTATAAGTTCCAACTGTGGTTCGAACCTTTCACTGAACATAAATATCTCGCCAAATGTCTAAGTCTTATTAATATAATATCTTTAAATTTTAGATTTAAGCTAATACTTTAATCGTAACCCTATAATTATCATGTATACTACTTTAATCGTAATGCTGTATTGAAAGCTATATTAAACATCATACATCTATGATATCTAGTCTATATCTTAGTTTGCAATGCATTAGTAAGTTATTCCGCCAGCACTTCCAGCCTACAAAGGCGAGGTTCCCCACACTACTAAAGTCACAGATTAGGCCACAGTGAGTAGGAAGTAAAAGCGCGGGTCGGGATCTAGTTAACGAAGCCTATTATCTGAGCCCGGACACCCGTATCTCAAAATCTGCTTACAGGATAAGTCTAGGTTCATTTTGGGGCACGCTCTAAAGCGGATTTGGGGATCTTTATAGATAGATCATCCTGTGTATAGTACTAGTGTTTAGGTTATATGTTAACTTACGTAAGGTTTTGATAATGAGGTACATAAGGTTTTGATATGAGGGTTACGTAAGGTTTTGATCAGGGCGGCGATAACCCAATGGATAAGGTGGCGGACTGGCGATTGAGAAGTCGTGAGTTCGATCCCCACCCCACCCATTGCACTATTGACGTGAGCCCACTCCAGACACAATCATATTTAGCTTAGTTGGAAAAGGTTAACAAGAATGCTAGTAATGTGCAACCAACATTGCGAGTAATCTTTTTATATAAAAAAAAGAACATTGTTATATTGTATGGAAAAGTGCATTGACGAAGCCTGTATACATTGTTCGAAAGTTGAAAATTACGCACTGTAGAGCGGAACGTGCAGAAAATACTTACCGCACGCTCTCTTGTATGGCAACGTGCGTATATCCTTTACAGATTTTTTTCAATTTCCGTATTACCTAGATAAGAATTCCACCAAAGAGTTTCACATTGCGAGAATATATAAGCTGAATGATAGCGCACCTCCTTGAAAGCGCTTTTGCTTGATACTCTCACTTTAATACTAAAGGGTAAATGAGATAAAAGATGTAGTTGGTGTTTTGGCGGGAACGTGGAAAAGTGTGTGTGGTCTCATTGTGTTTTTTTCTAAAACTTGTGTTCTTCCGCGAGTTAATGTGTAATAAATATGGATTATTAACCATTAAGTGCCGGTGAATGAGTGCGAGTGTAGGGAAACAGCACAATGTTGAAAAACATGCTATTTGCGTTCTCACCAAAATTCCACTGAAAATCTTCAGTAAACACCATATCTTTACTGAAGGTATGACTTCGACTAGACTTTTACTTGAAAACTGACCTGAAATGTGACTTTAACTCATCTCTACGACTTAAATTCATAAAAACAAAGAATTTCAATACTTGACACTGGCTAAATACACTAATCGTGTGGAGCCATAATAAAACTAAAAAAAAAAAGATGTAGTTCTAATTTTAATACACGTGGCGCTATTTGCAAATTCGCGCCATTTTCATATTAGAAACTTCAAAGGTTGTTTCGACTTTTTCATTATTTCATTTTTGTTTGTTTTATTACCAATTAAAGTGTTTTCTCGCAAATTTGCTGAAAAACGTTGTATGACACACGTGCGGATATTGGTTTTAACACACTCGTGACTATGGTCAACTCTCGACTTCGTCTCGGGCTTACATTCGTCTACTCGTTTATAAAAACCAACTTACCGCACTTGTATCATAAATAAATATTGATTATATAATTTTTGTAATTTTTTTGTTGTTTGAAGACTTTATGTGTTTTATTTACTGCTTCGTCTTTATTTTAATGCAATTTTTTGTATTTCAATTTCTGTCAGCACATATCTGGGGATATGAGCTTGGCATAGTCGATTTCTCGCCATATGGATACCCTAGGCCATTCAGACATCAGCGTAATTGAAGACCTTGCCCCGGATTATAAAGATGTTACATGAGACTTGATAATTTCACCAGATATTATGTTTCTTTGAAGTGTTATACACTTTATATTTTTGTAAATTGTTAAACACAATCCAAAATCCAAAGTCCCGTCGGTACGATGAAATTTTGGATTGTGTTTAACAATTTCACCAGATCCTAGTTAGTTAATCAGCAGGATACACTACGAGCAGATAAGGTTGGTTAGGTTCCTAAAAGATGTGAAATTACAATACTTGAATCCCGATACATATGATGACATCTCGTGCCTGTACCAGCCTGTACAATGTCATGAATAATAGTAAGTGCTCATGTGAACAAAACAAACGTGTCCAAACTAGATTGTCTTAGCACTTAGCATCTGGGAGTTCCAACGGCACTGTTTAGTCTCCATCTTCAGACCCTTGTCGTCATGAGTAATAGAAAGAACTCATAACAACAAAAAGAACGAGCCCAAACTCGACTATCTTAGCACTCTGCATCTGGAAGTGCCAGATCCTACATTCAAGCCCCATCATGAAATCAGCTCGATGCTCATAAGTACGCTAAATTTCAGCACAAGCGGCGGTCAGAAAATGGTTGAGAAACGGTTTGCAAATTTTTTTTAAATCAGTTAATTACATACGACTACTTCAACGTTAAAAGCTTGTAAAAAGAATACAAACATGCACTTAAATAATTTTGTATACTATTTTATAATTGCTTTCCTATCGCAGACGGCGGTTTAGTAAAACTATTTTTTTTGTTTTAGCTGAAACCATCAGAGCTACACATCTGTTAATTCACAAGCCACCCCCTAATTCCTTTCGTAACGGTACTGTGGTATTTGTCCAGTTTTGAAGTTCGTAAATGTTAGGTATGTAAGAAAAATTCAGGAAATTTTAGTATGTAGCTAAAAATTATGCCAAATAATACAAGATGTGTTCCATTTTGACGACATGACATGCACTATGGGTTTGATGCGCCTCGTATTTCAAAATTTTATATTTTATTTTTTGCGTATTTGAAATATGCATCGATCACCACATGTGCTTTAAATTGCAAGAAAACTGCTACACGTCTTTGCGTATTATTATTTTTTTGCTTTCAAAATATCACTGCAATGATTTACTAAGTTCTGCCATGACATTCAGTGACAGCTGGCAGTTTAGAAGGGATGAGATATTGGCGTTGTGTGGATAAGGCAAATGTCTTTCTTCAGTTCCTTGATTAACTGTTGTCTGCCACTTCTAGAATAACACGAGATAATGGTGAAGTGTAGAGTTTCCGCAATGAATAAAACCGGCCAACTGCGAGTTGGACTCGCGCACCGAGAGGCATTCGTACAAACTGGTCAAACTAGGTTAAAGTACAAATTAACTTTGTAGTTCGATCTATAGAAAATGTATTGTACCAACTACATATAATAAGTTTGTAATAGTGAATTTACCTATTTTTGTTATTAAACTACATACTTACGGATTTATTCCTATATACTCGTAAGTGCTTGTGTACCTTGCTTAATCCAAATTTCATGATTCTAGGTCAACGTAGTAGTACGCTATATGTACGGTTTACCCTAAGGTTTTACAGCTCAGGTAAAGGGAAACTTCCGGAAAATAAAAAACATTGGAAATTAAGGTAAATTTTGGTACTTACAAGTTTTTGCGAAAATCTAAATTTCCCCGTATCTTTTTATCGTGTTGACTCAAGACCTTGATTTTTACACACCTAACCTAATAGGGACTACAGACTATAAATAGACTATAGATGGTATAAATTGCTAGGTGCACCCGTTCCTGAGAAAATCGGTGGTGACACACGGACTGACAGACAGCCGGAACAAGAGAGTGATCTTATAAGGGATCCTTTTTTACCTTTTATTTGAGGTACGGAACCCTAAACAAGTAAATTAACAGTTTTACCTGTATGTTAAAGAAGACTGTAGTGAGGCTTGTCTAGTCCAACACCTCTGAGCATCCAAAGTGATATATATATATTTTTTTAATATCTTACAGGCTAGCGTTTAACCACTATCTCACCTGTTGGTAAGTGATGATGCGGTCGAAGATGGTAAGCACGCTAAGCCTAGAATGGGAACTGGCTCTCAAGGATAGCTGCCGGAACACATTGGATGTTTGGCGACAGATTTCTAACTTGAGGGTGGTAGCTGGCCAGGCGGACACTAGATAGTGTCCTACCACCATGCGGGGTTTGTTGGTTTCTTAATAATGTTTTTCCTTCACCGGAGGGTCACTGTGAAAAGCGCACATAATTTTTCTTTCGATATAAAAATCTATTGGTGCACAGCGGGGTTTGAACTCGGCATCAAATCACGCATTAGTGACACCTCTAGTACTACAAGTGGTCAAAGGCGATGGTGACCGCTTCACACCAGGTGAGCCATTAGCTTATTTACGGCCTTATCATAAAAAAAAAACACTTCGTACACTAAAGGTACGACCACATCGCGGCGTGCTGCGTCCGCGTGCGCGTTTGCGATCTTATGTTCAATCGTTTTCTGATCGCCGTAGATCGCGTTTGGTGTGAACCAGTCAGTACAAATACTACTGCGCTATCTGATCGCCGCCGAGATCGCGAAGAACATAACTACGTCCACATACATTATCTTTATAGAAACATCCAAGTGGTAAGAACACCATTAATACAAAATATTAATTAGTCCTAGAGTTTGTCTTTATTATTATAAAGACAAAATCTAGGCTTCGGAAATAAATAAATTACTCATTGCTCATTTCATTTAATATTTTAGTCACAGTTGCTGCAATCTAGCGGCAATAGCCAAATGGCTAAGGTGGTCGGCCTGGCGATTGTGCGGTCGTGAGTTCGATCGCTACCTATTGCACTATTTAATGGACGTGAACCTATTCCAGACGCAAGCATATTTGAGCTTAGTCGGAGGGGTTAACAAGTCTACTAGTAATGTGCGACCCACAATGCTAGTAAGTTTTAAAAAAAAATCTATAAATTTGTGAGGCGATTTATAAATAATGCATATTAATTTTGTACTATCAACATTAAACCAGGTCATGATTTATTAAATCTCAATATACTTACCCGGTCAAGGGAAAGGGTTGTTGAACTATCTCTCTCGGCCCCTCTGTGTGCTCGTACTTAAATAAAAGGTTTGATTTTGTGTTGTAAGGGAGCTATGATCAATATTTGAGAACGGACCGCTGCATTGCTTTATTGTAATGAGGGTTCTCCCAGGTAGATGGGATAGAGTTTTGTTTTTATTTATTTACTTAATTTTGAAGAGGCTTAATCTGCGGGAGGGTCTACGAACTGGCTTTAGACTGCTCGTATCTGTCGTAGTACTTGTAAGCTTCGTAGCATGGCTGGTAAAAAACATTAGGTTGGATAATGAAAATGGATTGCAGAGAAACAAATTAGTGAAAGTCAGTAAAAAAAAATGTATTTCAGTTGATCATAAATGCTCTGATGTATATTTTTACTTTAGATATTATTATAATACTATTATTAATTAACCCCCGACGCAAAAAGAAGAATGTCTATGGCACCGTAGCGCTCAAACAGATCAACTGATGTTTGATAGGTGTCTTCATCGAGAGTGTTTTTAGCTATGATTCATGAAAATCAGTTTAGCCATTTGAAGACTATGAGCTTTTTTCTGGATGATGACGCTATGAAATCAACTGTTGTAGTTCTGATCAACTCGAAAGTCTGTATACTCTTACTTCAACGATATTGTAAGAACTTGGTAGCGTTGGTTCATCGGAATGGTCTCAATGAACAAACAGATGATGAAAAAGATCGGTCGGGGGTGGTCTAAAATTTTAAAGGTAAGTTTTATTGCTTTAAGAGCTTTTTACTTGCATCCTTATGAAGAATGCATTTAACAAAAGTATATCGTCTTCTATCTTTATGCACAGCGTATTTTATTTCACTGATGAGGCCATATGATTTTCTCAAATAGTGATTTTTGCATTCTCTACATGATTATGTATCATACAAACCATATTAAATATATTTTGTATTCAATTAGATTTACTTTGTGTAGATAACGGCTAACTAAAGTAAATTTATAACAAAGGGGCAGTATAAGCGGGTAAGCAGACGGGCATTTAACCGCCAGATTGCAATAAACATGGCGCAGTGGACGCGTACCACTGCTACGCTGGACACAGCTTGGCTACGTGGGAACAAAGAGTCCTTGGAGAGTACACATTTTTTTATACTTGGCGATATTTATATGTATATAAATTCACGAAGAGATTTTTTGTGTCCACGAGGTTTTAGTTTTGATCAGTGCACACACCCAGTACAGGCACTGTCTCAAAGCATATGAGAATTGTAACGATCGCCTGTTTAAGGCGATCGTTACAATTCTCTCTCTCCTTGCTGTGCACCAATGCATTTCTATGTGTATATTCTTGAGCACTCGTCGTTCGTAGGAATATTATATCAATTTTCCGCTTTAATTGTTTCTAAAAAGTTGCTTACCACCACAGAACAGCATATTCTGCTAAATCTGCCGCGAATCCTTGCTAAGAATTTATCTGAACCTTTTCGAGTATTATAACTGTTTTTTTATTTTATTTTAATAGTTTCCGATTAAGAGCATCGTGAATTCAAAGTACCGAGTCGAAGAAAAGGCACTTTTCGAATTCAAATAAGTAATTATGAATAGCCCGGCAGGACTGAAAGTTCCCGTTTTAGGTCAAGCGTGCTACCATCCTCGACCGCATCATCACTTACAAACACGTGAGATAGTGGTCAAAACGCTAGCCTATATGATATTTAAAAAGGTATGATTATTCCATCCTATTGATGTTTAGTTATGGTGATTCTTTTTCTTTTCTTTTTATGTTGCATATATGTAGCAATAATAATGTTAAAGCGTATCTTAACGTGACTGTTGTAATGAATTTTAAAAGTAAGAATGTTATGCCAGAAAGCAGCTCATTTTTCAGAAGTCCCATCTTAGTTTATATGTTTGCGGCAATATCTACTCCACAGCTTTATTATCCCAAAGGTCCTACGAAGCGAGCGTCCGTCGCCCTCGTTAGAGAAGCTCAAATTAATGCAAGCCATTCTCCCGGTGACGCTGCCCAGTTGTTCTTAAATCTAATTACCGTTGGAACTAAACGCACGCTGATTAATGAATCAAAATACACCTGTGATTCGTTTGAACAATATAAGAGTAACTGCATTTAACTGCAACTTATACGCTTGCCGTGAGATCCTCAAAGGATCTTGGCCGTTGAGATGAAAGAGCATCACTGCTAGAAAATCATTGAAAATTTCAAAATTAGTTTTAATAATAAGTAACTGATTCAATGTTCTTCTTTGTTTGCCTTGTAAAACGATGATTGCTTTATAGTAAGCGATGACGTCTGAATATGACAGATAGGCCTAAGAAACGCAAAATTCCAGACTGCCAGAGTAATAGAACAGTAGAACCATTTCTACTCCATTATGTTCCATTCTGTTGGCCAAAAGTTACTTAACACTGCACTGCGCTCTTACCTTGGGAATTTGAGATGTCATCACATGCCCTGTGAGTTCGTTGGATTTAGATAATATCAAAGTTTGGCCGCTTTATCCGCCACTATCCGTTTGGAATAGAAGCGTAATAAGTAAATATTCATGGCTTGTACACTATATGATACTAAGAGATGAAAGGCATATTGCAATGACATACAAAATTTAGGCAACCCAAAGATCTGAGCGCCATATTGTAATAATAGTGTTAAAGTTGCATGGTCAATAAGACGCACAGTTTAAATCAGTCGTCCTAAATGCGCAGGTACAACTTAGAGAGTGTGTTCATAATACAGAGATCTTATTCCGATCTCTGAAAGGACTTTTTAAGTATTATAGGCGTAGATTATAGGTATAAAGTTTACTGTACAGTCTAGGCTACACTGGCGTAAATTTTAGTAAACGTGCAGGCAGAAGGTAAACATCTAATACTATAAGAATCTTTGTCCTGACATACTGACTGACTGACTCACTGACAGACAACGCACAGCCTAAACCGCTGGTCGTAGAGACTTGAAATTTTGGAAGGTATATTTTTCTTAGTACGTAGGGGTGTACGAAGAAAGGATTTTCCAAAATTCACCCTTTAAGAGGATGAAATGGGGGTTTAAAGTTTGTATGGAGAAACATGATTAGATAGTCTTTTCTATCCGACACTTCACACAAGTGCTTCAGTAAAAAAATAAGTAAATACGTGTTTCAGGTTTTTTTGAAATTCCACCCCTAAGAGGGTAAAATGGGGTAACATATGTGAAAATCAATATTGTTTCGGGTTGCGCTGAAATTTGGCATACAGATAGTTATTATGACGTTAGTTACCTCTGAGTAAGGATTTTTTCAAAATTCACCCCTGAAGGGGATGAAACAAGGGTTCAAAGTTTGTATGGAGTAACAAGATTAGATAGTATTTTCTATTCGAAACTTCATACAAGTGCTCCAGTAAACAAATAAGTAAATACGTGTTTCAGATTTTTTGAAATTCCACCCCTAGGAGGGTGAAATGGGGTTACAAAGTGTGAAAATCAATATTGTTTCGGATTGAGCTGAAATTTGGCATGCAGATAGTTATTCTGACGTTAGTTACCTTTGAGAAAAACATTTCCGAAATTCATCCCAGAAGGGGATGAATCGGTGGTTCAAAGTTTGTATGGAGAAACAAGATTAGATGGTCTTTTATATTCGAAACTTAACACAAGTACTTGAGTAAGTAAGTAAATACGTGTTTCAAGCTCATTCGACATTCCACCCCTAAAAGGGTGAAGTGGGGTAACAAAGTCTGAAATCAATATTGTTTCGGATTGCGCTGAAATTTGGCATGCAGATAGTTTTTTTAACTTAGGTATCAGCTACTAAATAATTTTTCAAAATTCACTCTTCAAGGGGATGAAGCGTGGCTTCAAAGTTTGTATGGAGAAACAAGATAATATAGTCTTTTCTATTCGAAACTTCGCACAAGTACATAATAAATAAATAAGTAAACACGAGATTCAGACTTTTTCAAAATGCCACCCTAAGAGGATAAACTGAGGTAACAAAGTCTAAAAATCAATATTGTTTCGGATTGCGCTGAAATTAAGAATGCAGATAGTTATTATGACGTAGGTATCAGCTTCGAAAGGATTTTCTAAAAATTCCTCCCGGATACGGAATGGGGATTCAAAGTTTGTATGGCGAAACAAGATGAGATAAAGTAGGTACGTGTTGTAGGATTTTTCCTTTTTTTTCCATTTTTCGAAATGGGGTAGGTAACAAAGTCTGAAAATTTGGGTTTTTCTGGTTTAATAAATATGAATCCCGAATTGCCTTAGTCACGCGATAACATGAAAACGGGTGAACTGATTTGGCTAATTCTTATTTGATGTCTTTAATGATAGAATCGTTTTTACAAAATAAAAGTTTTAAGTAAATAAAAGAAGTTTTTAACGCGGGCGAAGCTACGGGGCACTTCTAGTTTTATTATAATAGTGGAATAGTTTAATCAGAATTGGAATTCCTGGATTCTTGTATGGATCATAAAATAAAATATTTTAGCCTCAGTTTTATAGCGTAAAATATGGCATCAACAAAAATAAGCTTCTGGTCCGGCTTAATCTTATGATTTATATAAATTATAAATAGATAGATAAATGAACACTTTATTGCATACCAAATATAACAAGAAATTCTTAGAATAAAATTATATGTTGTTTTCATAAACTTTGATAGGTATTTTGAAAGACAAATGGGTAAAATCTACACTACATCGATATGATTAGCGATCATTTTGTCAGCCTCATTTAAAAGTTCATTTATGTCTTAAATATTAAATAGGTACATTTTTATTCAAATGATTTTTTTTAGATAACTATCTCGACTGGTGGTAAGCGATGGTTTGGTCGAGGATAGTGACATACGGTCTAGAATGATCTGACTCTCAAGGGCTATAATGCCTAAACAACATTTTCAACATTGATGAATAAATTATTTTAAAAAAAAAACCGAGTTCATAACCACTAACAGGCACTCAAAAGCGAAAAATAAATTACTTAATATTATTATTATAAGCGCTGCCCACTTATCTATTTGAAGTCGGTGCCAGTCAAGTCTATTGGATAGTAGATAGATACTATGTATGTAGTAATAGTAAGTAGGTAGACACATGTATGTAGTATCTATCTATTACCTATTAGACTTAGCTGGCACCGACTTCAAATAGATAAGTGGGTAGCGCTTATAATAATTATATTAAGTAATTTATTTTTCACAGCCCTAAAAAATTGACTTCGGAGCCCTAAAAAATTGACTTCGGAGCCCTAAAAAATTGACTTCGGAGCCCTAAAATGTCATCAAGGTATCAAAGGACAATGTCTAAAATGGCCCTGTGCACTAAAAGCATCTGACACACACAATAATTAATTGTCTATTTGATTACAATAATTCCAAATACTTTTATAACACGGACTAGTTGTATTCCAAAATGAATATTAGAAAGTATTATTTGCGATTATGAACATTAATCGCCGCCATATGGCCGCCATCTTCGCCAAACGTCATGTCATGTCAAAACATTTTCACATCAAAAACGTTGCACCCTAATAAGACTTTGCCCGGTAGAACATTCCTGTGAAGACAAATTAATTCTCCCCACCTTAGGTCCTATCTCGCTCACAATTACCAAAATAATATCTGTCAAAAACCAAAATCAACGTGAAGAAAGATGTAAAAACATTATTTAAGGTCATATTTTTTAGTCTTCAAAAGTATATGCAATAGCAACCTCCATTGTGTATAATTTTCTTGGAACTTTTCTTCTAAAACCAGTACTTTCTCCTATGTTTGAGGTATTTATCTCCATATCTCTGGACATACTAATCAGATATCGATGAAATTAAAATGGAACCACCTCGGAAACGTACCCTACCTATTAAAAAAAGAATCATTTGAATCCGTTCAAATTGACGGAGTAATCGCGTAACATACACACAAAAAAAAAACATACAGACGAATTGAGAACCTCCTCCTTTTTTGTGAAGTCGGTTAAAAATAATCTTACAACACAGAGTCTAAAAAAATTTAGATATCTTTGCTAAGATTGAGACCTCATTTTTCATTCGTTTTTTTTTTACCGACTTCACAAAAAAGAGGAGGTTCTCAGTTCGTCGGTTTTTTATGTATGTTCACCGATTACTCGAAGATGCGTGAACCGATTTTGAAAATTCTTTTTTTTGTTTAAAAGGCTACCCTTCCCAGGTGGCCCTATTTAAATTTTAACGAAATCGGCCGAGCCGTTTTAAAAATATCAAAATTTGTATTACGACGGATTTACTTATCTCGACGACTTACTACTTACTACTAACTACTGACACAGATTATATAATAATTACTACGTCTACTGGCTACTTTGACTAGCGCGACGTTTGAAGTCGTTTCTTTTAGTTTTTTAAACGATCTTAAATTATGTATAATCATCATGATAAGCAGTCTGTGTTAGTCCACTGCTGTATATAGGCCTCTCCTAATGCTCGCCACTGTGCCCGATCTTCGGCTCTTCGCATCGCAACCTTTCGTAGATCTGCGACGATCTGCGTAAGGGGGAGGAATTTTTTTCTGTAAATATGTTCAATATTTTCTTGTTTATTATAAAGAAAGATCTACGTTCTTTAATTTAAGTAATTTCTGTAATTTAAAAATGAATAAATGAGTTTCCTTTCTTTTATAGAGTCAGTCAAAACACAAGCGCTTAGTTCCCGTCTATACATACAAATCTACCATATTGTGGGGTAAAGTGTAACGAATCGCCGTTTTAAACGAACTTTTTAAACTTCCACAAACACGCGAGGGCGCTCAGCTAAAATACAAGTTGTTGTCGAGTTTAGAATTGTTCCATCGAAAAAAGAAACTTTAATTTCTACATTTTAAAACAAAAGTCGGACTCAGAGGGATAATGGCTTGAGCGTGTTCGCCCTTCGTATGTTTGGTACTTTGATATGTGGGATGGTATGGGAACTTTACATCAAACGCCTTTGAAGTGTTGCTTATTTATCATAATAAAATACATGTATTTCCTCATCACAAAGGAAATATACTAAGTTAACATTACATGCAACAATACACCATCTTTAGTAGAAAAACTTTGTGAGAATTAGTGCCTGATGTAAGATGTAGATTTGGTGAAAAGCTTGTACTTACGTATATTGTATAGGTCACCAGCCCCCACGGTACGGATACCCGCGACTTCGTTCACGTACACCAAGAATTTTAAAACTGTAAAGCTCTGTCAATCAACATTTGTGTGATCTGAGTTTGTAATCTGTTACTACAAAAAAATGTGAAGTTTTTTTACAAAGGTACATGTTGCCATAATAATACACGAACATGTGCAACCAAAATAGAGGATTTGAGTGACGGTTTGAACAGCCATATGTCATGAATTTTGAATCATTGTCATTATCAGCCTTTCCCTATCCACTGTTGGAGATAGGCCTCTTCCCATTCTACACTTTCCTGAGCAATTCTCTGCCAAGTTATGCTTGCAGTTTTCACAACATCGTTCATCCACTTAGCTGACGGTATTCCTGCTGGTCTTTTCTGTCCTCTAAGGCTAACACTCTGTTGCCGTTTTTGTCCACCTATTGTCCTTAAACTATGTAATAAATCTACTTCTGGAGCCCCGTCACAAGTACTTTAACTTGGGGAACTTAATCATATTTTGATAGAAAATTTTCTTATAGAGAGTTGGTGTCCTAACTCGTTGGTGCTTCTTGATTCTTGTTGATATTCTAAAAGGATATGATCTATTTAGAATTTTCCATTGCTTATCTTTTACTGTATTAATTTACAGAATTAATAAATTTTTCTTTGTATTAGATCATGTAAACGTAATATATTGATCCCTAGATTAGATTACACGATCTATTAAACAATAATAACAAGTTGAAGTTTCTTCATTTAATATTTACTTCCTTTTACTAATTATTTTAAATTTCTAGCATGTATATATTAGCGCGATAAGTCTCGTATTACAATATTATTATGTGTGTTAATTGCGAAAGCTTAAAATTTACTAAGCATTGAATTGATCACCACATACTAAGAAGTAATATTGGTCTTATGAAGATACAATTAGCATCTAATTCATTCAACAGGGGGTAGGAGCATATTATATTGATGTCCCACCTGATTTGCTACCAACAAGTAACTTATAATCATCAAGGAGAAAATCTTCTGCCATAACCTTACGGTGTTCCGGCAGCGTATTCTAGGCCTAGCGTGTTCACCTTCGCTTACCAACAGACGATATAATGGTCAAACGGCGGTCGAATCGTGCAAAGTGCATCACACAACCATGCAAGGAAAGTTGCAACTTGCCTTTGATTTTTTTTACGTCGTCGATCATCTATATGGTTATCAGCGTTGTTTGTTAAAAGTCAATTAACAATTACATAATATCTATCATCAACGTCGGACAATATGAAAAAGGACAGATAATAATGTTCTATCATCCACTCTTCAAGTTCAAAAAATAATATATTTTAAAATTTTATAAAGTTGATTAAAATAAATTTAACCCCATCGGTTTTCTCAGTATACCTGGGCGATCGCCTCTACAGAATGCTTTGAGTCTCCTCAGTGGAATGTAGACACAGACAAAAACTGCCTTTCCCTGGCTTCAAACGGAAGGGTTGTCGGACTCAGTGTGTACTCGTTAGCTTGGCATGAGGTTCTCCAACTTTCTTATAAAATATTTATTATATAAATATTATTAATATTTATATAAATATTTATCTATTTATTAAGATTTGCTAAGTCTTTGTTTTTTGTTATTAATTTTTTGACTATGACCACATTACCGCTTACCACCAGGTGAGAGAGTGGTCAATCGCTAGTAGCCTATAAGATATATAAAAATATATAATTAAAAAAAATGATCTTGTGTAGTAACATTATAGTATTCATGTGAGTTGACTTGTTCTCACTGTATTTAAAAAGATAATACTTGAACTCAGAAAGTGGTTGGGACATTAACCTACGTGGATTGCTTCATACTGCCCGACTACAAGTTTTGGAACAAAATAATAAAGCCTTTATAAGTACACTACAAATTTGATAAGTATTAAAGGTATTTATTACTTACTACGTAACTACGGTTCTCAATAAATAACAACGAATAAAAACCTACATTCATTGATTCATATTTTATTAGTCAAATAAGCTACATTGCCATCTCTAACTTCCCACTCAATCCAATACAAAAAGTTCAAAAACATTGAGAACCATAGTAGAGGTCTGGTTATATAAATCTATATGCAACGTAATGAAAATGAGCCCTTTCTTCCACGGTCAAGCGACCCTCGGACATGCCAGTGGCCCCTAATGTGCCCGTGTGTTAAATGGAAAGCACTCGCAATTTATGTGAAAGGATCGGATTCTTCCCTTGACGTGTTTTATGCGTGTACTGAGGCTAATTTCCTACGATTTGGTACACGTATTGTGTGAACAAACAAAGGATTGAGACTCTTTGGCCGAGTTAATGAAAGAAGATTGAGGCACAGAAAAGATAATGGTCCTACGTTGGGGTCAATTTATTAATTCGACATTACAGGTAAGCAATGTGAGACTTTTGTATTTTTTTTGTGAGAGTTTTAAGTCTTTTGAAAAAATATGAATTTGTACAATATTCATCGTTTAATGTATGATATCACATCATAAAATTCAGAAGAAATGTATGTGATGGTTCTACCATAAGCAATATGTATTATTTGTTGGATATCCATTTGTGTATCCTACGGCCTTCTTGTTAAGAATGGAGGGATATAACACACTAGAATTAAGGCGTTTAATTTAATTAGCTGAATATAATAAATATAATGATAAAGTATAATCCCGCGTTGTTAGAGATAATTAAAATAGCGGTTCTATACAACTATATAAGAACTCGTCGCCATGATCTGTTTTTGGTACCGTTGTGTCAGATCAGGCTCGCTCCTCTGCCGTACGCGCTGCGTCTACTCAATGCCTTGGTACACCAACACCTACAACTTCTTATTCTGCAAAGAGCTCAAATTTTGCAGAATTAAATTACAATATATAGAAGCATTTGCACCCGAATTACATAAATTGTAATAATAGTATAAATTTTTCTAAGAACTTGTGTAATTATTATTGTAGTGTTATTATGAGTTTTAATTTCAGTCCAATTTATTTTAGTTTGTAAGAACTTGGTTGGGCGAATTGGTTGAGAAACTGTCAAGCCCACCCAGTGTATAATATTTGAATAAATAAATCATCGTATCCTATCTTAATAAACTTTATGAAGAACTAATAATAAGCTTCAGAGATATGAAACAAAATACGACTATAAGGGCCAGTTTCACCGGTTCCTGATAGCGCTAATAAAAAGAAATCTGACAGATTTTTTACAGCTTTTATATGGCATCATGTGTCAGATAACTATCTAACGCATTAGCAGGAACCGGTGAAACTGTCCCCAAGCAAAAAAAGGGGAACTGGCCCTTACGAATATCTGCTGCCATAACATTACGGTGTTCCGGCAGCACACAGCCCTTGAGAGTCATATTATTCTAGGTCTAGCGTGTTTACAATCTTCGACAACATTATCGCTTACCACCAGGCGAGATAGTAGTCATACGCTAGCCCGTAAGATAAAAAACAGAGACAATTTTTTTAGTTAGTTTTTTTTAATGATATTTTAAGGTAACATTTTATTTATTATGTTTCTTTGAAGTGTCTCACACTTTTATATTTTTGTAAATTGTTATAATATCGTTTAAAAACTAAAAAACAACCGACTTCAATGCCGCGCTATTCATTTTCAGTACCAATTTTGTGATGTTTATCTCAATATCTCTGGAGATACTTATCATACCTCGATAAAATTACCATGGTACCACACTTGGGATATCTACTTTCGAACAAAAAAAGAATAACCGAAATCGGTTCATAAACGACGAAGTTATCCGCGAACAAACATAAAAAAAAAAAAAAAACAAAAAAAAAAAAAATATACGGTCGAATCGAGAAACCTCCTGCTTTTTTTGAAGTCGGTTAAAAAGTGTGAGACACTTCAAAGAAACATAATATTTGATTTACGCAGTGCAACATCTCTCGTCGGATTTGAAAACTGTAATGATTTCTTCCGAATGATTAACTTACGTAATAAGTAGTCATAGATGGCGCCACCAATGCATAATTGGGTTAACAAAATGCAATCCACTAATTTCGTCGTATCGATGTATCGAACCGTGGCTTAATTGGCAGAGCACCTGGACGTGTAATCCGGGGGGTGCGGGTTCGAGTCCCGTCGGTACGATGAAATTTTGGATTGTGTTTAACAATTTACAGAAACATTTTATTTGTTGAAAAATAAGCTCCATGACCTTAGATAGGTGTCTTGCCTGGAGGCATAGGCTGCAATAGTTTCGAGAAACAAGCACACAAACAAATATTTAATTTTAAAGATTTTAAAGAATATTTTTTCCATTGAAATTGAATTACTTCAATAAGAATATTATCTTAATTTTTATTAGTATAACTCTTTAATATCATATTAAGTTATAATACCTAAATGCCTCAAAACCTACGGTAAACATTTACAATATAACCGATCAAATATTCAAGCTTCTAACCAAAAAGAAACCCCCATGAAACTTAAAGAATTTTCCCCAATTCGATCTTTTGTGTAATTTCGCATCAATCAAATTAACAAACATAGTTTACCAATAAGTTTGTAATCATCGCTCACCCAAAACTAATTAGGGCCCTTTTCTAATTAGAAATTCCAATTAGATATTTGGGCCTTTATTCGGGCGTTTTGTTGGATTCTCTGAGGTCCAAACAACAATTGTTATCGGTGGGCAGCCAAGCACGAGAGCCTTTGATTTGTCGGGAAATTATTTCGTAACTTTAGACACAGTCGGATACAAAATCGTTACAGAAATAACCCTGCAAGTATTAAATAGCCCTAACTTACCTACACCTGATAGTGTTGTTCCAAAACTGGATCTAAGCATGATGTAAGTACAAGCAGTTCACTTTTCCAGAGATCATAAGTAAATAATTATCATCAGCTCGATATATATTAGGCTTGGATTAAAAAAAATAAAATGACCGATAGTGAAACACTTAAAATGCGATATATCTAATGCCTCCATATCGAATAGGCAGACAGAGAGGCTTGACACCATAATATGACCAATTAGGTAAGTTTATTAATTTGGTTGCAATTTTGTTCAAAGTAGCCGATGTGATGGTTATTAAGTGTAAGTATTTATGACTTTTAATGTAAAAGAAGCTTTAATACGCAACAGTTGGTATGATTTTTAGGGTTCCGTAGTCCTGACAAGGTACCCTTATAGTTTCGTCATGTCCGTCTGTCTGTCTGTCTGTCTGTCCAAGATATTGCTAAGAGAACGTTAATACTAGAAAGCTGTAATTTTGTAGGGGTTTGTATATAAATTACGCCAACAAAGTGCTGAAATTAAAAAGTGAAAAATATTTATTTTAGGGTAGCTCCCCTATATGAGAAGTGGGGATGATTTTTTTTTTTCATCGTCCACCCCATCATGTGTGGTATCGTTGAATAGGTCTTTTAAAATGATTTAAGGTTTGATAATACCATTTTTCGATTAAATACTCCATTTACGAAATATTAAACTTTAAAGTGCAAATTTTTGTTCCGGTAGGTACACAACACACACAGGTAAACTATTTTAATTATTGAACAACTGCTGCAAATGCAAAATCAACAAACAATCAAATGGAAATTTAAATTACAATCAGTTGATAATCATTAGATATATAGTATACATTTCTCAGCGATTGTACCGAATTCCCCCTCTAACCATCCGTTCGTCCATAATGTGAAGACGGAACAGATCTCTTTTTGATGTGTTACCACTTCCGAGGCAAAGTAGGTCTTTTGTGATCGTACGCATATGAATTACGATTAAGTATTAAGTTCATTTTCAAGAGATGCATTTGCTAAGATCACGTTGGGCCATGCTTAGTAGCGTATTTCATAGTTTTACGGAATGTAATAAGGTATACTAGTAATTACGAAAAGCTATTAAAAACAAAAAAAACAAACTAAAATAAACTCTTTTTATTTTAAGCTCTTATTTAGTTTCACCTGTCCCCCTGTATCTGTAAACAAACCTTGCAAGTATAATTTGACCCACTCCCCGGTGTTTGATTGAGCTGATATTTTCCAAACATACGTGAATCATGCAATATTATGATACGTTCGTTTAATGAAGGAGCCCCAAGCTGGCTTAGGAACTCCTTAACTACACAACATGATACGTCCGCCTATAATAACATTTCTGACGGCGGGCACCATAAAGTGACGCGCTTCATTATAGTCCAATGAAGCGCGTCACTTCATTCTAGTTGATTAGCACTATAGTCTCTTATAAGGCAAAAGTCTTCGCTTACCATTGCAAAGCAAGCGTCTCGTTACCTTTTATCAAAAGGAAAATCCTAATACGTTCGTTTAATCTGAACATTCACTTCACAAAGCTGCACGTATAAATAAAGGCATTCGTTAAACCACATTTAACGGTCGAATCACTACACCTCTGTAGATTGTTTATTGATTTAAGTGTTAAGTTCCTATTAACTTAAAACAGTTCATCGGTTTTATTAAAGGAACTTATAAACAAAAATATACTAATTAAACTACTTCCTTCTAATAATTAATAAAATATTAAGATTTCGAAATGTGCCTTGTAAGAGCATTTTTGATCAATAATCGTGAAACGTAGTCGCATAAAATTTTTCAGCCTAAAAAATTCTTAAACATAAGACGTTAAAACAATAGTTGGAGGTATGGGATCGTGAAGCAGCGGGCACCCAGCCGGTGTGGCATGTTGTGTTATCGTTAGGCAATTTGCTAGTTCTGGGATTAAATAAATATTTTTTCTATCATATACGCTAGCGTTTGACCACTATCTCACCTGTTGGTAAGTGATGATGCGGTCGAAGATGATAAGCGCGCTAGGCCTAGAATGGGAACTGGCTCTCATGGATAGCTGCCTGAACACATAAGATGTTTCTATAAAATACTTAAACTATAAATAAAAGATAGAACCTAGGTCACTACTTGCCGGAAATGTTTCCGAAAATATTAAATTGAAATAAATAAATATAGGACTTCAGTTGAAAACAAAAAATGAGTCTGTAGGACGAAAAGATAAATATTTTCATACACAATTTATGTACTGTTAGAAATTATAATTTTATTGTATTAAAAAAAGCACATCCTATCGTGTTACGAATAAATTGCATTCATCAGACAATATTTTTATGTATGTTTTTAGGACTGTTATTTAATAGTACAAAATGTAACAAAACAAATAAAAACTACTAATAGGATCTAGCAAACCTATATTCTGCGCTTTGCTGCCGGTGTATCGCCATTATATTATGAAGACACTCAATTAGTGGGACTAAAGTAATGTTATACTAAAGTTATATGACCCAAGTTTTATTAAAACGTTTTCTAATTGTATATCTTACAAGCAATTACATCAATATCGTGATTGATTTTGACTTTTTCATTCAATTTCAGTAAAAACCGAATTGATGTTTAAGATCTCCAAAGCTCTAACACTATCAAGAGGCTAAACAATACATAAGTTGCCGTATTATCATACAGAGAGCCAATTGAGCATCTATTTTCCCTAATTGCAATTAAAATATCCTATCTTACAATCATGGCAAAATAAGATTGAGATTAAAACGCTAATAAATATGGTTTATTTTGCAATGATTTCGTAAACAGTTTAAGGAAACGGTAGCGCGCAGGCACAAGTTTGTGAATTTGCATAAGATGCTGTCAGGAGGATCTTAGAAGGGTTAAAATCTCGAGGGCTTCCAAGTTGATCCCGTAGGCTTATCCTGATAATTATTTCAATTGTTTATGCCTGTCGACGGTGCATTTAGATGGCGTATTATAGTTTGTAGGAGTGGTGTCTTCATTACGGAAGCAGGTTGCTGTCAGAGAGTGATCTATGAGGACTGAGGAGGGAAGAAAGGTATAACCGATATTGTTGGCTTGGATTGAGATGGATCTCTTGAGAATTATTGTGTACAAGTATTTGTTAGCTTGGATTGTTGCTTCTAATATTGTGAGACATATTATAGACACAGGTCTATATCTATGAGAACCTCTACTCCGTGAAACTGCGATCCACAAGTGTATTGGTTCTAATAAATATATAGTTCTTCGTAAGCGTGCTAATTTTGATATAATATCGTGAAAGTGTTTCAGTTGAGCCACAGAATAAGTCTAAAAATAATAGGTTGAGTTATGTAGCATTAACAAAATATTCCCTATTGAAAAATCCTGTAAATATTTCTTGCAGGATATTTGTGTAAATTTAACTAATAATGAATAATAATAATTGATACACAAAAAAATACGATTCTGGGTATTATTGGCAAATTTTCATTAAATAGTTACTCATTTCAACACTAAAAAATAGAATATAAGTACTTATTTAATAAAACTGTATATTTATATTGCCCAGACAAAAACATCGCTGTACAGTCGGCAACAAAAGTAATCATTTGTCATTTATTAGGGAATATGGTAAATCCTATAGGTAATTTAGTATATCTAATACAAAACGATCTATGGATGTTGTAACAAATATTGCTACTAACTAGGACATAACAACCAAGAGAAAATATTCGAAAATTAAATATGTATTTCATAAAATTGTATAATTAATTGACTGCGGCCCTGATTATCAAATCATGTTACAAAACAGCGAGTCTAATCACATGATTTGATAGTCAACAACAGGTTTTTTTTCTGATAGAACATAGGTAGATTTGTCTTTTCAAAGAAAAAAACCTTTTCGTTCGAATCATATATATAGCTTCGATTAAACTATATTTGACTCCATAATTTTTAAATTTAATGTTCACTGACACTACTATTATTTAAACTTGTGACCTGCCCCGACTTCACACGGGTAGAGCATATATATTATTTTTACATTTTTGCATCCGCTTGTTGCGTCGAGTATGAACTAACGTTTTCAAAAATCATCGTTACATTTCAATGAACATATTGAAGTTAATACATTATACATATGTACCTTCCCTAAATATAACTCAGTTGATAAATGAAAATCGCATGAAATTCCGTTCAGAAGATTTTGAGACTGTCGCGAACATCATACAATGCACACATTGCAGACAGACAGACGCGGGGCCTGGGATTTTGTTTATATTGTGAAGTGATAATATCCTTCTTATAATATATATTTAATAACTAAAAAACAAAAAAATTGACCATTTTCACACTCACACATACATACCACACACACTTAGTGACCCACACACACACGCGCACACGCACACACACACACACACACATTTTAAAATAAGTTGAACTATCAATTAGTACACAATTTGTAGTAAATACCTACTGAAATTTGGAAAAGATACTGTTTTTTTGCAACACAGTATAATAATACTAACGCAAAAAGACAGGGCTTCAAAACTATTATATGTATATAATTAGTTTTTCGGCAATAAAGATATTTGTATATCTTCTAATACTATAAGAATCTTTGTCCTGACATACTGACTGACTGACTGACAGACAACGCACAGCCTAAACCGCTGGTCGTAGAGACTTTAAATTTGGAGGGTATATTTGTCTTAGTACGTAAGGGTGTACTAAGAAAGGATTTTCCAAAATTCTTTCCTTCAGGGGATAAAACCGGGGTTCAAAGTTTGTATAGAGTTTAGATAGCCTTTTCAATTCGAAACTTCACACAAGTGCTTTAGTAAAAAAATAAAAAAATATGTGTTTCAGGCTTTTTTTTAATTCAACCCCTGAGAGGGTAAAATGGGGTAACAAAATCTAAAATTCAATATTGTTTCAGATTACGCTGAAATTTGGCATGCAGATAGTAATTACGATGTTAGTTCCCTCTGAAAATGGTTTTCTAAAATTCGCCCCTTAAGGGGATAAAACGGGGGTTCAAAGTTTGTATGGAGAAACAAGATTAGATAGTGTTTTCTATTCGAAACTTCACACAAGTGCTTCAGTAAATAAATAAATACGTGTTTCAGGCTTTTTTGAAATTCCAACCCTAAGACGGTGAAATGGGGTCACAAAGTCGGAAAATCAATATTGTTTCGGATTGCGCTGAAATTTAGCATGCAAATACTTATTATGGCGTTAGTATCTGTTAAGAAAGGATTTTCCAAAATTCACCCTTGAAGGAGTTGAAACGGGGGTTCAAACATTGTATGGAGAAACATTATTAGATAGTCTTTTCAATTCGAAACTTCACACAAGTGCTTCAGTAAAAAAATTAGTAAATACGTGTTTCAGGTTTTTTGAAATTCCAACCCAAAGTTTCGGATTGCGCTGAAATTTGGCATGTAGATAGTTATTTTGACTTAGGTATTCGCTAACAAAGAATTTTTCAAAATTCACTCTTCAAGGGGACGAAGCAAGGGTTCAAAGTTTGGATAGTCATTTTATTCGACATTTCACACAAGTACTTCTGTAAATAAATAAGTAAATACGAGTTTAAGACTGTTTCAAAATGCCACCCTAAGAGGATAAACTGGGGTTACAAATTGTTAAACACAATCCAAAATTTCATCGTACCGACGGGACTTGAACCCGCAACCTCCGGAATAACATGTTCCGGTGCTTTGCCAATTAATATTTGGGGTTACAAAGCCTAAAAAACGATATTGTTTCGGATTGCGCTGAAATTTAGAATGCAGATAGTTATTATGACTTAGGTATTCGCTCAGAACGAATTTTCTAAAAATTCCTTCCGGATACGGAACGAGGATTAAAAATTTGTATGGCGAAACAAGATGAGATAAAGTACGTGTTGTAGGGTTTTACGAAATGGGTTAGGGAACAAAGTCTGAAAATTTGGGGTTTTCGGGTTTGATAAATATGAATTCCGAATTGCCTTAATCACACGATAACATGAAAACGGGTTGAAAAGGAAACCGATTTGGGTAATTCTTATTTGATGTCTTTAATAATAGAATCGTTTTTACGAAAGACAAGTTTTATGTAAATAAAAGAAGTTTTTAACGCGAGCGAAGCCGCGGGGCACTTCTAGTTGCATATAAATGGGAAGCTTTTGACCACTATCTCACCTGTTGGTAAGTGATGATGTGGTCGAGGATGGCAGCACGCCATGCCTAGAATGCGAACTGGCTCTCAAGGATAGCTGTCGGAACACATTAGATATTTGGTGTAACTTTTTTAACTTGAACTGAATAAATTTGATTGAAATTTGACTCAGAAATAATTCCATAAATAATATTTTAACTTAAGCATAGAATGCTTTACTAACCATTTACTTATTAGAGCGAACCGGCAAAGCACAGCAATTTTAAAATATCGGAATCACACAAATAACGAAAATAATGATAAATACTCCGCAAATAATTCTAACAATATAATAGCAATTCGACAAAATATCCAGTAGCATGTATATGCTACTGGATATTTTGCCGAAGTGCTATTTTGTCGAATTGCTATGAATTGTTTCAATATTTTTTAAGCGGCTTATGTAACAGATTTTACCTCCCACTTGCAGATGAATACGTAACAATTATTTACAAAATTTAATATACTCCACATACGTACAACATTGTTTCCCCTCGCTTCATTAGGCGCCGTCGATTCTTCAAAAGTTAAATATGAGGAGCTTCCCTAATAATGTCTCATTATTGTATGGAATTATTAAAATAAGTGCGCATGTGTGTGTGTAAGAAGCTCGTTTTGTTGACTTAGCTTACTTAATTATTAATCGTTTTATTAAGTAACATTGCCACAGAGTTTACCTTGTCTGATGTACCTAAGTCATTGATGTATATGCTCTATATACCTCCATGACCTAAGTATATTTTAATACCAATAGTAATAAAATCTCTAAAATAACGCTCGTGTTGATATGCTTTGGTGGTGCTACATGACGCTAAGATATGACCGATGGTGGTAAGTAGATCAAAGATATGCTGCTAATCACTTTGCTGAGTTTAGTTGAGACGTTTGTGATGGACCGGGAATGCCGGGATATAACGCTAGACTAAATTCATGGGCCCTATCTGTAATAAAACTTTTAGAAATAAACATATCAATATTACAAATATGAAAGTCAGTTTGTATATTTTGTTTGATGGTTAACTCTTGAAGGTCAAACGGCTTTTCTGGAACGATTTGTCTGAAGTTTTGGATTAAGTATAGATAATGTGACAAAAGGGCGCAGCCAGTAATAAATCATCATCATATAGCATCAGGTGAGAACGCTACACATTTTCGCATACGAAAAAATATATGTGAACACCGCGCCCTGCGCCAGTGATAAAAAATATATTACCACTTGTTACGTATGAAGTTACCTTGCGTCTTATAATTTAATACTTTTATCAGAGTACAGAGTATACATATATCCGTGAGACATTCAAAGATGTTCCATAATCTGTAAGAGAATGAGACGCCCATGTCAAACAGGGTAGCGTATTGTTTGCCGACGCTCATAACATTTGACGTATGCGCTTAATGAAATGGAGTGTGTATTTATTAAGTTAATTAAACCGGTCTTGAGGCCCTGAGGGTTGGATTGAGATATCAGATTGTAGCTTGATGGCTATATCTGGGACAGTAGAGTATTCTGTAATTTTGAGGTTCGCTTTTTGAAGTGGTAAGTGTGTTATAAATATAATAATAGCGTTCAAATTTTTTTAAAGGAACCGAATTTGTATATCAAGCGAGCATATTTTTTGCGCTATATCTCTATAGTTTTTGATAATGCGTGTCTTGGGCAAACAAAACAAAAACACCATTAGGATTATTCTGACAAAGGTTATTTGAGTATGCGCGTCTACTGAGTACCTCCTTTATTTGTGAAATCAGTCAGTTAAATAGTGCTGTGCGTTAAACGGTAAATAATCGGATTAATCTTCATATATTAGTACATTCGTATGGAAAATTTGTAGGCTATTTTAGTTTACTAATGATTTAGGTATTTCAGATTCCAGATATATTCGCAAGTCCTTTAATAGACATGCGCTTGTTAGTTTAGCCATAGATAACAAGATGGGTGGTAGCCGGTAGTCTAGTAATCTACCATTAACTTAATATGTCTGGAGCTAAATATTCACTTGGAACTACTTCCAAAACTACCTGCCTATACTTCAGCTAATAGGTAGGACTTATTAATAAAATATAAAAATCAGGACATCACCGAGAAAGCATTTTATTTGTACCTTCATCATTATAACAACAGTTTATGTACCATCAGGAGACTCAGGACCATTATAATAGACAATAGAACAAAGAGAACAGCAATATACCAATAAGTATTTAATGTTAAGTCACAAGGCTTTATAACAAGTTTCAACAAGACATAACACATGAAAATCACTACCGATTTAGACAATTTATACAAAATATTATGGGGTTTCCCCCAAAAGGCCTCCACCACCCCTCATAGCCTTTCCTTACCACCCTCAACGAAGCTAAAACACTATCATCACCATTCCTAGGTGAAACCATCATTACTATAAACATATCCTAGAAAACCACATTCTAGCCATAATTATTCTATACATTTTGTAATACAAATACTTAGCTTCATTGAGTTGGACAGCACTTTGTCGTCTGAACGTTATACGACGCGATCTGCACAAAACTCACAAGCAACTAGAAATGTGTTTTATTTTTATATCTTATAGGCTAGCGTTTGACTATTATCTCCCCTTTTGGTAAGTGATGATTTGGTCGAAAATGTAAAGTATCAAAAAAAAAATTAGAAATTTTATATTTACCTACCATATTAGTCTATCATAAAAAATGCCACACGGCAGTCTGATACTTTGGCATCCGGAGGCCGAAACATATCAAATGTGACCATACAAAAAACCTTCATACACCATGCCAGACAGCGTGGCACCAAGTTTTTGCAGCCACATGTGTAAACAGAATGGAGATGTCTCCACCAATATGTGACCGTCGTTTTTGTAACGATTGTGATTATAAATCAACTTGTCGGATATGGTCACGCGACCCAGCCACCTGTGAAAATATGGAAAAAGTTAATAACGTTTTTTAGTTAAATTGCTATTAGAAGTAAATCACAGGATACCGAATGCTAAGAGACAGCCTCACCGAATTTTTGATATATCTATTATAAACTTATTTGCCATATATTTGTCAGTTATTTTGGCGTCATATGTCAGATAAATATATGAAAAATTACCAGGAACCGGTGCAATTGGCTCTATGCAATTAAGTGTACTTAGCTGCATAGCACAACATTATTCTTTTGCTATGGTACAATACTTAAAATATTCGAGTTCTAGGCGGCTTTATCAAAAGAGGAACCTCAATAATTCTCAATTCAATTTGAAAAATATCTAATATTTTTTTTTTATCTAATACCTTTAACTAGATCGTTAGGACGAAGTATTAAATCAGGATAGATGTTTTCCTTCTATGTGTTGCGTTTATCAGCAAATCTCTGATTAGAAACCTGGACATTAATATTACGCTGCGGAACCCTAAAACTATTTAATTGTACTTAGTTTCGTGGCCAAATATGTTACTGAACTAAATTTTAAGTTCCATCTAACTATTGAAAGAGCAGTAACAATACCAAAACATCGCGCTAGTTCATACTAACATTCAAACCAGCACTGAACTGCGCAAATCGAGATAGGTATCCTAAAGCTAATACGACACGGGTTAATTTCCCCTAATGGTCGTTCCGTAAAAACTTAAACCGACCGCGTACAATCACATCCGACAAACAAAACCCGGGGGATCGTTAAATAAAACGATTACAGTCAAAACCTAACTGCTCTTCAAACACCGGGCGAAATTACTCGGCACGGGTAAACAGTAAACAGGATCATCATTGTAACACGTGTAATTTCGCGTTCACCGGTCATTACTTTTGACCGGGTTTTTGACCGGTATGATAGGCTGATTTCAAATGAGCGATCAGTCCGAAATAATTTACTCGACACGGTCAGTCGTATAATTTTTTTTTAATATCTTATAGGCTGGCGTTTGACCACTATCTCACCTGTTAGTAAGTGATGATTCGGTCGAAGATGGTAAGCACGCTAGGCCTAGAATCGGAACTGGCTCTCAATTAAGCGACCAAATGGATTTTATGTTAATACAATTTGGAGGGCTTCTTTAACCAAGTTAGTTTCAAGTAGGCATATTGTTGGTAAATGTATGACGTAACAGTAACTACTCCACGCTTTATTTGAATATCGTTAAAAAGTCGAGATAATTTCGAGTTACTGTGAAACCTTCTTCAGAATTAATAAGATTTGCACACATTTCAATAGATACGACTACTTTATAAATAGTCTTGGAAAACTACTGTATAATTAGTCTTACCCATTTTTACCGTTCCCAATAAAGTTTCCGATTCAGTTATCATGACATTCAACGCCTATACAAGTATTGAGTATATTAGTTGGTACTTTTATGATCACGCCTATACAAGAAAGAGTTTTAGTTTATCGGGCAGATAAAGTGCCCTACATAAATATAAATATACTACCAGGAATTAGTGAAATTGGCCAGTAGTAATTTATAATAAACCTTTTATGACATTAACATACCTATTTACATTTAAGTGTACCCAAAATGACCTGCCAAGTGCGACTCGGACTCGCACATGAAGGGTTCCGTACCACTGTACAATATTGCTATACACGTTACTTTTGTGGGAACCCGCTTTAATTTACTATTTTATTTTACGTTTGTAATTTTTCCTTATAGTGGCAATTATAATACGGAGTTTATTTGTTGTTATAGCGGCTATAGTAATACATATTACTCGTATGTCTAAATTTCCAGAGTCTACCTAATATGGTCAACGAGATAAAGCCTTCTGACAGACGGATGGACTAACGGACAGCCAAGTCTCAGTAATAGGGTTCCGTTGGTACCCTTTGGGTACAGAGACCTAAAAACAGTTGCAGCATAGTGATTACTGATGAAAAGAACATGAAATATGAACCAACAGCGTTCGTCGTTTGAAACTACCCTACGGCCGTCCCGGGTGAATAATTGAGCGCGCGTGAGAGATGTACCCGCGGAAATATGAAATGATCCTGTCTGGAGTACAGGACAAGCCGTGATTTGCCGACAAATGGACCATTCATTTTGTTTGCTACGCTTGGACGTCGACTCTTCTAAAATAAAAGGGTTGTGACACAATTTTCTTTGTGATGTACCTTTTCATTAATGAACAACGAGTAGGAAGGTAAGCATGTAAGCTGTGCTCAACAGTTTTTTTGACACCAATATTGACGAATAAAATACGTCGTAATCGTATTAATTTACACAGCTAAAATAATAAGGCTAATAGTTCACCATTGCTTGATTACATTTCTGAGTTGATTGACTGTGTAGTGAAGAAGCTAAAAACAGAAAAGTTACTTTTACGTTTGTGATATATATATAGGTCCATTTAGATCTTTCAGTAATAAAAACGGCATTTACACAGATAGATAATCTTGTTGTAAAAAAATACTGTATACACGCACACGTCGAATGATCATATTTCAGGAAGAAAACCCGACACCTTGCCACAGCTGAAAACATAGTTAGTAGGAAATAGGGAGCGGTAAGTTTATAGGCCAGCAGTCACAGCTTTAACTACAGTTTGTATGGACTGTGTCGTAGATAGAGTTATAGTTTGTATAGATAAGTAATGGCTTGGGCCACCTACGAACCTTCCTTAGTTTTTGTTGCGGTGGATTTATAGTTCCGGCCACCTTTGCCGGACACGTGGGTAAATATAGGAATGATGACAGGGGATTAGGTATTTTGGCCACCTTGTTCGCCTTTTTGACGTTAGGAGCTACTTAAATATGAAAATATAAATCGTTGACGTAGGTGTAACCGTAGTTAAATAAGTTCACATAAAAAACTTGTAAAGAAGTTCACACAGATCACTTCTAATGCACTTACCTATCAAAACATTGCATGGGTTAGTAATCTGAACATTTTGATTATTTACATACAAAAATCCACAGAATATTAACAGTTTTTTTTATCTATTCTTTGATAAAATCTAATATTTTAACTATAAACTGTAGTTCCTGAAATAGTTATATTTCACGCGCTTAGCGCCATCCATAATCTTGGTGGGAAAACGCGAAAGCTTTACAAGCTTACATAAAAAGCTTTGTAGTTCCTGCTGTGTAAGGTAGATGGCGGTTTTTAAAAATAAGAATTTTATTTATGGAATAATGTTATGCGAATTTTGTTTACTTAAACTAACTTTTAGGATACATTTCTTTAATGCGCATTCTTGATTCCATTTTTTTTTGTCATCGCAATTTTTATTGATTGGTAAGTAGGTAAGTAGTGATTTTATATTAGTCACAGTAACATTATAGACGGCCATGTATCTTACGTAGGTAATCTTATGAATATTATTACCTAGGCTTCACTTATCTACATATACTAATAATATAAAGAGAAACATTTGTATTTTTTTTAAACTACTGGACCGATTTTAAAAATTCTTTCACTAATATTTAGAACAGACTTTCGGAATGAAAATAACTACGTGGAAACTCATTTTGCAACATAAATCGACAGTAAAATGATCGAGAAGAACCGTTTTTTTTCGAAGCACTGCTTTTACACTTAAAGATTAATTAAAAAAGTCTATGAGGAACTTATGGTCTTAGAACTTAAAAGGACCTTTAAAAGAGTCCGCGATGATGTATGTCTATCTTAGGTATAAGCACAGAACAGATAATAATACTACGTATAAGTCAGTCGGAACATCGATATAATGCTCCTACCACCTACAGATGAATACCCATGATTGCACAATATTCACATAGAAAAATCTATTGATGCACGGCTAGGATAATTAACCAGTGACCTCCGGGTAAGATGTCAAGGTATTTATCCTTTACGCCAACGGACCGTACGACCAACCTACAATATAAATTTCACCCGTGCCCGAGAATCAACACCAATATCAACACCAATATTATAAATACGAAAGTCAGTTTGTTTATTTGTTTGTTTGGGACTTCTTCACGGTCAAACGGCTGGACCGATTTAACTGAAATTTTACACAAGGATAACCAGTACTATGGATTAGACTATAGGATACTTTTTAACGCGGGCGAAGCCGTGTGGCACAGCTAGTATACAATAATACTTACTTTGCGGAGCTACGGCGCGTTGATAGTTTTATTAATAAAAGCTCGTTGCTTCTAAAGTATTTGCATTAAAAGCAAAAAGGCATAGATATAAAACATGATACAGCAATAAAAACAATGTCCTAACAAAAATGTCGTATCAAAGAAAATAGCAACAAGTAGGTACAATCAATTTTCAAATAATGTGCCCAAATGACCTACCTACCTTAATCAGTATATACGCGCAAGTACATAGCGAGTATATAAATAAAATGTAAATAAGTCTGGCACCAAACAACCGTGAAATCATTAGTTGCGGCCCGTTTTATATTTTATTCGGCAGTGGACGCGCTAAAAAGTGGAGCTGTGTAATTACCTCCCGGGATCATGGACAGAAAAAACTGTAGAGTCGTGTTGTGCTAGCAATGTTTTATTTTTATTTGAAAATAATTGACATGTAGGCTAAGTAGAAATTTCGAGAGATGGGACTTTAGAATCATAGTAAATTAGAAGATTAAATATGTAGCTACAACAGCGCAAACAAAAATTTGTTACTTTTGTCGATTGACGTCACCATTTCAGATTATTATAATAGATGAAAATGTATTAGTTACTAAAATTTTACTGAAGCTTAATTGTACTTGCAATTTTTAGATAATACACATACTATTAATTTTCCGATTCGTTTTTCGAGAAAACAATAAATCTTAGTCACCATTGAGTAACTGTCAAAAGTTGTAAGTTCTCACAGTTGCACTTGAACTGTCATACATACATACATACATACATAAAATCACGCCTTTTTACATTGGGGTAGGCAGAGGCTACTTTTTTCCACATGCTACGATCCTGACACACGTGAACTGTCATAAGCCCAAAATTTTTTTTATAACGATGGTTTTACCATCGTACCTGAATATGCTTCCTGTTTTGTGTATATTTTGCTTTGTCTTTACAAATTTAAATCATCGTAAGTACCTAGCTAGTTTAGTTGTATAGCTGGATGTGACTTTAAGTCCCTGTTACATTTGCTGATGAAAGTGTTTCTCAAATTGATGTTATTTAAAAGTATATCATAGCTTCACAGAACACTTGAATATTATGTTCTCCAGTTAGTTTCACTACTAAAACATTTACAATTACAGTAAAAGTCAAATGATGTTTGTTAGTGAGCGCAAAATTTGAGCACTTATTTTCTAACAGAGTATGTTTTCAAATTTTAAGGATTTTTTTGTTTCTGATAGACAAAGCGCGTAAGACTAGCGGTTTTGCGGTCTTTCACGTGATTTTAAGTGAAGATGCGTTGTGAGATAGAATGTATTCTTGGCTGTGTAATGAAATACGACAGTGAGATAAAGACCTGGATAACTGATTTGAGTCTAATCCCGAGATCGCAACTTTGGCAGCCTGTCTTCCATTCTGGCTGGCATAGTAAATTGTGCCGGAACTCTGTGAACCAATTGGAGACAGTCTTGGTCCGGTCGCTGGTTCGCCCCACGGCCAGTCTGTCAGGTCAGTTAGTAAAACATATACTGCAACATAAACTTAAATAAATATTATACTTACTTAAAATTAATCACATAAAAATAGTGCTGACAGGTTTTTGACCATAAAGAAAAATAATCGCATAAAGAAAAAAAATGTTTTCAATAACGGCGTCTCCAAGGTTGCCTCTATTCATACTCAGCGCTTTTATATGCTTTTGCCAGTGAATTACAACGACAGGGCTGTAGCGAGTGAAAAACTGTTTATACACTACTCATTGTTAGTAGGTATCAAGTGTTCTAGTTTCAGGGCACTCTACTGTTTCAAAGCTTTTATTTAACTTGCAGTGTGTGTATGTACGTTTACTGAAGTGAAATATTGCAAGCTGAATTAGAACCATTGACTAAGTTACCTACTTATCTTCTGAGTGTATATAGGGTTGGCGCCAGTCGAGATAGCATTTTTTAATAGCACAGAAACGAAATATTTTTTTACTATTTCTATAGCTCCAAAATCTACCAAATAAAAGTTTTTTTTTTATAAATAAATAAAATGACTTTATATCTATACTGAGGAGTGGATCTATTATAAAAGTGGTGTTCTAAAATACCGGCCATAGAGAAAAAGCCTAACGGAAATTGCTGGCGTAATTGATATCGATCCTTTCCTTTGTATATAATTATTCTATTTAGAGAGAACTTTTACAAAAATGTGTCAGTCAAATTTTGGTAAAAATCTCGATTTTCACAGTTGACATTTCTTAACTTGTATGTCTTTAATTACAATTTAGGGGGCCTGTAACAAATCGGAGTCTGTAGGATACAAACGTATCTACTAGATATATACTATATATTATACTGAATTAAAACTAATATTAAATTCGATAGGATCAAGGGGTCTTCTCTATGTCTCCATAATTTTATTCTGTCACTTTCTTGATAACGTAGTATTTAGTGCTACACAAAAATGTGATATAAAAGAAAATTACCGAAACGGAGCCTGATTCAGATAAACAATTTTTCAGACAATTATGCAACAAGACTATGGTAGACATTTTTCAACATGAGATCCCAGTATCAACAGCAATTACCCAGAAAGCCCGGCGACTCAATAATTTGATTAAAGCGAAATAAAAATGACGCCGAGAGCCGCTAGCCACGAGTGTAACCGAATTATAGGTGCCTAGGGCAAGTTCATTAGTCCTGTTTGTACAAAGCTTTCCCAGTAAATGAATAGATTTATACGTGTGTCGCGTTAGGACTCTCGCACCTAACTAACGCAATTTCTAATAGAATAGTGAATGTCGAACGGTAACTGAAAATAAAAGCTACTGAAAATCTTTCGCTGTCTAGACGCATTACCTAAAAGAATTTTAAAGAGTATTCATACCGAATAGGTAGATCTGGTTCTCTGATAATGGGTGGTGACGAATGGGTAATTTGTGTAGTTAGAGGAATGCACATCGATAGACTAGGGCAGCTGTCTGCAACACGCGGAAGGTCGAACCTCGGACAGCCAAACATTGTTAAATTTGCCTTTATAGTTTAAATAATATGTATTTTCATATAACTAGCCCTATATTAATACTTTAAATGCCACGTAGAATCTAATTAGATTTTTAAATCGTCTATCTCACGGCTCACCGTCACCTAATAGTACCAGTATTGCATATAGCCCTTAATCACCGGCAGCGGCCGATGAAGGCAAACAATCACCGTCTGTTTGCTGAGATACCGTCTATTTACATGTGAATTTATAGGCCTGAGCATTCACGATGTCAAACTCATCGACTAATCTTAGATAAAAGATAAGGTTCATCTAAGTGACTAATAATGGAAATTATTTTCATTATTGTTGAGAGACGTCTAGACTCAGGTTTTGCAAGGTTGAGTTGAATTCAGATTATAAAATACAACATAATGAGCCCGGTTTATCATGAAGTAGCATTAGCTCTTTTCAACCGACGTCCAAAAAAGAGGTTCTCAATTCGTTTGTATGTTTGTTACTCGATCACTCCGCCAATTGTGAATCGATTTGAATTATTATTTTTTCATTGTTAGGGTTTATCTCTAAGGAGGTCCATTTAAATGCTATCAAGATCTGATAAGTATCTCTAGAGTTATGGCGATAAGCATCTCAAACTTGCTACTGAAACTGACTCGGACGGTATGTTGGTAATATGCATGTATTACATTGCATAGGTAAGTACATTTATACGAATCAAAATTATATACATGCAACAACATTACATACAGCTTACATGATAGTTATGCCTATATATACAATATGTCAACAGAAACTATGCATTAGTACTATTATGTCATTATAAATTATGCGTAACCCATTATGCCAATTTAAATAAAGAATCCCTTTTCAAGGATACGTATTTTGCGCCTATCATTTATCTCAAGCAAGATATTTTATAATAATTATAAGTTTCTGGTTCCAGCGGTTGTATAGTTTTAATATCGGCACATTATAAACAATAGTTCGGGCTCATCTAGTATGGAGATTTTGGATTATGGAGATAAACAATTATAAACTCGAGCTATTGCAATTTTTCATAAGCCTCAGAAAAAACTAAATGTCTATATCCAATCCACGCAAAACGCATCAACTGCGTTGTTGACACTCGAAATAGAAAACTATAAAACAACATCGGCGACCGTCCGCCGGCCAACTCCGGGTAGACATACCGCAAACCCGAAAACCTACATACGTCCGAATATTGAAAAAATAAACAAAACGAACGCCGAGCTAAATCGATACCCTATCGAACGACTCAGCCATCAAACTTTTGTAATACCGCCGCTCGCTCGCCCGACCGAACGCACCGAAACTTTACCCAAAACTACACATCTAAATATTCCTAATACACCGCCCGACAAAAGAAAATGTAACTCGCATTCGGAACCAAAAAAGCGTGATATCTTGACGGACGTTTTTTGGTGAAACATCCCCAAAACTAGGTTAGTAATTCGGGTTTCGACAAAAGATCCCGTTGAACAATACTCTCGGATCTCCAATACAGTATTACACGGTGGATATAATTAGTTATGGTGTATGGATTTAGATTTTGTTGCGATAATTTTTGTGAATGCTCTGAATAAACATCTGCTCGAGATTTGCAATCCGACAAGCGCGCAATCGCATTGAAATGTCAAGTAGAAAACTGATCCGTGTATTTACGCAACAATGACGCCCAAAAAATGGTCAGTAGTGTAGAATTATTGTATGAAATATGCGGATATTTTATTTCAAATCGAATTATTTACACTGCTTACACAACATTGTCAGTAACAATAACAACATATTTATGTACCAATTTCAAAAACTAAAAAAAAATGATGAAAATTACCTAAAAAATACGACCCAACGATTATCGTATTAGTAAAGATGAGGAATTCACACAAACTATTATGTAAGCTATAAGACGCATTCTAATTTTCAAATCTTACAGTCAACATGAGTTTAAAGCATCCACTTCCAATAATGAACCATTTCCGCCCTTGTCCGGTACCCCATATTTACACAAATGGAGAAACAAAACAGAGCAAAAAAAACGTTAAATGATCGTGTTCCAGCACGCGTCTGGCCCGTCAACGGATCGTGACCTTTATCAAACTGACAGATTACTTGCATATCTCCGTTGTGCAGCTTCAGGACCGAGAGTTAGTTACTAGTTTTGGGTGAGTTTTTTATTTTTTTTAAATATTTTTTTCAGATCAGTTTTCCTATTATTTTATATATAACATATATAAATACAAAATTTTATGTAAAGAGTTATAATTTTAAGATATAAGTACGGCAATGAAGTAAGTGAATCTGGTTCTAACATTGCAAAAAAGTATCGTTTGCGCGATGCAGGTTCTCATACGTCTCATACATTAAGTTAAGTTGGTGAGTGTAGAATAGATGGATGGCTCTTTCACGCAAAAACGGCTGAACGGATTTGGATGCGCGGGGCGCAGCTAGTGCATTGCCTACATAAAAAACTGTTAATTTTATTCACAACAGTCACGTTAAACATTAATTACAATAATCTGTGCAAGGTAATGTTAGAAAATCAAGATAATGAAACTACAGTCAAGTAAAGTATGTCTCTGAAGTGTGATTTTACAATGATTGATTGAACCTTTTTAGGGTTCTGTAGCCAAATGACAAAAAAAGAAACCCTTATAGATTCATCATGTCTGTCTGTCCGTCCGTATGTCACAGCTATTTTATTCTGAAACTATTAGGACTACAGAATTGAAACTTGGTAGGTAGATGTATTCTTTAAAACGCTTTTCGATTTTTATACAAAAATACAAAATATAAAAGTTTAAGGGGGGGCGGGGCATTCCATACATGGAACTAAAACAAAAAAAAAATCTTCAAACCTATACGAGTGGGGTACGTCTATGGGTTGGATAGGTCTTTAAAAATGACATTGAGGTCCCTAAAGTCATTTTTTCTTAAAGTCAAAAATTTAAAAGGTAGGCGCGTCTAAAGTAGTAAAATGTGTGTCCCCCCCTCCCCTCCCCTCTCACTTTTAAAGTAAGGGAGTGAAAAATCTTGAAAAAAATATTCTGTAGATCTCAATAAAAAATTTCAACGAAAATTGATTTAAACGAGATACAGTGAAGCAGTTTTTGAGATATAGCGACCGCAAATATAACTTTTTTTTTATACAAACACTCTGAAAGACAAAGTTAATTTTTTGGTGGCGAATAATCACAGTTATAGAATGCTCTACTGTGTTACGGAACCCTACGAGTGCGAGTCCGACTGTCCGACTTGCACTTTGCCAGTTTATTTTTATTACGTATTCACCGAAATTAAATACATTTATAAGAATCTTTGTTCCCAGTTATACCCATAATCCCGTTTCCAAAATATACAAATGAGATTTCTAAAAAGTTTTTTTTAAATAAATAACTTATCGAGCTTATTCTTTGTCCATGCAAATTTAAATGATGGCAATTGCAAAGAATATTCATCAAACTCAGTCTTTGCTCTTAGTCTATATAGATAAATACCGCTAGTAGGTACAAAGTCCGGTCAATTCTGTGCCGTTATAGTGCCGCTTATGCCTTTGACGTATTAACAATTGACGTTTTGAGGAGGATGCACGGTTCATTAGATTTTTGCGAACGTTACGCAATTTTTGTATGAGATAGACGTTTCCTGCACACTGGTTTTAAATAAATATGAATAAACAAAAACATACATCAGTCATATCTGCCGCAGGACTGATAACTGTTGGTGTAAACTTATCCTAGAACGAAGACCATGGAATCGGCAAGCGTAGCGTAGGATCTTCTGTGACCAGGTGGGACAACGATATATCCAAAGCAGTGGACAGTGACTGAAAAAGAAGAGCCGAAGATCGGGCTCAATATGTTTGACAAATGATTGGTCTGAAAATTTAGACAATTGACTCCTTACTCGCAAATGATTACAAAAATCTTATACTATTTTTTTTATGTGCGTCTGCATTGTATATTTATGTCACACGCATTTGACCGTTATCTCATATGAGATGCGATTTAAGATAGAATTGTCTTAGAACTTGTCTGGAATTCTTAGACGGCACTGAGACGAGTTGCTGGACGACTGACTTGAGTCTAAAATCCCTAACAGATTGCAACTATACCAGTGTTCTAAACAACAATATAAAAGATTCTGCCGATTTGTAAAGCTCTACCTAGAGTTTACTGATACTTCTTACTGCTAATCTTATGGTAAGAATTGGTAAGCTTTTCCTCCCATATCTCTTTTGTATCGATATCGATGTTTATGTGTATGTCAGTTAAGGTCAAATTAAGATGTTCCGATTTTCCATAAAAAAGTGTTGTACTCGAAAAATTCAATGACACAAAAGCTCATACACCTCTCCGCAAGATATTCGAGCAATCCGTCAATAGTTGTCCACCGACCAATCTGCCTCCGTTGTCGCGGCTATAAAGTCGCAGCACCGGGTACGGATGATAGTTTTCTATTTTTGCCCTCAATCCTTTTTCGTTTTTGCTTTCCCGCTGACCACAGGAAAATTTGGTTGGCCTTTTTTATTTAGTTCGCGTATACGCTCGTTCCTTTCAAACGGAATGAAGCTAACGAAATAAATGTGTTCATTTTTGGCTGTGGATTTTGTGTGGGATGAATCAATCTTTGTTCCTTACTGCTGAGATTTTTAAAAATATAAAGCGACAGGACAAGCATGACGCTTTATGGAAAGAGATGACCTCTACCAGATTTTTGCATGTGACTGCACTGCACCTGTTACCTCGAGACGTAAAGATGTGAGATCTTATATACCCTGTAATATAACTGGACACAGTGCCATTTAAACCAAAATTCATTTTTCACGGTTAAATTAATTGGATACGTGGTGCTACCGCCTCAGACAGAGTAGTTATGATGATAATGATTATGAATTTTAAGTCAATACGATACTTACTAAAACACTCATTGAAACAAAATAAAGTCCAAAACTGCCTAACTTACATCGGTGCAATAGGCGCTAAAGTCCTTAAAATTACTTTTCTCTTAGGTATTATTTTTTATATAAATATTCTTCCAACTTGATAAAATCTCATACTTTGCAACAACTAATCATTAAAACTTACTACTTTATACAAATTAATATAAGTAAACCGTAACAAAAACAAATACCTACGTAACAAATTGTAATTTAGTAGGTAGTCAATAGTTATTTATCTACCTAATGTATATGCATGTGATCCTCAAAATTTCCATCCAGTCATCCAAAACTTTTTCCATCTAGGCCCCACTGAATAATTCATTACCTAGCGAAAAAAATCTAACGTAGAATCCCACACGTTAACATAATGTTGAAGCAAATCGAGCACCCCGAGAGCTGATAGAAGGTAGATTTACATTAATCACGATTTTGCATTGTATGATTTTTTATGTTTTAAAAGGCTAGAGTTTGATCCCTATCTCACCTAGTGGCAAGTCATGATGTGATCGAAGATGGCGAACACGCTAGACCTAGAATGTCTGACTCTCAAGGGCCTGTGTGTTTCTGGAACACCGTTCTAGCGGCAGATTTTTTCCTAGATGGTGGTAAGCTTTCATTGGCAGGAGAGTCCCGTCGTATTATTTATGTAAACACTCGACAATGTAGAAGCTTCGCAAATTAAGATAGTACATATTAAAGCCAAATTCATCCGTTTAAGAAAAAAATAAACAAGTACGTATAATATGAGCACATACAATAAAGAGCATTCATTGCAACACTTGTACCTTATAGCTGGGTAAATATAAGGCCAACTGCAGCGAACTATCGCAAGTCAAGGATTTCTCTTATTAGCACCTAGTGCAACTAGCGCAATAGTCAACTGTGACACATCTATCGCAAAGTAGTAGTTTTGTAATAAAATCTATCTAATCGGAGGTAACATCATTATAAACGCGACTGTCACACTTGTCACAGCTTTGTAATCCTCAACTTTTGAAAAGGAGTTACCTAATAATAACACAATAATCTCATTAAAAGCAGCAGTATTAAGGTAATTTTAGCTGCATGTTGCAGCTTTGTTAAGAAATCTACCAAATCAAAAGCAGCGTGCAATAAAGTAAATTGTAGCGCATCTTTCACTATAAATTCATAGTCGAAACTTTCCAATGAAATCAACGTGTGATAAAATCAACTATAACGTGGCTGTCGCAAGACGCTTCCAATTGAAATCTACCAAATCAAAGGCAACGTGCGACAAAGTTGTTTTATCTGTGACGATAAGGTCGGCTCCATTATATGGAACCGATCGAGGCAGCGAGCCGTGAAGATGAGGCCACGACGCGACCGCGCCGCCCACATCGGTTTATGACTCTCCCTGGAGGTCGGGGGAAATAGGATCGCTTTCCTCGAGTGCTGAAATTCACTGTTAAAAACGAGTGTATACAAAGTACTGTCTATTTATGTGTATGTATTCTATTAATATAGGGTATTGACCTAAATGGGAACGTGGCATCGTCGTAGAGTAATCCAAGGTCCTGTGAGTATACACATCATAGCTATTTGGTTAACATGTTAAAAAATATATTGCACCACAGGGTTCTGCCCGTGTAAATAGTGTAAGTTTTTAAATCTGAGCTTCATTAATCTCCAAGCAGAAGCCAATATAATTTATAAATATCTAGGACGGCAGATATTATTCATTGAAATAAATACCTACAGTATCCAAAATATATATAAGTATATATATTTATATATATTTTAGATACAGTAGGTATTTGAATTTAGATAATACCTACCCTTAGGTAGGTATTATCTAAATAATAATAATCTAAATTTTAAAACTAGAGCTAGAACTAGAGCTATGGTATATTAAGGGTGCATGTAACACAAATAAAGATATCACAAAGAAGATTATGCACAATCAACACAAGCTATCCTCAATAAACTATCAAATAAAACTTCATCATCCCAATCGTCAGTTCCACCTATTAACTTCTTCATACAGATACGACTTCAGGAAGCGCAATGAACCACAAACACGGCAACGGTCGGCCCACGTAACGGACCGTGTAATATCGACTTTATAGGGCCATTAGGACCAAGCGTTTTGTTTAAGCAATTAATGCTTGAAAAGATAATCGGGACGTAGACGCGGTAATCGAACTTGCATCCGTCGGCCTGTGAGAAAGGTGCTTTAGATCGGGTTTGCTTGGGCCTAAAATGCGTAGTATGTATTTTTTAAGGTTTGTTTATATATTAGCTTACAAATAAATCCAGAAAGGTTTAAATTATCTTAATGGATACCTATCAGTTTGCGTGCTCCATCCATTATACCTACGTTATCTTCAAGTATATGCTTGAAGTACGTTATACATATTTTCAAAGAGAATGTTTTTATTTTGGAATGCATAGCCTTAATAGCTTTAAAAAAGTGAGTGTAAGTGCGTATCCACACAATATCACAATTCTTTTAAAAAACAGCTTTCAAATCACGTCAATCAAATTTCAAATCATAGGCATCTCTTTTTCCAATGTTTTATATAAGGGAGTTATCTCACTATAACATTAATTTTCTCTATTTTTGTTTGTTTTAGTTTGTAAAGCCTTGGTATACGACGAGTATTCGCTATGTGTGACAGGATACTCGTTGCGAGTAGAATTACTCGCCGCGAGTAGTTGTACTATTATTTATTCTGTGCCGCGAGTAGAATTGAACACGTTGGCTAAGTATTCGCTAAGTGTGACAAAGTTACTCACTGCGACTAAAACCGAGTGCTTGATCGAAAGCTAAATAAAACTATTCTGTTTAGCTCGAAGTCCCGTATTTTTAAAACTTTTAAAACAAGTATATTATGTTCGGATCATAAAAGTTTAAAGTCTATTATTTTTAAAAATTCCTACATATTCCAGACGATTAAACCTCCATTTTAAACAACCTCCCCGTCATACGCATTGTTCGAGATTATCTGTTTCATGACATCAGCGGAAGCTTTCAATCACGCCGCTTTTTCCTCACACAGATAAGATTGTTTCCTTCAAGGGAGGAGAGGGAAGTGGCATTTGGCACGGGCAATTGACGCCGCTGATAGGATCGAGAGCTGAGTTAGCAGATATTGAGGACAGGAGGTAGAGAGGTGATTGTGTAAGGTCGGTGATTTTTGTTAAGGAATAAATTGCTTAGCTAGTTTGAGCTAACTAAGAATTCGAGTATTCAAACGTGAGTATTTGACTTTTATTTTTGTTTTTGACATCTGCTTGAGTTCATTTTCATAGGGGTACGCGGTGTCGCCACTCACCGTTGGCTTGTCATAAAGACGCCCCTGCGAGTATTAATTATTAAATTTTACATCACGGGTCGTACGACCCGTACGTACGTAGTTGTAAATTCATTGAATTTACAACTTTCCCCCGCTGCACGTTCATGACCGCGCACTTATCTACACCGAACTTCATGTTGATGGCGTTGCTGAAAGTCTCAGTGACTTTCAGTAATTCCATCAAATCATGGCGTTTTGGTGCAAAAAGTTTGAGGTGATCCATGTACAGCAAGTGTGAAATGACTTCACCTTCTCTCCTAAGCCGATAGCCCAGCCCTGAATCTTCTAATAATGTGCTTAGATGATTTAGGGCTAGACAGAACAATAACGGACTCTCGCCCTGTAAGATGCCTCGCTCAATCGGATCCGAGGGGCTGTCTCCATCACCCGGTTGACGAAGGACTGTGATCCACTGCCTCATACAAGAAACTAGAAAAGATCTCTGAGTTGTATCAATTTTATACAACTCCAAGATCCTCTCCAGGTATGAGGCACTGAATCATAGGCCTTCTTTTAGTTAATCCAGGTGGTGGAGAGAGCCAGAGGGGCTCTCTCCACCGCCTGGTTCCGCCGGACTTGTTGGCAAATGGTCGTGTCGATGAGGAAGACCTCCTTAGTACCACGGGACCCAACCTTACATCCATTCTGAGAGGGGGCCAAAATATTGTGCGCAACAATGTGCGAATTAATTTTAAACCTCAGAATAGATTTAAGAAGCTTGTACAGCGTTGGCAAGCATGTAATGGGTCTATAGTTCTTCGGTTCCGTGGTACTACCGGACTTGTGGAGCAGAAAGGTGACACCATTTGTCATGAATGTTGGCAAAGAAACAACCTCGAGGGCTTGTTGGAATTGCGCTGCTAAGCAGCCGTGTGATAAGCAATAAAGCATCGAATTCACTTTATCCAAAAGTTGTGTAATCCGTCCGGTCCTGAACTTTTTCAGTTCTGGGCCGTACGGATCGCACAACTTACGTCTTTGGGGCTAATACTAATAGCCCCCATGGATTCGATAGGCTCACACGCGCCCTCAACGACGCTCATCCAATCGTCCTCCGTGTGTTCGACGGGCACCGACCAGATACTACGCCAGAAGTTATTCATGGTAGTAGCATCCGGACACTGCTCCTCATTCACACGTTGATTGATTCCTTCCCAACCTCGGTAGGTATTCCTTCCTATGGTCACTTTGGAATTGGAATTGGGATTTTGATACAAGCGATATACACGTGCTCTATAGCGACGAATACGGTTTGCCAAGACATAAACTTTCTGCTTCAGAAAGTCAATGCGTTCCGTGACACAAGTCATGTAGGCCCGGGGTCTAATCCCGGTCCCAGCAAAGGCCTGGTTCACGAAACGCATAACTCGGGGGCGATGATTACCCCCTCTGAAGCAGATCAACTTCGCAATAAGAGTCCTAAACATATTGATGCTACACTCGATTCGTTCTTGCCACGCAGGGATAGTGGGGCGTCGCGATATTCGGTCAGTATCCGGAAACTTGACGTGAACAACGCGACACGCTGCTATAGCCGCGCAGAAAAGAATCGAGTGTGTATCAACTAATGTTTCGCTAGTCTCCATATATGGGACTAGCAAAACGTTTAGGGCTCCCATTAACGCCAGGTTACTTTTATTTATTGTCAAACTTGGTAGTCGCGGCCTAGAGTCAGGAGTAGTGCGATACTCCAAAATCGCGTCTTCCAAAGCCCTCCTCAAATTCTCATTAGTCTGGGTACTAACGTTAGTATTCGTACAATCGTCTGCGTCTAGCGCGGCATCCGCCGGGGCAGACGTCGAAGCCGAGCCTGTGGGCCCCTGCGTCGACGACACACTGGGCGGGTCCCGCGTTAAAGCAGAAGTAGTAGGAATAATAGGTAAGTCCTCCAGACGCAGCCGATCAAGCGCAGAGTCGTCCAACAGCTTGAGCCCCTGGATGGCCCGCACCTGCTCCGATAGTCGTTGTGCGGTGACGGCTGGTTCAAGGGCCTGAAACAGAGGTAGTATCCTATTGCGGTACGCGGTCAGGTTAGTTCCTCCCTCTGTAGCCCCGTAGTATGCATGCAGTTCTCATTTAAAGACTGGGTCCATCGCATGCGAGGCGCTACACCACCGGTAGCGAGGGCCGGGCGCGGAGTAGAATGCCTGACAGGCCCCAAGCGTGCCGGTAGCGGTGGCCGTCCTCGTCGTCGCGTAGGTGGTGGTGGCGGCAGCGGCGGCGTAGGCCCGTCGTCATCACTCGACGAGCTGCCCTCCGGGGGAGTGACAAACTCGTCTCCCGACGATGTGCTCGGAGATGATGCGACGGGCGGAGGTGGTGGGTGCGCGCTTCTTGTCTCCGCTATACATCTTTGAGGTCTCGTTATCATTTTTTATCACTTTTATCGCAGTAATTTTGCTTGCACATTATTTTGGGTTTGTTGATATATGACATGATACGTCAAATGAGGAAAACGATGTAGATTAAATGTATACTAAATTTTGAACACTATTTTCTTGGTTATTTACTTATTGTATTTACTGTTTTTGTGGTATAATCAAGGTTGAAATAGCAAAATTCATAAATAAAAGTAATATAAAGTATAAGTATAATATAAAGTATAATATAGTCTCGTCTGAACGGTGTCAATTTTTTTTATTTTTTTTACAATTATTATTACTATGTATTAATAATATTATGATTTAATTATTAATTTTAATCACGGGTCGTACACGCCCGGTCTTTTGGAGGGCATTGATTGAGCCGAAGCCAACATCAAGAGGCCCTTTACAATTTTTACTTAGGTGTTATTAATGGATGAGGAGGAAATATGGGTAACTATATTATAAAAAGATGTTACAACATTTTATGAGACTATTGGGTGAGCTGATTAATGTCGGATTGCTGGTCTATGGGATGAGGTACGGCACCCGCCAATTATGCCTCATTACAAAATATTTAGGCGGGTGTTGACTTGCCACCCACTGAATGGGCCCCCCATAAAGTTTTAGTTTTATATCTAGTTTTATCCCCCTCTAGTTTTATATATATATTTTCTTACCACTCGGAAGTATACACACATCACACGCCTAGTTACCTGATGATACGCTCTCATCTACAGAACCGCAACACAATCACACCTCGCCACAAGTATAGTACTACTACTATCATACCTTACACACATTGTTAAATCTTTGTGCTTGTAATACACTACAACATTACATTATATCTGCACTCACTTTACACACACATACGCACTGCACTCACACAAAAATCCCATAATACTGTTCTGTGTAAATAAAAATAAATAGAGGGTACCTAAATATTTTGCACAGACAATTCGTATCTTCACCTAAAAGAATGTTGTACCTACCTACCTAGTTTGTATTTATTTTAGCTCGACTATAATACATCAAATATCAATTTGTAATTGTTTTAGTAGGAAAACGAGAACTTAGTCACTGTTTTATGTTATTCACTTTATTTATTTATTTATTTTTTTGCATTACTGATTTAAGAGAGATACGTGTTAGCATGGTAATATTATAATAGTGTTAGGTTAAATTGATAGTGATTCTCTTTTTAATCCATGTTTTAAACCATGGATGTGTAATCTATATCGGTAAGTTACTTTTTTTACCCACTTTTCAACTGAATTGCTGTACCCGTGGAGTGAGGGCCTGGTGACCTGTAATACAGGTTTTAAATAACCTACATCAGGCACCGGCTCTTCACAAAATTGGTTGCATCCAATTCTTGCCACTAAATATTAGACTACTGTTATGATACTATACCATTGTGAAGAGAAATAAACGTATATTATTATTATTATTCGTTTATTCAATTTAACTCACGGGTCGTACACGCCCGGTCTTTTGGAGGACATTGATGGAGCCGAAACCAACATCAAGAGGCCCTTTACAATGTTTACTTAGGTATTATTAATTGATGAGGAGGAGATATGGGAAACTATATTATAAAAAGATGGTACATTATATTATGAGACTATTGGGTGAGCTGATTAATGTCGGATTGCTGGTCTATGGGATGAGGTACGGCACCCGCCAATTATGCCTCATTACAAAATATTTAGGCGGGTGGTGACTTGCCACCCACTGAATGGACCCCCCATGGTGTGCTGCACTTTCACTAAACGCTACTAGCGGCTTTATGCCTTTAACACTTCCACCCTGGAGCTTAGGTCTTAGCTCTTGCGATTCCCACCACCGGCCGGCCGGTCTAGGCAAGCCGGTTGTCAGAGGGTCTCATTTAGCCCTCACGGGATAGGGGTACGCGGTGTCGCCACTCACCGTCAGCTCGCTACAAAGCCGCCCCTGTGGGTTTATTATTATTATACTCTTTATTCAATTCACATCACGGGCTGCAAATCGCCCGGTCCTTTGGAAGGCATTGACGGAGCCGAAGCCAACGTCAAGAGGCCCTTTACAATATTAAATTAAATAAAAATATGATTTGTGGATGGAGACATGAAAAACTATAAAAAGATGGTACTATAATTTATTATGGCTATGAATGTGTGCTGCTTGATGACTGTTTTCTGGTCTATGGGATGAGGTACGGCACCCGCCAATTATGCCTCATTTCAAAATATTAAGGCGAGTGGTGACTAGCTATACACTGAATGGACCCCCCATAAAAGCGGACCGTTATGTCGGCGCCGAGGGGCAACATTGGCGTGGATAGCTAAGGGTGTTGAGAGGTGTGCTGCACTTTCACTAAACGCTACTAGCGGCTTTATGCCTTTAACACTTCCACCCTGGAGCTTTGGTCTTAGCTCTTGCGATTCCCACCACCGGCCGGCCGGTCAAGGCAAGCCGGGGGTCAGAGGGTCTCATTTAGCCCTCACGGGATAGGGGTCCGCGGTGTCGCCACTCACCGTCGGCTCGCCACAAAGCCGCCCCTGCGGGATTATTATTATTATTATATTATTATTATTATATAAAGGCGGACCGTAATATTGGCGCCGAGGGGCAACATTGGCGTGGATAGCTAAGGGTGTTGAGAGGTGTGCTGCACTTTCACTAAACGCTACTAGCGGCTTTATGCCTTTAACACTTTTACCCTGGAGCTTAGGTCTTAGCTCTTGCGATTCCCACCACCGGCCGGCCGGTCAAGGCAAGCCGGGGGTCAGAGGGTCTCATTTAGCCCTCACGGGATAGGGGTACGCGGTGTCGCCACTTACCGTCGGCTCGCCAGAAAGCCGCCCCTGCGGGTTAATTATTATTAATATTATTAAGATTGCCTAATATTAATAAGTAGTATCTGCCTTCCCCGACGGGAAAAAGGCGTGATTTTATGTATGTATGTATGTATTAAATTTACCTACAAATGGCAAAAGGACCAAATATTGACACTTGTCCCAGCTATTAGCATTATACGAGTTTCAAAATAATACTGTGAGTTATTGTGTACGATTTTTATATTTTATGCGTAAAATCAATTTAGTTTGAAAGTTTTCGCGAAAATTATTCATTTTAATGTGAACGTACCGGCTTTTGTTCGCGTGCATTTACTTCGGATGTGCTCCGACCAGGTTTCAACCTAATACGTAGGTCATCGTCTGGGAGCGGCTAGGATGGCGGCAACGCACGTCGTATCGCCCGCGCTTCCCGGCGCAACTGACGACTCGAAACAGGCGCTACCATTGGCAAGGGTGGTGTCGTAGATCTTCGGGTGCGCTCGGGTTCTGCGTTCGGCTCTGCCTCCGATTCGTCATCGCTATTTAATACTGTTATGTTAATGTTAGGTTGTAGGCATACTGTGCTGATTGTGTCCGCTGCATGGTAGCCTTGTTGAATGTTGGCATCGGGGTAGGAAGCGCCCAATGTTGGCACCCATGCCGGCGGTACTGTCCACCCACGATCCCGGTTAAAATTAGGATACCTGTTGATTTCGATGGCCTCCCGTACTTTACGAGGAACGAAAAACTTCTCCCTCGCTAGCACAGAGACCTTATCGAACCGTAGGTAATGCCTGGTGTCCGAGATGTGAGCGTGTTCTGCGACCGCCGAGCGAACGGTATCACCATTTTTGACGCTTCTAATATGCTCCTGAATCCGTGTCGCGATGTTTCTTCGTGTCTCACCGATGTAGCATTTGCCACATTTACAGGGAATCTTGTAAATGCCAGGTCCCATAAGTGGTTCTTGATCCTTAGGTGAACGCAGCAGTCGGCGGAGTTGGGAGAACGGGCGGAACGTCGTTTTAATATCATACCTACGTCTCAGGTAGTGGCTGATTTTATCAGTCACACCTTTGACGTACGGTAGATAGATCGGCGATCGTTCTACCGTAACCTGTCTCTTTTTTTCGCTCGCGTTCGCCCATCGAGAGCTTTGCCGCCAGTTATAGCCATTGCTCTCAAGGACTTCTCTGACATGCTTCAGCTCCGTATGCACATGTTGAGGGTCGCAAATCTGGATGGCTCTATTGATCAGCGTTCTAGATACTGATGCGAGATGTGCGGGGTGATGGTGCGAGTCTGCCCGCAAGTACTTATCCGTGTGCGTCGGTTTTCGGTACACGGTGTGGGCCAATCTGCCATCTGGCTTCCGTATAACACGCACATCTAAAAAGGGCAAGCTCCCCTGCTTCTCTTCCTCAACAGTGAACTGGATACTTCTGTGCACTGTGTTTAAATGTGACGCAAAGTTTTCAAGCGCGTTTTTATCGATAATGGCGAACACGTCGTCGACATAGCGCCACCAGTATCGTGGCTTCATAGGAGCGTCCTCTATCGCCTTGTCTTCAAACCACTCCATGAAGATATTGGCCACTACTGGAGCTATCGGTGAACCCATGGCCACTCCGTCCACTTGTCGATAATGGTCTCCTCGCCAGACGAAATAACCACTTTTCAGGCAGAACTCTGTCCATTCAAAGTACGCAGTAGGTATGTTGGAGGCAGTTATAAGATTTCTGATTAATGTAATGGAGTCCGCTACTGGTACATTGGTGAAAAGTGACGTGACGTCAAAACTCACCATCAATTCATTTGGCTGGATTTGTACATCCTCTATAAGGTGGACAAACTGTCGTGAGTCGACCACGGTTAAAACGACGTCCGTCGATATTAAAACGACGTTCCGCCCGTTCTCCCAACTCCGCCGACTGCTGCGTTCACCTAAGGATCAAGAACCACTTATGGGACCTGGCATTTACAAGATTCCCTGTGAATGTGGCAAATGCTACATCGGTGAGACACGAAGAAACATCGCGACACGGATTCAGGAGCATATTAGAAGCGTCAAAAATGGTGATACCGTTCGCTCGGCGGTCGCAGAACACGCTCACATCTCGGACACCAGGCATTACCTACGGTTCGATAAGGTCTCTGTGCTAGCGAGGGAGAAGTTTTTCGTTCCTCGTAAAGTACGGGAGGCCATCGAAATCAACAGGTATCCTAATTTTAACCGGGATCGACGACGTGTTCGCCATTATCGATAAAAACGCGCTTGAAAACTTTGCGTCACATTTAAACACAGTGCACAGAAGTATCCAGTTCACTGTTGAGGAAGAGAAGCAGGGGAGCTTGCCCTTTTTAGATGTGCGTGTTATACGGAAGCCAGATGGCAGATTGGCCCACACCGTGTACCGAAAACCGACGCACACGGATAAGTACTTGCGGGCAGACTCGCACCATCACCCCGCACATCTCGCATCAGTATCTAGAACGCTGATCAATAGAGCCATCCAGATTTGCGACCCTCAACATGTGCATACGGAGCTGAAGCATGTCAGAGAAGTCCTTGAGAGCAATGGCTATAACTGGCGGCAAAGCTCTCGATGGGCGAACGCGAGCGAAAAAAAGAGACAGGTTACGGTAGAACGATCGCCGATCTATCTACCGTACGTCAAAGGTGTGACTGATAAAATCAGCCACTACCTGAGACGTAGGTATGATATTAAAACGACGTTCCGCCCGTTCTCCCAACTCCGCCGACTGCTGCGTTCACCTAAGGATCAAGAACCACTTATGGGACCTGGCATTTACAAGATTCCCTGTGAATGTGGCAAATGCTACATCGGTGAGACACGAAGAAACATCGCGACACGGATTCAGGAGCATATTAGAAGCGTCAAAAATGGTGATACCGTTCGCTCGGCGGTCGCAGAACACGCTCACATCTCGGACACCAGGCATTACCTACGGTTCGATAAGGTCTCTGTGCTAGCGAGGGAGAAGTTTTTCGTTCCTCGTAAAGTACGGGAGGCCATCGAAATCAACAGGTATCCTAATTTTAACCGGGATCGTGGGTGGACAGTACCGCCGGCATGGGTGCCAACATTGGGCGCTTCCTACCCCGATGCCAACATTCAACAAGGCTACCATGCAGCGGACACAATCAGCACAGTATGCCTACAACCTAACATTAACATAACAGTATTAAATAGCGATGACGAATCGGAGGCAGAGCCGAACGCAGAACCCGAGCGCACCCGAAGATCTACGACACCACCCTTGCCAATGGTAGCGCCTGTTTCGAGTCGTCAGTTGCGCCGGGAAGCGCGGGCGATACGACGTGCGTTGCCGCCATCCTAGCCGCTCCCAGACGATGACCTACGTATTAGGTTGAAACCTGGTCGGAGCACATCCGAAGTAAATACACGCGAACAAAAGCCGGTACGTTCACATTAAAATCAATTTAAGCATATATTGTTATACTTGGAAATGTTACATTTACATACAATAATAACTTGTAACTAACTTATAACTAGCCTAGTGTCAAAATTTGGCCCTTTTACCTTAGTTGAAATTTTAGTTATAAACGCGATTTTTCAGGTCGGCAACGCATGAGTGACACCTCTAGTGTTGCAAGTGTTAATAGGCGACGGTCACCAGTTCCCATCAAGTGGGCCGTCTGCTTATGTGCTACCTATATCATAAAAAAACGCGATTTACCTAATACAATATAAACCAAGCAAATCACTTTCGCCCAGGATTCTACTTTTAGATGCGTCATTCGGGCAACTCTCCCTATCAAAATCAGCCTCCACAAATAAGTTTTAGCAATTTCGCCATATAAAATTAACACCCTCAAGGATGTTATTTTTATCGCAAATGTAAAACGATTAATATGTGAAATTCAAATTATTTGAAGAAACAAGACAAAATTAAGCGAACTAGAAATTTCAATTTTTATTAAAATTGTTAATATTGGGGAACCTTACTACTTTGAAATGTAGTCTCCTACACTGAATTCTTATAGCAAGCGCGGTTCGGTGTTGGGTTCCCGCTACACCGCTTCCGATATACTCATGGTGCTTACTGCTGAATGCTGATACATTGTGCTGCCAGTTTACTGCTCTTTTTCTTTGTTATACTCACTTCTTGGCCTTCCTGCCTATCTATGACTATCTATCTATTTTATATAGATAAAACACTTTATTGAAAACCTTTAATAAAATAAAGAAATATTACATTAGAATTAACATTAATAAACTATGGCTCAGTTATCTCCATCTTACTTTGACCGTAACTATAACTATAACCGGTGTTTTTGTATGGAGCTTGACAGATGTTTGAGGTTTGTTATAGTTAAGTAAGATGGTGCAACTCAGTCTATGAAAGTGCAACAATAGATGGTTTTATCGCTCTTTACCAGACAACCTTTGTATATTGAAATAAATGTAACATCAAATTGGGACAATAATGGTGAGAGCAATAACAATAACAACTTTGCACAAATACCAAACAAATACAAAAGTAAAAAAAACAGCATTTACAATCAGTTACTATGAGTGAACCTAAGTAGGTAACGTTATAAGGATAACAAATAGTTGGATAGGATATATTAAAAAATGTGTCGCGTCTCTCAAACGATTGACTTTGAGAAATAATAGTTTTAGAAACCTCAATACGAGTATAATTTTATAGACCTATCTATACCTACCCCGCACGTATAGGTTTGATGAATATTTTTTTTAGTTTCAGTTCCATGTATGGGCAGCACTCCCTTAATATTTTAGTTTTATTTATTTTTGTACAAAACTCGTAAAGCGGTTCACAGGATACATCTACCTAACAATTGTCAACTGTGTAGTCTTAATAGTTTCGGAATAAGGTGGTTGTGACATATACGGACGGACATACAGACAGATATGACGAATCCATTAGAGTACCGTTTTTTGCCATTTGGCTACAGAACCCTAAAAATAATCATTCGAATTGGTTGAAAAATTAGCGGAGAATTCGCGAAAAAAACATTGCAAAACAACATACAGACAAATTAAGAACCTCCTTCTCTTTGGAAGTCAGTTGCAAAGAGTTTGCGGCTGTTTTATTTTCAATAGAAGTGCGTTAAGTTACGGACACACCGCAGCGTCCTGCGTGCGCGATCTAGGCGGCGATCAGATAGCGCAGTAGTATTTGTACCGACTGGTTCACACCAAACGCGATCAAAAAACAATTGAAAAGTACTGAAATCGCGCCCGCAGATCGCAGGACGCCACGGTGTGGCCGTACCTTCTCAAAGTCTGATATCATGTACAGCAAAAGATTATCATAATCATAAGCTGTGATGACTGGGAATTAACCGCATTAGAGTCACCATCATATTTAATATATATATGGATTTTGATTTACCTAATTTGCTTTGTAAACTGTAGCACCTTCCTGGTGATTTCACTTAAGGATGACAAAAGACATAGATCTTTATTGAAGACGATCAATCTCAGGATTATAACTATATTCTTCACTAAATTATTCTTATTTTCAATTTTATATCGTGTAAAAAAACTAAGCTAAGCTACTTATACTCGACTTCTAGACTTGATAGCTGTGGCAATAAGGGCCAAATATATACTTATTTAGAGCAATAACAGCACATAAAAAAATGAGGAAGAAGTTAATGAATCCTTAAAACAACAGGTTGAATTTTAAATATTGTTAATTAATAACAACATACCAGCTGTTATAAGACAAAACGGATAATCCACCTGTTACAGTTATTTTGGTTATACAGAGTGATCCTAAAATCATTGGTAGTTCCAAATGTGAATGTTCAATTTTTGCTTGTCATCGATAGTTCTATCGCCGATACGCAGATATTAAATAATTCTTGTCAGGCTGAATTATTATTTATTGTTTTATTTTTATTGATCCATTAATAATACTTACGGAACGGCCAAATAGCGAAGAGTTTCAACCAACGTCTCAAGTCTCTCGCATTAAAACTCTGGGTGCAAAATCAGATTATGCTCATCACAAATATGCATTGTCTTCGGAATTGAACCAACATTTGAAATTTTATCTCTTTACGATAAATTAAAGTGATTTTAATTCAGCATGTAAGATTTGACCTATACAAACACACACACATATATATATATATACACATACATAGGAAGTTATAGAAAAGCTTTTCAAAATCGTAACCTTTCTTGCATTTGAAAAGAGATCTAATGTAACCTGACACCCTGTATAATGGACAGTAAAGATACAGATATCGTTTTATTTGTTTAGAATGGCATTAAAATGAATACGGTCATTAGGTAAGCCACAGGAGAGCGCGTTTATGTCTTTATAGGCTTTTTATTGTGACTATTAGACAGACGCGTGATCGGGTGCCGGCAGCTGACGAGTTTTTTTTTGTGAGCTTAAGCTATTGGCGCCATGGTAAACTTGAAAAAAGTGCGATCGTGTCGTAGAAATAAAAATTTGATGTTTTGGTACTAATTCAAGAGCTTCATAGTTCATCCCAAGACATATGTACGATTACTCTGCAAAGATGGCTAAGGAAATGTCTACAGGCGGTATAATAATATCGTGGTTAAGCCTGACTGAAAATAGCTTACCACCATCAAGAAGAAAATCTGCCGCGATAACCTTACGGTGTTCTGGCAGCACACAGCCCTTGAGAGTCAGACCATTCCAGGCCTAGCGTGATTACCATCGTCAACCACATCATCGGTTACCACCAGGCGAGACAACAGTCAAGCGCTAGCCTATCAGATATAAAACCGGACGACATGAAATATAAAAATCAAAATCAGTCAATAATTTTATTGAAAAGAAAAAAAAAGTCTTTAATAAGTAGTCGATATACCGCAGAGAGCTATACTCCCTACGCGATATCGTAGAGAATATACACATATTTTGTTTTTGGAAACAACATAGTTCTTTATTTATATATGTTTGTTCCTTTTTATTGAAATTTATGTTTTTATGGTGGAAAAATATATTGCTCAAGTTGGAAAAATCTGTCGACAAACATCTAACGGAGTGCAGTTGTCCTTGAGATCGAGTTACCATTCTAGGCCTAGTGCACAGCGATTTTCGATCACATCGTCACTTAGCAACAAATATAGTGGTTAAACCACATGAGTAAAGAAGGAATTAAACGTAGGCTATAAAACAAAGTAAGACTATAACAGCGATGACAAGATGAAAGAAAGATTGAGATACAACGTAGCGAAGCGAGTCAATATTTCCTGGAGATGCGTCATGTAGATTGTAGAGGCTAAGCACAATTATAAACACAGCTTTCTTTCGTTCCAACAATCTACGACACTACGTCGTAGCAAATCAGAAGGCCTAGACAAAATACATTTCTGCTGTCAAAACGCAAATTCAAAAGGTATAGGGCTGATATAGACAATAAGATTTGTTGTAAAAAAAATAAATTGCACGACTTTGGCGTACAACCTTTTTAGGCATGCCGGCGTTTATAATTAGTCAATCAGTTTTTAGTCCTTATTTATAAAAGTTTACTACGCCCTTAGCTTTTTATTTCTTCATACACATAAGAAGCCAATGCGGTAAGCACATAGGTGGTAATGACCCCAACCAGCCAAGCGTCGCATGGTCACGTACCATTGCTCTTATCGACCATTCCACATTGGTTGAGCATAATTGCTCCCCGAACAATTTACAATATTTATGTACCGTAGAAATGGCGTCGTGTTAAAAACATGTTTTTATTTCTACGAATTTAAGTATCACTTTACCTATTCTATCCTAACATAAACATACGATACGATGGATTCGGAATAGGTACAATTTGGACAGGAATAGCTAATTTGATTGGTAAGACATTATTATTGGTACTATTTACCGCGTGTGATGCCGGAGGGGACGTCTAGATTCAAATAAATTTTTTAAATCATCATCATCATCAGCCTTTAATTGCCCACTGCTGGACATAGGCCTCTCCGATTGCACGCCACTGAGCGTACACTTACTCTTGTGCTGGAACTCTCTTCCCGAACCTGTGAAATCTTCACAAACTCTTCATATTTTTTAGAGCCTTTTGAAGGCATCATTTTAAAAAGTATCCAGTTGCTTTATAGAGTGAGTGTAGGAATATAATGTAAGTAATGTGTGTTTATAGGTAAAATTCTAGGTGCAATTAAAATAAATTATTAGTTTAAGTAAACATAAAAAAAGATAAGACTCATTGTAACACTTGAAACTTTAGCTGTTTACATATGTGTCCTGTATCTTTGGTGTGGCAATAAAGCGTTAATCTATCTACATCTAAATCTTTACTTCATAGATATCTGATTTTAATATTCGGTATTTATTTTGCTAGAGTTCTGAACATAATCAGTTTAGTAAACTCTCGTTGCCGCACCAGAATGGTATTTTTAGCGATAAACAAAATCCAGATATGAGGCCATGATATATCCTTTTCCAGGGTATCCCCATATAGTTATAGGTCTATGTCATCTTATCACCACCATCTCATGTCATCGTTTTTATTGCGATTGAAATTATACCACCCCAGCTCATAGAAATCTGTACGGATATAGGAAAACATATTTGCCCATGCAGAAATGGAAACCTTCGCTTCGCTCGGTCAATAATCTAATACTATAAGAATCTTTGTCATGACATACTGACTAACTGACTGACTGACGGACTGACTGACTGACTGACTGACTGACTGAATGACTGACTGACTGCACACAGCACAGCCTAAACCGCTGGTCTTAGAGACTTGAAATTTGGAGGGTATATTTGTCTTAGTATGTAAAGGTATACTAAGAAAGGATTTTCCAAAATTCACCCCTTAAGGGGATGAAATGGGGGTTCAAAGTTTGTATGGAGAAACAAGATTAGATAGTCTTTTCTAACCGAAACTTCACACAAGTGCTCCAGTAAAAAAATAAGTAAATACGTGTTTCAGGTTTTTTTAATTCCACCCCTAAGAGGGTGAAATGGGGTAACAAAGTGTGAAAATCAATATTGTTTCGGATTGCGCTGAAATTTGGCATGCAGATAGTCATTACGACAATAGTTCCCTCTGAGAATGGATTTTCCAAAATTCAAACGGGGGTTCAAAGTTTGTATGGAGAAACAAGATTAGATAGTCTTTTCTATTCGAAACTTAACACAAGTACTTAAGTAAATAAATAATAAAATACATGTTTCAGGTTTTTTCGAAATTCCACCCCAGAGAGGGTGGAGTGGGGTAAGAAAGTCTGAAATCAATATTGTTTCGGATTGCGCTCAAATTTGGCATGCAGATTTTGACGTAGGTATCCGCTAAGAAAGGATTTTTCAAAAATTAATTTTCAATGATGCGGGAGTTCAAAGTTTGAATAGTCATTTTAGTCGCCATTTTACACAAGTATATAAATAAGTAAATACGAATATCTGACTTTTTCAAAATGCTAAGAGGGTGAACTAGGGTAACAAAGTCCTAAAATCAATATTGTTTCGGATTGCGCTGAAATTTAGAATGCAGATAGTTATTATGACGTTGGTATCCGCTCAGAAAGAATTTTCAAAAAATTCCTCCCGGATACGGAACGGGGATTCAAAGTCCGTATGGCGAAACAAGATGAGATAGGTAGTATGTTTTATTCGAATCTTTACACATAAGTACTTCTGTAAATAAACAAGTAAGTACGTGTTGTAGGATTTTTCGAAATAGGGTAGGTAACAAAGTATGAAAATTCGGGTTTTTTGGGTTTTATAAATATGAATCCCAATTTGCCTTAGTTACGCGATAACATGAAAACGGGTGAACCGAATTAGCTAATTCATATTTGATTCTTTAATGAATGATAAAATCGTTTTACAAAAGAAAAGTTATAAGTAAATAAAAGGAGTTTTAACGCGGGCGAAGCCGCGGGGCACTTCTAGTGAAATATAAACATAAACTGAAGCCAGACAAGTCATCCGCAGTCAGACAACCTTCACTATCTTATTTTAGCAGCTTTTCTTTACGGACGTTTTTAATTTGTGTTACCGAAATAGCAGCAGCTACTGTATAATTCGACACTCCTAATCAAGATAAATTCAATCCATTTTACCTTGATACGTTTGTACCTACTATCTAGCGTGTGAACAAAATCATTCATTATATAAGTGTACGGTGTCGGCTGTGGTGTCGGTGAGTGTATCTGTGAGTGTAGTTCTGTAACTATTTGGAAATAACAAGTAAGTACCTAGCTTTTATTGTATAATATTTTGCAACGTACTCTTTTTTGGTTGATTCGAAAATAAAATTAAAAACCAAGTTTCTGTCGTATTATATAATAAAGATTTTCTCAATAACTAGAAATCGAAAAAATAAAATAGGTCTTCATACGACAAAAAGCCCTATTAACCGACTTTAAGAAAAGGAGGATGTTCTATGTTTCACTGTAAATTTTTTTTTATTTATTTTTCTCTGTCAATTGTGGTCCGATTTTTTTAATTATATATTTATTTCAAAGATTATACTTTTGTAGTGGTCTCATTGTAAATTTATCAAGTATCTCCAGAGATATGGCGATAATAACTGCAAACTTGCTACTCAAATTGAATACAGTAGCATTTGAAGTCGGTTTTTTAAACGATCCTAATTATTTTGAACATGTTATTAAAAAATTACATAAAAATGATTATTTTTCGATTGCTGTTTATATTAACTACACACTGATTTAATGTTTAGTTATTTCCAAGTTTAATTTGATTTATTCTGAGTAAAGATTTTTTTAAATTAAATTGTGTATTCTTAGTTTTAAACTAATGTGTACCAATTTATATTTTACAGGAACGACAAGCAGCAGGGACAATGAGATCTTCATGAATTTAATAAATTAAAATCCTTTAGATGAAAATGGTGAGTGACTACGCTTGAATTTTTATTAACGTATATACACACATTTCTTTAAAGTACAGAAAATATAAAAGAGCAGATTTTAATTTTGTAATATTTTTTGGTTTATCTGACTATACGATATGCTCAAAACACAGGTAGGTTAGGGCGCGATAATTTATCGTAAGTATTCCAACAAAAAGTCATTACGGCTTTAGTAGAAGTAGTAGAACAGGTTTATCTGACTATACGATATGCTCAAAACACAGGTAGGTTAGGAATCGCAATCGGTGGAGATAATCCGACCTTGGGCTCCCAGAGTGAAACTTACCATGGATCACTTAACCGATTGTGTTTAGACATCGCAAACGGCGAGAGATAATCCTGCCTTGGACTCTCAGGATGATACTTACCATGTTTTATCCAACCGTATGTGCTGAGACATCGTATGCGGTGAGAGATAATCCTACCTTGGGCTCTCAGGATGATACTTACCATGGATCATCCAACCGTATGTGTTACGAACACAGTTGATCAAAACTATTACTCCGGGGTCATTGAGAGTTCTAAAACACGTCGATCAAAATTATTACACCGGAGGCTTTGAGTTCTAAAACACAAGTGGTGAGAGATAATCAATTTTTAGTTATTGGGTGTTCTACTCCAGCTACATCTGTTGATTAAACGATATACCCAACTGCAACAAGTGAGCGCAGCAAGCGGAGCGAACGCAGTTGGGTATATCGTTTAATCAACAGATGTGGCTGGAGTAGAACACCCAATAACCACCTACTCAAACCTATCGGTCGGTAGGACTTTGGGTGGGTATAGTCCTCCTTTCCCGGTTTCCTGAGGATCACGACATGTGCGATTTTCCACTGTTTGGGGAAGTGCGCGAGCGACAGGCATTTGTTCGCTATCGTCGTAAACACCTCCCTTTCACTGTGGATGGCCTTTGTGCATATATCCATATTCATATTCATATTCATATTCATATTATTATCATACATGTCAATTGTAAATACTCGAAATCACTTAAAATAATAATAATGTCAACAATATAATAAAAAGAAAATAATATAATAACATATAATGAATAAAATAATTAATCCTTTACAGAATGTATAAATTCGCCGTATGTATAGAAGGCCTGGTCGATAAGCCAGCTCTTTAGTCTTATTTTAAAAGAAGCAGGACTCGGTGCCTGCTTTACTGTATCAGGAAGTCTGTTGTAAACTGATGGGCCCATGACATGCGTCAGCTTATCAGATTTTGCCATGTTGCGTGATACAGACGCCAATTTCCCCGCGCGGCGTGTGTTGAACGGATGGTGGTCTCCATTTTTTGCAAACAAGTCAGGGTTCAGTCTAACATACACTGCCACCTGGTAGATTACCATAGATGGAAGTGTCAGTATACCTAACTGTTTGAAATATGGTCGGGCAGAATCGGACCATTTAATACGAGCTACAGCACGCACGGCACGCTTCTGCATTCTAAACACGCGCAGCCACTCCGCAGCACGGCCCCAGAGCTCCGTGCCGTACTGTAGCACCGAGTGCACCGTCGCGAAGTAGCACGACCGCACCACACTCGCGGGAAGAAAGCGAGAAAGCCTATAGAGAGCGAAGCATGCACTGCCTAGCTTTCCACAGACCCTATCGATATGAAACTCCCAGGTGAGAGCTCTATCCAGCTCGAAGCCCAGGAATGTGGTGGTGTCGCACTGATGCAGCTCAGTCCCACTTTCAGCATAGACCTGCAACTTCCGCGGCCGATGTCCGCCCAGACAGAAATGCATGTAATGGGTCTTAGTCAAATTTAAAACTAGTCCACTGTCACGAAACCATGAGGCGAGTTGTCGCGCCGCCTCGTTCAGTCGTCGTTCGAGCACGTCAACGGACGGCGCTGTAACCACTGCCGCGACGTCGTCCGCGTACATAAGCACGTCGGCCGCAGTTACTACGTCAGGCAAGTCGTTTAGCAGTAATGAGAACAGTATATTAGACACGGCCGATCCTTGAGCTACGCCCATAGATAACGGAAGTGGGTCCGACCGCTCCCGGCCCGCGTCTCCCACGACTACTTGCGACCTGCCCCGCATCATATCACACAGTATTCCGAGTGTCCTATTCTGTATGCCGTAGTAATCTAGTTTCAGTGCTAGAATTGTGTGGTCTGCGACGTCGAACGCCTTCGAGAGGTCGCAGCACAGCACTGCTACATGCTGCTTCCTCTCCCGGGCACACATCACGCGGCGCACCACCTCGCGAGTCAGGCTCGTGGTAGACCGGCCCGCACGATACGCGTACTGACGGTCCGACAGCGCGTTCGTATTAATCAGGTACTCCGTTAATCGCGAGCTAATTCCGTTTTCTAACACCTTTGCTACCACGGGGATTATAGACACTGGCCTATAGGCGTCTATATCCTGGCGTTTCCCTTTGCCTTTAAACAACGGTGACACTTTGCTCAATTTTATCGGGGTGGGATACACGCCGTGACGTATAAACGCGTTAAATAATCCTGCCAGCACTGGCGCTAGAGGAGCTGCTGCCATGCTTAGGAATTTCATGGAAAGTCCGTATGCATCTTTTGACGGTTTGGGCGATATCTTTTTAGTGATGATGCTAAAAACCTCGTCCACCGTGAACATGCGCAGTCTGAGCGAGCGGTCCGCCGGCGGGCGCACCGCTCTCAGGGTGCGCTGCACGCGGGCCGGGTCAGCCGGCGGCGCTCCGCACGCAGCGGCCGCGCCAACGAACCTGGCATTCATGGCATTTACTGCATCCTTCTTTGTTGGAAAAGGCAAGTTGGTGGAAGTTTTAACTATATCTGTAAAATCTAAATTACATTTGTTCGATTTACCTCTTTGCTCATTTAATATACCCCACATCGATTTCGCTGTATTTTTAGTACCTTTTAATATATCACCATAGAATTTAGAGCGTTCTAGATTAATTAAATATTCATATTTAGAGTTAATGTCGATTATTAGATTATTTATAAATTCACTATCAGCAATGTCAATATTTTTATTTATATTTCGGATGTCAATCAACTCAAATACTAACTGTCTAAAATTCTCAATGTCATTAGTGATCCATGATTGATTACGTTTTTTAATGTTAATTTTCCTAAGTGGGAAGCAAATCTCGAACTTACTAACGATGACATTAATTATGGCCGTTGTTAGTGTATCAAGACTGAAGCTGTTACGTGCTATAGTGTCGTCCCAGTCTACGCCTCCAAGAGAGGAGACAAAATTATCACAATATATTGGAGCGAAGTTTCTTGATATTTTAGTTAGAGGTTCTGGTGGATCCCAGTCTAGCGTCACCTCTGCGCGGACAGCGACGTGGTCGCTTAGATGAGTGGTCACAGGAGACGCACTTATGCTATGCGGAACTAAGTTCGTGTATAAGTGGTCAAGACATGTCGAAGTACGCGCTGTTATTCGAGTGGGAAAATCTACCGAGTTGATCATGTCATGGGCTGACAGTGTGTCAGTCAACCGTTTCTGATCATTGTTCACGTCTCCAATACAGTTAATATTAAAGTCGCCCACAATGACGCAATCTATTTCCAGTTCGCTAATCTTATCGAGCAGACCTTCAAGGTATATAAAAAAATCGCTAGTACTGACTAGATTCGTTCTGTACACACATACAACCGATATCTTATAATCTAGTAAATCTACTGCCGATATTTCACAATATTGCTCCTTGGAGCAGCTCGTCAGTTCAGTATTTTCGACACAATTAATATCAGTTTTAACAACCACACACGATCCGCCGTGAGCGGTATGCTTTCTACAAAAACATGACGCTAATTTGTATCCATCGATATGAATGCACTTCAATTTTGCTTCACATAACCAGTGCTCTGTTAATGCAAGCACGTCACACGCGAGTGTAGATTTTAGTAACACTTCGATTTTAGGCACTTTCCTATCGATGGATGCAATATTTTGATGGCAAACAACAATTTTATCATTCAAAACAATGTTCGATGCTCGAATACAGTTACTCGATCTGTCGCAGCTAGACTGAGACGCCTGCACTATTGCCGTCGCTCCGGCTGCGCGGCTTATTGACAGCTGTCTCGCTTCCCCGCACGGAGCGGGGCTCACGCCGAAACCTCATAATCCAGTCTGACAGCTTTACTCGCGGGGGCCACGAAGACGGCGCGCTCAACACAGTGTAAAAGGTTTCCGGGCATCCTATTACGAAAGCTGCGTGTCGCTGAGTCTTTATATTACGTTTCTCAACAGTGTATTTGTCACATTCTTGTATTTTATTGATATACTTCAGGACGTTATCTACAGTGGTTTCCGGTTTTAAGGACCACACCTGCAAATATTTTGTTTGCTCCGCCGACTGAAGCTCAGAGTCTTCGTTACCTTGACCAGTGATAATTCGTAGTCTTTTTGATGATTTTGAAACATCAGTCCATCTTCCACTCTCATTCATAGCAGATGAAGCATCAGTGACATCTTCCGCAGAGTTATTTTTAGCGGCTAATTTAGTGGCCGCACTGTCATTAGTCAATGAGTCATGTTTACCTGCTACAACAGAACTGCCGTTCGTCTTCGGTATTGGTCGGCTCGCTTCGGTTGCGACATCGGGTACCTTCGTCGACGGCATACCTGTCAATCCTGTCGTTGATACGCGGCTCTTGCCATTGGCTATATTGCCGACTTGTTTTTTCGCAGCATTGGCGTAATTCGCAGTTGCAGTGTTCGCCGAATTCAAACGAGCTTGTCGTATTGGTCTTTGCGTATTTACCGAATTCTCGACGATCTCAGCCGAAGTCATTGTAGTCTGCTTACCCTCGATAGTTGATTTTAATTGCTCCATACTTGCATTACTTTGCAAAACGTATTTTAATATAATATCGTTTTGTTCAGCCATTTTTGCTTCCATTCCGCCAACTTTTGCAGTGAGGTCTATGACTAGCTTCTGTAAATCTCGAATAACACTTTCCAGGGCCTTTTGAGCCATTTTTTAATTATTTATTCAATAAAATCGCGGACCGTAGTGTTAGTCGGGCGAGTCGAAACCGACGATATCGGCTGTCAATCCGTCCATTCCCGGGGCTTTCTTTGAATTCAGTGATCTCAACACTAATTCCAATTCTGCCCATTGGAATGGTGGATCGTCGTCCGACAGGCCTTCGATCTCCTCAGGTTGCTTATCTTGAGTCAGTTCTCGGATTAGCGTGTGGTGTGGGCTGTCAGTTGATACAGAATCGTCAGGATAGAACGTTTCCGCCAGAAGATTCGCCGACTGGACAGGGTTTAGTGTCTGTCCATCGGCGCCTCGAAGAAGCTTGTCTTCTTGTCTTCTGGCCGTTTTCCTGATGACCCTGTATATCCCATCCCACAGGCTTTCCCCGTCTTGTGTTGTGCAAAACTCCTTCCAGCTCTTAGTCTCGGCCTCATTAGCTCTTTCGGCATAGGTCACTCGCGCGTCTTGGTATTCTTTTATGACCGCCTTTATTCGTGATGGAGCAGCGTTTTTGATACGTCTCTTTTTACGAAGAACGTCTTTCTTGAGGTTTTCAAGCTCTTTACACCACCACGGAGGTAGTGATGTTTCCCTCCTTGCGCCGATTTTCGGGATTAATTCATCACAGGTCTTGTGGATGATATCCGTGTAGGCGTCGATCATGGCTTCCAGATCCCTTCCGGACATGATATTCCGTATGGTGTCAGGGGTTATGTTGTTTTCTGCTAGCTTTGTCCTGAACAGCGTCTCGAAATCCTTCCACTTTGCCTTTTTGGTGTTGTACCTTCTTGTCGTGATGGGCTTTAGCGGCTGCAGGCGCCCTTTCAGACGTACTTCGAAGGTAATGGCATTGTGGTCTGAAGTGGTTAGATCTCGGTTTACTGTCCAGTTTTCGACCTTGTCTAGCAGTGACAAGCTACAAGCTGTGACGTCTACACAACTTGTATAGAGCCTGTCTCCCCTGTACTCCTCGAAGGTTGGAATATCTCCCGTGTTGAGGATCTGCAGTTCCATTTCGTTAAGGAGGGTATTATAGGCTTCTCCTCTGGCGTTCTCCGTTCTGCTGCCCCACCACTGACTTACTCTTGTGCTGGAACTCTCTTCCCGAACCTGTGAAATCTTCACAAACTCTTCATATTTTTTAGAGCCTTTTGAAGGCATCATTTTAAAAAGTATCCAGTTGCTTTATAGAGTGAGTGTAGGAATATAATGTAAGTAATGTGTGTTTATAGGTAAAATTCTAGGTGCAATTAAAATAAATTATTAGTTTAAGTAAACATAAAAAAAGATAAGACTCATTGTAACACTTGAAACTTTAGCTGTTTACATATGTGTCCTGTATCTTTGGTGTGGCAATAAAGCGTTAATCTATCTACATCTAAATCTTTACTTCATAGATATCTGATTTTAATATTCGGTATTTATTTTGCTAGAGTTCTGAACATAATCAGTTTAGTAAACTCTCGTTGCCGCACCAGAATGGTATTTTTAGCGATAAACAAAATCCAGATATGAGGCCATGATATATCCTTTTCCAGGGTATCCCCATATAGTTATAGGTCTATGTCATCTTATCACCACCATCTCATGTCATCGTTTTTATTGCGATTGAAATTATACCACCCCAGCTCATAGAAATCTGTACGGATATAGGAAAACATATTTGCCCATGCAGAAATGGAAACCTTCGCTTCGCTCGGTCAATAATCTAATACTATAAGAATCTTTGTCATGACATACTGACTAACTGACTGACTGACGGACTGACTGACTGACTGACTGACTGACTGAATGACTGACTGACTGCACACAGCACAGCCTAAACCGCTGGTCTTAGAGACTTGAAATTTGGAGGGTATATTTGTCTTAGTATGTAAAGGTATACTAAGAAAGGATTTTCCAAAATTCACCCCTTAAGGGGATGAAATGGGGGTTCAAAGTTTGTATGGAGAAACAAGATTAGATAGTCTTTTCTAACCGAAACTTCACACAAGTGCTCCAGTAAAAAAATAAGTAAATACGTGTTTCAGGTTTTTTTAATTCCACCCCTAAGAGGGTGAAATGGGGTAACAAAGTGTGAAAATCAATATTGTTTCGGATTGCGCTGAAATTTGGCATGCAGATAGTCATTACGACAATAGTTCCCTCTGAGAATGGATTTTCCAAAATTCAAACGGGGGTTCAAAGTTTGTATGGAGAAACAAGATTAGATAGTCTTTTCTATTCGAAACTTAACACAAGTACTTAAGTAAATAAATAATAAAATACATGTTTCAGGTTTTTTCGAAATTCCACCCCAGAGAGGGTGGAGTGGGGTAAGAAAGTCTGAAATCAATATTGTTTCGGATTGCGCTCAAATTTGGCATGCAGATTTTGACGTAGGTATCCGCTAAGAAAGGATTTTTCAAAAATTAATTTTCAATGATGCGGGAGTTCAAAGTTTGAATAGTCATTTTAGTCGCCATTTTACACAAGTATATAAATAAGTAAATACGAATATCTGACTTTTTCAAAATGCTAAGAGGGTGAACTAGGGTAACAAAGTCCTAAAATCAATATTGTTTCGGATTGCGCTGAAATTTAGAATGCAGATAGTTATTATGACGTTGGTATCCGCTCAGAAAGAATTTTCAAAAAATTCCTCCCGGATACGGAACGGGGATTCAAAGTCCGTATGGCGAAACAAGATGAGATAGGTAGTATGTTTTATTCGAATCTTTACACATAAGTACTTCTGTAAATAAACAAGTAAGTACGTGTTGTAGGATTTTTCGAAATAGGGTAGGTAACAAAGTATGAAAATTCGGGTTTTTTGGGTTTTATAAATATGAATCCCAATTTGCCTTAGTTACGCGATAACATGAAAACGGGTGAACCGAATTAGCTAATTCATATTTGATTCTTTAATGAATGATAAAATCGTTTTACAAAAGAAAAGTTATAAGTAAATAAAAGGAGTTTTAACGCGGGCGAAGCCGCGGGGCACTTCTAGTGAAATATAAACATAAACTGAAGCCAGACAAGTCATCCGCAGTCAGACAACCTTCACTATCTTATTTTAGCAGCTTTTCTTTACGGACGTTTTTAATTTGTGTTACCGAAATAGCAGCAGCTACTGTATAATTCGACACTCCTAATCAAGATAATTAGGGATGTGCGAAACAAAAGTGCGATTCAAAGGCGACGCGTCGCACGGAGCGCCGCGGGAGCTCACACCACGCTGCGGGGCGTCGCGGCACGCTTGCCCACATTGAGATAGGGTTGCCACTAAACAAATGCTATACCTGTAGTAATAATATATATATATAGCTTATACCTGCAGTACCTCGGCGATCAAGCTTTGCTCGGTTTTTGTATAAAATATATCTTTTATAGAAAATATACCTAAATTTACCTTAATTCGTGACTTAGGAATTATGTAAATACAAATAACTGGCCAAGTGCAAGTCGGACTCACACTCGTAGGGTTCCGAAACTCAGTAGAGTATTTTATGACTATAATTTTTCGCTACCAAAAAATTAATCTTGTTTTTCATAGAGATTGTATGATTTTTCATCAAAGTTATATTTGTGGTCGCTATATCTCAAAAACTGCTGACTGTATCTCGTTCAAACCAACTTTCCTTTAATGTTTTTATTGAGATCTGCGGCATATATGTTTGTAAGATTTTTCACTCACTTACTACAAAAGTTAGGGGGGGGGGGGGGCACATTTTACCACTTTAGACGTGCCTATCTTCCAAATTATTGACTTTGAGAAAAAATGGTTTGAAAAACATCGGTGTGATTTTTAAAGACCTATCTTTAGACACCCCGCACGTATAGGTTTCATGAAAACCATTTTTTTAGTTTCAGTTCCATGTATGGGGAGTCCCCCTTAATATTTTTTTTTTGTATAAAAATCGTAAAGCGGTTCACAGAATACACCAACTACCAAATTACAACTGTGCAGTCTTAGTAGTTTCGGAATAAAATGGCTGTGACATACGGACGGACAGACAGACAGACAGACATGACGAATCTATAAGGGTTCCGTTTTTGGCCATTCTGCTACGGAAACATAAAAAGGACGTAAGTTTTAAAAAAAATTTTATGCAACAACATAAAGTTATAATTATTAACAGTGGCAATGACGATTTTTTTTTAAATATAAGATCTCATCAGAATAGAGGCTAATTATTTTATTAATATATACAACCAATAATGCCATCCCTATCATAGAAGCATCTCAGAAAAGGATACGAACCTCACATGGCTACGCAAAACCAGTCACATTAGGGGTGTCGGCGCGTATGTACACCGCGTTTTGTCCGAGATCGGTGACGCGGAAACTCACATGTGACAACCCTCGTGGGGAGCCGCGTTCGCCGCCTGGTTATCCGTATTTATTTTCAGTTCGTTTGAAATTTGTTCAACCCTGTTTTTAGACTCATTGAAAATTTATGCAGACAACTATTGATTGGTAATAATATTTCGCAGGTTTTTAGGTCATTTCAATAACGTAATATCCCGTGCACTAATTAATGTTCCCTATCGAAAAATGTATGCGCGCATTTCAAAGTGGCACTCTGGTGAACGAAAAACATCGTTAAGAAACTCCCAGCATAATGGTAACACATTATCTGTCTTTATTATTTTCACTGCTTCTACCCAATAACTACCCTTACCTACCAATTACATTTTTATAGACATATATAATTTTATCCACTTCATGAAATTCAGATATACAGTCTTATTCCACTTCTTATGATCATCTTCCAAAAGGCCAACATTGCGTCATTCCAGGGTTGTACCAGCACTCTCATCAGGGTGTCATCAACTGATGCAGTTTCCAGCCAGCGAGCACATTGAGACCCTTGCCCATTGTGTGAACGGATGCAGAATGGATAGTGTTTTCACGTCGGATAGCAACTGCGCGGATTTCATATGTATTGTAAACTTATTAATATAGAGCATGCATAAGGTGTAAAAATTAAAAAAACTGTTGAGATAAAACACTAGGGGTGTTTAGTTGATACCGAAGCTTAATTGATGGTGTTTTTCGATTGTCAATATTTTTATAAGACAAACATTTGTGAGATAAAATCTTAAACATACATTAATTTTAGGTTATAGGTATAAAGTACAGTTGAGATGTCTAATTATAATTTGCCGATTTCGAATGTCAAGGAGTAAACGCTAGTAAACGCTAGTATTATTTCATAGAGGTAACGAATATCAAGTAGGTACGAGTAGATCGCGATGTGACCCAATAAAAAATTAAAATGATGCTAAACAACAATGTTTATAAATATGTAAGATCAACACAATACATGAGAGCTTTTTATCGTAAGCGCTTCCAATAAACCGTGAGAGATTTCATCTTTGAAGTTCAAGGGATAATAAACAATGGACACGCACGGCTCCACGCTCCTATCTCCTATCTCTTATAGTTATTACGTCCTTCAATAAACTAAAATCGATTACTCACTTCAGTAAAAAACCCCCACACTCCCCTAGAGTGTGGGGTAAAACGGCACGGCAGTTAAAAATCGCGGATGTGAACATTTGTAGCAATAATTTGGGCCGCAACCATGGGGTGAGCCACGGCTGTTGTTGAAAGAATGATACATCATCAAACCAATAATAAATCACATATGATTCAATTAGAAAAATACGGCGAAACAGCGAGCTTTGTCGCTGCACACATTTGTAGGGTAATTTGACGTTTTGTATTGCGTCATCAATCAAGTGCAATTAACAATGCGAACAGTTGTTGAATCGTAATAAAATTTCCGGTAACCAACCATTTACTAGCTATTTTGTAAAATAACGTTTATTTTATGTGTTATTTTGTTGCTTAGAAAAGCTTTTAAAATAAGTCTCTAATTACTCTTAATTGATGTGCTACTAAACATTTCTGTAATGCGTCGCATAAACGTACATTTACAATCGATCCTTATTCATAAGGCAAGATTATTTTATCATTCATTTATAATCCGACCATAACCCAATATTACTCGAAAACTTTTTTTAATGTCAGGCATGGCTCGTCAAAGTCAAGCATTAATACTGGTTAACACATGAGCTTCCCGCGCACTCAATAACTCATTGTCGAGTCGAAATATAACAGTGTCGAGGGGCGAGTGGGTGGCTGGCCGTGTCACGTGCCGGTAATGAGTTCCATACTCCCCAGAGAGGAATGATTTCAGTACAATATACCGGTATTATACTGTTTGTCTTACAGTACTGTCATGGCAGGTGCTATCGTAAGCTGGGCTGGAATATGTGTACTTACCTATTTAAACAACAATATACAGTTGAAAAATCTTCTAGTTGTGTTTGTTTTCTTCTGATTTACGAGATACTTCAGCGATTCTCTTGCGATGTATGTACCTACTACTACTAGGTAGGTAATGTCTTTAACATAATTTAGATCCAGATTTCACTTATGTATATAAAGTTCTTAGCAGACTCCTATATAAGAAAAATAAGTTCAATCACGGCTGTTACTTGTAGGACGGAGGAAAACCGGTAGACTTTCTCTAAAATATCAAAGAGGTATTTTAAAAATTAGGTTATACAGTCCTTTCACCCCGCTCTCTTCTCGCTATGGAATTTCACACTGTATGTGTGCGCCTCTCATTACTCGGATTTATAGCATTTTTCGATGGCAAATATTTATGTAATGGCACGGGTCTATTTTTGAAGTATTTTAGTATTTTTACTAGTCCAATTTTACTGTTACACAATACAAATAAATGATTTGCACAAAGTTGTTTATTTTCACGCGTAAAATACCTATTAGAATTATAATTAAACTAGCAGCCCGCCCCGGCTTCGCACGGGCAGAACATATATGCCTACAAAATTTGCATCAGTTTGTTGCATCGAATATAAAATATTAACATATTTAACAATCATCGTCATATGTCAACCAATTTACACAAAACCTTAACGAATTATGCACCTAAACCTCCCTCATAAACACTCTGGCTATTGGTGAAAACCGCATGATAATCCGTTTAGAAGCTATTGAGGTTATTGTGAACAGAAAGACAGACGCAGTGATGGACATTGTTTTATAATACTTACGTAGTGATATTGGACGGCCCTTTGGCGTAAAGGATAGTTACCCTGATTCTGACCCGAGGGTCGTTGGTTCTAATCCTAGCTATATACCTACCAATGAAAGTTTTACGTGCATTCATGAATCATGGGTTTTCGTGGGATCATTAAACCTACCAATAATAAAGATAATAAAATATATAAGATAATAAGATATATAAGATAAGATAATTAAGATAGAAACTAAAATAACTGACTTCAATGCCCCGCGAGTCAATTTCAGTAGCAAGTTTGAGACGTTTATCGTCATATCTCTGAAGATACTTATCACATCTCAATGAAATTACAATGGAACCACCTCGGAAACGTACCCTACCCATTACAAAAATAATAATTCGAATCGGTTCACAATTGACGGAGTAATCGCGTAACATACACACACAAAAAAAGGAAGAAAAAAGAAACATACAGACGAATTGAGAACTTCCTTCTTTTTGTAAGTCGGTTGAAAAGTAGTTTACCACCAAGGAGAACATCTTCCGCCGTAACCTTACGACGTTCCACGACGCAAAAAGTAGGGGTATTATACGTTTGACGTGTGTATCAGTGTGTCTGTCTGTAGCATCCTAGCACCCAACCGGATGAACCGATTTTGATTTAAAGTAGGGGTATTATACGTTTAACGTGTCTATCTGTAGTATCTTAGCACCCAACCGGATGAACCGATTTTGATTTTAATATTGATAGTTTTTTTTTATAGATGTCTTCATCGAGAGTGTTCTTAGCTTCAATTCATGAAAATTCGTTCAATCGTTATAAAACTATAAGCTTTAATCAAATTTCATAGGTCTGATCAATTCGAAAATCTTCTTCTTCAACGATTTTGTAAGAACATGGAAGCATTGACCTGATGCTGGGACATCTCCGGGACTCTACAGAATACTCAAATCCTCACCAACTTACAGCTCAGATTTTAAATGTCGTGTTTAGAGTCATTGGAATGCTTTTAATGAAAAGATTATACATAGATCAGTCGGGGTGGTTTAAAATATTATATTATATAAATATAGATCATTATTATTTTATACAAAAGATCATATTATTATACTATATTGACTTCAAATTGATTGCGATCGGTGGGGATCTACAGAAAAGCTAAGCTTATAATAATATTGTTGTAGTAACTATGACCTATTCTGTGGTTTGACTGCAAATATTTTATTAATTTTGCGATGCGTGTATGTGAAATCCGTGATATCTTCTAGAGTTTTCATTAGAATTATATACAGTAAAGGACAATTTTAATCTAGAATATGTGGCCAAGCTAATTAACGTAATTATTTGGATAAGGATTAATACTATATACTTGAAAATAGCCCTGGAATTTATGTAATATTTTTTAACAAAAAAATATAGATTAAAATGGTTACTGTGAGTCAACCTTAAGAGATAGACATATGCTGTCGCGGACTTTTTTGTAGGTCTTGAAAATATTCTTCCATCTGTTGATTGAACAGCGTTCGTAAGAAACGTGTGTTTTCGACCGTTTTTTTGGCGACTTAGGTTGCAAATTAGGTCTCCACGAATGTGCCTTTGATTTAAACGGGATAATATATAGCCTATTTTCATTTCGAAAGTCCATTCTATATATTAGTGAAATATTTTTTTAACAACTCGATCCAGTAGTTTTTGAGCCAAATTATTACGAACATACATACAAAATTACAAAAATACAAAAATACAAATGTTCTTTCTTTATAATATTAGTATAGATAATTATCAGTCATTGATTATAATGGAACTGCATGATTTGATCCCACCATCCCCATTTTATAATCGGACATCCAGACACTCTAAAAGGCGCCACCGATTTATGGTGGATATACCTTCTACCCGAATGAAGCGATTTGCTCGTACGTTCATCATACGAACCGCCAAGGAATGGAATACCCTGCCTGAGTTTGTGTTTCCGGTTAAGTACAATATGGGGGTCTTCAAATCGCGAGTGAATAGGTATCTTCTGGGTAAGCACGCTGCATCATCGATCGCATCATCACTTAACATCAGGTGAGATAGTGATCCAGAAATACCATTTCGGTATAAAAAAAAAAATGTCTTATTAAGCAGCTTCTTTTATTTAAGGCCAAAGAATGCCGCTTTAACAACAAAATAACTGTCAGGTCTAATAATAAAATTACAGTACATTACGGGTTGTTATAAAGCCTTTACTTAGTACACTGCTCGTTAATGGATTACTTACCTGCATTATAAGAACTATCATTTTCTTATAAAATTGCGCATATCCTGTTTTTCTATTGACAGCGACGTTTAGTCACAGAATACACAACAGTTGTGAACACTATGAAGTAAAGCAGTCAGCAATAGGCACTTCACCTGTAATGGGTTGCCTTGAAGCCGCGGGCGCTTACCGGATTTGTTCTATTTGCACAATACTTACTGCCCCCGTCCGGTCTATAAATAGAGTTATGTATGGGCAGAGGCGGCTGTAGTCGGTAGTTATTTATAGACTTTTTAATAAATGCTTTTAAAATTAAATGATTTCGATTAAGGTTTTTGTTGTCAGGTTGTATAAGAACTGCCCCTTCTATATATTTATTGAAAAAAAATTCTCAATGTATTTAGTAAGTTCTTAGTCCGTAATATTGCTATTATATTTGTTACTAGCTGATACCCGCGACTTCGTTCACGTACACCAAGAATTGAGTAGCCTATTTTCATCCTCATGCTATAAAGTATCTCCTCGTTAAATTTCAGTAACATTGGATCGTCTGTTTAGGTGTGATTAGGTAACAAACAGATAGAGTGACGGAGTTACAAATATTTTTAGTATGGATGATAATGTGCATTTAGAGGCCTGGCGTGTTCACTATATTTTATCACATCATCGCTTACCACCAGGCGAGATAGTGGCCAAACACTAGCCTATCAGATATAAATGTAATTTTATTTTTAAGTACTTTGTGATTTCTTATACATTATGCGTACTGCCATCGATAATAATATGTCTCCAATCGTCTCTATTCTATCTATCTCACTTGGTGGTAAGCGATGATGTGGCCGTAGATGGTGAACACGCTAGGCCTAGAATACTATAAAATCTTGTGCTGCCGAATCACAGTAAGTTTAAAGCGGCAGATTTTCTTCTAGCTACTTTATAGCTACTTTAGCTACTTTATAGTAACAAGTTAGCCGGAGCATCGATATAATGTGCTCGTACTACCTGTTACGGACATCCGAGCTAGAATGTGAACCGGCGACCTCTGGCTTATAAGTTAAACCATCTATCCTTTACACCAACGGAGCCTACAAACTTTTTTGGTATATCTACTATCTTCCTCACTCTACATCAAACCCACCTTTCCGGTATCCCGTAAAACTCAAGAGGCCAATTACAGCGTAACGTTTTCCATACATTCGTCTTCAATGGCCCTTTTCTCTTTGTGTCGGGGACGTTTAGAAACATTGCGGAATAAGTGGCAACTTCGGATGTGAGGTGATAGAGAAATTGAACCAGATTGACGTATTAGGGATGATTAGAATGTATGGAAGAGGTGCAGCTGAATGCTGTTTTGTTTTGTTAAGACCATACGTTTTTTTTTATGTATGTACACACATCAACACTGTCTAGGGATATTTTGTAAAAATTTCTTAAACTCATAAAATACTGGGCGGTTTAAAAGTATTTTAATGAGTGCTTATTTTGTAGGTCTTAGTGAATGATTCTAAATTTGAATTTGATAAAATAAATTAAAAAAAAAAAATTTGCGAGGCATAATTGTAGCGAAGTTCTAATGTTTTTATTTACCTAACCTAGTTTTTGGCATTTTTTTGTTTCAAATTAAAGTTTTAATAAAAATTATCGGTTAATTTCGAATTTATGTAACTGTATGCATCATGCAGCGGCGCCATTTAACGAGAGACGAGATGTTAAGGGCAGTAGGCATGCTTCAAGCTGGGGCTACTCAACGGAGTATAGCCGAGGAGATTGGAACAAGACAAAACGTGATATCAAGGTTGTGGTCACGTTATCGTACTACTGGTGAAGTGGCTGAAAGGCACCCAGGCGGGAGGCACATAACCATACAAAGACAGGACCGGTTTTTGCAAGTGGCCGCGAGAAGACAACCTAATGTTACGGCCATGCAGTTAGTTCAAAGGCTCCAGTCTGAACACCAGTTGCTTGTCAGTGACCAAACTATGAGAAGAAGACTGCATGAGATTTACCTTCATGCTCGCAGGCCGCTTCGTACTCTAGCACTACGCAGAGGAAATCGCGGACGAAGATTAGAGTGGGCTCGAGAACATTTGCTCTGGGAAGATAACCAATGGTCTATAGTGCTGTTTACCGATGAGTCCCGATTCGGTTTTTATCCTGATTCACGAAGAGTACGTGTATGGCGAGCTCCTGGACGTGAGAAGCGTCTGCAACACCCTCAGGAAGTCCATCCATACCACGGCGGAACAATCATGGTTTGGGCGGGTATTCGTGTTGGTGGAAGAACAGACCTCGTTTGGATCAGAAACACCATGACTGCAGAAAAATACCGAAATGAGGTGCTATCACCAATAATCTATCCCCATCGAATGCAATTGGGCCAAGCTTTTACGCTCATGCACGACAACGCCCGTCCGCACACTGCACGGGTGGTGACTAGCTGGCTACAGGAGCACAACGTGTCGGTCTTAGACTGGCCCGCGCAATCACCAGACCTAAACCCCATAGAGCACGCGTGGGACATGCCCCAAAGAAGGGCTTTGAGGAATTTTCCTCCAAACGTTGCGACTGAAGAGCAACTTTTTTTGCATCTTTGCAGGACTTGGGACAATGTCTCGCAGCAAGACTTTGATAACTTGATTCGAAGCATGAAAAACCGTTGCAGGACCGTGGTTAACGTCATGGGTGGTTTTACTGACTACTAATTTTTCGGATAACTGCAAAAAACCCGTAAATTTCGCTTTACTTTTATTTTTTTCTTAATAAGACATTTAGCTTTAGGTTTACCATTATTTAAATTTTTGTCATTATTTCAATAAAAAAATATTTACGCAAATTAAATAACTTTGTTTTATTCTAAAGCATAGTCTGATAAATGGGCTCTTTAAAAATATATACCTGTTGTATGTTAGTTGTAAAACATTTCGAATAAATTGAGAAAATCAGAATATCCTTAGACAGTGTTGATGTGTGTATTTAATATGCTAATTGTTTGATCACTATCTCGCCTGATCGTAAGCAAAAATGTGGCCGAGGACGGTGAAAACGCTGGACCTAGAATGGTTTCATAGTTGCTTTACATTAAGTATTACACTATTCCAGTTAGGTATAGTAACTCAGTGATTCCAGTTTTAGCTTATATTTTTTTTAATAAATTACAATCTAGTAATAAGACTAATAAGTAATTTAAATTTGACCTAAACTGCTAATTATTGTTAAACTAAGAATGTGTCGAATGGTACTTTTCTTATTGTCTCTATTAAGGCGAAGACACTTTAAAGTTTTTGCTAATGTAGCGTTTTTTATAAACGGGATGACCTATGACCTATCAAAATAAATAAGCGTGGTGTGTAACAAAAATATATAGTGTTTTTATGTGAACATATATATAATCAATTAAATTGCAAAATAAGCTACAGAAATCAACAGAGGTGAGCTATAACTAAATTACTAATAGGTACGTATTATGTTGTATTTTGCGGCAATGGATAGTGTGGTATTTTGGAATGTATGGAATTATTGTAGCTATTGAATGCTAACGGAACCTGTGTCAGAAACTCATATTTTTACAATATGTATATGCTTTATTATCAATGTTTTATACTATGAACATTTCAACAAATTCAAAGCAAATTCAATAAGTTAATTGGAAATGTATGAATGCAAATTTTCCTTCAAAACAAAACACCAGGGTAATTTTACAAAAATACATACATACATACAATAACGCCTTTTTCCCGTTGGGGTTGGCTAGACTAAATCTTTTCACATGCTACGATCCTGACATACCTCTTTCGCTTCTTTCACTTTCATGAGGGCCTTCATACATGCTCGCCGGTTATAAGTACTTTTGACTTGGCCTTTCTTTAAAACGTCTCCGATCTGGTCGTGATACGTTCGCCTAGGTCGGCCTCTGCCAGCTGCCCCATTCACACTCGTCTCATAAATCTGTTTTATCAATCTTCCTTCATCCATCCTCTCTAGATGTCCATACAAAAAATACTATGTCTTAAAGCTTCAAAGAAGAGTTTCCTTGCTTAGACTCAGCCATTTCAACCAACATACAGATCTATACCGCCAAGCCATACTTTTTAAACAAAAGTGTAGAGTTAGTAAGGTAAGGGCTTCGAGGCTTGGGTTTTTCTGGGTTCTGATATCTTTTTTACATAGAAAGCGTTATGAGCTTGTGAGTCTTATCCGCCAATTTTACATGAAATAATATATATCTCATCTGTAACTCATGTTAAATGACAATGTGATCAAAGATATAGCACGCTTTCCTGAAGGATGTGGCATATTTTGAACCACCTCATTAATTTTTCACATCATGCATACTCTTTGGTATTAAAACGATTTATGTTTCTTTATGACGGAACGATGACAAATTTGAAAAATCAATGACAGGAAAAATATTAAAGGAGGGGGGAGAGATATCCTGGAGGGACAGAGGAGTATAGTTATTCTATGAGGGACAGAAATTGTCCAGGATAATATATTATTCTTTGCATTTTTTTTCTCTGAATAATTGCTCAAAACAGAGTGTAAACTTGTCGTTGTTTAGTAAACGGGTTCCCGCATTTAGAATAATGAGTAAAAACACCATGGCCCGCTGAAATCAATACTTAAACTATGGAAAATGGATACACTTAAGATACTTTAGGCGTAATATAGACGCCGATGTATGGGCAGAAGAATTGAAAATGATCACTAAAGAAGCTAAACAAGCCAATACTAATAGGACTTCAACGATTTCCAACGTCACTGATAAGATGAAGTCGAGCATGACAAATGTGCTAAACCAGGGCGGTATTTACTGGGCTTCACTACCAGGATATAATGGGCCCGAAGATTATTGTTGAACATAAAGTTTTGTGCTAAAGTTAAGTATTGTAGAGTCAATATATCCATAAATGTATTAACCTATGTTTTTATATCCCCGTCTAGGTTCCCTCTATACACGTAGTGAGAGGTAGGCGCTCCGTTACGTTACAATTGGATACCTGTTCGCGACTTAAAGACCTCCGGAATGTTCCTACTACTTAGCAGCCAGAACAGGAAACAGGGTCTTCTAGTTATTTTATCAAACTAACCTTTTAATCTAATAACTTAACTCAATAACAAATCAACCCGTTTATTACCAGGACTAATAACCGAAACTAGAGTTAACCCTTCAACATTTGCCTGCAATTAACGTCTGAGCCACGGCAGTTGGTACGCTTCCGGCCGAAGAACGATTATTGGACGGTTCGACATGTGGTACTGTTAATGGTGAACCATTTTGTTGGTCTCTTCTTTGGAGACAGTGATGGGTCATTACCCGTCAGGCTTAATTATCTTAACCATTTAGATTAATGATGTATTTTAAGGTTAATTCTACAATAGCAATCAAAACATTATATAGGGAATGAAGATCCTATCCTTCTTGTTTGAAAACATTTACTGATAGGAAAAATCAACGATATTTCCGTGAAAAAATAGCTAAGAGAAATTTTGGTCATGTTGTCCATAAAAAAGGACATATACAATATTATTAAAATGTGTAGATAATTTCACCAAGGATCGTACAGAAAATGTAAAGCCTATCCTCTGGAGCTTGAGTTGCCTCAAACATAAGTAAACTCCTGTAGAGCACAGTTCTATTCCAAAATAATTTTCCAATTTAACAAAGCACCATTGAAACTACTCTAATTAACTTACAATCACTAGAATAATTTCGCGGGGCAACAAAACGAGAATAAATTGTTATTTTCGGAGTCGATGACTCTATTCAGTTCGGATTGAGACCAACGCTTTTTCTAGCGCGGCTTTCTGACATCCCTTCAACGTTCTTTGAAACTACCCGAGAGTCGGTAAATAGTTAACAATAGTGGTAACAATGGCCAATGCCAATGTTTGGCCCAACATAAAAGGAGTCTTAGAAATGTATTATGCGCAGAAGCATTGTTTGTTCGTCTCGGCTCACTGTGTAGGGTTGCACAAAACCGCTCGGTAGCTGTCGGCGATACTTCAAACACTGTTTCTGTTTGCCTACAATATAATTTTTATTGCTGTAATTGGGAGAAATTCTGTGAGAATTAAGGTTGTCAATGTAGATCGGAGCTTTCTATTTTTTTTAAGTTTTATTTGATCGTACTCAAATTTTTGAAATGTATGTTTACGTCTATTAGATTATCATACTTATTTCTAAGTTTATTGTCTAAAATCATGCAGTTTAAGCTTTTTCTTATCCTGTAAGTATATATATTTTTTTATATCTTATAGGCTAGCGTTTTGAGCACTATCTCACCTGTTGGTAAGTGATGATGCGGTCGAAGATGGTAAGCACGCTAGGCCTAGAATGGGAACTGGCTCTCAAGAATAGCTGCCGGAACCTTGTACTATTCATTATTCTGTGCCGGAACACATTTTTTTTTAAAGATTACTCGCAATGTGGGTTGCACATTACTAGTATTCTTGGTAACCCCTCCAACTAAGCTAAATATTTCACGTCAATAGTGCAATGGGTGGGGTGGGGATCGAACTCACGACCTCTCGATCGCCAGTCCAACACCCTACCCATTGGGATATCGCCGCCTTATACATAGACATACATTAGATTACACGCCTTACATTAGATGATTTTGGTAACAGATTTTCAGGGTGGTAGCTGGTCAGGCGGACACACCACCATGCGGGGAATTACTTAACGATGTTTTTCCTTCACCGGAAGGCGACTGTTAAAGCTCACATACATTTTTTGATAGAAAAATCAATTGGTGCACGGCAGGGTTTGAACTCGGTACCTCTGGCATCAAAGCCGACCGTCCTCCCGATTACGCCACCGGGCCCTCAGCATATCCTAAATAGCTGTGCCCCGCGGCTTCGCCCACATTTAAAAGTATCCGATAGCCTAATCCATAATACTGTCTATCCCTTTGCAAAATTTCAGCGATATCCATCCAGCCGTTAGACCGTGAAGAAGTCCCAAACAATCACATATACTAGCTGAATTTTGAATGTATAATATTGGTGTTGATTTAATTAATTGCAAAGCTATAAAATGAAAAGAACGTGGCTGTGGGATGCCAGTCATTTAGAAACAGTTATATCACCGTTAAGGCGGGATCAGACAGAGCTATAAAATATGTAAGTATAAGCTAGGAGATATATTCAATCAGTCACGAAGAGTAAAACTGCTACTTGCATTACAGAGTTTAATGACACTACAATATCTCAATAATTTTAATTAACACTGCATATTAGATTTGAGATAAATTTGAGCTCAGCTTGTATACTAAATAAGTGTACTTGAGAGAGGATATACTTTTATTAAAAGCTTAATTAATAATCTGACTCACGTACGCATCAATTATAATAACACACTATCCATTAGAGCTCTCAGTCTGATGTTAACTTGTTTTTTATATCATATAGGCTAGCCGCTATAGCGTTTGACCACTATCTCAACTGTTGGTAAGTGATGTTGTGGTCGAAGATGGTAACCTTAAAAGCATGTGATTTCAATAAACTGACTTTTAATTTCTCATCGGTTGTAACCATTTCCTCTTTCATCTTTCTTTTAATTTTTTTCCATACTGACCAACCGGTGAAAACAAAAAGAAAAATCGAATGCAAAATTACTTCTGACATTAAACCGACTGGGCAAAGTTTCAACGTTTCGGACTTATCTTAAACTAGCTAAGTATACCTCGCGGCTTCACCCGCATTACAAAAGTAACCTATAGCCCAAATACTTAGTACCTACTGGCTATCGCCGTACAAAATTTCAGCTAAATCGGTTCAGCCATATTGACTGTGAAGAAGTAACAAACCGACTTTCGCTTTATAATATTGGCGTTGATTACAATTGGATGACAATAAAACTTATCACTCCACATGTTCACCGACAGTTTTTTTTCCTCTTAGACTGTTTACCACCTTGTTTAACCGGTTACCGTACACTAAAATTCTTTACGCCGAATAAAACCGATTTACCTAAGAAACTTTACAATACTACCCGCAAATGTAAAATAAAATGAATATTTGCAAACTTTTGCAAATCATAAAACAAAAACTTTTTTATTAGCGCCCATTTAGTAGCGTATAGACAATAGTTAACCTACCTCACGGATATTAAGGGGACTGTACAATAGAGATAAGCATTCAAAGGAGGCGGCAAAATGTGGTCTTTGAAAAACAGAAAATAACTCTTAAGTCATAAAACAATATAGTTGTTTAGGTAGGTACCTAGTTTTTGTTATCGCCGCCGCCGCTATAAAAGTTTATGTATCGGTATTTGATAACGTAGGTATGTAAACCTAAATGAGATAATTTTAATGGTTAGTGCGGTGTTTGTGAGTTTAAAACAGTTGACTATTTGGTTGTTGTAAAACATATCTGCTTATCTTGAAAATGTTATATTAGGATCTGACAATGATTAGTTAGAGAATAGAAATAATTTATGAAGGCAATTCAAAATTATAATAATATGATGCCAGTCAAAATTAAAACAAAATCATCGATTAAATATATTGTCCTTGTTATTTATAGATCGTATCATCACTTAAATATTAATATACATAATTACTAATCGCTTGGCTATCTTCCTACATCTTTACATATTATAAAAACAAAGTTGCTGCCTCCGTCTGTCCTTAGATCTTCTAAACTACGCGACGGATTTTAATGCGGTTTTCATTAATAGATAGAATGATTCAACAGAAAGGTTTATGACCAGGATTCAACGCAGGCAAAGCCGTGAGGTGCAGCTAGTAATAATATTAATAAATGCGAAAGTTTGTCAGTATATATCGTAGGCTAAGTGTATCGATGGACGTTTGTTACTCTATCACACAAAAATGTCGGAACGGCATAGTCCATCTTCAAGGAGCGCTGATAGTTTAACTTTACAATAAAAATAATTATTCTGCAAATTGTGCAAAGTGTATATTAATATTATGTAATACAGCATTCTTTCTGTGTCGAATAATTAAATCTATAAAGAATTTCACCGTTTAAAATGTGTTAAACGTTTGATTAATTATGCAGAATTATAAAAACTGAGCAATTTAAACTCGTCTCTATAATTTTCATGTAGCAGAAAAAATAAAACAGCATTTTTAATTTGAAACACTAGATTTTACTTGAATTAATGCAGCCGCTACGATTTCGTAGAACTACGGTCGTAGCGCGTAGGTGACGTGAGTTCTTCGCGAAAAGCGCGGGAAACTCGTGAAACTTCCTCGTAAGTTTGATCGCTCCGCCCGCGCTCCGCCCCTTGTGGCATGCTATCACACTCGCACGCGGCACCTCCTGCTCTCACCGCACGTTTGCGGCTAACCACACGCGGACTTTCGCGAGAACTATCAAGTGTGAAGTCACTTTTACTTTGTTTATTCCTAAGTTAACTTTAAAATAAATTGATAAAATGTTTACATACGGTAATCCAAGCTATGTCTAATGTCATAGTAAAATTATGAAAAAAAAAAAAAAAAAGATTTTAATGTAATTTTAATTCTAACCTTCCTTTTAAAAAAATGTATGTATCTACGAGTAAGTATAAGTTTTTAAACCTTAAAGTAAAAACATATAAAGTACTCACATGCCATATTTATATACATTTGCTAAAATCAAATAAAAATTAAATGCATTTTAATAATTCAAAGACTTTATATTAGGAATGTGGGTAAACCTAAATTTTGTTAATTAATCCAATTGACAACGTGAATAAAAGTGTCAGTCAAAAGCCCCGCAGAAATTCCTGGCGTACTTGAGCAAATGAAGTGCCACCCCGCGGCTCTACTCGCTCTCCAATTCCAAACATGATAATCATAATTTTTCATGAGCTCGTTGATAGGTTTTCGCTCCGGCCGCGGTTTCCCGTCGCCCCGCGGCCTAATTACCGCCGCTCCGCGATACGTCACGGAGGTAATTCAAAAAAATCCACCATCCCACTCCCTCGCGTCGCGGCCCGCCGCGGCGTCCCACTCCGACGAGCATTTTTATAAAAACGCAGAGACCGCGAACGGCCGTCCTGCTCGTTCCCATCGCGCCACCGCATCACCCGCACCCTTCGTCTCCTTCCCGCTTTTTACGAGACGAAGGGGCCGCCACCCGGGTGGGGGCGGCGACCACGCGAACGCAAAATATTGACCATCGGAAAAAGTCGCGTCGTATCACAGTCATCAGTCGAAACCGAGTTCTCGCACGCGTCCCTCGGCGACTTCGGCGCGAGTCGTGAGTCTTCGGGTTGCGGTCTCGAGTCGCACGGCCCGTTTATTTTTCCATCTCCCCGCCCGTCTTGCGCCCAACAAGTGGTGCGGAGCGTAGAGTAGACGCGACCGCGGCTCATACGGCGTCTCGCGCCCGAACTTCGAACAACTTCGCTCGCGCACGCAACCGACAGTTAGGAGTTCGTTCGCGTGTTTCGAAACTTTTCTGTGAGTGTTTAGAGTGTCGTGATACAGGACTGTGGCGTATCGAGAGTGCGGCGTCTGAGGGTAGGCCGAAGTCGATGCACCTCCCGCACAGCCCCCCGGCGCCCAGCATGGCTGACGTGTACTCCCACATCAACGACTACTACCGGCAGAGCCACGGCGAGCTGGTACCCACCGGCTCCCCGGCCGTGCTGTGCTCCGTGCTGCCGGGACACTGGCGGTCCAATAAGTCGCTGCCGGTTGCCTTCAAGGTGGTGGCATTGGACGACGTGCAGGATGGCACCCTCGTCACGATCAAGGCTGGGAATGACGAGAATGTTATGGCCGAGCTGAGAAACTGTACCGCCGTCATGAAGAACCAAGTGGCAAAGTTTAACGACCTTCGGTTCGTGGGTCGCAGTGGTCGCGGCAAGTCCTTCTCTCTGACCATCACCATCAGCAGCTTCCCCAGCCAAGTGGCCACCTACAACAAGGCCATCAAAGTCACAGTGGACGGACCGAGAGAACCCAGGACTAAGCAAAGTAAGTTTATTTACTTTCAACTCAAGTTTAATTTTACTTTACATGTTTGCCTTTGATAGACATCAACGCGTTGCCATGAAATATTACTATCAAAATTATTTACTATAATGATACAATTAATGTTTGTTAGTAAAGGTAACACATTATTTGAAGTTATCTTATGCGTTAAATAGTATTCAAATAAATTCTGTCGCAAAAGTTTGCCTACTAAGTGAGTAAATAATTTATTTTATTAAATTTCATTCGTTTCATTATTTCGTTTCGTTCGTTTACATTTCGATCTTGCAATGTACGTTGCTCTTTTTTTTTGCTCTTTCTACCTTATCTGCGTCACTCAATAAACGAAATCTCAGTATCTGATACCAAGAAGCTATTAAATCCAATTGATAAAACCCACATTGGAGCAATAAACAGTAACATCTAGACGTCGGTGCATGAAATGATAAAAGTTGCGCGCGCGACTTGTCTGGCCAGCCGCCAATCCAGCGAGGTCGATTCTGCGGCGCCGCGGTATCCAACCACACTGAGATCTGGTTTATTTCTGAACCTAGCAATATTTATATAACAATAACACAAATATATCACACTACAAAGTAATCGTTGCCAAAATAAAAACACAATTTCTACTCAAAATTCTTTCTCAAAATTGATTGTTATAATAGTATCGAAAATATTTGGTAACACATTAATTAAACAACGCAACGATACGTATCACAACTAAAGTTATCTAGTGCCAAAATAACAATTGAAAATATCTCGATTTATAAAAAGCTTCAAGTCAGTGTCAGATTAAATTAAATTGCTCTAAATGTATCGGGAACTTCTTTTGATAATTAGAATATTGTCATTTTTTAGTTAAACATACGGTGAATCATCTTGCTAATTGTCGTATTGCATCCAGATTATGTTCAATAGTTTTGAACATAATCTGGATGCAATAACTGCATATTATATTATACTATTGGTAATATTACATTTGCCTATGCGTTACCTATTATAGTTGATATTTTCTGATCGTCAATTGTTTTCGTAAACCCGTGCCTCAACCAACATGCGCGTAATTGCTCGTACGTGAGAAGCATTCAATCACTACGACATTAATTGCTGCTCAGTATAATCTCGACTACTCAAAGAATTGCTGTAAACGAGTCCCTCCGAAAATAGCCGATTGTCTGCTTTTACGAGGAGGAATTAACTCTTAAGTGAGCGTCATGTTTTGACGTCGGGATTATAAATGGTTATTGGTGTTTACTGAGGACATGATTTTATACTCGTATATAGGTATCTATTCCTTGTGTTGGTTACAGTCACCCCTTCTTTGTAGAGTTCTGTTCTTAAATATATAATTTATAAAGTCTTAACTGAGTTGATGGATTCTATACTTAGTAGGCATCTTGAGCATGAATACAAGCAGCTTTCAGAAATATTTGAATTTTTTTTGGAACGTATTATCTTCATTACTTTTGTAATCTTTTTATAGTCTATATTCATGCCAAATAATGTTATTTGAATTGCTTTGCAGTACGTTTTCACCATTAAATAATGTAGTTGACAGAAGACAATAATTTAAACGATCAAAATATCAATGGTTAGAGTAATTAGAGTGATACATTTTAAATCTGATAAAATATAGCACAAATTGCAAAAGAAAGCGATAAACACATAAAATCCCACAAAACAGTCTCATCACTAGATATACAGAAACAAGACTTCAACTCAATCAAAACATTCATAATATTGACACCACAGATCTATTTCTAACGTTACAGCATTCACCGAGACCGTCTGTGTAAACAAACAGTTGCGCCCAAACTTCGGTCAATAATAAAAAGACAGTATGCGGAAAAACTAACATCCTACCACCGTTAACATCAAAGGCGAGTTCATAAAGCGATCAGTGTGCACCGACTTAATTATAAACACTAATTATATTTGGAATATAGCTGCAGTATAATTAAAATGTTTTTCTTCTACATTTTTCGCTGTTTACACATTCCTGTCGTGAGTATTGCGAAATTTATTGATTACATTTGTTTCACGCGTCTGTTTCAAACTTAACATTGGCAATAGAATACGTGTAATGGAATAAATTAATTTACAATAATATTATTATCAAATGTCTTTCTAAGGGCCGGTTTCACCGGTCCCTGATAAAGTTTCAAAAATGTGAAAAATCTGCCTAGATCAGCTCCTAATAGGGCTATCAAGAACCGGTGAAAACTAGCCCTAAATAGGATTAATTTCAAATCCAATTTAGAATTTCAATAAGTATTTCTTAAAGAGTCACATGTGGCGTACAAGTTGGAATTTCTGTTAATGGAATTTTTTACAATTGAGAAAGGGCAAACCAATGATTATGCCTAATTAAAGCGATAAAACCCATCATCCAAATGCCCAACTCTCATGAAAATACCATAAGTTTGACCCAATGAAACAATCGAGGAGTTAATACCACGCTTGCATCGCCAGCGGTTACCAAGTTGGTGCGGCGACGGCCGAGTAACAGATGTAAACAATCTCTGGGCCGCGTCGTAAACTCCCGTTTGATCTCCCCGCGGGCCCCCGCACTCCTCACACCCGTGCCTCTAAAATATGGATTTTATGTCCCTGCTAGTTGCTAAAATACCACATCCAGCGACCCTCATAACCGACTGCTTCGTACAATAATTCTACTAGTTAACTTTGAGAACATTTACACGGAAGTACTTAGTTCAGTAGCAAAACTTTGAATTTTAAAAAAGTGTCAAAATTGAGAGCGATGAACAGATAAAACGTAAGAACAGTAAGAACAAATATATACATTATTATTATTTTTCTGTTAAAATGTTTCAAAATACTCTGAAAGAATTTCTTTACAATTGATCTAAGAAACTTATTCTGAAAAGAAAGCAAATACTCTCAATCACTCAATTTGCAAATATGTAGTTCGCAGTCAGTATATTATCGTACTCTTATTTTGATGGCCTCTTTTTCTCATCGTATTACTCACATGATCTGTAATTGAAAGTGACCATAAATCAATACAAAGCAGACAATTAAACTAGCTCACACCAAGTCACTATAAATGCGGCGTGGCAGTCGCCACCCTGGCCGCCCGCGCCCGAATTATGAGCCCATAACTCTGATTCCATTTAACTCACGCATCTTATATTAATTTACGAGTGACAGCTCACTCAGCTCGCATCTCATCTCGCTACAGTTATTTAATGCTCATTTTGACACTTAAACGTCGTATCATTCATTAGTTTATTGTCTGAGCGGTACCGATTTTGCCGCGACTCTTTTGATTCGAGCCACATTCTTAGCCCATTGTAATTTTTAGGTCGACGGTGATTAACAGGGATAGAAATAACTTTATAGATTCGAGCCGATGTTAACCAAGACATAAAACCGACGTCGACACTATTGTCTCCTCATAACACCACTTTAGATAAATGATGCAATGTATTAATTTAGTTCTCTCGTGCGTTTTAAATTGCCGTTCTAAAGCGTAATGATTAATCATTCACAATTAGAAACGCTCTTAACCCTGTTAATATTCAAGCCCCGCATGTGTAACGTTTTGGGAAGTGAATTAAATTGAATACTGGCATTAACAAATGGAGCGGCCGTTTCCGAGTGGAGGCATTTAAGTTATTATTGCAGCGATGTTCCTTCGCACACTCATGGCTGCCGTGACGGTGCGACGCGACGGCACATCAATCACGCACTTAATTTAAAATACCCGCAATTTCCGAAACCCTCCTCGAACACGCTAATCCTCTAAAGGGTTCACTCTAAATAAAGTAATTGTTTTGTAAACACCATCACAGAGTGTTTACGATCAAAATTAGCCTAATCGAAACAATAACAAACATCAGATAAAGAGTTCAAAACAAAGTAGACGAAGTGCCTCGTAAACGTCTTAATCCCGTAATAAAAGCGCTAACACCTGATCGAGTCGATTGAGATTAAAAACGTTGTTAACCTAAAATAGAGATCGGCCGTGGCGTCTTCAGTAGTCTATCGATTAAACAAATAAAAAATCGTTTCGCTATGAAAGGCAACGTGACGGTGGAGGATCGTAAAAACGTATGGCACAGAGGAACCGGCTAACTGCAGTAGTAAAACTGCTCGTTTTGTATCCAGGACTTGTTACAGTCGGCAAGAGAGGTAAACAGCGGCCGTGTGTCGCCGCCTTTACGATGAGTCTTTGTATGTTTAGTGCCGCGTGACCTCCGCCAGACATCACTAGTTAATAAAAACGCAAATCACACAATCGCCGATTTTATTGAGTCGAGAAAACCCAACGGATATGGCGACGAGTCATTTCCTAGTTTTCCTTTTCTATTCTTGCTGCTAGCAGAGATTTGTCTTTGAATATTAATTTTGATATTTTGTTTTTAATATATATGTGGAATGGGAATTGTCATTGCAAATTTAATGTCCAAGAATTTTTACTATTGCAAAAAAATCTTTAAAAAGGTGGCTCACCAACCCACCTGTCTTTACAGTGCTAGTTCAATTGTCTTCTTAACTTACTAATATGTATTGTATATATATTATATTACACTGTATATAATATTTAAATTTAATAAAAAATATTTTCGCGCTAGTTCATCGCCCGCAAGCTTAGCTGAAAACCAGCGTCAAGGTGTGTAACCCCAGACATATGTGCTGAGTTAAGCCTTTTTGGCACCTCACTTCTCATAAACTTATTTTTAAACCGGTTTTCTTTCTTCTTTTTATGTTTTACATTATTATTATAATTAATTAAATTTGTTGCTATGTGAGTGTTTGCCAAATAAACGATTTTCTTTCTTTCTTTCTTTCTTCCTTCTGTAATGTAATTTTCGGTTAGAAAGACCACGATACTAACCACTGTCTCCTTTGTTACAGATTACGGATACGGAATTCCTGGTGGATTCAGTCCATTCTTGCTGAACCCTGGATGGCTTGACGCTGCCTACCTCAACTATGCCTGGGCTGATTATTTCCGACCACCAGCTATGCGGGATCCAGCTGCTGCCCTAGTCAAAGGTATGTAAGAAAGAAAAAAAAAGAAAAAAATATTTTAAACAAATATTTGTACACTAAAGTGGTAGGCTACATAAAGGGCGTATGCTCATCATGATGCACTACTACAATTTCTGCAGCAGTGCGCTGGTTTTCAGTAGCACCCTTTATTTTTACACGTATGTCTTGATCTTCATTGGCCATTATTATATATTTTACTTTAGTAGAGAGTCGCTTCTATATATGCTTCACTTGCAAACATGTACCTAGTTTAATCGTAAGTGGACTTGAAATTATCTACAATATTTGCTTAGCTCATCTAATTAATGTATTATAAATTATAATAAATCAACCAGAATGTTAAAAACGCACTTAAGGCTTCTCATTCAATGTTTGTCAGCATCTTTTCAATCAATATCACAATATCCATCAACCGAAATAGTATCCTGTATTCAGTTAGTTGTATAACAGATATTTTCAAACTGAAATCAACATACAAATACGGAATTTCTTCATTTAAAAATTCCGGATGCAGCAAACAACACTCAAAAACATGTTGCTCGCTACTGAGCCGCCCCTTAAGGCCTTGCAACGCAAAGCGGCTCAAATAAAAGAAGCATCTCTTGAGCTCTGCAAAACAACACCGGTCCGACCGAAGCAAAACCACCCGCTGAAGTACGCCGGGTGCTAAGGGGGGTCTAGAAAACGGTTAAAAAAGCAAAGCCTTCGCGTTCGAGAGAGTGTGGAGTCAATTTTATTCCAATGTAGGCGACCGCGCCAACGGCCACTTTTTGTTTCCGTCGCAGAAACGCGAGGAGCGATGTACTCAAACACCTACGGAGTTTTATTAAACGTGCGCGCCAGTGCCGGTAGCCGAGATATTCATGAACTTTCATAATTGGACTGCATTATTTTCGGGTTTCCTTTTACCAGCATCGCTGGACAAGCGGGAGATTGCGATATGAGTACAAAGAGTATACATATACAACCTAACTGCTGCTAACGAACTTTTGAAGTTGAGGCATGCTTTCCAATATTTTTGCCAGTCATTTATAAATTGCAATAAGATTTTATACACTCAAAGAATAAAATGAAGCTTAAGTTAATACATATTTATGTCAACCAATGGGTAGGAAAATAACAAAAGGATAAAAGGAACCGACAAAGCTTAACCCAATAAGCGCTAATTAAAAATAACGTCCAAAGCAAAACAGAATCAAATTCAACGATCGGGAATCACCTCAATCAGGCGCGACGCCGATATTGCCCCCACCTCGCCAAATTACCCCCTAGTTACGACCCTCACCACCCTCACTGCCTTTTAAAGTGGTCTGCACACTGCCACTGCTGCAAACAGAAAAAGTGCAAAAGAGTAACGAACGTAGCACCACCTCCGAGCTCTTTGTGGCCCAATCTGCACCTCCATCGTGTCCTTTTTATCGTAACTTCTCTTACACGCTGTCGAGAATCAAAGCTGCACCAAGAACTTTCGACACTAGTGCTAATGAAAATTTCACGTCTCTCTTTGTCCGCATTCGGAGATAGGTGCGCTTCCTTATCGAGATCCGGCTTTGTGGAACACGTTTACCTTGCAGGCTCATACGTGCCTCGCATCTATAATGCGACACTCTAGACTCGCTCCGAATTACGATGTCGTGTCGGCCTCGCAAAGAACTATGTCGTGCGCGGATAAATAAATACTGTGAGGGTGCACTCTCCCCTCCCGATATCGTACTAAAAAACATCCCTTTCGGTGTAGCCGCCTTTAAACGCCTACAGATTGTACATTATCCTTAGTACGATTATGCACCCCCGTGTACTGGGAATCGACGGAGTGCCCTGCGCCCCGAGACATCCCCGGGGGCTCGTCGCTCATATTACGTCATGTTGCCAAATCAGGCGGCAGCCGCTCCCGAGTGCGTTATACTTTTATTTAAATCCATTAATCCTACAATTCTTTGTCAACAGGTAGCCCGGCACCTTTACCTACACCAGCGGTGCCATTACCCGGAACTGAACTGTTTCCGTTTCCGCCAGCGTTGACGAACCTTCCGCCGGCCGGATTGCTGCCGCCGCCTGGAGCGTTTTTACCTACAAATGGATTGCTGCCATTCCCACCGCACCCTGCAGACTTGGCATTGAAATCATTACCACCAGAACTCTCGCTTAAAAATGGAATAAATCCATATGATGCGCTCAGACATTTACAAAATAATGTTTCACCGATGGACACGTCGAGCGCACGCCTCTCCCCGACGAGTAGCAGACAGAGCAACAGCCCAAGGAGCATGGCCAACGCCAGTCCCGACAGATCGAAAGCTGATTCCAAATCGGAAGTGAACTCGATGCACGACGCGACAATTACCGACGAGTCGGACGAAGAGCCCATTGAAGTGGTAAAGTCTGCGTTCCATCCGACACGGCCTGCGAACGTGGAATTGCAGGAGATGAAGCGTGTTCAAGCGGCGGACTCAACAGTGGCGGACAGGCCGCGGCTCCGCAACGAGCTGAAAGCACCCGCTCAAAGGACCACGAGGATTCTCTCCGCGAGCCCGACCTCCACCAAATTAACCAATGGAACGATATCGACACATAAGTCCGTTTGGCGGCCGTATTGACCTCGTAGTGTTAGTTTTGTTAGTCTAGGTCCGTCTCCTAGACGGATTCTGTAAAATGTGATAAACAAATGAGCTTGTAAATATTATATAGATAATGTCCAAAGTACATATACCAGATATTTATTCATAGTTTTATTTAGGAATTCGATAAACTAGTTTAGCGCTATAGATACTATTGTAAATGTTGATAGATAAATTATAAGATATTTTATTGCAGGTGTGTTCAGGCTTGGAAAATATTTTAATTTGTATTTTATAGTCATCTGTCAATAATGTCGAACTGTAAACTTTGTATAAATGTTAGGTAACTTTAAATGTTTTCTTATTCTTGGAAAAACGACTGATTACTTTAAATCGACTCTTGTCATCGAGAGAGGATGTTGTATAATTGTAAATAGTATGAGAGATATTTATTATTAGATCGTGTACATTAAATATTATATCTGTCAATGAGTCTGTAAATTGTATGACCTGCATGTATATACTGTATGTATCCTAGTATAGAAAAATCAATATAAAGAAAATTTAAATATCCATTCTTTTCTTTTACTTAGCAAACCATTTAAAAATAAGTTATACGTATAAATAATTAAAAAAAATTAAATTCAAACATCAAAGTAATTATTTTTTACCAAAACATTTTTGAGATCATTAAATATTAACAATCAGTTTCATAAATCACACATTAAATACTTGTAAACATTAAACATTGTAATGTGCAACGCAGATGTGATTCCATAGCGTCGTATCATAATTATTATTCACGTTAATAACACTAACCAAATTTATAGTTTCAAATGCATTTTAAGCGGTACATTTGAGAATTAATTTAAAACATATACGATAAATTATTATTATAAGACTGACCAAGTTAAACTAAGATCAAAGTTGGATTATGAGTATATATATAATATATATATATATATATATATATATAATATATATCTTTATTACATAGTATAAAACAAAGTCGCTCCCGCTAGAACGGATTTTAATGCAGTTTTCAGCAATAGATAGAGTGATTCAAAAGGAAGGTTATAAAATTAGGATTAAACGCGGACAAAGCCGCGGGGTGCAACTAGTTATAGATAAAACAAACTCAATTGAATATGACACAAAGTCAAAACCAAGATCAAAATCTTATCAATCAAATATTATCTTATCATATTGATACATATCTACGAGTATGTGTTACAATTATAAAACTTTTTAACAGTAGATTATACAACAAGTGAATAAAAAGGCGATCCCGAGAGCAGCGAAGGATTCTAGATTAGAATCCTGAGCGGAGCGAGGGATACAAGGACCGAGATTAAATTTTTTATTCCCTAGTCGTGTAATCTTCTTTTTACCATTGACTGCGAGAAAATAAATAGAAGTATAGTATTTAGTATATTTATCATATTTTATTATTAATGTGTAAGAAATGTGGATTATTAACCATTAACCGACCACTCACGGTTGGACTGGTCCACAAATTTAAGGTAGCTCTGCGTGCTATAGAAAGAGCTATGCTCGGATTTTCCTGATGCTAGGATATCTTCTGGAATTCGCAGAATACTCAAATCTTAATTAACTTACAGCAGAGATGTCGAGTTTCGGCTCATTGGAATGGTCTCAATGAACAGTTTATGGAGGATGGTTTTAGATTGGCCACAACTTGGAACCCAGTGATTAGCAAGTGTTCCAGTCGAAGTTTAAATCAACGAAAATCTGCCGATGTCGTCAGTATTGGGTGTCGCAATGGCAACTCTGATCAAGATCAAATGAGGGTAGTTTCCAACTACTCGCAATCAAAACAATGCTGATACCCACAACTTCAGTCTTCTCGTGACCACCATAGAGTAACTTTTTATACTGGGTGACCACAGTCAATGCAACTTGATCGAAACGTACGGTAAAAAACGGAAAACGGTATATAAAATTATGTTTTTAGCGCGATAAGTCCCGTATTACAACATAATTATCTTCTTTTCCAGTCACTGGCCTTTGCGTATGTCTTCAGTCCACCTGGGTCACAGGGCGTCCTATGCTACGTTTGCCGATTCGGTCGGTATTTAGGATAAGTCTACCCTAACGGTTATCAGTCCTGCAGTTGATAGGACCACTTGTGACCAATCATTTGAGCTATGTGGATCACTTATTAGTTCTCTGGCCAATTACTTTCTTCCGGATTTGATACCGTAGAGAAACACTGAGCTAGCTCTCTCTATAGCTCGCTGAGCGACTTTAAATACGTGGACTAGTCGAACTGTGAGTGTTCACGTCTCGGCACTGTATGTCAGCGCAGGTAGGTCGCACTGATTACAGACTTTTGTCTTTAGACACTGCGATATGCGTTAAAAGAAGTTTCCCAACGGAACTCGACGGAGTTTCCCAAATTCTTCTTTGGATTTCCTTCTCAAAGTTGTGTTTGTCTAGTTGGAGCATCACCACGTCGAGTAGGATTCTATCTATGGCAGTCGGTTTCGGAATAGCGTGCTCGTTGTACTTTAGTTTTATCCAAATATATCCGGAGACCGATGCGACGAGAGGAATCAGCTAGGCCATTATTTGTAGGTCTTGCAAGGTCTCTTCCGTAATGTTGATGTCATCTGCAAATCATGAGAGATGTGCTTCCCGTAATATTGATACTGACTATGTACTAAGACGTGTGTCAGGATCGTAGCATGTGGAAAGAGGTATTATCTGCCTACCTCAACGGGAAAAAGGCGTGATTGTATGTATGTATGTATATGTAAGTGTGTAATTAAAACCTTCAGTATGCATACGTTTTTAACATCAGTCCAGTGCCACTAGAACGCCACCTACGGTCAATCATTTTTTTATATATCAGATTTCACCAAATTAGTTATATATACTATCATATTTTTATCCTATAGATGACATAAATATTCACTATCAAAATGAGCTCATTGTAAAAAAATTCGCAAAAAATCTCAATATCCAATAATAAAACCACATATAAACTCGCCTCGGTAGTCTTGTTGATTTAAATGTTATTAGTATCGTTGAGTATTAATGTTCAGAGATAACTGGGGTAGAATGACTGATAAAAAACGTTGGTGAAATTAATCCCTAGTCTTTTAATAATTTTGATGATATATTTTCCTTCCTATACTTAGATAGATCTATCATAATCAATGAAGTCAATTTAGAGTATCCTATAAATACGTAAGAGGTAAAAGTGTATCAATATGCTACAGACATAGTCATAGTAATACAGTAGGTCGGGTCGGCATGTCACCACGCGACAGTGCAGGCGACATCGATTGTATTTGCGTGCAGATCCGGTTAGCTGATTGCCAGAGGCTGCCGCGGTCGCCCGGCACTCAAACACACCTCGCTTGGCTTTAGACACTACTAGAAATGACTAGATTTAATCAATGTATGAGATCATTGTGTGAAAGATAAATGAAATAGTGAGTGAGTCTTTTTTCATTAACTGGCAATAATTTATATGTAGATAACACAGATGCTAATACCCCATGTTCCAAGCCTTAAGAAATATCTTTGGCGCATAGACCCCATTGTAGATCATAAACCACATATGATTTTAGATTAACTGGGAAGATCTAGATCGGTAAGTAGGTTTGGTCAAAAGTTAGTGTTAAAGATGTTATTATGTCTTTAATTTAAAGTTTAATTACGAATATAGAATGACATTTACAGATTTTACAAAATTATGACTTACACTTAGAAATGTAAGCGATGAACAAATTGGAATCGTGTTTCTCCTATAGTAATCTTTTTTTATATGGTAAAAGGTAACAGGACAAGCGCGACGCTCGCCTGATGGTATGCGATGACGTCTACCTATAACAGATACAGCGGCATGCAAAATACTGAACTGCTAGAATTCTGCATGTCACTGCACTGCGCCTGTTACCTTGAGAGATAAAGATGTTGAGTCTTATGTAATTTCACTGGACACCTTGCCATTTCAACCAAGAAACATTCATATTTCACGGCTGAAAAATAGCTGGTAAAGTAGTGGTACCGCCCCAGGCGGACTAGCAGAAGTCCTACCACTACAATCTAAAATGGACATTATAGGATAGTACTTACATAAACACATTGATAAAAAAATATTATTTAGCAGAAAAAAAATACGTGTTAATTTATAGTGAGACACCTTATTGATTTATTAATTTAATGTGCTGTATATCGGTGCTTAATATAACAGAGAACGAAAATGCGGAAAGAAAAATAATGAAGCATAAATAATATCCAGTACCCACACACCACAGTATCCACATCCCACACACCATAGAAAAATCGAAACAAAAATACTTTTCTACTCTTATTATGAAAAACATAATTATTTAAATTCTGCTACAAATGGTTTATTATGTTGGCTACCTAAAATAAGTGCATCAGATAGTCATATTCAGTGTCACTCTCATATTCGTTGAATAGAACTCCCCCTCATTACGACGGGCTTTGATTTACGTCTAGCGCCACGGCCGTCCACGTATGGCTAGTACTACTATTTATTCTGTGGTATTGCTCGCTTTTGGTGAACACTGGCTCCAAATAACGGACATACTAAGGACGGATTTGGTAACTACCAAAATATCTAACTTTAATTCAAAATTAGAACTGGTCCTGCAATGGTGAAAGCGGAAGTGATATGATGTTGCGTACTTATTTCCAATTCAGATCTAATAATCTGCACCGTGCTATTTAGGGAGCTATAGAGGGAAGACCGAAGAAAACTAGAAGAACCCAGTAGCGCTGTACTACCCTCAAGTTGGAAAATCTGTCGCCAAACATCTAATGTGTTCCGGTAGCTATCTTTGACAACCAGTTCCCTTTCTAGGCCTAGCGTTTACCATCCTCGGCCGCATCACCACTTACCAGAAGATGAGATAGTAGTCAAACGATAGCCAATATGATATAAAAAAGTGTGGTTAAGCTGTGTTGTGACAGTATCTGTAAGTCGTAACGTGTAACTTAACTTAGAAGAAAAATTAATACAAAAATAAAACCGGCTAAGTCGATTTGGACTCGCCCACCGAAGCTTCCGTACCAACTTCTCAGACTAGGTTAAAGGACAAACTTAACTTTGTAGTTCGATCCATAGAAAATGTATTGCACCAACTACAAACAATAAGTTTGTAACAGTAAATTTACCTTTTTTTATTATTTAACTGCATATTTACGGTGTTCAGATTTATGCCTTTATAAGTGCTGCAAGACGCACACACCTTGCGTTTTGCCAAATTTAATGATTCTAGGTCAACGGGAAGTATCCTATAGGTTTTCGACCCAAAACGTGCATGTATAAAAATTACAAACTATTACAACAAATTATAATTCGTAGAAGAAATGAAAAATAATATTATAATATAAAATAATACGTAATGAAACAAGTCACGTGCTTCCAAACTAATGCATTACACTCATAATATGGTAGCATTCATTCTATTCGGCCGTATTAAAAAGCTGTGGCCAGACGGCTTCGTTGAATTTGAAAATTTGTTTGAGCCAACGCGCAAATGTTTCAATGCACTGATTACGGCATCCGTAAAAGCCTAAAACAGTATGTAGAAACATACGCTGATTGGCACTTTTTTATATATTGCGAATAACTTTTACAACTAATTTACCTTATGTCACACCCCGGACACTTGGCAAAATCTCCATACAAACTCGCGTTTTAACGACCAATACACAGACACTACACACATGTCGTTTTTCTACAGGCGCAGTTGTGTGCGTGAAGTCTAAGGATGTCACTGTAAGAACCTACTTCATTTTGAAATTGGTTTAGACTTGCTAGACAGTACTTCGCTATGGTTTCAAAAGTATATATAGATAATAAAATTATTCTCATTTACTTTACGCGATACGCCATAACTAAGACACTTGTCTCGCTGCGAACGAAGACCGATACGCGTGCGAGTGAAACAGTTGTAAAAGTTTTTGCAAACTAAAATCTTCTAAATATTTGATTACGTTATTTGAATAGAGTAGAGTTAGGTAGGGACATATACTTAAGTTACTTGATTTGAAAAAGTGACAAAGACAAATAAATTATTAAGAAAGTTTTTATTCAATATTTAAAAACTAAGGTTTATTTACACACAAGTATATCGTTGTTTCATTTTTGAAAATGAATTCTAAAATACGAATATATAGTTAGGTATACAAATATAAGTGTATTAGTGTATATATTATATAAAAACTACGTTAATTTGAACCTCCTGTGTCTACCTAGTCCCAAAGAAATATTCCATAATACCTATTATTAATATTTCTATGTTGTATATTCATACATGTATGAAGTTGATGTTCTTCTCCTTGTGAGGTAGTATTGTTCTGTAGTCGTGCGCGTATGGCGTCCTTGCTCACACTAGCTCCTCGACAGCTCCAGAATCGGTGGCGAGGTTAGGAAGCCCGGATTGGTGGGGGGAACAGTGTGTCCGTTCTATACGTAGTATTATTATCTTTTCTATGCTTATGTGATAGAATAATAAGGGTTAGGATGACAGGATAGGATAATAGGAATGGATAAATTATTATTATTAATGAAAATAATGTTTACATTTACCTAACTATAGACATATATCTGTTCACTTGAAATTTGAAGACCGAACTGGTTATTTCTAATCAGAAAACACACACAAATAAGCAGACAAATTGATAACCTCATACTTTTCCTTTTCGAATTCAGTTATAAATAAAGAGTCATCATGAGACTATGCTAGTTTTCTGCTGACCATAGACCAGCTCCTGCCAGCCACCTTGCGAAGATCATATCTCCGCCTAGTCTGAGGGTGTCCTTTGCTATGCTTGTCAATACGCAGTCTCCACTAAATTATTAATTTAATTCAACAAATAATGCATTAACTCATTCGTTAAATTCTTTGAGTCTGGCTGAATACTCAAAGTTTGAATTAAATAGGCATCCTGTAGAATATACAAATATGAATAACAGTTAAAATGCCTTACTGCATACACAGTATGGTGATGTGGTAAACACAGATGGTTATTATGCTAATTAAGCCTCAAAATAGCTTACGAAAGTTATTTAGTAAATCATGTTTTTAGAGTTAAAAAAAAATTTCGTGATGTGAAATTTGGTACATAATTTTAAATTGTGATTTAGGTTTTTTATTGTAGTAGCAGAGAGAAATGTTACAGATCTAGCTAGATACAATAAAGGCTACTTCTAGATTTGGAGCATCATCTTAGCGTTAGGTCACAATTTAAGTCTTTAGATGACGTATACGGTGTAGACAGAATATGACTTCACATACACTGATAAACTACTACTTAGTGTTCATCAGTTTCTTCTTTCTCTGGGTTCAGTGCAGGGAGTAATAGGCCTTTCTATGCCTAGCGTGCTTACCACCTTCGACCGCATTATCACTTACCAACAGGTAAGATAGTGGTGAAACGCTAGCCTATAAGATATAAAATAAAAAATAATAATACAACCCTTATTATCAAGAGAGGTCCTTGTGACATTACTAACAACACATTTTTAACATTACATCATTAATACACAAAATTAAGCTCAAACCTTCGTTCTACTTGCTTACCATAAGCTTTCATATAGATAAACACAGCATCAATATTTAAAATAGCATTTATTTTATGGGTTCTGCAGAAAAAATGGAACCCATTCTGACGCAATGCAGGAACCGCGGCTTAAAATCCGCCTCGCCGCGGGCCTCGCTCCAACATCACATATCGATAAGATCTCGATTCATTTACACTCAGTTTCAGTATCTAAGGTAGGTTACAATTTTAAGGTAAATAGTCATATTTTAGTGGTAAAAGAAGTCCTAGGAGCTAACAGAAGTGCTAGTCTAACTAGGATAAACCTATAAATTATATATTACAGTAACTATATATTCAGCTTGATTCTTTGAGCCAAAAAACATTTGTCTCGAGAAATTGCAGGGTAAGTGAGTGATAATAATATACTGAAAAAAATAATGCAAACATGTGTTAAACATTATATAACATAAGTAAACAAAGTAAGATATACGTAAAAGTTGACATCACTACACATTCTCCATGGTATTTAATGACATAAAAACTGATTCTCTTTTATTTTCGGTTGCTATGGTAGATTATATAGGACATTTAAGTAATTAAAAAATAAAGTTGTAATTTAAAGGTTTTTTTAAAAATTATTATCAGTAAAAGATCACGCATAAGTACTGTCATGTGGTCCACTGCCTCATATGCTTTCATTGTTCTGTCCGGAAGACCGTAGTGCCGTAGCACTTTGTAGTTGGTGCTACACCGTAGCAACGTAGGCCTGCCCGTAGGCGGGTCATTGATAAAAAATCTAAATCGAGACCACTCTAAATTGCGATTTTGTGTAGGGCTGGAAGATAGGGTTAAAAGGTACCATTCATAGACTCTTGATTTAATTAATACCATTTTAGAAATTCCATTAGGTTTAGTAATTTATAGAGAATACTCTTATAGTAGAATACTCTAAAGGTACGACCACACCGCTGCGTCCTGCGTGCACGATCTAGGTGGCGATTAGATAGTGCAGTAGTATTTGTACCGACCGGTTTACACCAAACGCGATCTACGGCGATCAGAATACGATAGAATTTAAAAAAAAAACAGCAATAGCCCAATGGACAAGGTGTCGGACTGGCGATCGAGAGGTCGTGAGTTCGAACCCCACCCAATGCACTATTGACTTGAACCAACTCCAGACACAAGTATATTTAGCTTAGTTGGAGGGGTTAATAAGAATACTAGTAATGTGCAACACACATTGCTAGTAAGTTTATATTAAAAAAAAGGTATTTAGATCGCGAACGCGCATGTGGACGCAGGACACTGCGATGTGGTCTTACCTTAATAGTGGATCCAACTGCAACAGATATCTGTGTATCCAGATACATCAGTTTCAAGTCAAAAGGAATATTACGTTACGTTAACAAGTGCCAATGAATCTTTTTTTTTATCTTATAGACTAGCGTTTGACCACTATCTCACCTATTGGTAAGTAAGTGATGATGCGGTCGAAGATGGTAAGCACGCTAGGCCTAGAATGGGAACTGGTTCACAAGGATAGCTGCCGGAACACATTAGATGTTTTGGCGAAAGATTTTTCTAACTTGAGGGTGGTAGCAGGCTAGGCGGACACTAGATAGTGTCCTACCACCATGCGGGGGTTGTTGGTTTCTTAACGATGTTTTTCCTAGAAAAATCTATTGGTGCACGGGGGGTTTGAATTCGGTACCTCTGGCATCAAAGCCGACCGACCGTTCTCCCGATTACGCCACCGGGCCTTCATTTCACTATATTTACAAATTGAAAACAAACGCCATTTATTATTTATGTATTTTATCTAGCATTATTTCTTTCAACTGACACATCCGATAACGTTTACGGAAAAACAATTTTCCCTTGTATTCAGAGATTTTAGCAAAAACACGTAAATCCTTGGGATCGCACTCGAAAGTCAAAAGGGGGTGACAGGACGCGACTGGACAATGGCGTAGAAAGAAATCTCTGATAAAATTTTAATGCCTGTATAAAAAGGCTATAAATTTGATTTACGTTCCCGATCCCCCGTAAAACGGGGTAATATCGAAAAATAACATGAGATAATGTTGGCTTACAAAGTGGGGTGGCCAGGGCAGGATTAGGCGATATTTACGTTGCGAATGTACGCCGATCGCCGAAACCTCTCGTTTTGCCACTTTTTACGATCGCATAAATTCGGATATTGATCTTTCCACCATTTTCAACAAGATTTGTTGCATATTCCTATATTTTATGTTAACCATCTGAAGAGCTTTTAATATCGTACAATAAAAGAATAACAAGTTACTTGAACTTCGAGCTGGTACTTATTAGACTAATTACGCACCCTCCACGTAAATTTCGAGGAGGAAAAATCCAAACAACCTGAAAATTCACCTCATAAAACACATAAAAAATTCGCAAAGAACGCTCTTCGAAATAATAAATTCCTTATTGGGCGGTAGGAACACAAAATGAGTAGAAGAAGCCACTTAAAAAGATTGGCACTCAGCGAACCGGCATAATCTATGTAAATTACGTCAAATTAGGAGTCGTCAACACGGTGCGCCTTCTCCGGGTAATTTGGTAGGCAAACCCTCTTTTATTATTAATATTTATTCCGCACCATATCCGCATGAATCGAGAAAAAAATTTAAAACCCAAACGAACCTCTCCAATCGGTCGATGAACCGAATAAATAAGAACTTCAGCTTCATTAGAATCCTTGCATATATATGAATCGTAAAGTTTTCATACACATTGCAGAATGTTTTACTTCCCTGCTAATAATTTAATCGATAAAATTTATTTATTGATTTAAATTTGCGTGCAATTAAGTAAGAATATAGATGTATTTATTACAAATCAGTTAGTTAACTTACGGTTTACTACGTGTCTATCAGTCGATACCGACTTCAATGAAACTTATATTTAAAATTTGAAAACTCCCGACCTAATAAACCCAAAAAAAAAATTATATGTATGTAAGCATAATATAAGAAGTGATATTTTTATATAAGCTTTGTCACGTCGCGTCGGGGACCGCTAAAGTTGACAGCAAGTTTGCTATAAGTTATTATATTATTAAATATCTGTCTTTCATAAGCCTACCATTCTACATATTATATCATACTTTTCTAACGTAGGCACAAATATAGCTTACATGCATTTATAAATCTTACGAGACTTTTTTTTATACCAGATAGGTAAGCGTTTGACCACTATCTCACCTGATATTAAGTGACGATGCGATCGACGATATAGCACTCTTAACGAGAATATACCTGTTCACTCGCGATTGGAAGACCCCCGGGTCGTAGTTATACTTATGTCTTGGAGTGGCTTAATGATAGCGTGTGCAAACTACAATGCGTGGTAAAAGCGGCGCGACGTGGCCATCTCACTAACCAATAGTCAACAATTTGATATCTATCTAACTAGGTAGCTTATTACTTATTAATTGAGTTCTGGTTTTATTGTATCTACTTAGCGGTCCCCCAACGCGACAAAGCTTGTATAAAATATCACTTCTCATATTACGCTTAAAGAGCCAATACCATATTCTTTTTTTACTTTTTAGAGGTTTATTTAGTCGAGGGGTTTTTAAATTTTAAATTTAAGTTTCATTTAATGCTTTTTATATTTTTATTAGTATTACTAATAGACACGTTATGACTGATAATGTGTTTGTGATTGTCTGGATCGAAAAACGAGATATTTAAACTTTGTTATGGCTAAATGGCTAGTCACCAATTAATTCATACAGTCTATCGCTTTATTTTGATCGTGATTAAAACCTCCTTGATTAGCAACTCTTTGTGCAGTATTTTACATAAACCATGGCTTTAACAACTTCAAATGTCAGCTATAAAGCGTAGCTGGTTTACATTAGTCAAGTAGCTCGGCCTAGCAACTGGGCCCAGTAACTCGAGTATTACTCGATTTGCCTTCCACCATTTACATTGGTAAGTAATTGGGCCCAGTAATATGTGTTAAAAGTTTCAGGCTCAGTTTATGAAATGTATAAAATAGGTGGCGGGGGAACGAGACCACTCGACTTGCTCAGTACTCGACCTAGTTTACTTGCCCTTTCGTTTACGGTGGTCGAGTTCGCCTACTTTTATCGCTCGCAACTCGACTCGGCCGCCTATTTGACTTTGTTTAATGTAAACTACGCTAAACACACGGCAGCAGAGTGACGGCTAAGTAGTGCACAAAAGCGCCACTTTGATTTTTTGACGTCCGCGGTCTAAGGGCTACGAAAGTTGCTATAGTAGTCTCATCAACCAAAAAAGAGCTAATAATATTTAAACGGCTGAACGGATTTTCATGAAAAAAAGCTAATAACACGCTCGATGAAATCACCTATCAAAAAAAAATCAAAATCAAAACTAGTTCATCCGTTTTGACGCTACGATGCCACAGACAGACACACACATACACAGATACACACGTCAAACTTATAACACCTCTTCTTTTTGCGTCGGGAGTTAAAAAGAATACCATCATACTGTAAAGCTCATAGCAACCCAATAATATATATTATAGCTAATTGTGAACGTGTTCATAGTAAATGTATGGTGAGCGATATTATTGCGCTATAAACTATATGCTATTAAGCTATATATTATAGCGTAGTCTGAAATGAGCTTTATCGTCAAATGTTTCGGTCTGATTTGTACTATTATTTATTCTGTGGTAAAGATAAATAAAATAACATCTAAAAGAATTCCCAATAAAACAAAAGACAATATAGGCAGATAAACAGAACCTATGGTTTTCATACAAACGTTCAAGAAAGTCGGTGCGCTTTTACAAGCGGCAAGATAAAAGTTTTGCAGTAATAAAAATCATAAAGTGACCCAAATCAGTTTTACAATTACCAGCTTTATCTTTATTACTTCATTTTTTTGGTGAAAGAAGCTACTGTGCGCTTCGTTAGAAACAATATTCCGACCTGCGGATGGTCAAATAGTATCAGCAATACAATAACTTTTATTAGAAGAGAAATGTTTGAATGAAGAAATGAGCCAGCTATATTGCTTGTGTTTCTTCTTACTGCAATTACTATTATTGAATATTTGTCCTATTTTCTATGACGTATACAGACCTCTGATTGTACTAGTTGTCACCCGGTGGTAGAAAACCAAACGTATATTTTTTCAAATACGTCTTGGAGTTTCGGCCATAACGTGAAAAGTGTATGTGCTCTATTTATGTAAGTTGGTTACAGCGCGTGGGCGTGTTACCAAAGAGGCGTGGGTTTGAGTCCTGCTGGGCGGGATTATATGTATATCATAATGTGTGGTGCTTTGTTTGTAACTTATCCAAAAAAAAGTGTTATCTGCGAGTTTAATATGTGATCAATTTGGATTAATAACCATTATAACTGTCAATGATAGTAGTGTCGGAATGTTGACGGATGTATGCATGTACGAGCCGTCTGTAAAAGTTTTCTTAACTTATTCATATAGAGAATTTATGTAAATATTATATTGAATAAACAATGAAAATTTCATTTACCAACACTTCGTCTGTAGAAGTCGGGAACAAAAAATCCCTAGTATCATTAGTTAACTTAACACAAGCTTAGTTTCGAGTTACTTCAGTGATATTTTACTGAGTGAGCATAAGTGTAGTGATAGTGTACGCTAATTAAAAGAGCACAATAACAAAGTGTCTTCCCCTTAATAGAGACATTAGGAAAAGTGTTAATGGACACATTATTAGTAATATTTTAATAGTAAATTAAGTTAAAATCGAATTACTTATTTACTTTGTTATAAAGCTAGATTGTAATAGCAGTGAGATAACTACTCTACGTAGATACATTTAAAAAAAATAGTTAACACGCCTAACACTGTTAGCCCCATATACATAGCTTATATATATCTTAGCAACACAGATGTAAGAGGTTTCTTTGCACACCACCAAATACCATTAATTTCCAGCAGTATTTATGTATTCGTACTTATACAGATAGACTGCACCATACAATGAGTATGAATCACAAAACTATATGTTGTACTTACCTACGTGTCTTCGTCTAAAACACATTGAAAGCTGCACAAAATATCAGATTTACTTCTCCAATCCACACCTTCATCAAACCGAATTCCATTAACTTTCAGACCATTAAGAACGTAGGTAGAGATATAGGTAGTTCCAAATCCAGTCGGCTAACCCTGCATACACAAATTGCACACGCCTAAATGGGTTTCGTCCATCATGGGCCGCTAGTCATTAAGTCACGGAAGTGAGTACAGCGACCAATTTCCACCCGGTCGGCAATTAACGCCACTTGGACGAGTGGCCGGCGAAGGGTTACGCAAGATGCTTGTTATGATTTACGATTGAAAGAGGGATAAAGTTTAGGGTTAGGACTTTGGTCGTTTTGATCGGAAATGACGGGCGGGCGTGTAAGAAAACTGTGGAGGCATTTATAAGTATACATACGGTACATGGGTCAGTGTAAGCTTATGAAAGTTCGAAAATTATGTAGCTAAGTAGTTTTGAATAATGTTCTATTGAGAGATATGATGGACTAACTGATTAATTGCTTATTATCATTATTTTGATATTCGGTGTTGTTAGTTATGTACAGCCTTTTTTTGAACGTATTCATTCAGTAAACCTCGCTGAAGGTCATGAACATCTAGAGACTTCTAGAGAGCTTAACAGAAGCATTATGTATATCGATCTATAGTCTATACTATACCAAAATGACTAGAATGAAACTCATAGTCAAATGCCAAGTTTTACTGCCAGCTGCAACTACGAAACTAGTTTTTAACTATTTACCTAATGTATTGTCACCATCTATATTCGTATAAAATACAAGTATCTATATTTTAAAACGCCGCTGCTCTCAACTGCCCTACAATAATAAGCAAATAAAACAATCAGACCAAACTACCAAGTATCGCTACTAAAGCTGCAATTTCTTTACCGCTAACAGCTTGTAAAGTCTTTTATACACATAAAGGTCTACATTTTTAATGCTTTTCCCCAAGCAATATAAAAATGTCTTTATTTGCTTAGGTAAAAGCCGGCCGACCCAAAATTATTGCTCTACTATCGTTAAAAAGTAGAACCCAAAACTGAGGCATTTTTTTCGCGGACCTTTCGCTTAAGGTTACTGTTATATGTAAATATTTGTGCAACTTAAATAGGGCAAGGAGAAAGAAATAATTGTAGTAAAAAATGTACGATACTTTACAATGGTTTCTCGGTAAAGAAATGCAGTTATAAATAATTATCTGTAACAACTTTGTTAATATACAAATAGTTATTTTAAAAAAAAGGCAATAACTTTTAATGGATTCGTTGGATTTTTAATGCTTGTTTGTGCTTGCGAGTACAGTGTCGGTTAATATAGGTATCAGTGTGCAAAATAAAATTTTGTTGTTACAGTAATTTAAATACGAAATAGACACAGCCCATAAGAGTCAGATCATTCTAAGGCATACACATACACAAGGTGTACACCATCTTCTACCACATTATCGCTTACCACCAGACGAGATAGTGGTTACGCTAGGCTGAATGAAATAGGCAGATATTTAAAAAAAGAAAAATAAATAATATTATAATCACGGAGAATAGACTTGTCTTTAGCCGTGATTATAATATTGAATGTCATATTGAATGAAAAAAAAACAAATATTGAATATCAAAACAAATTGAGTCTTCCTCAGAAACCCTGCATAGAGATATACAAAAGCTTTGCTTCATCCCTGAAACATAAGCTAAAACTGATCTTTGACTTAGTTGCCGACAATTTTCAATAGAGATTGTTAACATTACTAGGCTGTGTTTTTACAAGAACTTTGCAATTTCAGACAATTTGTGACATTTGTAAATAGTACTTTAAAATCGGCAATAAATAATACAATACTACAAGGTATAAAAAGTATAAGTGTAATGAATTTCAAAGCATACATAGATCCGGATTTTTTTGGTTCAAATGGTTAGTTTATATAATTATACTTAACTGTCCCTTATACATGTTATCAATATCTAGAGTTGTGGAAAACACAAGCAAAATAATTAATGAAACTAAAAAAAACGGCCAAGTGCTAGTTGAACTCGCCGCACCGAAGCTATCGTACAAATTTGTCAAACTAGATAATACAAGGACACATACCTAACTATGCAGCTCGATATACAGAAAATGTGTTGCATTAACCGCAAAAAATAAGTGGGTCTTTTTTGTGGGTCTAATCACTTTTTTTTTGTTATTAAACTACATGTTAAAAAAAACATACCGACGAATATAGAACCTCCTTTTTGGAAGTCGGTTAAAAAATATCTGCATTTGCATGAATTCTCGTTTAAAGTTTTTAATGGAACCTATTCTCCTTTGTAAAATTATTATACTGACAGATACCTATTATTATGAGCGCGAAAGTTAACTAGTATGCTGCAAATTTTAAACAAACTCTCTATTTCACTTAATCAAAACCAAATTCGTATGAATCTGCGAAATGTGTGTCCGCGTCCACGAAACTGTAAATTGGCGCCCTTACTTGTGCAGCTAGGTTAGAGTTGTCACTCGCCACATCTCCGCTCATGTGGGGACAAATAAGAACATCGCCGGACTTTGATCATTCCAGATCTATCGTAGAATTTTGGGATTACGAATAAGTACCTAGATGTATTCCCAAACTGCATGCTTCTTCTATCGTTCTAAGAAATTTGTGTCTGTGAATGGTTAAGGGCCTAGATAATATTTATATGGGTTAATTTGTACCTATGTATATGTCAATTATTTACATTTTTACTAACTTCACAAATAATAGATTTATGTGAATGTTGGTTTTAATGTTTTGAAGATAAATAAATATCTATTTAAAAAAAACTATAAAAATGAATCTTCTATAAAATAAAACATTTTTTTATAGAAGATATGCACACGTTTGACCTCTACCTTACCTCTCTCTCACCTGATGGTAAGTGAAGATGTGTTGACGATGTGATGACGATGTCGCACGCTTGTCTAGAAGATACCTATAAAATCAAACGTTATCTACTTTAAACTCTGAATATGTACGACGTACGCAGGGTATATAGTAGAGGCAATTTCCTATATTTTAATCGAAAAATTATAAATATATAGGTATATTAAAACTTGATGAAGTACTTAGTGAAAATTACTGTTGATTTGTCTGTCGCCGAATCGATAGCGAATTTTTGAGGTCAAACGCATAATAAAAGCTTCACGATGCATTATATCTTGTCTGACATCGATCGCCTTAAAATAACCTGATAGAGAAACAATATATACTTCATAATGCACAATATTAGTAAATTCGTTCCAAATGAGCCGTGTAAACCGAACACCCACTTTGGCACTCTCGTCTGAATTCATAACTTTCCTTTTGGGCCGCATTATTCAATTTGGTAACAGGTGAACACGCGAATATGAATGAAGCGGTCGCGACACCTCACTTCGAGTGACAACTTTTTGCTCAAAACATGTGGCAAACCTTTTGTGAACAGAAAAGTAGCTTTATTGGCACCATTGGCACTTGTTCAGTTGGTATACACTTCGTCGCTTTCTATCAAAAGTATTTTACACGATAATGCACTTGTTTGATTTTACTATTGCAGATCAGTTACAACGGCACAAAGTATATAATAGTATGACAACGGATGATTTTGTACTATCCCTTACGCCCATGGTAAACGAGCCTAGAGCAGATTATGTAGACGCTAACAACAGCAATTAAGATACTACATCCACCATCAACCCATATCGCTGTCAAAGTGACAGCACCACCGAAAAAAGCGCTCTTTAATACCTTTACCCTGAGTTTTTTCAGCGGCCGTCAACAAATTGAAATTCATTAGTCCGCCGCGAGTCCTATACCGTACGTCGGGCGTTAAGGAGAATTAACGAGGTACATATGAATTAACACCCACATACACAGTTGTCGGTGGACGGGTGTGGATCGATAGCGAGCAATCCGCGACAGTTTTTTGAAATGGCACGAGCTCTGAGCGGATCGAGTGTGCGTGCGTCCATGCCTTTTGGAATTGCGTTGATACTAACTGTTCATTAATCTGCGCCTACCGCGATATTTGACCGCCGGACTTCGCAACTGTCGGTTTTATAGGCTTCACCGGCCGCTTAGTTTATGTGATAGTTGGCTTTGGTTTTAGGGAAACCGATTAGTTTTCACTGCGCTCGTTACTGGTAAAAAATATTCGTATACATTTGAAAACATAAAGTATTTTATTTATACTGTATGGTGTACTTACTTAACATACTTATTATGTGCGTTTAACTGTTTAAGACTGTTCGAAAACTCTAAGTAATATAAAGTTATAAATATTGACTTAACACCACTGAATCTCTTCCACTCAATCTGACAAATCAAAATATCTCTTAAAGTGATGTGAACACGGTGAATCGAGAGCTCATAATCTATTCGAGAATCCGTCCCCAAATAGCTGGGATCCTACAAGCAGCCGAATAAAGGCGCATTGGATTAGAACGACTTGTCTTACTCAACGGATTACCCGTTTAGTGATGTAGGTACTATTAGCTAGAGATGCTATGCTATCGTTAAACTTTGCTTGGAATGTCTATTCAATTTTCCAGTGTTTCGAGTGTCGCTTAACTCTGAGGCAGGTATCCTTGTGTGTCTAGATTTAGTGTCTTATCTAGTATATAAAGTTCTGTATGACTGGGTTTTTGCTACCGATTGCTGAAGTTTAGCAACAGACAATTTCTATGGGTAACTATGAGTAGCATTAATACAAGTGAGCGCTATCATGGTTTAGATAACATTATAAATCACAGTCCCCGCTTGTTGGTTATACTCACAGATGTATATTTATGTGATTTTTCTAAATACAACATCGTAGTTGACAACATTCTAATATACCTAGTTATTAGAATGTTGTGAACTCACTTACCCTTTTTTTCACTAATTTAATTGGGTTCTTCTATGATTGGTTTGAAATGCAAGTAGACACAGAGATATTAAAAACCTAATTACGATTATTTGCAATCATGTATTATTAACTTGAGCTAAGGTATCGGTGCTATTCTTTACTAATTTTAAGTTCCTACATCAAATCCAGGCCGAGTGACATCTTAGCTATAATGACGTCAAGACTGAGCAAACGATGGCGCCAATCTAGGCTAATCTCTGCAAACTAACTGTCTATACGTAGAGTAAGGGCCAGATTCACCGGTTTCTGATAGCCCTAACAGGAACTAATCGGATACATATTTGACAGCTTTTATATGGCATCATCTGTCAGATAACCATCTGTCACTTTATTATGAACCGGTGTAACTGTCCCTTAGCCTATAAAGTATACCTATCGCATGATAAATTACACGCTTGATGACACTTGTTTGACAATAAAATTATGATTTCAGGTCTCGAGTGTTACTAAAAGGTGACCGTAGTGCGTGGCGTGTTGTGTTATAATTATTCAACACGCTGATTCTATATATGTGTATTTCATTCCTATATCTATATTGGAACTGAATTTTACCACTGGGCGACCACACCACCCTAGATATAAATGATAAAAGAGAAGAACCTGTTAAGTTAAAATGAAAGAGATCAAAGAAATAGTAAAAGAGAGAAGTGTATGATTGTTCACCACATACCTACCGATATGCAATATTATTGATATAATAATGAAATTAAGAAACTTTTACAGGTGCATTGGATTTGCACATTACGTGGTTGATACGAAAAAAAAAGTATCTTTACCATATCAAAAGATTTGCGGACGATCAGGCAAACAATAAGGATTAAGTATGATAAATTGGATCCAACTATCTTCGCAACAATCGCGACCACTGTGGGGGTCTCATATACCGCATTCTCCAACAATCTGTTACAATTTCAAGCAACGGTGCATCAAATTCGTCATAGAAATAGGAAGTATCCTTTCACGGAGAAAGTCTTTTGTACTTTCTATTCCAAGGACGAATAACGCTATCTTTTGTATAACTGTCTTTGTATAACCACCCGTTAATACCATTACGGTGCCTTGTGTAATTATTCATAACGTGAAAGGGTTGCTTGAAAATGGACCAGTTAACCCGTTATGTCGGTTTATGATGGTAACGGACCTCGATGACGTCTGATGACGTAGTCCCGTTGAACAGTTAAGTTGTAAAAGAAATATAAACAGTTTTGTGTTATGAAAGGCGCGGGTGTGCCGTTACGTTTCGGTGCATTTCCTTGTTAATTGTTTTTGTTCAATTGTTATTGATATCATCCAGTGTTGGTATAACAGTATAGCTGTCCAATTTCGGTGTTATCATCATTAAAATAAGAAGCATTTTAAAGATCAAATGACGTCCGCCTTAGTCATTTTCATTGATTTCCTATCATTGGATGATTGTGGTTTGATTGACTGTCTAATAAGATCGTTTAAAAAACTAAAATAACCGACTTCAAATGCCGCGCCATTAATTTTCAGTACCAAGTTTGAGGTGTTTATCACCATACCTCTGAAGATACCTATCTAAATTTAATGACATTACTATGGTACCATACTTAGGATATCTCCTTTCAAAAAAAAATATCAAAAGATCATCAAAATTGGTTCATAAATGACACAGTTATCCGCGGACAAACATAAAAATATATATTTATTTATATACGGTCGAATTGAGTAACATCCTTTTTTGGAAGACGGTTAAAAAAGAAGCTACAATAAATTTTCAATATTAGAGCAAAACAGAATAGATTTTCTGCAGTAAGATCGTATCTTTAGTATAGTTCCTATAATATATCGGTCTCTGTCTCTTATCTAAACGCACTAAAACGATTTTAAAATAAATATATAGGTACAGCCAATAAAATTATTAAAAACAATTTAGAAAGTTGGCACATTATTAAGTTTTTACACGCCGTCAATATTTTTTGCGCTCCTTATTTTATTGTTACAGCTTCTGTTGTCATAAATAATATTGTCTTTGGACGGCCACTGGTGTTACTTGATTGTTTATTTCTTTGTCGCGTTGGCAACGTTGCCTTGGGCTTACTGGGTAATAACTTGACCCATTTATGTCTATTGTTTTGACTTTAGAGATTAAGAGGAAGGCCAAAATATGTTTTATAGCCGTTACTCTTGGAAGATTTGTGTATATGTGACATTATCAAATATTTTGCTACAATAGAATAAGTAAAACAATTGAGGACAAATATCCATAATTAATCAATGGTGTAGGTACTCTAAATTCAATGCGTTCGTTAGAACAAGAAAGGTACTTCACGCGATCAAAGCAATTCTCTTGCAACCATTGCTATAGTTTTTAAAAATACGCAAATTGTAATTGACTGTACAGTTCAAATGACGGGTAAAGAATAGAACACACCGCAGGGCGCGATAAGCGTGATAACTAATGACAGTGAACACCTCAGCCGACAGGTCCCCGTCGACACTAATAAACGTCGCCTCTATGTCACTATAACACCTAAAGACCTCATGTAGCTGCGTGAAATCAACAACAAAGACCACAATAGATTTAACAACATTTAACTTCCTAACAATCACACAAAGACGACAAAACAGTAAAAACAATAACACAATACATGCATTGGAAACGACAATAGTCGATTTCTTTAACGTTCCCAGTATCGCTGCCTGAATAAGAGATTCCTTCGCTTAATGACTGATTTTGCTCTAGCCGCATTGTGGGCCGTTTATGGTACCCACGCGACAAAATAATGGAATTAGTTCCAGTATTTTGCCAACAGTTCTGCTTCTTCGAAGGGCCTAGAAATTGGGACAGATATGCTAGCTAAAAAACGCTGAGTACGCGTGCCTCGGGGTACTTCTTGCTACTAGTATGGTCAAAAAATACAAGAAAAAGTTAACAAAGCTCCTAAACTATATGTCACGTAGAGAATTTAACCGGATTCGTGTATTTGACATTATCAACTTCAATTTGTAGTATACAGTCATACATTTTTAAGCACTAATTGGTTTAAAAAGTATGTATATTACTAGTTATCTACTGTTCGGTACATATTTTCAAAGACAGTACTGAGAGTGGCTTTAGTACTATGATTTGAAAAACGATATGTTTTCATACAATTACGTGGCCGACTCTCGGACCTACCACTGCGTTGTGCATTTCGATCGAGACACTAAAGTTTAAAGAAGAGAAATCGAAGCCCGCAGGCCTACCTCTTAATTTATCTACTGTAGCCACAGCAAGAAACCTTTTCACGACAAAGCTAACGTACCCATACCATTCTAACTGTGACTTTAACCGAACCTTGATTCGTCGATAGACAATCAATATGCACATATACAACAAAATACAATTTCTGCTAGCCGGCCAGCGTTATCAACCGCAGCACTTCAAACGCACTTCTAAATTTATAGGCTTGTTTTTTCATTTCATTTTCAAAAATATACATTTTGAAGTTGCGTTTGTCGTGAACGATAATATACATTGTACTTTGTCTAGGGAGATTGACGACCTCAGCATGCTGCAACATCTCCATCTGCTAAATCTTCTATTAGTCACAAACTACTTCGATCTTACGTCGATCACTGAGTCAAGAACATCTTTTCAAAGTATTTAAAGTGATCATAGATTTGCAACAAAATTGTTGCAAGAATTCAAAATCCCCTAATAGTTCCACTACTAATATGACCCTGAGGCTCTTGCAAGTTCACCGACATCTACTTTTTACCCCCGGTGCTCGCAATTTGCTCGGCACTCGTTACCGAATGTTTGCCGGGCGCCGGCGACGCATGTCGAAAATACTTAGTGGGGCCGTGCCTCATTATAATCCCTGCATCGCCCGCGCCGCCCGCCCTCGGATTCGACCGATATATTAACACGTCCACGCACGATGTTCGACTTTGTGGATGCGCTATCGGTGTTCGTTCACATTTTTGCTTTTGTCAGTGTTTGTAAGTGTACGAAGTTGTATCTTTGTTTCGTCTTCTCCTTGACGCTAAAATAGCTATACGTTTTTAAATGAAATTCGGAATGTAGATCCTGAAAAAATACATAAAACCGCAGATACTGAGACAGTAATGCAGCTAGTTAATTACAATATTTGCTTTAAAATATAACGAGTTGTTTATATTGGTGCCTTTACGTTGTTTCATATTAAATAATAATTCATATTTATCGGAAACAATCCTATCAAATAAATTCGAAGAAATGAGAGTTCAAGACTGTCAAACGTCCACTACGTTTGACAGTCTCCAACTCTTATGGAACACTCTTATGGAACCATGGATGTACTAATATTGGTTGTTGTTGATAGAGATTTAATAGCATAGTGGCATAATGATCTCTATTTTCTAGTATCGTTTGTGAAACTGCAGTAAGTTGTCATTTAACTCACCGCTCCCATCTTCCACTTTAAGACAAGCATATTTTTATTTAAGACTATATCATAACTTAACATCAATCAAGATAGCAAAAAAGTGATCGTTCGTCTACAACAAAAAAACTATCAAGCACATCCACATATGATTACAGAAATCAGTGAGTGTTAAGAGGGCGGCGCGATGCGCGGTGTGCCATTGTTATAATTTTCAATAAGGGGCGCGATAGAGGGGCTCTATCGATCCGCCGAGGGCACATCCTAGGGCCTCGGTGCAGCATCCTCGAGCTGTGCATCCAACTATAAATAGCAAACTCACTGCCGACGTTTGATGATCGATCGATGATCGGCTATATTTACGTTGACTCATCTTTTTTAGTAAAATGACAATCTACCGTATTCACAGACGGTACTATGTGTTATCATAGTGTTTGCGAACGCATTAGGTCATTCAAAACAATACATGATTGACAATACTTGAATGAAGGACTATTATGCGTTTGTCAAAACTTCTATTTTTTTATTGTTCACTAACTTTTTCAAGGTATAATATGGTATACTAATTGAATCGTCAACAACTTTGTAGACCTCTAAACCTCCTCATACCTTATGGATAGGTAGGTACTCAAAAAATGTGTTCCTCTTACTCTTGAGGTACAAATATCTTGAGTAATCATGTTGAGAATAATCTGTTTGAAGATTATGTTACCTGTATTAAAATTTATTTTTCAACCTTGCACTCAACATAAACTCCATAATACCTCATAATCAAACATACATTTAAGTTTTAAACAAACTAGAAAACCTGTCACGTAGTCTACTCATTTTATTTTTCTTTATTCTCCTAAATAAACCAGAATTCTATGCGATTTTATGATTTACGTCCTATTTCTAGTTGTTAAACTAATGTAGTGGATGCATTCTGCTTCAATATGCTCAAATATATAACCATATCTTTCTAAAGCCTGAGTCATAAACATAACTAGGTAACTAGGCCTAAGACATTGAGTTATTAGTTTCACAACTCTTCAGCAAAGTATGATAGTTAAAGTTGTAGAGAAATCAAACGTTGCGTTCACTAATCCCGGCAACAATTCTCAACAGAAGCCCCACGTGCAGCTCACCCCATGTCCGTGTACGCAACCGCCCGGGGCGCACCAGAATTCTATTAAAATCCAAACAATGCTCACATCCCCAACTAATATCTGGACTAAATCCCTAATAAGTATGCCATTGTGTGAGAGGGACGCGGCTAAAGCGACAAAGAACACGTTATAGCGATCGGCCGCGAAGCTCAACCACGGAACACTGCTACCACTGAACAAATGCTTTTGGAACTTCGACCCTATAACTACATGTTATTAAAGTTGGAGATTTATGACGGGTGGAGTGGTTGATTGGTCATCTTGTAGTTGAACACTGTCGCAACAGTACACGCCGGAGTGTGGTGAGCGTCTGGCCATGGAGGCTCACCGAAGCAGCCGCACTCCCCTACAAACTAGATTTGCAGTCCGGTTATAATGCCGGGCCCATTCATTACATTCGCACTACTGTTTGACGTGAACTTTACAGTTTTATTGTTATACTTATATGTAGTTGTAATTTGTTACTGGATTAGTGATGGCAGATGTTGTTTGGCTTTGGATTGTTAGGTTTAAGGTGAAAGGTTATGCGTTGAAAGCTGCACGTTTGTCATCAATAGTTCTGTGATTGTTATATGAAATTGACTTTCACTTTATGTGGGATGCTTTATCACAATAGTTCTATTAATATCATTTTGCGCATTTACAGAGCCTGGGTACAAATTAGGATCGAAGCGGTTAACAAAAGAAATAGAGATAGACCTTTGGTTAAAAATAATATCATTGAAGTAGACAGTCTGTTATCTACATCCCCTTGCACTACAAAATACGCTGAACTTAAATTGACTTCACAGAAGAGACAAAGACCAAAGTTTAGGTTTTATACATATTGTAATTTAATTTTCTCAGCATTCGTTAAAGCCATGATTGCAATGTGAACAGTGAGCCGAATAGGCTGTAAAGTGTAGTGTCAACATTGCTTAGTGTATCCCGCGTCTTTGTGGGGATTCGTCCCTGTCGTCTGTAGGGAAGGAGTATCTGCTATTTACTTGACTATCTTAGAGAAGGTAGACTAGACTTACTTAAAATTAAACGTGAAGTTTTTTTTAGTTACGCAGCTGCAATAACTTTTAACTTTATGTGTGTTTATTATATAGCATCAACATTAGTGTTTTTAAATATTGTTTGGTAATACAAGCACTTGACCACTTCTTATTAGTGACGATTTGATCTACAATGGAATCGTGTTTATCTGAAAGTGGAAGACACTGATTGTAAACATTTGTTCAATCCACATTGTTTAACTGCCCCATCGATCCGGTCTTGCGAAGAAAATATAGTAGCATTCATGTTTCTAAAGTGCAAAAACAAGAAACCACTTTTACGGTCATTTAAGGGCTTTCTACCAAAAGTGCAGTACTGGCTGGCAATATAATAAAAATGAATGAAAGAAAGAAACCGCTGCATCCGTAAAAGTGTTGAATCATATCAGATTTTATTCCGTTTTGTCACGCTAAAAGTATCATTTACTGTGTTCCACAGTTGGAGCCGTGCATGCAGCAGGGGTGTGAGACAATGGCGGCTAACTACCCCTTTCTTGTACCCAGCGGAGGCGCGGGCCTAACCAAGCATACATTGCTTTTTGGGGACTCCGATGCGGGGACTGTTGGGTGCAACAGTGGTTTTAACTGTGCGATTTTTTTATCATGACACGTCTTCTTTTTTCTTTTACCTACATATTCTTCATTTTAACAATTGGTTTGTCTGTTTTAGAAGTTTGCGTGTGTTAGAACGTGGTAGTTAGTTTAAAACTTCTTGTAGAGCTATGACATTTTAGCCGACCGATTACGGCAAAGGAGGGTTATAATTTGACCGGTATGTATGAGTATCGTATGTTTGGTCTAATTAGTATCTCCAGAGTAAATGCAATAAACATCTCAAACTTGCTACTGAAACTGACTCGCGCGGCATGTGAAGTCGGTTTTTTTGCTTTGTAAAGCTAGTCAATAACTTTCCACATTTGTAAGTATCTCAGAAGTTTTTAAAAAAGACGTTGCTGTGCGTAGAGGGAATATTGCAAGAGGGTAGATCTACATTTTCCAAATCCTTCCATGATATAATACGACTAACCTAACAATTAGCAGATATCAATAACATAAGCGATGAGTACCACGCCAAACTTCTCAATTCAGATAACAATAATAATGTGTACACGACTGTCCCCAAAACTACTACTTTTGGGGTCCCGCAGACCCACAATGTAGATTTGAAACGGGGGTCGTAACCGGATCTCTAAATTGAAATGTTTTATTTCATGCCCCTTTATAATGCCGACTTTTAAATTGATAACCGAGTTGCCTCACATGACATATACTCGACTTTTTGTACTAAACTAAATGCTTTGATAAATGTTTGGTTAAGCTTAACCGTATCGCCGCTTAAAGACGACATTTCAAACCTAATTTGCATACGTCTCGGACGAGTTTGGTTCTCTATTGTAAGGCAAATGATTTGCATGTTTTGTGAACTTAATGTTTGTTTGCCACTGCCTTACCCAGAAGTTGTTTTACTATGATTGATAGGCAGTAAAGCGTAACATTTCGCACTTCATAAAAATGAGATTTCTCTTTTAGCGTATGGGTGGTAAGATGTTGCCGCAGTGTAAGAAACAACCCTTAAAAGACGTAAACTGTTTTATTCTATTAACAATATTGTTTGTTACATGTATTGTCTCAGTCATTGTAGACTGGTGTGATTTTCTTTTAGAACATATTTTGTGTATCGGCGTGTTAGCAATGCAGAGAGAAGACTAACTCTTTCGATAACCCAAAACCAAATGCTTAAGTCACTTTTCCTGACCTGTTATTTATAAATACATCCATCCATACATAGTCGTCACTATTCCAAACTGTGATCTCATGAGATGTATTGAGTAAAGTGATAATAATATCTAATCGAAGTTCGCTACGCGCTAGTCGTGCATCAAGAGTCGCGCTTCATATAACATATATATTTTTGTACTGAGCTGTAGTTAGACCCTTTCTAGCACTTTACATGCACACTTATTGGGTGAGCAAGCACCTAGAAAATAGTCTGCAAGTCTTATCAGTGCCATTATTTAGTGACTCTAAGCGTTATCACGAAATTTTATAGGGATTGAAATCAACGAAATGAGAGAGAAATAGCTATACATACTGGATACATTATTTAGTTCATTTTGTTTATTGATCAACTGTCAAATTTCATAATTAGGAGGCCTCTCTTACTACTACTTACTTAGTCTAGTTTTATAAAACTAGGAGACCAGTAATAACGACCGTAGGATAAGAAAGACCGTCACTATAGTACGGATCTTTCTTAAACTTTAATTGTAAACATTTAAATTAAGCAGCAATTAATTACGAACACTTAAACAAACCATTGGAAAACAAAATAAGCGTGGGATACGATGATTAAAAACTACCGACAACTGGCGAGCGCGAAATCCCCATTTCAGTTCAATGCCCCATCATGCGATGTAAAGCATTTCTTTTGTAATTGTATGCATGCACTGTGTGTGCTTGCATATGCATATGCATATCCATGGTATTGCACTGGCTGGCTATTTATATTGATGGTTTCCAATATATAAGTAGCGCTCGCAACAGTATACTAGATTTTAAGTATTGTCAAGTCAAAATACAAACACTTTTTAACCCTCGACGCAAAAAGAGGGGTGTTATAAGCTTGACGTATATATTTGTGTATAAGTTTATTATATAAACCGATTTTGTTTTTTGTTTGTTTGATAAGAGTGTTCTAAGCTTTCATTCATTATGTGTGTGACTGTCTGTCTGTCCAGGACAAGTCTACCCCTACGATTATCAGTCCTGCGGCAGATATGACCAGCTCACTGACACTTCAGTTTACTAATCCGTTGAGCTATGTCGATAACTTTTTAGTTCTCTGGCGAATTACTTCGTTCCGGATTCGATCCCGCAGAGAAATACCGAGAATAGCTCTCTCCATAGCTCGCTGAGCGAGCAACTATTATATGTCTGATCAATTCGAAATTCAGTATCATCTCAATGCTATTGTAAGAACATAGTAGCATTGACCTGATGCTGGGGCATCTTCTGGAATCTGGAGAATAAGCAACTCCCCACCAATTTACAGCAGATATATTGTGTTTGGTCTCTTTGGAATGGTCTCAATGAACAGATTATAAATAAATCAGTCGGGGGTGGTTTTAAATTTAAATATTATTGCAATAAGTTGCTTGTACCCTGATTCTATTTTGTTCAGGGTAGGTAATCGTTTGATCACTATCTCAGGCTGATGAAATGTCGACGTGGTCTACGATAAAGCACGCTTGCCTCGAACATAACTATTCATTCGGGATCTGAACTCTTCTTCTGTTAGGTACTCTCTTCAAAATGTGGTGGCCCATAGCTGGTGTCTGAAAAACTGGATCAAAACATCAGTAAAGTAGCGTTCTATAAGTTTTTAATCATCAATAACATTTGATCTATTAATAATTTATCTTATCCAGTAAGATCTTTCTTCCTTCCTGTCCAAGGAAAATTCTGAATAGATTGTATTTTAAAAAAGCTACTCTTTATTTTGCCATATGAACCAATGCAAACGGGTAATTCCTATAACCCCTTATCAAGTTATAATGGTGACAGAGACGTCACTAGTCTAAACAAACAAACAAACGAGCACAAAACAAAACATCCTAGTGAATCCATCGTGCCCCGCTGACCAGCTCTGCACCATATTTCTGCGTGACGAAGCCGCGTCCATCGGCCTGCTCCTATTATCGCAATGATATCACGATCAATCGAAATAGGGGGACGAGGGGGGCAGAATGGCGCAAATAAATGTATCTGCCGGCCGGCGGGCGGATAAATACGCAAATAATACGAAACTACAAAAATCAAAACCCATCCGCCACTCCGATACAGTGGTAACGGATGGTAGTATGCTCTACTTCAATCATCGTGTTTGTAAATCTTAGTCAGGTTTCTTGTACTATTCATTATTTTGTGGTCAGGTGAACATCAGGAATGTAAGTAAACGTAATAGGATTATTGAGTTAATTCATATGAACTCAAGAAATAGCTGCTTAGCTATTTCTATTTATGGATTTTTAGATATTTATTTAAATAAACAATACTTCGTGTAAACGAGAAAACGATCCGATCCGCAAACACTTATTACTGGAGACACATGACAAGTGCATTATAGTCTACCCTTGATACAGAGACCTTGTTGGAAAGTCAACAAGTCGAACCAGTTGGAAAATCTGTCGACAAACATCTACTGTGTTCCGGCAGCAGTCCTTGAGAGCCAGTCCCAATTTTAAGCTTAGCGTGCTACCATCCTCGACCGCGTCATCACTTACCAACAGATGAGATAGTGGTTAAACGCTAGCCTATACGGTATAATACAACAGAATACATAGTACTTATCAACTTCTTGGTATTAACATTGTAACTTGATACTTCGTTAAACTGTTATTAATATGACTTTTTGCACTGCTGAATGTTAGATATTTCCCACCAGTAATAGTACTAGATTTCGATGGTAATAAAATGTACCTAGTATGACATGCAGAACACGTCTACCTCAACGCTTATCGGTTCTACGACAGACGTGACCAGCCCACTGCCACTTCAGCTTGCTAATCCTTTAAGCTATGTCGATACCGTTGGTTCTCTGACGGATGACTTCATTTCGAATTCGATCCTTCAGGCGAATCCAAGCATAGCCCTCTCCATAGGACGTGTTCTAGACTGGAGTCAACGGCTTGGTAAACGTAGTGCAGGGCGCTCTCTAGTTAGGTGTAGCGATGATATACGCAAGTTGGCTGGCAGTGGTTGGAAACAGAGAGCTGAAGTTCGAGCTCAGAGGCGTACCATATGTGAGGCCTTTGTCCAGCTGTGGACAGAGATAGGCTGATGATGATAATGGTGACTTGCAGTGGGACAGGGCAGCAGGAGAGAAGCTGTGAGATCCTCAGTTTTTGCTCAGGTTCGGCAAAATAGAAATTTACAATGTTCGTGAAGTAGAGCTGCATTCCTGTCGTATCACCGACCCGCGAGGCCATTATCAAGCCTATAGCTATTTGCCCCGAAAAACAAACTCTCGCGGGATGTGCCAGTGCAACGAGGGGGGAGTGGGGAGGGGGCCACAATGCAGCCAACTGCGCGTTCACACACACCCCACCCGGCATTTGCATTCGAGCCTCAGTGAGATGCAGATATCAGATGATTAAAAAGCTTTATATTTTTCATTTATTAATTAGGACTGGAATCAGAGAGTCAGAGCCGCGAGGGAAACCTCTGTCTTGCATGCTAGAATAAGCTGTCTGAAATATTTGCTTACTGAGGACGTAGTCAAGGAAAAATCATAGACTTACAACAAAACAGACTGTTATGGGACTTATACGGAAGTAAATTGGTTTAAAGTCAATTTGTGCTCATTGGAAAGATAGAAAGAAGTATGTGGCAGACGATCTTGAATTAGTTGTTGTAAATTAGCTAAAAATGTCAATAAATGTTTACATTTTGGCTACCTAACTAAGTAAGACTAGACCAGCCTCCAGATCAATAGGTAGACGGCACAACAATGAGTGAAAAGTTTTCTTTTAGTGTGTTTAATCAGTTGAGACCCCAAATATTCGATTCTTGTCAATCATTCGACATAGAGTAACTTTAGTGTAGTGGCACTTGTACTGTTCATTATTCTATGGCAGTGGTGGGTTCCTCATCTATTTGAAACTAGAAGTGCCCCGCGGCTTCGCCCGCGTTAAAAACTTCTTTTATTTATTTCAAACTTTTCTTTCGTAAAAACCTTCCATTCATAAAAACATCAAAAAAAAGAATAAGCCAAATCGGCCCATCCGTTTTCAAGTAATGGCTTGATCTAGGGAAATAGGGATTCAATTTTATAAAACACAAAATACTTTATTTTAATCTTTCAGACTTTGTTGTCCCATTTCAGCCGATTAGGGTGGAATTACGAAAAAGTCTGAAACACGTATTTACTTATTTATTTACAGAAGTCCTTGTGTGAATTCTCGAATAATAAACTGGCCAAGTGCAAGTCGGACTCGCACTCGTAGGGTTCCGTAACACAGTAGAGTATTCTATAACTTTGATTTTTCGTAACTACAAAATTAACTTTGTTTTTCATAGTGTTTGTATGAAAAACAAAGTTATCTTTGCGGTCGCCATATCTCTAAAAACTGCGGACTGTATCTCGTTCAAACCAATTTTCGTTGATAGTTTTTATAGAGATCTACAGCATATATTTTTTTTAGATTTTTCACTCCCATACTTTAAAAGTTACAGGGGGGGGGACACACATTTTACCACTTTAGGCGCGCCTATCTTTCAAATGATTGACTTTGAGAAAAAATGATTTTAGGAACCTCAATATCATTTTTAAAGACCTATCCATAGACACCTCACACGTATAGGTTTGAAGAAAAAAATTTTTTTTTGTTTCAGTGCTATGTATGGGATGCTCCCCCTTAAACTTTTATATTTTTTATTTTTGTATAAAAATCGGAAAGCGGTTCACAGAATCTACCTACCAAGTTTCAATTCTGTAGTCCTAACAGTTTCGGAATAAAAGGGCTGTGACATACGGACGGACAGACAGACAGACAGAAAGACAGACAGACAGACAGACAGACAGACAGACAGACAGAGAGACAGACAGACAGACATGACGAATCTATAAGGGTTCCGTTTTTTGCCATTCGGCTACGGAACCCTAAAAAGGACTATCTAATCTTGTTTCTCCATACTACCTTTGAAACCCCGTTTCATCCTTTTAAAGGTACGGACGCACCGCAGCGCCCTGCGTGCGCGATATAGGCGGCGATCAGAGAGCACAGTAATATTTGTACCGACTGGTTCACACCAAACGCGATCAGAAAACAATTGAAAAGTACTGAGATCGCGCCCGCAGATCGCAGGACGCGCGCCGCGGTGTGGCCGTGAGTACCTTTAGGGGTGAATTTTGGACAATCCTTTCCTAGCGGAAACCTACTATCTATCTATATCAACATCAACTATCATAATAACTATATGCATACCAAATTTTAATCCGTTAAGTGGTTTGAGCTGTGTGTTGATAAATCAGTAAGTCAGTCATTCAGTAACGTATGTTTTTTTATATATACACACAAAGAAGACGAGGGAAGCTGCCTCTTCCTCGAACGAAGTCCTCATTCTCTCACTTCATTGAGGAGAGGCGAAGTGCAAAGTAAGTAGGAGTGAGCGCGACTTTCTGCCACCTGACGACACGCGTTACGCGTGTCCCTGTCAAGAGTGAAGTGAAGAGTAAGTGAGTGAATGATGTGGTTCATTGCTATAATATAATACTTAAATTAAAAATGTAAAACCACCCCCGACTGATTTGTATATATATAATTTTGTTGATTGAGACCATTCCAATGAGCCTAAACACGACATCTCAGACGAGGAGTTGAGAGTATTCTGCAGATTCAAGGAGACGTATCAGCATTAGGTCAAGTTGACAACATTTTAGCAATATCATTAAAGTAACAAGATACTGAATTTCAAATTAATATATTAAATTGGGCTAATTTAAACAACGCTGAACAGACGGCAGCAGAATGACGGGTAAGTAGTGCGAGGAAGCGCCACCAAAAAAAAGAGCTGATAATATTTAAGCGACTGAACAGATTTTCATGAAACAAAGCTAAGAACACTGAAGAAACCTATCAAAAAAAAAAACTAAATCAAAATCGGTTCATCCGTTTGGGCGCTACGATGCTACAGACAGACACACAGATATACAGATACACAGACACACAGATACACACGTCAAACGTATAACAACCCTTATATTTGCGTCCGGGGTTAAAAATGAGGTGAATCCCTTATTTCGGTGTTTGAAGCCATCGAACGAAGTAACTCATGAGTGAATTACTCATCATTACTTTGGTAACATTTAAAACCGCGTGCATTAGAATAATCGAGAATTGAGCAAACTTGGTCAAAGTAACGCATTGCAAGTTTCAGATTATCATGAGACGATTTTTAAAAACTTGTGGGTATAATTTCAGTAGTAGAATAGAATAGAAAAATTCTTTATTGCACACCATTTTAAAAAACAACAGATAGAAATTAACTCACCTATTATTTTAAAACTTGTCTCCCTCTTATCTGTCATTGGTAATTGGTTTACCCAATTATCACTGGTAGTGATAATTGGGTAAACACTTTGCGTTGCTTTACAAAGGTTTAATGGAAGTCATTGTGGAGCAACACAAAGTGTAACTCCACAATGACATTCATACCCTTTTTATGTTTATTGTAGAAACAAAGAACGTACCTAATGGTATCAGACAGTTCATGTGAATAAATAAAATATACAGTAGTCGCGGGTTTAATTGACATTCGACGAGTCGGAGCGACTGCACGACATGTCACCGTCACTCTTTATAGTTTTATAAAATAAAAATAAAACAAAGATTATGGGGGATTCCCATACATGAACTGAACCTAAAAAAAATTATCAAACTTATACCGTGCGGGGTGTTGATTGAGAGGGGGGGGCATTGAGGTTCCAAAAACCATTTTTTCTCAAAGTCAATAATTTGAAAGATAGCCACTTCTAAAGTGGCAAAATGTGTGTGCCCCACCCCCTTCCCCCTCCACCCTCTCCCTCTAAGTTCTAAGTTTTAAGTTTTAAAGTAAGATAGTGAAAAATCTAAAAAAAATAAATGCTGTAGATCTCATTAAAAACTTTTACAAAAAGTAGCTTACCACCATCAATGATAAAATCATCCACCATAACCTTACGATGTTACAGCAGTAAAAAGAGCAGCAGACAAACCCTTAAGATTTCAGAGTATTCTCAGGACCTAGCGTGTTCACCATCTTCGGCCATATTATCGCTTACTACTATGCGAGATACTGGTCAAACGCTAGCCTATCTTTACATAGTATAAAACAAAGTTGCTCCCGCTGTCTGTACGCTTAGATCTTTTAAACTACGCAACGGAATATTAAGCCGTTTTCATCAACACATAGAGATATTCAAGAAGAAAGTTATATCCAGGATAAAACGCGGGCAAAGCTGCGAGGCGCAGCTAGTAAGGTATGGAAAAAAACTGAATCCACTTATTGGGTTTCTTAAAACTCTGAACGAATCCATCTTCATTCCAAACCGATTATGATAGTAATTGCTGCGAAATATGTGTGTATTAATTCGAAATTTAACAAGTAGGTAAATAGTCTGCTCCATTTTTGCCTGCTCTTGCTTGCTAAACAACTAAAATTATCAAGTATTTCACACGAATTTATGCGAAATAAAGATTTATTTACTTCATAGCTGGCTATGTTTTCGTCAAAAATAAACCGGCCAAGTCGAGTTGGACTCGCCCAGCGAGGCTTCCGTACCAAGTTCTCAGCCTAGCTTATAGGTACAAACCTATAGGTTACTTCCGGTTGACCTAGAATTGGCAATTTTGGTTACAAGCAAGTTCTTACAGCACAAGTAAAGGAAAAAATCCGAAAAATAATAAGTTGAATGTTAAGGTACATTTTAAAATTTTGGTAATTGATAATTACAAGTTTTCGCAAAAATCTAAAAATTGCGCATTTCTTTTAATTGTGTTGACGCAGGACTTTGATTTTTATATACCTAATAGGAACTATAGACCTCAGTATTTGGTATAAATTTCAACTTGCTAGGTCCACCCGTTCCTGAGAAAATCGGTGGTGACAGACGGACAAGATAGTGATCTTGTAAGGGTTCCTTTTTTACCTTTTGAGGTATGGAACCCTAAAAACTTTCCCAAAACTAAATTACAACACTCTCTAGTTCAAGTTGTCAACAACTCCACTATCGCTATGTAGCATATCAAAGACACGGACATTTTGCGGGTACACAAACTTTGTGCAAAAAATATCGCGCGGCAATTTGTCTATCGTTGCTTCGCGCTGGCCATAGGCGGTTCAGTTATGGACGCGTAAAAACCTGGCTCATGCGATCCTGTTGCAACCAGCCGGACCGATATGACGGCTCAGCGGCTTTCCACTGACACAGTGGAATTACAGGAGGTGTCGTTTATACAAAACAAAAATAGATGAGAAAATAGATTGCATAAAAGATGATTCTGAAAAACACATAGTTGTAAACTTCACTCAAGTATTCTTGTCAACAATGTATTGGTTTGAATGATCTTGAGCATTTGCGAGCATTGTGAGACATCTTTTGTTTGACATCTATTGTTTGTAAATACGGGTGAGACACGCTCGCCTGAAGCAAACTTTGATGTCTAACTATAATCTATGGCGCAAGCAACATAAAGAATTGTACAATTTTGCGCGTTACCACACTGCAACCCGTTACCCTTAGACTTCTATGGCGCAGTTGAATATGCATACCCTGGAATGTCACTCGACAATTTCGAGTTAAAAATAAATACATTCGTTTAGGTCGAGGGATTAGCCCTGTTTTTAAAATATATGCCTGAAGAGCAACCGGGGTCTACAAATTGTTTCAGTTGGCAAAATATTATTAATGATTTGTTTTTATTAGAGGCTTGGTGGCAAATTTATCTACCACGAATCTACCTGATAAAATAAATTGATGATGTAATTGTATCGAACGTATTAGTTTTGTTTCAAGTCAATATTAGTAAAACGAGGTTCTGGTTAACTGAATTTAAGTCCATTTTGGCCATATCCATCTTTACAGAGTTTTATTGAAATACCCTTTACTTCTCGATGATCAATTTTCAGGCTAGAAAAATATTTGCCCTTTAATAATCATCCATTCCTGTAATAACAAAATGTAATATAATTTCCTAATAGAAGTCAAGTCAAGTATCTTCTTCTCCAACGGAGCTTGCTACGCCAAGTCGCTTATTTAATATGCAATTTTAACATATTGGTGTAACGCTAGCCTATAAAAATATACAATTTTTTTTTTAATTTTAGACATTTTTAATGTAAATACCTGATAAAACATTTAAAAAAGATTTTTTTATACTTTAGTTCAACAGTAGACGTGAAATGTAACTATAGATTGCATACTTACATATTTACATATTAGTAGGTCGTATCACATGTTATTTTACGTGTGAGTCATTTAGCGTATTGGTCATTTCACGTGTTGGTCAGTAAGCGATTGTTAATTTCGCTTATTTATGATTGTAACCATCAATTGTCATCGTGCGTATTAGTCAATATACGTATTAGTCAATATACGTCTAAGCCGCTTAAATCTCATTAATGTCAGATTCATTTTTAGAAAGGAATTTAAAACTACACAGCGACCTACGTTTGACTAACTTTTCCTAGCCACACTGTGACATTTTTGTATAAAAAATAACTTTTGACTCGCCGAACAGAATGGAAATACATGGCCTCCACTCAGTGGATCCGCAAAAAATCTGTGAAAGTTAACCAGACTAAAAACTACAAATAAAATAATATATTTACTTAACTAACGTGTTTGTAATGCATTCAACGATATTTTACCATGGTTATATTCGATATAATATTTTTTATATATCTTACAGGCTAGCGTTTAACCACTATCTCGCCTGGTAGTAAGCGATGATGTGGTTATAAGATGGTGAACTCGGTAGGCCTTTTGAGGGCCCGGTGGCGTAATCGGGAGAACGGTTGGCTATGATGCCAGAGGTTCAAACCGCCGTGCACCCAGGCCTCCCTCACTCGCCCATAGCTACTGCGATTTATACCTAAACTTTCGTCACCTGCGCCGGTACTATCTGCCAGTCGGTTGTCACTGCTCACGCGCGCGCAACGTATATTATTATTCTAATGACGGGATAACTGCGCATTCGTATTCTATCTTAGAAATGATTTAAGTTTTTCATAGTCATTTTGCGGGTTTGACAAAAAACAAGCACAATATGTTTCGTTTTTTTATGCTACCGATACTAAAATGACAAGACGGCGTAAAATTCACTTTTCTGACATAAAATTCGACTCTTAGTTAGGAACTTTGATGTAATTTTGTGAGGTAAATAAAAATAATTCGTAAACTTTTTCTTTAGTTTATTGAGTCAAACCTTTACTGTATCGGGGCGCGCCGGTACATAGCGCGCTGAACGAAGTAATAACAACGCTAGGTCGAGCGCCTTAGACACATTTTTGCTTGTATTGTCTGAAATAAACGATGGTATTGTGTTTTTGTAAGGGAGTGAAGTATCTGTTACGTAGTAACTATTATATAATCTGTGGTGCACCAATGGATTTTTCTATCGAAAAATTTATGTGCGCTTTTCACAGTGGCCCTCCGGTGAAGGAAAACATCGTTAAGAAATCAACAACCCCCGCATGTTGTTAGGACACTATCTAGTGTCCACCTGGCCAGCTGTCGCCATAACATCTAATGTGTTCCGGCAGCTATCCTTGAGAGCCAGTTCCCATTCTAGGCCTAGCGTGCTCACCATCTTCGACCGTATTATCACTTACCAACTGGTGAGATAGTGGTCAAAAACTAGCCTATAAGATAGCTAGCCTATAAAAAAAAAGCATAGAATACTCTATCAAGGGCTATGCTACCGGAACACTTTAAGGTTATGGCGGCAGATTTTGTTCTTGTTGGTTGAAAGCTACTTTTTGGTAGCAAGTCAGGCGGAACATCGGTATTATATGCTCCTACCACCTGTGAACGAATATCCGTGCTAGGATTTGAACCAGCAATCTCTCGGTTAGAAGTCAAGTCATCTCATCATCCTTTACGCTTAAGGGGATCTCATTTTTATGGCTAAACTATCTGACTAGCTAACATTGTTCTGTCCAGATTTTAAGGAAATAAAACATGCACGTTTTTCTAATTTTTCTCAACGTTCTTGACTTTCCTATTTCTGTTCCTACATATTATATTCGGACAATCACAAGTCAAACATTTATCAATATTTTCTAAATCGTTCCAGCTCGTAGATGATGATGTTTTAAATTCTAGTTAAGAATATTTGCGTCAATTCAGCAATCAAAATTGATGTCTCAATTCAATATGCGTATGACCTATTCAGAGTAACAATGGGGTCATAAAAGCGTGTCCCACTCCGCAAGTTTCAATAAAGCACAAACACACATAAATCTGGTCGGGTTTACGTTCCTTGTCCAAATTATGCCATCAAACGGCACCTCCGGGTGATAACGCCCGACACCGCTCAAACGACGTCGACCAAATTTCCATACAAATCGGTTCGCCACGCTGCCTCGGCCTTCAACCGGGAGTTAAACTTCATAAATTTCGATTTTAATATTTACCCCACCCTTCAGTGCAACTGGACAAATTGGAGGCCATTGCGTTAAAATGCTTGCTATATAATTAATAAAGGCAATTATTTTGTGAGAGCTACATATGTTTTACGAACTTAGCTTTAAAACACATTTTTTTAGGATTTTGAAAATTCTCAATACAAATTATAGGATATATCATTACTAAACCGTCTTATTTATTACACATTTTTAGAATATGAAAAATTTTGAAATGAACCTTTAAATAAAGTTTGGAAATATATATATTAATTACGAAAAATATAATGTTTTAGCTGCAATAAAGATTTAGTATTAAAAAAAATATATATACTTTTTAACATTAAAATGTACGCCAAAACGGTTCAAAGAATGATAGCGTTGCCGTTGATGTCCCCCTCAAGTAAAATAGGTATAAAATATCAGATTTTAATTTGGTTATGTTTACTCTGAAATGACGTCATTCTTTCTGATTGGCATTCAGCATATTATGGCGAATTGCAATATTTTTTGTTTTAATGAATCAATATGATGATTAATCTCGCTCATAATACAGAAATAAATACAAGTTTTGTAATCCAATATTTACATATATAAAACTTTAGTGATTGTTATTTACCAGCATGAAGCCTATTATATTTATTTGTTATAATGATTAACCCCTCAACATTTGAGTATCATGTGCATAGGTGGACGAAATGAAAATCATCTTTTAGAGATACTCTATCCGTACCCATCCGTACGGTGGGTCGTAATCGGTTTTTCGCGTAACTAGTTATACGTAGTTTCATGTTTGCGGGTAAGCAGTTTTAAGAACGCTTATTTTAGTAACCGGTTATTCTACACAGCACACACATGGAAAAGCAGTTATGCACGCTGCCTAAAATTGATGCTGTTAAATATCACGTTACAAAAATAAGAAAGCATCGAAATATTTCGGTACTACATTATTTTGATTTTATTCACTATTTTGTGAATAATGCCATTAGCTTGTACACAGTTAGTCACAGCACATCGCCGCACAAAACTGCGTACGCGTAATCTAATTACCATTTTACATTACATTTTTGAGAAAAGGAACGTTTCTTATCACAAAACTGCTTACGAAAAATAACTGCTTACTTTTGATCCGCGAAACTACGTATACAGTTATTAGCCTCGTAAGCAGTTTCTAGAACCGCTTACGTTAAATAAAGCCCACCACTAACCGTAGCACTCGTAGGCCTCGTAGCATGGTTTGTGGACCAAATTAAAATGTATCGAGTACAGTTTTACTTTATATGCCTACGTAATAACGCTGGAAATACGTTATCCAAATTTAAATTAGCATAATTTTTCATTTTCAAAGAATTCTTTTACCTCGAGTTAAATTTTTAATTAAAAGTTGAGATAGATTTCGCAGAAATCGCAGTAGACCAATGTTTTTTTTTTATCTGGGTATCATTAATGTAATGAACTTTTCCTTTGAATAGAAAAAAAATTACTTTTTTCATACCTCAGAATATCTAATGAGATATTCTGAGGTCTCATCTAATGAGGTATTCCAATGAAAAACTACTCTCTCGATGCCTTTGAAGTACTAAAAACATTACTTTCAAACATTATTTTACGGTTTGAATATTTACCTATCGTCAGTCAATTATTACTACTTTGAGAGTCGGAGTATTCTAGACCTAGCGTCTTCACCATCTTCGACCACATAGTGGTCTAACGCTAGCCTATAAGGTATTAAAAAAAAGTAATTGTATGAGTATTACCAAAATAATTTATTAAGAATCTTAACAATAGTATGTATTTAGATTGTATAAAGTTATATATATATATATATTGTATATTGTAAATGGTTATATAGTTGATAGTGCACGTAAAATTTGATCATTTTGAATGCCCTTATTTGTACCAAATAATGTATAAGCGTTTAAGACTATATGAATAATGTATAAGCTGAGTTTTATAATTATGGTGAACTTATAATATTATTGACGTTATAATACGTACCCTTCGCGATCGAGTTTTCACGACCTAGGTTTCAAGCGTGTCCCTTGCTCTTTATCGGATGCAAAGTCGCGCGATGTGCTCTGAGATGGATGTATCATTTTATTTTCATTTTCTATTTTATTATAAAACATAGAAAAATCAAAATCAAACCTTTCATCTCTTTCTGTGTTATCGATTCTATCAGTTTCTATCATCATGCGTATTGAATTTTGTTGCTACAATAATTGATGAAAGGAACTGAGATCATCTACTTACTTCTTTCCAGCTCATAACCTTGCCAGTCCTTCAAAATAATCAATTTATTAAGTTTTCTTTTGATTCACATACTACTAGGTGTGAAAATGTTGTTATAGCAAATTGATTTAATCTAGTTCAAACTAACTATAAAATAATCAAACAACAACCTAAGAAGTATTGTTAAAAAAAGCCTGTAAAAAAATCCTTACGTGCATTTCAAGTTGATTTCAGCATCGTGTAGACAACGTTGCGTCTGCAATCTCATTTCCACTAACAGATAAATCTACGCTGGCTGTTTAAAAACTCCTTACATCCCGTCACGGCAGTAAGAACAGTATGGGTATTTTGGCAATCTAGCAATATCAATTTATATCATATCGCTTTTATTCTTATTATTTTTAGTTTATTGTTTTTGTACTGGTAACAGCAAAAATAATAATTTATAATCGTACGAAACGAAAAAACCGACTTCACAATCACATGCCGCGATAATCAAAATAGATAGTAGCCATAATAATGTCATCAAGGTATACACATATCTTTATATTATTTATCTTTTTTTTTTATCGAGATCTGATTATCATCTCCGGAGATAATAATCAGATCTCGATAAAAAAAAATAACGGGTTGCACTCCAGGAGTGCCGTCAGAAGTTGAACTCGTCATTTTTGAATATTTTGGAATGACACCTCGCTGAACCCTGCGCTCCGCTCCGTCTTACGAATTTTCGATCAGGACCTGACATTTTTTACTCATCCCAAGAAAAGTGCACAACGCCGCTAAAGAAGTTTTCACCATAAAAAAAAAACAGTCGAATTGAGAACCTCCTCCTTTTTTATGATGTCGGTTAAAAAGCACTGGAAACATTCTCGATTTAAATCAGTTGCAGTGAAAGGAAGTGAATTTCAGAAAATAATGAGCAGAAATAGGCAAGCTAATAGATGCCACATTTTATATAATAATACTATCACTGTGTACTTACATAGCAAATTTAAAAACCATTTTTTACTAAACTGAATTTGTTGCCAAATACTTACCGACGACAACATTTCTTTGTGTGAACATTTAAAAAGTGTATACGCCGCCAGTTTAGGTAAAGGTACATAAACGTCCATACTACATGTACAGCTTAGCCCTAGTCAATTCCTCCCGACCATAAGCCGCGTGCACACTGGCAATAACGGAGATAAGGTGCCGGCTGCGGAGACTCGATTCTATCTCCTTATTGCTATGTAAATAACCTCCATTGAGACACAGATCGCAGATACCCCGCCGATGTGGCAGCGGCTTTATGGTGCTCTTATTGTCCTTCGGGACTATAAACCATTGATATGTATGGAGACGTTTTATAAACATCGTTAAAGTTTGCCGTCACGGTTTTGGTACCTACGTTTTACTGCTTTTAAAAGTTGATTCGCAATATTAACGCAATATGATTGTAATTACAACTTATTACTTAGAACGCTGTTCAGTACTAATAAAGACTAGTCAAATAAGATTCCTACTCTGCATAAAATATGTATCTTATTAAGTAGGTAATTAGTAACAAATTATATATATATTGTATACTTATATTTGCCATAAATATGATAATTGAGGTGAGTTTGTTGTCTAATGGTAGCCTATAAAATATAAAAAAATAGTAATAATAATTTTTACTATGTATGTTATTTTTATTTTTAGGAAAAAGCACAACAACAGTTTACAAAAGCTACCTGACTGCAAAATTTATATAACGCAATATCTAATATATAATCTGTAAACAGATCCATTACGCAGTAAAACGAGCTCGCCATTCAATAGCAGGTTTATCTCTCTATCAACAGATGCAAAGATAAAACCGTATCATTTGCTTAAAATACCCCATAAAATTAAACAACGCAACAATAACCCGGAATAAACTCACAAAAAATCTACAATATATTTTTTAGTCCGCATTATGGGATGATCCGTCATTGTGCCCGCGGCTCACAGATGGCGCTGATAAGTGGGCGCATCGCTTTATTAAAATAATACAACCAGTTATATATGACCTACCAAATCTAACAATCTCTACCATTTTGAACGCTTGCGCTTAGTTTTATTAGGGGAGTGTGTTTCAAGTTATGCTGGACGAGGTGAGTACTGACAGTATCGGACGCTCAAATCTGGGGGTTTCATTCAGGAACAGAGATGTGCACTGATTCGAGATATTTAATACCTTCCCACGAGTACTAGCCGAGGGCACACGCGCCGATGACGTGGGAAGTAATACCTGTAGCTGTCGCGTTCTACCCCTAATTATAGCTGATTGTCATCATTATGTACAATAATTGCTTGACTTGGCGCCACGTGTACTGTGTAGGTACTTATAAATCAATGTTTTTTCGAAATTATATTTATTTTTCTTATAAATACTAGCTCCCAAGATACAGGCCCTTCCAAGATACAGGCCCTCCCAAGATACAGGCCTAGCCGAGTTTAGGGCCCACTGTTAATGTATTGTTTTGTACTTACCTCTTTATGCAAATAAATACATTAAAAATTGAATTGAAATACTAGCTCCGCCCAGTGGCTTTGCCCACGTTAAAAGTATCCTATGTGTTAATCCTTGAAACTTGAACTCTTTAGAAACATTTATATTATCACTTATTATAAAACAAACTGTGCCCCGCGGCTTCGCCCACGTTAAGAACAACTTTCATTTATTTAAAACTTTTCTCTCATAAAAACCTTGTCTTGGCTATAAAAAATAAAACGAAAAAGGTTTGGCCCAATCGGTCTTCCTAATTTCAAGTTAAGGCGTGACCAAAGAAAAAAGGGTTTAATTTTTATATATTTTTATTATATTTTTAGATGAACTACTTAAATACTAATTTTCATGACTATAATTTCATAAATAAAAATTTTCTACGTGAACTTTCACCCCCATCACACCATCTTAAGGGGGTACAAAGCCGCTCACGTTCACGTTCAATAATCACGTTCTAAATAAGAATATACACCAAATTGCCTCATTACAGCTCACATGTCGAACCAATAAAATATTCTGCTATTTGAGGCGGAAACAAATCCAACAAATCAATTACCATGAAAATCGGTCCCTAGTTCTCGAGTTATAAGTGTTGTAACAAACCTGACTTTGTTTTATATATATATATATATGTCGCAGCCAACTAGCTTAATTAGCCGTTCAATCAACAGCCTAGCCTCTTTACTAAAATGCTCCTTCCATCTGTGACCGGGAACATGGATTTTTCTATGTGCAATTTTCTATATGACCTGCAAGCCATTATATGATATTATATAATATTATATAAGCTATCTATCCATTACGCCAACAGACCGTTATAGAAAAACTACTACAGTTCAAACTGCGAAACGTAAACAAGCAGTAAATTTTCTAAAAAGCAAAGGTAATTTTGTACTCATACAGCTTTAGCTCCCACCTCACATAACCTCAATAGCACCTGTAAAAAATCCGACATCAAAGAATGTACAAAATGAAGACCATTACACCGCATTATACGGTAATCCACCAACACAGACTCACGGGGTGTGCGCTCCCAAACATTTATTAAAAGTTACAGGGGTAGGGAAGCCGCATGAGGCCTAATTAAAGCCTCTTTTTACAAAAGCCTGATACGGAGGGTCTACTTTTTACCCTTCTGACTCCTTAATGAGCTGTTGCCGGCCACCTAGTGAGTGGATGACGCATGCAGTACTGGAGCTTACATGCAGAACTTTACAGATGTTGCTAATAGTTGCATATTGACCACATAGCCACACAGTGATATTATTGTATTCTTTTTTACATTTGTCTGCATTTACCCCTTGCTCTCGAATGTGTGCCAAGCCATTCAAACTTCAAACTTCAAACTTCGAACTTCAAACTTCAAACTTCAAATTATTTATTGTTGCACTACAGGTAAAAATACAACTGGTGGAATATTAAAATTAAGAACACTGAGCATGCCTTTTAGGCGTACAATATTGAACAGCATATATAATATACTGTATCCGTGTATTCTTTAAATTTTACAATATATGAAAATATGGAATGAAATAGTTAGATAAAGAATCTATGTCTAATCAACGCTAAAAAACAATTGTCTTAAATATCTGAAATAGCCATAATAAGTGGATTATAATAAAATTCATTCAAAATTAGTATCTTTTAAAGGTTCTGAAGGTTGACTGTTAATTTTCTTTCTCAACCGACTATTATTTTGTTTGATTACTCCGCCAATTGTGAGCCGATTCGAAAGATTATTTTTTAATCAGTAAGGTAATATTCAGGTGATCACATTGTAATTTTATCGAAATCTGATGAGTATCTCAAGATAAATAGATAACATAATATATTTTCAAAGAAACATGGCAATAACCCTAAAACAATTTCAAGTTAGCTACAAATCAATATGTCCATTGAAAAGTTTTTAAACTGGATTTGCTAGTTCTTATCGAGACTGAACAGAGATTTCATATACTGTAATACACTGTTTTTACTTTGCAGCTCACAGGATCTTTGTTTTGATATCATGCGGTGGAAGGAAGCCAACATTTTTGTGCAATTATTATGTGCGGGAAGGACAGGATGTATTAATTAATATGTATGAAGCAAACATTCTAGTAGAGTTTTTTATTATTTTTATTTTTTATACCGAACTGGGTAGCACTTGATCACTATATCACCTGATGTTAAGTGATGATGCGATCGATGATGGAGCGTGCTTACCCAGAAGATACCTATTCACTCGCGATTTGAAGACCCCCATATTGTACTTAACCGGAAACACAGACTCAGGCAGAGTATTCCATTCTTTGGCGGTTCGTATGATGAACGAAGAAGCAAATCGCTTCGTTCGGGTAGATGGTATATCCACCATAAATCGGTGGCGCTTTTTAGTGTCTCTGGATGTCCGATTATAAAATGGGGATGGTGGAATCAAATCATGCAATTCCATTGCACACTCTCCGAAATGTATTCGATAGAAAACCGATAAGCAAGCGACTTTGCGGCGATGCCCGAGACTCTGTACGCGTGTGACTCTGACTGTGCTTACTAGTAGATCGTCGCTTATGAGTTTCTTTGCTCTCCTCTCAATAGCTCCCAGTGTCTCCAGCTGGTATTTGGCAGAGCCAGCCCAAAGGTGAGAACAGTACTCCATACACGACCGAACTTGTGCTTGGTAAAGATTAAGCAACTGTCCCGGTGTGAAGTACCGTCTCACCTTAGCCAAAATGCCAAGCTTTTTTGAGGCTAGCTGGGCTCTAGACTCAATATAAGAGCCGAAATTGAGAGTTGGTGTCAAAGAGATGCCAAGAAGCTCGAGATTGTTGCTTATCGGAACGGACACATCCCGGAAAGTAGGAGCCAGTAGACCATTTCTACTGGCTTCTCCGCTAAACGGAGCCCATTGCTCCGTTTAGCGGAGAAAAGACACGCCTGGGTTTTAGCAGCATTGAACTTGACCAGATTGGCATCGCCCCAATCGGAGACTGCCTTCAAAGAATAGTTCAAGCGCTCGACCATCGCTTCTCTATGAGACTGGATTTGTAATGCACTGGTTCGTGCGTTGGATGCATAACTCTCTACAACAGTGCTGTCATCTGCGTACCCAAAGATACCGGGTGTAAGCAGGACATTAATATGCAGCAGAAAAAGTTGCAGAGAGAACTGATCCTTGAGGGACTCCGGCAGTTATGGCCAATTGGTCGGAAGATCAGCCATCGATGACCACTCGAATCGACCGATCCCTCAAGAAATCTGCTATCCAAATACATAAACCAGTGGGAAGGCCGTATGAAGGAAGCTTGCTAATAAGGCTATCGTGCCAGACCCTGTCGAAAGCCTTCAAGATGTCAAGAGAGACGGCCAGCGCTTCGCCGTGGTTCTCGATGGCCTCGCTCCAGATGTGAGTGGCATACGCTAGAAGATCCCCAGTAGACCGGTTTCGGCGAAACCCGTATTGTCGGTCACTGAGGAGATCGTTCACTTCTAGGTATGCCAGGAGCCTGTGGTTCAGTACACGTTTCATAGTCTTACAGAGTATGGAAGTGACTGGATAGGCCTGTAATTGGCAGGGTCTGCGCGACTACCCTTTTTGGGCACAGGTTGCACGTTTGCTTGCTTCCAGGACTTAGGCACTTTACCAGTCATCATAGACAAGCGAAAAAGGCGTGTCAAAATAGGAGCCAACTCAGACGCACACGTCCTCAAGACTACAGCTCAGTACACCGTCTCGACCACTAGCTTTGTTCACGTCTAGATTGCGCAACGCTTTGCGTACTTCAGTCTGACGAATGCGGATTTCCGACATAAACGTCCCGCAAGTCGGCAGACTAGAAGGTACAGCATTGCCAGCACCTAAACGTGAAGACTCCGTAAACAGAGTAGCAAATAAATTTGCTTTCTCTTCAGCAGAGTGCGCTAGTGACCCGTCGGGTTTCAGCAGTGGAGGCAGTGAGAGACGGCAGAAGTTCTCTTCGATCGACTTCGCCAGGGACCAGAACGCTTTGCTACCAGAGGGGTAAGAAGCAAGTTTGTTCCCTATTCGGCGTATGTGATCGAAGCGAGCCTTCTTGAGAGCCTTTTTGAAGACTTGGCGGCTAAGTTAAAAAAGGCTTTCTTCTTTTCGCGTACATCTCTAGTCTTGCGGGTTCGAGCATCAGCCCAGGCTAAGTAAGCTTCATGTTTTGATGCTTCTGCATCTCTACATTTGGCATTAAACCATGGACGAGCTTTGCTTGACATCGGAACGTCAGAAAATGGTATGAGATATTCCATACCCTGACGTAACACTTCTGTCACAGCATCCGCGCAAGCTGAGGGATCGCTCGAAGAAAAACATACTTGCCGCCAAGGATAAGACTCGAAAAAACAACGCATCTCATCCCAATCTGCTGACCTGTATCACCACACCCGCCGGGTGCCTTTTTGGCTGGGATCGGGAGGGGAGTAGACGGAGACAGACTTCACCAGACAGTGGTCGGAGCTACCTAAGGGTGATGAAACCGACACCGAGTAGCGGTCTGGTTCTGTTGTCAGCAGAAGGTCCAAGCAATTGGCTGTATGACCATCAACGTCCGGTATCCTTGTTGCTCCCTGGACCAACTGAGTGAGGTCTAGTGTTAAAGCAAGCTTTCGCATCTCTCGACCAGTGTGGTCTGTGCTCTGGTATGGGTACAGCCAGTCTTGATGATGGGCGTTCAAATCCCCCAGAAGCACTAATTGAGCAGAAGGATACCTCTGTTGGGCCACATCAGCCGCCTCACTGAGTTGGTTTGTGAGCCTGTTTGTCTCTTCATCTCCGCTGTGCGAACGGTAGACACTAGCATAAAGAATTTTCTCTATGCCAGTGTCCACCTAAATCCACATGACGGAAAGTTGAGGGTCTTCAAAGTTGCGGAGACGCCAATAGCAAATGTCATCGCGGGCCTACATACAAACTCCCGCCCTCGGCCTAAACTTATGTTCTAGAACATAGCCTGGGTAGGCAAGGTACGCCGCGTCAGCTGGACATTTGATTTGCGTCTCCGTGAGGAACAGAATATGCGGTTTTTCGGTCTCAAGAAAATCCAGGATATACAACGTTTCATTTATATTGTCAGTCCAGGGGTGGAAGTCTCTACATTGATAGCGATGCGTCCTGTCATCGCAAACGTCTGCTAGAATGAGATGCAGCTAGACAGTTGTTATCTGCATCTCTTTTCTTATCGACGATTATCGGTCGAAATTCATCGCTATGCATGTAGAGACTACCGGCCCAGGCAATGCTTTATTTTCATTACCTATCTGTTTTGTTTTTAGGGTTCCGTAGTCCTGACAAGGAACCCTTATAGTTTCGTCATGTCCGCCTCTCTATCTGTCTGTCTGTCCGAGGTTTTGCTAAGAGACCGTTAATACTAGAAAGCTGTAATTTTGTGGGGGTATGTAAATAAATGACGCCGACAAAGTGCTGAAATAAAATTTTGAAACATATTTTTTTTTAGGGTAGCTCCCCTATATGAGAAGTGGGGATGATTTTTTTTTTTCATCGTCTGCTCCATTGTGTGGGGTATCGTTGAATAGGTATTTTATAATGACTTAAGGGTTGCTAATACCATTTTTCGATTTAATGCTCCATTTACGAAATATTAAACTTTACAGTGCAAATTTTTGTTCCAGTAGGGCGTCCCCCCCACCCCATCTAAAAGCTAAACTGCTGGCTTGAAAAATCTGGAAAAATTCGTAATAATAGCGCATTTCATGAACTTTAAAGGTAAATTATAGCGGTTAAGATAGCTTTATTAGTTTAGCAGCAATAGTCGTTGAACTTGGGTATTGGATATTTTGTACCAAATACAAAATCCTTAGAATAAATCCTTTAAAGTGACAAAGACGGAGTACCAAGTTGCTTGTTTATAACGGGTAAAGACTTGCATTGAATAACAGGCTACTACGGAACCCTACACTGCGCGTGGCTTGACACGCACTTGGCCGGTTATTTTATAATGAATTATGTATTATGTAATAAGACATTCACAGAAATTTTAAAGTCGGTAGTCAGTGAGTTGATATTAATCTACTGATATTTATTTTGGTAATTGTTGCGATTGACGATTACATTAAGATTACATATCAAAATAATCTTACAATGTATATAATTGAGTTACCTTACCAGTAATATGATAACAAAAATATCTTAATGTATTTTTGTTAATGTATAAATTAAAATAGCTGGGTTTTTAGCGCTATATGTTTATATGTCGTCAATGTTGTTTTCCTCAAAACCTATTTGGGTTAAGTATCAAAATAAAGAGTATCATTGGGTATCAAAATAAAATTAATAAAAGACTGACAAAAATAATACAACTTTTATGTTTAAATGTCATTTGGAATGAGATAAGCTGACAAGCCAAAAAATGTAAGTTTTTTACGCAGTCGGGTTTTTTTGTCATTTCACTATTTAATTTTGCTTGCACATCATTGTTTTGCACATTAGTCCGGATATCATCATCAAGCACTAAAACAACGAATTTTTAGATGAGCTGAGGTTAATTCCTGCTGTTTGGGTAGCTTAAGCTTGCTTGGGCTTGACTTGGGCGGACCCCCGCCTCGCAATTAAACGGGTCTCGTCCCAAGCTAAACAGAAAGCCCTTTGTGATGGTGCCAGTGGTCAGGGGACATCGAGGACTACATATCTGTAGATATATCTAGGCTATAGGTTGGTATTGCTATCGATTCTAAAACGGTGAGTTTGTCTGATCAGTGTAGTGTAGATAAATAGCTACATAGTGTCAGAATTTAATTTTAGAATTATTGGATGAGCATCGCATTTATTGCTTTCTCTCGAAACGTATGTTTAATTTTTTCTAAGCAATCAAGAAACTAAGAAGCCAATGTGACAGGGTAAATATTGCAATGCAGTGACGCGGGAGACTCTAAAAGGACAAAAACTGCAGCCAAAACAGTTCAGTTCAGTGCAGTTTCATAGTTACCTGTTTGGTCCTGGTCAGCGCCTCTACTACTGGACATAGTGCCTCTCCTATAGCACGCCATTGAGCTCGATCTTTAACCGATCTTTTCCCACAGCTACACCAGCCTTGCAAAAACCTTGCAAATATCGTCGGTCCACCTAGCCGGAGAGCGTCCTGCGCTGCTTTTGCCGTTATATTATATGTATATATTTAATTATTAATTTTAGTGTGGTATTTAACACCAAGTAACACCATATACGTTTATACAAATCCTCACCACCCAAAGGTATTATGGAAGAGATTGCTCTCAGAGATTAAGACCACCTATTGTTACACTTAGTTTGTAAGATTTATTAAATTTTTTTTTTTCTTTTATATTGTTCCATAAATACTTTTATATCTAATCTAATCTTAGAAAGCTTTTACAAATGCATTTTACTATCTACTCACACTAATTAAAGTTTTAGGTACTAGAAACTAAATGCAAACAGGTCACCCGAGTAATAAAGTTGAGTCTCAAAGCACGTGAGACGCGAGGGAGGGCTATCCAACGTCTTGCCCCCTCGCGGCTGAATGTGGCCAAATTGGCCGACCGGAAGCCGAGAGCCGCCCGCGACTTGACCGGAACTGCGCGACGCCCGCCCACCGCCGCCCGCCTTGCGGATTGTTTCCATTGCACTTCGAAGATTATTTTTATTTGCATTTTATTTTACAACTAGCTGAGCCCCGCAGCTTTGCCTGCGTAGGTGAGATAGTGGTCAAACGCTAGCCTATAAAGTATAAAAAAAAGAGAAGAAATAGTTTTGTAGCAAGTGGAGAACAATATAAGATATACACACACTTACTTTCGCATATGTAGAATTTTAAGGTTTATTTGTAGCGAGTTTTGAGTGAATCGAAACCAAGTTATTAAATTTTCTATAGAAACTTTATCACCCTGTATAACCATTTTAGGGGATTATTTTTGAAAATAAGATTTAGCCGATAAGATGTCTTATTCTAGAGCCTACACTATCTACGTTTCTCACAGCTCAGCTCACATGTCGAACAACTAAAAAAAATCTCTTATTTTTATTCTGCTATTTGAGGCGCATACGAATACAACAAATCAAAGATCATATTAATCGGTCCAGCCAATCATGAGTAATAATGGTGTAAAGTAACCCGACTTTGTTTTATTTATATATAAGCTTATCCTTTGATATGTAAGATGATTGCTAATCTTAATATTTTGAGGTCGACCAACATAGTGCAACCATTAAAAATAAGTCTCACATAACAAGTAATACTATAATCATAATTAAAGTAACATTTGAACCATTTCAATTCCATTCAAATTTTCAACGTATAAGATTGTGTCATCTTGGTTATTGTGATCAACTGAATAATTTTCTGTGATGGCAATGATTTTCTATTTATTGGCAGATATCATAGCCGTCAGCATAAAATAAAAGCTTTGGTTACTATTCATTGGTGGGACCAAACACAGCGTGCACAATAGATACCTGTTTGTGGGTAGTACCCACAAATATCTAAATCTAGATTCATATATGTGTGTGTGCACACAGATATGAATCTAGATTAGACACCCAAGCATTATTTTAGGTCGGTATCTGAATCTTAATTATAGAGTTCTTACCGTTACATCAAAAATATAATAAAAACAAAAGTTATTTTATTCGTATAAGTTGTATAAAATCGGTGAAACAATGGAATCGCACGCCACACCCCGAGGCGGGAGGCAGTTTGTTCAAGTGAAGTAAGCGAATTTACACGAGACAAGACCCGGCTTATTGAGGTAGGGCCACACGTTACTCTAATCGCATCATGAGGCTGATTTGGGGCATTTCTGACCAGGTGATCTAATTTACCTGTGTGTACTTTGTTTACTTTTGACTGTACTAGTACGGCCTTGACATTACAGGTAATTTGTTTACGCGTAGTTTATATAATTACTTTTTTTCATACCATATTTTCGTAGCTGACGCTCATTGCTGCTTCTTCAAGAAGTTAGGTTATCTAACCGAGCTAATGTTGTTTTTCAAATGACGAAATGTGGTTACTCTTGTTTGATGTACTTACTCTTTCAGTCAAATAACTGACTCCGTAACACTCTGTAAAAGAATAAATGTTGCGTGCTATGCTCTCAATTCACTTAGACACACTATTAATAAGTCGGCTGTCTGTTTTTTACTTGAATATTTATTTAAACTAGCCAATCATATTTTGTTATACTCCTTTCTTTATAATCGTTCAGTTACGCAACCCGCCCGAAACTGACTTCCGAATTCAAACAGAACAAGGACCGTTTAAACAAAGCTTAGCCGTGAGTCGCCGTGAGTAAATGCCCGTCAAATCCTGGCATCCATTGCTCCGCGCACGATCCTACCAGATGTATGGTCGCATCGTCCGAATGGCCTTTTGTACGGCTATCTTGAGCCATTGACCATCAAACGAGTGGTGACCCTCACGGGTTAAGCTTGATTTATACACTGAGTTTAAGTAGGCACGTCAAAGGCATTTAGTAAGACGCGCCTGAATTAGGGTAAGCTTCTCATTAGAGATTCGCTTTTGTGTGGGCTCTGCGTGATACCTTTTCAGAGCTTAGGAAGATAGTAGATGTGTTTGTTTGATTTATTTTGCTTTAGTTACTAGAAGTTGCAGGAGCACAACAAAACAAGCAGGAGGCCCAGGGCTGACGATCTTCAATAGACTGGGAATTTAATAATGTCTTGCATAAAAAGTATTAGCAATTTCAAGATGAACTGTATATCTAAAAGGATTAGCTAGGCTATGCGGCCTACTAACGTCCTAGCTTTTTACAGCTTTCAATTTATTCCATCCTTCAACCAATATCAGTTCAGAAAAATGACCAAAACCATTATAATGCTGATAGTGCGTCCGAAAGCCTTTTAACTCCGCGCGATCGACACAAAAGCGCCTCATCAAACGTCCATCTCCCTTCGTCCGCGTCTTCGTTTTGCGCCGAGCGTCGGGCACTGCAAAAAGGGCAAGAGTATGTGCTGACCCGATCATTAAATAGATTGATGGCACCTGGGCGCAAGGCTCGAGCGATAAATAGTGGCGATTCGGGTAATCCTCCCGGCGGCCTCTGGCTGACGATGGGCGGCATCCATTCTCTTTATTGCCCCGTGCTTTATAGCAACCGGCTGCTCTGGCTGTCGCCTTGACGCGATGCGGAGGCCTAACATATTGCCGATGCGATGCTACGTGCCCGGGGAGATAGCGGGAAAGTGCATCGCTTACTCTCTATATTGCTCGCGCTTTTTGCAGGAGATTGCGTCGATCGAAACACGATAGCTACTTCAAACGCTAGCTATACCCGGAAAAGTGGGCGGGTAATCTGTAATATTTAGAGAGCATTTATACTATACTCCAATGCCTGCTTACATAAGAACTTACATACATTGTACTAAAATTAACTGAACTCTAAAATTACCTCAACAAAAAACAATTAAATTCAGAGACTTCAAATAAAAACAATACGGTCTTCATTAGCACCTCTGCAGACCAAATGCTAATGATAAATGATTCTCAGTTCGCCCTACCCAGAATATGCGATCGGACATCACCTCTAACGTTTATAATCAATTAAGGGTGCCCAAAACAACAAAAAGCTTATCTATTTTATGGTTTTTAGCAAAAAAGGTGGCGTCAGCGGGGAAAACAATGGCAAATTAGCGATGACGGGTAAAAATGACGCCGGGATTGGCAGCCAAGTTATAAATGCCCGAAGATGCGGGGACACGACGATACTGAGTCAATTTATTATGATCACGACATATTCGACAGCTCGCATATTTTTGCTGTTAGTCACGTCAACATTTTAAGAGGTTACTCTAATTTGTTACATTAATTACAAATTCTAACAGTCATATCAAATAGATAATAATATGTTTCATGTTTTTTTTTATCCTTGAACTATTCCTGTCATTATATATTATTTAACTTATACTTATTTAATTATTTATTTGTATACCTAAAAATCTTAATGAGAATCTGAGAGAATTTAGTTATTTAGGTATGTCAAAAGATTGTCTTTTGACATACCTAAATAACTAAATAAACTATTATCTATATTTTCAGAAAATATGGCACTGGACTGCTGGAATATGGAATCTTACCTATGTGATTTTTTTTATAACAGAACAAACAAGACGCCTGGTGATAAAAGATGATGCCTGCCTACACAAAAACTGTGGTAAGCAACTGTCTGGAGTTCCAAAATGTTTCAAATCACCGTACAGTACCGTACACCGTACAGTCTGATATCTCTATTAGGTAATCAAGATACTTAGTTATACATACCAGAACTCCAAACTTAATTAAATTAGGTATTTGAATTTCAAATTATAATTTAATTAAGTTTGGTAAGTGAATTAAAATTAAGTTAAATAAATGATCGTAATGTTGAAGATACTTATCATAAATACAATGTTATATAGTTTCATGTAAGTGAAATTGTATTTTTAAATGAGACATATGGTATTTATCTCTCTAACCATGAGTCTGAATCGCCCTGTAATTATTGTTTGTAATTACAAACTAAAAAACATTCGCCTTTAATTCAATTCAATTCAATATCGTTTATATCAATTAGGTACAAGGTACTCTTTTGAACGTCAACATTACTTTTCTAAGATATATAGAATATTATCCGTGTCCAGTATTCGCTAAATGTTTATAAATACAATAACTTCATGAAGACTTCTATGCGTAAAAACAATAACCAAAATGTTTAGAATGTCAAATTAATATCAAAACAATAAAAAGTCAAATAATATAAATGTCAAAATAGTCAGAAATAATTCTTAGTAAAAATAAACAAAAATATTTATATTTATTTTACTTTTATTGCTACATTACACAATGGCAAGTATGAGACGCGGATTGAAGGTACCACCCCAAGCAGACTAACATAATACTTTGTCTACTTCACCAGTTAAGCACTAATGTTTCTAATACAAACGCTACCATCGTAATCATCATAATCAGCCCGTGTAAGTCCACTGCTGGAGATGCTTGGGAAAGGCTTGGGCTACCATTTAAAAAAAACATTCTGAAATAGGAAGTACGTAACATTGTTTTATTAGACTCACAACATCACACTTTTCAAAGGTATCAGTTAATTAATGAGCGGGGCATTACGCCACGTTTTTGTGCTGATCGCAGGTGATAGGCGACAGACATCAGCGCGCGCCATCTTACGGATGTCTGCTGTCAACTCCCGTGTACGGAGGTATTTTTTTAAGTTTTTATGCCTTGCTTTTGGGTTTTTTTCATTTAAAATGAAACCCAAATAAGAACCAAAAGTGTTATTAAAAATGAACCTAAATTATATGTAAATGCGATCATTGTTTTGATATAATTAATAATAATAGATGACTTAACTTGTAAGCGAAAGGTCGCCGGTTCTAATCCTAGTATGGATGTTCGTCCATAGGTGGTAGGAGCATTATACCGATGTTCCACCTGACTTGCTCAAAGGACTTGCTACCCAAAAGTAGCTTACCATCAAAGGAGAATCGAGGAGAAATTCTGCCGTCACAACCTTACCTTATTCCAACAGCACACAGCCTATTCCAGAGCTAGCGTCTTCACCATCTTCGACCACATCATCGCTTACCACTATGCCATATAGTAGTCAAACACTAGCCTATCAAATTTAAAAACAGACAGACAGACGGACAAGAAAGTGATCTTATAAGCGTTCCTTTTTTAGGGTTCCTTTGTCCTGACAAGGAACCCTTATAGTTTCGTCATGTCCGTCTATCTGTCTGTATGTCTGTCTGTCTGTCTGTCCGAGGTTTTGCTAAGAGACCGTTAAAACTAGTAAGCTGGAATTTTGTGGGGGTATGTATATACATTACGCCAACAAAGTGCTGAAATAAAATTTTGAAAAATATTTTTTTATGCTAGCTCCCCTATTTAAGAAGTGGGGATGAATTTTTTTTTCATCGTCTACCCCATCGTGTGGGATATCGTTGAATAGGTCTTCTAAAATGACTTAAGGGTTGCTAATACCATTTTTCGATTGAATGCTCCATTTACGAAATATTAAACTTTAAAGTGCAAATTATTGTTCTAGTAGGGCGTCCCCCCCCCCCCCCTTTAAAAGCTAAACTGCTGGCTTGAAAAATCTGGAAATATTCGTGATAATAGCGCATTTCAAGAACTTTAAAGGAAAACTATAGCGGTTGGGTAAAGACTTGCATTGAATAACAGGCTACTACGGAACCCTACACTGCGCGTGGCCCGACACGCACTTGGCCGGTTATTTACCTTTTGAGGTACGGAACCCTAAAAATATATCTATACACACAAAAGTTTATATTTCTGAAAAAGCTAACATCATCTCGATAAAGCTTCCATTCCGCAAACAATCAAGGCATCAACCGTTAACAATTCAGTTGCACCAATTTCATCCATACGCGTTAGATAATTCACAACGGGCAAAACGGGCGATAGCGCTCTGGCTTTATGATCCCATCTCTTGTCCGAAAAATCCCAATCGCGGTCAAAATAGTACCGTCATACCGGTGCAAGTTTCAAAGGCCTGCATCAGGATACATATTTTATAAGTTAGCTTCGATTGTTCCGGCGCGGTTTTGCCTTTTTGTACATTTTTTTGCACGTATCATACACGGCCGCGGCGCTTCGATGCGTCCATCGACACATGGTCGGCTCTTCTTTTGTTTTTATGCGACGGGATTGTTTGTATGTGACTTTATGATCGTGCGTCACGGTTTATTGTTATCGAACTCATTTTAAAAACTGGGGATCAGTTAAATAGAAAATGCTCGAATCACGTGCTCATAAGGCTAACAAGTATGCCTCAGTCAGGAAATTTAATTATAATAAATGTGTCTAAGTGCACTTAGGTACTGTAGGTACTTGAAATTTTATAAAATAATTATTTAATTACCTATCACATAGGAAAATAATGCCATCATTTTTCTGCGACCTTTAGATGATACTTCCGTTATTACTAAGCTAAGTAACTCTGATGATCATAAGAATTTCAATAATCTTAATCTAATACTATAAGAATCTTTGTCCTGACATACTGACTGACTGACTGACTGACAGACAACGCACAGCCTAAACCGCTGGTCGTAGAGACTTGAAATTTGGAGGGTATATTTGTCTTAGTACGTAGGGGTGTATTAAGAAAGGATTTTTCAAAATTCACCCTTTAAGTGGATAAAATTGGGGTTCAAAGTTTGTATGGAGAAACAAGATTTGATTGTCTTTTCTATCCAAAACTTCACACAAGTGCTTCAGTAACAATATAAGTAAATACGAATTTCTGTTTTTTTTTTAATTCACCCCTAAGAGGGTGAAATGGGGTGACAAAGTGTGAAAATCAATATTGTTTTGGATTGCGCTGAAATTTGGCATGCAGATTATTACGACGTAAGAGCCCTCTGAGAAAGGATTTTCCAAAATGTACCTCTGAAGGGGATGAAACGGGGGTTCAAAGTTTGTATGGAGAAACTAGATTAGATAGTATTTTCTATTCGAAACTTCATACAAGTGCTCCAGTAAAAAACAAGTTAATACGTGTTTCAGGTTTTTTTTTAATTACACTCCTAAGACGGTGAAATGGGGTAACAAAGTGTGAAAATCAATATTGTTTCAGATTGCGCTGAAATTTGGCATGCAGATAGTTATTACGACGTAAGAGCCCTCTGAGAAAGGATTTCCCAAAATTCACCCCTGAAGGGGATGAAATGGTGTTTCAAAGTTTGTATGGAGAAATAAGATTAGATAGTATTTTTTATTCGAAACTTCATACAAGTGCTGCAGTAAAATAAAATAGGAAAATACGTGTTTCAGGTTTTTTTTTAATTACACCCCTAAGAGGGTGAAATGGGGTAACAAAGTGTGAAAATCAATATTATTTCGAATTGCGCTGAAATTTGGCATGCAGATAGTTATTACGAAGTAAGTTGCCTCTGAGAAAGTATTTTCCAAAATTCACCCCTGAAGGGGATGAAACGGGGCTCCTAAGTTTGTATGGAGAAACAAGATTAGATAGTTTTTTATATTTGAATTTTAACACAAGTACTTAAGTAAGTAAATACGTGTTTCAGGCTCTTTCGAAATTGCACCCCTAAAAGGGTGAAGTGGGGTAACAAAGTCTGAAATCAATATTGTTTCGGATTGCGCTGAAATTTGGCATGCAGATAGTTATTTTGACTTAGGTATCCGCTAAGAAAGAATTTTTCAAAATTATCTCTTCAAGGGGATGAAGCGTGGGTTCAAAGTTTGGATAGTCATTTTATTCAACATTTCACACAAGTATTTCTCTAAATAAATAAGTAAATACGAGATTCAGACTTTTTCAAAATGCCACCCTAAGAGGATGAACTTAGGGAAGTCTAAAAATCAATATTGTTTCGGATTGCGCTAAAATTTAGAATGCAGATAGTTATTATGACGTAGGTATCCGCTCAAAAAGGATTTTCTAAAAATTCCTCGCGGATACGGAACGAGGATTCAAAGTTTGTATGGCGAAATAAGATGAGATAAAGTCCGTGTTGTAGGATTTTTTGAAATGGGGTAGGTAACAAAGTCTGAAAATTTGGGTTTTCGGTTTATATAAATATGAATCTCGAATTGCCTTAGTCACGCGATAACATGAAAACGGGTGAACAGATTTGGCTAATTCTTATTTGATGTATTTAATGATAGAATCATTTTACAAAAGAAAAGTTTTAAGTAAACAAAAAAAGTTTTTAACGCGGGCGAAGCCGCGGGGCACTTCTAGTTTGATAATATAAAGCACTATGATACCCCTACGACTTTGTTGTTTAGTTAAAGTGTAGGTAAAAAGAAAAATAGTTTCTCTCCCACGCAATAAAACAGGTATAATTCACGCATAGGCTCAATACGTTTCAAAGAGGGTAGGTATCATTTTAAAGCAAAAAGCTACAATATAGGATATCGATGGCAAGATATCGCCTCGGGCATCGATCCGGCATACTACCGTGATGCACCGGAAGCTCTTCCTTCTCACACACCATTCATGGCCGAACAAAGCGCTCAGTTTCATGACAAATTCGACTCGGCCGATTGTCGTCCCATTCAATCACGAATCTTTTGTCCGCATATTTAATAAAATGTATTAATATCTTATACTGAGATACGAAATATTCGCAATTTAAAAACTCAGAATACGCGGTAAGATTTTTTGTCGTAAGCTTGTACTATTCATTATTCTGTGTCGTAAGTGAGATGTTCGATTTTTGAATATCGCGCGAAGACTTTTTCTTTTTTTTACGAGTGTTTACTTTAGGCAACGCGCACAAAGACTAAATCCCACCATTGTTCGGATGTGGAAGAGATATTAAAAGCACGTGTGGCCAAACAAAGGTTACGTTATGCGGGGGATTATTTGCCAATTTATGGCGCTTTTTGTAAATTCCGTTGAAAGCTTCGCGCCGGAAATTTGGCTCCATTTCAACAAAATGATCTTTTAACTATAAATATTACGCGAATGTTATATTTGTGTGACAAAATTGTTCATATGAACGGATATGTCGCACTTTACTCCTGGGATTTATTCTCCATTCTCCTTTTAGGACACGAGTTCCAAAAACGCTTGCATTAAAAAAATATTGAAGTTTAAAAAAGGGAAACAGAAATGAGGCTCTGATATTATTTCTGAGAATTACTGCTGTTGCAAAGCGGAAAAATCTCGAAGTATGGTATAATATTTTCGTGATAATTTTCTTTGACAATTTTCCCATAAACGTACGGAGCTTTTATGGTATATATGTATGTACAGTCATAGTAGCTGGCTTTTTACATCGAAATCGTCAACTGATTAAGGTTAATCAAATAATAACCAGAAGTTGTAAATAAGTAGATAAGGGCCATTTCACCAGTTCATAATAAAGTGACAGATGGTCATCTGACAGATGACGCCGTATTAAAGTTGTCAAAAATCTGTCAGATAGGACCTTATAGTGAAACTGGCATTAAATCCACCAATCTTACTTCATATGCCTAGTTTTTAGGGTTCCGTACCCAAAGGGTAAAACAGGACCCTATTACTAAGACTCCGCTGTCCGTCTGTCTATCTGTCTCTCTGTCTGTCTGTCCGTCTGTCACCAGACTATAGCTCATTAACCGTGATAGTTAGACAGTTGAAATTTTCACAGAAGGTAAATTTCTCTTGCCGCTAGAACAACAAATACTAAAAACAAAATAAAGTTAAAAATTGAAGGGGGTCCCCATACAAAAAACGTGTTTTTAAACGCCATCTATCTAATTAGTTTCGGAAAAATGACATAGATGGCGCTAGTAAACGAGCCCCGTCTTTCTAGATCGCGACCAAACCAAATATTCTTGGTAATATCAATTAATCAAATATATGAGGTTGAAACTCTGTTATGTTTCGTATTGTACGGAACCCTCCCTAAGTGTGCGATAAGAGACGCGATGCTGACTTGCACTTGGCCAGTTTTATTTCTTCCTTTGCCTGACAAATTACCATTATAGAAACTAATTATTTTGTTTTTGTTTTTATTATGTAAAAGTTACAGAATACAGATTATGTTTTAATAAAAATCCGCTCAGTGATTTTGTCAGCAACCGTTCTTCTGTGTAATGTGTGTTTCAAGTAGGTATTAAGAATCTATACCTGTCATCCAACCCTTTAATTACACTCGAGCATTTATGTTTCATAAGATAGATTTTAATCTTTACCAGGTGGCATGTACTAACCAAAAATAACCTTTCACTATATCATAAGTTGCACGATTTTAAATAAGGATACCAACTAGGAAATAAATATCTCATTTTAAATATGGCGAGACGTGGCCGCTACAAATCACCCCGGGCGACCATTAGAGGTGATAAAATTTTATGGTTGTTCGCTACTTCCCAAACGCATGCATGCCGACCGACGACATTTGTGTCGCGTCGCGTCGCGTCGCCGCGTCGGGACGACGCACTGTGTGATCCGTGCCTAGTGTCAGACAGATATGGCTTACATGGCGCTCTACATAAATAAAAGCAACTGGCAACTGCAGAGATGAAGACTGAATTTTCAGGGTACCGTACCTCAAAAGAAAAAAAAACCCTTATAAGATCATTTTTTTGTCCGTCTGTCTGTCCGTCTGTCCGTCCGTCAATACGCTTTTTCTCAGAAACGCGTAAATGTATCCAGTTGAAAATTATATCAAATACTTGAGTCTACAGAATCTTTCAGCTGTGAAAAAAACAAACTTGTAAGACAACGCGATCAAAAGTTATGACTGTTTATGTTTCTTATTTTCGCTTATTTTTCTATTTCACATGGGAATCAAAACCTATAGGGTACTTCCCGTTGACCTAGTAGTATCATGAAATTTGGTAAGAAGCAAGGTCTTGCAGCACTTTAAAAAAAATTGAATTCAAACCGTAAATATGTAGTTTAATAATAAAAAAGCGAATTTAAGCTATCTCAAACATATTATTTGCTGTTGGTGCATTAACCGTGTCTAGGTATCGGTCTAGGGGTCGAACTTGTTCTTTAACCTAGTTTGACAAGTTTGTACTGAAGCTTTGTTGCGTGGGTCCAACTTGCACTTGGCCGGTTATTGATTACAAAGTAGGTATATTATTCTTAAAATGAATTCTTAAATGATAAATATCAATGACAATTTTATAGCACATAGTTACAGTTAAGTAAATGTATATATGTATAAAAATATGCATGAAATTAGGCACCTAGATAGTATTACATGAATTGAGTTATTATTTAAATAGATTGCTCACCATCAGGCGACAGTCTTAGTACGTTACGTAAAAAACAACTTTTGTATTTAAATTAATAGAAGTCAATGAACTTATACTCATATTTTGACTAAACTCGTTTAAAAATAGCAATCTGCAGGTACCCTGTTAACTGTTAATCACCTGTATTATCACTTGTTACATTGTGACCGCAAGATTCCTACTGACAGACATTCAACGTAAACTTTCTATCGCAATTCTGCACTAAGCGACGTCTCCATTACGTATCTACATCACATTACTCACTGCGCACTGTTGACGCTTTGTCACCACTGACAGCTACCAGAGAAACGAAAAAAACAACGTCAGTCGGTGACACCCCCCGCTGGAAAAAGCCTTTGCGGTCACAAAATGTCTCAATCTCCCTGCGACCATTAAAGAAAAAAACTGATATTTATAGGCCACTCTACAACTACGCCGTTCCGGCAGGTAACGTCGCAAAATGCCCGCTGTGAATATATATTTATCAAACAACCCTCTTTCAACAAAACTTAATTAACATTTCTAGAAAGCTTGCAAAAAATTAGAAACAAATGCTACGATTTTTAAAGACTGCAAATATAAGAAAAGGATGCAGTTATGCGATTTTTTTACACAATGCAATTGCAATTTGCCAAAACATAAACAAAAGATTTGCGCAAAGAAACGACGATTTCTATTTTTTACCCCTCAACCCTGCAATTATGAAGGGGTAGTCAGTAAAAGAAAGTCACCAGCAATAAAAGTAAACCTTTCGGCAGCAAACGCGCCGCCACCGAAGGGTTAGTATTTATTTTCTATTATACGACGGTTTAGTGTGCGACGCCGAGGATCGCGAGCGTCGTAAAATCGGGCCCCTCCCGAACGTGGCTGGATTCGACTTTCAACAGACCTACCGAACCTGCGCTCAACGGCTCCGTTGTAAACTACTACCCCAACAAAAAACTCACTATTGAAAACGCGCTCATAAAGTAATTTGCACAAATTCGCAAAAGGGTAAAAATTCTGCAACAGAGCAACTTTTATTTCAAACACCCGTTATCTATAGAATCTGAGATAAAAAGCCTTGTCACCGTTAGACTTTTAGTTTTATAACGCATTTAGCCTTCGTTTCTGCGTAAACGCGGACTTTGTTGTCACAAAGAGTTCCACGTCGAACTCGATCGCAGCAATAAAGTTGAGAGGTTTTATACCGTTTAATGAAGGTATTCGGCGGGTTAATCCGGCATAATTAGAGGGCGGCTAAGCACCGCCATGAAAAGAAATAAACCGTTTTATAACTGGGACTTTCTTAACCCCACATAAAGCCGCCCGTAAAACTCATAGGAAGATCGGATCGGCGATATGAGGCGGAAATAAATCGCCATTTAAAATCAATTTGTGTAAAGGGTGTCGGGCAAAGTAGTTCGGTGAGTCGAGGCGCGAGGCACGAAGCGGGTCACCACGACCGCCGCCAGCCTCGGTCACGCGCTCGCGAGCCAATTGCCCCGATCTGGCCTTTGTCGCTCACAATGTTACGATATCGCACAAGAATCAAAAGGTCCCAGATTATGGCAGCTTTGGGAAACTTTATAAGGCGATACGATTTTGAGATATCGCCTTCTCGGTTTGAAATTTGGTAGAGTCAGCAAAATAGTCTGGAAAAATGTCCTCACAGAAACAAAGACAATAATGCGCGATCGAATCCGCTTCATCCGGAGGAGAGTGGTGTATATTGCATTAGGTAAAATGCAAATTCGGACTAGACACCGGCCACAAGCGAGCTCGCCGCATTCGAGAAATCGGCGACTCGTTTATTTAGCACACACGGGATATCAGAAGGTGAACTGGAAGTTAAAGGGGTTACGGGGCTTAAGCGAGTGCCGCCGCGCTGCGTCTCGTATTGGGGCTTACCCGTGATTTACTCGTTACGTCGCCTCGCGGCCCGCCAGCCTTCCTTTTTTTCTGTTTACTTAACGGATCAGGGGCTACCCTTTATTGGGTAAAGTCGGAAAACTGATATTCCACGAGACATAAACTTAGACGCGGGCTTATTGGCGGCGCGAGATTTGTACTGGATTTATTTGGAATTCAATAACGCGGAATTCGATGTGTGATCGAATATGCGTGACGGTATGCGAGCAGTTTTATGTAGGTCTGTTCTGGTATGCGATGTCTGGGACTTATTTATAGCAGTTTATATCAGTGGGTAGTAAATTTACTATACACTAACAAGTCTTAGTAGTGTCATCATTGATATAATTCTTTGTAGATCTCAGAAGTCAGGCAATATCTCCACTTTTTCCTCGGAAGCACATAGAAATTCTACGCGTAACTGAAATCAGACTTATAATTATATTGACCAGTTCCTGCTTACAGTGGTGCTCAATAACTAATCGGAAGTCCCTAGTGACCTCTCGAAGCCTATTTCTCACAGTCAAGTCAAAAAGTCAAAAGTCAAAGCATTTATTCAGTATATGGGCAAATTAAAAATGTGCACTTACACACGTCATATAACATTAAATAGATCATATTCAATAAAAATTATTATAGATATAACAGAAACATAACTTATTGCTTTGAATTTACAAAAAAAAAACAAAGGTATTGAGCCATTCAGCTTTCATCTAGACTTCGAACGTCACACTTAAAACACATGTTTAATTCCCCTGATTAATGAAGGGTTGCCAACCGTACTATTACGTGCACTCGCAACCCAGTGCATGTTTCAGTACTTCAGACAATTTTTATCCAAAAAATTGTGAAATAATTAAACATAATTGTGGTTGTAACAGTGGACTGTTCTTTACAGAGTAGGTACCATAGACTGATGTAGAGATTGTAAAGATGATGATGAATGCCTATTTTCAGAATTTACGAGACCTGCTATGCTACAAAGTAAAAAAGTAATACGCGATAGAAAGCTGAAACAACGTACTACATGAGCATATAGTAACATATATTTGTGCCTCTGACCCAATTTGCTACACCAATCTCATATGAAGTATTTTGAAGTTTCATAGTGCAGTATAATCAACATTTCATAATGCTACAATTTTATCACCTAGTACCGGCAACAATAACCACGATCGTTAATCAACTATTCAACCAGTTTGGCACGTAAGCAAAGCAAACACGTCATTTATCAAACCCATATCGGTTCCTTAAATACCCCATAAATGCCCACAATTCCTTTATTGAGAGCGTAAAATTTCGGAAATCTCAACAATTATGTTCACACGATTCTAAATTTTTTTGTTTATTTTTCTAGCGAAGTGAAGCTGACAATAGTGTGAATAAATCAAAGTTGAACAAGATATTAAAGTGACGGTCGATGTGACATAAACTATTATAGGTTTGTAAATAACATTTTCATTCAGGCGGACATGGCCTTTAGGTACCCTGGTAAGGTCAGAAGATGGCATATAATTAAATAAGTATGTATAAATAAATATACCTAAGTGGGATCAATTTAAGAGTAAAAGTTTACTAGAAACAACATAGTTATACCACAGTTTTAGAATCATAGTAAAACTGTGGTTATACTGCTCGAGATGGTATGCATTTTCTTTATTTGCAAGAAGACGCGTCCTTCTCTTATAACAAGAGAATGAAATCCCGATTTTCTTCCGACTTCACAAAAACGAGGATGTTCCCAATTCATCTGTATGTTTTTTTTTTGTATTATGTATATATTACGCGATTACTCCGTCCATTGCGAACCGATTCGAATGATTCTTTTTTTTTATTCGGTAGGGTACTATTCCAAGTCCGTGGTCTCTTTGTATTTTCATCGAGATATGACGATAAACGTCTCGAACTGGCTACTGAAACTAACTCTCGGGGCATGGAAGTCGGTTGTTTGAGCTTTTAAACTATTATGTGTTTAACAATTTACAAAAATATAAAGTGTGAAACACTTCAACGAAACATAATACTTTTAAACTATCTTAATTATATAGATTTTAAAAGTAAAAGTAGGCCCCGGTGGCGTAATCGGGAGAACGGTCGGCTTTGATGCCGTGGACCAATGGATTTTTCTATAGAAAAATGTATGTGCGCTTCTCACAGCCCTCCAGTGAAGGAAAACATCGTTAATAAACCAACAACCCCCGCATGGTGGTGGGACACTATCTAGTGTCCGCCTGGCCAGCTACCACCCTCAAGTTAGAAAGTCCGTCGCCAAACATCTAATGTGTTCCGGCAGCTATCCTTGAGAGACAGTTCCCATCTAGGCCTAGCATGCTTACCATCTTCGACCGTATCATTACTTACCAAAAGGTGAGATAGTGGTCAAACGCTAGCTTTTATAGGTTAAAAAAAAGGTTAGTTCTAGACTTCTTGCAAAGGTAGACTCCTCAAGACTTCCTCCAATAGTTTTTAATAATGTGGTTGTTCCCTATAGCAATCACGTAAAAAATCTTGAGGTCATAGTTGATAAAAAATTTACGTGGAATCCTCAGATTCAGTCTGTTAGCCAAAAGTTGTTTCCTTCTGCAGCTACACTCCGTAGACTGCGTAATTTTCTGCCGACTGCAACTAACGCTGCGCTCGCTCAGTCTCTTCCTAGATAGAATAGGGTTATGCCAGTTACTTAGACCTAAGGCAGGACCAATTGAACAAGTTCAAGCGGTTGCAAAACTTTTGCATACCTACGGTTTATTTTTGGTTTCCGGAGATATGACCTTGTTTCAGAGTTCCGTTCACAACTTAAATGGCTCCCTATCCGTCTTCGCCGGAATACTCATATCCTTTACTTCTATATATACCATATTGTTCAATCCTTCAACTCAAAGAGAAACTGGAAATGTTCTTTGTAATAAATATATTAAAAAAAACGTTTCTAGTTTCTCTATTCCACCCTTGCTCTTAGGTCATCGGAAAACTTGGTTCTCAACATTCCAGCACATAATACTTACTTTCATGATGCGCCATTCTCTGTGCGAGCTGTGCGCCTCTGGGATGATCTACCAGTAATTGATATCAGACGTGCTCAGTCTCTGTGTATATTTATAGCTCATTGTAAAAATTATTACTTGTCATTTAAATAATATTATGTTAGCATTAAGTCATTTGTTTCAGCTTTTGAAATATTATAATTTGAATATTTATTATGCAATATACATAGTATGTATTTTGTTTTGTATCTGTATGCCTCTAAATGTATATACATATTTATATTATGTATATATATGTAGATTATAAGTATGTCTTTGTATGTTGTATTTATCTGAACCCTTTTCTCATTATACCTAATCATGCGACCGTCCATGCTCAACATACATTACTGCACAACATAAAAAAATGTGTAAATTGGTGTCAATAAAGAGTTATTGTATCTTTTTTCTTTTTTCGCTTGACCACTATCTCACCAATATCTTGCCAATGACACATTTTGCCTTTGGTTCGAAATTGCCTATAGTACAAATTGGCTTCAAAGAAAACATAAAAAGCACAGCAGATTTTACTAAATTTGACCACTTAGTTGACTTGACAAGCTTCTCTGCTAATTCGAGATTTGATTTGCGTTCCAAAAACTGGGTCGGTGTATTTTCTTAGATTGAAGTAACATCGTTAAATCGGCGAGGTCACCACAAGACAAACAATTCCTATCATTATAAATGTAAGTAATTCATCAGTACGTGTTTATATCACTGTGTCTTAGACGTCTGGACTGATTTGAATGATTATTTGTGTGTTTTTGAATGTCCCTTTTTGTTGTCCCTTTAATGTCCCTTGTTCCCTGGTTTAGATTCACAATTGGACCCGGTGGCGGTGTGATCGGGCAGGACAACGTCTGCTTGATCCGCTACTGAGACATAAAACGCTTGTTGGATAATATCATAATTTACATTAGGTATAGTATGATATAATCAATCTCTATTGAATGGTTGTATACTAAATAACATTACTTACATATAGACAATCCTGGAAAACCGTACCTATATCTCCGAAAACGCTTTTTTCTTGGAACGCATATTATAAGAACACCTTCGAAAAATTTTCCAACATTCTTTTTATAGTTTTATATAACAAAGTTGTTTCCGTCGTCTGTCCCTCTCTCGGCACGCTTAGATCTTTTAATTTAAAATAAATCATCACATCATCTGTTTAAATTAAAAGAATATAAAATAGATATAGTGATTCAAGAAAAAGGTTTATAATCGCCTGGTGGTGTAAATGAGAGTATGGTCGGTTTCGATGCCAGAGGTACTGATTTCAATCGCCGCCGTGCACCAATGGATTTTTTTCATCGAGAAATGTCTTTGCGCTTTACACAGCCCTCCGGTGAAGGAAAAACATCGTTAAGAAACCAACAAACCCCGCATGGTAGTAGGACACTATCTAATGTCCATCTGCTACCACCCTCAAGTTAGAAAATCTGTCGCCAAACATCTGTGTTCTGGCAGGGCCCGGTGGCGTAATCGGGAGAACGGTTGGCTTTGATGCCAGAGGTACCGAGTTCAAACCGCCGTGCACCAATGGATTTTTCTATCGAAAAATGTATGTGCGCTTTTTACAGTGGCCCTCCGGTGAAAGAAAAACATTTTTAAGAAACCAACAATCCCCGCACGATGGTAGGACACTATCTAGTGTCCACCTGGCCAGCTACCATCCTCAAGTTAGAAAAGCTGTCGCCAAACATAATGTGTTCTGGCTGCTATCCTTGAGAGCCAGTTCCCATTCTAGGCCAAGCTTGAATAGCATCTTCGACCGCATCATCACTTATTATCAACAGGTATAGTGATAGATAGTGGTCAAACGCTAGCCAAACGATACAATAGTAGATTATACAACAAGTGAATAAAAAGGCAATTTAATTCGAGGGTCTAAGTTGGATCCCGAGAGCAGCGAAGGATACAAGGACCGAGATTATTTTTTTTATTCATGAGTCGTGTAATCTTTTTTTTACCATTGATTGCGAGAAAATAAGTAGTAGTACCTACCTAGTATTTATGTTTATCATATTTTATTAGTAATGTGTAATAAATATGGATTATTAACCATTTAATGCCGGTGAATGTGTGCGAGTGTAGGGAAACAGCACAATGTTGAAAAACATGCTATTTGTGTTCTCACCAAAAGCCCACTGAAAATCTTCAGTTATTTCACATCTTTAGTGGCTTGGACTAGACTGTGGCTTCAACTTGACTCAGAACTCACAACACAGAAATGTGACTTTGACTCAACATTATGACTTGAATTTATAAAAACTTGAACAATTTTGATACTTGAATCTGGTTGAATACACTAATCGTATGGAGTCGTAATGAAAACAAAGAAAGAATTTAACCAAAATTGGCGGGATATTTATTTTTATTTAATTATATAGCTTCTATCGTTTACCTCCATTTAGCCAGCCAGTAGGCACTTTCAGCAAGATTTATTTATTTTTTGACCATAATTCTTATTTCGTGCTTGTTCCAAATTCAAAATGTTTTTATTCACCGAGTGAGTAAAAGCGCGTTTTATTCACTGCTGTCGATGAATAAAGTGGTATTTTTTGAGTGGCAATGGTAAATATATATATATATATATATATATATATATATATATATATATATATATATATATATATATACATGTACTCTTATTACGTTCAATCAAAACGCAAACATCAAAATCAAACAAAACTATCGTCATCTGTACCCAGAACTCCGACATCTGTAGAATCCCCTACTGTTTGCACACAAGGTACCCCGCAGTGTTATTTTTTACAAATCAATGAACCGTACAGCTCATTTTTTTTATAATACGACAAAGAATCACGACATGCCTCTAAGTGGATTATACTCGTACCTTTGCGAAGTGATTTCACGTCACATTAATCCCAGTTTTGTTTACAATACCTCGTTATGTAGGTGTTGTTGCAATGAATAGTTTAAACTTTTTATCCTGAGCTTAAAAAGCGAGATAGCTTTGGACATCTGTCGTTGCTTTGTGGAATCCGCGGCCGAATTGATCGTTATCTGTAAAGAGACTTAAAAAGAGCAGCTTTTGTATCGAACTGCAAATAAAATCTTTTAAAAGTTCTTGCGCAACGGATCTTTGTGCTCACTTGCCAAAATGCCTTAGGAGGCTTTTTTGTCTTGAACTACGTAGGTGTGTGTGTGTATCATAGATAAATAATAAATGTAAACACATCTTTATTATTATTATAAGGTCTACACTCACATTAGAACAATTGGACCCCAATGTTCTAATCTTAGTATGAACCATAATATCTGGTACATCTATTCAAAATTAATTATATTTTCTTCCAAACATTCAGTTATACTAGTTTAATATTTTATAACTTTTCCCACAAGTGTTACGTAGGTAGTAGGTTAGGTACATACACGGGCTTGAAATAGAGTAATAAAAAAAAAATTAGACAATGTTCATCATTCTAATGCTCACGTTAACTATTCTAATCCCTAAGGTATATATAATCTTCTTTCCTTAACTTTGTAATTTAATGTAATTTATTAAATAGTTTTTTTCCCTCTCAATTATAAAACACCACTTACTACCATATCTAGTTACATTTCTCTCCATCCATACGTTGTTTAGAAGAGATCGCTTTAAGCGATAAGACCGCCTATTGTTGCACTATTATTTTAAATTGTATTACTTATAATGTTTATTTCTGTAATTTTAATTTTGTTAAATAATAAAGTGTTTCTATCTATCTATCTAACGTTTTACATTTTTTGTAAGCATTCTGGACGGCATAATCGACGGAATCAATATTTCAAGTACTTATGAATAATATCCTATTCATAAATATTTGATTTACGCTTATGTTTAATAATTATTTTGTAGCTCAGACTCCTTTAGGAACTAAGCACTTAAGAACTCTCAACGTGACCATCTTTATTTCACCTTTCTTTTACCTCAAAGTAGTACCTATGTGCTATGTACTGTATGTTTTAACCGACTTTACAAAAAGGAGGAGGTTCTCAATTCGACTGTTTTTTAAATGTTTGTTACCTCAGAACTCCGTCAAATCTTAACCGATTTGAAAAAATCTTTTTTTTGTTTGATAACTCCCGTTTTGTCCCATTTAAAGTTTATCGAGATATGACAATTATCTCCGGAGATATGGAGATAAACAACATAAACAAATTTGATACCTTGACGACATGATTAAGACTAGTGGATATTTTCACAATCGTGGCATGTGAAGTCGGTTTTTTTCGTTTTGTAAACGATCTAAGATTATGTGAATAATAACTTTCGGCATTCAATTAAGCCATTCTACCATCTACCTATTACGAGTGTTAGTTAAGTTTAGTTTAACAATGGTTCTACTTATGTCATTTTTTTTAAATATGTCATTTTTAAAGATCCGTGTCCAAGGGGTACCAACAGAACTCTAACACTACTCTCAGATTCTTTGCTGTCCGTCCGTCCGTTCAACCATCTCTCCGTCTGTCAGAGGGCTGTATCGTCTAAATCTTAATAGGTAATTAGGTATACACTTTGATAGCACAAAGTATTTATTATCTACTATAGCCGCTATAACAAAAAAACTTAAAACAGATAAAAATAAAAAAATAAAGGGGGTTTCCACTTTCCACACATGCTATAAGAACAAACAGATAAGAATAAGAACCATATGTTTACGGCAAATTGTGTTTAATCTTATTGAATATTGTAGTGGTACCTACGGAACCCTAGGTGTGCGATTCCGACTCGCACTTTGCCATTTCATTCTCATATATGGGCGGTTGGGCGCGCAGGCTAACCAAACGATGAATTCATTCACCTTGATTCATGATCTTTGCATTCTCCCAATATTGTCTTGACACATCTGAATCGAAGGCGTTGCTCTAACAACACGTGCAAAACAAACACATTGCGCGGCGGCTACCTATAAATCACTTATTATTATAAAAGGGCATGTTCGAGTGGCCGTATTGTCGCTTTATGGATGTTATGCTATTCATTACACGCCATTAAACGTATTATAATCCACTGACCAGCGTACACTGAACCATCTCACCGCTCCTAAAAGAGGATCCACGTATGCTGCTAATAGAAATGAGGGGGTCAGAGATGGCTGGTAATTCATACCTCAGAAAGCTTTGTTTGGGCGCGATGCGACAAGCCATTGATAGCAGATAATAAATGGCGAATGTTGGTAGAAAAGCCCTCGGCTGGCGGTAGATGCGCTATCTACAATGAAAGTATTCAGTGACAGGCATGTTGCTAATATTAATCTTGAACGATTTTAATGGGTACGCTCTTGGAGAGTTCAATGTTCATTACAAGTACTTGGCATTTACATTTGAACTATGTATATATAAATCGTGATTACATTTGACTTATTAATTATAATGATACATAAGTACTAAATCATGAATACTAAATCATATACACGTATATGTTTTAAATGTATTATATGTAGGTATATAGGTACGTATTAGATGTATATAATCATCATGATGTTTCCTGTTTTGTTTTAAATGTGGTATTTCTTATTATTATAATATATATGTGTGTATATCTATATATAAATATATTAATTCATATTTTATTTCATTTTTTTTTATTTATTTTGCAATAGAACACCACCGACCTTGCTCAACTCACTATTTCTCTTACTCTATCCAAAGGTTGACTGGAAGAGATCGCTCTTAGCGATAAGTCCGCCCATTGTACTATAATTTTTATGAGTTAACTGTTTTGTAAGTTACTTTAAGTGGTGTACAATAAAGTATTTTGTATTGTATTGTATTGTATTGATCTTTATTTTCATATGCTAAAAGGTAAAGGGACATACAAGACGCATGGCTGTTGACCAACGATGACGTCCTGTAACAGTTAGTAGTATTCTAGCTACATCATCATCCACTGCTGGACATTCGGCTCTTTGTTTCCAGTCACTGCCCACCGCTTTTCAAATGTCGTCGCTCCACCTGGTAACAGGGCGTCCTACGCTACGTTTGCCGATTCGTGGTTTCCACTCTAGAACCAGTGTACCCCAACGGTTATTGAACCGTGAGTGTCCACGTCTCAGCTTTTGTCTTTAGACACTGTGGTATAGGCGACGATAAGACTCGACGGAGTTTCCTAAACGCTGCCCAGCCCAGCTGAATATTTCTCTGGAATTCCTTCTCGAAGATGTGTTTGCCTAGTTGGAGCATCTGCCCTAGCTAAACATACTGCGTGACGATTCCGAGTGGGATTTAATCTACGGCAATCGATTCCGGAACAACGTGCTCGTTGTAAATGACTTTAGTTTTATCCAAATTCATCCAGAAACCGATGCGACGAGAGGAATCAGTTAGGCCATTCAACATTTTCTGTAGATCCTGCAGCGTCTCTGCCATATGTGCGATGTCATCTGCGAATCGTAAGTGAGAGATGTTAATAATGATGCCGCAATCTTTCCAGTCCAGTGTCTTATACAGACAGGGGGAAAGTCATTCTAGCTAGAAACCATCAAAGAGATAAAAATAAGTTCAAAAACTAAAACCCGACTACTGAAAAATCACACTCTAAAAAGGATGAAACAAGAAAATATTCTGAACTGAGCACCACTAAGAATATTTATGAAATACAATAAAATATTTATTAAAAGTAAGTTGTTTATATAATACACGATATATATTGAATAGTTTATACATAGCGATCGCAGGTGAGAATATTTTTTTGTTTCATCCTTTTTAGAGTGTGATTTTTCAGTAGTCGGGGTTTAGTTTTTGAACTTATTTTTATTTAAAGCATTTTGGGGTTTATACATAATTGTATACATGTCAATATACTTACATAAATACACAGCGATCAAGAAACACATAACCCTCCCAACTGCTTCTTTGCGACGCCGTGGGGTAAACATTTATTTTCTTGACTTCGGCGGGATATATCTCACCAACGCTACACCCGACAAAAATATGATGTACTAAACTCTATCTTCATTTTAAAATTCCTATTCAACAATACCGCACACGATGGGGTAGGGTGAAATATTTTTTTAGTTCTGGACTTCGTGCCCTCTAGAGGGCGCCACATTCAATTTATTGTGACGCCACATAGCCTATAACCAGCAGACAAATAAGACGCGTCCAACGACACCTCATTCGTGTAATTATGATAAGTAGTTTAGAAGTTATGAGGGGACAGATGAACATACATACAAACATACATACATAGATACTTACATACATACATACCCACATACCGGTCAGAAACATAACCCTACTTTTTGCTTCGCTGTAGTCGGGGAAAAATCTACCGCCATAACTTTACGGTGCGCCGGCAGCACATAGTCCTTGAGAGCCAGAACATTCTAGGCCTAGCGTGTTCACCATCTTCGAGCAAATTATCGCATACCACCGGGCGAGATAGTGGTCAAACGCTAGCCTATCAGAAATATATAAAAACTTGTTCAATTAACAATAGTGTAAATTATACTTATTCTTCTGCCGAACATCATGAAAATTTAGCGAGCCATTATTTTCTTAGCTAAGTAGGCAGTGCTTATCTCGGCCGAAGACTAGGTACCATCTAAGATAACACAGAGATCACAGTCACAGTTTATCCCACAGTTGTATATATATATATATATATATATATATATATATGTGTATATAATAGATAACGATCGACTTAAAGTCCGTAAAGTAGAAGCTATAAAAATGCCTCGTTGCATGATAATTCACTGCAATAGCCCAAAAATTTCGAGCCCCCAAAGACAAGGACATATTTCCTATAACTTTTTCCGTTACTACAAACAAAGTGTATGTGCCGTCACAGAATGTATTGAAAAGTTGACACGCTTAATTTCAATACAAATCGTGATACTTGCGTTATCTAATACTATCCCCAAAAAGATGAAACTTTAGATCGTATTAAAGGCGTGAAGAGAAATCTCTACATTTCTAAGACGACATTACGTCTGCTATTTCAGTGGTAAAAAATCAAAGTTGGCATACACATAAAATAACGATGGAGACATCAACTTTTTGCCATCTGCTATAAAAATGAAACTCATTCATTGAAGAAAGATTAATAGTCGCGGAGCAAACGATTACATTCTTTTTATTGTTCAAGACTAACTTTTAGAAAAGTTTATGGTGTGGAAATAACAATTTGCAGTTTGGGTGATGTTCCCGGGTTTTCATTGTCTGGTGTAGAGGGCGTGACCGCTGCAGACTCGCCGAAATGTATTCAAAAATATTGTGAGCGCGCTATCCAAATATTTACTTACCCAGAATATCTTTATTTATTGGATATTCCTGGTTCATGTTTTTTTTTTTTTCATTTTTGTACTACCTATATTGTCACGTTGAAAAGCTAAGAAATGTTACAAAAACGACTTTATGCAGACTGTAAGGCCTATTCATAACAAGTTACCTTTATGTTTTATGGAATGTTTACTATCAGCTTTCGTAGGTACCTAAAATTAGCTTAGAACATCGAATTATATCGATGGCTTAGAACCTGTTCCAGAATTCATCATTAAATTAGGTCATCATCGGCCTAATACTAGTCCACTGCTGGACATAGGCCTTTCGAACTACACGCCATTGAGTACGATCCTCGGCTATTCTCATCGATCTTCTATTAAACTGTTTGGTTGGCATTTTTTCCTTTAGGTATATCTGATAAGTAAGCTTTGACCACTATCTCGTCTGATGGTAAGACACACAATTGACGGTGTAATCGCGTAACATACATACAAAAAAACATACAGCCGAGTTCAGAACCTCCTCCTTTTAGAAAGTCGGTTGAAAATATAGATTTAACAACTCCTACCAACTTTAGAAACTTTTGCCAACTATCTTACAGCGCCATCTAGAATGCAATATCAGCACTATACTGCAAAGCGCCATCTCACGTTTTACTTGACAACCAAGATAGCAAAAAGGTTTTTGCTAATCGGCATACAACGTAGTTTTAAATATACCCGATAGAGGGCAATAAAATAAATACAAATATTACATTTGACTTCTAAGAGATGGCGTAGAAAATGAAATCAGAATCGAAAAAAGGACTTTTGGCACTGGTGGTGGCACCTTAGTTCAAAACTATGTACGTGAATTTTACATTTTTTTAAGTAAAAAAATAAAAGCTGGAATTAATTTTGCGTATATTTTGGCACTTACCTACTTGGAAATGCAAGATCGTGATGTATGTATTTTATTATGTAGGTATACCTACCAAATTTGAGTCCAATGGAACGTCAGGAAGTGGTTCTGATTTTACTTCCAAGATTTGATACACTTACTAAGACAGCAAGATTAATAAATGCTTGTAATATAATACACTCTATACACTGAATAAGTGTAGAAAGCCTCATGTTATATGCATACTACATAATAATATAAAAACGTATGTAACGCTGTCACTCTGACTATTTTTAACCTAATCACGCCTAAACGGACGATCCGATCTTACTGAAATATAACAAGGAGATACTTACTTTATAGTTTATAGCATGAGGTTGAACATAACATACCTACATAACAAATTCTTGGTGTACGTTAACGAAGTCGCGCGTACCAGCTAGTACTAATTATGTGTTACAAATAAACATTAAGAAGTCATGAATTTTGTTAGTATTTCGAAAACTAAGCGACCACTTGTATACTTATAATTTTAAATTATACCTACTATATCTGTTGAAGTGTTCCCTAAAGGAACTAAACACGTGTAAAAGTAGAGGTTTTTGCGAGAGTGTTTGTACATTATTTATCGTTGCATAAGTTGAGATTATACGACCACTGAGTTCTAAGCGGATTAAATATCATAAACAAACAATAAGTAGGAACAGATAAAGAACCCTTTTACACATGAAAGAAAATCTTCCTTGATTGGACGCATTCGTTAGGGACAAAGCGATAGGGTTAATTAATTAGGTAGGTATATGAGTTGGGCAGCTCTAAAGCTTAAAGACAACAAATAAAAAACATTGCAATAGGTACATGGCGCCAGCTATCTGTAACAAAATACCAAATGACAATTGTTGACCCTACATTTATAACAATCTAGGTACTACTTACATGAAAAATTCTACTATAAAATAGGTGATTCTTTAAATGACAAACTATGACAAGCTATGACTCAACTTACTGTGATTTTAAATTGGAATATTATGCTTTCGTTAAATATTTCGTTGATTTTATAAGGTATTTAATTTAATATTTTTTTCAACCTTAAAAGATGTTTAGTTTATTCATTGCTTTGAAGTGCTATAAACGATGTCATTAAATATTATTTGTACGCCTATAATGGCAAAACATGAATATACATAATTATTATATTATACTAAATAATACAAAAACATACATCATACTTTTGTATGCATACTCATGGTTATGGACAAATAAATTATCTTTATCTTTAATAGTATTTTGTTATTGTAGATAAATTAAATATTTTACTTACGGTCTTACGATTACAATTTTTGTTCGAAGTTTTCCGGGATCAAGCACATAGAGGTCTATGATCAAGCATCTTACATACCTACATAAAAATACTAAAATTACACATTTAAACAAATTATAATTGGTTTTTATACAATTTATTTGTAAGTTAGTTTAAGCTTTATTTTGTAAAATTGCTTTATATGTATCTGAATATGTATAAATAAGACTTAAGTGGCGCGGTCCTGAATGTGAGTGCCAGCACAAACTTATGGTTTATTGGCACAACATAAAAATATGTATATAATATTAAGTACTTAAATAAATAAATTTAAAAAAAAAAGCATCATTAATTATTAGCTTGTGTCGAACATTGAACAGAGCAAACTCTATAAACGAGATGAGACAAGTCAAATCGTCACTTAGCCACAGAATAATGAATAGCACACGACTTAGCTAAATTTTAAAACTGCAAGCTCGTTAGATCCATCTTTTTTGTCCTAGTATGCCAGCTCTATTAAATTGACATCAAGGTATACTATACTACTTTTGAAGTTCGACATTTTGTGCCAAAATTCATTTTTGTGACAGGCATGATCTGATTTTACACCCAGGATTGGCTGCAGTCGAGGAAACTCCTCGACCGTCAACACGGTCTTAACGGTCAGACACGAAATGTGTACAACATTACGAATTTAATTTTGATAGCCAATTCTAACCATCTACCAAGACCAATTAAAAAAAAATTAGTACAATTCACAAAAAAACAAGCATAACTTTCATAAGATAAAGATAATCTATTTGATCCTACCGCGCGTTTTCCACCTGTTCCTATATATAATTCTGTCTGTGGCTATTCTCTGTGGAAACCACCTCCGTAGAAACCACCTAGGAATCACCACATATTACCACATACGTAGTGAATCCTAGGTGTGACTATTTTGGCTCAACACTAGCTGATTAATTTAGGTACCTAAATAAAAACTTGCGTTACACATCCCATGAAATCTCGCTATATGGAAAAGTAAAATTGACAAATTACGTATTATTTAAAATTACATATAAGTACCTAACTTGTATGTATTTAAAGCCTTTGATTCTTACACAAATAATACAATTGTTAACTTTCCTGTTTATTTATTTCCAATTTATTTATTTGGCACTGTATAATTTTACTGTTACTAATAATTATTATTACGGTTTTTACACATTTATACATACGGAATTACTCAACATTAGTTTTATGCATTAAATCATAATCGTACGATATTTTGTGACGAAAATTTTATGAAGAGGAAAGTGGTCTGGAAATCGAAACCTAAAGTAAGATGGACAGACCCACTACAGACCTCCTACGAGATCTAACATTCTGTACAGATAAAACATTTTTAGTGAACTCTTACAACGTGTAAATATTTACCTATAAATAAACTGGCCGAGTGCGAGTCAGACTTTTGTCTCGCACACGGAGGGTTCCGAACCGCAGTATAATAATACTAGCTGTTACCCGCGGCTTCGCCCGCGATATTTGAGTCTTTATGACCTTTGAGGTCAAGATCGATGATGTCTTAGACCAAGGTCTATGTATCTTCTGTAATCAAGGCTAACTATGTTGATGGTTATACTAAGTTGGTACTAAATAGAAGTATGACCCATTCTGCTAGGCTATTCTGTAAGCTATCTCGACAGAAGAATCCGCGGTGAGATTCGAATTTCGTACTACGAAATTCAATCGTATCTCGTTCGTAATACGGTTGAATTTCGTAATACGAAATTCAAATCTCACCGCGGATTCCGCTGTCGAGATAGCTTATAGAATAGCCTAGCTGATGTAAAGAAGTAGTGAACAGTAACGTTTAAACGCAAAAAAATCTAAAATATTACCCCAAAGTAAATAAAACCAATAGTTATGGGAGTGAAGCGAGCGAGATTTTTTAATAATTATTTATGACCAGGAAAATGTTCTGACCTTTGAGGTTTACATCGTTGCCCCTTAGTCCTTAGTTAGGTCCAGGTATATCCTCAGTTGTCAGGGCCAATAATGTTTATTGAAATTTCTGAAATGCAGCAAGTGCGATTGCTATTTACGTGATTTTTTTAAATTATATAAGTTTTATGACCTTATAATTAAGTCACTATAGATGACCCTTAGGTCGAACTTAATATCCTCTGTTGTTAGTCATTAATCATAATGGTTACCATATATACATAATGGTATACCAAGTTGTGCTGTTTAAATGTTTGACTCAATCTGATGCATGAATATAAAAGTTCATGAAATATTATCTAAAAAGTGGATAAGGCAAACGGTTGCGCGAGCGCAGCGAGCGCGAAAATGTTAATGACTTTTTATGACCCTTACAGTTTTATGACCTAATCAAGTCATTATAGATGACCCTAAGATACTAAGTTACTAAGTACTACCCTAAGCTGTATTATGGGCATATACTGCGCGAGCGAAGCGAGCGCGACAATTTTTTATGACTTTTTTGATCCTGACAGTTTTATGACTAAATAATTAAAATAATTAAAAAAAAAATACTTTTAACATTTATCAGGGCGAGCGAAGCGAGCTAATACTCCTAATACTATCCCACAACCTGAGCACTTTTGTGGTGCACTTTATTGAAAAACTATCACGCCTATTGATTTATGCTTTAACATAGTAATTTAAATTCACATGTAGATGTGTTATCAGTAAAAAAAAAATTATTTTACTAACATTAAAAGTAACCGGCCAAGTGCGTGTCGGGCCACACGCAGTGTAGCTTTCCTTAGTAGCCTGATATTCAATGCAAGTCTTCACCCGTTATAAACAAGCAACTAGGTACTTCGTCTTTCCACTTTAAATGATTTATTCTAAGGATTATGTATTTGGTACAAAATTATCCAACACCCAAGTTCAACAACTATTACTGCTAAGCTAATAAAGTTAAAGTTCATGAAATGCACTATTATCACGATATTTTCCAGATTTGCCAGCTGTGTAGCTTTTAAAGGGGGGGTGGGGTCGTTAGAAGATCAAAGAATTAACTTTTAATATCTTATAGGCTAGCGTTTGACCACTACCTCACCTGTTGTTAAGTGATGATGCGGATAAAGCTCACGATTCTAATAAGTGGCAGATTTCAAGGATCTTTATGAATTTTGAAATATAAATAGAAATGTTGATAATTTTCTGTTTCTATTTAAAGTAAGTATAACATTCTTATTATGCATATATTTGGTTGGAAGTAGGAGTATATGCTAAGTAAATCTTCCCCCGGAAGATATTTGATTGATATTTATACTACATAGAGGTCCTAATATCGGGATAACCTCAAAAACTGCCTTAAAAATTATTACCAGGCAGAAAAACTACGCGAGCCCTCATAAAGCTCGGCTTTTAGCTAGTTAACAAAATAACATTAATATTTATTATGAACTAAAATTAAGTCACTTTAGACGACTCTAAGGTCGAAATTGATATCTTCTATTGTAAAAGTCATAAATCATTATGGTTAGGTAAACAAAGTAGTGCCGTTTAAATGTATGACTCAGTTCGATGCATATGGCTGATAAAACACAAACGTAAATATTTCCTAAAAAGTAGATAAGGCGAAAGGCTGCGCGAGCGAAGCGAGCGCGAAAAAAATTTTTTACGCCTTTTTTGACCCTGAAAGTTGTATGACCTAATAATCAAGTCATTATAGATAACCTTAAGGTCGAACTCGATATCATCTGTTATTAAAGTCTTACGAAGTTTTGATGTCTAAGTGTTTTACTCAGTCTGATGCATGAGGCTGTTTAAACACAAAAGTTCATGAAAAATTTCTTACAAACAAGATTAGGTAAAAGGCCGCGCGAGCGTAGCGAGCGCGAAATTTTTTTAAGACTTTTTATGACCCCGACAGTTTTATGACCTTATAATCAAGTCATTATAGATAACGCTAATGTCGAACTCGATATCATCTTTTGTTAGTCTTACGAAGTTTTGATGTCTAAGTGTTTTACTCAGTCTGATGCATGAGGCTGTTTAAACACAAAAGTTCATGAAACATTTCTAACAAAGAAGATTAGGGGAAAGGTTGCGCGAGCGTAGCGAGCGCGAAAATTTTTTACGACTTTTTATGACACCGACAGTTTTATGACTTAATAATGAAGTCTTTATAGATAACCCTAAGGTCGAACTCGATATCATCTGTTGTTAAAGTCTTTAATCATTATGGTTAGGTAAACAAAGTTGTGCTGTTTAAATGTATGACTCAGTTCGATGCATAAGGCTGATAAAACACAAACGTAAATATTTCTTAAAAAGTAGATAAGGCGAAAGGCCGCGCAAGCGCAGCGAGCGCTACTATTGCGCGAGCGAAGCGAGCACGAAATTTTTTTACGACTTTTTATGACCCCGACAGTTTTATGACCTAATAATCAAGTCATAGATAACCCTAAGGTCGAACACGATATCATCTGTTGTTAAAGTCTAAAGAAAAGTCTTAAGTGTTTAGAAAGTAAAGTGTATTGCAACAGTCCCCGTACCAAAACTGAACTGCAAGAAAACATTCGGCGTGAAATCCCGTGTGATCCCCCCAGAACTTTGTTCGCGCGTACTGGCCAATATGAGGGTTCGCTTACAAGAGAATCTATTGCGAGAAATGAACGTCACTTGAAAAGATAAATTATTTTTAGGAAGGGAAATCCGCAGAACCATTTTGCATTTTAAAAATAAAATATAAAAATTAAATTTATTCGTTTATTTGTTAATTTATTTTGAAATAGAAAAATTCCCGCTGGACAGCCTTTACTTGTGTGAAGTTTCGAATAAAGATACTATCTTAGCTTGTTTCTCCATACAAACTTCAACTCCCGTTTCATCCTCTCTAGGGGTGGATTTAGTAAATCCATTCTTAGCGCACACCTTCGTCGTAATAACTATCTGCACGCTAAATTTCAGCAAAATCCGAAACAATATTGATTAACAGACCCCATTTCACCCTCTTAGGGGTGAAATTAAAAAAAACCTAAAACACGTATTTACTTACAAAAGTACTTCTGTGATGTTTCAAATAAAAAAGACTATCTAATCTTGTAAATTGTTAAACACAATCCAAAATTTCATCGTACCGACGGGACTTAAACCCTTGAACTTGAACCTCCGGAATAACATGTTCCGGTGCTTTGCTAATTAAGCACCGGAACATGTTATTCCGGAGGTTGCGGGTTCAAGTCCCGTCGGTACGATGAAATTTTGGATTGTGTTTAACAATTTACAAGATTAGATAGTCTTTTTTATTTGAAACATCACAGAAGTACTTTTGTAAGTAAATACGTGTTTTAGGTTTTTTTTAATTTCACCCCTAAGAGGGTGAAATGGGGTCTGTTAATCAATATTGTTTCGGATTTTGCTGAAATTTAGCGAAATAGAAAAATTCCCGCTGGACAGCCTTTACTTGTGTGAAGTTTCGAATAAAGATACTATCTTAGCTTGTTTCTCCATACAAACTTCAACTCCCGTTTCATCCTCTCTAGGGGTGGATTTAGTAAATCCATTCTTAGCGCACACCTTCGTCGTAATAACTATCTGCACGCTAAATTTCAGCAAAATCCGAAACAATATTGATTAACAGACCCCATTTCACCCTCTTAGGGGTGAAATTAAAAAAAACCTAAAACACGTATTTACTTACAAAAGTACTTCTGTGATGTTTCAAATAAAAAAGACTATCTAATTTTGTAAATTGTTAAACACAATCCAAAATTTCATCGTACCGACGGGACTTGAACCCGCAACCTCCGGAATAACATGTTCCGGTGCTTAATTAGCAAAGCACCGGAACATGTTATTCCGGAGGTTCAAGTTCAAGGGTTTAAGTCCCGTCGGTACGATGAAATTTTGGATTGTGTTTAACAATTTACAAAAATATAAAGTGTGTAACACTTCAAAGAAACATAATACTATCTAATCTTGTTTCTCCAAACAAACTTTGACCCCCATTTCATCTCCTTAAGAGATGAATTTTGAAATATATTTTTTACCGGATACCTACGCTATAATACCTACCTGCATGCAAAATTTCAGTACAATCAGAAATAATATTGATTTTCTGACTTTGTTACCCCACTTCACCCTCTTAGGGGTGACATTCCAAAAAAGCCTGAAACACGCTTTTACTCATTTGTTTACAGAAGTACTTTTGTGAAGTTTCAAATAAAAGAGAATATCTAATCTCTTTGCTCCATACAAACTTTGAACCCCTGGTTCATCCCCTTAGGGGGTGAATTTTAAAAAATCCTTTCTTAGCGGATACCTACGTCATAATAACTATCTGCATGGCAAATTTCAGCGCAATCCGTTTAGCTGTTTAAGCTGAGCGTTAATAGATCAGTCAGTCAGTAACGTTTGCCTTTTATATATAGAGATATAAGTATAATATTATATTATACTAGCAGCCCGCCCCGGCTTCGCACGGGTAGAACATATATGCCTACAAAATTTGCATCAGTTTGTTGCATCGAATATAAAATATGAACATATTTAACAACCATCGTGATATTTCATCCAATTTACACAAAACCTTAACGAATTATGCACCTAAACCTTCCTCATAAACACTCTGGCTATTGGTGAAAACCGCATGATAATCCGTTCAGTAGCTATTGAGATTTTTGCGAACAGACAGACAGACGCAGTGATGAACTTTGTTTTATAATACATACTTACGTATTGATATTGGACGGCCCTTTGGCGTAAAGGATAGTTACCCTGATTCTGACCCGACGGTCGTTGGTTCTAATCCTAGCTATATACCTAGCAATGAAAGTTTTATGTGCATTCATGAATCATGAGTTTTCGTACAGTGGTAGTGGAATCATTAAATCTACTAAAAAGTAGCTTACCACCAAGGAGTACATCTGCCGCCGTAACCTTACGGCGTTCCCCGACGCAAAATGTAGGGGTAATATACGTTTAACGTGTGTATCTGTGTGTCTGTCTGTAGCATCTAAGCACTTAACCGAAAGAACGGATCTTGATTTTACTATTGATAGTATTTTTGTTGTTTGATAGATGTCTTCATCAAGAGTATTCTTAGTAGGGGTCGCAAACCGGGATCCCGGATATCGAAAATACCGGGATACCGGATTTTCGGTTTTTTCGATATTTAGTAAAAATAAAATTCAATTTACATATACAATTATTATCTTTACATTAATGATTATAAATTAGGGAAATCTTAACACTTAGTAACTGAACAAAGTCAGAAATCAGCTAGGCTATTCTGTAAGCTATCTCGACAGCAGAATCCGCGGTGAGATTTGAATTTCGTATTACCAAATTCAACCGTATTACGAACGTAATATGATACGAAGCCTAGCAGGTTGGAAGTTTTTTGAAAGGAGAGGAATGCGTTCGAAAGATGGAAGAAATATTTTGAACGTTTATTTGAAAAGGAGGAAATGCAAGTGCGTGACCCCTTCGCACGCTATCTCTACTGGACTTGATGCTGACATCACATCCGCCCCACTATCGTGTACAAATTGATGCACCTCTTGGTTCATCAGACCATTGCCTTATCAGGTCTAGGGTAAATGTTTTAAATCACGAATCTGTAAAACCAGTAGCAAAGCGTAAGGTCTGGCGCTACCCGTCAGCTGACATGGAGTGCTTCATTTCCAACTCCAATGTACCAGTCGGTGGTTGAACCAGATCTTGGTTTGACAGACCTGTGCTGAAGCTGCCAGCACAAACCAAGCCGCTTTCAAATGCTGGAGTAAGGCTCCAATGTAAGGATACAAGTACAGCCGAATACAAGAAAATACTTAACCATGCTTCGAGGTTTTCCAAAAAAGCCACAAGTAAAGCAAAACCCCAACACATACGACGGATTGGTGACAAGCTTATAAGTTATCCTTCAAGTAGCTGCGCATTTTAGTCACTTGCTAAAGCAGCCGAAGATAACTTTTGCCAATCCACTCTACTGTCCTTGCGAGCGTCGGACTCTGGCCCATAGTGCGAAACAGAAGGCCGAGCTACTAGGGTCTCTGTTTGTCGCGAATTCTACTCTTTACGCTGAAGATTCTGTTCCTCCAACACTACCTACGTGCGAGTATTCCATGCAGGAAATCCGCTTTTCTCAACGTTTGGCACGTAAGGAACTGCTATCTTTAGACGTCCGAAAGTTTAGCGAGCCGGACGGTATACCGGCGATCGTCTTACAGAGATGAGCTTCCGAATTGTCTCCTATCTTAACGCGATTGTTCTCATTTTCTTATGACGAAGGTGTAGTGCCATCTTGTTGGAAGGTAGCCCATGTCCCTATTCCTAAGAAGGGTGACCGTACGGACTACGGACCCAACTAATTATAGACCTATAGCGATTACATCCCTTTTCTCCAAAGTGATGGAAAGAGCCTTTAACACTCAACTTCTTAAATACCTCGAGGACCACTAGCTGATCAGTGACCGTCAGTACGGATTTCGTCATGGAAGATTAGCTGGTGACCTACTAGCTTACTCGACTCATCGCTCGAGAGAGACTGTTCACTAGTCTAGAAGAAGCTCTCGCAGTCAGCCTTGCATCTAGGAAGCTAGGTGTGCTTAACAGAGCGAAGCGATATTTTACACCACGTCAACGGCTTGTGCTTTACAAAGCACAAGTTCAACCACACATGGAATATTGCTCACAGCTCTGGAATGGCGCTCCGAGCTACCAGCTTCAACCTCTTGACTCCTTACAGCGAAGAGCCACTAGAATTGTCGACGATCCCGAGCTCTGTGAAAAACTGGAGCCACGCAGCATCCGTAGAGACGTCGGAGCGCTATCCATCTTTTACCGTCTCTATAATGGGGAATGCTCTGAGGAGCTTTTTGACCTGATTCCACCATCGCCATTCTTTTATCGTACTGCTCGGCACCGTCAAAAAGCTCACCCTCACATCTTACAGACCTGGACATCTCGAACTATCCGTTTTAACCGAGGATTTTTACCGCGTGCCTGTAAGATGTGGAATGATCTACCCGCCGCGATCTTTCCATCTAGCTATAAGATGGAGTCTTTTAAAAAGGGTATCCACAAACTCCTCAAAAGTCGGCAACGCATCAACAGCACTCATGGTGTTGCAGTTGTCCATAGGCGACGGTAACCGCTTGCCAACCATAACATAAAAAAAGCCTTGACATTGCTAAGGCCTTTGATCGGATTTGGCATGGGTCCCTTTTCGCTAAACTGCCGTCGTACGGCCTGCCTGATAGACTCTGTGCGTAGGTAGGCAATTTTGTGCATGGTCGCAGTATAAAGGCCGTTGTAAACGGTGCTTGTTCTGAGACCATGCCAATTAATGTCGGCATACACAAGGGTCTGTCTCATCAGCCATGCTTTTTATCCTGCATATCAACGATTTATTACAAATCAGTGATATTAATTGCTATGCGGATAGCACGGGTGATGCCAAATACTCAGGCCGTATAAATATCCCTAGGTCGGAAGTCGACGAAAAGAGGACGGAGCTCGTTGCACAGGTTGAGTGCTCTCTCGACAGAGCATCAAGCTGAGGATCACAAAATCTTGTGAAATTCAACCCCACAAAAACGCAAGCTATCGCATTTACCACAAAAAAGAGTCCGTTCAATGTAGCTCCAAAGTTCCAGAGTATTCCCTTCAACTTGTCGAAGACAATCAGCATATTAGGTATCGACAATGGACATCGTAGCTATAGCTATCATAGCTAAAGTCACAACTAAAAACTCGGTGTACTAAACTAAATTAGCAGTACTTCACGCCGAGTCAACAACTTTTGCTTTACAAAGCGCAGATTCGGCCGCAAATGGCGTACTGCTCGCATCTCTGGAGTGGTGCACCGAAGTATCAGCTGCGACCACTAGACTCCCTACAGAGAAGAGCCATTAGAGTAGTCGATGACGCGACGCTGACTAAGACACTTGAACCGTTGAGTCTTTGTCGCGATGTTGGTTCGCTTAGTCTATTTTATAGATATTATCATGGGGATTGCTCTGAATGCTCTGATGAGCTCTTTGATGTGATCCCACCCTCTCGATTTTACCACAGGAACTCGCGTATTCTTGAGGGGGCTCACCCTCATATTATAGACACGTAGTCCTCCCACACAACGCGTTTTAAGCGTTTGTTCTTTCCGTGTACGTGCGAAATGTAGAATAAACTTCCTTCCGATGTTTTCCCGCAGAAGGTTGATCTGAGTTGCTTCAAAAGGAGAGTTAACAGATTCCTCTTTCAAAAGAGCTGATAACGCACCAGTATTGCTCCTGGTATTGCAGGTGTTAATACGCGGCGGTAACCACTTACCATCAGGTTGCATGCTTGTTTGCTTCTCTATATTTATTTAAAAAAAACTGGTGACGCAAATGACGATAGCAAAGAAAGTCAAGAGATTATGACAGCGTTGAAAAGTATGAAATCGGGTAAGGCATGACAGGATTTCGGTTGAGATGCTGAGGGCTGGATAAGGTGTGGAAGCAAGTCAGCTGTATCGCCTTTTTTGTAAATATTTATTTCATTGTTAAAAAAAATCTTGTATCTTTTAATTTTTTTTTTGTTATTCCTTTTGAACCTTATAAGAAAGAAGGCTGACAAACTACTTTAGTATAAATAGTCGTTATTTTAATATATACCGAAAAATTGTTGAGATCTCGAAAATATCGAAAATACCGGAATACCGGTATTTATCAGAAGTCAGCACCGAAAATACCGGTTTTGAAAAAATGGTTCGATATTGCGACCCCTAATTCTTAGCTTTGATGTATGAAAATTCGTTCAATCGTTATAAAACTATTATCTTTTTTCTAGTTAATTGCGCTATGAAATCAACTTTCATAGGTCTGATCAATTCGAAAATCTTCTTCTTCAACGATATTGTAAGAACATGGAAGCCTCCTGGACTCTACAGAATACTCAAATCCTCACCAACTTACAGCTCAGATATTAAATGTCGTGTTTAGAGTCATTGGAAAAAGCTATTATACTCGTACATAGATCAGTCGGGGTGGTTTAAAATATTATATTATATTATTATATATATAGATGAATATTATTTTATACAATAGATCATATTATTATACTACATCGACTTCAAATTGATTGTGATCGGTGGGGATCTACAGCATAGCTAAGCTTATAATAATATTTTCGTAGTAACTATGACCTAATCTGTGGTTTCACTGCAAATATTTTATTAATTTTGCGATGCGTGTTTGTGAAATTCGTGATATCTTCTAGAGTTTTCATTTGAATTATATACTGTAAAGGACAATTTTAATCTATAATATGTGGCCAAGCTAATTAACGTGATTATTTGGATAAGGATTAATACTATATACTTGAAAATAGCCTTGGAAGTTATGTAATATTTTTTAACAAAAATTTTAAGATTAAAATGGTTACTGTGAGTCAACCTTAAGAGATAGACATATGCTGTCGCGGACTTTTTTGTAGGTCTTATTAAGTTGTACAACTCTTGCATAGAAAATATTCTTCTATCTATTTTCAATTAAGCAGCGTTCGTAAGAAACGTGTTTTTTCGACTGTTTTTTTGCCGACTTAGGTTGCAAATTAGGTCTCCACGAATGTACCTTTGATTTAAACGGGATAATATATAGCCTATTTTCATTCCGAAAGTCCATTCTATGTATTAGTGAAAGAATTTTTTAAATCGGTTCAGTAGTTTTTGAGCTTACTCATTACAAACATACAAAAATACAAATGTTCTCTCTTTATAATATTAGCACACCCCGGACACTCGCTAAATCTCCATACAAACTAGCGTTTTAACGACCGACACTGTGACACCGAGATAGACACTACACACGGGTCGTTTTTCTATACTTGCATTTGTGTGCGTGATGTCTAAGGTTGTCGCCCGTAATCACCGTATCACAGCTTATATAATAGTTACTTCGTACATACGTACTACGTACTGACCGTATGAATATTTTTTTGTACACTTACCCAAAAAGCTTTTGACACTAAAAATATTAGTCGCTATTTCGTAAACCATCATCTCCAGGTCCAGTCGACTTGCATAGAACAAACTGCACCACAGTAACTATTTTTTATTCTGTGTTGGGCGGCCAGCCAGAGCTGTACGAAACAATGTCTTGCTCGCACGTTAGAGCGACATCAAGTAAAGAGAATATAAATACTACGTACCTACATCAAGTTCCCAATTGCTGTGTTATAAAAATGTTTAAACGTGAAAGTTTTTTTAAATATTTTACAAATTAAGCGTTATTTACGCACGAGTATATATATCGTTGTTTCATTTATGAAAATGAATTCTAAAATACGAATATGTAGGTAGGTATACTAATATAATTAAGTGTTTATTATATACCTACGTAATAAGAACCTACGTAAATTTGAACCTCCAGTGTCTACTGGTCCCAACATAAATGTATGAAGTTGATGTTCTTCTCTCCGTGAGTAGTAATTGTTCTATAGTCGTACGCGTGTGGCGTCCTTGCTCAGCGCAGCTCCTCGACAGCTCCAGAGCGGTGGCGGGGTGAGGAAGCCCGGAATTGGTGGGGGGAACAGAGTGTCCGTTCTATACGTAGTATTATTATCTTTTCTATGATATTAGTATAGATTAGTATAGATTACCGTGTCAATACCAAACATGCTTATTAACTACAACGCCATCTAACGAATATCTAACGAACTTCTTACACCAACTAAGTGAAATTTAACACACAGGTAGGTAATTAATATTATTTATTAATAAGGTTAAAGTTAATCGTTCATAGATGGCGCTATAGTAAAACACGTTTTTTGTATGGGAACATTGGGAACCCCCTTTAATTTTTACTTTGGTCTGTTCTTAGTATTTTTTGTTATAGCGGCAACAGAAATACATCATCTGTGAAAATTTCAACCGTCTAACTATCACGGTTCATGACATAAAGCCTGGTGACAGACGGACAGACAGACAGACGGACAGCGGAGTTTCAGTAATAGTATAGTAGTAGTAATAGTAGTAGTAATAGTAATAGTTTGGGTTCGGAATCCTAAAAACCATAGATGTGATTTTATTACAATTTTTTGCTCTATTTACTCATATTTGTGTATATTTATCTAATACTATAAGAATCTTTGTCCTGACATACTGACTGACTGACTGACTGACTCACTGACAGACAACGCACAGCCTAAACCGCTGGTCGTAGAGACTTGAAATTTGGAGGGTATATTTGTCTTAGTACGTAAGGTTGTACTAAGAAAGGATTATTCAAAATTCACCCCTTAAGGGGATGAAATGGGGGTTGTTAAAGTTTGTATGGAAAAACAAGATTAGATAGTCTTTTCTATCCGAAACTTCACACAAGTGCTTCAGTACAAAAATAAGTAAATACGTGTTTCAGGTTTTTTTGAAATTCCACCCCTAAGAGGGTGAAATGGGGTAACAATGTGTGAAAATCAATATTTTTTCGGATTGCGCTAAAACTTGGCATGCAGATATTATTACAACGTTAGTAACCTTTGAAAAAGGATTTTTCAAATTTCACCCCTGAAGGGGATGAAACGGGCGTTCAAAGTTTCTATGGAGAAACATTATTCGATAGTCTTTTCTATTCGAAACTTCACACAAGTGCTTCAGGACATAAATAAGTAAACACGTGTTTAAGGTTTTTCGAAATTACACCCCTAAGAGGGTGACATGGGGTAACAAAGTCTGAAAATCAATATTGTTTTGGATTGCGCTGAAATTTGACATACAGGTGGTTATTATGACTTTTGTATCAGCTAAGATTTTCTAAAATTCACCCCTTAAGGGGATGAAACGGGGGTTCAAAGTTTCTATGGAGAAACAACATTAGATAGTCTTTTCTATTCGAAACTTCACACAAGTGCTTGAGTACATAAATAAGTAAATACGTGTTTTAGGCTTTTTTTTAATTCCACCCCTAATAGGCTGAAATGGGGTAACAAAGTGTGAAATCCAATATTGTTTCGGATTGCGCTGAAATTTGGCATACAGGTGGTTATTATGACTTTAGTATCAGCTAAGAAAGGATTTTCTAAAATTCACCCCTTAAGGGGATGAAAGGGGGTTCGAAATTTTTTATGGAGAAACAACAATAGGTAGTCTTTTCTATTCGAAACTTCACACAAGTGCTTGAGAACATAAATAAGTAAATACGTGTTTTAGGCTTTTTCGAAATTCCACCCCTAAGAGGCTGAAATGGGGTAACAAAGCTTGAAAATCAATATTGTTTTGGATTGCGCTGAAATTTGGCATACAGGTGGTTATTATGACCTAAGTATCAGCTAAGAAAGGATTTTCTAAAATTCACCCCTTAAAGGGATGAAACGGGGGTACAAAGTTTCTATGGAGAAACATTATTAGATAGTCTTTTCTATTCGAAACTTCACACAAGTGCTTCAGGACATAAATAAGTAAACACGTGTTTTCGGTTTTTTCGAAATTCCACCCCTAAGAGGGTGAAATGGGGAGTCCATGGCTCACTTATCAAAGTGTGAAATTCAATATTATTTCGGATTGCGCTGAAATTTGGCATGCACATAGTTACTACGACGTTAGTTCCCTCTAAGAAAGGATTTTCCAAAATTCACTCCTGAAGGGGATGAAACGGGGGTTCAAAGTTTGTATGGAGAAACAAGATAAATTGTATTTTCTATTCGAAACTTCACACAAGTACTTAAGTAAGTAAATACATGTTTCAGGGTCTTTCGAAATTCCACCCCTAAAAGGGTGAAGTGGGGTAACAAAGTCTGAAATCAATATTATTTCGGATTCCGCTGAAATTTGGCATGCATACGGTTATTTTGACTTAGGCTACTACTACTTAGGCTAAGAAAGAATTTTTCAAAATTCACTCTCCAAGGGGATGAAGCCGGGGTTCAAAGTTTGGATATTAATTTTATTCAACATTTCACACAAGTACTTCTGTAATTAAATAAGTAAATACGGGTTTCAGACTTTTTCAAAGTGCCACCCTAAAATGATAAACCGAGGTAACAAAGTCTAAAAATCAATATTGTTTCGGATTGCGCTGAAATTTAGAATGCAGATAGTTATTACGATGTAGGTATCCGCTCAGAACGGATTTTCTAAAAATTCCTCCCGGTTACGGAACGGGGATTCAAAGTTTGTGTGGCGAAACAAGATGAGATAAAGTACGTGTTGTAGGACTTTTTGAAATGGGTTAGGTAACAAAGTCTGAAAATTTGGGTTTTTCGGTTTTTATAAACATGAATCCCGAATTGCCTTAGAAAACGGGTGAACCGATTTGGCTAATTCTTATTTTATGTATTTAATGCTAAAATCGTTTTTACAAAAGAAAAGTTTTAAGTAAATAAAATAAGTTTTTAACGCGGGCGAAGCCGCGGGGCACTTCTAGTATAGTATATTTGTATACTTTTGCATGGAGATCGTACCCCCTTAGTGTAGTTTGTTTGTAGGCGCCAAATTTAAACTTTCCTTATAATTATGTAGTATACTAGTATATACCTTGTCTTTGTTTAGTGACGTCACTGTCACATACAGATATGTGACGCATTAATTATTCAAACAAATAAACATAAAAGCTTGGAAAAACATAATTTTACAAATCTTTATTTAAAATGAATCACTTTACAATAAGCAACAATAACACGATGTCCACGTCAAGCCATTTACGGAAATCGAATGAATCACTGTTTAATTCATTGTGTTTGTTTTTATTAACTAAATGTAAGTATATTGTCAATGTACCTCGGGAGTTACCGAGCTTAGTTTGGAAATGTAAATAACCGGCCAAGTGCGTGTCGGGCCACGCGCTGTGTAGGGTTCCGTAGTAGCCCGTTATTCAATATAAGTCTTTACCCGTTATAAACAAGCAACTAGGTACTTCGTCCTTGTCACTTTCAAGGATTTATTCTAAAGATTTTGTATTTGGAACAAAATTATCCAACACCCAAGTTCAACGACTATTACTGCTAAACTAATAAAGTTATCTTAGCTGCCATAGTTTTCCTTTAAAGTTCATGAAACGCACTATTATCACGATTTTTTTCAGATTTTTCAAGCCAGCAGTTTAGCTTTTAGAGGGGGACGCCCTACTGGAACAAAAATTTGCACTTTTAAGTTTAATATTTCGTAAATAGAGCATTCAATCGAAAAATGATATTAGCAACCCTTGAGTCATTTTAAAAGACCTATTCAACGATATCCCACACGATGGGGTAGACGACGAAAAAAAAATCTTCTCCACTTACACTTACGGACATGACGAAACTATAAGGGTTCCTTGTCAGGACTACGAAACCCTAAAAAAACTAAACTGTCTACTTAAAGAATATGTAAAAATAACCTATGTCACTTTGCAGCGCTTGACGAATCAAAAGGGCGATCTCTAGGGGATTTTTTATAGTAGGTATCTATTTATTAACCGACTTCAAAAAAATGAGGAGATTCTCAATTCTTCGGGATCTTTTTTTAGGGTTCCGTACCCAAAGGGTAAAACGGGACCCTATTACTAAGACTCCGCTGTCCGTCTGTCTGTCTGTCTGTCTGTCCGTCTTCCACGAGACTGTATCTCATGAACCGTGATAGTTAGACAGTTGAAATTTTCACAGATGATGTATTTCTGTTGCCGCTATAACAACAAATACTAAAAACAGAATAAAGTTTAAAATTATAGGGGTCCCTATACAAGAAACGTGTTTTTTGCGGCATTTCAATATAACGCCATCTACGAACGCTTAGGTAAACGTCCATAGATAATGTTATATTAAAATGCCGATCCCTTACACCTTTGTGTTAACTTTCACTTAGATACCGTGCGTTAGACGGCGTTATAAGAAATAAGCACGCGGCTTACAACTCTGTTTTGATAAAGTGTTTATTATTATTTTTTGCTGGCGAAAAATGATAGTGTTATTTTTTGCTCGATCTTATAAAATACTGTAGTGTGGTACGGAACCCTACGAGTGCGAGTCCAACTTGCACTTGTCCAGTTTATTTAAAAGAATATACACCGATTACTCTAAGACGCGTGAACAGATTCGGAACATTATTTGTTTTGTTTAAAGGGTGTACTTCCCAGGTGTTCCAATTTAAATTGCATCGAGATATATTTAGTATCTCCAGAGATATGGAGATAGACACTTCAAACTTGGTGACAAAAAAATTACTAGCGCGACATTTGAAGTAGGTTCTTTTTTGTCTTTGTGATTACTGCAGCTGTATCCTCATCCTTACTTTCCCGAAAGCCATGTATCAACAAGATTTTGCGTCTTGTGTACATCTCCAAGTCATCGTTGCCCTGAGCTATCAACTCAACTTGAGTTTGCAGTGTCCGAAAGGCTTGTATGGTGAACACTTTGAACGAAGAAAACTCTTCAGCAAGGCTCAAGTCGTCCGTTGGTGTTAAAATGCTCACTTTCCGATGTCTCTCTTCGAATTCCGCAAACTTTTGGTGGAAAACATTACTTAGCTGGGCCATGGACTCTTTGATAGCATCCATTTTAAGGTTAAGTTGGTGCAAGAAATAAAAGTGTATTATTATGTGGATTTCGTTTGTGTGATTTAAGGGAAAACACTGTCCGGCAGGTATTGTGCTTTATATTTTAATTAAACAAGTAATTTTGTCACTTAAAACTGGTTTTTAAAAGCGTGAAGTAAGGTATCAAAGTCTGAAATAATTATTGTTTTGCATTGCGCTGAAATTTGGCATGCAGATAGTTATTTTTAAAGCAAGTATCCGCTAAGAAAAGATTTTTCAAATTGGGGATCAAACGGGGGTTCAAAGTTTGTATGGAGAAACAAGATAAGATAGTATTTTCTATTCGAAACCTCACACAAGTGCTTCAGTAAGTAAATAAGAAAATATTTGTTTCAAGCTTTTTCGAAATGCCACCCCTAAATGGGTGAAGTGGGGTAACCAAGTCTGAAATCAATATTGTTTCGGATTGCGCTGAAATTTGGCATGCAGATAGTTATTTTTACGTAGGTATCCGCTAAGAAAGGATTTTTCAAAATTCACTTTTCAAGGGGATGAAGCGGGGTTCAAAGTTTGAATAGTAATTTTATTCGACATTTCACACAAGTCTTTCTGTATATAGTTCTTCTTTATCTTTCTGTAAATACGAATTTCAGACTTTTTCAAAATGCCACCCTAAGAGGGTGAACTTGGGTAAACAAGGCTTAAAATCAATATTGTTTCGGATTGCGAAATTTAGAATGCAGATAGTTATTATGACGTAGGTATCCGCTCAGAAAGGATTTTCAAAAAATTCCTCCCGGATACGGAACGGGGATTCAAAGTTTGTATGGCGAAACAAGATGAGGTAGTCTGTTTTGTTCGAAACTTTACACATAAGTACTACTATAAATAAATAAGTAAGAACCTACGTGTTATGGGTTTTTCGACATGGCGTAGGTAACAAAGTATGAAAATTTGGGTTTTTCGAATTTTATAAATATGAATCCCTATTTGCTTTAGTCACGCGATAACATGAAAACGAGTGAACCGATTTGACTAATTCATATTTGATGTCTTTAATGATAGAATCGTTTTTACAGAAGAAACGTTTTAAGTAAATAAAAGAGCCGCGAGGCACTTCTAGTTTTCAATATAACTCTTTTAGTTAAGAACATATTGATCTTTGTATCAATATGTTCTTAACTTAATTCCACACAATATTGTCTTTTGATGTATGTTGATATGATTTATAGTTTACAAAATATGTATACATGTATACGAGTATGCAAAGTTTTTTCAAAAAGTAGTATTATTAGTACCTATTTAACTTTACTACTATGTCCTCGAATTTCGTAATTAATATTTTACCAACTTCCTGATATCTCATTGAGCTGAAATTTGGCATATTTATGAAAGTTCGGTGACAATGCAATATTATGGTACCATCGAGCTTATTTTATGATGATGCCTAGATGGAGCTGGAAGGAGTTCTAGTCCCTTCCTACAGGTAGGGACTACAAAGCGCTACGACAGCCGAGTTTAGGCTCATTGGTTTTGTAAACATGAGTATAAATATTCTGCAGATTCCAGAAGTCCCAGCACTGAGTCAACGCTATCATGTTCTTTCAATATTGATTAAGTAAGAGAAAACCGAATTCCGAATTGATCAGACGTATGAAAGTTGGTGTAATAGCGTTATCATCTAGAAAAAAGCTCATAGTCTAAAAACGGCTGAACGGATTTTCATTAATCAAAACTAATAACACTCTCAATTAAGACACCTATCAAATAAAATTAATTAAATCAAATTCAAGTCATCCGTTTAGGCGCTACGACACACAGTCAGACACATACATACAGAGATACACACGTCAAACTTACAACACCCTTCTTTTTGCGTAGGGGATTAAAAATACCTACATTTACCTACGGTGTTCCGGCAGCACACGGCCCTTCAGAGTCAGAGTATTCTAGGCCACCAGAACATTGAATACATTTTGGATATCGTTAGGAACAGGCAAAGCTTCATGTATTTTTACTATTCACCAACTCGTGAATACACTCGGTTCAGACAGATGCAGTTCCATGTTATGCATTTATACGCTGTAATACTGTATCAGGATTTTAAAAAATGGAAGCCCTTCCCTGAAATCAGCAAAGTATTCGAAATATTGTCGAAACCCATCATTTGGATGTTTTGGCAAGATATTTCATCCTGATTTACGATACGACAAAACAAGCGATGTAAAAGGCCTTAACCAAGCTTTATTCATCATCAGGGCACAGGCCATGGATAGGCTGCCACCAACATTCGGTGCTTTTCAACAGTTATACTTAGGTATATAAAACGAACATATTCTTAGGCAGCATAATCTGGGGGTTAGAGTTTGGTACCAAAACCTTGAATATTTCAACTTTGAGAATCGACTCCATAATGGAGTACGACCAAAGAAACCTCGACATTCGTTAAGGAGTTGACGAAATGTTCCTGCCGCAGTTTATTTTAAGGTCAATGCCTATGTAGGGCACGTTTAGCCGTTGGCCCCGTAGGGCTATTCTGTAAGCTATCTCGGAAACGGAATCCGCGGTGAGATTTGAATTTCGTATTACGAAATTCAACCGTAAGATCGTGATACGATTCTGGTCATCAACACACTAATATCATAAATGCAAAAGTTTTGTGAATGTGAATTTTTAAGTCTGTTTGTTACTCAATCACGGGAATATGGCTGAACAGATTTAAATGAAATTTTGCACTCGGATAGATTATGATCTGGATTAACACAAATGCTTATTTTTATCCCGGTAGGAAATTCGAATTACACGCGGATAAAGTCGCTGGGCGTAGGGCTAGTGTTTGTAAAACCGTAAAAAAGAGTTAATATTGTTTCGTGGAGTCAAGCGCGGTGAGCTGTATCTCGGGAACTATGCCATCTACCGTAATGAATTTGGTGTCATATTGCAGCTAAATAAATAAGATATTTAACCTATTGAGCCCATTTTATCACAAGTCTTGTCATTTTCCTTCAAATGGAGCAAGAAATAAAAAACTGTACCTGTTTTAAAATTTTATAATATGTTGATGGCTGTATTTAATAAATTATAAATCTTACAACTATAGATTTAGTATCGTTTTGTAGGTAATTAATCGAACATGATTTGGTACTAAGAAAGTAAACTCCTCAGTCTTACCGTTTTTGTGCAAAATTAAGAAAACCAGAATGAGGGAGAGAAAAGGGGGGAAAGTGGGGGGAAGGAGTCAGTTCTCGACTTGTTTCCATATCGTCATTTAATCACATATATGAAAGCTACATGCATGCAAAGTTTTATGCTTTCTTCCGGATGGGACCGTATTTCAAGTTAAGGACCCGCACTACATTGATTTATGACTTTAACAACAGAGGATATCGAGTTTGACCTTAGAGTCATCTATAGTGACTTGATTGTTATGTAATAAAACTGTATAGGGCATACAAAGTCATAAAAATGTCTACTTTTCAACTTCAAATGCCTACCTCACCATAATTATTAATGACTTGAATAATAATGAATATCGAGTTCGGCCTTGGAGTCCTCTATAGTGACTTAATTAAAGGTTAAGACATAAAATGTCAAGGTCATAAAAAAATTTCGCAACCAATTGTCTTATCAACTTTTTAGGGAATATTTCATATTTTTTTAGGGTTCCGAACCCAAAGGGAACTACTGACGGAACCCTATTACTGAGACTCCGCTGTCCGTCTGTCTGTCTGTCTGTCACCAGGCTGTATCTCATGAACCGTGATAGTTAGACGGTTGAAATTTTCACAGATGATGTATTTCTGTTGCCGCTATAACAACAAATACTAATAAAACTGGCTAAGTGCGAGTCAGACTTTTGTCCCGCACACGGAGGGTTCCAAACGCCATCTATAGAATTTCTAACGAACTTCTAACACCAACTAAGTAAACGTTAACACAAAGGTAGAATAGTATTATATAGTAGTAATAGTAATAGTAGTAATAGTAATTGTAGTAATTAATATTATTAAATATCTGGTTGACCGAACTTTGCACGGTATTTTTTGCCACTTAAACAGACAAATATGACTCTTCCCGACATCTATTGACGAATAATAATACTATTTTTTTTAATTGAGAGCAACTGCTTTACCGACACAGTACTTCTACTCGCCAATAGATGTGGGGAAGAGTCATATTTTAATTTAAGTTATCAATAAAGTTGATTATTGAAAACACAAATAAAACATAATTTTCTGCTAGATGCTAGGAGTCATTTTAGATCGATTTATCGCCCCCAAAATCCCCTGTATACTAAATTTTATTTAATCGTTGGAGCCGCTTCCAAGATTCAGATTAAGGTAAAGACGATAGCGCCGCGCCATCTTTGATGCGAACTAGATGGCGCGGCGCTATCGTAAAAAACTTTTTTTTAACTTTTCTTTAATTTTTAACTTTGTTCTGTTCTTAGTATTTGTTGTTATAGCGGCAACAGAAATACATCACCTGTGAAAATAACTATCACGGTTCATGAGATACAGCCTGGTGACAGACGGACAGACAGACAGACAGACAGACAGACAGACAGACAGACAGACGGACAGCGGAGTCTCAGTAATAGGGTTCCGTTGGTACCCTTTGGGTTCGGAACCCTAAAAACAGAATAAAGTTAAGAATTAAATGGGGTCCCCATACAAAAAACGTGTTTTTACTATAGCGCCATCTATGAAAGATTGGTTACCAGTGTTTTTCAACCTTTTTCATGACGCGACGCGACCCTCTTAGTATAAAAAAGAATTGACCTACTTGCACTGTTTATAATCTGTATTTTGTTATATTTCTAGCTTCTACCCGCGGCTTCGTTCATGTGGCCTACAGGAAACAAATTACATATTTTTCTTTGAAACAAATATTATAAGCACTCTCAGTCAAAGCACCTACAAATGCTCTTAAATTAATATTTTCTTTAAAAGTATGTTTTCAAACTTTGTTTTTTCTTTTACTGAGGCTTCGCGACCCCCCGCGACCCCCTTACAGAGGCTTCGCGACCCCCCAGAGAGTCGCGAGTGTCGCGACCCCCCAGGGAGTCGCGAGTGTCGCGACCCACACGTTGAAAAACACTAATTTACCCTTCCCTTTGTGTTAACTAGAGATGCGCCGAATATTCGTTTGGAATTCGGTATTCAGCGTATTCGGCATCTTTTCCATTATTTGTATTCCGCCAAATTATTCGGTTTTGTTGCCAAATATATTCAGTTCAAGCATTTCTATTTTCTTGGCTCATGTAGCCAAGGTGTAGAACTAAAAGACAAATCCTCTTATATGAGATTCATTTTATATTATAAGTCAAAGAAAACATATTTACTTTTTAACCTATAGTCAGCATTTATTTTAAACCTTAAATCAACATTTAATTTAAATCTCTCAAAAATATTAATTTTAAACTTTAAATCAACATTTATTTTTAAACTTAAAATCAACATTTTTATATACCTCAATTAAATCCACATCTCGTTCCTCATTTGACCAGCGCCCGTATCACGAAAACCATTGAATGAACGAAATGAACTAAATGACGGGGACGGCGCTATACAGCCTACATAGCTGTGTCCCCGTCATATCGTTCATTCAATGGTTTTCGTGATCAGCCCCCAGCAGCGGCACGTAGCGTACATGTTAGAACTTGTTTACGCGGCAAAACAATGTAATGGTAAACCGTATAATTCAGCCGAATATCTGGTTCGGTAAAGTTTAAACCGAATAATATTCGGTATTCGGTAATTCGGTGAAACCACTATACGGCGCATCTCTAGTGTTAACGTTCACTTAGTTGGCGTTAGAAGTTCGTTAGACATTCGTTAGATGGCGTTGTAGTAAATAAGCATGTTTAGTATTGACACGGTATTTATATTATCGATGTTGTTTGTACTTTATTTTTCCGGCAAATTTTGTTTAATCGGAACCCTACTTGTGCGGGTCCGACTCGCACTTGATCAGTTTATTTATGTTTTAACAGCCTCATGCATCAAAATGAGTCAAACATTTAAATAGTATAACTTGGTCTACCTTACCAAACTGATCAATTACTTTAACAACAGAGGATATTGAGTTCGACCTTAGGGTCATCTATAGTGCCTAATTAGGTCATAAAACTGTCAATGTCATAAAAAGTCGTAAAAAATTAGGCCACGCGAGCGAAGCCACGGGCAGATGCTAGTAAAACTATATATAGCTAATATTATAACTAACTTATATATAGCTAACCTATATATATATGCTAACTTAATACCTCAGATGGCGGCTTTTCGGTTAAGTTCTATTCTCGGCCCTCCGGAGGGTTGTTAAATAAGTTAGGTTCGCATATATCTTACAGGCTAGCATTAGGCATAGTCGACATCAAATAAATATATGAAGTCGAGGTCAAAGGTCATGGACCTCTAAGCGGCATTTTGTGTTCCTCCAGATCCCAAATGTAGGTATGTCAGGGCATCGACATTTATTATAAGTCATTTTTTTCATAGTGTACCATTACCACAACTTTGCCAATTAATTTTGCCACGAAATAGAAAATTAAATTGATTAAATAAAACAGGGTGATATGTTTCTATGGAAAAATTTATTTCTTGGATCGATTCACTCATAACTCGGTAACTACAAATAAACCTTGAACTAAAATATAAAATAAATATTTTTTTTTAAACTAGAAGGAAATTTCATTATGTACATAATGAAATTTGTATGTAATAAAACGTTTTACCTGGTTCTATTCACTACTTAGGCATAGAAAAGATAATAATCCTACGTACTTAGGGACAATACTCTACGAGTATACAATTATTATGTTAAGTTGGTAAGTATAGATATAATGGATGTTTTTAGGGTTCCGTACCTCAAAAGTTAAAAAAGGAACCCATATAAGATCACTGTCTTGTCCGTCTGTCTGTCTGTCCGTGTGTCACCGCCGATTTTCTCAGGGACGTGTGGACCTAGCAAGTTGAAATTTATACCAGATACTGAGGTCTATAGTCCCTATTAGGTGTATAGACCACATACATACAGTGCGACAGGTTAGACCGAAGAGTATAACGAGCCCCAGTGCCTTGCGTTTGTGGACCATGAGAAAACTTTTGACTCTGTAGAAACCTGGTCTGTTCTGGAGTCTCTGCAACGGTGCCAAGTTGATTGGCGATACGTCCAAGTACTGAGAGGCCTGTATGACGCCGCGACTATGTCCGTCCAAGTACAAAATCAGCAGACTGAACATATCCCCTTACATAGAGGAGTGAGACAAGGGGACGTTATTTCCCCCAAATTGTTCACTAACGCTCTGGATGATATCTGGGCGCATAAATAAAAACGGCGAGCACCTCTCACTTGAGGTTTGCGGACGATATCGTCATCATGGCTGAAACCGTGCAGGACTTGCAATACATGCTGACCACCCTTGCTGATTCTTCTGCACGCATCGGCCTCCGGATGAACTTGGGTAAGACCAAGATCATGTTCAACGAACATGTTGTCCCGGAACCGATTGCCCTAAACGGAGTTCCTCTCGAAGTTGTTCACGAATACGTATACCTTGGGCAAATCTTGCAATTGGGTAAAAACAACTTCGAGAAGGAAGCTCGCAGGATACAGCTAGGATGGGCAGCATTTGGAAAACTTCTTCGAGTATTTGCATCGCCCATACCACAAAGCCGGAAAACGAAAGCACAAAGAGCAAAGACGAAAGTCTTTAACGAGTGCGTTCTACCTGTTATTACTTACGGAGCCGAGACGTGGACACTGACAGTGCGACTGGTTCACCATTTTTAGAGTCGCTCAGCGAGCTATGAAAAGGGCTATGCTCGAAGTATCTCTGAGGGATCGAATTCGAAACGAGGTCATCCGTCAGAGAACCAAAGTTATCGACGTAGCCTTGTACTATACATTATTTTGTGACGTAGCTCAAAGAATTAGCAAGCCGAAGTGGTAGTGGGCTGGTCAGATCTATCGTAGAACCAATAACCGTTGGGGTAGACGTGTTCTAGAGTGAAGACCACGGCTCGGTAAACGGTGTGTAGGGCGCCCTCCAGCTAGGTGGAGCGATGATATACGCAAGCTGGCTGGCAGCGGTTGGAAACAAAGAGCTGAAGAGCGAGCTCAGTGGAGTGCCATAGGTGAGGCCTATGTCCAGCAGTGGACAGAAATAGGCTGTTGATGATGAGGTGTATAAAAATCAAGGTCCTGAGTCAACACGATAAAAAGATATGGGCAAATTTAGATTTTCGCGAAAACTTGTAAGTACCAAAATTTACCTAAATTTTCAACTTTTTTATTTTTAGAAATTTTTCCTTTACTTATACTGTTTTACCTTGCTTTTAACCAACATTGATATTTTTTTTAATGGTAAAAGGTAACAGGACAAGCACGACGCTCGCCTGATGGTAAGCGATGACGTCTACCTATAACAGATACAGCGGCATGCAAAATTCTGAACTGCCAGAATTTTGCATGTCACTGCCTGTTACCTTGAGACATAAAGATGTTGAGTCTCACATGCCCTGTAATTTCACTAGACACCTTGCCATTTCAACCGAAAAACATTATAGGTCAACCGGAAGTAGAAGTACCCTATAGGTTTTGGGTCGAAAACCTATACACCAGCACAAATAATGGAAAAATACCAAAAAAATAAAAAAGTTGAAAATTAAAGAGTGTCCCCATACATACATAAGAGTCGCCAATTAAGATAGGCCTCTAAGCTATATGAGCTCTCATACAATTTAATGGGTACAACCAACGTTGGTACGGAAGCCTCGTTGGGCGAGCCCAACTAGACTTGACCGGCTTTTATTTATTATTTCACGCAAAAACGGCTGAACGGATTTAGATGTAATTTTACAAGTAATTTTAAAGTTGGTATATAACCTGGATAGCACATGGAATACTTTTTAACGCGTGGCGCAGCTAGTAGGTATAAGATAATTAGCTAGTCAGTATTATTACCTTGATTAAACAAAGTTGAGATTTACACACCCACCCCCTGCCCCTTACTCTACATTCATCACTATGCTTTCAGCACATTTATATACATGAATATGGTTTTTCGCCTGTATGTGTTCTAATGCGTGACTTTAAAGCATGTTTTTGTGCACATTTATAGTCACACATATCACATGAATATGGTTTTTCACCTGTATGTGTTCTAATATGTATCTCTAATTTATATTTTTCAGCACTTTTATAGTCACACATATAACATGAATATGGTTTTTCGCCTATATGACTTCTTAAACTTATTTTTTGAGCACATTTAGTTATACACACATATCACATGAATATGGTTTTTGACCTGTATGTGTTCTAATGTGTGTCTTTAAAGTATGTTGTCGTGAACATTTATAGTCACACATATCACATGAATACGGTTTTTCACCCGTATGTGTTCTAATATGTATCTTTAATTTATATTTTTCAGCACTTTTATAGTTACATATATTACATGAATATGGTTTTTCGCCTATATGTGTTAAAGTGTGTATTTCTAAACAATTTTTTGCAGCACATTTATAGTCACACATATCACATGAATACGGTTTTTCGCTTGTATGTGTTCTAATGTGTGTCTTTAAATAATTTTGTCGTGCACATTTATAGTCATAGTATAGTACACATATCACATGAATACGGTTTTTCACCTGTATGTGTTCCAAAATGTGTCTTTGTTGTTCCCCCGACTCCTATCTCCTATCTATCTCTAATCTATCCTCCTCCTATTAGTGAGTATAATAGTCGGTAATTTATTATCAACATGAATATGGTTTTTCGCCTGTATGTGTTAAAGTGTTTATCTCTAAACGTTTTTTTGCAGCACATTTATAGTCACACATATCACATGAATATGGTTTTTCACCTGTATGAGTTCTAATGTGTATCTTTAAATATTTTTTTTCAGCACATATCTAGTCACACACATCACATGCTTTTTCGCCTGTATGTTTTAAATTGTGTATCTCCAAACGTTTTTTTTCAGCACATTTATAGTCACACATATCACATTAATATGGTTTTTCGCCTATATGAGTTCTTATGTGTAACTTTAAACTTATTTTTTGAGCACATTTATACACACATATCACATGAATATGGTTTTTCGCCTGTATGTGTTCTAATGTGTGTCTTTAAAGTATGTTGTCGTGCACATTTATAGTCACACATTTAACATGAATATGGTTTTCGCCTGTATGTGTTTTAATGTGACTCTTTAAAGCATGTTGTTGTGCACATTTATAATCACACATATCACATGAATATGGTTTATCGCCTATATGTGTTAAAGTGTGTATCTCTAAACAACTTTTTGCAGCACATTTATAGTCACACGTATCACATGAATATGGTTTTTCGCTTGTATGTGTTCTAATGTGTCTCTTTAAAGCATGTTTATGTGCACATTTATAGTTACACATATCACATGAATATGGTTTTTCACCTGTATGTGTTATAATGTGTATCTTTAAATTTTTTTTTTTCAGCACTTTTATAGTCACACATATCACATGAATATGGTTTTTCGCCTGTATGAGTTGTTATGTGTATCTTTAAACTTATTTTTTGAGCACATTTATAGTCACACATATCACATGAATATGGTTTTTCGCCTGTATGTGTTCTTATGTGTGTCTTTAAAGTATTTTGTCGTGCACATTTATAGTCACACATATCACATGAATACGGTTTTTCACCTGTATGAGTTCTAATATGTGTCTTTAATTTATATTTTTCAGCACTTTTATAGTCACACATATAACATGAATATGGTTTTTCGCCTGTATGTGTTAAAGTGTGTATCTCTAAACGTTTTATTGCAGCACATTTATAGTCACACATATCACATGAATATGGTTTTTTGCCTATATGTGTTCTAATGTGTGACTTTAAAGCCTGTTGATGTGCACATTTATAGTCACACATATCACATGAATAAGGTTTTTCGCCTGTATGAGTTCTTATGTGTATCTTTAAACTTATTTTTTGAGCACATTTATAGTCACACATTACACATGAATATGGTTTTTCACCTGTATGAGTTCTAATGTGTATCTTTAAATATTTTTTTTCAGCACATATCTAGTCACACACATCACATGCTTTTTCGCCTGTATGTTTTAAATTGTGTATCTCCAAACGTTTTTTTTCAGCACATTTATAGTCACACATATCACATGAATATGGTTTTTCGCCTATATGAGTTCTTATGTGTAACTTTAAACTTATTTTTTGAGCACATTTATACACACATATCACATGAATATGGTTTTTCGCCTGTATGTGTTCTAATGTGTGTCTTTAAAGTATGTTGTCGTGCACATTTATAGTCACACATTTAACATGAATATGGTTTTCGCCTGTATGTGTTTTAATGTGACTCTTTAAAGCATGTTGTTGTGCACATTTATAATCACACATATCACATGAATATGGTTTATCGCCTATATGTGTTAAAGTGTGTATCTCTAAACAACTTTTTGCAGCACATTTATAGTCACACGTATCACATGAATATGGTTTTTCGCTTGTATGTGTTCTAATGTGTCTCTTTAAAGCATGTTTATGTGCACATTTATAGTTACACATATCACATGAATATGGTTTTTCACCTGTATGTGTTATAATGTGTATCTTTAAATTTTTTTTTTCAGCACTTTTATAGTCACACATATCACATGAATATGGTTTTTCGCCTGTATGAGTTGTTATGTGTATCTTTAAACTTATTTTTTGAGCACATTTATAGTCACACATATCACATGAATATGGTTTTTCGCCTGTATGTGTTCTTATGTGTGTCTTTAAAGTATTTTGTCGTGCACATTTATAGTCACACATATCACATGAATACGGTTTTTCACCTGTATGAGTTCTAATATGTGTCTTTAATTTATATTTTTCAGCACTTTTATAGTCACACATATAACATGAATATGGTTTTTCGCCTGTATGTGTTAAAGTGTGTATCTCTAAACGTTTTATTGCAGCACATTTATAGTCACACATATCACATGAATATGGTTTTTTGCCTATATGTGTTCTAATGTGTGACTTTAAAGCCTGTTGATGTGCACATTTATAGTCACACATATCACATGAATAAGGTTTTTCGCCTGTATGAGTTCTTATGTGTATCTTTAAACTTATTTTTTGAGCACATTTATAGTCACACATTACACATGAATATGGTTTTTCGCCTGTATGTGTTCTAATGTGTGACTTTAAAGTATGTTGTCGGGCACATTTATAGTCACACATATCACATGAATATGGTTTTTCACCTGTATGAGTTCTAATGTGTATCTTTAAACATTTTTTTTCAGCACATTTATAGTCACACACATCACATGAATATGGTTTTTCGCCTGTATGTTTTAAATTGTGTATCTCTAAACGTTTTTTTTCAGCACATTTATAGTCACACATATCACATGAATATGGTTTTTCGCCTGTATGTGTTTTAATGTGTCTCTTTAAAGCATGTTGTTGTGCACATTTATAATCACACAGTACACATGAATATGGTTTTTCGCCTGTATGTGTTCTAATGTGTATCTTTAAAGCATGTTGAAGTGCACATTTATAATCACACAGTACACATGAATATGGTTTTTCGCCTGTATGTGTTCTAATGTGTGACTTTAAAGCCTGTTTATGTGCACATTTATAGTCACACATATCACATGAATATGGTTTTTCACCTGTATGAGTTCTAATGTGTATCTTTAAACATTTTTTTTCAGCACATTTATAGTCACACACATCACATGAATATGGTTTATCACCTGTATGTGATCTAATGTGTGACTTTAAAGCCTGTTTATGGGCACATTTATAGTCACAGATTACACTTGAATATGGTTTTTCGCCTGTATGTGTTCTGATGTGTGACTTTAAAGTATGTTGTCCGGCACATTTATAGTCACACATATCACATGAATATGGTTTTTCACCTGTATGAGTTCTAATGTGTATCTTTAAATTTATTTTTTCAGCACATTTATAGTCACAGATATCATATGAATATTGTTTTCCACCAGTGTGTGTTCCAATGGTTCTCTTTAAATCATATTGTTTTGCACATTAATAGTCACACATAATACATGCATATGGTTTAAGTCCTGACTGTTCAACCATGCGTCTCTTCATATTTTATACTATACATATTTATTTTTCACATTTATACAGATAGCACTTTAATTAATCAAAAACAAGCTAACAAGATGTACATATATGATTTCTGATATGTGTATGCGTGTGCATGTATATGTTTGTATGTTATCATCAGTGTATGTAGTTTGTTACTTATTAGTCTGTAAAAAATTATGTAGGTATGAAGTTTCTAAATTTCAATTTTGAAGACAAGACAAAATAGATGTACAGTAGAACCTCTTTAAGTCGAACCTCAATAAGTCGAAAACTTCCCTAACTCGAAAAAAGTTTGTGTTCCCTTCCCTTCAAGCCCCAAAACGTCCGTTTCTTGAAATCTGAACCCTCTATAATTCGAAATAATCAGTGAGTCCCTATAAGCAAATTCAGTACGTATTTTCCCTCTATAACTCGAAAAAATAACTTTGACCTCTGTATCTCGAACATAGCATTAGTTGCAGACTTTCAGAAATTGCCGACAATGTAAGTAGGTAAACTATTGTTTCTTAGAAAACAATTTAGGAGTATACCTAAATAGGATTAACCCTTAAGGAATTTATGACTTACGTTAACACGTGCTTGCTTACTTGGTCAGGTCAGGTGTTAAATTTTATTATTTTTGATATCATTTGAACTTTAGCGATTTGTTGTTGATTGAAAAATTGTCAGAAGTAGTTTGGTTCTACCGCAATACACATACATTTTTAGAACAGTTTATAAATAAAATTGTTAAAACATGAGTACTATGAAACTTAAACTAAAAACTCAAAATTATTAAGAATAAATTTTAACCTCTACAAGTTGAATTAAAATCTGCCTAAGTCGAAATCCTCCATAAGTCAAAAACTCTATAACCCAAATTTTTTGGCGTTTCCCTTGAGGTTCGACTTATAGAGGTTCTACTGTATATATAAATATAAACATACATATACAATACAAGTCTTTACTTACATTTATGCTACTTATGTTAAGAACATCTTGTTTGTAGCATTTATCAAAGTATTTCGAAACACAAATTGCTGATGTTTTTCTAAAGCAATCACAATAACAGCGACACCAATCTCAATTATTTATAAAAAATGTATCATGTCTATCAACAAAATATTGAAACATTAACTTCACAACATATACTGCATTAATGTTTCTGTACAACAACTTATACACTTCAAAAGTCAATGATGTTATACTAATGCAAAGGTTTACCTATTATTAGGTACTTATACCTAATAATGTTGTTTACAAGACACCAACAAATTGGCACACCAAACTGATTCGCTCTTGGTCAGGGCATAGCAATCTAGCATACCACACGCTACATGTGTCACAAAAATGTGTCCATCTCGTATGTTAACACTTGCAGCGCAGCTGTAGAAAAGATATGGCGCAGCTATGTCATGTATATCTTACTAAGCAACTGTTTCAGGATTACGACATATAGAAGTGGCACAATTAATAACATTTGTATATTCCATTTGTTATATCTATTGATAAAATCCAGATATTTTTGAATTTATTTTGGCAAAAATATCAAGTAGCCTCTTGGTATTTATGTGTTGGTACCTGCAACATAGATATTTAGACTCAATTATGATACCAAACTATTGATCAAAACAACTACTTCTGATAGAAATCTATTGTAATATTATAGAGCAGCCGTACTCAACCTTTTTTTTATACGGGCCACAAACACGGTTTAGTCTTGATCTTACGGGCAGCAAGCAAAAATAATTTAGTAGTAAAAAAAAACGTTTTTCAAAATTACTGGAAAAGTAGTGGAAAAAGACAAGGTAGTTACAATTTTACTTGGCGCGTGCACTATTTCTCCGACGCATCACGAATGGGCGTGAAATTCTAAATAGTTTACAATTATCAAATTCAAAATAGTTTACAATTATCTCTAACTGTACGCGGGCCACTGATAAAGGCCCGGCAGGGCCGCAGGTTGAGTATAACTGTTATAGAGCAATACTGATGGTCAACTCACTTTTTAGGGTTTCTATCAATTCCAACATGGATATTAAATCTCTGATAGTGATAATAGTAAGCACACACATGATATTATATCTAACTATTTACATTTTAATACTAGCTGTGCCCATTTATATATAGGCTAGCATTTGACCACTATCTCGCTTGGCAATGATATCGGCAGTGTGCTGCCAGAATACTGTACCTAAGGATAACCTAATGTACGGTATTCTGGCATAAATCTGCTGCCATAAGCAGGCAGATTTATTCCTTAAAGGTGGTAAGCTACTTTTTGGTAGCAAGTCAGGCGGAACATACCTATGTTTGTACCATCTGTGGACAAAAACCCGTGCTAGGATTTCAACCGGTGGCCTCTCAATAATAAATCAATTCATCTATCCTTTATGACAACGGGGTCAACAGGGCTCCCGGCTCTCACTTCACTTACAGGTATAATGAGAGTTGCCATAAAATCCCATGTAGAGGTCCCGGTACACAGGTATATATGGTTATTGAGCATCAGTAGTAAAAAATAAGCAAAATAGCTGCCATTTTACTATGGGCCGAGTAACTTTAGAGCTGATGATAAAATATATGTTATATTTACTCGTAATGGGTCCGAGTACGACCACAGGACACATTGTTTTAATAAATAGCGGTGGATTGGGTACTTACATAAACTGATGATCATGGTTATATTCCAGTCAAATAATCTAAATCTTGTATTACTAATATATTTAAGTCCCCATTGCTTTGTTTCTCATTTATTTCTTTTTTATATACATCACGCTATAATACGACGCTAAGAGTTAAGAGACGGGACCACAGAACACTATTACGCACGGGGAGGACGGGACTCATTACTAGCCAATAACAAGCCAAAATAAGATCTACTTGGCAGTCACTTCAATACCAACATACAGACATTTATTGACTTTAGTTATCTGTGGACTATCTAGTGTCTGCCAACGTTACAGACTAAATAAATAGTGTGGCTACATATTAAATTAAATTTTATCGATATCGATATATTTTATCGAAAACACGGTCTGGATGCTCATAAAAATTATAAATTAAGTAGTTGTATTAGGACTACCCATGCAGATACATTGATTCTAACACAGGGCCGACTAAAATGTGGGCAGAGACAAATAATAAACCTTTACAGATACAATATATTTATTTTTAATACAATATAATAGGATTATTTATATTTGTTTCATGAGGTCGCAGTCGTGCTGTCATAGTAGAAACTTCCACCGTTTCCTAATTTGAAAGATATAGCACATTAGTCAATACAAAATAACATATTAGGCACTTAACATAGTTATCTATATTTACAAATAGTAAGGTCGGACATCACTAGTACATACAAATTACGCATAGAGAAAGTATATATATATGTAGAGACAACATTAGCGTATGCGAATTAAATAGCTATAGAGATATAACCCGACTAAAACGATACACACGTGATACATATGCCAGCTATAAAATAAAATGAACAATGTAATTTGGTTGGGATATACATGACAGCAGGTGAGAGCCAATGGGTGCACTAGAAACTGGTTCCATACATTGCTGGAGCCAGTTTAATCGCATACGCAGGTAAAGGATTAAAAATTGTAGTTCATCTCGCTCTCTCATACCAGTGATTGTATAGTTTTATCCTTCTCATATTATTATTGTTATTTAAATGCCACATCCGCTTAACATTCCATCCACGATATTACGAAAATGTTACTAATTTGGTTTATATTTAGTTTCAGGCCACTGCATCAGTATACGTGATAATAATAGAGAAGAATAATTGTTTGAATAGATGATTACCGGTGCTCATCGAGAGGAAATTTGGCCATAATTTTTTTTTAATCTTCTAAACGGCTTCTATGATATCCACAAATTTCATACGTCCTAAACCGCTTTTTAAGAAGCCTTTTGAGTGGCATTCTCCTTGCACATTGATTATTTGTTCATATCAAAACACTAACAAATTAACACCTTCACCAATTACTCTTTTACGAAAAACCACGACAAACTTTGAAAGAACTTGTATTTTTAACAAACGTATAAAACAAAACAATATGGCAGTTAGTCTTAGCGAAATTGTCAAATGTCAACAAAAAGAGAAAGGATACTGTGGGAGTGTGGTTGAAGTTTTCACCCATTATTTGCCTGCTAAACTTTGAATATAATTTAAATTGAGTTTCGCTAGACTAGTGAACTGCAGTCACAGACTACAGAGGGGAGTTACTGCAGTGAACTGAGTGAACTGAGCATCATAATAGAGCAAATTTGTAGATGCTTTTATTGTTTTTTTTTTTAGTATGGCTCTACACGATAAGTGTATTTAGTCAGTGTCAAGTATTAAAACCTTTTAAATTTACGTGAATTCAAGTCGTAAAGATGGGTCAAAGTCACATTTCAGGGCCATTATTCAGTATGACCAATGCGTGTGTGGAGTATTAAATGGATCTGGCATTTAAATAACAGTAATAATATGAGAAGGATAAAACTATACAATCACTAGTATGAGAGAGCGAGATGGTTGGTTGATATGCGATTTTATTGTTTGGTGCCAGCTCTGGTTACCAGTTCTAGTGCACCCATTGGCTTTCACCCGCTGTCATGTATGACATTGATGAATGGAGGTTTAAGGGAGCACAAATACCACCTCAGTGTTCCCAGGCAACCTCACCTGCCCGTGGTGCATCCCGCTGACCAACAAACGAAGCTCTGGCGACCGACAAATGGCGGTATAACCATTTCAAATCATGGCGTAGCTAAATGCTTACTACATACTGGTGACGGGCAGCAGCATCACTGGTGCGAGAAGCTACGTCCTGCGATCGTCAACCCGCCTGCCCAGCGTCGCGATTAGGGCATATCCCACCCAATGAGCTGAAGATCGGGCTCAGTGGCGTATCTGGGGAGAGGCCTACGTCCAGCGGTAGACTGACACAGGCTGATTATGAAGATGATGTATGACCCGACCAAATTACGTTGTTCATTTTATCTTTTAGCAGGCATATGTAGGTGTCACGTGTTGTAACGTTATGCGTTACATGTTATTTAAAAAAAATATATAAGTTTATTAAAAATACTTAACATAGATTACAAAATATATTTAACCAATAAATAAATAAAATTTACCATTATCATGTTTAGTTACTAATGTACACAATAATTAATGTACACAAAACCTTAACGAATTATGCACCTAAACCTTCCTCATAAACACTCTGGCTATTGGTGAAAACCGCATGATAATCCGTACAGCTATTGAGATTATTGCGAACAGACAGACAGACGCAGTGATGGACTTTGTTTTATAATACTTACGTATTGATATTGGACGGCCCTTTAGCGTAAAGGATAGTTACCCTGATTCTGACGCGACGGTCGTTGGTTCTAATCCTAGCTATATACCTACCAATGAAAGTTTTATGTGCATTCATGAATCATAAGTTTTCGTACAGTGGTAGTGGGATCATTAAATCTACCAAAAAGTAGCTTACCACCAAGGAGAACATCTGCCGCCGTAACCTTACGGCGTTCCCCGACGCAAAATGTAGGGGTAATATACGTTTAACGTATGTATCTGTGTGTCTGTCTGTAGCATCTCCGCACCTAACCGGATGAACCGATTTTGTTTTTATTATATAGTTTTTTTTTGTTTGATAGATGTCTTCATCGAGAGTTTTCTTAGCTTTGATTCATGAAAATTCGTTCAATCGTTATAAAACTATGTACTTTTTTCTAGTTAATTGCGCTATGAAATCAACTTTTATAGGTCTGATCAACTCGAAAATCTTCTTCTTCAACGATATTGTAAGAACATGGAAGCATTGACCTGATGCTGGGACATCTCCTGGACTCTACAGAATACTTAAATCCTCCCCAATTCACTAAAAATATTTTATTGCGATGCGTGTATGTGAAATTCGTAACATCTTCTAGAGTTTTCATTTGAATGATATACTGTATAGGACAATTTTAATCTATAATATGTGGCCAAACTAATTAACGTAATTATTTGGATAAGGATTAATACTATATACTTGAAAATAGCCTTGGAAGTTATGTAATATATTTTAACAAAAATTTTCAGATTAAAATGGTTACTATGAGTCAACCCTAAGAGATAGACATATGCTGTCGCGGACTTTTTTGTAGGTCTTATTAAGTTGTACAACTCTGGCATAGAAAATATTCTTCTATCTATTTTCAATTAAGCAGCGTTCGTAGGAAACGTGTTTTTTCGATCGTTTTTTTGCCGACTTGGGTTGCAAATTAGGTCTCCACGAATGTACCTTTGATTAAAACGGGATAATATATAGCCTATTTTCATTCCGAAAGTCCATTCTATGCATTAGTGAAAGATTTTTTTAAATCGGTTCAGTAGTTTTTGAGCCAAATCATTACAAACATACAAAAATACAAATGTTCTCTCTTTATAATATTAGTATAGAAGTATAGATAATTCCGGCACCTTGCCTCACACATATCTAAAAATTCAAATTGATCAGTAGTCTCGTGGATCGCAGCACATACAGACGTCTATTATGGGAGAGGAATTAATATTAATCTCACTACTTTTGGCTATATACAATAAAAAAAGAAACGCAAACGCAAATACTGGATTCATCCTCTTAATGTGAACAGAGTAAAAGAGAGTCAGTACCACATAACAGCGAGAGCGAACTATGTATATAGTAAGTAAGTAGATACTTGTAGGTAGTATCTATCTGCTACCTAATAGACTGGAGAGAGGCTGGTACCGACTTCAAATAGATGAGTGGGTACCACTTGTAATAATTAAGTAAATTTAATTAATATTGTAAGCTAGACCCCTAAATTATATGAGCGCTCATATAAGTCAGAGGCCTATGTCAACTTTTTTATTTTATGGTATTTTCCCTTTATTTGTGCTGTAAGACTTTGCTTCTTGCCGAATTTCATGATTCTAGGTCAACAGGAAGTACCCTATAGGTTTTCGGCCCAAAACCGGTACTTTCGGTTAACCTAGAATTGCCAATTTTGGTTCAAAGCAAGGTCAGCAGCAGAAGTAAAAGAAAAATTCCGAATAATAAATCACACAATAGCACAATTTTATTTATTTACCTTATTTAAGGATATGCCAATTAAGCTAGACCTCTAAATTGTATGAGCGCTCATATAACTCAGAGGCCTATTGTAATTGGCACATACTATGTATGCATGGGGATACCCTTTAATTTTTAACTTAGGGTACTTCCGGTTGACCTAGAATTGTTAATTTTGGTTAAAAGGAAGGTCTTACAGCACAAGTAAAGAGAAAATTTCAAAAAATTAAAAATGTTGGAAATTGGTACAGTATCGGTCAAAATTGGAGAAGCAGTCTGAAAAAGCAATAGCATGACAGCAAAATATGCACATACGACCTTTTTCTATAAGCAGTTCGAAAGTAACATAATGAAAGAGAAAGATAGAAGAGATAGAAAGACCCATATATCGCACTCTCTCATTATGAAGCCATTAGAAAGAGCGCATGTAATAATTGTAGAATAGCTAGACCAGTTTCGCTTCTTTTATCAGTTTTACAAATAATGAGGGTAGATTTGAAACAAAATGTACTGATGGCATAAATGTATGAAGATAACATTGTCGGTTGGTGAACTTTGGTGGTGGTTGAAGTTTGGTTAATAAATAACTTAAAAAATAAAAATGCAAGCAAATATAATTATTAAAGACAGCGAATATTGAGGCATTGTATAGAACTGTACTAAATAATTTATATTATCTCAAATGTATAGTGAAAGTGGCTTAAGTGTAAGTTATTGCTGAGTGATAAGTGTTGTGAAATCCTAGTTGTGAAAGTAAATTGTTAATAAAGTGTGTTAATAAGATTTGGTGTTTTCAGACGGATTTTATTCGCAATTATGGAATATTGGCCGCGCACCCCATGGGCATATTATTATTTTCTATGCCATGGGGTTTAATAATGCAAAGATGAGCGCGAGACGAGAGATGTCCTGATCAACTGTAGCACAGATTATATAATAGCTACTTGGCTGTAGTCCCCCTGGATCTAGTTTGGGGAAAATTTACGTGACAGACATAATATGTGCGAATATAGTGGATTACGAAGGCTTCTTAGTTGAATACTCAAAGGCTTCTTATCTGCATAGAAAACAATAGAAGTCACACGAAATATTAATTTAAAACTATATAAAAACTAGGCGATGTGCCCGCTATGATAATTTGTAATAAGTAATTGTGTAAGTTATGATTATAAAGGATTAAGCTTCAATCCTCTTTTCCTATAGAAAATGAATAATTAAGCTTATAACCTTAAATAATCAATAGGTAAGAGCAATTCTTAGATGCAACCAAACGAGTGTTATTTTATCAAAGAATAAAATTGTCAATGAAGATGGTTTCAATTTAATATAATATTAAATAAAAATAGTAGTTTATGATATTTCGATATGTCGTAAATCAGTTTATTTAAAAACATTGATGCTGTGTATTCATTTCCTCAAAAACTTAAGATAACATCACCGTGCTATTTATTTTATTTCACATATAACATAGAGCACCAATTTACCTATAGTAGCGAAGTTTGTTTAAACAGATATAAAATAATACAAGCTATTAATAATTGTTTTTTATTTTAAATATTTTATAGACTAGCGTTTGACCACTATCTCACTTGTTTGTAAGCGATGTTGCCGTCGAAGATGGTAAGCACGCTATACCTAGAATGGGAACTGGCCCTCAAGGATAGCTGCCGGAACACATTAGATGTTTGACGACAGATTTTCTAACTTGAGGGTGGTAGCTGGCCAGGTGGACACTAGATAGTGTCCTACCACCATGCGGGGGTTGTTGGTTTCTTTACGATGTTTTTCCTTCAAACCAAAAAAAATTTCAAAAGCGCACGTATATTTTTCAATATAAAATCCATTGTTGCGCGGCGGTTTGAACTCGGTACCTCTGGCATCAAAGTTCAACCAAACGTTCTCGCGATTACGCCACCGGGCCCTCAAAATTATAATAAAATCATGCAATGCATGGAGATTCGAACTCGGGCCTCATGCTTCCTTATCAGTTCGTTTTACCACTCGACCAATCTGTCATTTATGAATCGTTCGAATTTAAGCATCCGTTACTTGTTACCTAGCTTTCTCGACGTTATGTTAACTAAACAAAAAGAAAACTAGTATACAGTGGAATATTGTTATCTTTACCAAATGTATCTGACGCTACGTTTCACCTTTTTATTCGTCTGTGGTCTGGGTAAGCATGCCATCTATGCCGTACTTACGTGTTATTGTTTTCGTTGGAACATTCGACAGAAATATCGTGCAGGCTACTATGAACATTGAGGTGCTACTGGACTATTGTCCCTCGATAGAACATATTGTAGTAGTAGGTTATATTGGTACATACAAGTTTTCGCGAAAATCTAAATTTGCCCATATCTTTTTATCGTGTTGACTCGAGACCTAGATTTTTATACACCTAGTAGGGACTATAGACCTCAGTATTTAGTATAACTTGCTAGGATTTTAGCTTTTACGCTAGCATTTTAACTTGCTAGGTCCACCTATTCCAGAGTAAATCGGTGGTGACACACGGGCAGACAGATGGACAGACAGACAGATGGAAAGACGGACAGACGGTCAAGAAAGTGATCTCATAAGTGTTAACAATACTTATAAATAGTTATTGATGTTTATGTTACATAGTTAATTCTTAAATTATTAACACATTATTTATACACTAATATAAATATTGTCGCCTACAATATTTAAGTATTGTTAATTATTATAGTTATATTTAATTAGAATATGGTTATGTCAGGCAACCTTTTAAATATTATTTAAACTTAATAAATAGACACTCTATTGGCTATAGACTGTAGTTGTCGAGCGATGGCGCTAGCATCGCATAATGTAATACTGTTAATAACAATACTTGTAACTATAGACTGATAACTATATTGATAATTATAGTTATATTTAATTAGGATATAATTAAGTCAGAAGACCTTTTAAATATTATTTAAACTTAATAAATAGACATTCTATTGGCTATAGACTGTAGTTGTCGAGCGATGGCGCTAGCATCGCATAATGTAATAGCGGGAGACATTTTATGGTCTACCTTTTGGATATATAAGTCTGAAAGCAGCCAGGCTGGAGGCTCAGTATTATTTTAAAGTTCAATTCAACAAGACTATGTCTGTTTATAAAATAAGTTTTAATATGTACACGTTGATATATTGTGTAGTGATTATAATACCCCGTAATGGAAAATGTGAGTACAGTGCTTATTATTTCACCTACCTACCCCATAAAATAAGTGTATATTAGTAGGAAAATATGGCATACCTACATAATCTTCTAAATTTAGCGCGGGTGTGCCATCATTTCAGAAGTTGGATAGGCTACAAAACACGCCTCCATTAGATACCGCATTTTTTGCAAGTATTGCCGGTCGGTGCAAGAGACAATACGGTAATACAAGCTTGAAGTATGGTTAGCTGTGTCCATATTTTGACTTTCACAATCGGAAATTATTCTGATAACGAGCTTGACAATATCGATAACTGTGCAATTGATTATCGTTTATTTATTTTTTTCTTCAAGATATTTTTTTTTTCTTTTACCCTAAATTGAATATAATTTAAAAACAGGATCTTGTTGGTGCATCTGGTCGACTTAGATCGAGACTATCCAGAAGTACTAGCTTTATTCTGAAGTAATATGCCTTTTGAAATGTACAAATGAGCTCGTTTCGTGTTACGTGATCACTGATGAGCTGTTTGCAACTTCCGGCTTTATCCTTAAAGTTTGATTAGATTTCTTTTTTTCTTTAACTACATCTTATACCGAAATTGCATCCACATATTATAATATAAAAAAAAATGACGATCATGCATATTAAATTAGTTTTGAAACTACCCGACTTAAATACAAGATTTGCATTTCTGCATGGGGTAACGTTTTATAATTACCTGTAATCAAGGAATGCAAGAAAATACAAAAAGATCCATTATTGTATATTTTTGAATCAGTTACTTTGCGAGATTTGTATCAATTCCAGTTCGCCTGCTAACCTGGCAGCGCTGCATCACTTGCCGAGATGAACGCCGCGGCTCCTGCAGATGCGAGGGCCGCGCTGCTGGTGGGTCAAGCGCCGCGCCGCCTGCTGGATTGAGCACCGCGCCGCCTGCTGGGTAGAGCGCCGCGCCACCTGCTGGATCGAGCGCCGCGCCGCCTGCTGGGTCGAGCGCCGCGCCGCCTGCTGGGTCGAGCGTCGCGCCGCCTGCTGGGTCGAGCGCCGCGCCGCCTGCTGGGTCGAGCGCCGCGCCGCCTGCTGGGTCGAGCGCCGCGCCGCCTGCTGGGTCGAGCGCCGCGCCGCCTGCTGGACCGAGCGCCGCGCCGCCTGCTGGACCGAGCGCCGCGCCGCCTGCTGGACCGAGCGCCGCGCCGCCTGCTAGACCGAGCGCCGCGCCGCCTGCTGGGTCGAGCGCCGCGCCGCCTGCTGGGTCGAGCGCCGCGCCGCCTGCTGGGTCGAGCGCCGCGCCGCCTGCTGGGTCGAGCGCCGCGCCGCCTGCTAGAGTTGAGCGCCGCGCCGCCTGCCGATGCGAGTGCCGCACCGCAGCCTGCCGGTGTGAGTGCCACACCGTCTCGCCACAGCCGAGTATCGTGCCGTCTGTCACCTGCCAATGCGAGCGCCACCGCGTCGTCTACCGATGCGAGCGCCGCACCACCCGCCGATGCGAGCGCTGCACCGCCATGCGATGCAAGCACCGCACTGCTGATGCAGGTACCACGCTGGCTCACCGTCTGTGCACCGCGCAGAGCAGCGCACCGCGCTGCCTGCAGATACGAGCGCCGTAACGCCATGCGATGCGAGCGCCACTCTGCCTGCAGATACGAGCGCCGCAACGCCATGCGATGCGAGCGCCTTGCTGTCTGCAGATACGAGCGCAGCAACGCCATGCGATACGAGCGCCGCGCTGCCTGCAGATACGAGCGTCCCAACGCCCGGCGTTTTAAGTTCCACATCGCCAGCCGAGTAAGATCTGATGCCCGATTTAACATTACCAATTGCGATTTACTAGTTATACTTTAAAGAGAGTTCACTCTATGGAGCGTAGATAATATATCGATGAACTATTTCTCAAATGTCTGGTGAGTAGTAAAAGACTTGTAAACTTTAAACTTTCGCGATTTGAACACATAGTTATAAATAAAATATCTAACTGGAATATTTAACTGTAATATCTAACTGAAACACTCAACTGAAATATTTAACTAAAATATTCAACATAAATATCTAACTTAAATATTAAACTGAAACGAGTTGGGAGCGACGGAGCCGGCAGTCGCAGCGTCGTCGAGTGAAGGCAGCGACGCAGCAAGTCGGCGCGTGCAGCAGGGATAAACGACCTGCGATGCTCTGCCACCCACTGCACCCGCACGCACCACGAGCTCCACTCCCAGCCACCTGAAACATGAAATAGTTGTGAGTCCGCTATGGATGTGTTGTTGAGTTGGGAGCAACGGAACCGGCAGTCGCAGCGTCGTCGAGTGAAGGCAGCGACGCAGCAAGTCGGCGCGTGCACCAGGGACCACGACCTGCGATGCTCTGCCACCCACTGCACCCGCACGCACTACGAGCTCCACTCCCAGCCACCTGAAACACTTAACCGAACATTTAACCGAAATGTTTAACTGAAATGTTCAACTGAAATTTCTAAATGAAACTTTCAACTGAAATATTTAACTGAAATATTTAACAGAAATTTTTTAACTGAAACTTTTTAACTGAAATATTCAACATGTTTATATTCAAGGTGTTTAGGATGTCAACACTTCGGCTAATACCTAACATCTTGCCACGCTGATGTCATTCACAGTCGATAGTGGCACGCACGGTGTTTACCATAACCTTGAACATACCTCACTTTCTCATTATGTGACGCTATGCGACCGAAGTCAGTCCATTTCTAGTTTACCACTATGCATAATAATCCACAATTTATTAATTCATCAATTATTCATGATTGAATATTCATACGTTTACCCTTTTGAGTTCAGTTAACGTTTTCAATCATTCTGTGCAATAATAAATATAATAATGTCGTGAAATGAATACTTTTACCATAGACTTTACCACAAGATGGTGTCAAGAAAGAATTAATGGTTACTGCTACACACATACCAGAAGGTGTAAATTGTAGATGTTAATTTTAGTTCTAGATTTCTTCGATCACTATTCATTATTTTGATTCATCATATTGTAAAATTATAACATAAATATTTGATACATGATTTCTATTAATCGAAAATCACTAACACAACACTTTTATTACAAAACTACATTATTTCAATTCGAAATTACACTCATGTGATTCAGTCTATAGGAGTTATTATCGGAGCAAGTGCAGAATTTAAAACTAGTCAACAGGCAATTATTGCAGATGTACTTTAAAGGGGATGAATATTTCAACTTATCCATACTTATTTACATTCTGCATAAATACTATAAACCAATAATTGATGGTTATAGATAAAATCATATGTATTGTATTTGGTGCAAAATCTGATAACTCCTGTAGTATAAAGTATCTGCTATCACCATGCGTCCGATGCCAATGGTAAAGTCGCGTGATGAGCTTCAGTGGAATTGTAGCTTGTTGAAAGCAAGTCCTCTGTACTCAGCTATACAGCCATTCAGTAATTATGTCTTACAGTTAGATGCATAAATTGGTAAAATATTCTATGAATATTTTCAAATCTAAGAGGAAATTAGTGTTGAAAGACCAAGTAGGATGTATCTATGACACATTGACTTTGATTTCTGGTTCTAATGGGACTTGAATATCGATTCACTATTATACAATACTCTGCGTTGTTGCTCGTATTATACTCCAAAAGTATTTATCAATGGGCGGTCTCATAGCTATTTCTCCAATGAGGCTTTAACAGCAGTAGAATACAAAACAACGATTAACAAAGTCCTTTGTACTCAGCCATACGGATATTCAATAATAAAGTCTTATAGTTAGATGCATGATTTGGTATTCTATGAATATTTTCAAATCCAAGAGTAAATTAGTTGAAAGTTAGAATTATTTAGCGCAGTCTTAAGTAGTTTTTCTGTGTCTTATATCCACATATTATACCCATGTTCTTTCCAATTTAATTACTTATCTTAACTACTTACGGATAAATAAAATTAATATAAACTCATATTCATATATCATCATCTCGATCATAGCACTTTATTAATTCAATTAATTTAAGGGGAGTAATATGGGGGGGTTTTGATATAAAGTGATTATACAATTTGTCATTCAAGTTCGAATTTTAAATATTTTAGCAATCACATTGTTAACAGTCGTTACAATGTAATTTTGTTATAATACAACCTATAGATTTCTTAATGTTATTATTATACAGTAGCCTAAATACTGGAAACCAAAGATCTTGTAATGATATAATAATTAGATAATATAAAAAAATAATATTCCAGGTATGCTACAACCACAATCCAAATTAAGTACCAGTAGCTGCTACCAAATACATAGACGTCTCAATGATCATGTTGTAGGTATATATTATCATGACCATGACCAAACCCAATGTGTTAAGGTCAGAAGGTTTTGTAACAAAACATACTTAATATTGTAAATCCCATGAATTTCAATATTATTTCGGTTCTATTAGAAATGTTTGGTAGATAGATAGATAGACAAAATCTTTATTTGCCCACATATCATATACACAATTTTTCATTTCTTATTAAATATTGCGTTAAGACCATTATCTCAGGTTATTTATCAATTTACCGCTTTAGACCATGTCTTAAGCCGGTACATGTTTAGGCGATGCTAGTTAAGACAGTGTCTCAGGTTATTTATTAAATTACTGCTTTAGACCATGTCTTGAGCTGATATATATTTCAGGTGATGCCTGTTAAGACTATGTCTTAGGTTATTTATAAAAATACCGCTTTAGATTATGTCTTGAGCTGGTACATGTTTCGGGCGATGCCCGTTATGACTATGTCTCAGGATATTTATTAAATTACTGCTTTAGACCATGTCTTAAGCTGATATATATTTCAGGTGATGCCTGTTAAGACCATGTCTTAGGTTATTTATAAAAATACCGCTTTAGATTATGTCTTGGGCTGGTACATGTTTTGGGCGATGCCCGTTATGACTATGTCCTAGGTTATTTATTAAATTACTGCTTTAGACCATATCTTGAGCTGATATATATTTCAGGTGATGCCTGTTAAGACCATGTCTTAGGTTATTTATAAAAATACCTAATTAATTACTACGGTAATTTATAATAATATATATATAATTAAAGATTTTACTTTACCCTTTTAAATGCAAAACAAGTTTTAATTAAATTAAATGCATCTATAAAATCTATAAAATTTCGTGTCTGGGCCGTTATACACTGAAAGATATATACTTTGTGAAAATTTCAAGTATGTACCTATTACGGTTAAAAAGGTACATCTGTAAAGTGCGCACATATAGACACACGGACGGACGGACAACAAAGTCTCAGAAAGTGTTCATTTGGTACCCTTTGGGTTCAGAACCCAAAAATGCCGCGCTAGTTAAAATATTCACTAGTCATAATGATGTCATCAAGGCATCAAAGGACAATGTCTAAAATGGCCCTGTGCAATAAAAACATCTGACACACACGATAATTAATTGTCTATTTTATTACAATAATTCCAAATACTTTTATAACACGGACTAGTTGTATTCCAAAATGAATATTAAAAAGTATTATTTGCGATTATTAACATTAAACTTATAGATTTAAAACGGGAATTTAACGTGACTTACGCCATGTCGATATAGCGATCGACATATGTTAACTATTATTATTAACATTAATCGCCGCCATAGGGCCGCCATCTTCGCCAAACGTCATGTCATGTCAAAAAATATTAGGTATGCTCAAAAACGTTGCACCCTAACAAGACTTTGCCCGGTAGAACATTCCTGTGAAGACACATTAATTCTCCCCACTTTTGTTTCTATCTCGCTTACAGTTACCGTAAGAATATCTGTCAAAAACCAAAATCAACGAGAACAAAGATGTAAAAACATTATTCAAGGTCATATTTTTAGTCTTCAAAAGTATATGCAATAGCAACCTTCATTGTGTATAATCTTCTTGGGACTCTTCTTCAAAAACCATTACATTTTCCTATGTTTGAGGTATTTATCTCCATATCTCTATCAGATCTCGATGAAATTACAATGGGACCACCTCGAAAACGTACCCTACCGACTACAAAAAGAATCATTCGAATCGTTTCAAAATTGACGGAGTAATCGCGTAACATCACACAAAAAAAACATACACACAAATTGAGAACCTCCTCCTTTTTTGTGAAGTCGGTTAAAAACAGAATAAAGTTTAAAATTATAGGGAGGTAAAATATGCCGAAAATAGACGTTTCTTGTATGGGGATACAAGAAACTTTTTTTTTTAATATAACGCCATCGATGAACGCTTAGGTAAACGCCCATAGATGGCGTTATATTTAAATGCCGATCCCTAACACCTTTGTGTTAACTTTCACTTAGATATTGTGTGTTAGACGTTAGACGGCGTATAAGAAATAAGCACGCGGCTTACAACTCCGTTTCGATAAAATGTTTATTAATTATCATTTTTTGCTGGCGAAAAATGATAGTGGTATTTTTTGCTCATCTTATGTAATACTGTAGTGTCTACGGAACCCTACGCGTGCGAGTCCGACTTGCAATTGGCCAGTTTATTTACCCTTTGAGGTACGGAACCCTAAAAATCATAATCTGATTTCAGTATGTGTGTGTGTGCCACTCTATTCAAATGTATGGAATTACGCGCGTTATGAATTCATAATCTTAAATATTCACATCCGGAATTCAGAACGCTCGTCACTATCATTCTTACAGATCGATCTGATAAATTCACAATCTGAAAAAATCATAATGTGTGTGGAACATAATGACATTGTATGAGATTCCGGGCTTTCTGAATCCATAATATGAATTCAGATTATTAATTCAGAGAGACATTCCGGCTGTATGAGGCCGGCCTTATGTTAGAATAGATTCTGATTGTTTTGAAGTATAATATGTCAAATGCCGATACCATCGGAATGTAAGGATTTGGATCTTTTGGATGATGATGACTTGGATTTTTAAATCTATTGGCTTGTTATTGGCTAGTACTGAGTCCCGTCTCTTAACTCTTAACGTAGTATTATACTGGGCTTCGTTCACGTCCTCCGGAGAAGGATTTTTGGTTGTTTTGCAACTCGCTCGAAGGTCCGGAACGACCACGGGTGTTTTTTACTCAAATTGTGGCTTTGACATTTTGCGCAGACTTGAATTTCGAAGTTATGTTCATTTATTTTTCTATTTCTAATAATACGGCTTTTCCCGCCAAATTTACGGTCACAAACGTCAGAGCGTTTTTTAACCATCGAATTTGATGGTTAAAAAGTTGCAACTGGAGTGAAACAACCGAGGTCGTGAACACAGTTGCTACAACCGAGTGCGACGCTCAGAGGTCGTGAACGGGGTTAGAGCGTTTGGGTGCACTCCGAGCGTAGGTCGTGAACGCAGCCCTGTGTTATTATTATTCTCTTTGATGCAAGGCTGGGCTGCGTTCACGTCCTCCGGAGAAGGGTTTTTGGTTGATTTGCAACTCCCTTGAAGGTCCGGAACGAACACGGGTGTTTTTCACTCAAATTATGACTTTGACATTTTGCGCAGACTTGAATTTCGAGATTATGTTCATTTATTTTTCTTGTTCTGAATATTATCCGTTTGTTTTTACGATTAATGTCTCGTCATGTAACGTCTTGGTCTTGACAATGCCAATTTCATCCGATTCCCTTAATCTGTGTTGTTTTTTTATGTTTTTGACATTCATAAGTGTACAATGTAACTAAATGAAAAATTAATGATATGAATCATCATATATCAATGTAAAAAAAATTACAGCTTTTCCCGCCAAATTTACTGTCACAAACGTCAGAGCATTTTTTAACCTTCGAATCGTGGATGGAATATTAATACTTTCTCTATGCATCGAATTTGATGTTAAAAAAAGTAGCAACCGGAGTGAAACATCCGGGCTTCGTTCACGACCTACGCTCGGATTACAACCAAAATGCTCTAACCCCGTTCACGACCTAAGAGCGTCATATTCGCTAAACGAGTTAGAGAGAGAGGTTAGAGCGTTTGGTTGCACAGGTTGCACTCCGAGCGTAGGTCGTCACCGGAGCCCCGAGGTCGTGAACGACAGTTGCGCTAACCAAGTGCGACGCTCTGAGGTCGTGAAAGGGGTTAGAGCGTTTGGTTGCACTCCGAGCGTAGGCGCCCACCGAGGCTTCCGTAAACGTTGGTAAGTACCAATTAAGCTAGACCTCTAAATTGTATGCTCATATAATTCAGAGGCCTATCTTACTTGGCGTCATCTATGTATGTACACCCTTTATTTTAAACTTTTTTTTATTTTTTGGATTTTTTTCTTTATTTGTGCTGTAAGACCTTGCTTCTTGCCAAATTTCATGCTTCTAGGTGAACGGGAAGCACCCTATAGGTTTTCGACCCAAGACCTATAGGGTACTTCCGGTTGACCTAGAATTGTCAATTTTGGTTAAAAGCAAGGTCTTATAGCACAAGTAAAGGAAAAATTCCGAAAAATAAAAAAAAATGAAAATTAAGGTTATTTTTTGGTACAAGTTTTCGTGGAAATCTAAATTTGCCCATATCTTTTTATCGTGTTGACTCAGGACTTTGGTTTTTATTTTACTTTGGTATTCATATCACCTAACAGGGACTATAGATGGTATAAATTTCAACTTGCTAAGTTCATCCGTTCCGACGGACGGACGGACGGACAGACAGATAGACGGACAGACGGATAGACGGCCTTTTTGTTCGAGAGATTATGCCTTTCGTTTGATCCCATTCAAATTTTATCGAGATATGATTATCATCTCCGGAGATATGGAGATAAACAATACTTAAACAAGTTTGTATACCTTGATGACATGCTTATGACAACTGGTTACTTTGACTATCGCGGCATATGAAGTCGGTTTTTTCGTTTTGTACGATCATAAATTATTATTTTTAGGATTCCGTACCTCAAAAGGTAAAAAAAGGAACTCTTATATCAGAATTCCGTACCTCAAAACGTAAAAAGGAACCCTTATAAGATCACTTTCTTGTCCGTCTGTCTGTCTGTTTGTCTTTATGTCTGTCTGTATGTCCGTCTTTCTATATGTCCGTGTGTCACCACCGATTTTCTCAGGAACGGATAGACCTAGCAAGTTGAAATTTATACCAGACTAGCTGTGCCTACGTGCGTACCGTGTATCCCAACTACACCGCGCCGTACCACGCCACGCTAATCTCCCCTTCCCTCCCCCTCACATACCCTCCCTCCCCCTTCCCCTCATTTCCACCTCCCCTCCCCACCCCTCCCCTTCCCCTCACTTCCACATCCCCTCCCTTCCAGCTTTCCTCCCCTCCCCTACCCACCCCCTCACCTACCCCTACCCTCCCCTCAACTCCCCCTACCCTACCCTACCCATCCCCCCCTCCTTCTACTCCCCCTCCATCCTCACAAACTTTGAATGTCATATTAATTATATCGAAACCACACCAAAAAAGTACGAGTAAGTTTCAAGCTTCTAGCTTTAAAAATGACGATACTTCCGTACAACTTTTCGTCCCCCCATCCAACCCCTTACAACCCACTTTTCGCATTAAAAAGTAGCCTATGTCCTTTCTCAGGCTCTAGACTATCTATGTACCAAATTTAAATCGGTTCAGTAGTTTTGGCGTGAAAGCGAGACAAACAGACAGACAGTTACTTTCGCATTATAATATTAGTAAGGATAAATAAAACCCAGAGATGGCGCTAGCGTAGATTTTAATAGCTCTCCTTTAAATATTGCCTAAATGTATGAGATCCTGCATCGCGCAAACGATATTTTCCGCGACATTGAAACCGATGCACTTGCTTCGTGATTAGATATCTTAAAAGTTGAACTCGTTTAAAAACGTTTTCTCTTTATAATATTAGTCTGTATATCAGTCATTTAAAAATGTCCAAAAATACCACAGTACTATTTTATTGTTACCTACCGTTAAGGTGGCTTCTCACTGCGCGTGCTACTACGCGCCGCGCCGCTCCTCGCGCAAGGACGCGCCACGCGACACACCGCGCCACCCAACGAAAACTGGGCGGCGCGGCGCGTGCCTTCTAGCTTCAAACCACTAAACCTCAGTTTAATTCAGTCTGTCGCCGCGCCGCGCCTTTGAAGTTACCGACTTTTAGCGGATAGGTCGCACCGCACCGCGCCTGCCCGCGCCGCGTCGCGCCTAGCTCTTCACACTGCGCAGGGCGCGTGCGGGCGCGGCGCGGCGCGGGCTAACACGCGCAGTGAGAAGCCAGCTTTATTAAGACATGAATAGTCCATGTAGATCCAAAGCTGAGTGTATATGTAGACGCGTGTGTGTGTCTCCAGCGGCAGTGTCCAGGTTCCTGTCATGGCGCGGCTGGGCGGTGTGGGCGCGGCTCTCGTTCGGCGCGCTGCTGCTGCACATCCCCGTCAACAAGGCGCTCGTGGCGGCCAGGCTCGCGCCCACGCAGCTCGACAGGAACTCCGCGGTAACAAAAACACTATACCTACCTACATAACTGTTGCACATCCCCGTCAACAAGGCGCTCGTGGCGGCCAGGCTCGCGTCTACGCAGCTCGACAGGAACTCCGCGGTAACAAACACTATACCTACCTACATAACTGTTGCAAATCCCCGTCAACAAGGCGCTCGTAGCGGCCAGGCTCGCGTCCACGCAGTTCGACAGGAACTCCGCGGTAACAAGCACTATACCTACCTACATAACTGCTGCACATCCCCGTCAACAAGGCGCTCGTGGCGGCCAGGCTTTTTGAAGAACAGAACAACCACACTCTTACTCCATGTCTTCGGAGTTCTCCCCGACAAGAGGATGGAATTGAAAATACGCTGAAGCTGTAGTAGCGTAGGAGTTCCACCGGCTTTTAAGAGCTCCGTTGTAATTCCATCCTCTCCGGGGGCTTTTCCGTTTTTAAGCTGCCTTAGAGCCACCACAATTTCATCTAGGCTGATTTCTGGCAAATCTTCGGTATAGTGGCGGGTCAGATTGGCTCTAGGATCCTCGATGCCGGGTTGGGGAAGGGACGCTTGTGAGGTGTATAATTGGCTGTAGAAGTCTTTTACTTCCCTAAGAATCTGGCTTAGAAGCGACGACACTTCCGCTAGAAGTGGTCAACTTCGTCAGATGGCTTCGGCCCAGCTGTTGGACAAAGACTTTTGACCCCCGGTTTTGCTCGATCGCTTCTTTAATTGAGCGTGTGTTGGAGCTCCGGAGGTCACGTCGTACCAATTTAAAAATCTTTTTATTTAGGGTCCGTTGATCTGACGAAGTGACTGCAGGGTTTTCACGTCGCTTTTGTATTAGCTGCAGAGATTCCTCTGAAAGCTTGGACTTCTTGCCAGCACCTCGCGTCTCACAGAATTTTGTTCCTTCCTCCCTGAGGATGTCCACCACATGGTCGAGATCCTGGTCAACGTCAATTGTGGTTTCCAGTGCAGCAAATCGGATTTTAACCGACTTCAAAAAAAGGAGGAGGTTTCTCAATTCGACCGTATATTTATGTTTGTTCGCGGATAACTTCGTCGTTTATGAACCGATTTCGATTATTCTTTTTTTGTTCGAAAGGAGATATCCCAAGTGTGGTACCATGGTAATTTTATCGAGGTATGATAAGTATCTCCAGAGATATTGAGATAAACATCTCAAAATTGGTACGGTCGGTTTCGGAAGTCGGTTGTTTTTTAGTTTTTAAACGATATTATCCAGTTTCAGCTGGAACGTTTCAGACCCGACCACGGATTGTAGCATATTGGGTCGGAGCGTGGACTTCATTAGACGAACACGTTCAAGTTTGCAGTCAATATCTAGAGAGCCTCGGACTAGTCGGTGATCACTGCCGGTTTTAAACCTAGTGATCACTGAGACATCTCTAAATATGCGCTTTTTGTCCGTCATAATGAAGTCGATCTCATTTTTGGTCATAGTGTCGGGGCTTTGCCACGTCCACTTCCGCTGGGGATCTTTCTGGAAGAAAGAGTTCATCAGAAAAAGCCCCTCTTTTTCTAGGAAGTTGACGAGCATTTGCCCCCTATGATTTCTGCTTCCCAATCCGTGTGGTCCTACTACCGATTCGCCACTTGTTTGTACTCCCACTTTAGCGTTGAGATCCCCCATGACAACGTTGAAGTGGGCCTTTTGGGTTGTATGCAAGGCTTTGGAAATGTCCTCGTACATTTCTTCCACTTCATCGTCCGAGTGTGCCGAAGTCGGTGCGTATACTTAGATAACCTTGAGGTTATACCTCTCGGTGAGTTTAATCACAAGATACGCTACCCTTGTCGACACACTGGGGATTTCTAAAACGTTGTCAGAGAGGATCTTGTGGACCGAGAACCCGACGCTGCCTTGGGATGGTTGTTCTCCCTCTCTGAAATACATAAGATGGCCTGATTCTATTCTCTTCGGACTTCACATAACCCCAGAATATGCCATCTTATGTTTTTCAGCTCTTTCTCCAGAAGTGCCAAGTGTGTATCGAGCCGTAGCGTGCGTCCGTTAAATGTAGCCAGGGTCAGTCGGTTTTGGCGGCCTTCCGTCGGCCGGGGATTCTTAGCACCCCCTCCCCCGCCGTTACCGTAACCGCCGCCTTGGTCAGGAATAGCGGGGCGACCGGGAACTGGGGCCGTTGTGAGGTTGTGTCTGCCATGAAGGATTTGCCCAAATAATCACCACGCGCTGGGCAGTCGGGTTGGGTGATCGCAGGACGTAGCTTCTCGCACCGGTGACGCTGCTGCCCGTCACCGGCCTGTGGTATTTAGCTACGTCGTTCTGAATGGATATCCCGCCATTTGTCGGTCGCCAGAGCCTCGTTCGCTGATCGGCAGAATGCACCACGTGCAGGAGAGGTTGGCTGGGAGCGATCAGGTGGAATTTTGCTCCCTTACATCCCCTATGCACCTAGGATTCATAATGTTTAAATTAAACGCAAAATACAAATTAACATAATCGTTTGTTGGTAAACAATCAGCCTTGTTAGACGCTGCGGCCATTGTCGCCTCTCACTAAGGAGGATTCCATACAAGCGCTAACTACCCATAATTCTAGAGGCCTCTACCGCACGATGAATATATTAAAGGACCTATCAAAAATAATTTTAATGCTTCTTCAACTTCTTGAGATCTGAAAGGAATTTAATTATTAAAACTCACCCTCAGATTGGGCTTTTACATTATTAAACGGGTTATTGTCGTTTTATTTTATCGTCATAATATATGTTTTCATTTAAGCTTTAAAACCAATAAACAGGTTATCAACCGACTTCCCAAAAAGAAGGAGGTTCTCAATTTGTCTGTATGTTTTTTTTGTGTATGTTACGCGATTACTCGGTCAATTGTGAACCGATTTGAATGATTCGTTTTTTAATCAGTAGGGTTCGTTTTTGAGGTGGTCCCATTGTAATTTTATCGAGATCTGATAAGTGTCTCCAGAGATATGACGATAAACGTCTCCAACTTTCTACTGAAACTGACTCACGGGGCATGGAAGTCGGTTGTTTTAGTTTTTAAACTATCTTAATTATTAACGTTTCATTTTATTGTCACCGTGAGAGTTCACGTTATTATCACATCAATTAATAAAATGTTACAGTTGTGTTCATCATAATCAGTCTATGTCAGTCCACTGCTGGAAGCAGGCCTCCCCCAAGACACGCACTGAGCCCGATCTTCGACTTATTCGGAGGGGTAGGTATGCCCTAATCGCCACGATGGGCTGGCGGGTTGGCGATCGCAAGACGTAGCTTCTCGCACCGGTGACGCTGCTGCCCGTCACCGGCTTGTAGTATTTAGCTACGCCTTTACGCTTTATTTATTTGAAATGGTTTTACCGCCATTTGTCGGTCGCCAGAGCCTCGTTTATTGGTTAGCAGGATGCACCACGGGCAGGTGAGATTGGCTGGGAGCACTGAGGTGGTATTTGTGCTCCCTTACATCACAGTTGTGGTACTTATATAATTTTTTTACGATTTAAACCGTAGAGTTCATGTTCCGCTACTACTGTAGTTGCATTAAATAAATAAACTGGCCAAGTGCAAGTAGGACTCGCACTCGTAGATTTCCGTACCACACTACAGTATTTTATAAGATCGAGCAAAAAATATCACTATCATTTTTCGCCAGCAAAAAATAATAATTAATAAACACTTGTTTCTTATAACGCCATCTAACGTCTAACAAAGGTGTTAGGGGTCGCTACATTTCAATATAACGCCATCTATGGGACGTTTACCTAACAAAGCGTACATAGATGGCGTGAAATGCCGAAAAAAACACGTTTCTTGTATGGGGATCCTCTATTATCTTTAACTTTATTCTGTTTTTAGTATTTGTTGTTATAGCGGCAACAGAAATACATCATCTGTGAAAATTTCAACTGTCTAACTATAACGGTTCATGAGATACAGCCTGGTGACAGACGGACAGACAGACAGACAGACAGACAGACAGACAGACAGACAGACAGACAGACAGACAGACAGAGAGACGGACAGCGGAGTCTTAGTAATAGGGTCCCTTATAGATTTAAAAAATTAATAGGGTCCCGTTTAACCCTTTGGGTACGGAACCCTAAAAAATATGTAAATCCTTCCACCGCTGCTATAAGTTACACTACACTAAAGAGTCCAGTGTAGCAGTGGTGAAAAGATGTCTGTGTTTTTTAGGGTTCCGAACCCAAAGGGTACCAACGGAACCCTATTACTGAGACTCCGCTGTCCGTCTGTCTGTCTGTCCGTCTGTCATCAGGCTGTATCTCATGAACCGTGATAGTTAGACGGTTGAAATTTTCTCAGATGATGTATTTCTGTTGCCGCTATAACAACAAATACTAAAAACAGAACAAAGTTAAAAATTAAAGGGGGTCCCCATACAAAAAACGTGTTTTTAATATAGCGCCATCTATGTGAACGATTGTTTAACTCATTAATACATATTATTAATTACCTACCGTTGTGTTAAAGTTCAGTTAGTTGGTGTTAGAAGTTCGTTAAATATTCGTTAGATGGCGTTGTAGTTAATAAGCATGTTTGGTATTGAGACGGTAATATAATATTATACTTATACTTATATATTATTATACTGCGGTTCGGAACCCTTCGTGTGCGAGACAAAAGTCTGACTCGCACTTGGCCAGTTTTATTTTATTTAATACAACTAAAAGTTGCTGCTCGAGAACTCTTTCAACGAAGGCTGAAACTGGAAATATGGTCTCATTATAATAAGTACCTGGAAGACCAACCTAGGATAGTAATATGCATAACCCTATCTTAAAACAAAATTTCATCCAAATCGTTTTAGCACAAGAATTGCTCGTTTAAATAATGCATAGCCGAATCGAACACATACGCGTAGATCAAGCTACACCGCTACATGTGCGTGTGCGTGCACAAAGCCATGTGGATTTAGAGGGCGACATTTAAAGCTAAATTTTAAGGTGTGCAGTGACTGGAAAGGATGAGCTGAAGATCGGGCTCAAATGTGTGTCCTGGGAGAGGCATTTATCCAGCAACGGACTGATACTGACTGATAATTTAAAACTATAATAATCAAAACAACAAACAGAGTCAAGACTTCTGTTGCTGAAATTTTTTTTTTTTAAGCATGACAAACAAGCGTTAGATCAATATATTTATTTTGTTGTTTGTCACCTGTATTAAAAAACGATGCGATCTACGATGGAGCACGTTTGCCTAGAAGATTCCTGTTTACTCGATTTTTGAAAACTCTGTGATTGTACTTACTAGGAATCATTAAAACCGGCATGGCAATCTATGTAAAGTAATTTATGGCAAAGTAATTTATGTATATAGTGTACAATAAGCCTTATTCTTAGGTGTATATTTATTTTCATTTATTATTGTTTTATTAGTACATTTTGTAGTTAATAATATAGTTCTAATTTTGCTTAATAATTAGTATTGTGTTTGTCGCCCTTAGCATGTAACACCACCGACCTTGCTCAACACACATCAATGGGATGGAGAAAGGTCTCCATCCCAAGGTTGACTGGAAGAGATCGCTTTTAGCGATTAGTCCGCCCTTTGTACTGTAGTTTTAAGTGTTTACTGTTTCTTAAAAGTTAGTTTTAATTGGTTTACAATTGAAAAAAAATTATTTTATTGTATTGTAACACATTCCTAGGTGGTAAGTAGTAAGATAAATGTAAAGCAAAATTTTAAATAATTTAAGATCGTTTAAAAAACTAAAAGAACCGACTTCAAACGTCGCACTAGTCATAGTAGCCAGTAGACGAGTAACTATTACATAATCTGTGGCAGTAGTTCGTAGAATGTCGTCGAGATAAGTAAATGCATCGTAATATAAATGTTGATACATTAAAAAGGGCTCGGCCGATTTAGTTAAAATGTAATGGGACCTGGGAAGGGTACCCTTTGAAACACAAAAAGAATTTTCCAAATCGGTTCAGGCATCTTCGAGAAATCGGTGAACATACATTAAAAAAAAGATTCCGACGAATTGAGAACCTCCTACTTTTTTTGTGAAGTCGGTTAAAAAAGTTTCGTGTGTACCTAAAGTTTTAAGTTTTTTCGTCCACCACATAGAGATATAGATCCACCATGTGCAAATGCCACACATACGAACAACGTAATTACATTAAAAGACATACGTCATTTTTAGTGATGGGTTCCTCAGTGATTTCAAACGAGGACGAGGGAGGCCGCCTCATCCTCAAACGAGGTCCTCGTGCTCACACCTCAAATGAGGAGAGTACTTACTATGAGTCTATGAGTAAAAGTAAAGCGAAACTACTTTTAGTATTAAAGAACTTATGTATTTATGATATTAATACCTATCTACTTATATGTAGGATTATTCAAACAAATCACTAACCTACCTTAACAAATATAATGAAAATCAAATCCTCTTATCATTCTACAATCCTCACACCTCAAAATCCTCAAATGAGGAGACAGAGAGAGAGAGAGAGAGAGAGAGAGAGAGAGAGAGAGAGAGAGAGAGAGAGAGAGAGCGCAAGTATTTCCCAGCTCGATGGTCGCGACTCGCGAGTTTCCGTATATCGCGAACGTAATTTTTTGAGATTAAATGAGGCGGTTCATCGTTGCAAAACGAGGTGACTCCCTCGTTTTAGTGTTTGCGGTCCTCAAACGAGGAACTCGTGAGTGAGTTACTCATCACTAGTCATTTTCCCGATATAAGCACAACGCCTGATGGTAAGCGATGACTTCTACCTATAACAGATACGGTGCCATGAAAAATACTTGATGGTTAAAATTTTGCACGTTACTGCGCCTGTTAACCTTAGACACAAAGAAGTTAAGTCTCACATGCCCTGTAATTATAATGGGACACTTTGCCATATAAACCGATAAACATTCTTATTTCACGGCTGAATATGGATTAACCCAATGTTTGTGGAAATGTGAATACTGTATAATCGGACTGCTAGTACTTGTCATGTCATCAACGCCGCCACCATTTTTCATCATTTTTGGAAGAAGACGCTTTGCTTTACATGTTGACGACTAGATCTAGAGACAGACTAGTGTAGTTTAGTATTATCTAATACATCATTTTACAAATTTAACCGACGGAACGGAGACTGTACATGCGTTTGGAGTGAGAGGATGTTTCTTTGTTTGTTTGTGTGTGCAAATCCATGTTGCCATTTTTCTTCACAACGATTAGTCCGATTTTGATGCAGTTTTCAGTTATGACAACAGACAACTCAGCAAGGGGCGCTGCAGTAAACATTTGTTTGTGCAAATCCATGTTGCCATTTTTTTTTCCAAAACTAGTTCGATTTTGTCTTTAAACGGTTCGTAATTAATCAGTGGTGGTTCTTAGATAAATATTATGACGTTAATTTTCTAGAAGACATTGTCGTGAGTGTTTATTCAAAATTTTAATTTTGTTACCTGTTATACATCTAAAAGTAGTATGGAAGTGATTGCTTGTAGCGATGAGACTGCCTATTGTTACACTATCATTGTTTATTGTAATGTTGTACTATGTATGTTTAATAAGGTGTTCAATCATTTTTTTTTAGTAAGTGTATTAAAAATATAAACAAAATAAAACTCACCACGTATGAACGAGTATATGAGGGTTCTATGTGACATGATGCCGAGTCTAATAAAAAAGTCCAATGTAGGTAATGGAACCTAGTACAGTAAGTACCCTATGTAGGTAAGAGTAGAGTACTGTGAATAAAGTTCAGAAAAGTAGGTAGTGTTGTGGTTGTCCTCTACAGTGGTAATTACGCATAAACGCGTCAAGTTTATGCGTAGTTCAACCTTCAAGTTGGAGTCAGTTCATGCCGAGACGCGACGCGACGCGATGCGCAATTTTTAAGCTAGTTATTCTAAATAGAACTTACACACTTAATAAAAAGATACACATTTTATTGAGAAAATTCGGCGGCGTCGAGTTGCGTCGCGCCGCGCATCGAGAAGCCGCATCATACAAAATAGAACTTAATTGACTACACAAAATGATACACATTATATTGATATAATTCGGCGGCGCCGCGTGTCCCCATGCGGCTTCTCGGTGCGCCGCGTCGCGTCGTGTCTTGATGTGAATTGTCCCTAAAGGCCTTGAGATAAATGTAGAGTAGCAACAAGACGTCAGCATGACGTAGACTGTGACAAACAAAGTTATGTAATAACGTGGAGGGAAAATTAAATGGAGAAGAATTTGGCGTATACGATGAAATAGCTATAGAGATATAACCCGTCTAAAATGATGAACACGTGATACATATGCCAGCCATGAGATATATTTAACAACGTAATTTGGTCGGGTTATATATGGCACCGGGTGAAAGCCAATAGGCGCCGCTAGAGCTGGGGGCAGAGCTGGTGGCAAACAATAAAATCACATACGCGAGAAGGATAAAAAAAAATGTTGTCCGTCTCGCTCACTCATACTAGTGATTGTATAGTTTTGTCCTTCTCATATTATTATTGTTATTTTAATGTCAGATCTTTTTAATTATCCATCTACGTGTAATAATAAGCATGTATTATAAAATTATAGCTAGATAGAATAGAATTGTAAACCTAAAGAACACTCTCAAGGGCTGTGTGCTGCCGGAACACCGTAAGATTATGGTGGCAGATATTATCTTTGATGGTGGTAAGCTACATTTTGCTAGCAAGTCAGGCGGAACATCGTTACTTATAATACTCCTATCACCTAAAACAAACTCCCGTGAAGTCCCGTGCTAGGATTTGCAGCGGCGACCTTACAAGTAAAGCCACAAGTAAAGCCACAAGTAAAGCCACAAGTAAAGCCACAAGTAAAGCCATCTATTCTTACGCCAACGGCCGTCGAAAAGAAATCGAAATCTGAAACATAAGAAAAAACTTCTGAAAACTTCTGATCTGATCAACAACTGCCTCTTATCTTGTTAAGGTACGACCACACCGCGGCGTCCTGCGATCTGCGGGCGCGATCTCGGTACTTTCTGATCGCCGCCTAGATCGCGCACGCAGGACGCTACGGTGTGTCCGTACCTTTAACCCCCCAAAGCAAAAAGAATGGGTGTTATAAGTTTGACGTATGAGTCTGTGCAAGTTGTGTCTGTTTGTGGTATCGTAGCGCCCAAACCGATGAACCTATTTTGATTTAGTTTTTTTGTTTGATAGGTGTCTTAAATCGAGAGTTTTCTTAGTTTTGATTCAGGATAATCCGATCAGCCGTTTTAAGACTCTGAGCTTTTTCTAGTTGATGACGATATGAGACCGACTTTTATAGGTCTGATCAATTTGAAATTCGGTATCCTCTTACTTCAAGGATATTGTAAAAATATGGTAGCATTGACCTGATGCTGATTTCTCCTGGAATCTGCAAAATACTCACTCCTTACCAACTTACAGCAGAGATGACGTGTTAAGGCCAATAGGACTATAATGAATGGAAAGATTATTCATAGATCAGTCGGGGTTGGTTTTAAATGTTGAATTAAAGTATTAATATTCTAGTATACCTTCTTGAAACCTAATGCAAGCAGTCGGTGGTGTAACCTTTTTTTTTTTATTATTATGGCTCCACACTATTGGTGTATTTAGCCAGTGTCAAGTATTGAAATTCTTCAAGTTTTTATGAAGTCGTAGAGATGGGTCAAGGTCACATTTCAGGTCACTTTTCAAGTAAAAGTCTAGTCTATGTCATACCTTCAGTAAAGATGTGGAGTTTACTGAAGATTTTCAGTGGAATTTTGGTCAAAACGCAATAGCATGTTTTTCAACATTGTGCTGTTTCCCTACACTCGCACAGATTCACCAGCACTTAATGGTTAATAATCCACATTTATTACACATTAACTCGCGGAAGAACAAGTTTTAGGAAAAAATACAATGATATCACACACACTTTTCCACGTTCCCGCCAAAATTCGGTGTAACCATTGCTTACGTAGGAACTATAATATTACTCTGTGGTACGACATTTAACGATGACACAACATTTGCAGACCACAAGTTTATCACAAGTTACAGACGCACTGCGGGTGCATACGTCATTACTATGAGTATTGTACCTATAACTATTGGTTTGCTGCACAATTGTCCAAAGGTTCATGGGTGTTATAACAAAAAACTTATTGAAAGTACTAAGTTGTCTACAAAACGCAAATTGTATATTCGATTAAATATTTCTGTGTAAAATAGTGTACCCTATAATACTTGCACAAAGTTGCTACTTCTGGCTTAACGTCAACTTTACACTGGGTAACTATAATAATTACCATTTTTAGGGTTCCGTAGTCCTGACAAGGAACCCTTATAGTTTCGTCATGTCCGTCTGTCTGTCTGTCCGAGGTTTTGCTAAGAGACCGTAAATACTAGAAAGCTGTAATTTTGTGGGGGTATGTAAATAAATGACGCCGACAAAGTGCTGAAATAAAATTGTGTAAATATTTTTTTTTAGGGTAGCTCCCCTATATGAGAAGTGGGGATGAATTTTTTTTTCACATTACACTTTAAAGTGCAAATTGCAGTGCAGTAGGCCGTCCTTCCCCCCTTCTAAAAGCTAAACTGCGGGCTTGAAAAATCTGGAAAAAATCGTCATAATAGCACATTTTATGAACTTTAAAGAAAAATTATAGCGGTTAAAATAGCTTTATTAGTTTAGCAGTAATAGTTGTTGAACTTGGGTATTGGATATTATGTACTATGTAATTTTGTACCAAATACAAAATCCTTAGAATAAATTCCTTAAAGTGACAAAGACGGAGTACCTAGTTGCTTGTTTATAACGGGTAAAGACTTGCATTGAATAACAGGCTACTGCGGAACCCTACACTGCGCGTGGCCCGACACGCACTTGGCTTGTTAATTTAGTACGAATTATGACTTGCATACAGTCGCTATGTCTAGTGCTAACTGTACACTAAATAAAACAGTTCTCTGTTTTTGTGTACCCATAGATATAAGCATAAAGTTGCTACGTGTGCGTTATGTGGACTGTACCTAAAGTAAATAAAACATTTTCCTATTAAGGTGTATCCTTATTAATTAAAAATAAAAACGGGATTTAACGTGCCTTACTGACACGATGTCAATGTAGCGATTGATAATAGTTTTGGCTACATCCAAGAGCCGTCCTCAGGATCTCGACAATTTTCTGGCATTGTGTACGCACAGATAAATGCATAAAGTTGCAATAAGTGCGTCATGTCAACTGTACCAACAGTAAATCAATCATTTCATTAATTTATCTCTTATTGTGTACCATAGATAGTTGCATAAAATTGCTAAGTCTACAGTAAATAATCGTTAACTGTATAATTATAATCTTACACAGACCTGCAAAAAATCGCCTCGTCAGCGTAACGCTAACTGTACAGCAAATAAGTAAAACAATTTTTTCTCATTGGGTAGTATGGTATGGGTACCCATAGAATTTAGGAGTAGGCACTCAACTGTAAAGTTGCTAATAAATTCGAAAATTATCTGTCATTGAGTACCTACCTATATATATATATATATATATATATATATATATACTTGAATAAAGCTCTGCAAATTCAAATGCAAAGCATTTATTCAGTATATAGGTAAATATCTGCACTAAAGACGTCTAATAACATGAAATAGAAAAACTTGTAAAATTATGTAACACAATAATGAAAATAAAACGCATAGGTACTTAACGCAGTACAAATCATATTTCGAATAGAACTGATCGTCCGTCTAAATAGTAAAAAATAGCAATTATAGAGAATCTGCGGACAAAATAGGAAAACCGAACGACTGTTGAATCTACCAGACTGGTGTTTCGGAAGTACTCCTAAAAGCTATGAAACAATAAAATACTGAATACTGGAAATTCTATAGCTTGACACTTTTTTAATTCTTATTTTTGTGAATATTATTAAATTTTAAGTACAACAAATATTTAACAAATCGCAAACAATATACAATAAGCAAATCGCTGACTGTAAAGTAAATTAATTATAATATTAAATAGTACTCATAAATAGCCGAATAAAGGCACTTCAGCATAGAGTCCATCTGTTCAGTAAATAAAACAGTTCTCTTCCTTTGTGTACCCATATACTTTACCTATGCATAAAGTTGCTTCGTCAAATCTGCGGCGCAATATTTTCATTTGCTGCAATTTGATGTAACTTACACCAACTGTACAGTAAATGAAAATATCAAACTCTTACTTTATAAAGTTTTATTGATTCTTTGAGTACTGATACATACACATACATAAAGTAGCTACGTCTGCTTATATGTAATAGTAATCTGTTAAGAAAATAAAACGTTTCTCTCTTATTCTGTACCCACACTCGTAGTAAGTCGGCCAAACCACCATTCGACGGGACGTCGAACCCCACAGAAGTTGTCCGTCAGCCACAATTCTCACAGAATCACTGGGTATCCACAGAGGGTAGTTACTAATTGATTTGCAGGTCCACTGCGGTCGGCTCCTTGCCGCGGCCCGCAAAAATCGTTGCGGGCCGCGGCCTTTGCGGCCTGTGGTTATCGGTGCGATGACACGCCACTTGTATAATTACGTCACGTGGTTCCTTTTTGTTAGACGAGGTTAATATTGGGTCAAGTCGGTTAGCAATTTACAATTTATTATGTCTATTTAGGACGAAAATATATGGTGACGCTAACCGCAATTCTCTCTGTAATTGAAATTGACATGCAATTTGAAATTCCTTATTTGTAATATCGACATATATGAACTTAAGGATACGTTGTTATTATTATACAGCGAGCTTAGATTGAATTAAAAATAATAATGTAAGCACATAATTACAAAAAAACTCAGACACATACACCAAGACATATCAACACAAATTGTACCGAAAACTAATAGATGTCCGCTAAAAAAACATGTACCAAACGACAAGAAAAGCTCCTGCAAACTAGTTTCACAGTTCAATAGATTCTCAAGTTACAGTCGGTGAGCTCTACCTACCCACCCACAGTTAAAAACTGCCACCAAAGTGCCTCTACAATTAAATGACTCATGAAGAAAATAGATCAATGTAGTTCGTCGAGGTGCGTGTTTAGCGCAACAAGTGCCAGGAACCTCGAGCTTGGAACGCTGAAGTACGAGTGTGAGTGCGGTGCGGGTGCGGTACGGGTGCGGGGCGGCTGCGACGCTAATGTTGCATTTTTCCAAGCGCGGGAATGCGCGTCTTCGCGACTGTAGGCGGTGCGACACGCCCAGCCAAGCACACGCCCATCCGCGCTTCTTGAGATACACTCTTATCTTATTCTTCCACTAGTTTCACTTCTTACAATATTTGTTTTCTTAACCTAAAATATGTGTCACATTTTACACAGTGGCTCGCAATTCAAAATTTAAATAGGATGACATTTATTCCGCACAATTTAATTAGTTATAATATTAATATATTTCATTGGCTGTCAAGTAGTGTTGAGCTTGATATTGTGTAACTAATTCGAGCGGATGTTTTTCACTACTGCCCAGCAATATTAAATAACATGTAAATTATTTTGTAATTAAGAATTATTTAGTGCTGATTCTTTTTTACTAGTAGAATTACAAAGTTTACTACAAAGTTTAGACGTTGTTAAACTCCGCTTCAACTCGCTTACAGTTTTTTTTACAGACAGCTTACCGAGAGAGATGCTCGTCTAAAACGAAAAAGCTCCCAATATTTTCTTTTGAACAATGGAGCTAAACAAAAATAATAATGACAGAAACTTGCGCGGGTCTCGCTCGCACCCCAGCGGCTCGAGGAGCGGTAGAGCGGGAGCAGAGGACGACACATTTTCCCGACAAATGAAGCGTGGCCAAACCGCAGATTGACCGCAGAGAATGGAGGCAGCGAGTGACAGAATGGCGGCGGTTCAGTTGTAGAGAGTCTCGCGGACTGTGAACACGCGCCGGCCTCGACGCTGACTCACCGTACCTGCTCCATTCGCGCGGGGCATTACGCTAAACACGCGGCAAACAAAAAATACGCTTTACATAACCGCGCCGCGGCCGCCGGCTTCGTCACTCGGTGACGCTCGGGGAAACAACTTGTTTAATTAATCTCAGCTGATGTGGACACTCCGCGCGCACAGAACCGACGTCTTCTAAGAAAATTCTCCTGAGCTCCAAATGATAGCGAAGAATTGAATGACTTAGCCTGGAGCGCTCGTGACTCATAATAAAATGACGAAAGTTAAGTTGAAGAAATCGAGGACCGCTCTAACTTTATAAATCGGAACAGTGAAGTTCGGAATAAGGAAAGAATTACATTTTACTACAGTGAGACGCACGAGGACAATTTATGTGATAAACTGTGTACTTTTGTTTACGGATTTGAGAAACAATAATATTTATATTGCTACTAATATCGAGTTTAAAGACTGAATTATCGTCCTGAGATCTCCTAATTATTACAAAATAGTTGCATCTTCGCGCCGCGTTGTAAAATTGACGAGCGGTAACCTTAGAAGATACTTGGAAGTGCGCCAGCGTTTTCGTCCGTGACAGTCCTTTGCTCTTATCGAAAACGAGAATCCTTGACCTTGACACGAGTGACAATTCTGATCAGTGACGTGTCCATCGAAGGTCGTGTGGGAACGGTTGGAGTGGAGGTGAGGTCGCAGCCAGCGTGTGATGGTGTGAAGGATGCATTTGCCGTACGAGTCCCGTGGTCGACGCCGACGGGAGATGGCCGAGCTCGAGCCGTGGTGGCAGGAGACGCTGGTGCAGGAGACCCTGCAGGAGTATCCTGACCTAGGTATATATTTATATATAAAACAAAAGTGAAAAATAAACAAGCAGTGCACGTCGAATTAAAATATAAATGAAGAATAGTTACTTGAATTTATAATCACTTATTAAAATTATATTATTACCTACATTTTCCAGAAATTTCATTAATACTGCAGCACTAAAAGTTTCCTTAAACACCATAAAAATATAAATTAACTGTGAAAATTTTAATCTATTTGTAAAACATAGTTATTAGGCTACTAAAGCCAATACATAACTAAACTAAACCTGTCTCTACCAAGAAATAGCAAATACAAAAAAAATGCAAACACATTGACATTATGTCAGTTAATATAAAAAATTTAAGCCAATTATCGATTCCTCAAATCATTTTATATCAAAGCAATTGCCTACTCCCTAATTATATCAAAAGTTAACAGGTAAGTACGTACAGTGAACATCAAAACGCAGACTCATCGACAGACATTGACAAAAGTACAATCACCGCCTGTTATTTACTTTTGCGTAATATTACTGTAAGAGCACATTGCATCTTTTGAGATAACAGGTGATATGACTTATTAATGCACTTGTTAAATTATAAATAAAATCATATTCGGTGATATAAATTCTCTTTGTAAAAGACATCAACGCGTCGTGGGAGAAAGTCGTGTGCGTAAATGTAATTTTCTTAGACATATTTTGTTAATAAATGCTTTTTTAGTAGTAGTACTTCTGCTAGTCCGCCTGGGGCGGTACCACTTTAGACTACTTTGTTAGTTATTTGGCCGTGAAATATAAAAGTGTTTCGGTTCCAATGGCAAAGCGTCCAGTTAAATTATATGACATGTGAGACTTATCATCTTTATGTCTCTGGTTAATCGGCGCAGTGCAATGAAGTGCATAATTGAGTGACTCAGGGCCGTTTCATCGGTTCCTGATTGTGCTAATATGAAGAAATCTGACAGATTTTTGACAGCTTTTATATGGCGTCATGTGTCAGATAACAATCTAACGCATTATCAGGAACTGGCGAAACTGGCCCTTAAACTTTTTAACACTTTCGCTCTAACCGGAAAATACGCGGAATTTTCAAGTACCTGTATTATTTGTTTACATGACAAGTGAACTTATATATTTAACTAATATGAATTTTTAGAGTCCCTCATGAGGCCCTCATATTATTATGGTTATGCTAATTGGGTATAGCCCTACTTGCATACTCGTAAAATTCCAAAATGATGTAACACGGTTGTTTTACTTTTGAAGCATTATAGACTTAATAGACATTATCTTTTGTGTAAAATGGAGAATTAGGTAGGTCTCAGAAGTAAACAGTTATTAAAATATATTCATATCTGATAGGCCTAGAATGATCTGGCTCTCATGGTTCGGTAATGTTAATAGATAATATTTTCGTGTTAAAAGTTGTACTATTCATTATTCTGTGCTAAAAGGCTGTGTGTTGTCGGAACACCGTAAGGTTATGGTAGCAGATTTTCTCCTTGATGGCGGTAAGCTACTTTTTTGGCAGGCGGAACATCGATATACTGCTACCTACTACCACCTGTGGAGTGGACATGTTTTGGGTTGGATTTAGAATCGTTTGGCACGAAAAATAGGGGGTAGAGGAGTGGAATGGGAAGGAGAGGGTCCCCCCTTCACTACCCTACCACTCCCATTACAAGGTAATACATAGTTTTTGAGTTATGCGTATTTTTGTTGGGTTTGATTTTGGATTTTTGGTTGAATTTAGAATCGTTTGGCATGAATTTGATATAAAATGTTATGGGGATGGGTAGAGGTTAGGTCCCTGATTGTAACAATACCATTCTTATAACAAGGTAATGCATATTTTACAAGAAAACTATATAAACAAAATCTAACCTAAAAATATACTAAACCATAAAAACAAAGCGCAAATAATATTTACAAGGGCTAGATAACTTAGTAAAAATTTTAGTAATATTATTTACCACTACTAAATTAATAAGAACACCCCCACTAGAAAAAAAAACTAGGTTAGGTTAGGTTGAAACTGCGACAACATAACGCGCGAGCCGAGCGAGCGAAGCGAGCGTGCCGCGGCAGCGGCCGGCGAAGCGCAAAAAGTCTGTTAAACATCCAACAAAACAGTGATATTGATCAGCAAAATGTTACAAAAAAGTGTGGTTATGATTTTACAAAAATACGCATAACTCTAAAACTATGCATTACCTTGTAATGAAAGTGAAGGGAAAAGGAAAGGGGGGACCCTCCCTTACCCCCCCCCATCACCTCACCCTCCCTTTTTCGTGTCAAACGATTCTAAATTTTTACCAAGTGAGGTTATGATTTTGCAAAAAAAATCATAACTCTAAAACTATGCATTACCTTGTAATGAGAGTGGTGGGGTAGTGAAAGGGGGACCCTCACCTACCCCCTCCACCCCTCCATTCCCCCTTTTTCGTGCCAAACGATTTTAAATTTCTACCCATGTTTTTGTGTAAATAAACTTAATTACCTATTATAATTTTTATGACAATTTGATTGATTAAAGATGTCTACGTAAATATTTTGTATATAAAAATAGTTCAAAAGAAATACTCTAATTTCGTATCAAATCAAATGAAATCAAAATTCATATTGTATATAGTTATATCACTCATACATTATTTTTTAATAATTTAAAAATGTATATTCTACAACATTTTACTTGACCATTTGTAGTAATCGAGAACCTACGAGAAAGTTACTCAAACTAGGTACTCAAAAACACAACATTTTACCGAATTCTTCGCGGACGGAAAATCATGGCAAGATCACTTATTACGTCTTGTCTATAATTTTAGTGTCAGTTGTCTGCTCGTATTAATTTTAATTTTCTATATTTTTTTATGTTTCCATATATCTTAATTCGCTGTAGTTGTCTTTGTATACGAACTAATACTACGTGATATAAATAATTAAGATTAAAACAACTGACTTCCATGCCCCGCGATTTCATGTCAGTAGCAAGTTTGAAATGTTTATCGTCATAACTCTGGAGATACTTATCAGATCTCAATAAAATTAAAATTGATGGGGGACCACCACGAAAACATACCCTACCGATAAAAAAAAATCAAATCGGTTCACAATTGACGGAGTAATCGTGTAACATACATACAAAAATACATACAGACGAATTGAGAACCTCCTTCTTTTTGGAAGTCGGTTGATAAATTGAAACTGCGCTACCGATTTTGCATAATTTTGCAAACATAATTACATATATAAAAAAATACAAACGACGTCACAAAATGAAACATTTCAGGCTTAGCTAACAATGTAATAGTCCTATTATTTCGTATAGCTTTTATACTATTTGGGCCATAGGGCTGTCAGGTTGGCTGTAATGAGGCAATTCAATGCAGGCTAATGAGGTCAGGGGTGCCACAACATATTTAATACATTTGCCGTGTAAATGAACGCTGATGCGACATGTTTTTCCACTTTCGTACTTACAGAATCGATTAGTGCTTTATGTTTCTGATATTTTATCAATTTGATTTGGAAATACCTATCATCTCACTGAGATTTGCACTACTGCCTTTTTAGCATGGCAGTAGGATAAAAATGACGTGTTCTGTTTTATTCATTGACAAGATCATTGTCAACCGAGTTCCAAAAAGGAAGAGGTTTCAAATTCGTGTGTATGGTTTTTTTTGTATGTTTTTTACGCAATTGCTCAGCCAAATGTGAACTGATTCGAATGATTTTTTTTTATTGGTAGGGTATTAATATCTTCAAAATATTCCCATTGTAATTTCAAGGAGATTTGATAAGTATCTTAATTTTAATAATTGATAAGTATCTCCTGAGATATAGATATAAACACCTCAAACCTGGTACTGAACATGAAAATAAAGTTAGTTTTTAGGATCACTTTGTTGTCCCTCTGCCTGTCTGTTCGTCTGTCAAAACCCCTTTTCTTAGGAACGCGTAAAGGTATCCAGTTGAAACTTTTACCTGATACTCAAGTTTACAATATCTTTCAGCTGTGAAAAAATTAAACTTGTAAATAAACGCGATCAAAAGACATGACCGTGTATGTCTCATATTATGCGATTTCACCAGGGAATCAAAACCTTTAAGGTATTTCCCGTTGAACGAGAATCTTAAAATTTGGTAAGAAGCAAGGTCTTGTAGCACTACTACATGTAAGAAGGTATATAGTTTACATTCCATTTCACAGGGGCGTCATAGTGGTTAGTGTGTGTAGAGCCTTATTCTAATTAAATCTAGATTTTATATGCACAGTTTTGATTGGAGCAGAATGTCTATTTATTTCCTTAGAAGTATTGTTTTTATTAATCCTTACATTAAAGATATTTTCATCAAATACCATTTATTATATACAATATGCCAATCGGTTGCTCTACTTATATATTAAGCTTAAAGTTCACACACGGGTCGATACAGCAATCGCATTTATTTATCGCATACATACTTCGTCGAAACTGTGGTCGAGACCTTACCAACCCGAAAGCGAGCTGCCACCACTTTTTTATACACATATGTCTACCTAGTAGAAATCGTGCGAAATACGTTCTGATATAACACTAGCAAAACAATACTAGGACTTTACTTGGTGATCCCCGTTACCAAGTAACTACGTATTATCAAGGTCCTATCAAACTATTAAAACTGGTTTGGTGAGGATGTGAATCATCTTTAGTTACACAACGAAGCCGAATCATAGACTTTGATGTTACTCTGGGTCAGGGGTAATGTACTCATATACGGATCTATATTCTATCGCTTTTATAAATATATTTATCTAAATAACTAAAAAAAACAAAGTACCTCATGTATAATATGTCGTCACTTTTAAACGGCACAACCGATTTGGCAGATATTTTTCGTTGTGTTCGTAATTGCTAGCGTAAAAAAATCCACCGAAAGAGTTCGGATGTTTAAATGGTATTTTTATATGTAAATCTCTAGAACATCATCCTAGAAAGATCTCAATAATAGATGTGAAGTTCAGTTTGAAAGTCCTGCTGATATAGCCGCCGTGTAAACCCGAGGCGAGTTTCTAGTACATTTATCAAAGCGAATATGTATGAGTACATAGATGAAAAAAAATGGCCAAGTGCAAGTCGGACTCGCACTCGTAGGGTTCCGTACCACACTACAGTATTTTATAAGATCGAGCAAAAATTACCACTATCATTTTTCGCCAGCAAAAAATAATAATTCATAAACATTTTATTTCTTACAACGCCATCTAACGTTTCACAAAGGTGTTAGGGATCGGCATTTCAATATAACGCTAACTATGGACGTTTACCTAAGCGTTGTATGAGGACCCCCATAATTTTAAACTTTATTCTGTTTATAGTATTTGTTGTTATAGCGGCAACAGAAATACATCATTTGTGAACATTTCAACTGTCTAACTATCACGGTTCATGAGATACAGCCTGGTGACAGACGGACATACAGACATACAGACACACAGACGGACAGTGGAGTCATAGTAATAGGGTCCCGTTTTACCCTTTGGGTACGGAACCCTAAAAAACCTGGTACTGCTGATTAACACTATCAAGATTTTAACTCAACTATTTATTGCAACAAGATTACCTAAAGGGTGTCTAATACAGACCTCAGATTACGCTATGCTACCTATCCCTATCAAGACTAGCAGGCCCGAAAATCAAAGGACACGGTAAGGTTACGCGTAAATTTAACACAAATTATCATCAGCAAAATTGAGTTGTTTTTTAATATGTGACAGGATAGCATTTGACCACTATCTCGTCAGGTGGTAAGCGATGATGTGATTGGGGATATATTAAACACACTTAGCCTACAATGGTCTGACTGAGGTCAGTGTACGTGTGCTGCCGGGACACCGTAAGGCTATGACGGCAGATTTGATTCTCTTCGATGGCGGTACTTGTACTATTCATTATTCTGTGATGGTGGTAAGCTCATTTTTGGTAGCAAATCATACGGAACATTGTGACCTATAAAGTTCCTGCAAGTGGAAAAAGGCTAGGTGTTGTATTTCATAGTATCCAATATTATAAAGTAAATCGGATAATGACGGCCACAGAAATAATAAACATTATATTTTAATTCACCATGGAACTCGTTTCGTAATGATTGCGGTTACATTAATTAAAGAAGAACTATTATTTGCAGTTTTAATTTGAATTTAATTATACAGCTACTGCATTCCGTCGCCATATTAACAAACTTAGACTAGAATGAATATAATTTAGCGTCGTCATTCCGTCAATTTATTTATTTTATATACAAACTAGCTGATACCCGCGACTTCGTTCACGTACACCAGTCACCAAGAATTGTATCACTGTAATGCTCTGTCAGTCAACATTTGTGTGATCTAAGTTATCAAAGTTATGTGTAAAAATCATGATTTTATTTTCACAAAAAGTAGTCTATGTTCATCCTCACGCTGTAAAATATCTACTTGTTAAATTTCAGTAAGATCATTTAAACTCATAACACCCCTCTTTTTGTGCTGAGCGTTAAAAAGCCACATTTACAAAAATCTGCAAAAGAGTTCGCAAGCGTTTCCGTAATCTAGTGGCGTACCATTACCTCATCTTCACATGAAAATCATCTGATACGTCTAGACGCGACCAAACCAATCGTACAGCCATCTCAGACCGACCCGTGGCTCCTCTCGACCGCAGTCCGCACCGACCGCCAACATTTGTTCCCAGCCTCAACTTCCGTAAATAGAGAAACCACACTCACTATTTAACTTTTTTACGATTTCACCGACCGTTACGCGGTTGTCGAATCCCGCACTCTTAAGTCGTGTAACCGCATCTTTAATTGCGCGAAGATTTTAGGATTTCGCATTTGGTTTGTTTTGTTGCGTAATCGGAATGGGGCTTTATTTTCATTAATGTTTGATGACTGTTATTGTAACATTTTTAACCGATGAAGAAAAAATGGAGGAGGATCTCAAGTCGACGCGTATATATCTTTAATTATGACCACGCATAACTTTTTACAGAGTAGTCTGATTTTGTAATTATTTTTTTATTGGAGAGAGTATACCCCAAGGTGGTTCCATTTAATTTTTAACGGCCGAGCGGTTTTTAATAAATAAACAAAACTCATGGATAAAAGTTACATTATATTGATGATCTTATCATATCATCAATGTATGTCAATAAGCTTACTGAAAAAAACAAAAAGAGCCGAGAATCGGGCTCAGTTGCGTGTCTTGGGATAGACCTACGTCCAGCCGTAGACTGATACCGGCTGATTATGATGATGATGATGATATTATTTCACAGGTGGTAGGTACCATTTAAATGTCATCGAGATATGTTCAGTATCTCCAGAGTTATGAAGATAAACACCTCAAACTTAGTATTGAAATTGACTAGCGTAACGTTGGAAGTCGGTTCTTTTAGTTTTTTAAGTGATCTTAAATTATTTTTATTATTATTATAGAGCATACATGTTCTATAAAACGTTTGTCTAGGCCAGGGGTAAGCAATGATGCCTGCTTATAATATAGTAGACTATGGCCACAAACAATTATAAAATAAAACTTTTTAACAAAAAATTAAACCGCCGAAAAAACTGAAAAGCAAAAAATAATACTTACACCTTTTTATTTAACCTTAATAACGAAGTTCTTAAACTACTATTAGTATACCATAGTATATATTTTTGTAATTATTTTGAGTTTTTAACTAAACATAATAACTAAGTTCTTAAATTAATGTAAGTATGTATACCTAACTAATTTTGAGTCGGCGCCAAACAAGCAAAATGTAGGTACCAAACTATCCGACGTCCATGACTCTATCCGTATATGTATACTTCGTCGTTATAGTAGAAGTGGTAGAAGCATTATATTGATGTTTCGTCTGACTTACTACCAAAAAGTAGCTTTCTACCTTTAAGGAGAAAATATGCAGCCAGAGCCTTACGGGGTTCTGGCAGTACACAGCCCTTTAGAGTCAGACCATTCTAAGCCTAGCTTGTTCACCATCTTCGAGATAGTGGTCAAACGCTAGCTTATCAGATATAAAAATAAAACCGACCCAGTCGAGTTGGACTCGCCCACCGAGGCTTCCGTACCAACGTTGGTTGGTACCAATTAAGCTAGACCTCTAAATTGTATGTGCGCTTATATAACCCAGAGGCCTATCTTAATTGACTCATCTATGTATGTATGTGCACACTCTTTAATTTTTATTTTTTTTATATTGTTTGGAATGTTTCCTGTATATGTGCTTTCAGACCTTGCTTATTGCCAAATTTCATGATTCTAGGTCAACGGGCAGTTAAGCGCTAATGTATCTAATACAAACGCTACCATCGTCATCATAATCAGCCTATAGATCATCAAGTACCGTATAGGTTTTCGACCCAAAACCTATAGGATACCTCCGGTTGACCTAGAATTGTCAATTTTGGTTAAAAGCAAGGTCTAATCAGCACAAGTAAAGGAAAAACTCCGAAAAATAAAAAAAAGTTGAAAATTAAGGTAAATTTTGGTACTTACAAGTTTTAGCAAAAGTCTAAATTTGGCCATATCTTTTTATCGTGTTGACTCAGGACCTTGATTTTTATACACCTAATAGGGACTATAATATATACCTCAGTATCTGGTATAATTTTCAACTTGCTAGGTCCACCCGTTCCTGAGAAAATCGGTGGTGACACACGGACAGACGGACAAGAAAGTGATCTTATAAGACTTTCCTTCCTTTTTTACCTTTTGAAGTACGGAACCCTAAAAATAGGTTAGAGCTGATTGTAGATAGGTTTAGCCCTATATTGAACACCTAAAAAGTTACAAAACTACCAACAACACGAGTATTCATATTCATATGAATCAATTTGAAACTGACTTGCCGATGACCTAGACTTAATAAAACTGCCTTTTTTATGATAAAAAGGCAAGCGATTGGCCACTTATCTCACCTGATGTTAAGTGTTGATGTGGCCCATGATGAAGACTGATGTATGTATGATGTATGACGATGTATGATGCATGTTTGCCTAAAAGGTACCTATTCACTCGTGACTAATGAAGCAAAATATAACATGTTGTCCGTCGCGTGTTTTCATTCATAACTATAAAATAAAAATTATAAACAAATCTCATATCCTTCCTTGACTTAACTTTTCCTTCCCTATTATATGGTACATAATATTTATGACACAAACAAATAAACGCATGTAAAATCATAGGTATTAAGTTATACACAGTATAACTTAACAATAACGTAGATATTCAGTTACATAAGTATACACAGTTTCCTAACCCTCCGAGAAATTATTTATCTACTCGTGCCATACATTAAGACTGCCCGATAGATTTATTACCCGAAAAAATATTTCATTTACTTCCTAAAATAATTCTATATAACGTAAATAAATATATACATATTAAAGAACCCCGACGCTAGTAAATCATAAGAATACTCTGGGTCAAGTCACCTATCAAACAAAAAGAACTAAATAAAAAATCGGCTTAGTCTTTTGGGAGCTACGATGCTACAGACAGATATTCATATGCACAGTTAGTTATAAGTTTAACTTGTGTTAAAGTTAGAACGCTTTTCATTGCGTCAAAGGTTGTGCGTAAAAGGTCAATTGATAACTGTTGGGTAGACGATTTCTCGAGAATCAGCAGTAAGATCGTTTAAAAAACTAAAATAACCGACTTCAAATGCCGCGCTATTAATTTTCAGTACCAAGTTCGAGGTGTTTATATCTCTCTGGGGATACAAATTAGATCTCAATGAAATTACTATAGTACCACAGCTGGGATATCTCATTTCCAACAAAAAAAAATCATTAAAATCGGTTCATAAACGACGAAGCTAACCGCGAACAAACATAATATATATATATATATATATACATATATATATATAATATATGTAATATATATATATATATATATATGTAATATATATAATATATATATATATATATATATAATATATGTATATATATACGGTCGAATTGAGTAACATCCTTTTTTGGAAGTCGGTTAAAAATAGCGTATAGACGTATCTAGGTAAATCAGGCGTAACAGGTAGGCAACTAAAGCCAAGCGTAAAGCTCTAGCAAGGCCAATGTCCAATGTCCATCGCATTTATAAGTTAACAAACGGCTGATAAGTTAACAAATAGAGCATTTTCATGGCCAAATTGACGAGCTATTCCACAAAATAATTAATAGCAGCACTATGTAGCCATTCCAAGACATTCCTATAAAGTGAATATATTATTATATATTATATAGAAGCCCTCTTTTACGTCAGACCATAAATCTATAAAAACTGTTCAAATATATTTTTATCTCTCTTATTCACATATAATTTTTATTCTTTGTTGACAGTAAGAACGGGCAGTCCCGACTACATGTGTTCAATGCTGCCGCAACACTGGCGGTCCAACAAGACCCTGCCTGGAGGGTTCAAGGTGGTGGCTCTTGGAGAGGTGATAGATGGAACCCTGGTCACCATCCGCGCAGGAAACGACGAGAACTGCTCTGCGGAGCTGAGGAACAATTCAGCAGTCATGAAGAATAGAGTCGCTAAGTTTAACGACTTGAGGTTCGTCGGCAGGAGTGGAAGAGGTAAGTCATTTATTTATTTTATTCTAATTTTTTCTACTAATTCAAATCATTTATTTAATAATATACATTTTGGAGATAAAAATGAAAAACTAAGGGATCTCCGTGTGGTAAAGTGCCAAGAACGCTGGCTGCATTCCCGCGTTGAATCAATAAAGAGATTCTTTGGGCTAGGAATGAGCCAGCCCTTTTGTCACCGGTGGCATTGACAAGGCGTGGAGCAATTTTTTTTATTATTATTTTTCTACTAATTGTAGTAATTGTATTGACAATACAACAACTCTTAATTTGCACACCAAGAAATAACAAATTGAGACAGAAACAAATAATAAGAATGAGTTCAAATGGCGGTCTTATCGCGAAAAGCGACTTCTTCCAGACAACCGGGTATGGAGAGGAATTGAAAAAAAAATAGATTATCAAAGGTAAGTGGTGTTGTAAAAATTGCAAAAAGAACTAACTAACTACCTTTTAAAATTAAATTAGGTATGTAAAGTGTTGGGGACGACATGCAATCTGTTTGCGTAAAGTGTGGTAATGGCAATGAAATTGTCAGCTCCAGAGTTTAAAATTAATCATGTGAAAAAGTTGAAATACGTTTTAAATGTTCATGCAAGCATTTTGGTTAGCTATTACTAATGATATCTTAGTAGGAAAAGTATTCATCAACAACTGAAGCCCATAAGTATTATTTCAATTAATATAAGAATAAGCATAATTATTTATAGATTTAAAAACGGGAATTTAACGTGACTTACGCGATGTCGATATAGCGATCGACATATGTTTCGGCCTCATCCGGAGGCCTTCTTCAGGATCTTGAGTGCGGGGCGCTCGCCGACGCTTTCAACCTCGCACTGCGGGCCGCTGCTCGTGCAGCGCGGGCGGACGGAGCGGGCGGCGGCGGCGGCGGTGGTGGTGTTGGTGGGGGGTGATGATGCGGTGTACATAGTGGAGGCGCGGGATTAGGTTGGAGGGCTTCGTCTTCATCACTGCTGTTTACTTCAGACGAAACCTCATCCAACCGGCAGACGGAACTCAAGGTGTCCTCCTCACTGTTGCCACTGGTGACGTGCTTTCCATGAAGAACGGTTTTCCACGTATTTGACAGGTACCACCCTCTGTCTCTGTTGAAGTTACGACGACGACTGATCTCAATGGCTTCTCGGATTTTGCGGGGTACAAAGTACTTTTCACGCGCCAAAATCCGTGCCTTGTCAAATCTGATGTAGTGCGTCGTCCCAGATGTGAGAGCGTGCTCTGTAACCGCCGAGCTACCGCTGTCCACGTTCTTCATGGAAGCAAAAGTTCTTTGAGTCTTGTGGACACGTTTCTTCTGGTCTCGCCTACGTAGCTTGCACCACAGTCGCAAGGAACGACGTAGACCCCAGGAGCTCCTAGGGGATCCTTATCCTTTGGAGAGCGCAACAATTGCCTGACACATGAGGGGGGGCGGAATATCGTCTTGATGCTATATCTTCGGCGTAACAAGTGTCCAATTTTGTCCGTGACCCCCTTGACGTATGGTAGGTACGTTGCTGCTCTCTCAACCGATGTTATTCGGCACTTTGTGGAGTTGTTCGCAATCCGATTACTCTGCTTCCAGCTGTATCCGTTTGCCTCTAACACCGCCTTCACATGCGCGAGTTCCGTGTTACATGTTGTGGGTCACATAATCTCAGCGCTCTGTTGATAAGTGTCCGAGGCAACGACGCTAGATGGGCGGGATGGTGATGGGAGTCAGCTCTCAAGTACCGGTCTGTATGCGTACTCTTGCGGTACACTGTGTGTGAGAGATGTCCATTCTGTTGTCGCTTGAGTAACACGTCAAGAAACGGCAACGCGCCCTCTATTTCTCGTTCGACAGTGAAAGTGATCGTCGGATGTTTGCTATTTAGATGTTCTAATAAGGGTGTTACATGGTCCTTATGTAAAATAGCAAACACGTCATCCACATATCGCCACCAGTATCTCGGTCTAAAGGATATGTCGTGTAGTGCCGATGTCTCGAACCACTCCATAAAAATATTCGCAACTACTGGAGCTATAGGAGAACCCATGGCCACACCTTCCGTCTGAATATAAAATTCACCGCGCCACTTAAAATACCCACTTGTCAGTATGTACTTTATTATGTTCATGTACTCGATAGGTATAAGAGCTCTCTGGAATATCTCTCCACTATGTACACCGCATCATCACCCCCCACCAACACCACCACCGCCGCCGCCGCCGCCCGCTCCGTCCGCCCGCGCTGCACGAGCAGCGGCCCGCAGTGCGAGGTTGAAAGCGTCGGCGAGCGCCCCGCACTCAAGATCCTGAAGAAGGCCTCCGGATGAGGCCGAAACATATGTCGATCGCTATATCGACATCGCGTAAGTCACGTTAAATTCCCGTTTTTAAATCTATAAGTTTAAAATGAACGTGAGTTTTTATAATAAAAGCATAATTATATTACTGAGTTACAATAAATACAATACAATCCTCGCATAAAAGCAGTTTCCGTCTAACCAATTCAGTGGGTGGTTTATTTAGATGGTTTTACTTCCTGGAGTAATTGTGACTCACACCGAGAGTGCTATATGCCTAACTCACAATGATCCAACTAAATAAAATTATGAATTTGAAAGGTTTGCTCACAATTTAAATAAACTGGCCAAGTGCAAGTCGGACTTCACCACCAAAAAATTAACTTTGTTTTTTATAGAGTTTGTATGAAAAACAAAGTCATATTTGCGGTCGCTATATCTCAAAAACTGATGACTGTATCTCGTTCAAACCAATTTTCGTTGTTAGTTTTTATTGAGATCTACAGAATATATTTTTTTTAGATTTTTCACTCCTATACTTTAAAAGTTAGAGGGGAACACACATTTTACCACTTTAGACGTGCCTTGATTGAATGATTGACTTTGAGAAAAAATAGTTTTAGGAACCTCAATGTAATTTTTAAAAACCTATCTATAAACACCCCGTACGTATAGGTTTGATGAAAATTTTTTTTAAACTTTCAGTTACATGTAATTATTTTTTTATTTTTGAATAAAAATCGTAAAGTGGTTTACAGAATACACCTACCTACTAAGTTTCAACCGTGTAGTCCTAATAGTTTCGGAGTAAAGTGGCTGTGGCATACGGACGGACAGACAGACAGACACGACGAATCTATAAGGATTCCGTTTTTTGCCATACGGCTACGGAATTCTAAAAAGGAACAAATTTCAAGAGTTTTAAAACTTTAAGATCTCAACAAACACACACTAGTGTTTTAATACCGTTAATTATGCAACAGTTTCATAAACTACAACCTATTCTGCATTTATTAATAGTAAAATATACTTGTAAATGTAATTCAATCACAACAAACTTACAGATATAATTGCACCACTGCCAAATGATCCTTTTACCCTATCTGTAATAAAATCAATATCAGATGAGATCACTGTGAAATGCTTCTCAGTCTTATAATAAATAAACAGCTTACACATTCAACTTTTTATACTGCTAGTACCAGGACTTCATGAAAACGACGATCGAGTGAGGTCAGTGTAGTTAACAAATTGCCGAAGTCTCAACATTAATTTTTCAAGAAATGTACTGACTACTAAGTCTTGATCCACGCACTGTGGTTTTAACTATTATGTGTCAACATAATTATGTCAGCTTATTTATTTAAAGTAAAATAAAAAAAAGTATGATAGTTTAAGTAGTAAAGAGTAAATATTAAAATGGAATAGTATATTTAATATGTATAGACTAGGTATGTAATATTTTCCGCAAATACTCCCAAAATGCAAAATAAAATATGAATATCCGCATGAACATCTAGTATTCTGGCGATGATGGAGCACTAATCCAGTCATTAAGGTCTGTGCATACAAATCACACTCGACCGTCCCGGTAGCGGATTAGCCAATTATTAACTTGCAGAGTTATGGGTAACTGCCCTGTACGCTGGTCGGTATTACAAGACATTACAGTAATTAACTATACCTAGATTATATGTGGAGATATGCGCTTAGAGCAGGTGAAGCGACGGTTCTTTACAATGTTGTTGGATATGGGAAGCTTATTGTGTGGAAATATGCAAAGTTATTAAAACACGAAACAATAACTTTTAGTTTTCTTTATGGACTGCGTCTTCACTTTCTGTCACGAGCCAGTGCGTGTATCCAATAAAATATAATATATAAATAAAATATAATAAATACTATTTGAGTGTCAGTTGAACTTGAGTGAAAAAGGTCAAAAATAATTTAATTTCATAAAATAATGTGCTCTATTTAAAACCAACTTCCAAAAAGGAGGAGGTCCACAATTCGTCTGTTTGTTTTGTATGTTTATTATTAATCGCGTAGAACGCGATTTATCATTGACATCTGTTAAGTATCTCCACAGATATGGAGATAAACATCTCAAATTTGATACTAAAACTGACACGCACGCATGTGAAGTCGGTTTTTCGTTTTTAAACTAATGTACCTTAATTATTTTATAAATATTATTTCTTACAAACACACCTTTGAGTAATAATAAGACTTTTGATTTTAAATCTTTGATATTTCCAATAATTTTCTCATTATAATACTGTTAATCTCTTAAAGTTTAAAAGTCTTATGCACAGTGTCTAACTAGTACAGGAAACACTCCACAAATAATTTTATTGTATGAATAAATTCAATGAGTCATTTCTTAACGATGGAAAGGGTACTAATCCAAAAACCGATTATAATTAACCGCGAAATGACGTATTAAAAAACATACAAGAAACTCAAATCACACGTGTTTTCTAAAAATAATGTAGATACTTAGATAAATCTATTCTAGGCGTAAAACAGATTCTGGGATTTACATCCAATTTACAATTCAAATAAAGCCCATAATATAAAACAGGTATGATTGACTAGCCAACAATGACGTAGTAATAATCATCAGGTAGAGAGCTATAGTATATATAATCCTTAAGATATGTTTTTAAACTACTCCAAACTAAAACCCAGCTTTTTGCATTACTGTTAGTATAGCCCGTGACCTTTGTCAAGTACTTGGCAACATGAGTCGCATCTTTCTGTAATTAGATAGACTCGTGCTATAATCATGTCGAAGTATAATATAATAATGCCGTGTCGAATACGCGATTACTTTGCATGAACTCGCAGCGTTCAGACTCGTCTTTTTAATCGACTTCCAAAAAGGAGGAGGTTCTCAATTCGTCTCTATGTTTTTTTTATTGTATGCTTGTTACCCGATTACTCCGCCAATTGTGAACCGATTTGAATGATTATTTTTCATATGTAGGGTTTATCTCCAAGCTGGTTCCATTTATATTTTATCTAGATCAGATAAGCATCTTCAGGGATATTGCGATAAACATCTCAAACTTGCTACTGAAACTGACTTGCGCGGACTGGAATTTGGTTCTTTTAGTTTTTATCTTAAATATACAGTTTAAATGATTTTTAAAGAAATTGAGATAGTACAGCAAACAGACTCACCATTTACATGAAACGACCAAGTTTCGCGGGACCAAGCCTGGACCAAGTCTTGAATCATGATATGACAACCTTGATGACGACGGCCAGCTTTGTTCGGCCGTTGACAACTTAGCCGTGCTTGAACCGTACTTAACACCAGGCCACAGAATTAGTAAAATAATACATGTAACTATAAGGCACACCTTTCAACTTACTACTCGTAGTTACCATTTATCCAGCAACAGAAGAAAATTAAAATGGAATCTATATGGTAGCAGAAAATTGTGCGGACTCTATTGACCTAATAATCAAAGTGACAAAGCCTTTCATGACTGTTATCCTGACAAAGTCGTGACCAATTTTTCCCGGGCTGGAAAGACCCGACTTTTATGAAGTAAATTGTATCCTGAATCCTTCTGACAATAAAAAAAATACAATAAATACGAGTAATAAAATAAAAATTCCAATACGTCACAAAAAATAGGAAAACATACAATGGTGACGAATCAAAGATGTCGATGACGGAGGCTGCTCCTCACAAACTCGTTCGTGTCAGTTGGTCAACAGTTTACGTATTAGTTTGTATACGTTATTATACCAAGGTCTCCAATTGATTATTCTTATACGTAAGTGGTTCGTTCGTTCTTGTAACGATTGTGACGTAGTGGGCAACATTAATGACGTATAGGTTTTATTTAGATCCTTGTTCTGATAAAACTACTGAAGTTGGGTACTTTATATAACAAAATATATAACTGAGTAGTTTTTTTTTAAAGCATAGTTATAGGCATAGGTACATTTGGTCACTAGGTATCTCAACTGTTCATAAGTGACGATGCGTCGCTTATGGTAGCATCTAGCTAGGCCGAGAAGGAGAAACTACCTAACCTATCTTCATCTTCTATTATACTTCGGTGTAACATCCTCGAGATTTAAAATAACCATGTAGTCCGTCTTTCGTTGTATCGCATCGTCACACTGTTTAAAGCACATAAAATTAAAATAAAAACATTGTTCATTCGTTGTTTCAATACTCATTCACCAGCCAATATTTCGACTGTGTTCCTTCATTAAATTGATTGTCTCTATTGACGTCATCAAAAGAACAACTGTAATTGTACTGTTCTATTAAAATTGTATGGGTAACGTATAACGACCAATTTTACATTCCGGAGGTCAGCCATTGTGCAATATTTTTTATTTTCTTGTGTGTAATCCTAATGATTGATTTAATTCCTTACTAATAAAGGAAAATCTAACTATTTATGCATGCACACATGCATTAAGTAATTATCAAAATTTAATTTTGATCAATTACTGAGTAAATAAATAATATGAGGAGTGCTTTTATTCTACAACAGGCGCTAAACATCTACATGGTCATTTTAAATCTCGAGGATGTTACACCGAAGTATAATATATGGTTGTAAAGAACTTACCTAAGTGAATTTCAACCGGGATTATACGAGGTGATATCCGAAGAGATTTAAACTCCCACCCACCTTTTGGATATCCTGTTGTTAATACAACTTTAAACCCAAGTGTTGCAGAATGCAGACTGATCTACTACTCTAAAACAAATGAAGGAACACAGTCGAAATATTGGCTGGTGAATGAGTATTGAACGATGAACAATGTTTTTATTTAAATTTTATGTGCTTTAAACAGTGTGACGATGCGATACAACTAAAAGAAGAAAAAGAAGAGATCTAAGAGATTTTAAATCTCGAGGATGTTACACCGAAGTATAGTCCCGGTTGAAATTCACTTAGGTAAGTTCTTTCAACCAACTAATATATTCGAATTCAAGTTAGCGTATAATTTATTGTGTGGTGTATTTATTTCAATATACGGTGCCAGATGCGTCCGGGTAATTATAAATATTTATAATTATAATCATGTTTTATGCGAACGAATTTATACCAAGTATATTGAATGAAGTGGTTGGGTTTTAACACATGTAATACCAGGTAGAGAGTATTAGTAAAGATGTGTTCTTTTAAGAACACTATTAACACAATACATTTAGGTATGTTTTATGAGGCGTTGATAAGTTTAACGCATTCTACGAAGAATGCGTTGGTGTGTAATTTACCCCGAATTTCGGGTGTTGTGTTTGGCCTTTCTTAATCTACTAGTACTACTCGAGTATCTCGAGGTGAAATGATACTGTATCTCTTCTCAAGTAGTGGTATCGAGTGATATTTTTAATCCAATGATATTTTAAGTCATTCAAGTCGGTGTATGTTGATGGCACAGACTTGCTATTCCTAAATAACCTACCGTCCTGATAAAGTAAGCCTCACTACATAAAAGACATGGTCAAAACACATGGAACTGACTAGCCGGAGTTTCCTTGCGATGTTTGATTTTAATGAAAATGCATCTGTGAATGCCCCGTACATCTTTCGACAGGTATAACTCTATAGGCATTTCCATTACTTTATAATTGAACACTTAATGAACATTTAATTTTTTATCAAATTTTTCCACTGATCACGAAACCAAAAATGAAAATGAAATGTGAAAAGTAAAAGAAAACTAAGCGATCACGCGATTAAGCCCCGTTCCGTCAAAGCCCCTTCATAAACAAAATAATCGTTTGCGGTGAGGAAACGCGTATTTTCTAAATCACGAATGTGAAAATGCGTTTGCCAATCCGTTACGGTGTCGTGACGTTGCGCTTCGGAGCTAATAAATGCTCATTTTGTTATTTGATTAAAATTCCATATTTTTTATACAACTCTATTCTATTCCACAAAAAATGCTCTTACTTTGTGTAGTAACTTCTTTGGAAGCTATTGTAACAAATCACAAGAAAATTATTTGGAAACCTGCTATAGAATCCTACTCTATCATTCTTTAAATATCTCTGTGTAAAAGACGGGTTAAGATAAAGTTGGGGTGTGTGGATTGGACTAGAGTTTGTTGACAATCGCCACGCCTTACTGCCATCTTCCATTCACAGAAGATGACGAAGACGGTCTGAACCGCATTATCACTCAACATCGGTTAGATAGTGGTCAAGTGCTCGTCTGTCCCGGACAACAATTATTTATCTAATACCAGTGTTGGCAGTGATGAAAAACGGTAAAATGATATAAGCTTTTCCGCTACGGTACAACATGCAGCGATTTAAGAGAGGGGTAAAAAGAGTCCTCTATGCAAAAGGTAGGCAAAGCACGTGCAATACTACTTGTGTTGCAGATGTTTATTTATTATAAGCGGTGGTGACCACTTTCGATCAGGTGGGCCGCTAGCTTGTTTGTCAACTTTGACATAAAAAAAAAAGTAAAGTTGTGGTCGATTAATGATAGAAAAATCTATTTTTAACCGATTTCGAAAAAAAGGAGGAAGCTCTTAATTCGACTGATTTTAAAAAAATGTGTGTTACCTCAGAACTCTCTCAAATCTTAACCGATTTGAAGAATGCTTTTTTTTTAGATATTATACCTCCCGTTTGGTCCCATTCAAATTTTATCGAAATATGACGATTATCTCTGGAGATATGGAGATAAACAATAAAAGCAAATTTGTATACTTAGATGACATGATTATAAATAGCCAGTACTTTGACTATCGCGGCATGTGAAGTCGGTTTTTTCGTTTTCTACGATCATAAATTATTATCTCATATTATCGGCGAGGATGACATGATACGAGTACAAATTACTACAGTAAATATTTCAAGTGTCAATAGAAAGCCAAGCAGTAACTACTTACCATTAGATGAGCCGCTTGCTTGTTTACTGCTCTGTGTTTGTAAAAAAAAAAAATTAAATACAGAAAATTGTGCTTAGACCTGCGTATGCGTTATCATCTAAGCATAATTATCCTCAGATGAAGTGATAAGGAGCCGAAGATCTGGCTCGGTGGCGTATCTTGGAAGTTTGGGAGAGGCCTATGTTCAGCAGTGGACTGATACTGGCTGATAATGATGATGATGATATGCTTAGACCTAATTAAAATGCCTAAAAAATTAAGAATCCTTTTTTCTAATCTAACTTACTAGACAAGAGTCTAGATTGATATAAAATGATAAGTAAGTTTCAGGAGACAAGGACAGCTCCCGAAACTCGTAGGACCAAATTGCCGCTCACCTCGGCAATAAGTAGTAAAGTACCAAATATACAAGGTAACTTTTCGAAAATACTGATTGGCGCAAAAGTTTGCTGAAACTTACTTATCATTTTAACAATCACCTTAAAACAGGCACTCATAAAGATTTCTAACATCTTAACATAAATATGTGTAAAAAGAAGAGGACCGTGACCTGTCGGTCTAACGGAAACCGATCACATTCTACAAGATTCGTCACGATATGTACAACTTATGGAGTCTTTGCTACGAACTATATATATTTAGGGATTTTCTACCTTTTTGAGGGTTCCGTAGCCGAATGGCAAAAAACGGAACTCTTATAGATTCGTCATGTCTGTCTGTCTGTCCGTCCGTATGTCTCAGCCACTATATTCCGAAACTATAAGGACTACACTGTTGACACTTGGTAGGTATGTGTATTCTGTGAACCGCTTTACGATTGTTATACAAAAATAAAATAAAAAAATATTAAGGGGGTCTCTCCCCATACATGGAACTGAAACTATTTTTTTTTTAATCAAACAAATTGAACGTGCGTCGTGTTTATAGATAGGTGTTTAAAAAGGACATTGTAGATCTCAATAAAATCTTTCAATGAAAATTGGTTTGAACGAGATCCAGTCAGCGGTTTTTGAGATATAGCGACCGCAAATATAACATTGTTTTTCATAGTAACACTATGAAAAACAAAGTTATTTTTTTGGTGGCGCAAAATTATAGTTATAAAATACTCTACTGTGTTACGGAACCCTACGAGTGCGAGTCCGACTTGCACTTGACTAGTTTTTTTACATTATAACGACACACACTTGACCTCACCTGTTCTTAAGTGACGATGTTGTCTAAGTTAGAAATACAGAAAAATAGAGGAAAGCATTGAAGCAATTGAAATACGAAACCCTCGGTGTGCGATTCCGATTCGAACTTGTCCGGTTAATCTTTTTAAATAGACTATGTTACTTTGACTTTTACTGACTTTTAAAATAGATTATGTATATAATATGTTTGTAGTTTATACAATGCAGCGAATAGTTAGTCAATATGGTAAGGGATTCAGTGCCTACAGCAGTCATTTCACAATTCAGTAAGTAGTACTTTTGTACTAACCGAAACCAAAGTACTTTTTTTAACTTAGATTTTATTGTATACACATTTTTGTACGTATTTTTTTCTAATTTAATATATAATATTGTTTTATTGAAACAAAAGAAAAAATACAATTAATATACCTAGTATAAATGCACAGTATAAGAAAAATTTAATTAAACAAAATTAATAGGTATTATAAAGGAATGATGAGAATTTTTATATTTTTTTTCTTTATCTGTACTTCATTAATTGATTTTGTAATTTTGACGTTTATATACTTACATAAAATTCTAGTCTCCATGCCTAAAATATTGAATGTTTTATGAGTTCTTATGTTACTCAAAATAAATGATTTTATTATAACAGACAGCACTCCGAATTAACAGAATTTCGCGTTTGGCAGCCTCCGTTCATATAGGTACTTCTTTTCTACGTATGACAGATCAAAATTCGTCACAACTTCCAAAAACTTACTCTCCCTTTTCCAATTAACCGATTTCCTATTTTTCCATTGATTAAAAACCCCAGCTAGTCATTTGACGTCATTAATGTAAATGTTACATCGATCGAAATGCCAGTCGGATCCGACCGGTCACCGACGTCACACGTCCGTAGGTCAACAAGTATTACAGCGATTATTTATAGATTAAATTAAACCACTATTAATATAAAAATAGCAATGCTCGTTAGTCCATAACACTATTATTATGGCGATTTATTAACAAGGTGTTTACAGAGGCGGATTTAGAGCAGGGCAATATGGGCTCTAACCCGGGGCCTCCACAGGGAAGCCTCCACTGTTAGATTTTCTTTTTTAGAAAAGAGTGTGTAACCATTCTAGGCCTAGCGTGTTTACCATCTTCGACCGCATCATCACTTACCAACAGGTCAGGATAGTGGTCAAACGCTAGCCTATAAGATATAAAATAAATAAAAAACCCTATACTTATATCACCATACGGTGTTCCGGCAGCACACAGCCCTTGAGAGTCAGAGTATTCCAGGGCTAGCGTGTTCACTATCTTCGATAACATCATCACTTACAACCAGGCGAGATAAAGGGCCAACGATAGCCTAACAGATATAAAAAAAGAAAAAAATATATGACTATTTTAAATTATTTTTTGTTTTGTCTATAGGTATGACCGTTTCACATTATATATTTCCAAGCTAAATTTAGCAAAGTGTGTGGTAGCAGTACTGCCGTGGTTATCGCGGTCCTAGTGGTTACCATTATCAGCCAGGGTTACAAAAACAACATCAAAATAACATTATTTGTAACATATATTATGTGGAACATGTTGAAACATGCCTTTAAATTATTTAATATGTGATTACATATTAATTACGCATAAAAATATACATATGTAATTTAGTTATATGTGACAATATACATATTATTGTTTTTTAAACACAATCCTGTTAAGCAAGTGATGTATTAAGAGGATTATAGAGCGCGTATGTATCCATACAAATAGAAAGGTTAATAACTTTAGGTTTAACTTTAAACTTATTAAAACAACTGAAAAAAGTAAGACTATTAATCCTAGCAAATAGTGTGATAATTACATGGAAAAAAGAATCATCGAAATCGGATAATATTAAGAGATAGAAAAAAGCTTTTTCTATTTGTATGGACACGCACGCGCTCTATAATCCTCTTAAGGGCCCATTTCACCGGTTGCTCATAGCGCTAATATGAAGATATCTGACAGATTTTTGACGGCTTTTATATGGTGTCATGTGTCAGATAGTTAACTGAAACATTATCAGGGACTAATGAAACTGGCCCTAAAGAATGTTATTTATTACCCGCAAAGCAAAGGAAAGATTTAAATATATATTACGAGTATGTTCTATTCCAGCAACGGTTCTATTATTTATTTTTAAGTGTTCCGTACCTCAAAAGGTGAAAAAGGAACCCTTATAAGATCACTTTCTTGTCCGTCAGTCTTTCTGTCTGTCTGTCTATCTGTCTGTCCATGTGTCACCACTGATTTTCTCAGGAACGGGTGGACCTAGCAAGTTGAAATTTATACCAGATACTGAAGTTAATAGAAGTAGTCTCTATTAGATGTATAAAAATCAAGGTCCTCAGTCAACAGTCTCTATTAGATGTATAAAAATCAAGGTCCTCAGTCAACAGTCTCTATTAGATGTATAAAAATCAAGGTCCTCAGTCAACAGTCTCTATTAGATGTATAAAAATCAAGGTCCTCAGTCAACAGTCTCTATTAGATGTATAAAAATCGAGGTCCTCAGTCAATACGATAAAAAGATATAGGCAAATTTAGATTTTCGCGAAAACCAAAGTAAGTAAGAAAAAGTAGCAAAATGTTAATTTTCAACTTTTTTTATATTTCGGATTTTTTCCATTACTTGTGCTGTAAGACTACTTTTAACCAAAATTGACATGACATTGAAAATTAAAGGGTGTTCCCATACATACATAGTTTACGCCAGTTTACAATTTAGAGGTCTAGCTTCATTGGTACGTTGGTACGGAAGCCTCGGTGGGCGAGTCCAACTCGACTTGGTCGGTTTTATTGATGATATAAGGTGAGAGGACAAGCACGACGCTTACCTGATAATAAACCATGACGTCAACCTATTAAATAAACAGCGGCATTCATAATTCTGTAATAAAAGTAAACCGATTTTGAAAACCTACAGGGTACTTTCGGTTGATCTAGAATCATGAATCATGACATGAAGCAATGTGTTGCACAAGTAAAGGGAAAATCCGAAAACCTTAAATGTGTTTTTACTACTTTTGCGATTCATAACTTATTTTAGGAATGTTTATGCTCGATCTTATTTAAAACCTTACGTTGATACTGAACCCTTCGTGTGCGAGTTCGTCTTCCAATTGACAGTTTTTTTTATATTAAACACGGATTAGTATTTACCTTGTGATATAAATCATCGCGACATTTAGACGTAGATAAGAAGAAAGCTATAAATACCTAGAACTTGCCAAGAAGCGGTCGAATACATCATGCCCTAATTACGTATCATTAGGTTTTTTTAATATAATAATGGGACAAAAATAATCATCTGAATACTTTTAGGCAAGTATGATCATTCTTACACGCATATAGGGTAAACTTAAAGTTTTAATTTAACATATGTAATAGAAAGTACAAATAAAAACATTGCTGTAATAATAATTTCATACATTGCATATAAACGTTTTTCAACATAAATTTAAAATGAACACAATATCAGATCAGCTCAGACTTGATTTTAATTTTGAAACCGCAGCGGGGCATAAAAGCGTCTCGCATTTTACTGTTCAGTCCGTCATTGTTGTCCCACCATCATTGACCCCTATATGAATACATTTACCTGTATGATGGAATGTCCTAACACATGTTTCGAAAATGGGCTAAAACAGCACTATGTGGATTAGACTTGTGTTTGTGTAGAACTATTAGACAGTTGTCTAGCGTCTATCTGCGTTAGGGTGGGTATCTGCCTGAACATTTTGTACTGAGCTAGGCCTTTTCAGCTACTGCATTGTTAACAAAATAACTGATATTTTTTTAGTTTATTTTTATTTGTGTAACAATTGTATATTTTTGTTTTATTTTTCGTTTTGTGAAGTTAACTAAGCTGAATAAGTATATTTTCTTTCTTTCTTTTCTTTCTCTGGTACGACCACACCGCGGCGTTCTGCGTGCGTGATTTAAGCAGCGATAAGATAGCGCAGTAGTATTTGTATGTTACACCATACGCGATCTACGGCTATCAGAAATCGATTGAAAATCATATCGCGAACGCGCTCGCGAAGGCAGGACCTTTACTGCTATCTTCCCTACGATGGTATAGTACCATCGTAGACCACATCATCACTAAACAAGTGATGAGATAGTGGGCAAGTGCTTGTTTGTTTGGCATAAAAATGTAACTCTGAATCGAATAGTTTCTAAGTCCGATTTCAATCTAGAATTCTAGATTCATTGCAATCGCATATAAGTTTTATGTCACATTCAATCTCTAGTCAGAGAAAATTTGGATTGATCAAATACTGATAACTACCCTAAGAATATATAATCGGTGAATAACTGCTTCTCCTTCTGATCCCACGACCTACTCCTGGTTTAAATTATCTGCTGTAAGTACCTTTAGTACGAGTTTTCATCGTAAACGGTTTTGACAGATCTCACATAGTTTTCGACTTATTCTGGCTCCCTGATTGCTCTAAATTTAGTGCAGTGTGAAAACCACTAGAAGCGCTGTACTGTTTTTCATACAAAATTTGTTCGATATACGATATTGAGTGTGGTATAAAAACTCGAACTAAGGGTACTTACTGGTTTGTGAAAGTCGCTATCTCAGCGCATGCTACTTCCGAAGAAGAGCGCCGAACGTGTTCGAAACCTAGGTTAAGGCAATTATGCTAAAGGAGCGTTAATTACAGCTGGCATACAACGCCAATAATGACTATACTTAAATAATAAGTCAAGTGCGAGTCGGACTCGCACACGTAGGATTCCGATTAAACAAAATTTTCCAAAAAACACGCTTCCTGTATGGGAACCCCCTTTAGTATATAATTTTAATTTGGGTTTAGTATTTGTACATGTTGTTATAATTATCTCCCATAGTGTAATACATACGTCGTAAACTACCTATTTCGGTTAAGGAGGTACAGCCTTGTGAAAGGTGGACAAACGGACGGACGGACAGCGAAATCTCAGTAATCTCAGTATTCCTTTGGTACCCTTTGAGTACGGTACCCTAAAAATAGTGAATCTGAAATTTTGTCAGCAAATACTTAGGTAAAACTTATGGTCAACATTCAAAGTTTATTTGTAACACATATTAATATTAGCCATTTTCACTCCTCTTTTTTCTTTTGTATATATATAATGTCAAAAATTAACTAAGATAAAATTCGATTATTAAATGTATCGTGAGGATTACACATAATATTATTATTAAGAACGGTTGTACACTCACGGGTTTTTTTATATCGGAATTGCTCCGACCAGTTTCAGACACGTTTGGTGTCCTTCTTCTGGGAGCCACGTCTACCGCAAGCTCCTCGCGCAACGAGCTTCGGCACGTAACTGTTACGTGCCGAAGCTCGTTGCGCGAGGAGCTTGCGGTAGACGTGGCTCCCAGAAGAAGGACACCAAACGTGTCTGAAACTGGTCGGAGCAATTCCGATATAAAAAAACCCGTGAGTGTACAACCGTTCTTAATAATAATATTAAGATAAAATTCGATCAAAAACACATTATCAATCATGCCATTGCCAAATCTCAAACTTCTCTGGGCGCGCAAAAAGGGAATCGAACAAGGTTAAAATGTTTATTTACTCAATGACCAATAATATTTAGGTTAATGTTATTCAATGTTTTCTTGAAGTAAAACATGGAAATACCTTACGATGAATGAACTTTACAAATATTGGAATCCCTATGTTTTTCCATAACAAAACAAAGATATTAAGTATTTTACGAGTAATTCAGATTAATGTGGGATACATTATTGTTTTCCTTTTATATAGCTGTAATTGAATGTATTATAATAAACTACTATTAAAATAGATGTACTTATATTTGGTTGATACTTCTCTGGATATATAATATTAAAACACGACTTGTGGTTGGCAATTTCAAATAATGTTTAATAAACATTTTATTGGCTACTCTGTCGGAAAAGGTAATGAAATACATTTATTTTATATATTTGACTATAAACGATTGATTAATCCTTATCTATAATACTGGTTATCTCTGTACAAAATGTCAGCCAAATCGTACAAAGCCGTACAAACAGGCGCGTTTCATTGGCTGCCGCAGCCGAGATTTCGTGGCTGCCTAGTGCGCGGGCTCCCATACAACGTCATATGTTTGACTGGCTGCCGCAGCCTGGGCTGCGCAGCCAGGCTGCCTAGTGCGCGGGGGGCCTAAAACGCCGCCAAATTTTCGCGCGCCTTTGTGACGTCACAGTGCACCACACGGTCTCCACAGATTAAATCTTTTTAATAGAAATAGTATGTATTCGTACAACAGTGCATACTATTTCTATAAAAAAGATTTAATCTGTGGAGATCGTGTAGTGCACTGTATCGTCACTTTCTAATTGACAAAACACATCACCACTTTGCAAATTAAAATTTCCCACGCTTTTCTTACATTTTTCATAGAATATTTTAACACATTTAAGAGTATTTTATTTATAAAAAAATGTTTAAAATACAACACCAGAACAATAATGATTCGAAAATAAATTATTTCAAGTAAATTTATACCACATGCATATTCCCTATTGCGCTTGGTCACGGCATCACGCGTGAACGGCTGGACCGATTTCGCTAATTCTTTTTTTGTTGTGTTATTATTGTCAGGTTCTTATGAAAAAAAATATTAAAATAAATAAAAGTTGTTTTTAACGCAGGTGAAGCCGCGGGGCACAGCTAGTTAATTATAATATTGGTATTATTGAGGTGTTGATTATAGTTGTATACGACATCATTTCTTTTATCATCACCTAATCGCAATATGCTGATCGGTGACAAGATTTTGGCCAGATGTTGAATTGTTAAGCGGTCGGAGTCTGTCCAGAACCCATAAGTCGCGCGATGTAGATAGAGCTCTGAGCTCATAGACTGTGTAGTCTGTGTCATCTCCTCTTAATAACGACTGCAAGTTCTAAGCAAGGATCTTTATCTTCACTTTCCATCACCCAAGGTCATCCTCAAGTACGAGTAATCATTCTGCCTCGATTTTTAAGAGACAGTACCGGAGATGTGGCCCGATATGCGGTGATAGGTGGAAAGAGCTTGATAGAAACTGGTACCTGGTACATATTAAATTAGTTAATCAATACCAATATTATAAATGCGAAAGTCAATTTGTTTATTTGTTTGGGAATTCTTCACGGTCAAACGGCTGGACTGATTAACTTGAAATTTTGTATAGGGATAGCCAGTACTATGGATTAGGCTATAGGATACTTCTTAACGCGGGCGAAGCCGAGGAGCACAGTTAGTAGTACTTTAGTTTGTGAAAATCAACATCGCGATAACGATAGCGTAAATTTATTTAACTTGTATTGTTTGTATGTAAGTAGTATCTACATAAAAATTTGCAAACTATTTTGCAACCAGTTAGTGGTAACCGATAATCGCGCTCAGTGGCGTGTCGTGGTAGTCAATGCCGTCCGCCTATGTCCAGCAGTGGACTGATGCCGGCTGATAATGATGATGGTGGTAACTAACTAAGCTGACATTTGGCATTCTTTTTAGTAATGTGACAATGCCATATTACAGTACCATCAAGCTGATCTGATGATGAAACAGTCTATTTCAGGGTAATATTTTTATTATGTACATAAAATTAAATAATATTTTTATTAATACTATTATGTTATAATGCGTGCCTTCTAAAATGTTAAGAAGGTTATTTAAACATATCTTGTTGCTTAAAATGTTTTAAAGATATTCTGGACGCGAGGCTCAGATATTTGATATAATGACCTACTAATGAAATTATAAAATATAAAAATATATTATAAAAACTCCAAATAAAAAGTCAGTGAATGGAAGGTAACGTGACACCGGTAGTGGACAGAAGATATTCATCGTCAACATTGTGCTCTACTATTAGTTGTGACAGGTTCATGCAATATACTACTAATTAAATTTGATTACATTAGATGGATAATAGCGATAAATCAACTTTTGATTACATTATGTCCAGGTATTTTGTAATTAGATAAATACTAGAAGTCAAACTCGAACATGTTATTTATTTAACTAATTGTATATATATTTAACTTTAACATGACCCTGGGTTAAATTAACTCTGGACTCGGTATAACTGCTGTGGTCTTTACTAATCGCGAATTAAGTTTATATACGAAGTGATATTTCCCTTGTTATAATTTTGGACCTTTTGACCTTGGCAATAGAAAATATAATAAAATTTATAGAAATTATCTTTCCAACAAAATAGCTGTTAACATATACAGTTAAAAAGTATTTTCAGTATCTAATATACAAAAAATTAGTTTCCTGAGGGCTTATTAGAATAGTGCTCAGAAAACTGACGGATTATTTTTTTAATTTATTTTCATATTCACCATTAGTTGTGCGCCACTAAATCTCAACTTTTACCCTCATCATAGATAAACACCATGAAAAGCTACAAATAAAAAAAAAATCTACTAATTCCGCAGTCCGCGCTACAAAGAAATAGACTATTTTCGTTCTCTGGTCTGCAATACCCATTGATCGAAGGAGATGAACACACAGTACACACTATCAAAATGTAACCCGAATAACAACAGAAAGCTTAATAAAGACATTACAGCAATACTCGTAAGTGCCTGACATCTTCACGGGTAATCCTCAGTATTTCGTAAGTGACTGTGACTAACACCGCGCTCTAATCTACGAAGTTGTGTTGAAACATCGCTCGCTGCTTGTCGTCAAATTGAACATATAATTAGGGACGATGTACAGTTAGCAACAATCTTCAAACGCCTGTATCTTGAGTTTTTTGTAATCTTTCATTTGTTTATTTAACTTGTCTGTGACTCTGACTTGTGTATGAAAATAATAAATTCAAATAATTTATTACAGATTGTATGGTGTACCTATATTATTACAATTTGATGTATCATATTAAAGTAGTTAGATAATAATTAAAATCACATTACAGTCACGTATAAATATAATCACACATGTTAAAGCTATCTATTGAGAATTGACTCTAAGTAAATGCAAAGTTGACATAGCTCAAAATGTCTACTCTAAGTAGACTTACACAATCATAATCCTTCACTGTGAGATTCCATCCTTTGACAGACTTGCGCGATAAAACTTAGCCACAAGAACTGACTGGGTTACAAATATTTTCCAAAAATTATATCGTCGTGAAAAAACTACAGAGCAATTTAAAATATAAGTTACCTACTAATTAATGCAAAACTTAACTCAATTACTTAATCGATTTTGATCCAAAGAGCTTTAAGTACATATTTGTGTTCCCATATTCATATGATCAAATTATTTTGTTTTTTATATATGTAATTTTAGTTTTATCGAGATTGAGCTCACATCACTTGTTTAGCTTCTTGAAGTCTTTGAAATGTGTGCACCTGCAAGCTCTGTGGAGCAGAAATGTAGGGCATTTTTTCCTTAAATAAAATCGTTCCGCGTAATTCATACTTTTTACTCAAAGTTAAACACATCTTTCAATATCAGGGACTTCAGGGTAAAGTTTAGTGGCTTACGCATCTTACGACTTTAACCCGTATGAAAGTTGAACGGTCTTGCGGTTAGGGCGGCAGACTCGAAGGATTCCTTGCAGCAAACAGCATTATGTTTTCACAGTTCAATACTTGATACTTTACTCTCTATATAATATCTTGTTTGATATAAATGCTATGTTAAATTCCAGAGGTACATTCATATCTTAAAAATAAACCCAATAAAACTCTGTATCTAAGTGCCCGTTCACACATCATGAAGCAAATAACATTACAAGTTTATGTACCTCAACAATACAATATTGAGAACTCATGATAGGATTCATCCCGTTCTGAAAACGGCACAAAACTGAAGTTTTCGTTGCATTGCATTCTCAAACCGGGACCGACTGCCGGTCTGCCATACTGAGCCAGCATTATACAAGTAACCGCAAGAGAGTTTCCTGAAAATCGTCTCGTAGTGTTGCACATAAGCGGCGGAGCGCGATTCGTCTTCACTCACAAATGTCACTCAGGATTTACGCTCGATCGTAAATCAAAATGGCCGCCATCCCCCTTCGCCCCTCCTCGCTGGAACCCACCTGCGTCGGCGCACAATAATTGAATATTGCAAGCGTCGCTCTCAACACCTCCCGAAGACGTTCCGCTACAATGTATATTTTACAGCTTCTCGCATATTGTGTTAGGTCCTAAACTGCTGATGAGTGATCATGTGAAATGCATTTAGTTTAATAGCGATTTTAAAAGCAATATTTCACATCGTTCAAGACACACCTTTAACTTTAGTGACCAACGTTTATGATGATTTGTTTCCGTATTGTAGCGTCAATTTAGTATCCCTTTGTGACACCGATATTACTTAATATGTTATAATGTTGCATCTTCTACTCTTTTATTTTCTTTTAATTATGACGGACAATAAGCTTTAACTTATTCATTGCTCAGATACGTATAAGACTACTAACTCAGTTACACGTATAAACAGTTACTCATTTCGTATCTTATTATTAAATGAATCACAATTGCCAGTAACATATTTTATAATCTTTTAAACAAGTCTTAACATGTTATTTGTGTATAATAATAGTACTTAATAACTCAGATAAACATTTGTAGTACCTACATACTTTACTTCATTTTAGCTCTGTTCATTTTATCTAAATTCATAATATGATTTGTTATTTTAATCATTAAATAGACCAAAACTTTTCAAAACTTGCAGCTTATTATTTAAAGCATAAGTTATGCAACTCAGATGACTCAAAAAAAATAATAAACGAGCAAATCGATCGTCAGAATTGGCCAAAATTAGACATTTACAATCGGCGAGTGCGCTACACACGAATCATCTGCATTAGACATGTTAATCCACTCATTTTAACTGTAATTTTATTCGGTATTTATCGGTGCATTCATTATTGGCGACCGCAAATCGGCGCCCAAAAAGCTCGCTATTTTCCGCAATTCGGGATCGAGTGTAGTTTGGGTACAGTGAAAGCGCACCCTTACTATGAAACACCCTTTATTCGTTGTTTTAAAGGGATTCCTTTCCATATAAAATTCGGTATCTACGAAATAAACTTAATAGATCTTGTTTCTAGGTGAATTGGTACGGTATCTTTTAAGGGCTCAGTGGCGTGTCTTGGGAGTGGCGTTAGTCCAGCAGTGGACTGACACCGGCTGATTATGATGATGATGACGTTGATCTTTTAGGTAGTAAATACATTCGGAGTTTACTCATGAAACCAACTCAAGAATAAGAGAAATGAGAGCTTTCTGAATAATTGTAAAGTATGTCGATCGAAGGTTTCGAGGCCTCTTATTGGTAACCTACCCATTTTCAAAGCTCGTAATCTTAGGTTATGAGTGCGAGTTGTCAAGACTAAATTTAGAATTTTCTCAAGAGCTTAGTACATAGGTATATTTATTTACATTTATAGTAACATTGATAGCGATGGCTTTGCGACCGATGTTTGTTGTGTAGAACGAGATGCAGCTATACAGATAATACTTTTGCGATAAAAGAGACCGTCAGTGACTATATAGAGACTCTATAAAGTAATTTGTGAACACCACTATGCCCGATCTTAGTTTCATACATATAAGCTAGAATTTCAAAGCAACTTTTTTAATTTTCTCAATGTTATTCATTTGTGGAACATCGAATCCGTTGGACAGTGGACATTGGTAGATATGTCCCCGATTATCCGCTTTCAATCCACAGCCCATAATATAATTATATAATTATATCCACTTAGTTATGTCCGCTATTCATTATTCTAGTTAATAATTTTATTAATTCGTTAAATCTGGAATATCATGTGTATGCACTTTTGTTAACACTCTAATTGTGCTTTTCATTAGTTAAAAATAAATTCATTTCGCGTTTAAAATAATTGGTTTGATAATGATGAGGACTGGTCTGTCATAGTTATTTTGTTTACTGTGGAAATATAATTTAAAGACAACACTCATCAGTCAAATGTTAACTAGCTCTGTATACCTTATTATTGATATCTAACACAAAATCGACTTAAGCGATACTTAGCCGGACTCAGTGGTAATTATATTCATTACTTATATAAAAGTAAGTTCTTGAACCATGTTTTTAGTGTGTAAGCCGCTAGCGTTAACCTAGGATATCGGAATAAACACAGATATTTGATTAAAGTTTGAATACACTAAGTGAAATACTTTATCTTTGAATACTTGATCCATACCCGATCATCTATTCCAAATAATTTAGTATACCAAATATTATTAAAGAACGATTCCACTTTAACATATTTATGTTTAACATATATATTTTAGATGAGATAGTGTTCGGATAGTGTTATAGCTTTTCAGTACGGAATAGAATAATAGTTTAACATTAATAACTTTATAAGTGAACATGTGAAATTCTAACAATAATATGTTATTGTTTCAGGGAAAAGTTTCTCGTTAACAATCACGGTATCTACGAACCCGCCTCAAGTAGCAACCTACCAAAAAGCCATCAAAGTGACGGTCGACGGCCCGAGAGAACCGAGATCAAAAACCAGTGAGTAGTCGATTATATTACCTACTAAAGGTACGGACACACCGCAGCGACCTGCGTGCGCGATCTAGGTAGATGATCAGATAGCGCAGTAATATTTGTACCGACTGGTTCACACCAAACGCGATCAGAAAACAATCGAAAAGTACTTAGATCGCGCCCGCAGATCGCAGGACGCCGCGGTGTGGCCGTACCTTAACTTACAGAGATTTCATAATCATTGTCACCCACGGAAGTGTCACCCACCTGCGTCGTAAGTTTAGTCCTTTATTTGATTCCTATTCCTATTTCTAACAGTTTTTTTTGTTTCTTTTTTCGTGTTCACCATAAACTAATCGACTGCATCATCGCTTACCACCAGGCGAGATAGAGCTCAAACGCCTATAAAATACAAACAAACAAAGGTGACCACTGATGGTAGGTTTCTACCGTGGCTCGACCCACCCACCGATCAAAGACATATCGACGAGTTCCGATATGATATTCGGTGCTAGCCAGTCGGAAGACGGAACCAACGAAGAAACCTGATTACGGAATATCAAAAAGCATAACGCCTTAAATAAAATACCTACAGGTGAATTGAGAATCTCCTCGATTTTGTAAAGTCGGTTGATAATGAATCTATTTACCTGCTTGTTAACTAGCTGTCACTAATAATCTATCTCCTCCCTTAACATAGAACAATTTTCTAAAATAATTTCACACTAGGTACTGAAACTAACAAAACCGACTTCAAATGCCGTACTACTAATTTACGGCTTATTTTGAGGTGTTTATCTACATATCTCTGAAGATACGCATCGTTGCACAATGGGAATAAAACAATACAGTCAACCTCCCTTGTTTTTAAAGTTGGCAAAAAATTGTAACGAGTTTTATAAAGCTTGATAGGGAAATAGTTTTAATTATAAAGAATATACTCGTATAAGTAGGTTACTGTAATATTTAAAAATAATACTGACTTCAGCATTATAATGCGGGTAAAGCCGCGAGGCCCAACTAGTAGAATGCAAATAAGCTTATGCAAATGGAAATTGAAAAACAAACCAAAATAATTATGAAACTAATGTGACACGTATTCCGTGGGGCGTCACGAGCACAATTTGTTATTATTCGACGTCGCGTCGGGCGCAAACCGCATGAGGGACGCAAACAATTAAAATATTTATTATATTTACGTAGCCATATATAATACCAGAGCCAGTGGGATTTTTCTGACTCCTGGGTAGCTCTAACATAGAAATAGATGTTTTATATCATTGTAATACAAGACACGGTGCAGTACAGGGACACACATCGTGCACCACAGCCTACCTAGACATAATTAAAATAAAGAAGAGTTGAATAAAAAATATGTTCAAAAACTAAAATCCGACTACTGAAATATCACGCTCTAAAAAGTATGAAACAAGGAAATATTCTCATCTGAGATCGCTATGTACAAACTATTCAATATGTATCGCTTATTATATAAATAAAACTGGCCAAGTGCGAGTCAGAATCGCGTCTCTTATCTCACACTTAGGGAGGGTTCCGTACAATACGAAACATAACAGAGTTTCAACCTCATATATTTGATTAATTGATATTATTACCAAGAATATTTTGTTTGGTCGCGATCTAGAAAGTCGGGGCTCGTTTACTAGCGCCATCTATTTCATTTTGCCGAAACTAATTTGAAAGGTTGTTAGCTTAACAAACACGAATAAGTTGTTAACACCCAGATGACACCTATGAAGGTCTTATAGATGTCGTTTAAAAACACGTTTTTTGTATGGGGACCCCCTTAATTTTTAAGTTTATTTTGTTTTTAGTATTTGTTGTTCTAGCGGCAACAGAAATACACCATCTGTGAAAATTTCAACTGTCTAACTATCACGGTTAATGAGATATAGCCTGGTGACAGACAGACAGACAGACAGACAGACGGACAGCGGAGTCTTAGTATTAGGGTCCCGTTTTACCCTTTGGGTACGGAACCCTAAAAACTTACTTTTAATAAATATTTTATAGTATTTTATACATATTCTTAGTGGTGTTCAGTGGATACCCGTGGTCATTTGACAATTGGTCAATTGAATAAATCTAGCTATTGATGAAAACCGCATTAAATCCGTTGTGTATTAAAAAATCTAAGCGTACAAAGAGAGGGACAGCGGACAGTGACTATATTTTTACAAGCTTTTATTTAACTTGCAATGTATGTATGTATGTAAGTACCTACACGCCAAATACTTACTAGAATTTATTTTTTAACATTTTAGTCCATTGTCCCAGATAAAAGCTTGTTTTTAAAAATATTTTTTACTTATAATTTATTTTCTATGTAAACATTATACTAAATAACATAATTATATTATTTATGCAACCTTTTATAGGATACGCTAACTGAAATGATGACAAAGATAAATATTGCTTAAGTATCTAGATGATGCATGATAGACAACATTCTTATAGGTACTCAATCCAGAGCTTTGCATGGCATAGTATCTTTTAAAGGCAGATGACATAGCTAACCATCTACCCTTCGACTCGAAGCATCTACCGCTTGCTCGTCCTGTTATCTAATTTGAAAGATTGCTTATCTAATTAAATATATCTATATTTAATATTGTACGATCATGGTAATTATAAAAAGGCGAGTTCTATTATTGTCGGTATAATTGTTCGCGATAGCGGCGCGGTGGTACGACCGCGATACCGCCAATACGCGCCGGAGATAACAGTTTCTTTCCCACGGGACTTGCTAGCCGATAACAGTACCTAGAGGTCAATTGTTTGTTATATTTTATTTACCTAACTAGGGTTAGGATTTTTAGGTAATAGGGTTTGGGTTGGGCTCATTAAAATCTTTTTTTTTTGGTTGTTAATTAAACAATACTCGCTTATGCACTAATGAGAATTTGTAATAATTAAGATAGTTTAAAAACAAAAACAACCGACTTCAATGCCCCGCGAGTCAATTTCAGTGGCAAGTTTGAGACGTTAATCGTCATATCTCTGGAGATACTTATCAGATCTCGATAAAATTACAATGGAACCACCTCGGAAAAGTAGGTAGGGTACCTACTTTACAAAAATAATCATTCGAATCAGTTCACAATTGACGGAGTAATCGCGTAACGTACACACAAAAAAAAACATATAGACCAATTGAGAACCTCTCTTTGGAAATCGGTTGAAAAGAGTCTCGCTCATTTAAATCTTTAATATAATCTTACTAGTAAACATATAATGAATTTTAAACATACGTATTACAGTTTTGATTATATAGTACTTATACTAAGTTAAGCTTTGTTATCTTATTGTGCACCTACAGAAAAGGCCAAAATCACGAAAATAAAAATGACACCATATCTATCATCTTAGAGTTATTATCTTCTGTAGTACCTATTCAAACACTACCTTTTAACCACAAATCATTTTTTTCCAAAACGTATGAAATTCCAAAAGATTATATTTTGAGTGAACTTTCATTGCTTGTACTCGTAACCGCTTTCAACCCCAATCAAACTAATTAATATCATAAAACATCGTCTTCCGGCTTGCGATGTCCGCTCGATCACGCGAAACTTGGGCCCTTATCCGCAGGGAACCTGAGAGCCCCTTCACATCACGAGTGTAATTATTTAGGGTATACGATTGCCCCGTGAGTTCCATGAGAAATAATAAACTGTTGGCTAAATTTTGTCTCTTTTTCCTTTCCTTGCATAATTATCAGTATGGATGGCATTTCATTTTCAGATCAACTTTCGTATCAATGTCATTATTTTCATGGCACCTATAAATAGTGCCTGTCAAAATTACAGATGTTTTGAAACATAGAATGACGGTCGCTACATAATTTAAAGTGGCTTAACTACCTACTTAACGTAACAGCTTTACTTACAAAAATGTAGTTTGACTGAATTGTTTCTTCATTAATTAACGGATGAAATCATTTTCAATCAAATATTTCTAATAAGACGCCTTTCAGACGAAGTCGTTATAGTGACATAGCTATAAAATTTATATTTTTACCCGACAACGGGTAGGTTATGTGGTTCACCGATATGTATGTTCATCTGTTCCATAATTTTTAACGCCTTATCATAATTTGACAAAATATAATATATGTACCGTTGGAAGCGTCTTGATTGTCCGCTGGTTATAGGCTATGTGATGTTACATTAAATTTGATTAAATTGAATAGGCGCCCTCTAGATAACATGATCTAAAGAAATGTGTTGCCATGTTGGGTATCAATTGAAAGAGCTTCATTAGTACATTTCAAAAATATATTTATTTTTAGCTGTTGCTCGTGGCTTTATTGATAGTGGTGTGGTAGTACCCGATAATGGGGAAAATTTACTAAAATTAGAGCGTGGTTTTAGTTTTTGTACTTTTTATATGTCTTAGTTTAAGATCATTTACAAAACGCAAAATTTGACTTCAAATGCCACGCTAGTCATTTTTAGTGCTGATTTTGAGCTATTTATCTCCATATCTCTGGAGATACTCAAACGGGAAGCATACTCTCTAAAAACACAGAAACAATTTTCCGAATCGGTTAATAAATCACTGAGTTTAGAGGTAACACACATTTTTTTGTAAAGTCAGTTAAAGTAAGTATCTTATCTACAGTAGGTACAATAAACAAAACATTTGTTAAGCAACTTAGAAAGAAACAATTTGAAATATTATTTTGTGACTTAATATCGCCCCTATGAATAAGGTTCAAGGCATCCTTCAAAAGAACTTCGAACTATCGACAAAATTGGCTGACAGGCGAAAAAACACGTTACGTTACGCCATATGGAGTGGCAAGCCGGCGGCAAACAATAGTGAAATTATATCTGTAATAAGTTCAACTCACGCACATGCAACTGCTCTGGAAGGACCACTTTTGTGACTGTCTCCTGTGCAATGAAAACATGTACGGTAATATGACGTTTGTATGGGAGCTTTTCTTCCTACAGTCAAGGCTGAACTCAAGTTTTGTTACGAATTTTATAAACAAAGGAAAGGAACTGCGCTTAAAATAATTTGTTTAAGTACCTATATATTTTAAATAGATTTTGAAGTTATTAGGTTTTAGTAAATTTTTTGGTTTAATAATTCGATAAAATAATATCTTCAATATCAGCTGCAAAATGTTTGTTTTTCATAACCTTTCATACATACTTATAAAAAGTAAGTTCAAACCCAACTATTGAAAACTCATGCTCTAATTTTAGAAATAAGGCATTCCCTATTATCGAGTGCATCCGAGCAAAGCCGCGAGCAACAGTAATTTTTTTTTAAATATATTTGCTAGTAAAGCCCTTTTATTTGATACCCAACACATGATAAGGATTTTAGAAGTTATGAGGGAACAGATAAACATAAATATATACCGGTCAAAATCATGACCCTCCTTTTTGTTTCACCGTAGTCGGGTAAAATGCCAATTCGTGTAGGTACATATCGATATTGTACTCGTATATACAGTCAATTTGCTCCTAAAGTACGCGCTTAATTAGTTAATGCCCATAACTGCCCATCAGAACTCTTAGCGAAGCATAACAACGAAAATCCCGTTTATTAAACAGAGCAGATATCAAAACAAAGAGTGGAAGGGCCAACAAAAGGCACAAACGTACTTAACGAATAAGCCCCAAACTCCGAGGGACAAGAAAGGAAGATCTCGCGTGCGCCGCGACTTAAAAGTTGAGTTAATAGACTTAATTTGTAGGTGGCCTGGCATAAGCCGCTCCGCAGTGACCCTTCATGGGGATGGTCTGTGGGAGCCTTTAAAAATATCGACTGTCGATAGTTTTATAACCTTGAGCTGTCTTTATTTTTCTGATTGTATTTGCTTTTGCTCTATTTACCAGTTCCTAATTCTAGGCATCGGCGAAATTCTGCGTAAACATTTTTACGTATTTTCTTAAAATTATATATACTCGTATTTCGTCCTACTGATGTAAGTTAAACTTCTGACAACTTTGATTAAATGTTTGCTGAAATTCCGTTTAACCAGTACAACAAACTACTGGTAAAAACTACTGGTAAAATCTGACCTTACAATTGGTGTCAAAATGCTAGTAGACATTATAACTTGCATGTAAGTACGATTAAAACCCACAACATACGTTCAAAAAGCACTTGTGGCAATACCCAATAATTGCCACCTATTAGGATAATCATAGTTAAACAAATATCGATAGTCGATACAGATATTTGCGGTACCGCGTCTCATCACTACAGCCTATTATTATAGGCAGGCATAACAACAAATAATTAACAGACTGCATTTTGTTTGTGTCGATATAATTGCGGCATAGATATATTTCGTGCATTGTGTAAACTCAAACTTATTAAACAAGCTTTTTTTTTTAAAGGTAGGCCGATTGCGGCGTCCTTTTTAAATAAGGGAGGTCCCTAGTCGTTATAATTGGGTTCGCATGAAAAAACTACAAATTCTAATATGTATAAGTGATTGACACATTGTGATGTAATTGACGACTTGAGTAGGAAGTTTTTTAATTAATTAGGCAATTAGTTGCAGTTAAGAATATTATAATAATTTGTAATCATACTAAATAAGCAAGCGCAATTGTCAATTTACCTAAATGTATCAAGTAATTCACTAGAAACCAAATAAATATACGCCCGTGATGTAACCAATTCAGGTTTTTAGGGTTCCGTAGCCGAATGGCAAAAAACGGAACCATTATAGATTTGTCATGTCTGTCTGTCTATCCGTCCGTCCGTATGTCACAGCCATTTTATTCTGAAACGATTAGGACTACAGAATTGAAACTTGGTAGGTAGATGTATTTTGTGAACCACTTTCCGATTTTTATACAAAAATATAAAATATAATAGTTTAAGGGGGGCATCTCATACATGGAACTGAAATAACTGAAACAAAAAATATATATTTTCTTCAAACATATACGTCCCATGCGTATAGGTTTGATGTCTGTCTATGGATAGGTCTTTTGAAATTACATTGAGGTTTCTAATATCATTTTTCTCAAAGACAATAATTTAAAAAATAGGTATATAGTGGTAAAATGTGTGTCTCCCCTCCATCTAACTTTTGAAGTAAGGGAGTGAAATATCTAGAAAAAATATATTATATTCTTTAGATCTCGAGTCCGACTTGCACTTGGCCAGTTTATTTAGTGTTTCTATGGCCCCGTATTTCCATCTGTCCGTCTTAATTATTTATTTCCCCCCTTTACCGTTTTATATGAGTTTTTGTTGTCAGCAAGAAATATCCACTAACTAAATAACTTATTAATTTAAGCAGCCTTCTATCCCCCAGGTACGAATGCTCAGCCACACCCAATAAGGACATTCGGGCTACCACGCTCCTTCATTACCTGCGATAGTGGGCCGCTCTTACGAGACATGGAGTTTAAGACCTCACCCGCTAGATGTCTCCGCTCCCTTTCGCACGAAGATCGCGAATACAAACCTAATGCGCCCTTGTGTACGGGAGGTGAGTTTAATTAACTTGTTTATATCTTTGTTGGTCATTTTAGAGATAACCGAATCTAATTTTCTTGTAGAAAGTTGAGCACCGATTGTTTCTACTGATTGGACCAAATTAAATTGATATTGTAAATTATTGCGATAAAGGTGGCATTTCACGATGCGGCGAATAATTATTAAGATAGCTTAAAAACTAAAACAACCGACTTCCATGCCGCGCGAGTCAGTTTCAGTAGCAAGTTTGAGACGTTTATCGTCATATCTCTGGAGATACTTATCAGATCTAGATGAAATTATAATGGGACCAACTTGGAAACGTACCGATTAAAAAAAGAAGCATTCGAATCGGTTCACAGTTGACGGAGTAATCGCGTAACATACATACAAAAAAAAATAATTAAAAAAATATACAGACGACTTGAAAACCTCCTTCTTTTTGGAAGTGGGTTGAAAAGATCGGACTACGACGCGACTACGGCACTATATATGACGATTTTTCCGCTTCTTGGTTATTCCCATATGGATAGACTAAAGATGCGTACAAAATTCCACAGTAGAGTTCTTTAACTATTCAGCTTGCGCTACTTAAAAACTTTTTAATACCTACTTACGCCAGTATTATACAATTTCTAAACATCTATCATTCTAAATTGACTCGAAAGTTATATCTCACGACAGACATCAGCGCTAGAAAGATTTTTCATCATTTACGTGGAATTACTTCACTAATCTTCACATAATTCGTCCTAAATAACTGTAAAGTGTCCGTGTCTGAGTTAAGTTTATTAATATCCGCGTCGCAGATTAGGCAACAGTTACTACATAATCTGCGCTCATTACTACGGCCTACGTTTCAGCACAATCAAGGGGGCTCTAACTGCCGTCTTATTTGCCGACGAGGCGCCCGCGCATATTAAACTTTTAGACAGCTTATGAAAAAACTTGGGTACAGAATAAATAATAGTAGTTCCTACATACGTAGCTAATCGGGTGTTGAATGATAAAGTTGTTATTTTAATTTATAGATAAACGTATTTTATTGTTAATCTTTAAAAAGTTTAATAATGTTATAAAAATAATACAGGTAGATCTAACTTACAAATCATTCTAGAACATTTTTATCTCCCTCACATCAGCAGGGAGAGAGAGAGAGGTTATTGAATGGGCCATAATTATAACCTCCCTCTCTACGGCGTACTACTTCGTTAAATCTAAACGATAGCTATAGCAATGGCTACAGCTATCGTTTAGTTTAGTTATAGTAGCTAGATTTGACCTGTGGGTTTAATTTCTGAAAAATAAAATTTAAATCTACAAGTACATACAAGTATGTCATATATAGAGCTAACTTGAATCCTTCATCAAAATACATTTTTTTATCTCACAAAAGTATTCTAGTATATAGTAGTATAGTTCTTATATTCATTCTTATTCTGATTAGCTATACAAACTAACAGAAAGTTTACAATAGGGCTACTTTGTTTAGTTTAATGCGGCATTTATTATGTTCTGTCTACGCGGAATAAAGCTTTGTAAACCGTGGTGCGGCGTTTACAAGGCAATCCCGCAAGTTTCATCAACGCGCCAATCTACGCGTTATTAGCGTCAAGCACTGTGTGCCACTGGCGTCAACTCCTTGAGGGCACTATACTGCCACTGTTAAATTACTTCTTCAAAGTACACTGACAGAAGCGACTTTACCTTTAAATACTTACTTAATGTTCATCAATATTTATGCCACATAAAAATTGACGTTTAAAATAAATAAATAACTCAGTAGATACTTACCGCATTTTATCCAAAAAATAATAACAAAATGTGTATCTTCAGGTAACGTGATTAACAATAACAATATTTTTTTTAATATCTTATAGGCTAGCGTTTGACCACTATCTCACATGTTGGTAAGTGATGATGCGGTCGAAGATGGTAAGCACGCTAGGCCTAGAATGGGAACTGGCTCTCAAGGATAACTGCCGGAACAAATTAGATGTTTGGCGACAGATTTTCTAACTTGAGGGTGGCAGCTGGCCAGGCGGACACTAGATAGTGTCCTACCACCATGTGGGGGTTGTTGGTTTCTTAACGATGTTTTTCCTTTACCGGAGGGCCACTTTGAATAGCGCACATACATTTTTCGATAGAAAAATCCATTGGTGCACGGCGGGGTTTGAACCCCTGGCATCAAAGCTGACCGTTATCCCGATTACGCCACCGGGCCCTCATATTTATGCTTTGAAAATCAAAATAAAAAGACCAACCTACAAAAACGTCTTATTTTCATTTTGCATAGGTGTGTATAATCATATACATCTGAGTAACCTATATTTATGTTAAGGTGAATTGAAATCAAACCTCTACCACAGAATAAATAATAGTATCTACCAACAAGAGCACTAAATACACAATTACCGGACGTACTATAGCGATAGCAATGTTATTGACAATACAAATACACGAGGCATCATAAGGGCATATTCACAGCTCCAATAGGGATGGTTGCGAAGCGTGCGGCTCGCAAGGTGTTCCATCAACGGTAATTGACCAGTTCCGATTGTCCAGTCCCTCGTCCCTGCATCTACCGAAATTACCAGGACCGGCAAACAACGAGGATTGTGGACTGTTGGAGCGTAATTATACTTCTAAATCGGTTGGTTTCGTGACACTGAATTTTAATATTTATTGGCAGTTTTTTGTAGCTGCTTTAGACAGCACTCTAAATCGTACTTCCGACTTAGCACGCGAGTAAAATTGTTAATGTGTAGCAACTAAAAAAAAAGTCTTGTATTAACCAAGAAAAGTTTTACATAAGCCAACATTGCAATTCCGTTTAACATTTTACAAATTAATGGGCTTAAGGAGCATACCGAACAGAGCGGTGATTTGCGACTATGTAGAAAACGCTAAAAAATGGGTGAGAAATAAACACTCTCTGTTTTGAAGTCAACAAATGAAACTTTCCTTTTTCAAAATTTTGAAACTTTCAAAAATCCCATATGACATGATAAGTTATGTAGATCAAGGAATCTGAATTAAGAAATATATAGGTGCATTCTGGAAGTAAAGTGTCATCTTTACGTTAAATTGCTCATAAATAAATAAAACAAGTGACAGTAAAAATCATTTCCCCGTATAAAACCGACCTACAAAACTAAATGAGCTAACCATCAAAATGTTCAAGTGCACCATTCCATTGCCATGCCAGACCATTCGGCTTCCAATAATAGAGTTCAGGTGATTTGATTTACGTCTCATCGATCATTGAATACTTCCATTCAGAAATCCAATCAGGCAACGCTGGGCATCCACCAGCTTTCTTCCATTGAGAGGTGCTGAGGTCATCGATCCGAGCTCCTCTCCAGAGAAACAATAATTTCAAACGCGATGTTGAGAAAAAACCGTCGGCACAATGTCATTACGTAGCTTCGTGAGATGTAGTACTAGAAAGATGTAGAGATGGCAAAAATATTGAATTTTTCAGCTTTGATAGTTTTTGTGGTATATCACCTGTGTGGCATGCCGTGGTCACTAATTTACAAACCACCAGTACTAAACTGAATACAATACTGAAGAAACTTTAATTTTTAAATAGTTCAATCGATCAAATCTTGGAAGCTAATTTAGAACCGCTTCCTGACGTTCGATTGCAAATAATTTGGCATACTTTGTATCTTCGGTGACAATGCAATAATATTGTACAATCGAGCTGACCCGATGATGAAGCTAGGCGAATACAACTCCGTAATGGCAAATGGTAGGACAGTCAAATTTGGGCTAGTATGTATTGTTTTGTTACATATTGCTTTTCGTCACATTACACAAGTTAAAGTCTTTAGAAAAAGCTTGCGTTTAAAATCATTTCTATTTTTACGTGTTATTCATTTATACTAAATATTGAACATTATTTGTGGCGTATCTAGTAGATTTATAGGTGCATGTCTATCACCATTTGGATACGAAGTAATCAGGCAGGTAGGCGTAGGCTTCACGCTGAAATCTAGTGTTACTTGTTTGTGAAATGTGTAGGTACATCATTTACTAGCATTTATGATGATAATACAGTATATGTAGTAGTATGTACATATCTAGAAACACCAGTGAGGTGGGTTAGTGCATTAACGCAAAAAACTGTCCCTAGCCAAAAGCTTCAAAACAAATATAAAATAAAAAAGTACTTTTAATATTATTATAGTAATTAAAAAAGTATTCACACCTTAACAAAAATTCTCGCCATTTCAATTTTATAAAACATTCAATTCAACGAACACATTACATCTTATAGCGCCTTATTTCCGGTACATTTTCGATTTGATTGATCAATTTCGATGATCAATATCTCGGATCGTGATTGGCTACCGGTCGGCTACCTCCGATTCTTTCGATCGTTTCACATCACAATGCGTAATAATTCAAGTCGTCCGGCTTCGACGATCGAACCCGCTGAGCTATGTATCGTGAAGTAAGGTTGTGCCTCGAGTCGCGTAGCTCTGTGGTTATACTTGCTCAAATAAAGTCAATCTTGGTGCGAGTGCGAGGGTCCGTGTGAAAATTTGATAACGAAAGCTGGCGATAGATCGGTCGATCTGCTGAGGCTGCGGCCGAAGTTGCGGTTTCAATCGGTGCGCTACTGTGGGATGTAATAAGCGACGGGATTACCTCCGCCCGCCGGCACGCGTCCTCGTGGCACAAGTTTTAATCACACCTGTGTTTGGGTGACCCTGATTTTGGACGCAGCTGATTGAACTTGCCCCAACGACTCGTGTTATGAAAATGAAAAAAACAGTTAAGACACAGTTTGGACAAAAAAAAAGAGTCCAGCAAACAGTGTTCATCCACAGCAAAGATATTACACCGATATGTTGAAAAATACGTTGTATTACTAAAATTTTCAATTTAGAATTCTCATTCACCTGCGCCGAAAACCCTCCAAAAACATTAGGTACATTTCATCAGTGATCATCGTGCCCGAATCCTAGCTCGATTAGACACGTATACGACATAAAAATAACGTCTTTATAAAGGATTTGTGTAAAAAATAAATTGTGTAGAGCCGGTGCAAGAAGAGTGGCTTCTGGCTACTGAAGATGGTTTCTAGGGGCATTAAAACTATTAAAACGTATGGTGGGCGGTTCTCTGCGGCAGAACGAAGCTCGGCGGCCGCAAACCACAACTCCTGAATCGACCGGACAGTTAGCCGATGTGGAGCATTATCGATACGTCAATTTTATAATTGGATCATTTTTATCCGGTAGTTTGAGATAATTCGAGCGCTACCTGTTGATATCTAGACGCTTTGCCGACTCTTGCCTCTTGGGCGTCGTAATCGCGCGGTGATGCTCTTTTGTTTTATTATTATTTTATGTATTTTCAAAGCATTCGTTACACACCATTTTCGATTTTTGTATAGAACTAATGAGATACAGTCACTCTTCATTGGCAGCACATGTTAAAAACAACTTATCAAATTAACCGGCCTAACCGCGGTGAAATTGAACGAACTTTTCCCGCCAAGCGCTCTATTATTCATCTCGTCACCTTTCCCTAACTCATTACAATTGCCACTATTTTCCATTGTCTGTGTTTTCTGGCATTCCAAATGGACCTGTAAGTGCATGGCCAAATGCAAAAACCGCAATGGTTTTACGGATTTTAGATGGTATTTAAAATAACCTGCAAACCTCAAGTTCTGACGCCTAGAAATAGCGTTTCTTGTGTAGAATATCAGAAATACTTAGATTAATTAAAAAATCAAGATAAATGTGAGTGCTAATGAGTGTGAGTGAGTGGAAATCTTATTTCTACTTGTCATAAATCGAGGTATTATATTGATTTACATATTATAGATAGTATATAGTATACTGAATTTTTGTGTGAAACACTCGCCTATGATTTATAAAAAAAATTAAATGATACAGAGTATTGCTTAACATTTATATGTTAAGCTTGAAGGTTTTACATGAATGTTGCAAGCGGTGTGTGGTAACGAAGACTTGACCGCTCGAACCTAGTCACCACACCACACCTTATAGGTAATTTATAACTTCTATTTCTGTACCAAATATACTTTTTGTCATTGTAAAAGTTTTCTCCTCAATAGTAAAAATAAAGATATTCATTATTAAATTAATTCATGAGTTTTCTAGGTAAAGTATCCACATAACACGAGATTGAAGTTTGTGCTCGTACTAATATAATTTTAAATGACAATTTCTTACCAAACTTAACAACTGTTTATTTTGTCTTAAAAACAATTAAATAAAAATGTATTATTGTATTTTTTTTTAATTGAAATTAGCTTATTAATTGTTTAAGAGGAATTTTAGGTTTTAATATTAATACTGTATAGAAGTTATAGTTCTGTTATCTTTTTTAGGGTTACGCACCCAAAGGGTAAAACGGGACCCTATTACTAAGACTCCGCTGTCCGTCTGTCTGTCTGTCTGTCTGTCTGTCTGTCCACTTGTCACCAGGCTGTTTCTTATGAACCGTGATAGTTAGACAGTTGAAATTTTCACAGATGATGTATTTCTGTTGCCGCTATAACAACAAATACTAAAAACAGAATAAAGTTAAAAATAATAGAGGGTCCCCATACAAGAAACGTGTTTTTTTCGGCATTTCACGCCATCTATGAATGCTTAGTTAGGTAAACGTCTCATAGATGGCGTTATATTGAAATATCGATCCCTAACACCTTTGTTAGACGTTAGATGGCGTTATAAGAAATAAAATGCTTATTAATTATTATTTTTTGCTGGCGAAAAATGATAGTGGTATTTTTGCTCAATCTTATATAATACTGTAGTGTGGTACGGAACCCTACTAGTGCGAGTCCGACTTGCACTTGGCCAGTTTATTTTCTTTCGTCTTACGTTTTTGCAAATTGCAGATAAAAATTAGGAATTGATGTTGCTAGACCAGTTTTCTACCTTTTCTACCCTAATCGAAGTAGCACCTCAGCTATCGCTCAGCTTTTATTTTACAAAGCGCATCGATTGCTTTGGCCGTAACGCGAGCACGTAGCACGAATGATGCATTATACTTACTCGCTGCATCTCCAGGTCAGGTGGCTCTCGTAATGTCTCGCATTTGCGGTCGCTGCCGGCAGGATACCCGCTTGTACAATAATGAGCAACACATAACGAAGCCCTACAAATAATTCAACCCACGAAAAAAACACACCGAATCACGTACTCGTATCCTTCGAAGGAAAACGCGTATCGGATAGCCCCGCTCTCCTCTCTCACCTTTGCGCCGAGGAACGAACGAGACGCAATATTAATATACCCTCTTGATACGATTTCGAGGTGTTGGCCGAGCTCAATACAATCAATTATTGTTCTACGTGTTACGGCTGCCTCCTGTCGGTAATATGTTTAACGTTTGTTACAAAAAATATCGTAAAAATTGTGTCGGTAATTTGCGTAAAGTTCGACTTATCTGGCTCCAATTTGAGGCTATATAATTTGTAATCGAATCGAAGATCCCTCGTTAGACGGTTCATCCGGTGTGGAGCTGAGCCGATACTTTATTTAGGTTTAGAACTAAATAAGTGCAGTGTCCCGTCATGCGGTAATGATTGGATTATCCAATGGAAGAGCACGATCGTCGGTCAAAGCAGCAAAGCTACATACCCTGCTTGTTAAATAGCTTCAATGATACTGCTTCATTCTACCGCCAATTTGCTGTTAATTTATCGACGACTGGGATAGAGTATTTTGAGGTGGATTCAGTTGTAAATAACATTGTATCATATGTACTTGTTTCGAGTTTGCATGGTGGTAGGACACTATCTAGTGTCCGCCTGGCCAGCTACCACCCTCAAGTTAGAAAATCTGTCACCAAACATCTAATGTGTTCCGGCAGCTATCCTTGAGAGCCAGTTCCCATTCTAGGCCTAGCGTGCTTACCATCTTCGACCGCATCATCACTTACCAACAGGTGAGATAGTGGTCAAACGCTAGCCTATAACGTATAAAAAAAATAAAAAAAGAGTAAGTAGGATCACCTACTACCATGTATCACTCTATACTGGTCACGAGAATTATTTATAAATTATAATACTCATTTTGATGCGTATGGCAATCTAGCTGCTCACTTCACACATTTCAGCTTCACGAATTAATAATCAGGCTAAAGAGTTTTTTTTTTTTCATTTCTTATAGGCGAGCATTTGACCACCATCTTGCCTGGTGGTAAGCGATGATGTGGTCGAAGATGGTGAACACACTAAGTAGGTCTCGAATACTCAGACTCTCAAGGGCAGTCTGCTACCGGAACACCGTAATATATATAGGTTATAGCGGCAGATTTTCTTTTTGACGGTGGTAAGCTACTTTTTGGTAGCAAGTCAGGCAGAACATTAATATAATATATTCTTACCACCTGTGGAATGCTCCCTGCAAAAGACTTACTACCTACCAGATATTTGCCAAATAATGTCGTTGTCTCTTCTTGTCTTTTGATGTCCTTTCTTTAATTACTTATTATTAGTTCCATAGACATAGGTATAGTAAGCTATCAATCGTCTCAAGTACACTAAATTATCTAAGTTTCATCTCAGTACAATATCATCAACACGATCAAATAGGCCAGTATCTCGACTGTCAAGACAAATGTGAATAGTTGTCATATGCAGTGCAGTAGGCATGCGCCCACGCAACGATGTGATAGGATAGGTAACGCTAGCCGCGCGTATCGCGTGTACAGCGGATTGAGTTACGTCTGTACGCGCCTGGCCGGCTGTATCAACGGGCGTCAATCGCCCGGATCCATTGCCTGTAACAATACCTTTTGTGTGGTCATCAAGCGTGCGATGGTTTATAGGCGCGACGCAAGCGGTAGCGGGTAAGCAGATTGGGTGTATGCCGCATGCGATTGGTTTTCTTTGTGTACGGTTTGCTTATTTCATATGTATGTTATGACTGTTATAATATATATGTAGTAGTATAGTATAGTACATAACTTATGAATTTCTTTTTTACATTTTAGTGGTGCTGTAAAGACACGTCAATCTTTTAAGATTTATCAATTCAAACTCAAGATTTTGTAGGTACATACTCAGTTTTGCTGTGGTTAGTATACCTACTACAAATATATCAATCGTCTTCGACTATCAAAGACTAGCTGACCATCTGATACTCAGACTGACATTTTGATTGTTTTTCTGTGGCCCTACATTTAATTTTTTACACTTACTTAAAAATCTTACGTTATGGGTTTACACATCTAATGTACGCATAATTATAAAACCTACTTTCGTTGTTAATTTGTTCACTGACTGAGGCTTTGCGTTGTCCATTAATTACTTTTTTTTTAAGTGTAAACATCTTAAGTTGCGTTGTGCACTTTTCTTGGGATGGATAAAAAATGTTAAACTCGCGTCAGGTCCCGTGTCCTGATCGAAAATTCGTAAGACGGAGCGCAGGGTGCTTACGCGAGGTGTCATTCCAAAATATTCAAAAATGACGTGTTCAAGTGTTCACTTCTGCTGGCACCCCGGAGTGCAACCCGTTGTTTTTTTAGGCTTACCAGCGATGGGGGTTGCACATTACTAGTATTCTCGTCAACCTTGTCTTCATATGTAATCGGTTTGTTACCTAAAAGTGGCTTACCACCATCAAGAAGAAATCTGCCGCCTTAACCTTCCGGTGTACTACTCGATCGTCCTGATCTACAAAATTATAGTCTGCAATTTCGCCACAGAATAGATAATAATGTTTTGCTTCGCTATTTTTGTAGCCCCAACTATAATCTCGGCAAGTAACACTGTGCACAGTGAACGTGCCTTAAGAATCGGACGCACTGAACTGGACAATGTTACCGTTTGTACCCATATTACGATTATTATGTTCTTTTTGTAAGAATTTTTCTCAGGGAATCTTTTAAACTTAGTCATATTTTGTTACTACAACTCGTAGGTAGATAAATGTTTGTACTTACATGGGAAATTTTCCTTGATTGCTATTCTATGTATTGTGAGTATTGTTTTATGGCTCAAATTAGTACAGATTACGTGTTAAATGAATCAATGATCCAGATATTATAATGTTTCCTTGAATGGAATTGGTATTGGTGAAGCCTTTGGGGTTTTTAGCGATCAACGAAAAAAAACGTATGCACTTATGGTAGAAATCGTGGCGCTGTTTTTCAAGAATACAATTTCCACTGGCCACGCATACTACATCCTCGACAGCGTTAACATTGTGTGATAAAATAAAACTGGCCAAGTGCGAGTCAGCTTCGCGTCTCTTATCGCACACTTAGGGAGGGTTCCGTACAATACGAAACATAACAGAGTTTCAACCTCATATATTTGATAAATTGATATTACCCAGAATATTGGGTTTGGTCGCGATCTAGAAAGAAGGGGCTCGTTTACTAGCGCCATCTATGTCATTTTGCCGAAACTAATTAGATAGATAGCGTTTAAAAACACGTTTTTTGTATGGGGACCCCCTTTAATTTTTAATTTTATTTTGTTTTTAGTATTTGTTGTTCCAGCGGCAACAAAAATACATCATCTGTGAAAATTTCAACTGTCTAACTATCACGGTTAATGAGCTATTGCCTGGTGACAGACGGACAGACAGACAGACAGACAGACAGACAGACAGACAGACAGACAGACAGACAGACAGACAGACAGACGGACAGCGGAGTCTTAGTAATAGGGTCCCGTTTTACCCTTTGGGTACGGAACCCTAAAAAGTCATCATGAGTTTTATTGGATGTACCTACCTAGTAGATATTAGAGGCCTTATCTAAGGCCTACATATACTGTGGTCTGGGGACACCAATACTTATCGATTGCACCATGTATATATAGTCCTGCAATTTTTAGGGTTCCGTAGCCGAATGGCAAAAAACGGAACCCTTATAGATTCGTCATGTCTGTCTGTCTGTCTGTCCGTCCGTATGTCACAGCCATTTTATTCTAAAACTGTTAAGACTACAGAATTGAAACTTAGTAGATAGATGTATTCTGTGAACCGCTTTCCGATTTTTATACAAAAATATAAAAGTTTAAGAGGGGGCATCCCATACATGGAACTGAAACAAAAAAAAAAATTTTCTTCAAACCTAAACGTGTGGGGTGTCTATGGATAGGTCTTTAAAATGACATTGAGGTTTCTGAAATCATTTTTTCTCAAAGTCAATCATTTGAAAGATAGGCACGTCTAAAGTGGTAAAATGTGTGTCCACCCCCCCCCCCCCCTCTAACTTTTAAAGTATGGGAGTGAAAAATCTAGAAAAAATATATTCTGTAGATCTCAACTCTCAAAATAACATTAAAAAGTTGGTACTTTGTAGGGAACTTTTATGCGAAAACGGAGTTTAAAGTTGATACAGTCGAAAATAGTGAAAAAAAAAGCTGTATGGGCTACAGCTTTTAAAATAATCGGAAAGTTATTCAATCAGGGTTAAGTGATTTTTTTTCAAGTGGAAATCAAGTGTAAAATTTATCTCAAACAGACATTCTGGAATAAAATCTGAGCTGATAATACTAGTAGTTAAAATTTTTGTTTTTAGTGTTTTACAGGCAAACACACATGGAGGCTATAATACTAATAAAGAAAATCTCAAAAAATTGTTTAACAGAAAAAGTTATAGCTCAAACCGAACAAAATTAAAAAAAAAAAAAAAAACAAATAAATTCATAACTCGAAAACTAGAAAAAAATGCGAAACGGCCCAATCGATAGGTATTAGTGTCTCCAGACCACAGATCTTCCCGAGTATATTGTACGTTGTACATCCCTTAGTACAGGTTGCAGGGTACATCCTGTAGATACTTACCCGTTTTTATTCGATTACTTTAATACATTAAATAATATATGATTAATATTACACTAAAAAAAGCATTTTTCACATTAATAACTTAATAGACAAAACGTTGTTAACATTTATTGGAAACGTTTTTTTTCCTGTATACAGCCATAAAAGTAGTAATTTCAAATAGCCCATAGGTACATTAAGTTTACCTCGAAAGGGTTATAATATAAAATGACCGTATTTGAATCGGTTAGCTGGAATAGAATAATTATAATGAATTCAATTTAAATAGAATATACTCGCGGGAGGTAGGAGCATCTCCGCAGGTGCTAGTAGCATAATATCGATGTTCCGCATGACTTGTTACCAAAAAGAAGCTTACCACCATCAAGGAGAATCCGCCGATATAACCTTACGGTGTTCCGGCAGCACACAGCACTTGAGAGTTAGAATATTCCAAGCCTAGCGTATTCACCATCCTCGACCATATTATCGCTTACCACCAGGCTAGATAGTGGTCATACGATAGTGTCCTATCAGATATAGTAGCCTATCAGATAAAAAAAACTTGGGAAATGTTATTCTGTATTTGACTACCTATAAAACTTATTAAATTTTATTGCAAGGGCTTGATACAAAATATATGCGTAAATTAAGTATAACCATCTTAGCCTCCGACCTTCCCATTTCCACCACCAATTTAACGTAATGTCACCAAGTCCATGTCACCATTACGTCGTTGTAGTGTAAACACGTCATTCAATCAAGGCGTTGATTAGGTCGCGTAATTATCGCCTTTGATCAAACACCTTGCTCCTGATAGGTGTGTGTGTGATTAGTGTTATATTATAATTGATTGGTCTATTGTATATAAGGGGCTACCTTCTGTACATAAAGGAGAGATTCAAGGAGAAAATCTACCGCCTAAAACATGCGTTGTCCCGGCGGCACAGTCCTTAAAACTTAGGCCATTTAAGGCATAGCGTCTTCACCATCTTCGACCACATCATTGCTTACCACCAGGTGAGACAGTGGTCAAACGCTAGCCTGTCAGATAATAGATAATTTAAGATCGTTTACAAAACGAAAAAAACCGACTTCACATGCCGCGATAGTAATTTTTAATCGACTTGACAAAAAAAGGAGGAGGTTCTCAATTCGACTGTATTTTTTTTATGTTTGTTACCTCAGATCTCCGTCAAATCTAAACCGATTTAAAAATTATTTTTTTGTTTACGAGATTATGCCTCCCGTTTCGTTCCATTAAAATTTTATCGAGATCTGATAATAATCGCCGGAGATATGGGGATGAACAACATAAAAAAATTTGATACCTCGATGACATGATTATGGCTAGTGGATATTTTCACTATCGTGGCATGTAAATACGGATATTATATTATTTGTAGGATAATAAATTATTATCGTTTATTGTTCAGACACATAGTTAGGCTATAGGATACTTTTTTACGCGGGCGAACCCGCGGGGCACAGCTAGTAAATTAATAAACGAATATAATGAGGCTATCAACTATTCAACAGGTATTGTAAAAAGAGCATAAATCACTAGAGATTCTCAGTGGAAGCTGTATAAATCCCATAAGAATATTCTCACCCCTCGCTTGTTTTGTTGGCGTGCGATCGCTTACAACGAGTGTAACCCGAGATGCATCCTGTGTTCGGACTTCGGAGGCTGCTCGGGAATCCTGATATTGTTACTGAATTCATCTATAGACCTCGGTTACCTTGCAACCTATAGGTACGTATCTTTTATGCATAGATACGTTGTAGTAAATTAAATATAAAGATCGATTGTGACCGATACATATATTTATAGGAGCAATTTTTGTATACGTATATTATGTATATATAAATTGCGTAATTCGGAAACGGTTCTAACGATTTGATTGGATGTTTTTGTTTGTATAGTGTTTCGTTTTTGAAATATACCTACTCAGATAGTTAAATTGTTTGTGAAAACGCGATTTAATACAAATAAAAACAAACAAAGCTCGTTCGCCCAGGTACTTGTTTTAGAACTTCAAAGTATATGATTGTAAGTTTTAGATCATGAAAATACTCATCAATATACCAATATATATATATCATGAATATACTAATATGACTAAAATCTAATCGTGTTATAAAATATTTTGACTTTATTTTGGACTTGATTTAACATAAAAGAACGTAAAATTATTGCATACATAATACACAAATTATAAGTACCTTTTTACTTGATTAAATAACAATAAAAAAACCGCTGTATTTTACTATTTTTAAGAAGGTACTGCTTATTTTCGAAGTGCAGGTAAGTATAAAAGAACAACGTTATATTATAGACAAGACAATACCTATATTCAAGATTTCAAGTAAATGTCTATTTTCCCTCAACTTTTCAAAATCCAGTGCCCGTGGGCTATTCCAGTTGAAACTGGTTTTGTGGTAGGTATGTATTGTGGGATAGGACGTAAGCATTATGACATGCCTTATATGGAATCTTTTGTGGTTAAATACTTTTAGGTCAGTGTTACCGTTTCGATTTGTTTAGTTACTTAATATCCTTAGGACGTCACATTGCCTTTTAAAAGTAATTGTACAGTATAATATTCGTGTAACTAACCTACTCGAACAATTCCACGTTCCCGATTGGTTTAAATAACAGTTTTCATTTGTTTCATATTCGTTTAACATTTCGCGATGTTTTGACAGTTGCAAGGGTGGGGGTGTTAATGTGACATTACCATCGCCAGGGGCGGCAGGCCTGGTAATTATCCCGTGTCACCGGCAGGCCTAGGCGGCCTGTCCGAGCGCTAGCTTCATAACTACCTACTCGGATATAGTGCGGACGTTTTCATCAGACGATGGGAACCTGAACATTTTCTTAGATTGTTGCAGATTTTGCACTTAAAACATATTCTTGGGAACATGGCTTGATTATTTTTTTATTGCCTTGGTTGATGTTTCTTATTTAAAAGCGGTGATGACACTTGATGATGACATCACTACTTATTACCTAATTAGTAATTAGGTTAATATAAGTGATATATTTTAATAATTTCATTATATGCTTTAATGATGATTAATCAGCTTTTGCTGCAATTGAAATGGCATTATACTTATAAGGTAATGCTGTATGCATAATTCAAGCAATGCGCCAATTTTAAACAACTCGTCATCAATTTATAAAATGAGTGTCCAAGCGACTGGTGCGATACAATTTTGTACAAACTGTCAGACCGCAACACCAAACGAGCTTTTATTTAGACACGTAATTAAATATTTATTAACAGCATATCTCATTTAAACATAAAACCGATTTTAATTTCATGTACGAGCGAACAAAATTAGGAACGTTGAACGGTGGGACCACAAAATGAAGTGGATTCGTTCAGTGCGGGCGAACAAGGTATATGTATCCAGGTAGGTATCCCAATACGCACTGAAAATCATTATCGAACACTTTTGGTTCATAAACTGAATCGAATTACGCCACTAATTTGCGAGCTCTTTAAGCACGGTTTGGGGGAATTAACGTTTATATCAATGATTTCGCGTTATGCTGGTCGATGAAGAATAAATAAATAAATAAATTCTTATTATAATCGCTTAGGTTAGGCTTTTGTAAAAAAATTAAGAAAAACACTATGCTTGGGTATGAGAGGACATAATGGACTATAAGTAGAGAATATGCAATAGGGATTTTGCCTGGGTCAAAAAATAGTAATTCTAATTAGTCCGTCAGTTGGATTATCATCATTAAGATAGTTTCAATTCAACCGACTTCAATGCCCCGCGCGTTAATTTCAGTAGCAAGTTTGAGACGTTTACCGTCATATCTCTGGAGATACTTATCAGATCTCGATGAAATTGCAGTGAGACCACTTCGAAAACGTACCCTACCGATTACAAAAAGAACCATTCGAATCGGTTCAAAACTAAAGGAGTAATCGCGTAACATACACACAAAAAAAAACACATACAGACGAATTGAGAACCTCCTTCTTTTTGGGAAGTTGGTTGATAAAATATTGGACATGTATGTTTTTTATTTTACAAATCAATAGAAATTGACAAAGATAAAGAGCGTCAAAGTTCGGGAGTGGGGGCTCGTGACGTCACTAACCTCTAGAAAGTGGTACGCTTTTTAGCGGTTTGTGACGTCACGCGGAATTTCAACGCTCTATATCTTCGTCATTTTTTTGTTTAATTGAGAAAATTTAAAATACGTATCCAATATTTTTTTAATGTAAATGGCGAACTAAATTTATTTTTTTAGTAAACTAGCCTTTTAGTGTAGTTAGAGTGTAGGAAGATGGTATGAAAATAGTGGATTATTGATATGACCTTTTGTTGGATTTTGTATGTATAGGCTATGGAATGAAGTACGGCACCCGCCAATAATGCCTCATATTAAAATATTACGGAAGATCTTGCCATCCACTAAAATGGGCCCCTCATAAAGGCCAACAGTTATTATTGGCACCGTAGACAACATTGACATTGCTTAAGGTTTCAAGAGGTGTACCGCACTCTCACAAAACGCTACTAGCGGCTAAATATGCCTTTAACACTTCTATCCAACTGTACCCTGGAGAACAGTAGGTCTTAGCTCTTGGTAATATTCTCGAATGTTTTAGTCTTTAGTACTATTAGTCTTGCAAATGAATTCAAGAAGAGAGAAGTTTTAAAATGTCGTGTACATTTTCAATGAAAATGGGTAAGTACCTACCTAACTGCGGGCGTAATTCATTATTCATAATGCATGAACTCCTATGAACTAATTTCTCGTCATAACAAAGCTAGACGTCATAGTGACTCAGATGTTGATTGGAAGTGCAATACTATCGTTTCATCCTACTGTTGTTCTTTGCCTTCCCTACGTATGTACTGTGCCTACGACAGTTTAAGTATATTACTGTGACGCATTTTCCTTTTCTTCTTTGTGTCAAAGATTCTATACATATGAAGGCAAGAGATTGGCCAGATGATGGTTTAGTTTTTGCGATTACACTTCTTGTTCTTGTTAGGTTCTCGTATCTAAACATAGCCTTGCTGTCTGTTAAATAAAAGCTTAAATAGAAAGGACGACATATCTGGTTTATCGTAATCTTGGGTATTTACCAGGGTCACTGAGTTTGCGTCATTATAGCTATTAAGTAATTCTCAAAGGAATTTTTAAGTCAAACTCAAAGTCAAAGTATTTATTATATTAATTATAAAAATTTGCACTTACGTCAAATTACATTAAATAGATCATATTCAATAATAAGTTATTTTTCAAAAAAAATAAAACCGACTTCATAACCACAAAAAGGCACTCAAAAGCGAAAAATAATTTACTTAAAATTATTATAAGCGTTACCCACGTCTCTATTTGAAGTCGGTGCCAGCCAAGTCTAATAGGTAGTAGATAGATAATACCTACGAGTACATGTATCTACCTACTTACTAACCTACATGTACCTACTTACTACTACTACATACATAGCATCTATCTAATATCCAATAGACTTGGCTGGCACCGACTTCAAATAGAGACGTGGGTAACGCTTATAATAATTTTAAGTAAATTATTTTTCGCTTTTGAGTGCCTTTTTGTGGTTATGAAGTCGGTTTTATTTTTTTTGAAAAAAACTTATTTTACCCTTTTTAGTGCAAAAAAAGTTTTAATGAAATTACATGCATCTATTAAATTTCGTGTCTGGGCCGTTATACACTGGCGGATATATACTTTTTGAAAATTTCAAGTGTACCTATAACGGTTAAGAAGATACAGATCTGTAAAGTGCGCACATATAGACACACGGACGGACGGACGGACGGACGGACGAACAGACAACAAAGTCTCAGAAAGTGTTCATTTGGTAGCCTTTGGGTTCGGAACCCTAAAAAAATTGACTTTAAATGCCGCGCTAAAGTGAAAATATTCACTAGTAATAATGATGTCATCAAGGTCTCATAGGACAATGTCCAAAATGGCCCTGTGCAATAAAAGCATCTGACACACGATAATTAATTGTCTATTTTATTACAATAATTCCAAATACTTTTATAACACGGACTAGTTGTATTCCAAAATGAATATTAAAAATTATTATTTGCGATTATTAACATTAATTGCCGCCATATGGCCAACAGGGTACTGAATCACTCTACTACGTTATAAGAGGCACTTCCCTATATTGTGGATACCCGAATTATGTAAGCACTGTGTAGCCAACCTAACAACGGAAAGTATTATTTACGTAGTAACTATTATATAATATGTGGTTTTATGCTAATAATTTTTTTTTGCTGTGTTGATTGGTACAAAGTACGTTCATGATTCTGAGTTATTTAATTATGTATGCAGTGTCGCGGGACTGAAATGGCCGCCATCTTCGCCAAATGTCATGTCATGTCAAAAAATATTAGGTATGTTTAAAAAAGTTTGCACTCTAACAAGACTTTGCCCGGAAGAACATTCCTGTGAAGACAAATTATTTATATTTATACATAATTATTTATTATAATTATTAATATATAATTATTTATTGAGGGCCCGGTGGCGTAATTGGGAGAACAGTCGGCTTTGATGCCGTGATACCGAGTTCAAACCGCCGTGCACCAATGAATTTTTCTATCGAAAAATATATGTGCGCTTCTCACAGTGGCCCTCCGGTGAAGGAAAACATCGTTAAGAAACCAATAACCCCCGCATGGTGGTAGAACATATCTAGTGTCCGCCTGGCCAGCTACCACCCTCAAGTCAGAAAATCTGTCGCCAAACATCTAATGTGTTCCGGCAGCTATCCTTGAGAGCCAGTTCCCATTCTAGTCCACTTCTCTATCTTCGACCGCATCATCACTTAGCAACAGGTGAGATAGTGGTCAAACGCTTGCCTATAAGATATTACAAAAAAAAATTCCCCACCTTTATTTCTATCTCGCTCACAGTTACCGTAAGAATATCTTATATGCAATAGCAACCTCCATTGTGTATAATCTTCTTGGGACTCTTCTACTAAAACTAGTACAATCTCCTATGTTTGGGGTATTTATCTCCATATCTCTGGTGATACTAATCAGATCTCGATAAAATTAAAATGGGACCACCTCGGAAACGTATCCTACCAATTAAAAAAATAATCATTTGAATCCGTTCACAATTGATGGAGAAATCGCGTAACATACACACAAAAAAAAAAAAAAAAAAAAAAAAAAAAAAACATACAGACGAATTGAGAACCTCCTCCTTTTTGTGAAGTCGGTTAAAAAATATTATAGATATAACAGAAACATAACTTATTGCTTTGAATTTACAAAAAAAACAAAGGTATTGAGCCATTCAGCTTTCATCTAGACTTCGAACGTCACACTTAAAACACATGTTTAATTCCCCTGATTAATGTAGGGTTTCCAACCGTACTATTACGTGCACCCGCAACCCAGTGCATGTTTCAGTACTTCAGACAATTTTTATTTAAAAAATTGAGAAATAATGAAACATAATAAATAAATAAAACGCAGACTAATTGCAGTACAAATCATATTCCGAATGGAACTGATTGTCCGTCTATCAGCTGCATGATACCGTCTTAACATGCAACCCTAGATCTGCAAACAAAAGATGAAAACTGATTAACTGTTGAATCTACTGGTGTTTCGGAAGTACTCCCATCAGAGAAGAAACACCAAGAAACTCTATGGGGCTTGTAAATGTTATCCATATGCAGTGCACATTCAATACCTACCCAAACACTCCAAACCTTATGAACTTAATAAAAGGGAAACAAATATGCAGACAAAATGACGGTCAAATTGGTCTTGTCTTCTTGGTCTATCTTGTTCTATCCTTCGGAGGTTTGAAGAAGTGACTATTGGTGGAAGCTTTGACTGTGGCTTGCACCACCCAACTAAATACGACATCCATCATTTAGTGTAGTCCACCAGGATATAGGCCTAAGATTTTTTTACATTCATACATTACATTATTTACATTCATTTCAACTCACTGGTATAGGCCTCTTTTCGTGCTTGCCCAATGGCCAATGGGCCAATGCCCATCGCGATGTCTGACGTCCAATATTACGTTTTCCAGATCTTGGTTACCATTCTGTTAAATACTTAGTTTACATGTCATCACCTCACCTGGCCAAGTGACCTGCCTGCTGTTGTCCTGCTGAAGCTCTGGATTCTCTGAACTCAATCGCATTAACGTGCGGCACTGTCCCTAGCCTACTGTATTTTTACCCACGACGGAACGGAGGCTGTATATGCGTTTGTGGTGAGAGGATGCTTATTTGTTTGTGTGTGCAAATCCATGTTGCCATTTTTCTCCAAAACTACTAGTCCGATTTAGATGCAGTTTTCAGTTATGGGTTCGGTATATCGGGTAACCAATCATAGATAGATCTAACCTCATTGCTGAGTACCAGTTTGGATTTAGAGAAAAACATTCTACAATTGATCAAGTCCCGAATGGCTAACATCATTGAAAAAACTCTCGAAGAAAAGAAGGTATGCTCAACTGTATTTCTTGACGTGGCACAAGCTTTTGACAAGGTCTGGCACCAAGGTCTTGTGCATAAGCTTAAAAAGTTCTTACCGAAGCCGTACTCGGAAATCTTGGAATCTTACATTTCAAACAGAATGTTTAGAATAAGACAAGAAGACGCTCACTCAGAATTAAAGCAAATCAAAGCTGGGGTTCCGCAAGGAAGTGTACTAGGTCCGGTCCTGTACCTACTCTACACCTGCGATATTCCCACATTAGATAATAACACAATAGCGACCTTCGCAGATGATACAGCTATCATGGCCGTAGGCAGCACTCACGAAGAAGCAGCTGCTAAAGTCCAAAAATCTATCAATACGTTTTATAACTGGACAACAGAATGGAGGATCAAGCTAAACGAATCTAAATGCATTCACATCAACTTTACCAACAAAAATGAAAAGTATTTTGAAGTCTTTCTCAATGGTAATTAAATACCATATGAGAATACAGCCAAATATCTCGGCATGACGCTTGATACGAAATTACGTTGGAAAGCCCATGTGAAGAAAAAACGAGATAAACTAGACCTCCGCTATAAGAACATGTATTGGTTGCTTGGAAAACAATCCAAGCTATCAATACAAAACAAAATTCTCATATACAAACAAGTCCTTATGCCCGTCTGGACTTATGGTGCGCAGCTATAGGGCTGCACCAAACAAAGCAACGTTGCCCTCATTCAGTGATTCCAAAACAAAGTATACTGAGGGGAATCGTTGGAGCACCCTGGTATATACGCAATGATGACCTCCATCGGGACCTTCACATTGAGGTTGTCGCCAGCACCATCAAAAATGCGCAGAAGCTCACGAACAAAGGCTTCACCATCATGTGAACGTCGAGGCAATACAACTCCTCGATCTCACAGATATAGAGAGAAGACTCAAAAGAACTAAACTGTTCGAATTAGTGTAGTGATAGTGATAGTGAACTTTAGTGGCATATAGTGTATGTACTATGTATAAAGAACACGATACCAATGTGTCTTCACCTTAGTAATAGAGACAATAAGAAAAGTGCTGATGGGCACATTCTTTGTTTATGTCAATGTAGAAGTTTATGTTAGATTTAAATTACTTATTAGCCTAACTAGGCTAGATTGTAGTTTAATTAGGCGATATAATACTTTTATTGTGTATCCTAATATTGAAAAAAAAAAAAGTTATGGGTTCGGGTGTAATTAGTGCATGTTTTTAAATAGGTGTTACGGTGACAACTCACCAGAGGGCGCTGCAGTAATCATTTGTTGGTGCAAATCGATGTTGCCATTTTTCTTCTAAACGACTAGTACGATTTTGATGCAGTTTTCCGTTATGGGTTCGTGTTTCATTGGTGCATGTTCTTAAATAGGTGTTACGGTGTCAACTCACCGGAGCAGGGCACTGCAGTAATAATTTGTTTGTGCAATTCCATGTTGCCATTTTTTCCAAAACTAGTTCGATTTTGTCTTTAAACGGTTCGTACTTAATCATTGGTGGTTCTTAGATAGATGTTATGATTATGACGTTAATTTTGTAAAGGACATTGTCGTGGGTGTTTATTCAAAATTTTAATATTGTTACTTGTCATAGAAGGTATACCTTCTTCTTTCAGCCACACGAGTGTGCCATCCTTGGCATTAGTCTACAAGATCGCATTAATAATATCGTAATATATCAATAATAATATATTAATAATATGTTATTAAGCACGAGTCCTGCAGAAATCCAGAGCCTCGACTCATTGCGGTATTGTCTCGGTTTTTTAAAGTCACTAGACATATTGGCGTCTCTTAATTATAGAGAAGCACGCGGCATTCTATCAACTTCACTAGAGTTTGACGTAGGCAACATCCTGGGTACAAAGTAATTGTACTTCTTAGAGCGGATACATTTTAGTCAAATTTTACTAAATATCAAAAAAAAATCATGCAACTACAACTTTTTATACAGCATGTGTACGTGCCGAAACTCGCGTGGGCACAACAATATGTTCGACAACTCTTGCATTAGCATAAACTCGTAGGAACATAATGTATTTTATATGACCTACGTAACGTGACGATATAGGTAACAGTCTGAGTCAACCTACTTAAGCGCGTAGTTAAACTGTCCACGTTGAGGGAACACCCCTTATGCTAAAGTCTTGTATTTGCTGAGCATACTAATGATGGTTTGATGTCTTTGTGTCAGCTTATACTCCCATAAAATAACATAAAATATTGTAAAAGCGTACGAGTACACCTAAAAGTGTCAAATTTGTCTAAATCGAAAATATAATTTGCTACGGCTACAAACTGCTTTAATTAATATGTATATATTAATTCTAAATTACCCACTTGATGTTATTCTTACATAACAATTCTATTTATGTCATTAAATTTAATATTTACTCACATACATGTACGTGGTATAAACAATTCAAATATTGTTTATTAGGGACTTTACCATAATTTTACACATGGATTGTAAAACTGTGTCTTTACTGTTTGTAGGTACCTATTTCGAAGTATTGAATCAATCACTGTTAGTAATCATTACAGTTGTAGCATAGAATAAAACCATCATCTATGGTTGTAACTACCTACTTTACATGAAAATATACAAGACACAAAGTAAGCAATGTATACAGTGCAATAAATTTAAAAAGAAACCATCAAGGAAAAAATATTTGTATTTGGACTGGTGGAAAAACTTAGGTACGTAAATAAAATTTCAAGAACTTTGAGAATTTTATTAGTAAGGCTTTATCGCATTAAGCTCGAATTTAACTGATTGCTGAGAATAGTGAGAACCTACACCACAGACATTTTTAATATTTCAGTGATATACACTAAAATTAAAAAAGAAAAAAACTTGATTTTTACAAGCTTTTATTTTTAATATTTTTAATATATATTTTTAATGATATATTTTTATTTGACCCTGACCTGTTTGTTTTATGGGTCAAATTTTTTAATTGAAATTTTTCCCAGATCCCGTGATGTTTGATTTGAATGCAATGTCATGGTACCATCGAACTAGTCTGATGATGGAGACGGAAGGTGGCCATAAGAACTCCTAAGCTACATTCGATATCCCGTCGTGTATAGGCTCTATTAATTTCTTGACGTAGAAAAAGATGAAATTCTTTGTAAAAATCTTGACTCACTTTGGTTTGCTAGTTTACTTTGATAGTTAACTATTCACCTACAAAAAGATACAAACGCCACAAGATTTATTGTTTAGCAAACATAAAGTGTCAAAGGATTACATGTAAGTAGGTAATAGATTGTATAAGATTGCACCGCACATCCTTACCCATACCAACCACTACTATACTATACTTAAAAGATTACGTGCATACAAACCGAACTCAGAGTACTTTTATAAAGTACCTAGCTACTAGATTTGCTCCGTGATATCGTCTCCTGAATGGTGGTAGGACACTCTCTAGTGTTCGTCTGGCCAGCTACCATCCTCAAAGTGGAATTCTGGTTACCTTTCTAAGCTTAGCGTGCTACCATACTCGATCACAATGTTACATAAATTCCCATATAGGTACTTAGTGAAATTGATGCATATTTAGGTAGATAGATAGATTTACTATGATCATCACTAATAAGCAATATTCGTATAGCATCGACGTAGGTAAGTTAAATAAGTACTACGTAATCGTACAGCTTAGTGCGAACAAAGCCTAAATCGTAAAGATCATAACACGTTCACACATAAGTAGGTAAGTACCTACATAAAAAGACATCAAACATCCAAGTTACTCAGACAGACAGCTTACCAAGATTTGGCATCGCGCCAAGGCTGGTGTCATTTTAAAATACTTTCACCGGATTTATATGAAATTAGTCATCATTATAACAAGAAATCATGTATTGCTAAAACTGCCAGTTACTCCGATAACTTTTTAGGTGCTTGAAATAATCCCCGTCTACCTAAGTATAAAACAAGCAATTATAATGTGCTATAAGGATTCGGGCCAGGCCTAATAAAATTCTGAGTTGCGTTGAGAGAGCGCGAGAACAGTTGCGTAGAGGTAGGTACAACGTGCCTGATCATCGTGAATTATGCACTTTGTGCCTTAATGTCTGTTTAAATATGTTTTGTTAGAAGCATTTAGGAAAAGCAAGACGCTAGCCTGATGGTGAACGATGACCTCTGCCTATAACAGAAACTCTGGCACGCACAGCTCTGCATTGACCGTCCGACCTTTGATGACATATTGGATGTTTAGTCTAACATATTTATCCTATAATTTCACTGAAAACTTAATCCTTCAACATCATCAGTAAGGATAGCCTTGCTTTCTATATCACTTACCTACTAAGTATAACAGTATGAATCAACTGGTAAGCCCAAGTTCCGTACTCGTGACTCCCATACACACGCGCACATTTACAATTCTTCAATGATTTACCGATCTATCATACAATATATTTCGGATTACCATACATAGACAATGACATTCATACTTGCCTAAAATCCGTCACGCCTAAACGTTGCTGGAATACGAACTAATGATAAAAATCAGATTGCATCTATCAGGAAAAATTAGGTGATGTTTTTAGCTTAGTTCTGAGTAATATTACTCGTATTTTGCAACTCAAGGCAATTAATCCAATCGGTAGTCAAGTGGGTGTCATGTCAGGCCCATGTAATGTGTTCAGTAGTTAGAATAAAAGTTTATCGGTAAACTTAAATAAACTGGCCAAGTGCAAGTCGGACTCGCACTAGTAGGGTTCCGTACACCCTACTAGTGACACTACAGTATTTTATAAGATCGAGCAAAAAATACCACTATTATTTTTCGCCAGCAAAAAATAATTAATAAACATTTTATTTCTCATAACGCCACCTAACGTCTAACAAAGGTGTTAGGGATCGACATTTCAATATAACGCTATCTATGGGACGTTTATCTAACTAAGCGTTCATAGATGGAATGAAATGCCGAAAAAAACACGTTTCTTGTTATTTTTAACTATTTTTAATAGTTTTAACTTTATTCTTTTTAGTATTTGTTGTTATAGCGGCAACAGAAATACATCATCAGTGAAAATTACAACTGTCTAACTATCACGGTTCATTAGATACAGCCTGGTGACAGACGGACAGACAGACAGACGGACAGCGGAATCTTAGTAATAGGGTTCCGTTTTACCCTTTGGGTACGGAACCCTAAAAATATTGTTATAACCATTATAATTATACCTACATATTATAAAACTAACTCCCCGCCGCGTCTGTCTGTCTGTTCACGATATTCTCACAAATTACAGAACGAATTTTCTTGTGGTTTTCACCAATAGATAAGACTAACAACCTTCCTCATGAATCACATGAAGAAGGTTAAGGTTCATAATAAGGTTTTGTGTAAATTGGTTGAAATATTATAACGATGATTGATTTAGATGTTAATTCATACTCGACGCAACACGCTAATGCAAAAAATTTAGACATATATGCTCTCCCGTACGAAGCCAGGGGCAGGGGTCGCTAGTATTGCATTATTATTTAGGTAGGTAAGATACATAGATCCACACTTTATTTGCACACCAACGATAAAATAATAAAGATCATAAAAATACTTTTGCTATGTTAATGCAAAGGGCGGATTCTAGACAACCAAACATAGAATCGGTGGTGCATTGATTTTTACATTATAAATATCTAAGGAAGTATACGTATGAAAATTAAAATGACTTACGTATAGATTTACAGATGGTTGGCTCTTGACAGATCTAATCTTTAATCACATTTTAACCGAGTTCCACAAACTTGGAAGTTCTACTGTATTTTTTTTGTGTACATACAACCGATTTTAATTATCAGTATTTCATGAGAATGGTATAACACAGGGATTGCATTATAATGAAGATCTAGGGTATCTTCATAGAGTTATAGATAAACACTTCCAATTTGCTACTGGAAATGACTGAATTTTTAAAAGATATTTATTAAAGAAGAACGACACCTTAAACACGCACCGTATAGTCCCACTGGACATTATTCGATGGCCTGATGATAAATAATTATCCTTTTTAAACATTTTAAATTATGATTCCAGATACAAGCGGGAACATACTGGGCGCAAGCGAGTGGAATACAGGCTACTCGTCAGCCACCTCCATGTATCCAGCCTACGGGACCTTACAACCTCCTTACTACAAGCCCGACCCTACAATACATATCCCTCCTGGTAAGATACCTACTTATTTTTAAGAAATGTTCTCAACAAATAACGGTATCGGTCATAGACATAATATAAAATGACTGCGCAAAACGGCCCTGATGAGACCGACCTAGAAGGGAGTTTGTCCCTTTCTTTTGTATGAACAACTTCTATATATACTATACATATAGTATAGAACATACATAGGAAGTGGACGTGGCAAAGCCCCGACACTGTGACTAAAAATGAGATTGACTTCATCATTACGCACCAACGGCGCATATTCAGAGACATCTCAGTGATCAGTAGGTTCAATACTGGATGTGATCAAATGAACTTGTACGAGGCTCTCTGGATATCGACTTCAAAGCTGAAAGATCCCGATTGATGAAGTCTACGCTCCGACCGAACCTACTCCAAACCGTTTTTGGGTCAGAAACATTCCAATTAAAATTGGAAATCGATTCGCTGCCTTGGAAACCACAGATGACGTAGACCAGAAAATCGAAGGAGTAGTGGAAATCCTCAGGGATGAACGGACGAAGTTTTGCGAGAGCAAGCCTACGGGCAAAAAGTCCAAACTTTCGGCAGAAACACTTCGACTAATGGAAGAGAGACGAATAGACCCATTGTCAGCTTTGTCTATTAACCAGGTGCGCAACAAAACCATTAAGAAGCTGGTACGATGCGACCTCTGATCCTCTAACACGCTCTTGATTAAAGAATTAATTGAACAGAATCGGGGGTCGAAAGTGTTCGGCCAGCCTCTGGTTAGATGCCACCTCACAAAGCTCAACAACATCAACAGGGAACGTCGTCGCATCCAAGTCGGAGATTCTCTCGGAAGTTGAAGACTTCTACGGCAAAGCTCTACGCATCGCATGCTTCAAGGCCCGTACCCGATATTGAGGATTCTAGAGCCACCTTAACGCGCCACTTCACAGAAGACCTGCCCGAAGTCAGCCGACATGAGAACGTGATGGCCCTTAAACAGCTCAAAAATGGAAAGACCCCAGGTGAAGACGGAATCACAACGGAGCTTCTAAAAGCTGGAGGAGCCCCAGCTGTAAACCAGTTGCAACAGCTCTTCAATTCTGTTCTCTTCACTGGGAGAACTCCACAAGCATGGAACAGGAGCATGTTGGTTTCGTTTTTCAAACAAGGAGACAAAATCCGCTTAAAAAACTACCGCCCCATGTCGCTTCTGAACCATGTCTACAAGCTATTTTCAAGGGTCATCACGAACCGTATTGCGCGTAGACTCGACGAGTTCTAACCTCTGAAACAGGCCGGGTTTCGAAGCGGTTACGGCACCATCAACCACATCCACACGGTGCGGCAGATTGTACAGAAGACCGAAGAGTACAATCGGCCCCTTTGCTTAGCATTTGTGGACTATGAGAAGGCCGTCGACTGGTGTCCTTGCAGCGTTGCCAAGTTGACTGGCGATATATCGAAGTGATGAGATGTCTGTATAATGCCGCAACGATGACTGTTCAAGTACAGGACCAGCGTACTAAACATATCCATCTGCGTCGAGGAGTGAGACAGGGGGACGTCATATCCCCGAAACTGTTCACTAACGCCTTGGAGGATGTTTAAGACGCTGGACTTGAAACATTGTGGCATTAACATCAACGACAAGTACATCTCTCATTCTCGATTCGCAGACAACATCATCATTATGGCAAAAACGCTACAGGACGTACAAAGGATGTTGAATGTTGAATTCCAAAGATCCTAGGTGATGCTTCAAATTGTATCATGCATCAAAACGGTATACTATAGATGCCTGTTAAGAGGATTATAGAGCGCGTGGGTGTCCATACAAATAGAAAAAGCTTTTTTCTATCTCTTAATATTATCCGATTTCGATGATTCTTTTTTCCATGTAATTATCACACTATTTTCTAGGATTAATCGTCCTAATTTTTACAGTTATTTTAATAACTTTATGTTTAACTTTAAAGTTATTAAAATAACTGAAAAAAGTAAGACGACAATCCTAGAAAATAGTGTGATAATTACATGGAAAAAAGAATCATCGAAATCGTAAAATATTAAGAGATAGAAAAAAGTTTTTTCTATTTATTCTATTGTTCTATTCACATAATAAACATTTACCCCTATATTGTAAAATTTGTTGTATAATCTCGGTTAACCACATATTATTGGTATAATAAAAGATATTGATATGTAATTGTAATATACTCTTCAGTACCTACCTATCCTACTTCAATATACAACATATTTAAATGCGTCATATTCCGTTCAATTTTGATAATAATTTCCTCATTTTATATCCCCGACCACGGTTATGAAGAGGCTTACCACAGAATAGATACTGAAATGAACGTTATACAATTATTGTTTTTAATGAGATCTTTACCACATTTAATTTTTTATATACTAAGTACTTTAGTGCACGAAAATCTTGTAATTATAACAATACATAGATAGATCTTTATTATGTTCAAATTAATATTATGTTTTGTAAATCCTATCCATCCAAAGGTTGTCTGGTAGAGAAGACCGCCCATTGTACTACCGATATCTTATGTTTTTCTGTTACTTTTGTTTGTTTCTTTTTTTCTTGGTGTGCAATAAAGTATTATTCATTAATTCATTCAAATTAATTAATAGCTAATGTTGGACTATGTCTATAACAGGTCTCAGAACAGTACTAATATATAGCTATATATTAATGACATATTAATTTATATCGAATCAACAGCCTAAAAAATAAGTTTCATGCTTCTAGCTTTAAAAATGACGATACTTCCATACAACTTTTCATCCCCCTTACAACCCTCTTGTGCCTGTGTATGTCCTTTCTCAGGCTCTAGAATATCTGTGTACCAAATTTCATTTAAATCCGTTCATTAGAACATGCACATAAACCTTACATATTTCCATACAAATTTTCATCCCTCATTCCCTATTGTTATTTTTACACCCTTATGTTTTTCTGTTACTTTTGTTTGTTTTTTAGGGTTCTGAACCCAAAGGGTACCAACGGCACCTACGGCTATTACGGCTATTACTGAGACTCCGCTATCCGTCTGTCTGTCTGTCTGTCTGTCCGTCTGTCACCAGGCTGTATCTCATGAACCGTGATAGTTAGACGGTTGAAATTTTCACAGATGATGTATTTCTGTTGCCGCTATAACAACAAATACTAAGAACAGAACAAAGTTAAAAAATCAAGAAAAGTTTTAAAAAAATTTTTTACGATAGCGCAGCGCCACCTATCTAGTTGCTAAGATGGCGCTATCGTCTTTACCTAAATCTGAATCTCGGAAGCGGCTCCAAAGATTAAATAAAATTTAGTATACAGGGGATTTCGGGGGCGATAAATCGATCTAGCTAGGAATCATTTTCAGAAAATGTTGTTTTATTCGTGTTTTCAATAATCAACTTTATTGATAACTAGCAGCCCGCCCCGGCTTCGCACGGGTAGAACATATATGCCTACAAAATTTGCATCAGTTTGTTGCATCAAATATAAAATATTAACATATTTAACAATCATCGTCATATTTCAACCAATTTACACCAAACCTTAACGAAATATGCACCTAAACCTCCCTCATAAACACTCTGGCTATTGGTGAAAAACCGCATGATAATCCGTTCTATTGAGATTATTGCGAACAGACAGACAGACGCAGTGATGGACTTTGTTTTATAATACTTACGTAGTGATATTGGACGGCCCTTTGGCGTAAAGGATAGTTACCCTGATTCTGACCCGACGGTCGTTGTTTCTAATCCTAGCTATATACCTACCAATGAAAGTTTTATGTGCATTCATGAATCATGGGTTTTCGTACAGAGGTAGTGGGATCATGGAATCAAAATCAATCAAATCATGGGATCAAAGAAGGGGTATTATACGTTTAATGTGTGTATCTGTGTCTGTCTGTAGCATCTTAGCACTCAACCGGATGAACCGATTTTGATTTTATTATTGTTTTTTTTTTTGTTTGATAGATGTCTTCATCGAGCGTGTTCTTAGCTTTGATTCATGAAAATTTGTTCAATCGTTATAAAACTATGAGCTTTTTTCTAGTTAATTGCGCTATGAAATCAACTTGCATAGGTCTGATCAATTCAAAAATCTTCTTCTTCAACGATATTGTAAGAACATGGAAGCATTGACCTGATGCTGGGACATCTCCTGTACTCTACAGAATACTCAAATCCACACCAACTTACAGCTCAGATTTTAAATGTCATGTTTAGAGTCATTGGAATGCTTTTATTGAAAAGATTATACATAGATCAGTCGGGGTGGTTTATATATAGATCATAACTATATTATACAATAGAATGTTATACAGTAAAATATATTATTATACTATATTGACTTCAATATAGTATAATAATATATATTAAAATATATTATTATACTATATTGATTGTGATCGGTGGGGATCTACAGCACCGCTAAGCTTATAATAATATTTTCGTAGTAACTATGACCTATTCTGTGGTTTCACTGCAGATATTTTATTAATTTTGCAATGCGTGTATGTGAAATCCGTGATATCTTCTAGAGTTTTCATTTGAATTATATACTGTAAAGGACAATTTTAATCTATAACATGTGGTCAAGCTAATTAATGTAATTATTTGGATAAGGATTAATACTATATACTTGAAAATAGCCTTGGAAGTTATGTACTATTTTTTAACAATAAATTAAAGATTAAAATGGTTACTGTGAGTCAACCTTAAGAGATAGACATATGCTGTTTTTTGTAGGTCTTATTAAGTTGTACAACTCTTGCATAGAAAATATTCTTCTATCTATTTTCAATTAAGCAGCGTTCGTAAGAAACGTGTTTTTTCTACCTTTTTTTAGTCGACTTAGGTTGCAAATTAGGTCTCCACGAATGCACCTTTTATTTAAACGGGATAATATATAGCCTATTTTCATTCCGAAAGTCCATTCTATATATTAAAGAAATAATTTTTTAAATCGGTCCAGTAGTTTTTGAGCCAAATCATTACAAACATACAAAAATACAAATGTTCTTTTTTTATAATATTAGTATAGATATAAACAACTTAAACAAAATAACTTAAAATATTACTCTTCCCGACATCTATTGGCGAGTAGAAGTAGCTTTAGTATTACTGTGTGGGTAAAGTCAAATAAAATGGTGTCAATTAAAATAAATAGTATTATTATTCGTCAATAGATGTCGGGAAGAGTCACATTTGTTGTCTGTTTAAGTGGCAAAAAATACCGAGCAAAGCTCGGTCAACCAGATATTTAATAATATTAATTACTACTATTACTATTACTACTATATAATACTATTCTACCTTTGTTTTAACGTTTACTTAGTTGGTGTTCGGTTCGGAACCCTCCGTGTGCGGGACAAAAGTCTGACTCGCACTTGGCCAGTTTTATTTTTTTCTTGGTGTGCAATAAAGTATTATTCATTCATTCATTCAAATTAATTAATAGCTAATGTTGGACTATATGTCTAAAACAGGTCTCAGAACAGTACTAATATATAGCTATATATTAATACAAAGAAACATAAAGTAATTGATTAGTAAAATTGAAATGCTGAGACAAATTTGAAACGTGTGTCGTCGCAACATAATATACCAACTTACTTATTTTATTTACTGTATGTGCCTAGTTAAGTAGGTATATTTTTCATTCAAATGGTTTTTCATACATAATTACTCAGAAATGTATATTTTTATGCCTATATACATTTATTAGGTAATAATCAATAATATTTATGCTAAGTTACTTCGTATGTTTAGCCTTGCCGTATGAGCAATATAACAATGATTATTCGGTTCTTTGTATACAGTTCTCGATGGGGAGGTCCGTATATTTTATTTACAAGCAAAACATTCAATCCTCTAAAGTCTGTGCAAAAAGAAAACCGTCGTGGCTTTACGATGAAGTAATATTCAAAAACCATTACTAACTTAACTTTAACATTATTAACATTCTCATAAAAAAGGCAGACAGATTCGTGCCGAACACCTGAGTGACCGCAAGTTCAGTAATACTTAATTCTTGAGTAATAAGTTTCCGCGCCCCTGGCATAGTCAATACGGCATGATTACCACGTAAGCAACGCTGCAAAGTAATACTGCACGGAGCGTCCGACCCTGCTGCGGCTTGGTAGCAAACTGAAACTGAGCGCGGAAGCGTATTACTCTAGCATTTCGTATTACTGAACTTGCGTTCACTCGGGTGTTCGGCACGAATCTGTCTGCCTTTTTATAATAGTTTGAAATTAACATACAATTGTACCGTTATTGAATAGATAAACTCTCAATAAATGTACTCAGAAACCGGCCATTACTCAATTAACATTCCTAGTACCACCCGATAATGATAGAGTAGGTACATTTTTATTCGTATTGTCAACTAGCTGTGCCCGCGACTTCGTCCGCGTGGAATAGTGTCTTTGGGTAGCATTTTTAAATATTAAGGCTAATTATTTTACAAATAAGACACATGCGTATCCCACCTACACCGCACCGTACCACGCCGCGCAAAGCCCCCTCCCCTCTGACTCTGACCCTCCCAGACAGACAGACAGAGTTACTTTCGCATTTATAATATTAAAGTTAGGATTAGGATTAGGATGACAGAGCAATGTTGTCAACGAAACAAAAACAGTAGGTAAATTAGAACCATCAACACGCGCGCTCTCAATTACTACGACGGTTCTCTTTTTGTACAGACTACGAAAATATTAAAACAACCATTCACACTCGATGACCTTGTATCAAATAATTAATATCATGATGTATTATTTCCTTTCAGTGTTGCCAGACACAATCCCTCTCGGTCCTGCTGAGTACAATTACCAGCCGAGCCCACCAACATTCGCGAAGGGCAGCCCTAGCGGCGCGAGCACCTCCCTCACCGATCTCAACACCGCCGGCTCCGTACAACGATACGACAACTACTACAACTCGTGGCCGACGAATACATACAACTACAATTATCAGTACAACAACATCAACAACAACCCCGCCTGCATACAATCCCACGCACCCTACATCAATCCTAACCCTCAAATGGTCCTACCTAATTTATACTCTACAGTCAATCAGAACCAAATTCACGTACACCTGCACAGTTCCGCAGATAAACACAACCTAGAACAGTTTCCTAGTGAGATTAAAATTAGTGATATAGACGGAGGTATTTCTATAACGACTGAACTAGGCGCGGGGGAACCTAGCGGACTTCAACCCTGCGAAACGAATGATGAAGTAAAACAACAGCTTTATGGCGCTTCCAGTCAAGAAGTCTGGAGACCGTACTTTGCCAGTTCGCCGCGGCAATAGACTATAACTATTATGTATATATACATATTGTGATATAAACTTCAGTAAACTTAAGTAGCAATAAAATTAATGTTGAACATTAATTAATAGATGTTATTTGTTAATATTATAAGAATAAGAATATTGAATTATAAAATAAACACCTAAATTAAAGAGTATTTTTAATTCCTTTTAGTTGGTACCTTTAAATAAAATAAAACCCGTAAAATGCTTAATTAATTTCAATACCTACTACGGACCTTAAGGACCTACTATCTTATCAAATCCTAGATGTCATATATATACCTAGTAATATAGCGTAATAAATAGGTAGGTACTATGCAGTTATGCGCCTGTTCACGAGAATGATAATTAAACTATAATTACGTAGTATTTATTATCTTTTCTATGCTATAATGAGACCGCCAGTAATGTACCTAAGTAGTTATTGTCATAATCCTGCAATTGTCGCGGAAACAATATTATTCGGCATCACTTTTCTCATCATGTCTGAAGATGACCAGCAAATTATATTAGGTACATTTAAACAGTAGTTGAGATTGTTGACAATGAAGGGGATATTGTCATCGACATCATTATCCCACAAACGAGAATCTATTATAATAAGTAAGTACTTAGTTGAAGTCTATGAGGATGAGGTACAAATGGAAACTCATTAGCATAGGTAAGATGTGCCCAACTGCCCAACATGTGGAATGTTGACTGAATCTAGGTAGGTAAGTAGGTATTATATCGTCAATCACATCTTCACTTAACATCAGGTGAGATTCCGTGAGATAGTGGCTAATCGCTTGCTTATTTACTATTAAAATAAACTGGCCAAGTGCAAGTCGGACTCGCACTCGTAGGGTTCCGTACCACACTACAGCATTTTATAAGATCGAGCGAAAACTACCACTATCATTTTTCGCCAGAAAAAAATAATTATTAATAAACATTTTATTTCTTATAACGCCATCTATGGACGTTTACCGAAAAAACACGTTTCTTGTATGGGGACCCCCTATTATTTTTAACTTTATTCTGTTTTTAGTATTTGTTGTTATAGCGGCAACAGAAATACATCATCTGTTAATATTTCAACTGTCTAACTATCACGGTTCATGAGATACAGCCTGGTGACAGACGGACAGACAGACTGACGGACAGAGGAGTCTTAGTAATAGGGTCCCGGTTTACCCTTTGGGCACGGAACCCTAAAAACGCGGAAGAACTCAAGTTGTAGGAAAAATACAACGCGAGCGCACACAATTTTTCACGTTCCCGCCAAAACTCCACAGTTTAAAGCTTCGAAAACTGCACTAGAAGGCATACATACGAGCTCGTAATAAGGAGCGACATGTTGCGTTATATCCTATTAAATACCGAACCAAAAACAGCCGTGGAACATTTTGGGTGCGCTCGCTCTGAGAACGGGAGCTAGCTACATGTCCCGCGTGACATGAAATGTTGCAGAACTTGTTGCGGGACATGTTGCAACGTAACAGCGACACGTATATTGTGTTGTTGTAGTGTAGTAGTATCCGAAGCGTTATGTATAATTACTCGGCTTTCCCCATCGATGTATATGTAGGTACTACGTACCAGATGTGGCGTTGCGAACTAGCTCTACGTTCGAATTAAAAGCAGTGCTGATTCTGCATCTCGCTTAGGTTTAGCGTAAGTACTCCTCACGACCGATCGCACGCCGCTCGGCACTTAGGTCAGTTTATGATTATGATGGGCGCCTCTGGTTTACATGTACCTCGATGGATTTCCCCCATTAGCAAATAAAATAGAGATGTCAATAAAATCTACAGACGTACAAAAAGCCGGCAAAACCGTAAAATCAACATGTAATACAGAGTTCAGACCACTGACGATTCTAGTCGTTCAACTTCCTAGGGATGTACGATAAGAGTTACAAAAAATACCCAATCGATATTCTTTATCGATTAAATCGCGCTTGATTAGCAAATCAAATAGTTTCATTTGAAACCCTATTATCGCTGTATAATGCCAGCCTTAATGTTCTTCCAAAACAAACAATTGATTAACAAAACGAGTACTTATATATAACCGGTACTTACTAAGTATCGATTCTAAAGTATCGATACTAAAAGGACTTGGAATCGAAAGACAAGTACATCCCTAGCCAGTTGAACGATTAGAATCGCCTGGTGAACTGGGTATAAAGTCAAATCTACCGTTTTATTCATGCATCACTATTGCAATATACCATAACTCTAATAAAACTACCCAGTTAGTAGAAAATGTGGGTATACATAAAACTCGTGTTAATTCACAGCAGAGCTATAACGAAGCTTGAACTGCTTGAAAGGGATTGTAATAAACGAAATGTCAGAGATGGAGATATACAGCCTACATAGCTGCGTCCCCGTCATTTAGTTAATTTCGTTCATTTAATAATTAATAATAATATATATATATTATAATAATATATATATATAATAATAATTAAATTTAATTATAAATAGTTCATTAAAAAAAACTTTCATAAAATAATTATAAATAAAAAAAATTAAAATAATATGTGAAAGTTCGCAGGACTACGCAACACAAATAACTGAATACGTATCTACTAACTGTACATTGTGCGGGCAACACATGACTTAGTAGCATATCGCAGATTATTGATGCACTGTGGAATTGCCTACATTGTGCCGGCTGTGTTCATTTATGCTTTATGTATACATCCATCCAGCGACAATGTCTTCCATAGATGTAGTAAATACGATGAGGTCTTTAGGGCTGCGCTGGGAGCTGTGCCAGCCTACAACTAGGTTCACACTGGCTTCGACGCTGATCTAGATGGAGCGTAGCTTGTTGATAACTACACTTCATATCAGAAACTTCTAGGTAAATAAAAACATGCGTGGATTTTAGTGATAAATGATTTTTTTAATAGTTTTACGGTCTATTTATCAATAAGACAAACGTACATACCTAACTAAATTATTTCATAGTTATTATTTGAATTATATTTTAGTTACTAGCGATCCACCACGGCTTCGCACGGGTAGAGCATATTTTATATGCTTACATTTGATGCATCAGTTTTTGAAGTTATACTTCTTTTGGCACGATAGAGAAAAATGATGAGAGTGAATTTTTACGATGCGCGCGCACACCGACACCTAAATTTAACATCGTGAAGTTAGTTCTAGGTGGTATGATGCGCGCGCACACCGAAACCTAAATACTACACCGTGAAGTTAGTTCTAGGTGGCATGACTATGTTCAAGTTGTATATGTCATATTTAACGTCATATTTTTACGTTAATAACACACCTTTTTTATTTAAATAAAATCTTTTTGATTAATTTTAATATTTATCGTTAATCACTACTGCATTTTAGTTATTTTTTTCCATACGCCACAGAAGTATATCTTCTAACGCGTGTACATAAGTACTCACACTCTTTTTTTGCGTCGTGTATGAATTAACATCTTTAAGGATCATCGTCCTATTTTAACCAATTTACAGAAAACCTTAACGAATTTTATACCTAAACCATATGAATAACTCTGTCTGTTGAAGAAAACCGCATGTTCAAAAAATCTGTCCAATAGTTTTTGAGTTTATCGAGTATATTTTTGAGAGTTATTTATATATATTTTTTTTGAGTAGACAGAAATTATACATACTCTAAAGCAAACATTTATGCCATTTAAACTTTGTCAAAGAAGAATTTGGTAAATGGTAGTATTTATACAAAAACTGGCAACTTCACAGTGCTACGTGATAAAATGGCGTCGGTCGTGTAGTTTGATGACCTCGTAAAATAATAAATTTGTTAGAAATAAAGTGATAATTTCAGTTATATTAGTAGCAAATTTAAACATAATTATCTAATATATATTTTCGAACCGTAAGTAGCCTCTTTCTATTCGTATAATATGCCAATAACTGATTGTGAATTGCAGGTTTCTGATAACGGCGGAGAAAATGCAAATGAATCTCAATCTGGAATTAACAGTGATCGTTTACTTGCAGTCGAAAAGGTGGTGTTTACGTGTTAGCCAGAGTGCAATGTCCGAGGACAGCGAGCGGCATGGCGAGGCGGCGAACGAAGGCGGCGGAGTCGCCAAAGTCGTTCGCGTGTCGTTGGCCGCGCATCAGCTAGAGGCCGCCTCGGCCGACTCGCTGCGCTCGGCCTGGCGCTCCCAGGACTCGTACATTGACCATCTCGAAACTCTGAACAAACAGCTGGAAGGTATTTACGACAGTATGCTCGGCTTGCTAGCGCCGCCCGCCGGCCGCTGGGCCGCCTCTCATCATGTATCAAATCGACAATGCTTTAACTAAATCTAGTGATACTGTTACCGTTATCTTGATGATGTGATATTGAAAATGTTTAGTATTACGATTGTGCTACGAGGTGTATTTAGGTGTTCCGAGTAAACAAAGGTGAAGAGTTCAGGTGTTGAAGTGGAGTGATCAGTGGAAGTGAATTATGTGGGTACCAGGTCCAGTGATATCTGCGGGGCGCGTGTTGGTGTTGTCTGTGGGTGTCTTTCTAACTAGTGAGCCTACGCCGGATCCCGATCTTTACCCTCTAAAAGTAAATATATTTTCTTCACTTACTTTGCTTGTTATTAGATTATGATTTGTTACTGCTTGTTATTCTATGTACTTAATGTAACCATTGTATTATGTTTATATTTCTGATAAGATAACAATATAAATAGTTATTCCACATTACAGTTCTGTATTACTCATACAGAATATTAAACGTTAGTGACATAGTAATAATCAGATTGTTAAATTGTTCACTAAAGTTATGATCATAAGAAAAATAATAGTAGCTTAATTTTAATGAAATTCAACAAAGTATGTTAAATGAAAAAAATGTAATACACTATAACAAAAACAGAAAGTTAGAAGGACTTTAAAAGGTCATTAAACTTTATTGTACAACAACAATGAAGATAATAGGTTTTATTGTCATCAATTTTAATATCCATAGAGGCAAATGGGTAAATTTATGTTTATTTGTGGATACAATAAGGCAGGTTTTATGGAGATAAAATATTAAAAAAACATGTTAGTTTCTGGAGACTTAACAGATGGCTTTCTAAATGAATGCAAATGACATTCTGACAAAGGGAGCGTCTAAGTATTACGTAACGAAATTGGGGGGGAGGGGGTTTTTTATTGTAAAAAGTTATGATGTATTACATGGGCCAGAGGGGGTCTTTTGAACTATTTGTTACGTAACATTGTTTTTTTACCCTTTAGAATGGGGAAGGGGGTCAAAAATCTCCAAAAATTGAATTGCATTGAACGCTCTCATTACGTTTTCTTAAGATGCTATTACAGTGGATGTCTATACTGCTTTCAGTGTTGCAATTTGTAACTTTGTTAAATTCATGAATGGACCTTTTTTGCTAAAATAATAATCCTAAACAAACATAGAAACATCCAAGTATGTTTCAAAAGCCACCTAGTGATTAGTGAAACAATTTTTATTTTATAAATTAAAATTTAATTTCTAGCAGATTGACAAAATACAAACCACAAATAAGTTGTTAAACTTATTTATTTGGCATAACAAATTTTTTACAACCTACTATTAAATATTGCTTATATTATCACCATTTTAAATGTTTATTTTTTCAATTTACTTTTTAAGCCAGTTCCTATTCTAGACTTAGCATGCTACCATCTTTGACTGCATCGTCACTAATGGGTGAGATGGTGGTCAAAAGCTAGCCTATGTGATATAACAATAATACTTAAATTAAAAACCACCACCGCTTCATCTATGTATAATCTGTTCATTGAGAACATTCAAATGAGCCGAAACTCAACATCTCTGCTGTGAGTTGGTGAGGAAAAGTGGAGTATTCTGCAGATTCCAGGAAATTTCTCAGCATCAGGTCAATGCAATAGTTCTTAGAATATTATTGAAGTAAACATAGATCCTTTTACTTCAAAAATATTGTATTTACCAAATGTGACAAGCACTCCCCAATTATAGATGTAGTTGTTCAATTATTTGATATAAAGTTATCTCAACTCTCATTAGCTGTCATTATTTTTATAGCAACTTATACCTGACACAATTCAATTTGGTACTATAAGGGGCAGTTTCACAGGTTCCTGATAATGCTAACATGAATGATAAATACGAACAGATTTTTGACAGCTTTTATATGGCGTCATGTGCCAGATATCTATCTAACGCATTATGACGAACCGGTGAAACTAGCCCTAAACCAAATAAATATATGCCTTGATGTATCCATAATATTAGTCCTAATTTTTCATTTCTTTTTAAAATTATTTATCTATTTCTACTTGGTGTTGGTTTTGTTAATTTCTTAAAAACTTAATACTAAATGCGAATAATTGTATCGCTTTTATTCTAATTAAAACTGTCTTAAATTCCCTTCATGCATTACTTACTATCTTCATCTTGTAAGTTAATTTTTAGTGTCAATGTTTCTACAATTCTTATTGTTTAGTCTAGAATAAGATTATATTTAATAGAACTTTTATTAATTACACAGTCTGCAAGATATCAAATTCAAAATAATGTTGTATTTTTGTATAAGTTTAAGTGGCTTTTCAATTTGTCTGTTTCTGAAATTGCTGTTTTCTGCAATGTTCTACCCTTTGATAGATTTACATAACATATATCAAACATTGTCCAAGTTTTGTTTGTTCTAAAAATTGGCAAAATCGTTAATGTAAACTTCTTTTGATTTGAGAGAATGAGATGAAATGAGAGAGAAATTTTGTTTTATTTTTTAAATATTAAAACCACTAATCACATTAGATAGAGCTATTTGAGCAGTATAATAAATTAATTATATGGACATGCCTTGGGATCCTGGTTATTTGAAAATTCAAAATAATTAATAAAGAAAATATAAGAAGAACCTTTTTAGTCTAATTATTTAGTGTATATTTTGGGGCTATTTTGCTATTAGGTACCAGAAATATTGAAATTGTAAGGGTGTTACCACACCGATCAATCGATCGACGATCGATTGTCGATCGATGCCTGATTGGTGGGCGCTCGACTGATGTAGTAGGTATTAACTATCAATCGAAGTACACTGACCTCATTCCACCAACGATCGATGGCGTCGATCGACAGTCGATCGATTGGTGTGGTAACACCCTAACTGAGTAAAAATATATTGAAAAAAATTAAAGCATTAAGAAAACAATAGATTATGCTGTAGGAGCTAACATATTTGTCATATTATGATTATGAATAATGTAGTTGTTAATTATATTTTTACCATAATTATTAATTATATTTTGTCTTTGTCCTATTGCAATGAGTGCGCCAAGATATTAGAAGTTCAAAAATATTTCAGATACCTACATGATTTGTATCTTTAATGTTCATTTTATTAATTATTAATGTACAATTTTTGAATCTGTTACCCCGATACTGTCCTAAAATAACCTGTTCATACACATACATAAATAAAACTTAATTTAATCCTAGTAAATTAGAAACGGAATATAACCCCAACCTGCTTTTCAAGAGCACATATCTTTTGAACTCACTTTTGACTGAACAATATTACTTTAGATCACAGAAATCATGGTATCCCAGGCATATCCATACTATGACATAATTTTGCCAAAAAACAGATCTACCTATTCCCACGTGATATAACTTTGCAATACATTTTTGCAACAAATTGCTAAAGAAGAACAAAACTTGTTTGCATTCTTTACATTCAATGGGATTTATTTTATTGCATGACAGAGGAGATGCTACTGCACTTGCTATAAAAATACTTGAAATGCTACAAATCATAAATTTTACAATTTATAATTATCAAATTGAAAGAATATAGTGGAGCAGAGAAATTTCATAGTAGAAGTCTGGTTAAAATCAGACATACGCAAAGTTTTAAATAGTAAATTTCAGTCCATCCATTGATATTTCTATTTAATTAATATTTTTAATCATGAACATGAATCAGACAAGGCAACTCTAATGAGTTAATCGAATAAAATAATCACAAATTCAAGAAATGTAACTGTATTTTGTATAAATGTCTTTTCTAATTGTTACCTATATGCATTGTGATAATTTTTAGATCCTAGGTTTTAGCTAAGGTGTTGTCGATTTGTATTGTAAAAAAGTGTACACAATTGTTTATGTTGGCATATTGTTATAGCAATATTACATAAGAATAAGTTAAAAAATTGAAACAATTTTGTTATGATGACTAAAACTTCATACTGGCATTTACTTAATGGGGGAAATGTTTGATTAAATATTTTATACTTATGGGCTGGAAATACGAATATAATTTTTATTATATTTTACCAAAAGTTTACCAGTATGATTTTTTACACCAAAACCATTAGCAATGATGTGAACTGATTTTTAGCCAGCATCCATCAAAACGTTGTCTAATATAATCTGGTGGCATTGCAGGAAGAATTTTGTATAAAGTCCTATCATTCCTTAACATTTTTCCAAATTCTTTTGGTCATGAGGAAATTGCAAGTGCTCCATATAATACGCAGGGTGCTTATTGTGTGAATGTGATGGCAATATGAACAAGCAACAAGATGATACATTATTATTGATGGGTCAAGTCATACTCAATTTATTCTTCTCTGCAACTGGACTATATTAACTCCTGTTTTGGTTCAAGTCTTATTAAATGGAAACAATATTGTTTTACTTTAATTTTGCTACAAATGTAATTGAAAATGATATTTGTAATGTGCAGGTAGCCTGGAAAAGGCGAAAGAGGTAGAGGATAAGATCAAACAGCAATATGCAGAGTCACAACACAGAGAGAAAGTATTAGTTAGACGGCTTGCTGCTAAAGAACAAGAAATACAGGACTATGTTGTAAGTTCACAATGTTATTTAATTTCTTTTAAATAAAGAGACGTTATTTCAAAGTATCTGCTAAATTATTTTTGCCATAATGTAAATCAGGTTAACAATAATTTTCTCTTCATTATTATCAATTCAAAATCTTCACTTTTAAACATCCTAAAACCTTATCAGAAACGTCATACATTGTGATCATTATTTAGAAATGATTTCTCTCATTTCAGAGTCAAATCACGGAGCTGAAGTCTTCTCATGCGAGTTTAAACGGGCGGCCGACGCTCTTAGACCCAGCAGTAAATCTGCTGATACAGAGGTTAAAACAAGAGTTAACGTCAACAAAAGCCAGGCTCGAGGAAACGCAAAACGAACTGTCCGCATGGAAGTTCACACCGGACTCAAATACAGGGAAGAAGCTAATGGCAAAATGCCGACTGTTGCACCAAGAGAATGAGGACCTCGGTCGGATGACTTCGAGCGGACGAATCGCTAAACTAGAAGGCGACCTCGCACTACAGAAAAGCTTCAGTGAAGAAGTCAAAAAGTCACAATCAGGTAAGTTTTCTGAGCCTCATAATATCACGTGTAGGGAAATGTTCCAACATTGAATACTACTTTATTTTGCAGAATTGGATGAGATCCTTCAAGAGCTAGACGAGGATGTGGAAGGCATGCAGAGCACAGTGTTGTTACTACAGCAGGAGCTGCGCGCGTCGCACGCTACTGTGAACGGGAACCGACCTTCTTCGCCGCCGGAGAAACGGACTTACTCGGGCAGTGAATGTAGTGACACGCCGGTTGGCAAAAGGCGGCGCGCCTCGGTCCTCTCCCTCGACTACAACGAGGAGGAGGAGCCCCTCACCGTGACGAACGGTGACGCGGAATAGCGCAGGACTCCAGTGTTCCCCTACAGAACACGCTACTTTAAAACATGAACTAGTGAAACGTGACCTTCCGCAACCTATGTAGCCTCTCCGAGCCTCTCGTTGACTCGAAATTATTTTCATTGTGAGTGATCGTCGACGTCGTTGATGTCTATAAAACGCTGGTTCGGTATCGATCGCTCCTACAAACGTGCTTATTTATTAGCGCATACGGTGTAAGAGATCTATGTACTTTTATTAGAAGACAAACATTATAGAGATCGTGTCATTTCCGTTGACTATTGGTGATGATTGTGACGTGAAAATGAGACTAATGAAACATTTGGTAGAGTATTGTTTGCGTTATATGCACAACAGTGGACCATGTGATCAGATATAATAGTGAATTGTTTATGACATTGTTTTTATACTTGAAATATTGAGACGAGACACTCGGTTGACAATTTTATAATTTATTTATGATAAGTGAATGAATTGTGATGTATTAGGGTGAATCTGATGATAACGAGCTACGGACTTCATTGGCAGGAATTCATAGTTTGTGGCATTTATAATATTCCCATGCCAGGAACTGTGGATCTTTCAGATATAGCCTGTTAAATATTATCGATAGCAATAAATAACACCAAGCCTAAATGATTTAATGTTGTCGCATTTTGTATGAAATTTATGTGGAATTCTGTTTCAATATTGAAATTACTATGATTGTATATAGAGTTATGTTAATAAACATATTACAAGCATCAAATATTGTGTATGATTTTCAAAACTTTGTCTTATAATTAAGATAGTTTAAAAACTAAAACAGCCGACTTCTATCTATGCCCCACGAGCCAATTTCAGTAGCAAGTTTGAGACGTTTATCGTCATATCTCTGGAGATACTTATCAGATCTCGATGAAATTATAATGGGACCACCTCGAAAACGTACCCTACCGTTTACAAAAAGACGGAGGAATCGCGTAACATACACAAAAAAAACACGAGTTGAGAACCTCCTTTTTGGAAGTTGGTTAAAAATATTAAATATCGAAAAACCTCAAGTAATAAAAAAACTGGCCAAGTGCAAGTCGGACTCGCACTCGTAGGGTTCCGTAATAGTAGAGTAACTTAAATTTTTCGCCACTAAAAAAATAACTTTGTATTTTCATAGAGTTTGTATGACAAACGGACACATTTTACCACTTTAGACGTGCCTATCTTTTAAATGATTGACTTTGAGAAAAATTGTTTTAGAAACCTCAATGTAATTTTATACCTATCTATGATTATATTCTATCTACGTATGTTTGATGAAAAGAAAGGAGTGTGTGTACTTATGTACACGCGTTAGAAGTTATACTTCTGTGGCGTATGGAAAAAAATAACTAAAATGCAGTAGTGATTAACGATAAATATTAAAATTAATCAAAAAGATTTTATTTAAATAAAAAAGGTTTTATTAACGTAAAAATATGACGTTAAATATGACATATACAACTTGAACATAGTCATGCCACCTAGAACTAACTTCACGGTGTAGAATTTAGGTGTCGGTGTGCGCGCGCATCGTAAAAATTCACTCTCATTATTTTTCTCTATCTAGTTCTATTCTAGTTCCATGTATGCCCTTAATATATATATATATTATTTTTGTATAAAAATCGTAAAGCGGTTCACAGAATACACCTACCTACCAAGTTTCAACTGTGTTGTCTTAATAGTTTCGGAATAAAGTGGCTGTGACATACGGACGGATAGACAGACATGACGAATCTATAAGGGTTCTGTTTTTTGCCATTCGGCTACGGAACCCTAAAAAGAGCCCCGCGTCTGTCGCTTTAAAAAGTATCCTATGGCCTAATCCATAATACTGGCTATCTCTGTGCAAAATTTCAGCTAAATCGGTCCAGCCGTGTGACCATATAGTCCCGAACAAACAAATATTACTGACTTTCGAATTTATAATATTGGTGTTAAACTACGAATATCAAAACCGGCCAAGTCGAGTTGCACTCGCCCACACCGAGGCTTCCGTATCAACGTTAGTTGGTACCAATTAAGCTAGACCTCTATATTGTATGAGCGCTCATATAACTCGGAGGTCTATCTTAATTGGCGTTAACAATGTATGTATGGGGACACCCTTTAATTTTCAACTTTTTTTATTTTTTGGAATGTTTCCTTTATTTGTGCTGTAAGATCTTCCTTCTTGCCAAATTTCATGATTCTAGGTTAACGGGAAGTACCCTATAGGTTTTCGACCCAAAACCTTCCGTTCTGTTCCTGGTCCCGGTTGACCTAGAATTGTCAATTTCGGTTAAAAGCAAGGTCTTACAGCACAAGTAAAGGAAAAATTCCGAAAAATAAAACAAGTTGATAATTAAGGTAGATTTTGGTACTTACAAGTTTTTGCGAAAATCTAAATTTGTTCATATCTTTTTATGGCGTTGACTCAGGACCTTGATTTTTATACACCTAATAGGGACTATTATAGACGTCAGTATTTGGTATACATTTCAACTTGCTAGGTCCACCCGTTCCTGAGAAAATCGATGGTGACACACGGACAGACAGACAGACGGACAAGAAAGTGATTTTATAAGGGATCCTTTTTTTACCTTTTGAGGTACGGAACCCTTAAAAAGTGTTGAATTATTTGATCACGCCAAAACAGCTGAACAGATTTAGATGAAATTTGATAGTGTATGATAAATACATATACTTGATTAACTTTTATTGCGGTATATGAAAGGATAGGTACAACAATAGGTAACAATAGGTTTTACTGTTTAACGCAGGAGAGCTCAAATTTAAAATATTTTTAGCATAAATTAATAGAATAATAAAAATAATTTCTTAAGTTTTGCAAACAGATATAATAATAATAAATAATAAATTATTTTAAACAATAGAGTATCTATCCAATCCTAGCTTACATTAGTTACATTATACTCGTAGCTATCGTGTGTGTTCTCCTGACGGTTTCTATGGAAAGATATATTTCAAAACATCTCAATAGGTACCTATTGAGATGTTTTGAAATATATCGTACCACCCATAGGAAGGTCATTGTTGCCCTCCTGCTTCCGTAGGCTTAGACCTTAATCTACCCTACACATGATCTTTAAGTGTTGCCGTGGCTCATCCACTTGACGAATAATATCGTCGAGCTCGGGCATGATAGTTGGTCCAAGCTTGTATGGAAAATTGCACTATTTTTTTTTATTATAGCAGCCGTGTGTTTTGGGCTTAAGAGGGAAAAATTATAAGTAAAAAATATATTTTAAAAAAACAAGCTTTTATCTGGGACAATGAACTAAAATGTTAAAAATAAATTCTAGTAACTATTTGGCGTGTAGGTATTTACCTATATTCTCAAAAGCTTGAAGCACTACCCGTTTTTCAGGCTAGGTAATTACTATACTTCAGTGCCTCAAGCTTTTAAAAATATAGGTAAGTACCTACACGCCAAATACTTACTAGAATTTATTTTTACTTATATAGAATTTACTTATATATCCTTAGTAAGTTGGTATAGATACCGACTGCCTAAGTATTTAAGAGAAGGCATGATGTTTTAAAATATTCCACGGATATTTGATGTGATTATGGGTATTAAGTGCTCTTCAAAGAAAATCAATCGACTCGGTGGGGCTATTTTGCTTTATAACAGAAATGCCATGGCCACCTTACAGCTTCATCATCAGATCCTGGCTATCATTTAAGTGTAAAGTGCTCCTCAAGACGAATCATTTGAGCCTAAATTTACTGGGGTTACGTTAATTTATCACATAGATGCCGTGGCCACCTTCCGTCTCCATCATCAGACCAGCTTCATGGTACCATATTATTGTATTGTCACCGAAGATACATAAGTACACCAAATTTGAGTCTAATCGGACATTGGGAAGTGGGTCTAATTTAGCTTCCAAGATTCCGCCCGAACAAACATAGTGACATACATACATACATATGCAAGTTAAATAAAAGCTTGTAAAAAAAGTAAAAGCTTGTAATTTATTGTTTTTTAAATTTTTGGCTTATGACTGTTCTTTTATAGTGCCCTGTCTAAGGAGGTTCAATGGAGTTTTGGCGGGAACGTGGAAAAGTGTGTGTGATCTCATTGTATTTTTTCCTAAAACTTGTGTTCTTCCGCGTGTTAATATGTAATAAATGTGTATTAACCATTAAGTGCGGGTGAATGTGTGCGAGTGTAGGGAAACAGCACAATGTTGAAAAACATGCTATTTGCGTTCTCACCAAAATTCCACTGAAAATCTTCAATAACTAGGATGATGGATTACAATCCATCATCCTAGTACAATAATAATATTGTACGGGAAATGTTACTGTCCTATTAAATAGAGAGCGCGCGGCGCGAATTAAGTCAAAAAAAATGCCGCAACGTCATATAGACGGAAAACAAATTTAAAAATAAAACTGGCCAAGTGCGAGTCAGACTTTTGTCCCGCACACGGAGGGTTCCGAACTGAACACCAACTAAGTAAACGTTAAAACAAAGGTAGAATAGTATTATATAGTAGTAATAGTAATAGTAGTAATTAATATTATTAAATATCTGGTTGACCACTTAAACAGACAAATATGACTCTTCCCGACATCTATTGACGAATAATAATACATTTTTTTTTAATTGAGAGCTACTAACTACTTTACCCACACAGTAACACTAAAGCTACTTCTACTTGCCAATAGATGTCGGGAAAAGTAATATTTTAAGTTGATTATCAATAAAGTTGATTATTGAAAACACGAATAAAACAATATTTTCTGAAAATGATTCCTAGCTAGATCGATTTATCGGCCCCGAAATCCCCTATATACTAAGTTTTATTTAATCGTTGGAGCCGCTTCCGGGATTCAGATTAAGGTAAAGACGATAGCGCCATCTTTGATGCTAGCTAGATGGTGCGGCGCTATCGTAAAAAACTTTTTTTAAACTTTTCTTAAATTTTTAACTTTGTTCTGTTCTTAGTATTTGTTGTTATAGCGGCAACAGAAATACATCATCTGTGAAAATTTCAACCGTCTAACTATCACGGTTCATGAGATACAGCCTGGTGACAGACGGACAGATAGACAGAAAGACGGACAGCGGGGTCTCAGTAATAGGGTTCCGTTGGTACCCTTTGGGTTCGGAACCCTAAAAAATTAAGCGCGCCAAGTGCAACAATACACATCTTGTGGTGGCCAAGAAGAAGAAAAATAACTAGCCAAGTGCAAGTCGGACTCGCACTCGTAGGGTTCCGTAACAGTAGAAGTATTTTATAACTTTAATTTTTCGCAACTTAAAAATTAACTTTGTTTTTCATAGAGTTTGTATAAAAAACAAAGTTATCTTTGCGGTCGCTATATCTCAATCGTCTTTTACAATATAATGCTCCTGAATTGCTATTTTATAGAGCCTTTTATGTATACCCTTTTCTCATGTGTTATTGACTGGCTAGATAGCATTAATTTAAAGGTTAACATTACGAAAACAAAGACTTTACAATTAAGAAATTATAAAATGACGCCTTTACACTGAAATATAATAAATAAGGGAATTCCTGTTAACGAAGTAAACGTTACCAATTTTCTAGGCTTAACCAACTCAACCAAATCAAATCTAAACTGGAAGGGACATATCAGCTATATTAATGGTAAAATATCAAAATGTTGTTATGCTCTCTCTATAGTTACTAACATATCTAATAAGCAAACAGCAATTAATTCATATTATGGTTTAGTTTATCCGCATCTAAGTTATGGGATTATTTTTTGGGGTAATTCTGTAGATGTTCAGCTAACCTTCATACTACAAAAACGTTGCATAAGGTCGATTTTTAATTTACTTAGTACTGATTCCTTGCGTACTGTTTTTAAACAATATAATTTGCTCACGCTCACAGGAATGTACATATTGGAATTATGTTTATTTGTTAAAAGCAATAAGCAATATTTTTTTATCACTGAATCCTCGCGGGCCGCTAGTCAACAATTTTTTGCGATAGAAAATGTTATTAGGGGCACACCACAACACTTTGCTGAAGGCTACAAGAAATGAATTTCAACGGCGACTAATGTTGTGTAGCCGGAACGACGGGGCTCATTTCGAACAATTTATCAGTTAAATAATTTAAGTGTTACAAAATTGATAGTAAAATAAAGTTGATGTTAGATTTAACGATTATTTTTATTTTTAAGACCTAATGTTTGTTAGAGAAACTTTATCCTGAATATTAATACGACCGATTAGTATATTAAAATAAAGAGTGTTTATTTTTTTTAATTTTAGTTGGTTCGAGTCCCCGGCGAAGCAAGCGAGTTTTAAAAAATCTTTTAATGCAGATTTGTTTCTTTTTAAAAATAAAGGAATGTCTCCTTTAAGTAAAATGAGCTAGCTTAAGGATTTAAAGTAGTTTCCCTCCAGGGCCCGAGTTTAATTTCCACACTGTATACATGTACAGTTCTTGCAGTAAATTTATCTTTATCTTATCTTTATCATAGAGGGGGATGAAAAGCAGAGTGTAAAACTCGGCTGCAATATTATTTTCTCTCGGCCGACGTACTCGTACTATAAATCCCTCGCTACGCTCAGGATTCTACCCTCGCTACGCTCGGGATTCTACTCTAGAGTCCTTCGCTTCGGTCTGGATTCAAAATAGCGGCCTTGCAGTAAACGTACGATATTGCACCCTTGTTATACAATCTACTATTAAAACATATAAAACTCCTCGGTAGATTAATTAATTTTATCTACACTAATGTTATAACATTCTACTTATGTTTCCAATACTTGACTTATAATTACTACTGTTATAGCGCAGATAACAAAACACTCAATTTAAGCAATTTCACATGATGGTATAATATCCACATCGATATCGTAAAATCTCATTATAACATCAATAAAACGCGACCAATTAACCTGGCGAGCCTTATGTCAAAATCCTCATACAAGTTGTATAAAATTTTGATATTAGGCTGGCTTTTGAAAACAGTTGGGTTATACGTGAAAACTTCGTCGAAACTACTAAACTTACATACACAAAACTCTTTGGTAAGATATTGTGCCAATTAAATAAAAAAAGAACAGCGCGCGCTCGCTCCTGATTGGCACTGCGCGCGCAGCTGCGCTCTCATTGGTTAAATTTTAATGGCGGCAAGTTCACTGACAATACACGTACGCGTGAATTTAATGTTTCAAAATATGTTATTATAATGTTAAAAATGGATAGCGACGATGATATTTGTACGCCTCCGGATATTCTAGAATTGGCAACAAAAGTAACTCACAATCTTTTGCCAGAAAAATCGAGAAAATTATATGAAAAAGAATATAATAACTTTTTGGCATTTTAACTTTCAAAATTGTACCATCCAAAATTTGAACAATTATTATAAATAAACTATTGTCAGCTTTTACTCGTGTTGTTTGATTAATTGCATTAGTGAAGATAAAGTAGTGTATGCAACTGCATATAATACGGGTATTAAAACACTCGTTACTATTATGAAACTCACACTCGTGTTTTAATACCCTTCATTATATGACAGTTGCATAGACTACTATTATAGTAGCTGTGATATGCCTCTTGTTCTATTTATAGAAAACCCACCTAACTAAAACGACTTCATTTCAGAAATGAAACCAGTTTGGCGACCCAGCGACAAGTTTACCTAAAGTGAGACTGTTAGAACCACCGTTAAAATTAGTGAAACTTGACCATACACTCAGGATCGATGTTTGGTAGTTTTGTCACACTCTGGCACTAATCGCTTACTGGTACACTTACCTAAGTGCAACATAAATATGTCTGTAGGTACTTAGTACCTACTAAATCATAGATAGGGCAACTAATTAAAGGGGCAATAGCCCAATGGCTAAAGCGTCGGCCGGGCGATCGAGAGTCGTGAGTTCATCATTATCAGCCAATTTCCGTCCATTACTGGACATAGGCCCCTCCCGCATGGCACACCACTGAGCTCGATCTTCAGCTATTCGTTTCCAACCGCTGCCTGCCAGCTTGCGTATATCATCGCTCCACCTAGCTAGAGGGCGTCCTACACTACGTTTGCCGAGCCGTGGTCTCCACTCTAGAACTCGTCTACCCCAACGGTTATCGGTTCTACGACAGATGTGACTAGCCCACTGCCATTTCAACTTGCTAATCCTTTGAGCTATGTCGATAACTTTGGTTCTCTGACTGAAACTCCGAGCATAGCCCTCTCCATAGCCCGCTGAGCGACTTTGAATTGGTGAACAAGTCGCACCGTCAGTGTCTACGTCTTGGCTCCGTAGGTAATAACAGGTAGGACGCACTCGTTAAAGACTTTCGTCTTTAGGCTTTGTGGTATGGGCGATGACTCAACTACTACTATGACTATCCAACTACTTATACTTAAGGAACATTTAGTGCAATGGCACTAAATTGACGTGATCCCACTCTAGAGTCTGAAGTGGGTTCTGTTCTGTGTCTGTTCAGTCCAGACACAAGCATATTTAACTTGGAGGAGTTAACAAAACTATTAGTAATGTGCAACCAAACTTCTCCTTAGAGCTTTTACTACTTACGTTCCTACATAGGGGGTCTTGTCACCCATGGGAAGGCTGTTGCCCTCCTGCTTCCGTAGGCTTAGACCTTAATGTACCCTTCACGTGATCTCTAAGTGTTGCCGTGGCTGATCCACTAAACAAATACATATCGCCGAGCTCGAGCATGATGTTTGGTGCCAGCTTAGAATGGGTTGGGATAGCTGCGCTTTTGATTGGACTAAAGTTTAGCGCGTCGTCCCACTGCCGTCTTCCAATTTCAGACAAGCACGATTGTATATTTTATAACTTCACAAAATAAAGAAAAATCATTTATTCAGCAACAAACCTTGCAAAATGAAAAATACTAGAGATATAAATCAAGTTCACATTGTATGAGCATAAAAATAACTAATAGATATACCTACTTAATTATTAGTGTACCAACAAACAACATTTAATTTTACAAGTACATATCTATCTACATTTAAATTATAATGCAAGCGTACTCTTGTCATCGCGATACGCTTTTCTATACCTATCTACCGTAAAAATATTTAGTTAGGTAGGTATATACGCTTTGTACCCAAGGCTAACTAACCTTGTTATTTATTTAACTTGTGCTAGATTTTTTTAACTACTCTGACACAAATTATTTTTTGTAGGTATTCAATTATACGGGTAATGTGTTCACATTACTACCTTGGTTAAATACTTAGTAAGTCACTTTGGTACCTACATATTTTTAGGTAATTTCCTAAATATGATTACTTCATGGAGATTTCTGCGTTTAGGGTTAGCTTTATAATTAGTCCTTGGACTACTAAATAAAACTCATACAATTTACACAAATAATTATATTTTAAAGCTAAAAGGCACCAATGCCATCGGTGGGCTTACATTAAAGCATTTAACACACAAAAATAATTTGACTAGATTACCTTACTCTACAAACTTACGAAAAATATTAGTTATCTTTAAAATACTTATTAAACTAAGGGTCAGTATCACGGGTTCCTGGTAAATAGATATATAATATGAAGAAATCTGACACATTTTTGACAGCTTTTATATGGTTTCATGTGTCAGATAACTATCTAACGTATTATCAGGAACCGGTGAAACTGGCCCTAATTCTAATTAATTTGCCTATATATCTAATCCACAATATGTATATGGATGCTTCAAAACAAGAGTCAGCCCAGTATACAACATGAAACCCTTATACTTAGATTCGCCATTTCCGCCGTATGTCTGTCTGTCTGTCTACGGCTTTACACAGAGATTCTTACGCAGTACTTGAAAGCTGTAATTTGTATATAGATAAATTATTAATATCGCCGACAAAATGGTAGGTAAAATGAAATCTTTAAAAAACGTCGTCCTGTATTTAGGTACCTAAGTACTGCTCAGCACAGTCAAAAAGCTTTCTCACATCTTTCAGAATTAATCATCTCCCACTACCTGAGGAGTACAACCGCGTAAATGACCTATTATTAAATTGACCTTAAAATTGAGACCTGTATAAAATTTGGTTACTTGCCTGAAGCTTTAATGTACACGTTAGTGGTACCTATTATTAAAAATAAGACTAGTGACCTTAGTGCTGGATCTAATTACCGTCCTATATCGTTAGGTACGATAATTGGTGTATATGCGTGCTTACTGGACCTCAGCCGTGCGTTTGACCTAGTCAATTATGATATTCTCTGGGCCAAACTATTAGCGTCGCAAGTACCTATCCAAGTGGTCAATCTGCTGAGATTCTGGTACGGAAATCAAACGAATAGCGTTAAGTGGGGCGACATAACTTGTGGGGTACGTCAAGGGGGGGGTAACCTCTCCGGACCTTTTTAACTGCTACGTGAACGGCTTGATCGAGGAGCTGAGGAGCACCAACGTCGGCTGCCATATAGGAAACGTGTGTGTAAATAACCTGAGTTATGCGGACGATATGGTGCTCCTCAGTCCCTCTGTCAAGGGGTTGAGGAGACTACTTTCCGTCTGTGAGCATTATGCCAATGCTCATGGACTGAAATACAATGTCGCTAAAACCGAGATGATGGTGTTCGCGTCCGGTCGGGGTCCAGACAGGGTACCTGAGGTATTTTTGAATGGAACAGCGGTTAAGGTTGTTAAACAGTTTAAATATTTAGGACATTTGTTGACGGAACGGCTGCAGGACGATAACGATGTGGAGCGGGAGAGGAGGGCCCTCGCCGTCAGGGGGAACATGTTCGCTCGCCGCTTCGCTAAGTGCAGTAACGACGTAAAGACCACACTATTCAAGGCGTATTGCTTATGCATGTATACCTGCCAGATGTGGGTAACGTTTACGCAGAAAGCAATGAACAGGATAAGAGTCCAGTATAATGACGTACTCCGGGCTCTTATGAGGCTTCCGCGGTACTGCAGTGCTTCGAGTATGTTTGCTGAGGCGGGGGTACCAGACTTTTTTGCTGTGATCAGGTCTAGGGTGGCCTCGTTCTGGCATCGTCTGCGCCACTCCACCAACGGTATTCTCGTGGCTGTCTCTGACGATATTAGGGGTCCTGTGTAGTGTGTTTAAGCGTTGGATCTCTGTGCATATGGATCAGAACAAAAAGTGATTCAGCACTAGTAGTGCTACGACTCTTTTTTTTGTATTTTTATTTTTACTTGGCACCTCTATACATTGTTCAAATTTTAGTTTTAAGACAAATATGGGTTTTGTATTGCCTGAAATAAATGATTTTTATTCATTTATTCGATGAAATCTCTCGGGTCGTAAGACGCCCGGACCTTTGGAAGGCATTGACGGAGGCGAAGCCAACGTCAAGAGGCCCTTTACAATATATTATCTTAATTATAAATTATTGTATATGGATGGGAGGATATGATAAACTATGGAAAGATAACAATGGAAAAATAACAAGGTACAAAATATAGGCTATTGTTATGAATTCTTAATGGTCAGTGGTCTGGACTATGGGATGAGGTACGGCACCCGCCAATTATGCCTCATTACAAAATATTAAGGCGGGTGGTGACTTGCTAAACACTGAATGGGCCCCATAAAGGCGGACAGTTATATCGGCGCCGAGGGGCAACATTGGCGTGGATAGCTAAGGGTGTTGAGAGGTGTGCTGCACTTTCACTAAACGCTACTAGCGGCTTTATGCCTTTAACACTTCCACCCTGGAGCTTAGGTCTTAGCTCTTGCGATTCCCACCACCGGCCGGCCGTTCAAGGCAAGCCGGAGGTCAGAGGGTCTCATTTAGCCCTCACGGGATAGGGGTACGCGGTGTCGCCACGGTGATTATTATTATTATTATTATACACCCCACGATCTTTTACCTAACTAAGGAATGGGATTTTTTTTAAATGGATACAAATTCCACAAAGGTCGGCAAAGCACTGCGCTAGACCTGATACGCATTTGGTCGGTTTATTTATGCGAAAATGGGTAGCGTTTTTATGACTTGACAAGATTATTTTTACCCTCGCCAGAAACTCTAAAGAAGGAAGCTCATTCCAAATTTTTCATATATAGGGAAGAGAGACGAGCGCTCAAACCAAATCGTGTGTGACATCCACGACTCGATTATTGTATTAGATGAGATTTCTTCCTGTAGCGCGAGGTGCGTTAGTAAAATAAAGAGAAATTATGTAGTTCTTCAGAATATCAATATTAAGAATATTATATAATTTTAGATTTATAGTTATCGTGAGTTTGAATCATGATTATAAAACACCGAAGTGCTCGTCGCGATCTCGCTGCGTAAACTCCCGAGCATGTGCGTCGCACATGCACGAAACCTAGGTCGAGACAGTCAACAATACACAGTAGTGAGTACAATAGTCAGTGTTTTATAATCAATATTTTATAATATTACAAAAGCGATTTGAGTGGGGGAAACATAATTACGCGAGTATTCAAATCGAAACAGGTATCTACTTAAGCCTATATACAAATTTACCTCCAAAATAAAACCTATAGGAACGTGTAGTCTCAAATTTTGTTAAGAATGTAATAATTGGGTACCTACATTTACTATAATACTTATAATTTGTATTTGTAGTGTTTCGTTTTGTAGTGGCGTTCGTAGATAGATAGGCAAATACGTAAACATTTCAACTGTGCGCATTATTCAAATTTAATTCGTTATCTAAGACTACCAACTATCACAAGAGGCACCTATCTAGGCACTCGAAACACTTAAAACCTTATAATAACTAATTATATTTCTAATCAAAAATAAATCTCATAGCATGGTCCCATTCCACAACTCACGGAAATATATTGATCCATCGATAAGAAACTTGCTGCAATGCAGTATCAAGTTCTTACGATATTTTGTAGAATACCTACTAAAACAGTTATACTAAATTAGGTCAACAATCATTTTCCGTGATTTCTACGGAGCCTTGAACAGCTTAAACTACAAATCTCTTGCCCGCAAAACACTTTGTATACTTAAGTATTTTTCAGTCACTTAAAGTTCTTTCATGCATTCAAAGTAGTCCTTTGATGAATAGTATACGTTTTTGAGCTAGAGGCGATAAACTTCATATACATAATACAATCAGTTAAATATTTTTTGATATTATAGGTACCTATTGTTTTAAACCCAACTTGACTGCATCCGTACTAAAATAATTAAATTACGAGTAGCATATTATACATACAAATATGTAGATACTTAAATATCACTCTGGCGTAGTCAGGAAAGACTTCATAATAAATCCATAACTTAACATGCGACACAAAGAATATCAAACTGCAAAAATGAAAGCTTAAAACGATTATTTTGCAGATTTAAATAGAAATAAAACTGGTTAGGTACAAATTAGACACACGTGAAGAGTGTTAAATATTAAAAGTCGACTTTGGACTTTACAAATAGTTAATTTTCATTTCAAAAGACATCGAAAGCTATAAAAAATAAATATAGACAGATAAGTATGTACGTACAAGTATATTATCCTAATTCACAGGCACCTTATGACATTGCTAACTATGCTTATTACCAGTAGAATAGCATCTTTCGGTCTTTTATAATTAAAACATATACTTACTGAGGAATTAAAACTTAAGGTCTTTTAATTGAAATTCTATAACGACAAAAGTAGGTATGTCTCATAATATGGACTTTAATACAGATTTCGACAATTACTATTCTTATCACTTCTGACGCTAGGGTTGTCGCCTCCAGCATGAATATCAACCTCCCTAACACCTTGGCACCTTCCAAGCTTGTCTTCAGAATTCCTCACCCGATCCTGAAGGTACTCCACAGTTCTGTTCAAGTTTTTGATCTCTTCTTGCAGTGGATAAACTTGCATGTTCATTTGCATGAGCTCTTTCTCGTGAGCCAATTGCAGGGTGTGCAACTGAAAGAATATGTGACTAGTTGACAAAAAATATGTTTCTCTAAGTGTTACACACTTTACATTTTTATACGTTGTTACACACAATCCAAAATGTTTCCCAGGAGGTGCAGATTCGAATCCCGTCGGTACGATGAAATTTTCGATTGTGTGTAACAATGCAGTTGAAAAAAGCTTCTGCTAGCAAACTAGCTCGTGATGGTTTTACAAGTTGCCGAGTTGCAGTTGCTAGTTGCCTCTGATGAAGGCTAATATAATATTGAAGCCTGAAGGTTTTCTTTTAACCGACTTCACAAAAAAGGAGGAGGTTCTCAATTCGATTGTTTTTCTCAGAACTCCGTCAAATCTTAACCGATTTGAAAATTATTTTTTTGTTTGAGATATGACTTCTGTTTGGTCCCATTCAAGTTTTATCGAGCTCTGATAATCATCGCCGGAGATATGGAGATAAACAATAAAGTAGATACCTTGATGACTTGATTATAACTAGAGGATATTTTTACTATAGCAGCATGTGAAGTCGTTTTTTTTTCGTTTTGTACGATCATACATTATTTACTAAGGGTGCGTACAGACTATGTAACATAACATGTAAGGCCTATGGACGTGGGGTGGCACAATTACCTTACGGTGGGTGAATTCGGAGCCGGCTGTCAGTTGAAAGCTTCTAAAAAACATTCAGAGAAGAAACATTCAAAAGAAGCTTTTAAGCTTCAACTGAATGTCAAACAGAAATATTTAAACCTATAGATGTCTGTTACTCGATCACGCTAGAGCGCAATTATTTTGAGGGAATTTGGTATCAATGTACCTACTTTTCGTCATAAGTAGATTCATGTTAACACCAGTGTAGGTGCATTTCGAAGCCGCTACCACGAAAATATTTAGTAGAGGAAAGTAACCAAATATGGAATACCGTTATATTTTTTACGCATAAAAACATATTTAAAACTCAAAAACTTTTAATAGTACTTAATTATCAACAGACACACATTTTCGCTTTAGATGTAACAGTCTTGTATTATATTTATTAATGACTAGCTGTTACCCGCGGCTTCGCCCGCGTTATTTGTGTCTTTATGACCATTGAGGTCTAGATCGATGATCTCTTAGGCCAAGTCATCATAGATGACCCTCAAAGTCGAAATCAATATCCTCTATTATTAAAGTCATTAATCATTTTGGTTGGGTATACGAAGTTGTGCTGTTTGAATGTTTGACTCAACACAACAGTTCCTGAAACATTTCTTCTTACCCGCGGCTTCGCCCGCGTTATTTGTGTCTTTATGACCATTGAAGTCTAGATCGATGATCTCTTAGGCCAAGTCACCGTAGATGACTCTCGAAGTCGAACTCAAAGCGAACATTTTTTACGACTTTTTATGACCCTGACAGTTGTTATGACCTACTAAGTCAGCACCGATGACACAAAGGTTAAACTTGATATCCACTTATTTTAAGGTTAATCATTATTATGATTATTGAAGGTTGTACTGTTTCAATTTATAAACTCGTTTTGATGCATGTGGCTATTAGAATACAAAAAATGCAAAAATATTACCTACAAAGTAGATAAAACAAAGGTTTGCGCGAGCGTAGAGAAAATTTTTACGTCTTTTTATGACTCTGACAGTTTTTATGACCTACTTAGTCAAGACCGATGACCCTAAAATTAAAATTTATATGCACTTATTTTAAGGTTAATAATCATTATGATTATTGAAGGTTGTCCTGTTTCAATTTACGGACTCGTTTTGATGCATGTGGCTATTAATATACAAAAAAGAATGAAATATTACCTACAAAGTAGATAAAACAAAGGTTTGCGCGAGCTATTAATGCGCGAGCGAAGCGAGCGCGAAAATTTTTACGTCATTTTATGACCCTGACAGTTTTTATGACCTACTAAGTTAACACTGATGACGCAAAAGTTAAACTTGATATCCACTTATTTTAAGGTTAATAATCATTATGATAATTGAAGGTTGTACTGTTTCAATTTAAAAACTCGTTTTGATGCATGTGGCTATTAATATACAAAAACGAATGAAATATTACCTACAAAGTAGATAAAACAAAGGTCTGCGCGAGCGCAGCGAGCGCGAAAATGTTTACGTCATTTTATGACCCTGACAGTTTTTATGACCTACTAAGTTAACACTGATGACGCAAAGGTTAAACTTGATATCCTCTTATTTTAAGGTTAATAATCATTATGATTATTAAAGGTTGTACTGTTTCAATTTATGGACTCGTTCTAATGCATGTGGCTATTAAAATACAAAAAATGCTAAAATATTACCTATAAAGTATATTAAACAAAGGTTTGCGCAAGCGCAGCGAGCGCGAAAATGTTTACGTCATTTTATGACCCTGACAGTTTTTATGACCATCTAAGTTAACACTGATGACATAAAGGTTAAACTTGATATCTACTTATTTTTAGGTAAAAAATCATTATGATTATTGAAGGTTGTACTGTTTAAATTTATAAACTCGTTTTGATGCATGTGGCTATTAAAATACAAAAAATACTGAAATATTTCCTACAAAGTAGATAAAACAAAGGTTTGCGCGAGCTATTAATGCGCGAGCGAAGCGAGCGCGAAAATATTTACGTCATTTTATGACCCTGACAGTTTTTATGACCAACTAAGTTAACACTGATGACACAAAGGTTAAACTTGATATCCTCTTATTTTAAGGTTAATAATTATTATGATTATTGAAGGTTGTACTGTTTCAATTTATGGACTCGTTCTGATGCATGTGGCTATTAAAATACAAAAAATGCTGAAATATTACCTACAAAGTAGATAAAACAAAGGTTTGCGCGAGCGCAGCGAGCGCGAAAATTTTTACGTCATTTTATGACCCTGACAGTTTTTATGACCATCTAAGTTAACACTGATGACATAAAGGTTAAACTTGATATCTACTTATTTTTAGGTAAAAAATCATTATGATTATTGAAGGTTGTACTGTTTAAATTTATAAACTCGTTTTGATGCATGTGGCTGTTAAAATACAAAAAATACTGAAATATTTCCTACAAAGTAGATAAAACAAAGGTTTGCGCGAGCTATTAATGCGCGAGCGAAGCGAGCGCGAAAATTTTTAGGTCATTTTATGACCCTGACAGTTTTTATGACCTACTAAGTTAACACTGATGACGCAAAAGTTAAACTTGATATCCACTTATTTTAAGGTTAATAATCATTATGATAATTGAAGGTTGTACTGTTTCAATTTAAAAACTCGTTTTGATGCATGTGGCTATTAATATACAAAAAAGAATGAAATATTACCTACAAAGTAGATAAAACAAAGGTCTGCGCGAGCGCAGCGAGCGCGAAAATTTTTACGTCATTTTATGACCCTGACAGTTTTTATGACCTACTAAGTTAACACTGATGACGCAAAAGTTAAACTTGATATCCACTTATTTTAAGGTTAATAATCATTATGATAATTGAAGGTTGTACTGTTTCAATTTAAAAACTCGTTTTGATGCATGTGGCTATTAATATACAAAAAAGAATGAAATATTACCTACAAAGTAGATAAAACAAAGGTCTGCGCGAGCGCAGCGAGCGCGAAAATTTTTACGTCATTTTATGACCCTGACAGTTTTTATGACCTACTAAGTTAACACTGATGACGCAAAGGTTAAACTTGATATCCTCTTATTTTAAGGTTAATAATCATTATGATTATTAAAGGTTGTACTGTTTCAATTTATGGACTCGTTCTAATGCATGTGGCTATTAAAATACAAAAAATGCTAAAATATTACCTATAAAGTATATTAAACAAAGGTTTGCGCAAGCGCAGCGAGCGCGAAAATGTTTACGTCATTTTATGACCCTGACAGTTTTTATGACCATCTAAGTTAACACTGATGACATAAAGGTTAAACTTGATATCTACTTATTTTTAGGTAAAAAATCATTATGATTATTGAAGGTTGTACTGTTTAAATTTATAAACTCGTTTTGATGCATGTGGCTATTAAAATACAAAAAATACTGAAATATTTCCTACAAAGTAGATAAAACAAAGGTTTGCGCGAGCTATTAATGCGCGAGCGAAGCGAGCGCGAAAACATTTACGTCATTTTATGACCCTGACAGTTTTTATGACCAACTAAGTTAACACTGATGGCACAAAGGTTAAACTTGATATCCTCTTATTTTAAGGTTAATAATTATTATGATTATTGAAGGTTGTACTGTTTCAATTTATGGACTCGTTCTGATGCATGTGGCTATTAAAATACAAAAAATGCTGAAATATTACCTACAAAGTAGATAAAACAAAGGTTTGCGCGAGCGCAGCGAGCGCGAAAATTTTTACGTCATTTTATGACCCTGACAGTTTTTATGACCTACTAAGTTAAAACTGATGACGCAAAAGTTAAACTTGATATCCACTTATTTTAAGGTTAATAATCATTATGATAATTGAAGGTTGTACTGTTTCAATTTAAAAACTCGTTTTGATGCATGTGGCTATTAAAATACAAAAAATACTGAAATATTTCCTACAAAGTAGATAAAACAAAGGTTTGCGCAAGCTATTAATGCGCGAGCGAAGCGAGCGCGAAAATATTTACGTCATTTTATGACCCTGACAGTTTTTATGACCTACTAAGTTAACACTGATGACACAAAGGTTAAACTTGATATCCTCTTATTTTAAGGTTAATAATTATTATGATTATTGAAGGTTGTACTGTTTCAATTTATGGACTCGTTCTGATGCATGTGGCTATTAAAATACAAAAAATGCTGAAATATTACCTACAAAGTAGATAAAACAAAGGTTTGCGCGAGCGCAGCGAGCGCGAAAATTTTTACGTCATTTTATGACCCTGACAGTTTTTATGACCTACTAAGTTAACACTGATGACGCAAAAGTTAAACTTGATATCCACTTATTTTAAGGTTAATAATCATTATGATAATTGAAGGTTGTACTGTTTCAATTTAAAAACTCGTTTTGATGCATGTGGCTATTAAAATACAAAAAATGCTGAAATATTATTTACAAAGTAGGTAAATGAAAGGTTTTCGCGAGCGCGAAAAGGTTTACGTCATTTTATGACCCTGACCCAGTTTTTGTGCCCCACACTTAACTGCCGAAAAAATATATTCTTTGCCCTTTTATGCCCTATTAAATGTATGTGTACAAAATTTCATCTAAATCGGTCAAGCCGTTTGGCCGAAAAGAGGCCACACATTTACAAAATTCTATAATAAAAATATAGACACCCGAAATTTCCACCCAAAATAAAATATTCGTTGACCTTCTATGTCTTTTTGAGATTGTCTGTGTACAAAATTTCAGCTTAAATGGTTAACCCGTTTGACCGAGAGTAGGACACACATTCACAAAGCTCAATTTAAAAATTCTTGGCACCTGGACTCGACTGCCAGAAAAAAAGTATCCTATGTGATTCTATGCAATATGAACTGTAATATACATAAAATTTCAGCTGAATCCGCCAAGCTGTTTAGCTGATAAGAGGCCACACATTCACAAAATTCAATAAAAAAAATCTAAACACTCAGACTCGATAGCCAAAAACAAAGTATTCAATATCCTATTCTGCCCCATGACATGTATTCATACAAAATTTCAGGCAAATCGGTCAAGCCGTTTATTCGAGAAGAAGTCTTATATTTACAAAATTCAATAAAAAATATCTGGACCCCCTAACTCGATAGCCGAAAAAAAAGTATCCTATATCCTATCCTACCCTATGAACTGGCTTCATACTACATTTCAGGCAAATCGGTCAAGCCGTTTATTCGAGAAGAAGTCTTATATTTACAAAATTCAATTAAAAATATCTGGACCCCCTAACTCGATAGCCGAAAAAAAAGTATCCTATATCCTATTCTACCCTATGAACTGGCTTCATACTACATTTCAGGCAAATCGGTCAAGCCGTTTATTCGAGAAGAAGTCTTATAGTTACAAAATTCAATTAAAAATATCTGGACCCCCTAACTCGATAGCCGAAAAAAAAGTATCCTATATCCTATTCTACCCTATGAACTGGCTTCATACTACATTTCAGGCAAATCGGTCAAGCCGTTTATTCGAGAAGAAGTCTTATATTTACAAAATTCAATTAAAAATATCTGGACCCCCTAACTCGATAGCCGAAAAAAAAGTATCCTATATCCTATTCTACCCTATGAACTGGCTTCATACTACATTTCAGGCAAATCGGTCAAGCCGTTTATTCGAGAAGAAGTCTTATATTTACAAAATTCAATTAAAAATATCTGGACCCCCTAACTCGATAGCCGAAAAAAAAGTATCCTATATCCTATTCTACCCTATGAACTGTCTTCATACTACATTTCAGGCATATCGGTCAAGCCGTTTATTTGAGAATAGGTCTTATATTTACAAAATTCAATTAAAAATATTTGGACCCCCTGACTCGATAGCAAGAAAAAAAGTATTCGATATCCTATTTTGCCCTATGACATGTATTTATACAACATTTCAGGCAAATTGGTCAAGCCGTTTATTCGAGATGAAGTCTTATCTTTACAAAATTCAATTAAAAATATATGGACCCCCCAACTCGATAGCCAAAAAAAAAGTATCCTATATCCTATTCTACCCTATGAACTGGCTTCATACTACATTTCAGGCAAATCGGTCAAGCCGTTTATTCGAGAAGAGATCTTATATTTACAAAATTCAATTAAAAATATTTGTACCACCTGACTCGATAGCCAGAAAAAAAGTATTCTATATCCTATTCTGCCCTATGACATGTATTCATACAAACTTTCAGGCAAATTGGTCAAGCCGTTTTTTCGAGAAGAAGTCTTATCTTTACAAAATTCAATTAAAAATATCTGGACCCCCCAACTCGATAGCCAAAAAAAAAGTATCCTATATCCTATTCTACCCTATGAACTGTCTTCATACTACATTTCAGGCAAATCGGTCAAGCCGTTTATTTGAGAAGAGGTCTTATATTTACAAAATTCAATTAAAAATATTTGGACTCCTTGACTCGATAGCAAGAAAAAAAGTCTTCATTATTCTTTTCTGCCTTATGAACTGTCTTTATACAACATTTCGGGCAAATCGGTCAAGCCGATTATTCGAAAAGAGGTCCTTTAGTTACAAAATTCAATTAAGAATATCTGGACCCCCTGACTCGATAGCCAAAAAAAAAGTATCCTATATCCTATTCTGCCTTATGTTCTATCTTTGTACAAAATTTCAGCCAAATCGGTCAAGCCGTTTGACCGTGAAGAAGTCCCAAACAAACAAACAAACAAACAAAAAAACAAACTGACTTTCGCATTTATAATATTGGTGTTGATATACCTAAGTACAATAATTTCTGTAAAACAAAATCAACACAGACGTAGTTAGAGTTAGGTAGATCTATTTATCGAATAGGTATCCTAATTATGGAACACTACAAAAATAATTAAAAATCGACCTTAATTTCTATGAGATACTTTGGTAAAAAATGAAATGTAGGTACCTAACGTAACAACAATGCATAGACGCAATAAATACAATACTATTTCCAATTACATTACAAAAACACTTAGTTTTTACGTACCATAAAACGTTTTCTGACAGTGATAAAACAAACAGTATCACCGCAGCGCGGCTATAGCACTCGCTGGCTGACGAGTTGAACGTGTACGCAGGCACGTCTAGTGTTAAAGCATTAATAGACGATCAAACTGGTGCGATCGAACTAACGGACTGGTACGGTGCGCTCGACACGCCACACCACAGCACCGCACCACAGAAGGTCCAGTGCTTTCCGTGCTACTACACCGTGATCACGTCGACATGCCTCCATATATATGCAACTCTCAGTTGTTCTATTTTTTTCCTAACGTTGTCTCTGGTGGCATGTGGGTAGCACTTTTTATATTTTTCTAAAATGACATCCAACGCTTGATTGCGGGAATCTTTATTCTAATATAAATTGTAAGACGTATCCCACAATCACGTAAAATCTTTATAAAGTTCTAAAACTTCTACAATAAATCATTTTTCCGTAATATTTACGGCTTCGTGGTCGGATGACATTGAAACGTAACGTCACGCTCGGAGCTAGAATTACGACTGACGGCTCCGAACGGTGCGGTGGTTGGGCCACACGAGCGAACTCGGTGCGGATCGCACCAAATCCTTTGGAAAAACCATCGGACCGAGTGCCGAGCCGTCAATAATAATAATAACGTGCGGCGGACCGCTGAACACATCATCAAATATGATCCGGAGCGCACCAAGTTTGCGGTGCGGACCGCACCATATACGATAGTCTGTTAATGCTTTTAGAAAGAGGTAGGGTTAGGTGGGGTAAATACGAAACCCTCAAAATTTTAGGCAAAAATAAGACAGCATAATAATTCCACAAAAATACATCAAGAGAACCGTATTCCATTAAAAATAAACCTTATTATAATTATATTACAAAATTATATATTCTGATTCGTGATTTTTTAAATAAAATATTTTATCCGTCACTATTATTTTGTTTGTTACTTATATCTCTTTTTCGCTTTCAGCGCAGTTTTCGTTGAATGGGGTCGTTTGTGACGCAGACGCACTTATCCCAGCTCATTGTGTTTGGCAGGAGTTGATCTTGCGTTTGATCATTACCTCACTATCCGTTTAATGAGCACCGCTATAGATCGCGATGATGTATAGAAACATTATGGAACAAGTTATAGGGCACATTTAAGACAGTATGCAGTGGAAAATTAAGACAATAATATCGTTTAAAAACTTAAAAAAAACCGACTTCAATGTTCATTTTCAGTACCAATTTTGAGATGTTTATCTCAATATCTCTGGAGATACTTATCAGACCTCGATAAAATTACCATGGTACCACACTTGGGATATCTCCTTTCGAACAAAAAAATAATAATCAAAATCGGTGCATAAATGACGAAGTTGTCCCCGAACAAACATAAAAAAAAAAAAAAAAATATATTATATACGGTCGAATTGAGAAACCTCCTCCTTTTTTGAAGTCGGTTAAAAATTTACGACTCGACGAAAATATGTAACAAAAACTTTGGTTGAAATTTAGAATCGTTTGGCACGAAAAAAGGGGGGGTGGAGGGGGGAGGGGTCCCTCTTTCACTACCCCACCACTCTCATTACAAGGTAATGCACAGTTTTTGAGATATGTTTTTTTTTAAATCATAACCCCACTAGGTAAAAATTAAAATCGTTTGGCACGTAAAAGGTAGGGTGAGGAGGTGAGGGGGTAAGGGAGGGTCCCCCCTTCCTTTTCCAACCACTTTCATTCATTCATTCATTCATTACAAGGTAATGCACAGTTTTAGAGTTATGTTAGTTTAGTTACTTAGTTACGGTGTTACTTATAAATGTGTCTCAAATTTTAAGCAATTGCTGAACTATTGATCAAGGAAAATCTCACTAATAAACTGTAATCAAAGTTGAGAGGTTGTTGAGCATTGCATTGACAGCTCTCAAAATTAAGCACTTGCTGAGAGGCAAGATGGCGTTGACAGCACCAATCAGCTGATATATGGGTAGTTTATCGATTTTCGAATTTCGCGGTATTTTTTTGTCACTTGATCTGTCAAATCTAAAGTGAAAGTGAAAGTGAAAAAGTTTATCATATATTTTAGTAAAAGTTTATTATATAGTATATAAATCTACAGCCCGTTACAGATAAAAAATGAATATCTGAGGGCTGGAATCGTTCTTTAGTCGACTAATTTGGTTATAGTCTATGCCAACAGCCCATGGAGGATATCTATTTCGTGTCTCAACCAAGCAACGACTGACTAACGTTTATGAGTGAAATAAACTGGCCAAGTGCAAGTCGGACTCGCACTCGTAGGGTTCCGTAACACAGTTAAGTATTCCATAACAATGATTTTTCGCAACTACAAAATTAACTTTGTTTTTCATAGTGTTTGTATGAAAAACAAAGTTATCTTTGCGGTCGCCATATCTCTAAAACTGCTGACTGTATCTCGTTCAAACCAATTTTCGTTGTTAGTTTTTATTGAGATCTACAGCATATATTTTTTTACATTTTTCACTCTCATACTTTAAAAGTTAGAGGGGGGGGGGGACACACATTTTACCACTTTAGACGCACCTATCTTTCGAATGATTGACTTTGAGAAAAAATGATTTTAGGAACATCAATGTCATTTTTGAATACCTATCCATACACACACGTATAGGTTTGAAGAACATTTTTTTTGTTTCAGTTCCATGTAGGGGATGCCCCCCTTAAACTTTTATATTTTTTATTTTTGTATAAAAATCGGAAAGCGGTTCACAGAATACATCTACTTACCAAGTTTCAATTCTATAGTCCTAACAGTTTCGGAATAAAATGGCTGTGACATACGGACGGACAGACAGACAGACATGACGAATCTATAAGGGTTCCGTTTTTTGCCATTCGGCTACGGAACCCTAAAAAGTAGAGCAATGATCATGTCCTTGACAGTTTCTCAGCTGAGAGGTATTTCAGCAATTGATCAACAGATTTTTAGGGTTCCGAACCCAAAGGGTACCAACGGAACCCTATTACTGAGACTCCGCTGTCCGTCTGTCTGTCTGTCTGTCTGTCTGTCCGTCTGTCACCAGGCTGTATCTCATGAACCGTGATAGTTATACGGTTGAAATATTCACAGATGATTTATTTCTGTTGCCGCTATAACAACAAATACTAAGAACAGAACAAAGGTAAAAATTAAAGGGTTTAAAATAAAAAACGTGTTTTTTACGATACGATACGATACGAAATTAATTCACCTTGACACAGCTAGATGGCAGCACAGGAAAAATTAGCACGCGCAAGCGTTTCATTTGTTAAATTTGTGGGCCTCAGTCGATTTATTTACTTAGCAAAGGTTTATTTGCAAAAATGTAGTGTAATGTACCCCGAGCACGAAAAATCATCGAATTCGTATCGTAAAGGTATCGAGTCAACGATACAATAACGTGGTGTTACGATAGGCGGCAGCACGAAGCACACTCTGACAGCTATCAAGAGCTCGATACGATTATGTTAGTAACGTCATCCTAATGTAAGTAGAGACGAGCCGTTGTGAATGAAATGAACGTCTTATTGAATGAATTATTCGTTCAAAAATTAAATTGAACAGAGAACTTTTTATTACTTCTGGCTTAGCTTTCTATTTATCGGAAATTATATTTAAAAAAGTACTTTAACAGAATAAACATCTTCAAATACGGTATGAGTGATATTAAAATGCATTTTATTTGAAAAACAGAATAATATTTAATACCTTTAAAAATATATATATCAGTTTATGAACGAAAGATATAGCGTCACCAAAGACTTGATTCTTTGGAGTTTGGGTTCCGTATTTCGAAAGGAAAACGACGCCTCGAGGCTTCCCCACATCACAGAATACTTAATAATACTACGTACCCACACCTCGTTCATTCTATCAAGCGTTTCTTTGTCTTGTAACATTGTTCATAAGGTTTATAATGTCTGGTGATTTCTGATCGCCTTGGCGCGTCGCGTCGCTGCCTATTCAATGTGCATTGAGCCACAGTGTTCATATAATTGAAGAGTGTTGTGGTGAATTAAGTGTTTCATATATTTATTATTACATTGTGTTGTGCGGAACCCTCAGTGGGAACTCGACTCACACTTGGTATATTTTATTTATTTACATGGATGGATGACATAGTGACAGTGTCGAATTTGAAATTTGATAATTAAATATGGTCGCTGACAACGATGAAACTTGTCAACTTGAAACGAAGGTTTTATTAATTTAAAGGAGGTTTTAATATGAGGGAAGATGTTTTATGTTGTTTTTATGTTTTTATTTTCCCTTAATTTCAAGTAAACTTGCAGCAAGAAGATAATAAAGAGAACGACGTTGGTAAAGCGGGCGGTATTTGCATTTAATACACGCAAAAAATATGTTTTATGCAGTTAAAAAAAGTTTCGAAACTTTTCTCACCGGAAAATCGTAAGTGAAAAAATATTCGACTATGCTCGATAGCCAGCCTTCGAAATTTACATTACCGTACGTCAAAATTAAGTTCATGCTCGCATTTTGTTCATAAAATCTCAAGTATCGTTTACGTAACGATACGTTTGCGATACGAAAGTAAATCAAAATCGTTCGTGCTGCCGAATTCAGTTACTTTTACGCACGATAGGGGCGCTGTACCATTTTCATACATTTTCAAGTCGATGACGATACGAATACTTTTTCGCAAGTTATTTTTATAGGTAAAACGACTTTCGAAAAAGTATTCGTATCGTTATCGACGTAAAATTGTATGAAAATGGTACAGCGCCCCTATCGTGCGTAAAAGTAACTAAATTCGGCAGCACGAAAGATTTTGATTTACTTTCGTATCGCAAACGTATCGTTACGTAAACGATACTTGAGATTTTATAAACAAAATGCGAGCATGAACTTAATTTTGACGTACGGTAATGTACATTTCGAAGGCTGGCTATCGAGCATAGTCGAATATTTTTTCACTTAGGATTTTCCGGTGAGAAAAGTTTCGAAACTTTTTTTAACTGCATAAAACATTTTTTTTGCGTTTATTTAATGCAAATACCGCCCGCTTTACAAACGTCGTCCTCTTTATTATCTTCTTGCTGCAAGTTTACTTGAAATTAAGGGAATTGAATATTGAGGATCTAGGGGACGATTTTTTCAAATCAGAATAACCTATTCTATCTTCTAAAAATCTCTTTATTTATTAATAACATATTGAATCAAACATAAAAAGAACATAAAACATCTTCTAAAACCTCCTTTAAATTAATAAAACCTTCGTTTCAAGTTGACAAGTTTCATCGTTGTCAGCGACCATATTTAATTATCAAATTTCAAATTCGACACTGTCACTATGTCATCCATCCATGTAAATAAATAAAATATACCAAGTGTGAGTCGAGTTCCCACTGAGGGTTCCGCACAACACAATGTAATAATAAATATGTGAAACACTTAATTCACCACAACACTCTTCAATTATATGAACACTGTGGCTCAATGCACATTGAATAGGCAGCGACGCGACGCGCCAAGGCGATCAGAAATCACCAGACATTATAAACCTTATGAACAATGTTACAAGACAAAGAAACGCTTGATAGAACGAACGAGGTGTGGGTACGTAGTATTATTAAGTATTCTGTGATGTGGGGAAGCTTCGCGCCGTCGTTTTCCTTTCGAAATACGGAACCCAAACTCCAAAGAATCAAGTCTTTGGTGACGTTATATCTTTCGTTCATAAACTGATATATATATATATTTTTAAAGCTATTCATAATTATTCTATTTTTCAAATAAAATGCATTTTAATATCACTCATACCGTATATGAAGATGTTTATTCTGTTAAAGTACTTTTTTAAATATAATTTCCGATAAATAGAAAGCTAAGCCAGAAGTAATAAAAAGTTCACTGTTCAATTTAATTTTTGAACGAATAATTCATTCAATAAGACGTTCATTTCATTCACAACGGCTCGTCTCTACTTAAATTAGGATGACGTTACTAACATAATCGTATCGAGCTCTCGATAGCTGTCAGAGTGTGCTTCGTGCTGCCGCCTATCGTAACACCACGTTATTGTATCGTCGACTCGATACCTTTACGATACGAATTCCATGATTTTTCGTGCTCGGGGTACAGTATTGAATAATATATCTTCAATTTTTGTACTTAAAGAGTTGCAATTAGCTAGAATCAGTAGAAAGTTAGTCGTACGAACACTCGGTCTTCCAGATATTTAATTATATGAATTACCTTTGTTTGTGTTCTTATTTGCTTAGTTGGTGTTAGAAGTTCGTGGCGTTCGGACTTCGGAAATTCGGAACCCTCCGTGTGCGGGACAAAAGTCTGACTCGCACTTGGCCAGTTTTATTTTTATAAGTTACACTGATAGTTATTTAGATCCAACCCAAAACTTTAAACTTAGGACAAGATATCACAAAACGCATTGGAGAAGAAAAAATGAAAATGTATCTCTATTATATAAGTATCACCACGGTAAACAGTGTAAATTAAAAATTAACTAAGGATGAAGTCATTTGATCGATTCACTAAACGCGATTAAACCAACATCATGAGTAGTTCATATTAACCCCAATTTGAGGAAAAAAGGAAACGCTGATTTCCTACTGAAACATGTCTTTTTCGGATAACTATCTGGAAGTTAGTTAAATTACTTAATCGTTATGAAGAAATAGCATACTTTCACTAATTTCAACACGTCAGAAATTAATCACGTGTTCATAAAAAATCAAAAGAATTGATTTTCGGTAATTTAAGCCCCACCCCCACCTAACCCTAGATTATCATTGCTTATTGCACCGACTACCAAACCAATTGGTTGGTTTACTAGTCTGTGGCTCATTGCGTCTAGCAGTATTTGTTTTCGAGTAATGCCGGTTTTCTACATTAGGTATTCCCATAGATATAATAAAAACTGGCCAAGTGCAAGTCGGACTCGCACTCGTAGGGTTCCGTAACACAGTTAAGTATTCTATAACTATGATTTTTCGCAACTACAAAATTAACTTTGTTTTTCATAGTGTTTGTATGAAAAACAAAGTTATCTTTGCGGTCGCCATATCTCTAAAACTGCTGACTGTATCTCATTCAAACCATTTTTCGTTGAAAGTTTTTATTGAGATCTACAGCATATATTTTTTTAGATTTTTCACTCCCATACTTTAAAAAGTTAGAGGGGGGGGGGGGACACACATTTTACCACTTTAGACGCGCCTATCTTTCAAATGATTGACTTTGATAAAAAATGATTTTAGGAACCTCAATTTCATTTTTAAAGACCTATTCATAGACACACCACACGTATAGGTTTTAAGAAAAAAAATTTTTTTTTGTTTCAGTTCTATGTATGGGATGCCCCCCCTTAAACTTTTATATTTTTATTTTTGTATAAAAATCGGAAAGCGGTTCACAGAATACATCTACCTACCAAGTCTCAATTCTGTAGTCCTAACAGTTTCGGAATAAAATGGCTGTGACATACGGACAGACAGACAGACAGACAGACAGACATGACGAATCTATAAGGGTTCCGTTTTTTGCCATTCGGCTACGGAACCCTAAAAAGGATGGTGCACTGCAGATGTTTTGACAAATTCAATTTAATCCGTATGCTTTAATGTTAAGGTTGTAATTGCTTTGTAGAACAAAACGGCCCAATTGAGAGACACCAGGGTGGGAGTGTGTCCTTGTCTAACAACCTGATAGTCCCATATATGTTCTATACTATATGTATGGTATACGTATGGTATATATATAAGTTGTCCATACAAAAGAAAGGGACAAACTCTGTTCAAGGTCGTACTCATTTATGTTTTAGGCGCGATAAGTCCCGTATTTAAATATTTATAACTGGATATTTCGGTTTAATATTTCGGTTAAATATTCGGTTGGATATTTCAGTTAAAACATTTCAGTTAAACATTTCGGTTAAACATTTCAGTTAAATATTCGGTTAAAGTATTTTAGTTAAATGTTTCAGTTAAATATTTCGGTTAAATATTTCGGTTAAATATTTCTGTTAAATATTTCAGTGGCTGGGAGTGGAGCTCGTGGTGTGTACGGGTGCAGTGGATAGCAGAGCATCGCAGGTCGTTTGTCCCTGGTGCAGGCGCCGACTTGCTGCGTCGCTGCCTTCACTCGACGACGCTGCGACTGCCGACTCCGTCGCTCCCAACTCGTTTCACTTTAATATTTCAGTTAGATATTTATGTTGAATGTTTTAGTTGAATATTTTAGTTGAGTGTTTCGGTTAAATATTACAGTTAAATATTTCAGTTAGATATTTTATTTATAACTATGTGTTCAAATCGCGAAAGTTTAAAGTTTACAAGTACTCATGGGGGCCGGTGTACGCGATCGAGTTTAATATGTAGCAGGTCTGGGGTATTCCACATTTCGTTACTTTCCTTTAAAAAAATCGTGTAAGAAATTTGCGGTTGTTAAATTTATTTATACATTTGCACATAAAAAAAATTGTACACGGTAGACTTAATGCTAGACTAGCATTTTCTGCCAGTCATGCTGGTTCAGATAAAATTGTGGCGGCGCAGTAAATTAAAACAAAGATAGAAATTTACTGACTCATATTATCCAGGATATACATTTTATACTTTTAGGATTTCCAACTTATGATCAATTCATTGATTCATTTCCTGCCAGTCATCCTGGAGGTGCAGAAAAAATAGTGGCGGCGAAGTAAATTAAAACAAAGAAAGAAATTTACTGTCTCATGTTATCCAGTCCATTTTATACTTTTAGGATTTCCAACTTATGATCAATTGATTGATTCAACAAATAAGCTTTAAAAAACTGAATATACAATTTACGAGTGTATTAATCATAATCACCTCTGCATGATTAATAAAATAATTTACATACGTCAGAAAAATATTATGACTAAATTGGTAAATGATTGTAGGTACACGTCTACATAAAAGTTCACATTTTAAAGTACGAATAGCACCTACTTGTAGTAACTACGTACTCTACATGATTGGTAACCTGTATTATTCACGCATGTGTTTAATTATTGTTTACGGTAATATCAATCTATTTTATTATAAAGAATACAAATATAGCAGGTGGTATAAATAATAGTGGGATAATATACCCACGAACTTTAGAAAAGTCCAAATCAATCGTTTTCCCGTTTGTATTTTGGCATAATCTCAGTCACGATGGCCACATTTAAGTTTGTTCTTATCGATTTCAGCCGAGCAGATTGTTACTAATGACATTAAAAAAATAATGAAGGTCTCACTTCTTACAATAAGAACTAAAGTCTATTTTTAACCGACTTCACAGAAAAGGAGGAGGTTCTCAATTTATCAGAATCTTTTTTTTTATGTATGTTCACCGATTACTCGAAGATGCCTGAACCGATTAGGAAAATTCTTTTTTTGTTTTAAAGAGTACTTTTCCCAGGTGTTCCCATTTAAATTTTAACGAAATCGGCCGAGCCGTTTTTAATATATCAACATTTGTATTACGACGCATTTGCTTATCTCGACGACTTACTACTTGGCTGGCACTTTACTTACTGGCACAGATGATGTAATAGTTACTACGTCTAGTGGCTACTTTTACTAGCGCGATGTTTGAAGTCGGTTCTTTTAGTATTTTAAACGATCTTAAATTATATAGGCTACAAGTCGCGTGGGCCACAGAGCGTGCCAAAGAAAAAAACATGCACTCAATAATTTAGATACATAGTTTAAATATTAAATAAAGAAAAGCTACTTCCATGCCGCGCGAGTCAGTTTCAATAGCAAGTTCGAGACGTTTACCGGCATATCTCTGAAGATACTTATCAGCCCCTGATAAAATATACATGGGAACACCTTGGAGATGAACCCTACCTATGAAAAAAGGGATCATTCAAATCGGTTAGCACTTGGCGGAATAATTCGCAAACAAACATACAAAGAATAATTAAGATAGTTTAAAAACTAAAACCACCGACTTCAATGCCCCGTGAGTCAATTTCAGTAACAAGTTTGAGACGCTTATCGTCATATCTCTGGAGATATTATCAGATCTCAATGAAATTACAATGGGACCACCTCGGAAACGTACCCTACCGATTACAAAAATAATCATTGGAATCGGTTCAGAATTGACGGAGTAATCGCGTAACATATACACAGAAAAAAAGAAAAAAAAAACATAAAGAACAATTGAGAACCTCCTTCTTTTTGGAAGTCGGTTGAAAAGACGAATCGAATGGAACCTCCTCCTTTTTGGCAATCGTTTGAAAAGTATTTATTAAATTACCCTCCTTTTGACGGTAAACTTAGATGATAATACCAAAAAAACATTGTTATGATTTAAACTCACATCTTGGATCCTCTTCTTTTTCAGCAGGATAAACTCTTCGTTCGTCCGTTTCAGTGAGTCAAGGAGGCTGTTCCTCTCTAAAGCCAGACCCTCTTTCTGCTTTCTTACTTCTGTCAATTCTGCTTCCATCTCCATGTTAATTCTAGCGAGGATGTTCTCGGTTGATTTGCTCTTATTAACACCCGGTTTCTTATGGGGATTCAAGTGCAGTAACACTAGAAAATAACAAATTGTTAAAAAATAAGTTTAACCGAGTTCAAAAAGAAGGAGGTTCTATGTTTCACTGTATATTTTTTATGTATGCTCACCGATTACTCAAAGACGCATGGACCGATTATGAAAAATCATTTTTGTTTGAATAGGTTTACTTCTCAGGTGGTCACATTTAAATTTCATCAACCTGACGAGTATCTCCAGAGATATGGAGGTAAGCACCTCAAACTTGGTACAGAAAATGACTAGCGCGGCATTTGAAGTGGGTTCTTTTAGTTTTTTAAACGATCATAAATTCGGATGAAAATATAAGCTTAAACCCAAAACCGCGATGCCAATCTGCAACGCATAAAACCGCGATGCGACAGGATATCGTGCTGAAGTCTTATTGGGTAACCGTTATATATTCGAGGATTATAAACAATCAAAGAATCAAAGCATTTATTCAGTATGTAGGCACATATACACGTCAAATCATACATCATAACCAATTATCAAGTAAACATAGCAAAAGCAGAATGTTAACGCTTTGAATTAGAAAAAAAAAACAAAAGTAATGAACCATTCAGCTGTGATTCAATCGTTTACGACAGAATATTAAAAAAAATATATTAAATTAGGTTAAAACCAACCATACATGTAATCATACTATGTGTTTCAGTACTTCAGACAATTTTTATATGAAAAAAATAAAAAAAGTGAAATAGTGAAACACAACTTAAAGAAACGCATAGCGATCACAGCACATATCAAGATCCGAATGGAACTGATAGTCCGTCTGTCAGCTGCATAATATTCTTTAAATAAAAATAAAAAAACTGGCCAAGTGCGAGTCAGACTTTGGTCCCGCACACGGAGGGTTCCGAACGCCATCTATCGAATTTCTAACGAACTTCTAACACCAACTAAGTAAACGTTAACACAAAGTTAGAATAGTATTATATAGTAGTAATAGTAATAGTAGTAATAAAGATAAGATAAAGATATTTTATTTGCGTAAAACATGCGTATAACAAAAAGTTGTGACAAAATATTCAAACGATCGTCATGTTTTGCCTTAACAGGCGTTTTACTCACTACATATAATCCAAATTTAAATACATATTACACTGGTCATTCTTATAAACTAAATTGAATTATAAAATTAAAAGGATACAGCACAATGTCATGAAAATAATAATAATGATTATAATTTGTCACTTAAAAATTCGTCAATACCATAATAACATTTCTGAATTAAAAATTGTTTTAGCCTATTTTTAAACATAATATTGTCCATGTCCTTTAAAGATTTAGGAATTTTATTGAAGACTGTTGGCGCCATACCAATTATAGTAATTGTAGTAATTAATATTATTAAATATCTGGTTGACCGAGCTTTGCTCGGTATTTTTTGCCACTTAAACAGACAAATATGACTCTTCCCGACATCTATTGACGAATAATAATACTATTTTTTTAAATTGAGAGCAACTATCTGCTTTACTAAAACAGTACTTCTACTCGCCAATAGATGTCGGGAAGAGTCATATTTTAAGTTGATTATCATTAAAGTTGATTATTGAAAACAAGAATAAAACAACATTTTCTGAAAATGACTCCTAGCTAGATCGATTTATCGCCCCCGATACAATCCCCTGTAGGTATACTACATTTTATTTAATCGTTGGAGCCGCTTCGGAGATTCAGATTAAGGTAAAGACGATAGCGCCATTATTGATGCTAGATAGGTGGCGCTGCGCTATCGTAAAAAACTTTTTTTAAACTTTTCTTTAATTTTTAACTTTGTTCTGTTCTTAGTATTTGTTGTTATAGCGGCAACAAAAATACATCATCTGTGAAAATTTCAACCGTCTAACTATCACGGTTCATGAGATACAGCCTGGTGACAGACGGACAGACAGACAGACAGACAGACAGACGGACAGCGGAGTCTCAGTAATAGGGTTCCGTTGGTACCTTTGGGTTCGGAACCCTAAAAATGGCAAGCCTAGAAACAAAATCTGCGGACAAAAAAAAACCTTACTGCAATTTAAATTCATATCAGAAAACAAATACAAATCCGTTGATCTGTTTCCGAGAAACGCAATATTTTATACATTCATGAATTGCTCATAGATTTTTTTTAATAGTAGGCAAGAGTTTGACCACTATCTGACCCGGTGATGATGAATGCGATATACAAGGTCATAGTTGTTTTGTCCACTAGGTAATGCAATAAAGCCTTCCTATGTATTATTAATTAATTATATTTATTTTATGATTTTAGACGTGTATGTGTGCGTATAATAATACTGCCTACATACTGAATAAATGCTTTGACTTATAACTTTTCACAATTATTTTTAGCCAACTTCAAAAAAAGATGAAGTTCTCGATTCGTCGGAATCTTTTTTAGGGTTCTGTACCTCAAAAGGAAAAATTACACTACTGACTACATCTCTATGAAAACATGCTTGTTCATTATGTAAATTTGGCGCAACATCTTTACGCAGAACATACTTAAATAGCAACGTATTTAAATAGCTTTACACTCAATTCTGCAAAACTTTGTAAAATACAGTTAGAGCTTAAATGGATGTTTGAAGATATCCTCGAATAGTTTTAGCACCAGTACCTACGATATGAATATTAAATACATATAGTTTAAAAAACACGCTTTTATAGCACATCAAACTAAAGGGGTTGCTCGATATACGAAAAATATGGCACAAAGCGCTCCACGTTTTTTTCCCAATAATACAAATATTTTTCGTTTATTATTTTTTCTGCTTATATTAAGATTTTTTTTTCACTATAAAAGCGGTTTTTTTTAGTTTTTAAAATTATATTTATTTTTCACTCTTTAGTTTTGTTAGCTTTTAGTTTTTAGTTCTATTGTAACCGATTCTTGATAAGTGTACAAAGTTTGAATTAAATCTGTACGTCTAAAGTGGGTCAAAATCAAGTCCAAAGAAGTCGGTTACATACATATCAGGCAAAAATACAAGTAAATCTAAATAAAAGCGTGATAATAACAAGAAGTCATCAACATTCCACCTATGCAAGTGTCCCCTTTAACATTCATCAGTTTCGTAAATGACTTCACTTTAAAGGTTAATCATACAAACACTTACCTTCCTTTTCCTTTTGTAAGTTACGCAAATTTTTCCTCAATTCCTCGGTCTCTCGATTGATTTTAGAAATCGTCCGTTGTTTTACTGTCAACTCTGACTGCAAACCTTTGATAGTCGCGACCAAATAACTATCTTCCTTTAATTTATTGAGCAGTAAAGCTGAATTTTGCGACAATCTGCTTACAGCAGATGACGCCCTCTCGGGTTTTATAAACGTTTGCGTGGAAACGGTGTGTTGAGATTTAGGCACTGTCTGGACGGCTGAATCAACTACATTTTCTCTATTCAACTTATTCTTAAGTTCAGTATTAACTTTACGATCATCCATCAACTGTCTTTCCACGTCGATAATATGATTCTCGTATTTCTGTTTCATGTCCCCAAACTTTTCTTGCAACGTTAGCAGAATGCCCTGGAAGTGATCCTCTTTGTCTTTCAACTCTTGTTGCAGTCGAGCAATGCGTTCTTCTAGCAACTTTTTCTTATTATCTTCTAAAGTTGAAGATTTTGATGCCACTGAAATGAAAAGTATGTTTAGCAATAATATAGCGTTGTGTTAGCTAATTAGGTATAAATACTTTTTGTTTCAAAATTTACTCACCAATCAAAGCGGAAACCGAGTCGGGGTGTTTTCTTTTCAAAATCATCTCCATTTCTTTAACTTGCCTCTGAAGATCTTGTATAGTGATCAAATCTTTCTCGCGTTGCATCGTCAAATTCTTTCGATCATTTCTCTCTCTTGTCAATTCTGCCAAAACCCTGTTTTCGTTTTCCTTTATAGTTTTCAACTCTACATTGCGGTTTTCATATTCTATACTAAGTCTATTAACAAACTTTTCGCATTCTACGAGTTTTAAGTCAGCGAGATGCTTCTCTTCATTGACCTGATCTAATTTCTTACGTAAAACTTTATTGTCATCTGTTAAATGCACATTTTGAAGTTCGAGTCCTCTGGCTCTTTCATTCGTGTCTTTGAGTTCTTCAATAATGTCACTGTGTTTACAACTAGCAGTCTTTTTAAGGGAGTTAGTAGAAAATTTTGCGATTTTAGACTCTGTTTTCTTTGAATCAATTACTCCGGCGGAGAAAGGTCTTGACTTGGGCTTACGACGCAATTCGTAGAATTGATTTCCATTATGTTTCGCATACTGGTTAACCTACAAGCGGAGTTTTCTTAAAGTTTAGATACTTATAGATTTAAAAACGGGAATTTAACGTGACTTACGCGATGTCGATATAGCGATCGACATATGTTTCGGCCTCATCCGGAGGCCTTCTTCAGGATCTTGAGTGCGGGGCGCTCGTCGACGCGTCGCACCTCGCACTGCGCACTGTCTGCACTCAGTGCGAGGTGCGACGCGTCGACGAGCGCCCCGCACTCAAGATCCTGAAGAAGGCCTCCGGATGAGGCCGAAACATATGTCGATCGCTATATCGACATCGCGTAAGTCACGTTAAATTCCCGTTTTTAAATCTATAAGTTTAAAATGAACGTGAGTTTAGATACATATATATCATTAATAATTACTTTCTTCGAGGAAAATGGCACTGTGAAAATTAAATAGAAATGTAGAGGCCTACAAAAATGTCCAATCGATAATAGGCCTTAGAAATGCCATCAGAGATAAATGGCTCGTTAAAAACGTGTTTACTGTAAACAAACTTTGTCATCGATGTTAAATAACTGCAACTGGTGGCAATGACCGGGCGAGGCGCCCGAACCAACACCAGAGGTAGCTTGTTATTCTCGTACGAGTGGTCCAAAACAAACACAAATCGACACCAACTCGCTTGATTTCGAAGATATTTTGCAAATAATAATCCGAGAATCGATTATAAACGATATTGAAACGATTGCAAAACCTGCATAAAAAGTTTGCGGGCTCCAAAACAGGAAAGCTAAAAAACTTGTATCAACCTTTTATACTTTCATATAATTTTCATGTAGGCAAATATTTATCTGCAAGTGAATATTTAGCACTATTATCTTTACAAAGAACTGTAGTAGTCTTAGGAAACAATTAATTTCTAGTACTGTTTTAGTCTGTAGGTGCATGGTGCACAAGTGCCTCAGTTCAGGTCACAGTCTAAACTTCAGACTGTGAAAACAACTTAAATGTTTTTACGAAAATCGTCCACGACTCGTAATCGGAAAATTATCTAAGTGCTCTTATCACTAAAGATAATTTTAATATGCAATCACTTCAGACGTTTCAACGAAGTTAAAATTACTGCATGCATATAGGTAAATAGCTACATTATCTACCCATATAATTATAGAGCTGCAGCCTGCACCTCTTAAATAGTCAGACAACTATATTTTTCTATGATATAGACAAAATAAGATATTTTATTTTACTGCCTGTTAGCTATTTCTAAGGCTGAGTTGTACCATCTTACTTTAACCGTAACTATAATTATCAACCGGTAATTTTTTATGGATTTTGACAGATTTTTGACGTTTGTTACAGTTACAGTAAGATGGTGCAACTCAGCCTAAGTCTGTTTCTGTTAAAATTTAGAAGTAATAATAAAATTATGTAAATAAAAGTTATAAGGTTACAGTAAATTCAATATCATGAATGTATATACAATTTGATATTCGACACCCTCGAACATCAACTTCTGAAGTAAGTAGATGCGATTGAAATCTCGGCAGCAAGCCTCGTTCGGCTGCGGCGGTCAGGTGACGAAGTTGTAGAGTCGAGCTTATAAGGAGCAAGTGTGCGCGTGCGCATCAGAGCAGTCACCGAGGGACCGCTAGCCACAGCCAGTCGCCATGGGGTCATTGACGGGAGCGGCTGTGTTCTTCTTGCTAGTGGCATCCACCATTGGCACACCGCTCATCAACAAGTTGGAGCCGGGAAAAGGTACTTTTGTCTTTTTAACCGACTTCACAAAAAAGGAGGTTTTCAATTCGACTGTATTTTTTTTATGTTTGTTACCTCAGAACTCCGTCAAATCTTAACCGATTTGAATAATTCATTTTTTTTTGTTTGAGAGTTTATGCTTCCCGGTGGTCCCATTAAAATTTTATCGAGCTATGACAATTACCTCCGGAGATATGGAGATAAACAATATAAGCAAATGTGTATACTTAGATGACATGATTATAACTAGCCAGTACTTTGACTATCGCGGCATTTGAAGTCGGTTTTTTCGTTTTGTGCGATTATAAATTATTAATATAAATGTTGTGTTAAACTGTGTTTTAAATATTGTGCAACAATTAAAGTTTTTATTTTATTATAAAGGCTGTGCTGTAATTACTCAAATATATATATATATATATTTTATTTGTAGAGAGATCATTTGCATCATAAGGTTTTAACAAGTAACTTTAAGTTAAGTTAAGTTTAATAACCAGCTTCAAAAATGAAGAGTTCTAAAATTCGTCTTTATGTATTTATTGTTTAGATAGATAGAAAAACTTTATTGAACACCTTATTAATCATACAGAGAGTAATATTACATGACAATTTGCTATGTCTTATCGCTAAAGGGTGTAGGTAATTTAAATAAAGGTTAACAACACCGGTAATAAATATAGTTAAGATTGTTTAAAAAAATCAATCAAACCGACTTCAAATGTCGCGCTAGTCACGTTAAGTAGCAAGTTTGAGGTGTTTATCTCCATATCTCTGGAGATCTCGATTAATTTACGTGGGACCACTCGGGAAGGAGGTATGTCTATCTTCTCGAACATAAAAATAATTTTCAAAATCGATTAAAGATGAGAGAATTTAGAGTTCTGAGGTAACGCATATTAAAAAAATAATTGAGAACTTTCTCCTTTTTTAGGTCGGCTAAAAATAAATAATAATAACACATAATTATTATTGACATGGTTATTCTTTAATTATAATTTAGTTCATGTAATTGGTGTAAATCGTATTAATTGTATTGAATTGAAATTGAATAAATATGCCACTAAAAATATGAATACATACTTGTCACAGACAAGTGCCACTCTAACATTCTACTCTACGGAACTAAAACGTCGAAAACCGGAAACTTATCCGTCGAACATGTAAATGAAGAGAACTACCGTTTTTGTAACATCAAGTCGAGATTCTCTATTAACAGTTACCTTGCGTCTCTTGAGTCTACGTGCACGCAATCCATAACAACAAGTAGAGGATATATTTGATCCAAGTAAAGCACAAATCAATAGACTAAACAAAGTTTGCTATCGATGTAATATGGAAGGACTCGATAAAGTAAAACCGGCCAAGTGCGTGTCGGGCCACGCGCTACTATTATACTAATGTATAATATTTAACATAATTATTTTTAAGTATTTATTCTAAGGATTTTGTATTGGGTACAAAATTATCCAACACCCAAGTTCAACGACTAGTTATTACTGTTAAACTAATAAAGTTATTTTAACCGCTATAATTTTCCTTTAAAGTTCATGAAAAAAATGTCATGAACTTTAAAGTTTAATATTTCATAAAAAGAGCATTTAATCGAAAAATAATATTAGCAAGCCTTAAATCATTTATAAATGACGACGGAGCTACCCTAAAAATAATTTCCAAAAATTTTATTAGCACCTATTTTATTAGCAACCCTAAAAATAATAATTAGCAAAACCTTGGACAAACGGACATGAAACTATAAGGGTTCCTTGTCAGGACTATGGAACCCGAGTCCGCAAAACAAAATTATTTAGAAACATAGTCCAGAACTATTTTCCTTTCTCTCTCTCTCATCTTATTCGGTAAGAGCTATTCGATTCTATTACTTCACTCTATATACTTGACGTCAGTTTCTGAGAGCGCACACACCTTTTAAATTTCATTTTGCAATTGAAGAAAGCCAGAATCATAAAGATAAAATAAAACACAGCTACACAATTCTCTGGCATTAATTCGGTTTCTGTGTCCATTTAAAAATTATGGTTCCGCATAAATTATCAACACCAATATTATAAATGCGAAAGTCAGTTTGTTTATTTGTTTGTTTGTTTGTTTGTTTGTTTGTTTGGGACTTCTTCACGGTCAAACGGCTTGACCGATTTGGCTGAAATTTTGTACAAAGATAGAACATAAGGCAGAATAGGATATAGGATACTTTTTTTTTGGCTATCGAGTCAGGGGGTCCAGATATTCTTAATTGAATTTTGTAACTAAAGGACCTCTTTTCGAATAATCGGCTTGACCGATTTGCCCGAAATGTTGTATAAAGACAGTTCATAAGGCCTGAAATGTAGTATGAAGACAGTTCATAGGGTAGAATAGGATATAGGATACTTTTTTTTTGGCTATCGAGTTGGGGGGTCCAGATATTTTTAATTGAATTTTGTAAAGATAAGACTTCTTCTCGAAAAAACGGCTTGACCAATTTGCCTGAAAGTTTGTATGAATACATGTCATAGGGCAGAATAGGATATAGAATACTTTTTTTCTGGCTATCGAGTCAGGTGGTACAAATATTTTTAATTGAATTTTGTACAGATAAGATCTCTTCTCGAATAAACGGCTTCACCGATTTGCCTCAAATGTAGTATGAAGACAGTTCATAGGGTAGAATAGGATATAGGATACTTTTTTTTTGGCTATCGAGTTAGGGGGTCCAGATATTTTTAATTGAATTTTGTAAATATAAGACCTCTTCTCAAATAAACGGCTTGACCGATTTGCCTGAAATGTAGTATGAAGACAGTTCATAGGGTAGAATAGGATATAGAATACTTTTTTTCTGGCTATCGAGTCAGGTGGTACAAATATTTTTAATTGAATTTTGTAAATATAAGATCTCTTCTCGAATAAACGGCTTGACCGATTTGCCTGAAATGTAGTGTGAAGCCAGTTCATAGGGTAGAATAGGATATAGGATACTTTTTTTTCGGCTATCGAGTTAGGGGGTCCAGATATTTTTAATTGAATTTTCTAAATATAAGACTTCTTCTCGAATAAACGGCTTGACCGATTTGCCTGAAATGTAGTATGAAGCCAGTTCATAGGGTAGAATAGGATATAGGATACTTTTTTTTCGGCTATCGAGTTAGGGGGTCCAGATATTTTTAATTGAATTTTGTAAATATAAGACTTCTTCTCGAATAAACGGCTTGACCGATTTGCCTGAAATTTTGTATGAATACATGTCATGGGGCAGAATAGGATATTGAATACTTTGTTTTTGGCTATCGAGTCTGAGTGTTTAGATTTTTTTTATTGAATTTTGTGAATGTGTGGCCTCTTATCAGCTAAACAGCTTGACCGATTCAGCTGAAATTTTATGTATATTACAGTTCATATTGCATAGAATCACATAGGATACTTTTTTTCTGGCAGTCGAGTCCAGGTGCCAAGAATTTTTAAATTGAACTTTGTGAATGTGTGTCCTACTCTCGGTCAAACGGGTTAACCATTTAAGCTGAAATTTTGTACACAGACAATCTCAAAAAGACATAGAAGGGCAACGAATATTTTTTTTTGGGTGGAAATTTCGGGTGTCTATATTTTTATTATAGAATTTTGTAAATGTGTGGCCTCTTTTCGGCCAAACGGCTTGACCGATTCAGATGAAATTTTGTACACATACATTTAATAGGGCATAAAAGGGCAAAGAATACATTTTTTCGGCAGTTAAGTGTGGGGCACAAAAACTGGGTCAGGGTCATAAAATGACGTAAACATTTTCGCGCTCGCGAAAACCTTTCATTTACCTACTTTGTAAATAATATTTCAGCATTTTTTGTATTTTAATAGCCACATGTATCAAAACGAGTTTACAAATTGAAACAGTACAACCTTCAACAATCATAATGATTTTTTTACCTTAAAATAAGTGGATATCAAGTTAACCCTTTGTGACATCGGTCTTGACTTAGTAGGTCATAAAAACTGTCAGGGTCATAAAAAGACATAAAATTTTTTCGCGCTCGCTTCGCTCGCGCAGCGATAGCGCTCGCAGCGCTTCCGCAAACATTTGTTTTGTCTACTTTGCAGGTTGTATTTCAGCATTTTTTTATTTTAGTAGCCACATGCATCGAAACGAGGCCATAAATTGAAACAGTACAACCTTCAATAATCATAATAATTATTAACCTTAAAATAAGAGGATATCAAGTTTAACCTTTGTGTCATCAGTGTTAACTTAGTTGGTCATAAAAACTGTCAGGGTCATAAAATGACGTAAATATTTTCGCGCTCGCTTCGCTCGCGCATTAATAGCTCGCGCAAACCTTTGTTTTATCTACTTTGTAGGAAATATTTCAGTATTTTTTGTATTTTAATAGCCACATGCATCAAAACGAGTTTATAAATTTAAACAGTACAACCTTCAATAATCATAATGATTTTTTACCTAAAAATAAGTAGATATCAAGTTTAACCTTTATGTCATCAGTGTTAACTTAGATGGTCATAAAAACTGTCAGGGTCATAAAATGACGTAAACATTTTCGCGCTCGCTGCGCTTGCGCAAACCTTTGTTTTATATACTTTATAGGTAATATTTTAGCATTTTTTGTATTTTAATAGCCACATGCATTAGAACGAGTCCATAAATTTAAACAGTACAACCTTTAATAATCATAATGATTATTAACCTTAAAATAAGAGGATATCAAGTTTAACCTTTGCGTCATCAGTGTTAACTTAGTAGGTCATAAAAACTGTCAGGGTCATAAAATGACGTAAAAATTTTCGCGCTCGCTGCGCTCGCGCAGACCTTTGTTTTATCTACTTTGTAGGTAATATTTCATTCTTTTTTGTATATTAATAGCCACATGCATCAAAACGAGTTTATAAATTTAAACAGTACAACCTTCAATAATCATAATGATTTTTTACCTAAAAATAAGTAGATATCAAGTTTAACCTTTATGTCATCAGTGTTAACTTAGATGGTCATAAAAACTGTCAGGGTCATAAAATGACGTAAAAATTTTCGCGCTCGCTGCGCTCGCGCAAACCTTTGTTTTATCTACTTTGTAGGTAATATTTCAGCATTTTTTGTATTTTAATAGCCACATGCATCAGAACGAGTCCATAAATTGAAACAGTACAACCTTCAATAATCATAATAATTATTAACTTTAAAATAAGAGGATATCAAGTTTTACCTTTGTGTCATCAGTGTTAACTTAGTTGGTCATAAAAACTGTCAGGGTCATAAAATGACGTAAATATTTTCGCGCTCGCTTCGCTCGCGCATTAATAGCGCTCGCTGCGCTCGCGCAAACCTTTGTTTTATCTACTTTGTAGGAAATATTTCAGTATTTTTTGTATTTTAATAGCCACATGCATCAGAACGAGTTTATAAATTTAAACAGTACAACCTTCAATAATCATAATGATTTTTTACCTAAAAATAAGTAGATTTCAAGATTAACCTTTATGTCATCAGTGTTAACTTAGATGGTCATAAAAACTGTCAGGGTCATAAAATGACGTAAACATTTTCGCGCTCGCTGCGCTTGCGCAAACCTTTGTTTTATATACTTTATAGGTAATATTTTAGCATTTTTTGTATTTTAATAGCCACATGCATTAGAACGAGTCCATAAATTTAAACAGTACAACCTTTAATAATCATAATGATTATTAACCTTAAAATAAGAGGATATCAAGTTTAACCTTTGCGTCATCAGTGTTAACTTAGTAGGTCATAAAAACTGTCAGGGTCATAAAATGACGTAAAAATTTTCGCGCTCGCTGCGCTCGCGCAGACCTTTGTTTTATCTACTTTGTAGGTAATATTTCATTATTTTTTGTATATTAATAGCCACATGCATCAAAACGAGTCCGTAAATTGAAACAGGACAACCTTCAATAATCATAATGATTATTAACCTTAAAATAAGTGCATATAAATTTTAATTTTAGGGTCATCGGTCTTGACTAAGTAGGTCATAAAAACTGTCAGAGTCACAAAAAGACGTAAAAATTTTCTCTACGCTCGCGCAAACCTTTGTTTTATCTACTTTGTAGGTAATATTTTTGCATTTTTGTATTCTAATAGCCACATGCATCAAAACGAGTTTATAAATTGAAACAGTACAACCTTCAATAATCATAATAATGATTAACCTTAAAATAAGTGGATATCAAGTTTAACCTTTGTGTCATCGGTGCTGACTTAGTAGGTCATAACAACTGTCAGGGTCATAAAAAGTCGTAAAAAATTTTCGCTTTGAGTTCGACTTCGAGAGTCATCTACGATGACTTGGCCTAAGAGATCATCGATCTAGACTTCAATGGTCATAAAGACACAAATAACGCGGGCGAAGCCGCGGGTAAGAAGAAATGTTTCAGGAACTGTTGTGTTGAGTCAAACATTCAAACAGCACAACTTCGTATACCCAACCAAAATGATTAATGACTTTAATAATAGAGGATATTGATTTCGACTTTGAGGGTCATCTATGATGACTTGGCCTAAGAGATCATCGATCTAGACCTCAATGGTCATAAAGACACAAATAACGCGGGCGAAGCCGCGGGTAACAGCTAGTAAGTAATAAATGCGATGAAAATAGATGGCCCCAATACAACCATCGTTTACGATATTTAGGAACAAACCCCTCAGCAAAATTTAAAGCCGAATATTATTTTTCTTTACGGCTCCAGTCACATCAATGGCATTTTAAAAATTCCAGGCCATCTAGTTAGGATATGAATAAACGACACACATATTACAAAATACCTAAGTAGAACAAAATTTACTCTTTATATACCGGTAAAGTTTATACAGTCATAGCTAAATTATCGGACGAAGTGTTTTCCAAATAGGTAGTAATTTATAATTTGATGTAAGGTTCACTGAGTACCTACACTTTATAATGAATGGATTTTTTATGAATAAGTTAGTATAAAAGATGATTTGGTAAAATAAATGTGTGTTTTAGCTGTCTATTACTTTCAGTCAATGGTACATCAAATTCAATTGCTGCATGAAATATAAATAAACCCTGCTATACACCATATACTTGATTTATAAAGGATGAAGGGTCAACAACACTAACTTCTCTTGATCCTGAAACTAATCATGAACTCAATGAAGATCGAAGTCAACATTTAGTGGGCAGACGTTGTTCAGCATGAAAAGAAAACCACGGTCACGGCCAGAGAAAGTCATTAAACATGTGACAGTGCGCACGAGTTCAGCATTTCAATGAACGACTATTCTGATAATGAAAACAATGGCAGAGGTGTAGCGGCCGTAAATTATGTGGTTTCTCAAATGTTTACGAATGCAAAGCTTGTTGATTACATACGAAAGTAATCAGGATAGAAAAGTCACTGGGGCTGCATTAATTTTATATTTATTCATTTTGTAGAAGTCCACAACTGCATTGGCATAGTTCTCCATTCCCTCCGTAGCACTTTTAACAACTAGAATGCAATAAACCTAAATGAATATTTTATTCAAATGTCAACAATTTAGGTCCACAGGCTTAGGTTATGTGGACTTTAATGATTATTACGAATATACAAACCTAGGTACCCTATAGTAACTTTTATCTCCCAATAAACCCTGTACGATCAGTAGCAACTGATTATTATTTATGGAAAAACTAAATGCAGCCGACATTATAGTGATTAACTAATAATAACGGAGTTATTATCTTAACTTATACTAGATGGTAATTCTGTTCTTTCAGTCAATGTAGGTAGATTTGTATGAGTTATTGAATGTATATTATATATAAATCGCACTAAGTACCTATTTACATAAAATGCGACACCCCTTTTTATCATAAGCATGAACAATTTTTACTACTCTAGTTTAGCCGTTAATCTTTAACTAGTACCTAGTACTGCACCAAGCGGTTTTGTCCACGATAAATCCTGGTTAGAAACCCTTCTCTTGAATAAGTCTATCTATTGTAGAAAATCGAATTAAAATTCGTTGCCTAGTCTAAAAGATTTAAGCGTATAGAGGGAGGGACAGACGGCGAGAAGCGACTTTGTTTTAGATCTAACATTACACAAAGATGACATACGAGTACAGGTACTATGATGCTGTTTAAGCCCGCATGCTTACTCACCTCATAAGCAACAATATTAATTTACATAAAAATACTAGCATATCATTCTTTATAATCTATACGGACTAATGACAACCTATAGTTACAATGGAATGTGGATAAAAACAAAAGTAGGACATGGATTGTACACACAGATTAAATCAACACGTAGGACCATCATTACAAATTCATTGAACAGCGTATTAATTCTAACAAAAGGGAAACTCCATAATTTAGGTACATTCATACTTGCTTTATACATTAAATTGGCAACATGGTGATTATACATATACATACCTAAAACTCACAAATATTATAGGACTCTTATTATACATACAATCCAAAAAAAAACCATCCGGCGGGACTCGAACCCGATTAGATTGAATATAAAAATGTAGAAAAATATAAAGTTTATAACACAAAATTATAACACAAAAATCGAATTATTACCTATAATTCGATGAACACAAATTCATATTAGGTCAGATAAAGAATTAGTAATTCTGTTCTAGAATGGCCTAAGCGTCAGTCAGTAAATCAACCGCATCATGAAGATAACGCGAAGATAGGTATAAATACGGAAGCTTCTTCAGCCAAACCCAGCGATGAAGTAGAAATTTCAACAGATGATCCAGTAGAATTAGAAGAAGTTGCTGTCAGATCAGCTCCATTAGCTAAAGAACAACTCGAAAAAGTTGATTACTCTGGAACGCAATTATGGAAAGTTGCGACTAACAAAACTGGAGTACGAGCTACCCTTGGGAGATTACGACGAAGGAACCGTAAGCATTAATTGTCATTCTAATATTAGACAAGCAATGAAGGATAATAAAGAAAGAAAAATAATTTAACGGTTTTCAAATGTTTCAGTTATTTCCACATGGGGAGGCAACAATTCCTCAGTTGACATAATTATCAAGCCAGATGCAATTAAAAACGTGACGCGTATTTTCCAAAGAGACAACATTTCTTTCGAATTGATTATCGATGACTTGCAAAAGAGGATCAACGACGAAAACCCTCCACTTGACGAAAACGAATTAGAACTTCAAGACAGGCGAGGTTCGTATGATTGTAATCGGCGTCAATTGCCATTGTTCTTTAACTATATTCCAAGGGTTATTGTCGTTCTGTTCCAGCAAGAGCTTACAATTTTTGGCGTTACAGGGGTTCCATTCGCCGAATAGGTTTGATAGGCGCCTACATGGGCTACAATTCTCTCAACTTACCCATGGAGTATTGGCCGAGTGCGAATTGGGGTTCGTTGGTGAAATTCGGCACCGAATCTGTTCTTTGCACCAATGAGTGTCCTAATATTCAAAATGTTGAGTTTGGGTCCGTTTCTGTGTAGAAAGTGTTAACATTTGGAGATTGTTGAATGCATTAACATGTAACGTGATTTACATTGTAACTAAACTAACTGTAATATCCAAATTGTGTAGTTAACGTACAAACTGATAATATAATAGTCCGTCACTAATATTAGTTAGAGAGATGGATTAACAATGTACCTCACTTATATATAAATAGTTTTATGCAGAAATTAATACAGGTGTTATTATTGCAGGGCATCGTATGACATGGAAACAATACCACAGATTGGAGGACATCCACGGATTTATGGACTATCTGGCCAAAACATACCCTTCAATCGTCAGCGTTAGGAGCATTGGAAAATCTTTTGAAGGACGAGATTTGAAGGTACTATTTTATAATTTCTATTTCATAATAGTTTTGGAAATCCTTTGAATCAGAATTAAAAGGATTTTCTAGTTAAAGATATATGAAACATTTTTACTTTCCAGGTGTTGAGGATATCAAATGGTCAGTCAGCAAACAAAGCAGTATTCATTGATGGAGGCATTCATGCGCGTGAGTGGATAAGTCCAGCTACCGTCACCTACTTTATTAATCAGTTTGCAGAGAACTTTGATGTCGAATCTGATGACGTTAGGAACATAGATTGGTGAGATTCCTTTATGTTACAAGTTTTATGTTGTTTTCTAAAATAAAGTACGGAAGTAGTTACTAAGAAATACAATGTTTTTAGGTACTTCTTGCCAGTTGTGAATCCAGATGGTTACGAATACACTCACAGCACTGATCGTCTCTGGCGTAAGAACAGGAAACCTGGTTACCCAGCTAGATGTATGGGAACTGACCTCAACAGAAACTTTGGGTAAGATACATTATCATAATCAGCCTACATAAGTCCAGTGCTGGACATGAGCTTTTCTATGGATACTCACAATAGATAGGTCATCATAGACTAAGTGTATATACTAGTGGCGCCACCCGTTTTCACTCGCGCAAGTTTCATATTACGTATAAAGAACCTATAATACCTGCATTAAGCTACGCAAGTTTTACTTATAGATTTTAGGATAACGTGAGTCGGTGCTTTTATTTATACAGATATCTGTATAATTTTTTTAAATATAATGAAGGCTAAATGTCACCGTCTATAGACTTAGGTCTCACTGAGTACTGTATGTCTTAGCAGTGCTAAAGTGTGACCGTTGGCTTCAGCCGAGATTTGCACCATACTCTGAAGAAGGACATGTCTCCAATTGATTCGCCGAATATAAAATTGAGATATATATATCTGTGTTTCGTAGATTGGAATAGTTGATACTCCAAGGCTGGTAGTATCTACATGAAGAGCCATGAATTTCGAGCAATGATCTTCGATAAGAAAAGAGGTGCTGCTATATAACTGTCTAGCGGCATCTCCCTCTAGTAAACGTTGGCGATGACAGGACAGGACGCATCGCTATCAATGTAGACAGCAACACATCTTACAAAACAATACAAGAAGTGTAGATTTGACGCGGTTCGTCAAATCACATAATACAATATCTAATTTTAAGCCTTTCTTTTAGATATCGATGGGGAGGTAAGGGAGCATCGAATAGTCCATGCAGTGAAATCTACAGAGGAGCTCGAGCATTTTCTGAACCTGAGAGCAAAGCTCTATCAGTAAGTTTACTACTAATGCCCGGTTCCTATAACATACAATCCGATCGTTTTGCTTACGATAAATTTGACACGAAACGTTAACATTCTTGTGTCAAATTTAACCGATCGTAAGCAAAGCGATCCGTTTGTATGTTATTTTATAGGAATCGGGCATAAGACATTCGTGTCTTTTTAAAAGCTTTTATCTAATTACGTGTGTTTTTATACGTTTATGCAATTGTATATAAGCAATGACTAACAAAGGCATGTCAACAATTGGGTTGCAAATTTTATGAGTTATTAGTATTATAAATTATAAATTACGATAGTTGCACTATATGAATTTGATTTGTCTAAGATCGGTATCTAACGTCTTATCTTACTACAACTTCCAGATAAGGGATTTGAGGGCCGGTGGCGTAATCGGGAGAACGGTCGACTTTGATGCCGTGGTACCGAGTTCAAACCGCCGTGCACCAATGGATTTTTCTATAGAAAAAATTATGTGCGCTTCTCGCAGTGGCCCTCCGGTGAAGGAAAACATCGTTAAGAAACCAAAAACCCCCGCATGGTGGTAGGACACTACCTAGTGTCCGCCTGGCCAGCTACCACCCTCAAGTTAAAAAATCTGTCGCCAAACATCTAATGTGTTCCGGCAGCTATCCTTGAGAGCCAGTTCGCATTCTAGGCCTAACGTGCTTACTATCTTCGATCACATCATCACTTACCAAAAGGTGAGATAGTGGTCAAACGCTAGCCATAAGATATAAAAAAAATAAATAAAAAATAAGCAAAGCACGGTTCCATTTAAAACCAAATTGTTACAACAGAAAATAGAACTGCCAAGTGCGAGTCGGTTTCGCACACGAAAGGTTTCATGCTACCATACAACATGTTATATATGTATATATAAGAAAATATAATTAATAAAAGCTGAAAAAATACATTTATTGTACCTATAGGGAATTAGAAACTCCACTTGTATGTATAAAATTTATTTAATTTTTATTATTAATCAACTTCACAATATAGGAGCAGGTTCGCAATTCGATTGTATTTTATTTTTATTTTTTATGTTTGTTACCTTAGAACTCCGTCAAATCTTCACCGTTTTGAAAAAATATTTTTTTGTTTGAGAGATTATGCCTCCCGATTGGTCCCATTCAAATGTTATCGAGCTATGACAATTATCTTCGAAGATATTGAGATAAATAGCATAAGAAAATTTGTATACGTAGATGACATGATTATAACTAGCCAGTACTTCAGCGATAGTCACGCTGCATGTGAAGTCGGTTTTTTCGTTTTGTACGATCATAAATTATTTGTTGTCATAGAGGCCATAATAATACATACTTACTCTGTGAAAATTTCAAGTGTCTATCTATTAATTATATTTAATACAGGACTTATCGCGCTAAGGACATATTTTTATTTACCTCGATGTTTCGATCAAGTTGCATTGACCGTGATTATCTCTCTCTATCTATTGTCAGTCATAAAGTCGAGCAAATATCGCAGAAAAAAACATGTTTCTTGTATGGGCCCCTTGATGAGCTGAGCCCAACAATATACTGAATTATAAAATTTGTTTTCAGGACTTCATCAAGAGCAGTGCAGCAAACTTCACAGCATATGTGACATATCACAGCTATGGTCAATATATCCTGTACCCATGGGGCTATGACAATGCTCTGCCCCCAGATCACAAAGACTTGGACACCACTGGCAAGAGAATGGCCGAGGTAATAAATAATTGGATTAAAAAAATATAAGTTGAATTTTAGACGTATAGACATCTTCGAAGCGCTCAATTTTTTACCGACTTAAAAAAAAAGGAGGAGGTTTCTCAATTCGACCGTAAATATATTTTTTTTAATGTGTGTTCGCGGATAACTTCGTCGTTTATATACCGATTTTGATGATTCTTATTTAATTGGTAGGGTACATCTTCGGGGTGGTCCCATTGTATTTTCATCGAGATCTGATAAGTATCTCCAGAGATATGACGATAAACGTCTCTAACTTGCTACTGAAACTGACTTGCGGGGCATGGAAGTCGGTTGTTTTAGTTTATAAACTATTTTAAGTATTTGAGTTATGACATTTTCACGAGTGATATTCATATTTAGTTTTTACTAACCGGCATTCACTCGCGTTTATTTTTCGGATTTTGCTCCGACCGGTTTCGACTCGATTTAAGAATCATCATCCGGAAGCGGCTAAGAGAGTTGTGATGTGACTTAGCCGCTCCGGGATGATGACTCTCAAATCGAGTCGAAGTCGGTCGGAGCAAAATCCCAAAAATAAACGGGTGTGAATGCCGGTTAGTAAAAACTAAATATCTTAATTATGTTAATGTTACTTAAGCTATATGTATTACTACAGAACTCCTGAAATCAAGTGGAATACCTATAATGAAGGAGCTCCAGCATATCTTTAATACTGTCCGTCTTGATGAGAGAACTCCAGAAGCGTGGAGCAGGAGTTTTGTGGTCAGTACCACAAAACTTCTTCAAAAAGGGTGATAAAACTCTTTTGATTGGTCGATTGGCGATATGTCCAAGTGATGAGAGGTCTCTACAATGCCGCTACCATGACTATCCAAGTCCCAAACTAGCAGTCTGAATCTATCCCCATGCATCGCGGTGTGAGACAAGGAGATGTTATATCCCCCAATTTGTTCACAAATGCATTAGAGGATATGTTAAAGACGCTGGACGGAAGGGAAGTCAAAAGTCAAAAGTCAAAGCATTTATTCAGTATAAAGGCAAATTAAAAATTTGCACTTACACACGTCAAATAACATTAAATAGAACATATTCAATAAAAAAATATTATAGATATAACAGAAACATAACTTATTGCTTTGAATTTACAAAAAAAAAAACAATGGTATTGAGCCATTCAGCTTTCATCTAGACGTTGAACGTCACACTTAAAACACATGTTTAATTCCCCTGATTAATGTAGGGTTGCCAACCGTACTATTACGTGCACCCGCAACCCAGTGCATGTTTCAGTACTTCAGACAATTTTTACCCAAAAAATTGTGAAATAATGAAATATAATAAATAAATAAAACGCAGACTAATTGCAGTACAAATCATATTCCGAATGGAACTGAAGTGGTATCAACATAAACAACGAGTACCTCTCACACTTGCGATTTACAGACGACATCGTCAATGTAGCCGAAACGTTGCAAGAACTGCAACATATGTTGAATGGCCTAGCTGATTCTTCTCAACGCATTGGTCTCCGTATGAACTTGGATAAAACCAAGGTCATGTTTAATGAGCATGTGAGTCCGGAACCAATCGCAGTCCAGGGCAGTATTCTCGAGGTCGTTAAGGAGTATGTTTACCTCGGGCAAACCCTGCAGCTGGGTAAAAACAACTTCGGGAAAGAGGCTAATAGAAGAATACAGCTGGGCTGGGCAGCATATGGGAATTTACGTCGAGTCTTCACATCGCCAATCTCACAGAGTCTAAAGACAAAAGTCTTCAATCAGTGCGTCCTACCTGTCATGACATACGGAGCCGAAACGTGGACACTCACGTTTGGACTGGTCCACAAATTTAAGGTCGCTCAGCGTGCTATGGAAAGAGCTATGCTCGGAGATTCTCTGAAGAATCGAGCTGAGTTGAGCAAGAGCTGGATGAGAGTAGCCGAGGATCGTGCTCAGTTGCGTGAAATTGGAGTGGCCTATGTCCAGCAGTGGACGAGTATATGCTGTTGATGATGATGAGGATGTAATTAGAGCACATTAATTATGATATTTTTAGAAGTCTTCACATTATGACAATTATCCATACCCTAACAAAGTTTCTATATAGGTAAGAACAAATAGATCAAGAATAAGAATAAGAATGTTCTTTATTGCATTAACTGTGAAGAAAGTACATGGGTACAAGGTCTTATGTGTTGTAACGTGAATCAACAGTTATCCCATTTCGGGCGTGCAATGTAAAATTATAATAATAAAAAATAGTTTAAAAAATAAAAAATAAAAAAAATCATCATCAAAAGATCATAGAAACAATTCAATTAAAAGCGGCAATAGCCCAATGGCTAAGGTGTTGGTAGCGATCGAGAGGTCGTGAGTTTGATCCCCACCCAATGCACTATTGACGTGAACCCACTGAAGACACGCATATTTGGCTTAGTTGAAGGGGTTAACAAGAGTACTAGTAACGTGCAGCTCTCATTGCTAGTAAGCTTTTAAAAAAAAACTTGATCTAAATAAAATTGTCTTTTTTCAGGCTATCCAACAGACTGGAGGGACCCAATATTCTGTTGGATCATCGAGTGGGCTTCTATACCCAGCGGCAGGAGGTTCTGATGACTGGGCCAAGTCTGAAGGCATCAAATATACATACACTGTAGAACTCAGTGATACAGGACGATATGGCTTCATCCTACCAACTCATTTCATTGAAATAGTGGCCAGGGAATCCATGGCCGGACTGAGAGTTTTAGCCAAACAAGTTCATTTATAGTGATTAAATTTACTCTTATTTATTATTATTATTTGCCTGCTTATGACATGAGAACAAACAATAAAGTATTTTAAAACAACCTTGTGTATATTTTCTTTTCCTTTAAATTTTAGAAACAGACAACTTTATATTTACATGAGTGTGGTGTTACAGGAGTGTGACTATGCACTATGCAGACATGAAATATACTTGCCCACATAGTAAAATTAACTTTATCACTACACTAATATTAAAGTAGAATAGGATAGTATTTATTATTAATAGTATTTATTGCTCAAACTGTGTACAAAAAGTTCTTAAAACATATACCTCTATAAATCAACACAAATATAATAAATGAGAAAGTCAGTTTGTATATTTGTTTGTGACTTCTTCACAGTCAAACAGCTGGACTGATTTAGCTTAAAGCTTGCACAGGGATAGCCAGTATTATGGATTGGGCCATAGAATACTTTGTAAAGCAGTTGAAGCTGTAGGGCTCAACTAGTTCAAATATATTTTAATTATTTTGTTACCGTTAAACTCACATGTAATGGTCGACTGTCTGTGAGACGTCCCACCGATTTCAGGCAATCAGTGCCTCATTTTCATGGGTTAGTCAGTGTAGCATGGGCTCGCGACAAATTTAACCGTAACAAAATAATCAAAATTAATAATACTCACAATTCAGTCAGTTTAAATATAATTGGAATTCTATATAGAATCCTAGAGGCTACTGATGAAGAAAGACTGACGAGACAGATTTATGAGACGAGTGTGAATGGGGCAGCCGGTAGAGGCCGACCTAGTCGAACGTATCACAACCAGATTTTAAAGAAAGGCCAAGTCAAAAGTACTTATAAGCGAAGGCGAGCATGTATGAAGGCGCTCATGAAAGTGGAAGAAGCGAAAGAGGTATGTCAGGATCGTAGCATGTGGAAAGAAGTAGTCTCTGCCTACCCCAACGGGAAAAAGGCGTGATTGTATGTATGTAGAGGCTAGTCTTATTTTTGCTTAGATACTCGTAAGCATTGAAAGGTACACTGGTACATAGTAGGAATACATAATTTTAAACTATTCATACCTTTTTACTACTCGCTGGAGATTTTTCCTGTTCAGTTTCTGGTTTTGTAACCTTGATCTGAGGGATAGGTGTCTCCTTTGCCTCGTTGATAATACTGCTATGTGACACGGCTCCAGGACTACTTTTTAACAAATTCGCCGACTCCAGTGCAATGTCCTCTGCTCTCTTTAGAATCAACTCTACATCATCCACATCCTCGGATATAACTTTATCCTTATTATTGTCAGCAGATAACTTTTTGATCTCACTGAATATCATTTTTATTTCTTCATCACTGTCCTTCACGTAAGCATCGCAGACTTTCTCAAAGGAGAGAAATTCCTTAGTTGAAACACTATTATCATTGGAACCCAAATCAGTGTTACTCAAAACTAAACTTTGTGCCATATCTTTGGCGTATTTAAGCAACTTATTTAAGCGAATTACTTTGACAATAATGCTTGCTTTAGACCTGAAACTAACTGAAACAAAAATCAAAACGCACAAAATAATTTCAACCAAGGGCAAGCAAACATTTCCGTTGCTAGGCAACGATATTTTTGATATTGACTTGACAGACTGACAGTATTGACACTTATAAGTTTAATTATAGCTGCACATGATTAGTGTATTTTGCCGATCTCAAAGTCTATAAGGTTTCATTTAAATTCAAGACGTGAACTCGAGTCAAAGTCACGTTCAATCATTGTCTAGTCCAAGTCATACCCTCAGTAAAGGTGTAAATTTTCTAATGGCTTATTTTGTGGAATTTTACTAAAGGCTTTCAGTGTTTTGGTATGAACGTAAAATGGCAGGTTATTTGAACATTGTGCTGTTTATCTACACTTGTAAACATTTTTTGCACTTATTTTATTACACTTTAATGTGCGGAAGATCAGTAGTTAAAGGAAAAATATAGATGTACGTAACATGAGCTCGATATTCAGCTCTTTGATTCCAACCACAGCCAGCCAGCTTGTGTATGGCTAACAATCCACGTATTACATACTAGCTGTGCCCCGCGACTTCACCAGCGTTAAAAAGTATCTTATAGCCTAATCTATAAAATACTGGCGTAGTATTATTATCTTTTCTATGATACTGGCTACCTCTACATAAAGTTTCAGTTAAATTGGTCCAGCCGTTTGACCGTGAAGAAGTCCTAAACAAACAAATATACAAACTTACTTTCGCATTTATAATTTTGGTGTTGATTAACTTACGTAAGAACACGAGTTTTCAGATAAAGTACGAAGAGTGCACCCTGTTTCATGTTCCCGCCCTTATCGGAATTTTACCGGTTTTTTTAGCGCCATAGGCCAGTAGAATCTCTGCTTTCAGAAATAGCAACCAACTCCAAATTCTTAAGACATCAATGGCTGAAACACTTTGTATTCACGGATGGTCCTTAAAGAAATTAATCTTCATTTGCGTAGCATCCATAGCACGGCTGCCAACTTAGGGGTTTTGCCCCCAAATTTAGGGGCTTGAAGTGTTAATAAAACATTAAATTAAAAATTAAAAAACCCGACTGCGCAAAAAGTGAAGTGTTAAAAAACGAACTGAAAAGAAAAAAACAAGTAAGTCTAGTAGTTTAGACTTCTGTTTAGGGATATCAAAAAACTATACCATTTAAATTCTTTCTCGGTCGATACACTCATAAAATAAATTATACATTGTTATATGGAATGTAGAGACTTTTACAGTCGGGACACATTAATGGCTTAACGAATGGGGATTAATGTGTCCCGACTGTTAAAGTCTCTATATTCCATATAACAATGTATAATTTATTTTATGAGTGTATCGACCGAGAAAGAATTTAAATGGTATAGTTTTTTGATATCCCTAAACAGAAGTTTAAACTACTAGACTTACTTGTTTTTTTCTTTTCAGTTCGTTTTTTAACACTTCACTTTTTGCGCAGTCGGGTTTTTGATTTTTTAATTTAATGTTTTATTTTACACTTTTTAGTTAAGTAAAGGACGGCAAATTCCGTAATCTTCTCATTTCATTTAGAGAGTTGATGTCATGTGGATTATTGAGTAGTTTCCGGGGATCTAAACTTATTACTAGTCCATCTAAAGATCTAACCCGGCTCAATGCTACATAGGCTTGACCTTTCGCAAAAATGCCTGAACTTAAGTCGACCACAGCTTTGTCCAAGGTACTACCTTGGAAAAAAAGAACAAAAAACCGAAATGCGTGAAATAGATAGGGTATTGCTTTTTAAGCTTACTTACTTTACATTTGTACTATTAAACGACTATACCAAAAGGAAGAGGTGTTTGTTACCTCAGAACTCCATCAATTCTTAACCGATTTGAATTATTCTTTTTTTGTTTGAGTTAATATGATTTTCGTTTGGTTTGGTAATATGATTGTAATTTTATTGAGATCTGATTAGTAACTTCAGAGATAAGCACCGCAAACTTGTTACTTAAAGTAACTAACGCGGCATGTAAAATAGTTTTTTTTTTCGATTTGTACGATCATAAATTATTTGTTATAAATATATTTTGAATCTCCATTTTAAGACCTTTAATTCGATAGCCCACTTGATAGGTTTTGAAAAAAAAAATTTTTTTGAACCCCAAATTTTGGCGTCTGAAATCCGCCATTTTGAATTTTTCAATTTTTTATGTTTTTGTTGACACTCGCGCTAGCGTGGCGAATCTATTGACGTGCCAATTATCAAAATCGGCCCACGCGTTTGGTCTCTAGTGTGCCACAAAGGAACAAACATACATACATACATACATACATACATACATATATAGACTGATAAACACATTACCTCTTCTTTGCGTCGCGCAGTCGGGTAAAAAGGACTTTTTTCGGGCCTTTAAACAAAACTAGCAATAATATCGAAAACAAAGCGTATGTTTTTAGTTTTGTGCGTAGAATGGAACACGATATGAAACAAGTGAATGCGCGGCGTGTTGTTTACTGGTCAATCAAGGTTTTTTCAACCGACCAATCAACCAAACCAACTTGATATGTGACATTTTATTTTATGAGCTACAAAACAGGCATGAAATAAGTAGGTACAAATGAAATTCTATATTTAGGGGGATTCAGACAATAACTTGGGGGGTAAATTTTGGTAAGGGTTGGTAACACTGATCCATAGTAGTCACTTATTATCTCCCCGTGAGTAATAGTGTTCTGTGCTTATTATATATTTGTAATAGCGTCATTTATTTAATTGTCAAATGTCATCTCATCTCATCTGTCAAATTGTAATTTTGTGATTGTTGTCGGTCGTGTATTTCGTTGAGAAAATATTAATAATTTGATAAATTGGAGGATAATTTGCAGAAATAATCATGTCTGTGCCTCCCCAGGCTTTTGTAAACAAAAACAAGAAGCATTTTCTTGGAATCCCAGCACCCCTAGGTTATGTAGCTGGTGTCGGTAGAGGGTAAGTTTTGTATATAAATACGCACATTAATTCTTGCTTCCTATTCAAATGTTCGCCTTTAATTGAATTACAGAGTGTGTGGAAATTAATAATCAAGTGCTAGTTATGTTCTAGTGACCATAAACAGTATAGTTGGCCGTGCGTTGATACTTGAAACGAGAATGCTTGCTAGTTCCCCGCGTTAGCTTGACTTTTCAAACGAATTCCCAAAAAGAAGGAGGTTCTCAATTCGTTTGTATGTTTTTTTTATGTGTATATGTTACGCGACTACTCCGTCAATTGTGAACCGATTTGAATGATTCTTTTACGATAAACGTTTCAAACTTGCTACTGAAACTGACTCGCGCGGCATGGAAGTCAGTTGTTTCAGTTTTTAAACTATCTTAATTATGTAACACCCAATTAAATGAAGCAATAATAATGTATATCCCATTTTTCTTTTAGTGCCACTGGATTCACAACTCGATCTGATATTGGACCTGCTCGAGATGCCAATGATGTATCGTAAGTACAATTAATGCTAACAACTTCTATACATAATTATATCTATACAGATATAATTGGTTCGACTTACATTCAAACATCAAAAACTTTGTCAACAGCTCTCCTTTTTGTAAAATTATAAAAATACTTTTATTAGGATAAGTATTTGACAATATATCACTATGTATGAAGTATACTTGCAATATTTTCTATACTTGCAATGTACTTTAACCTTTACAATTGTGTAATATAGAAATGTAAATGTTACAGAGATGATCGCCATGCACCTCCAGCAACGAAAAGAAAGAAAACAGAAGATGAAGATGATGATGAAGATTTGAACGACTCTAATTATGATGAGTTCTCTGGTTACAGCGGATCACTCTTCTCAAAGGTAGACTTTATAATTAGTATTTTTAATTATATATGCAACTAGGACATCTGAGACACTTGCCTGATGGTAAAGAATGTCTGACAAACCCAAGATTGGAGTTCCTTTACAATTTATTACAATTATTAATGTTAATACCGGCTGTAATTCATATACCAAACTACTTTAATGTTTTTAGTTGTAAATTTACTAATTTTAGTTGTAACTGCATCAGGCCAACATACATTGGTGGCAGACGAATATATGTAAAAAATTAGGATTCATTATTTTTTAATAATTACCCTAATAGCAAAGACTGATAACTGATAACCATTGTAGACTCATGTCAAGTAATAAATAAAATAAACTGTGAAGTTGTACTTAGGTAGTAAAGTAGCAACAGTAGTATATGCTGTCAATTAGCTCAATAGTAGGCTATTGTAATAAGATCCTCCCCTTTTCAGGATCCTTATGACAAAGATGATGCTGAAGCTGATGCTATATATGAATCTATTGATAAGAGAATGGATGAAAAGAGAAAAGAATACAGAGAGAAGAGACTCAAAGAGGACTTGGAGAGATATCGTCAAGAAAGGTAATGAGTCAATATATATAGCATAAATATGACTCAATGTTTACATAATACGCATTGAATCCTTGAATCCATTGAATCCGTTACAGATAATATGTGAATTTATAAAGTGGATATTGTCTTTTCATTACATACTTTAGTTGAGCTCATAAGTTGTCAGAATTAGGCATAATTAGGGTTCCGTACCTCAAAAGGTAAAAAAGGAACCCTTATAAGATCACTTTCTTGTACGTCTGTCTGTCTGTACCCTATAGGTTTTGGGTTGAAAACCTATTGCCGGTTTTATTATTTTTCAATTGACCACTGTGACACATTTTCCTACCAAATTAACAATTAGTCTCTGGTATTCTGGTATGAAAATCTTTAAGTGTACACATACATAAACTTATACACTTAAAGATTTTGTGAAAATTAAGAATGTTAACATAAACTAAATAAAAGTTATGTATACACACTCTATAGTTTATATTTACACTCTTAATTTTCACTCTATTTCAATAAATCTTACTAGATTTTCCTAAACTAATATGAAACTCTAAAACATTTCAGACCAAAAATCCAACAGCAATTCTCAGACTTAAAGCGAGAGTTAAAAACAGTGTCGGAGGATGAATGGTCTGCCATACCAGAAGTGGGTGATGCTCGAAACAGGAAACAAAGAAACCCTCGAGCTGAGAAGTTCACTCCACTCCCGGATAGTGTGCTGTCCAGGAATCTTGGCGGAGAGTCCTCTTCTTCCATAGATCCTGGCTCAGGACTGGCATCCATGATGCCTGGGGTTATGACTCCAGGAATGTTGACGCCGTCGGGTAAGATAATATAATTTATTATTTATTATACTACGGCATTGGATATAGGTATTGGTGGAAAAAATGGGATACCTTTGCCCAGCAGTGGGATCAAAAAGGTTAATTTAAAAAAAAACCTGTATTAAAATCATATTCGAATACTACTTTTATCATTTATTTATATTGCTTACAAAAATTAGTAGCTTAGATTTTGTAACAAATATAATGTCATGCTTATGATAGACAGTTATATATATTTTTAAACCGACTTCATAAAAGGGGAGGTTTCTCAATTCAACCATATATATTTTTTTATGTGTGTTCACGGATAACTTTGTTTTTTATGAACTGATTTTGATGAGTTTTTTTTTAATCGGTAGGGTACATGAAAAGTATCTTCAGAGATAAACGTCTCAAACTTGCTACTGAAACTGACTCGCGCGGCATGGAAGTCCAGTTGTTTTAGTTTTTAAACTCGTAAATCTTAATTATTATAGCATTCAATTAAATTACACCATGAATAATGTTAACTTCTTTCACAGGTGATTTGGACTTACGAAAGATTGGTCAAGCAAGAAACACCCTTATGACGGTCAAACTGTCTCAAGTATCGGATTCAGTGACCGGCCAAACAGTTGTCGATCCTAAAGGATACCTCACAGATCTGCAGTCTATGATACCTACCTATGGAGGCGATATTAATGACATAAAAAAAGCGAGGTTGTTACTGAAATCTGTGAGGGAAACCAATCCTAACCACCCGCCAGCTTGGATCGCTAGTGCAAGATTAGAAGAGGTTACTGGTTAGTATATAAATCTATTTATAAATAACTAACTGATACCCGCGACTTTGTTCACATACACCGAGAATTTCATCACTGTAAAGCTGTGTCAGATTTTATTTTCACAAAAAGTAGCCTATGTACATCCTCATGCTATAAAGTATGAGTATCCTTGTTAAATTTCAGTAAGATCGGATCGTCCGTTTAGATGTGATTAGGTAACAAACAGAGTGACAGAGTTACAAACATTTTTATAATATTCGTCACTATGAGTGCTGAATAATGCACAGCCTAAAAACTGCCGCGAACTTAGAAGCATAAGCAGCAGGAACTTTCCTGATTATGATGTAGGTAACTGATAGAACATTTTTAAAAAGAGTAACTAATGGATGAAAAATTAGGCAATTTTTTTTCTTTATCTTTTAGGCTAGCATTTCACCACTATCTCACCTGTTGGTAAGTCATGGTGCGATACAGGATGGTAGTACGCTAGGCCTAGAATGGGAACTGGCTCTTAAAGACAGCTGCCGGAACACTTTAGATATTTGGCGACAGATTTATCAACTTGAGGGTGGAAGCTGGCCAGGCGGACTCTACGTAGGACCTACCATCATGTAGGAGTTCGGGGTTTCTTAACAATGTTTTTCCTTCACCTGAGGCACAGAATAATGAATAGTACAAGTACAGAAATTGCATTCCCTGAGAGCAAAAATGCGAGATTAAACCTACCTAGTTACATCGCTGGTAACGTTCAAAATGCGCTTCACGCCTCGGGTGCGACCTTGAATTTGCGTCACAGTATCAAATAATAGTAACTACGAACCGCGTGTTGCGCACAGTAAAATGCACCGTAAGTCCGCACAGCGAGAGTCTGAACAACTCGGTCAACTCGCGGCCTCTCCTATAGGGTTGAATGTTATGAGAAAACTTGTTGAAGCCTTTAATTGGTAGAAGAATACTCTAAGGTAGAACAATGTAATGAGTACATTACTGATAATAAGTGCTACATTAATGTTTAATGTCGAGGTAGGATAAAAGCACTACAGTAAAAACGTGACGTTCAATTAAAATTGAGTAAAGTTTTAGATTGCGTAAGTTAAATAACGCGAATAAATAGTACTTACTCACTTGCCTAGAATCGTAGGTTGACTCACTTTTTCGATCAAAAATAATTATGTATTTTATTCATTGTAGGAACACTTTATTTTGTAATAATCTAAATAAAAAAACAATTAATTCAAATTAAAACAAAACATTGATTAATTTACTTCCGATTTAAAAATACTTTTTATAATCTTAATAATTAATCTTAGTCACTTTAAGGATTTTGTATTTGGTACAAAATTATCCAGCACCCAATTTCAACGACTATTACTGCTAAATTGATAAAGTTATCTTAACCGCTATAATTTTCTTTTAACGTTTATGAAATGCACTATCATCATGCATTTTATTCAGATTTTTCAAGCCAGCGGCTTTTAGAGGGGGGGGAGGGGGCGCCCTACTGAACAAACAAAAATGTGTACCCTAGTACCTAAGTCTAAAAAAGACCCTAAGTCATTTTCAAAGACCTATTCAACGAAACCCCACACGATGGGGTAGACGACAAAAAAATTCATCCCTAAGAAGAGAGAGAAGTAGGGATGAATTTTAGCTACCCTAAAAAAAATGTTTTCCAATATTTTATTTCACAATTTTGTCGGCGTTATTGATATGCACATACCTACACAATTTCAGCTTTCTAGTACTAACGGTCTCTTAGCAAAACCTTGGACAGACAGACAGACAGACGGACATGAAGAAAATATAAGGGTTCCTTATCAGAACTACGGAACCCTAAAAAATAATTTTTAATATCAAATCGATTAAGATCTGACAGAGTTTTGAGGTCACAAACATTTTAAAAAAAACCGTCGAATTGAGAACCTCCTCCGTTTTTGTGAAGTAAATTAAAAACTAAAACACCGACTTCCATGCCCCGCGAGTCAATTTCAGTAGCAAGTTTGAGACGTTTATCATCATATCTCTGGAGATACTTATCAGATCTCAGTGAATCTCAGTGATCTGAGATCTATAAGTACTTTAATTACATTAACTCTCGGATTATAAAAATCTGACTATCGTATGACACGACAAAATCATTAAGAAAGAAAAAAAGGATAATTGAAGTAAACGTTAGTAGGTACCTACCCTATTTATTTATCTTAGAACTAATCTATTTATTGTTAAAAAATAATAAAATAAAACCCCAAGTAAACATTGGTAACCGTACTACTTATTTATCTGAGTACAAATCTTGCATCAGCTATACATCTCTCGGACTATACAACTCGTTTGTCTCGATAAAATCGTATTGTAAGGTTCGTTAGTCAAAGAAAAGGCTAAGGCTGAGTTGCACCATCTTACTTGTTGTGTGTTTTTATATGGATTTTGACAGATTTTTTACTTTTGTTATAGTTAAAGTAAGATGGTGCAGCTCAGCCTAAGTTAATTCAAATAAGTAGGTATGTAGGTAGGTATAACTTTGTTGGTTTCAGCTGTGCACTGATATGTCAGTCAATCAGTCAGTCAGATTATCTTTTTTAGGTAGGTACCCATAGGATCTACGGAAAAAAATACCTACAGTAAATAATAAAATAATCTACCAATTCCAAGTAGGTTACAATTAATATTTTGCAAGATGTAATGTCGATAGAAATTCCCTAAAGATCATAACGTGAATTCCCTTAAAACATGAAACTCAGCTGATTAACCTACCATTTTATGTGTGACATACTTTGCTTTTTACATAGTTACTCTTTAGAGTTACTATATGTTAATATCGTAAGCAAGGAATATAATATTGAGGTAGGTACAAGTAAGGCGCGCGGCCGATCGAGAGCGCGCGTGACACTTTACTGACTGATTGTACCCTAGCGGGTGCGCGGAGGTACTTGTAGTTCCATAGCTACAGCGCGGAGTGCGACAGGCCTGCCTGAGGGGCCACTGTGCACATAAAATATGTTTTATCCATAATTTTTTATCCATTGGTGCAAAGCTGACCATTCTCTAAGAGTCCCACTGCGCCACTGGAATCTCAAATTGTAAATGTTATGTTTATCGAATAGGGAATATGCATGATTTTTTTTTATATGATTATTTCACTGATTACATCCATTTAACACAGTAAAAACATTAAATAATACTGAAAGTGTTCAAATTAAGCTACAAAATATAGTTTTAGCATTGAAAAAATATGAGGTATCTAAAACGCTGCCAAATTTTCGAGCGTCTTTGTGACGTCACAGTGCACAACACAGTCTCTACAGATTAAATATTTTTAATAGTAATACTACGTATTCGTACTACAATGCATACTATTTCTATAAAAAAGATTTAATCTGTGGAGACCGTGTTGTGCACTGTGACGTCACTTTCTAATTGACAAGTGGTGATGTGTTTAGCAAATTTAAATTTCCCACGCATTTTTTGCATTTTTTATTTAATATTTTAACACATGTAAGACTATTTTATTTACAAAAAAATGTTTAACATACAACACCAGAACAATAATGATTCGAAAATAAATGATTTCAAGTAAATTTATACCACATGCATATTCCCTATTGCACTGCTGGATTGAAGCAATGCGGTCGATATACATAACTGGCTATTTTAACATTGTTTCTGAGTTTTTTGAGTAGTGAGTAATGAAATACTAAAATCAATAATCGAATCAATCATATCAATCGGTCTACTTGAAATTAAGGTCAATGTCTATCATCTGTCTACATCTCTATGTTGTTGTCTGAACTTGTCTGTATGTAATGGAGGCTTTTCCGTTCTATCCCTTGTTATTAGTATTTAAAACGCTTACGCGGTTGTACACTCACGGGTTTTGTCATCGGAATTGCTCCTATCGGTTTTAGACATACTTATTTGACGTCTGGGTGCCACGTTTACGGAGAGCTTGGGCACGTAACTGCCTTGTCGATCGTGGGTCCCGGCAGGTGTCTTGCAATAAATCTTACAATAACTGCATATTTGTATTATTCTTGTCCGTGCCAAGGGTGTCTGGAAAAAAATGTTATATGCGATAAGACCGCCGATTGTATTGTATTGTATTTTACATTTTGATTGTATTGTATTTTTTATATTGTATTGTATAACACATAATATTTGTTATAGGCAAAGTGCAATCAGCCCGTAACCTGATAATGAAGGGGTGTGAAGTGAACCCGAGCAGTGAGGAGCTATGGCTTGAAGCGGCCAGGCTGCAGCCGCCGGACACGGCCCGCGCTGTGATAGCGCACGCGGCCAGGAACCTGCCTCACAGCGTGCGGATATGGGTGAAGGCGGCTGACTTGGAACAGGAAGTCAAGGTATGACTAGTCATCATCATCATCATCATCATTATAAATCAATTTCCGTCCACTGCTGGACAAAGGCCTCTCCCGTGGCACGCCACTGTGTTCGATCTTCATCATTATCAGCCGGTATCAGTCCACTGCTGGACATAGGCCTCCCCTAAGACACGCCACTGAGCACGATCTTCGGCTCTTTGTTTCCAGTCACTACCCACCGCTTTGCGAATGTCGTCGCTCTACCTGGTCACAGGGCGTCCTACGATAAGTTTCCCGATTCGCAGTCTCCACTCTAGAACTAGTCTACCCCAACGGTTATCATCGATACGATCTTCAGCTATTCGTTTCCAACCGCTGCCAGCCAGCTTGCGTATAGCATCGCTCCACCTAGCTGGAGGGCGTCCTACACTACGTTTGACGAGCCGTGATCTTGACTCTAGAACTTTATGTCTATGTGTGTCTATGTATGTCTAGTATTAACTTAGAGGAAGGAACTAGAAAGTATTATATCGTCAATGTTATGGCAGTTTCGGGTTTCAGTCACTGTTGGGTGTTTGCTTTATTCCGTTTATGTTTTGTTTTGTTATTACAATGGGACCAAACGGGAAATATACGCTCTCAAATAAAAAAAAACAAATCAGTTTGTAAATATTTTGAGGTAACAAACATAAAAAAATATATAGTGGAATTGCAAACATCCTCCTTTTTTGAAGTCGGTTAAGAAAAAAGTTAAGTGGTAGTGAATTAATTTCAATGTATCTTTTTCACAGGCCAAACGCCGAGTCTACCGTAAAGCACTAGAACACATTCCCAACTCGGTCCGTCTTTGGAAAGCGGCCGTTGAACTAGAAAACCCCGAAGATGCAAGAATTCTCCTCTCCCGCGCCGTGGAATGTTGCCCGACTAGCGTCGAACTTTGGCTCGCTTTAGCAAGACTAGAAACGTATGAGAATGCGAGGAAAGTATTGAATAAAGCGAGAGAGAATATACCTACAGATAGACAGATATGGGTGACCGCTGCTAAATTGGAAGAGGCTAATGGTAAGTGATTTCATTTTTATGGCAACCTTTAACATTATGCTATGTTGATATTCAACATAATAATAACAGCAATGACAATGACACACATGACCTCAATTTTGTAGTATCATCATTATCAGCCAATTTCCGCCCACTGCTGGACATAAGCCTCTCCTATGGCACGCCACTGAGCTCGATCTTCGGCTATTCGTTTCCAACCGCTGCCAGCCAGCTTGCGTATGTCATCGCTCCACCTAGCTGGAGGGCGTCCTACGCTACGTTTTTGTAGTATATTGAATTGCAACAATAGGATTCGCCACACATTTGACTATTTATACTGCTTTGCAAATTATTTCCACAGATAAAATAATTATATATTCGTCGACCACATTGTCACGTAATATCAGGTGAGATAGTAGTCAAACGCTTGAAATCTTTTCATAATTCTGTGAAATCATTCTATTTGTTGTTCCCTAGGCAATACACACATGGTAGAAAAGATCATAGACCGCGCAATCACGTCGTTGAGCGCGAATGGCGTGGAAATCAACCGCGAGCACTGGTTCAAAGAAGCCATGGAGGCGGAGAAATCTGGCGCAGTACATACTTGCCAGGTAAGTTTTGTAAAATACCCATATCAACGGCATAATTGTTGAACACAGATCTTAGTCTGTGCCAAAAGAGAACCTACGTAGAAATTAAGGTCGCGTCGGTCATTGGTCATTTTAATTTACTGTTTTTGTGGCATTCATAACACTGCTGTCATTACTAGTACGACTAAAAATGTTTGATACTTGTTAGGTACTACTTCCTACTATCATTATCGCATGCTACTAGGTAAGTATGTACCTTCCTTTCTAAAACTTTTTCCTTACTTTTGAAAATTAGTTCATCGTAACGCCACGACGGTTATCTTTTTGCACAGACTCTACAGAGGAATATACGTAAATACAAAACAAACAGACATATACTTCTAAAAGCGTAACCCTCCCTTTTGGCTGCAGAAGTCAATTTGCTTTACTTACCTATATTTCATTTTGTACAATTGCCGCCAGGCGAGCGCTTTGCCTGTACCTTCATACCAAATACATATAAAATATGTATGCATTTTTTATTGCAGGCTATAATTCGTGCAGTCATCGGCACTGGCATCGAACCCGAAGATCAGAAACATACTTGGATGGAGGACGCAGATGCTGTAAGTTATTTTTAACCCCCGACACAAATAGAAGGGTTTTATATGTTTGACGTGTGTATCTGCATATCTGTGATGTGTATGTGTGTGTCTATCTGTGGCATTCTAGCTCCCAAACCAATGAACTGATTTAGATTTAGTTTTTTTTATAGCTTTGATTCGTGAAACTTTAAGGATACTAATATTTTATAAGTACCTACCTACATATAATCTAAATATCAATTAAATATCTTTTGGGGGCAGATTCACTATTCTTATACCTGTAGGACCGTTTTATGGCAAATTTCAAATAGTTCAGCTTGTTTTGTTCCCAAATAGACGCGCAAACGTTGCAGATAACTTGTTAACTAGTAACTACTGCAACCAGTTGTGTGTAATATTACAGAAAAGATAAATATTCCTACGGACAGAACATGCACTCTCTGACAGCGAACATGTGAGATTAATAGTAGATTAGTAGCCAAGGGCTGTAAGGCATCAATTGCAGCCCGAGATATTTATATAATCTATAGTTCGAGGGTGCAATTGATGCTTACACCCGAGCTAACTACTCTGCTTTACATCTCGATTGTGAGGTAAGTAAAAAAAACCGGCATTACAAGTATAAAACATTTTATTAGTTAAAATGTTTGTTACTTGCTGCTTCAGCTTCCATTTTCATTGAATCGGGAGTGCAGCTTATTTCTTCATCACTTGCAGAACTCATGTTTTTTCCTAATTAGCACGTAATTATAAAAAAATCCCAAAAACAAACAATATTTAAAGTAAAAGTTTTCTATTCCCGCCTTTTTTCATCTTTTTTTATTTATTTTTTCAAGAACGAAATTGATCTTCGCCGTTCGATATTTAAAATTGATGACTATTATACTCATACGAAGACAAGGCTGAATAGCGAAGCGACCTCTTTTGTCATTGGGCTGAATGCATGATGTCTATTGCCAGTATGATGGTTAGATGTACGCGAACTTTTTGAAAGAGTGAAGAGTTTTTTTAAAAATTACTTACCGCCCTAGAGCTTTTCTAGCTACATTATTACCCTAGAGCGCTAATTGGTTACCTACAAGCCCCATTTGGGGGTAATAAGGACCTACTTACCGAATATGAGAGATGTAAACCTAGTTACAACGTCGATAACGTTCAAAATACGACTGTCGGTTGTATCGTGGACAATACGCGGTAGGAAAAAAACAGCGACAAAATGACGCCTGGTAATATCTCATATAACATTTCAGTGTGCAAACGAAGGAGCCTACGAATGTGCCCGAGCAGTGTACGGCTATGCATTGTCAGTGTTCCCTTCGAAGAAGTCTATCTGGCTTCGTGCGGCGTACTTAGAGAAACAACACGGCACTAGGTCGAGCTTGGAAGCTTTGTTGCAGCGAGCTGTAGCCCATTGCCCCAAGTCTGAAGTGCTATGGCTGATGGGTGCTAAGTCTAAATGGTTGGCTGGTAAGTAGACTTTGTCTGTGTGGTATGAACTATATTTCTTTCTATTTAAAAGTAGCTTACCACCATCGAAGAGAAAATCCGCCATCTTCAACCAAATCATCGCTTACCACCAGGCGAGATAGTGGCCAAACGCTAAAGTTCATGCAATGTATTCCTCAACATTACTAATTATTATTTGCTACACTCCATCTGGCGAATACGTCGTCGTAGTTACGCCGTTCTACAACAGAGGGCGTTTATAAATATAAAATATATGACGCTTACATCACATCCGCTGCCTTCGGACCGTGACGCTACGTCACTTCCGTCAAATTTTACCCTAGTGCTTCTAAAAAAGTTTCACTTCAAACAGTGTCATTGCTTTATAAGATGGTTTTCCTTGCCACTACACTCCATAGCTTAAAAACCAATATTTGTTTGCTAGGTGACGTCCCCGCAGCGAGAGGCATTCTGTCCCTCGCTTTCCAAGCCAACCCGAACTCGGAAGAGATTTGGTTGGCCGCCGTTAAACTGGAGAGCGAGAACAAAGAGTATGATAGAGCGAGACGGCTGCTGGCGAAAGCTCGCGCTTCTGCCCCTACACCTAGGGTATACCTTTTTATTTTTATTAATCTAGCTATAGTTATCACTGTAAGGCATACTGTCCCTGTAAGTTTTTACGAACAATAAAGTTGAATATTAATTGCCGAGTTATTTTTGTGTGCATATCCTTCCGCCGATATTTGAGGCCCAAGTAGACAGAATTGAGATAGCAGCTTCCGTTTCCAGTCGTATTTAGTAGTTGAAGTTCTATCGACGGAAATTACGTGTAACGTGACATACGCCATACTGTTCACCAGGTTTGGCTCCTCATAAAAACTCTTGCTTGTGTCGAAAATGCGATGACAGTGACAGAGAAATCGAAAATGCGTAATGTGTTAGTCCTACTAATAGTATTTGCTTTACAGACCATTCACCATAAGATGTCCCCTGCCGTGATGTTGGCACTATTACCCTGCCAATATCAATAGAGTCTGTGCAAAAAGAGAACCGTCGTGGCTTTACGATGAACTAACATTCAAAGGTAAGGAAGGAACCTTCCTTCCTAGGTAGGTATATATACTTATATATACCTACCTGGTACCACCCGATAATGTCAAGAGTAGGTACCTACCAAGGTATCAAACATTTTTAGTCGTATTGACAATGACAGAGCAATGTTGTCAACGCAAAAAAACAGTAAATTAGATACATCGACACGCGCGCCCTCAATTTCTACGACGGTACTCTTTTTGCACAGACTAGCAGAGAAACATCTTACACTTAACATCTTATGGTGAACGGTCTGTATATCGTAGTTCCATTGTACCCTTGATTGTATTGTAATGTCTTTAGAAATCCACAGGTAATGATAAAATCAGCTATATTAGAATGGGCGCTGAACAACTTAGATGTGGCATTGAAACTTTTAGAAGAAGCCATCAAAGTATTCGGAGACTACGCGAAACTTCACATGATGAAAGGACAGATTGAAGAGCATATGGGAAAGAATGACGACGCACATAACACCTATTCTCAAGGGGTAAGGCTCAGAATAGATACATTTTTTAGGGTTCCGTACCTTAAAAGGAAAAAAAACCGGCCAAGTCAAGTTGGATTCGCCCACCGTGCCTTCCATACCAACGTTGGTAGTTACCAATTAAGCTAAACCTCTAAATCGTATGAGCGCTCATATAACTCAGAGGTCTATCTTAATTGGCGTTAACTATGTATATATGGGGACACCCTTTATTTTTCAACTTTTTTTATTGTTTTGGATTTTTCCTTTATTTGTGCTGTAAGACCTTGCTTCTTGCCAAATTTTATGATTCTAGGTCAACGGGAAGTACCTTATATAGGTTTTCGACCCAAAACCTATAGGGTACTTCCTTTTTTGGTACTTACAAGTTTTCGCAAAAAATCTAAAATGGCCCATATCTTTTTATCGTGCTGACGCAGGACCTTGATTTTTATACACCTAATAGGGGCTATAGACCTCAGTATCTGGTATAAATTTCAACTTGCTAGGTCCACCCGTTTCTGAGAAAATCGGTGGTGACAGACGGACAGACAGACAGACAGACAGACGGACAAGAAAGTGATCTTATAAGGGTTCCTTTTTTTACCTTTTGAGGTACGGAACCCTAAAAAGAACCCATATAGGATCACTTTATTGTCAGTCTGTCAAGACCCTTTATATCTGGAATGCGTAAAGGAATCAAGTTGAAACTCATACTAAATACTTAGGTCTACTAGGTATCTTTTGGCTGTGAAAAAATCAAACCTATAAGGCCCACTTGCACAGACCAGAGTTATATATCTACAATCGAAATGATGTGTGAGAAATTGCAATGTTTTTCTCTATTTTTCGCGACAATATTATAGATAAGCCAATGCTTTTTATTAATATTTATGTAGAAATATCTTATTTTGTCGTTTTGTGTTGATTTGTGTAATTCTTGTGTATTGCTTATCCTAATTACCTGGGTTATAAAAATATGTGTTAACTCTGGTCTGTGCACGTGTGCCTAAGTCAACGTCATCAAAAGATATGACCGTTTATGCCGCATATTTTGCGAATTCATAAAGGAATCAAAACCTACACGGTACTTCTCGTTGACCTAGAATCATGAAATTTGGCAACAAGCGAGTTCTTGAACCACTTATATAAGGACAAACCTGAAAACCGTAAATATGTAGTTTAATAACAAAAAAACTGTTTATTTACTGTTACAAACTTATTATTTGTGGTTGGTGCAATACATTTTGTATGGATCGAACTGCAAAGTTAAGTTTGTTTTTTAACCTAGTTTGAAAAGTTGGTTCAAAAGCCACGGCGGGCGATTCCAACGCACTTGGTCGGTTTTTTTATCTTATAGGCTAGCGTTTGACCACCTATCTCGCCTGGTAGTAAGCGATAATGTGGTCGAAGATGGTGAACACGCTAGTTCTAGAATACTCTGACTCTCAAGGACTGTGTGCTGGAGGAACACCGTTAGGTTATGGCCGCAGAATTTCTCCTTGGCGGTGGCTACTTTTTGGTAACAAGTTAGGCGGAACATCGAAATATTATTCACGTACCATCTGTGGGTGAATACGCGTGCTAGCATTTGAACCGGCATTCTCTCACTTAGAATTGAAGCTATCTGTCCATTACGCCAATGGGGCTCTCGGAGTTAGAAGGGCGCATGCATAAGAAGGGCGCAAGAATACATAATTCATCTATTAAATTACATTTAAGTTGTTTTATTTTTTATAGCTAAAGAAGTGTGCAACTAGTATACCCATGTGGATTCTGCTGTCTCGACTAGAAGAGAAAATGAAACACATTACAAAAGCAAGATCAGTATTGGAAAAGGCAAGACTGAGGAATCAAAAGAATGCCGAATTATGGTAAGAAATTAAACAGATTTTCCTATTAATATACAATGTACTTTGCTAGGATTAAAATCAGTTTTATTTTTCAATAGACTAAAAAAAAAGGAAGTTTCTCAATTTGACCGTATATATATTTTTTTAATGTGTGTTCGCGGATAACTTCGTCGTTTATGATACGATTTTGATTTTTTTGTTGGAAAGGAGATATCCCATGGATGGTAGCATGGTAATTTCATCAAGATCTGATAAGTATCTCCAGAGATATGTCGATAGACGTCTCAAATTTACTGAAACTGACTCGCGTGGCATGGAAGTCGGTTTGTTATAGTTTTTAAATATCTTCATTATTTTGTGTATGTTTGTTCGCCGTTTACTCCGCCAATTCTTAACCGATGTGGATGATTCTTTTTTCACCCCATTTAAATGTTATCAAGATCAAAAGTTTGACCACTATCTCGCCTGGTGGTAAGCGACGATGTGGTCGAAAGTAGTAAACTTGCTAGGCCTAGAATACTCTGACTCTCAAGGGCTGTGGTGTGCTGCCGGAATAACGTAAGGTCATGGCGACAGATTTTCTCGATGATGATAAGCTATATTTTGATATAATATATTCCTACCACCAGCAGGGCTAGCATGGCAAGGGGACTATTTTGTATTTCCACCTATCCGTGTTTTGATTGGTGGAGAAGGCAAATTATAAGTAAAGTTTTTCGACAATTATAAACGCCCGCTCACTTTTAATCAGTTATTTTTTAAACTTTTTAATACGAAACAAAAAAACTCGGGGTTAAACTTCACCAAGCGTTTAAATTGTTGTGTTGATCTCCTGTCAGTGGCGAAAACCAGAGAAATAATTTTGTCTTTCCCCGGGGATAAGGTCATGCTAGCCCTGCTGAGGCAAACTTAATGTCCCTCTATCCGTAATGAACGTACGTTTATTTTCAGGTTAGAAAGTGTAAGACTAGAGAGGCGGAACGGTAGCGCCGAAATAGCCAACGCTGTGATGGCCAAAGCTCTACAGGAATGTCCCACCGCTGGCCGGTTGTGGGCTGAAGCTATATTCATGGAGTCAAGACCGCAGAGGAAGACTAAAAGCGTGAGTTTATTTACCTTTGTAAATAGGGAATATTATGCATGTAGCACAGATTTATTGCAAATACATTTTTTTCGAATCTTTTTGTCCTGGATTTATCAGTAAAACCTTTTAATTAATTTAATTCCATTTCATTTGCTTAAAATAATACATGAAAAATGCAATTAAGCGAGGGATATTTAAGTTTGTAAAACAGATCAACATTGGTCAAATCGAAAGTTGACGTCACAACACACTACGTCACGTGATTTAAACATTGAGCGGAATTTTAGAAGGGAGCATGAAAATGTATGTATGGTGTGTATCTGACGTAATTGCGTGACTTCACAAAATACTAAAAAAAACATGCATATTCCCTATAACTGTTGAAAATGATGTGAATGAAAGTGTAAAGAGCGAAAGAGGTTTGTCAGGTTTTTAATCTGCCTATATACTGAATAAATGCTTTAAATTTTCAATATATATTTTTTTATTGCTTACCATCACGCTAACGTCCTCTATACATGTTTTTACATCGTCTCGTTACAATTAACTAATTTGCTTTGTTCAAGGTGGACGCACTAAAGAAATGCGAGCACGACGCCCACGTCCTATTGGCGGTGTCACAGCTGTTCTGGTCTGAAAGAAAACTTAACAAGTGCCGGGAATGGTTCAACCGTACTGTAAGTTACCCTTTCTTAGGGTTCCGTACCTAAAGGGTAAAACGGGACCCTACTTCTAAGACTCCGCTGTCCGTCCGTCTGTCTGTCTGTCTGTCCGTCTATCACCAGGCTGTATCTCATGAATAGTGATAGACAGTTGACATTTTCACAAATGATGTATTTCTGTTTCTGATATAACAACAAATACTAAAAAACAATAAAATAAATATTTCAGAGGGCTCCCATATGGTACGGAACCCCTCGTGCGAGTCGGACTCGCACTTGACCTGTTTTTATTGCAAACAGACAAGCTGTTGACTGTCAGCCGCAGTTGACAGTTGATCTTGTAGTGGTAGGACTTCTGCTAGTACTTTGGAGTCATAGACCTTTCTAGGCCTAGCGTGTTTAACATCCTTGATCACATCATCACTTACCACCAGGCGAGATAGTGAGCACACCAGCCTATCAGGTATTAAAAAAATAAACCACGTTTGCTATTATTCAGCCGCGAAATAGATTTTTTCCGTTTAAAAGAAAGGTATCCAGTGAAGTTACAGGATATGTGAGACTCAACAAGCAGCGGACGCAGTGTAATGTCGCGCAAAATTATGTGAATCCAAAGTTTTGCGTGCCCCTGTATATGTTATAGACAGACGTCATTGCTTACCATCAGATGAGCGTCTTACTTGTCCCGTTACCTAATAACATAAAAAACACCATCTCACCTACCTTAGTACGAGTTTTTATCGTAAACGCTTTTGACAGATCTCACATAGATTTCGACTTATTCTGGCTCCCTGATTGGTCTAAATTTAGTGAAGTGTAGTAACCACTAGAGGCGCTGTACTGTTTTTCATGCCAAATTTGTTCGAAATACGATATCGAATTTGGTATGAAAACTCGTACTAAGGGTAATGATGTTAAGTGACGATGTGGTCTAAGATTGTATCGTACATGACCTTCCTTAGAGTCTGTGCAAAAAGAGAACCGTCGTGGCGTTACGATAACTAACATTAATAGGTGAGGAAGGAAGGTACATAGCTACCTAGTAGCACACGATAATGATAACAGTAGGTATCTACCAGGTATTAAACATTTTTAGTCGTACTAGTAATGACAGCATTCACGTAAACGATTGGATGACAGCTGAATGGTTCATTACTTTTGTTTTTTTTTTTCTAATTCAATGCGTTAAAATTCTGCTTTTGCTATGTTCACTTGATAATGGGTTATGATTTATTATATTATTTATGATTTTGACGTGTATATGTGCGATTGATTCGTTGATTTGAGCAGTGTTGTCAATCCAACAAAAACAGTAAATTAGAACCACAGACGACCGACGCGACCTTAATTTCTACGACGGTTTTCTTTTTGCACAGCCTCTTAATTGGAAGGCAGAAATTGCAAGATGGTGCGTTGGACAACTGATATGTGCCTACATAACGCAAAGATCGAGGTCAAGACTCTTTTCCTCTTCGAACATCATGTCGGAACTCTTCGATCGATTGGCGAAATGTTTTTGATCAATGGGTGGTTCTATAGTCACGGAGCCTACCAACAATGGTCATTCATATATAAGATTTGTGACTGGGTCTCAAAGATAGTTGTCGATGCGGGTCACATCATCGTCATCAGCCGGTGTCAGTCCATTGCTGGACGTAGGCCTCTCCCTAGATGCGCCACTGAGCTCGGTCTTCGGATCTTCTTTTCTAGTCACTGCCCACCGCTTTGCGTATGTCGTCGCTCCACCTGGTCCCAGGACGTCCTACGCTACGTTTGCCGATTCGCGGTCTCCACTCTAGGACAAGTCTTCCCCAACGGTTATCAGTCCTACGGCAGATATGACCAGCCCACTGCCACTTTAGTTTACTAATCCGCTGGGCTATATTAATTTTAGTTCTCTGGCGAATTACCTCGTTCCGGATTCGATCCCGCAGAAAAAGACCGAGCACATTGTTAGGTATTTTGTGACTTATTTCCCGACTTGATGAAAGATCGTTTAAAAAACTAAAAGAACCGACTTCAAATGCGATGCTAGTCATTTTCAGTACCAAGTTTGAGGTGTTTATCTCCTTCTCTGGAGAAACTTATCAGATCGCGATGAAATTTAAATGGAACCTCCTGGGAAATATCCCTGTCAAACAAAAAAGATATTCATTCAAATCGGTCCAGGCGGTATTTAAGTAATCAGTAACATTGTTTTTATTTTATGTTACATTATAATTATTATTTATTAATTAAACTTTTATTTTGATGTGATAGTTTGTACATATATTTAGTTTTATTGCATATTTTAAGTTTTTATTAATTCGTCTTGATAAATATAAGTAATAATTTTAATTGAATAATGTGATGATTAGTGTAAGTGGTATGTGTGTACCGTTTAGCCGTCTTGCTGGGCTTCGCCGGCGTTATAAAGTATCCTATGGCCTAATCTATAATACGGGGTAACTGTGCAAAATGTCAGCTAAATCGGTCCAGTCGTTTTTTTTTTTAGTTTTATTATGGCTCCACACGATTAGTGTATTTAGCCAGTGTCAAGTATTGAAATTCTTCTAGTTTTTATGAATTTAAGTCGTAGAAATGGGTCAAAGTCACATTTCAGATCAGTTTTCAAGTAAAAGTCTAGTCTAAGTCCTACCTTCAGTAAAGATGTGGAGTATACTGAAGATTTTCAGTGGAACTTTGGTGAGAACGCAAATAGCGTGTTTTTCAACATTGTGCTGTTTCCCTACACTCGCGCACATTCACCGGCACTTAATGGTTAATAATCCACATTAATTACACATTAACTCGCGGAAGAACACAAGTTTTAGGAAAAAATACTTTTCTACGTTCCCGCCAAAACTCCGGTCCAGTCGTTTGACCGTGAAGAAGTCCCAATCAAATATACAAACTGACTTTCGCATTTATAATATTGGTGTTGATTGGTTTTGATAAATAAATAAAATACATTAAAATAAATATTCCGACGAAACGAAAAGCTCATTTTTTTTAAGGCGGTTAAAATGTCTTTATATTCGTAGGTAAAGATCGACCCGGATCTCGGCGACGCGTGGGGTTATTTCTACAAGTTCGAGTTGCTGCACGGCACTGAACTACAACAAGAGGACGTGAAGTCTCGGTGTAAGACCGCCGAGCCGCATCACGGTGAACAATGGTGTCAGGTATGATGTTAATACCTACATACCTAACGTGACCAGACGTCCTTTTTTGATCGGGACTGTCCCTTTTCTAGGTAATCTGTCCCGGTGTCCCCAAAAAAATCTCTGAGACGCATAGTTGTCCCGTTTTTCGAAACCTTGCGAAAATTAAAGATATAAGAGCCTCGAGCCAACCTAGCAACGCGTCACCGCAGACTGGTACGCAGACAGGCGATATGATTGGATTATTTGATACGTATTTGTTTATTAGCCAAAGGCTCATAAAAAAAAATTTAATAAATCTCGCTAGGTATTCCTTTTTAAGGGTTCCGTACCCAAAGGGTAAAACGGGACTCTATTACTAAGACTCCGCTGTCCGTCTGTCTGTCTGTCTGTCCGTCCGTCCGTCTGTCACCAGGCTGTATCTCATGGACCGTGATAGTTAGACAGTTGAAATTTTCACAGATGACATGTTTCTGTTGCCGCTATAACAACAAATACTAAAAACAGAATAAAGTAAAAAATAATAGAGGGTCCCCATACAAGAAACGTGTTTTTTTCGGCATTTCACGTCATCTATGAACGTTTAGTTAGGTAAACGTCCCGTAGATGGCGTTATATTGAAATGTCGATCCCTAACACCTTTGTTAGACGTTAGATGGCGTTATAAGAAATAAAATGTTTATTAATTATTATTTTTTGCTGGCGAAAAATGATAGTGGTATTTTTGCTCGATCTTATAAAATACTGTAGCGTGGTACGGAACCCTACGAGTGCGAGTCCGACTTGCACTTGGCCAGTTTATTTTTCTAGAGGCAGATAGGCGACATCATTCGATTATTTGTAATAGTTTGTTCTCTAGCCAATAGCCACGCGAATTTCTCGGTATTTTTTTTTTAGTAATGTCCGGTTTTTAGTGAAAAAAAAATGGTCACGTTATACATACCATACACACAATCACGCATTTTTAGGCAGAGACTACTTCTTTCCACATGCTACGATCCTGACATACCTTTTTCGCTTCTTCCACTTTCATGAGCGCCTTAATCATACTTGTTCATTTCATACATAACTAATGATGTTAATTTTAATGCGAAAGAGGTAGGCCAAGATCGTAGCATGTGGAAGAAGTAGTCTCTGCCTACCCCAACGTGAAAAAGGCGTGATTGTATGTATGTACTCGTATGCATGTATGTTAATGTTCATCATAAGCCTTTATATTGTCTTGTTAAAAGCATTTTTAACTTGGTATCTCATATATTACTAGTGACCCGCTCCGGCTTTGCACGGGTAGAGCATATATGCCTGCATCTGTTTATATCAGTTTGTTGCTCAAATTTGCTACTGAAACTGACTCGGGCGGCATGTGAAGACAGTTTTTTAACCGACTTCACAAAAAAGGTTCTCAATTTGTCTGTTTTATCTTTTTTATTTGTGTATGTTACGCGATTACTCCTTCAATTCTGAACCGATTCAAATGATTCTTTTTGTAATCGGTAGGGTACGTTTCCGAGATGGTCGCATTGTAATTTCAACGAGATCTGATAAGTATCTCCAGAGATATGACGATAAACATCTAAAACTTGCTACTGAAATTGACTCGCGGGGCATTGAAGTCTGTTGTTTTAGTTTTTAAACTATCTTAATGATTTCTTTTGTTATCAGGTATCTAAAGACATAGCGAACTGGTGTTTTAGCACTGAACAAGTTTTACTGCAGCTCGCGAAGATTTTACCCATACCCACTTAAATAAAATAATAGTGTGACTTCAGTGAATGTGTACCTAGACCTACTTGTGTATGTGAATAGTTATGTGATAGTTATAAGATTATAATTATTAAACAAATTTCAATAAGTTATATAGTATTTGTATGTTTTTTATGAGTTCCCGAGTTCTAATTTGATCTTGATTAAAATTTAATTAATGGTTAAAATAAATTGCTTTCTAGAGATAGCCATGAATCGAAATAAAGATAAGAATTTATTCCTATTTAAATATTCTTAATTGGATAGTTTATGTAATAATGTGATTTACAGAAAACTAATTTAATCGATGCATTATATTAATAGAGGAAATTAAATATTGTGTCTCAAACAAAATATCGTCAATATTTCGAATTCAATTATATAGGTTGTTTGGTGGATGGATCGCCATTTTTTTTTTGGGCTTTAGAGGGGTCATGCGCAAGTTTTCCCCGGTAGACCCGAAGTCCTAAGTGTCACGGTACAAATTAAGAAGTTGTCACTTTTTGAAACAGTCAAACAGATTAACGACTTTGAAAGCTCAGAATTATTTTAAAAAAAAGGGATATGTGTTAGTAGGTAATGTTTTATTTAGAATTATTTTTTTAAAGGGATATCTGTTAGTAGGTAATGTTTTATTTAGAATACGGCTTCTCTCTCTACGGAATACGGACACTTTGCAGAATACAGCACATGTTTATTCGTCGTATTACAACCACAAACAAAAACGTTTGCACAATTTAAAGGCAAGATTTTGGGTGATTAAAAAATAACAAAAAAATCATATCTAAAACACTGTGACTTAGGACTTCGGCTCTACCAGGGAAAACTTGCGCATGACTCCCCCCCCCACCAAAAAATGTTGTCGGTCCATCCACCAAACACCCTGTATCCCCATAAAGTTATACAATTTTATGGATATATACTGACTGAGGACCACTTCTTTATATGTCTAATCTAGATAATAATAGTGTGAAAGATTTTCGAGGATTTTTGCTTGCTTCGAATAGTGTAATATTTTTACAAGGAAAAGTTATTTATGAAATGATGAGTCATGTGCGAACTGCAAACTAAATACGAATTCGTACATCCTATCTACTCGTCTAAATGTTTACTTACAGCTAAATAAATAACATTAGTTACAACTATCCTGTATTAACCACAAAAGTCTGTATAAAATCCATCAGCTACTCGCAGAGTAGAGTATATAGTGTTTATGAGCGGGTTGTAATAACAATTGCATACTCGGAGCGATAAACTCCTTTTATAAAATTTCTAAAAATATATCAGTTTGTGTTGTTATAACCGTGCGCTGGCGCGGCGCCAGCGAGCCGTGCGCGTGCGCTAAATAACCACGGATTTTTCACATCTTTCTACACAAATCGAAACTCGCGGCCGCCTGCGATGCTCAATGACTCTTTAGTGAAGTGAAAGTGATTTTAGTTAGTGAAAATGTCTCCGAGGTTGCCCATACCGCCGCTGCAGGAAATAACCCTGTCTCTTGTGGCGAGACAGCTCATCCACGCCCTGTCTCGAGTCACGTCCGAAGAAGACGCCGCCTTCGAGTTTGCCATGGTCTCCTCCTACTACGAGAGTATGGGTGCTACCAACGACATCTTCCAAGATCTCGTGAACCTCATCCTCACATCGGAGTACTTGGATCCCTCAATTAGATATTACACGATGAAACTACTGCTCAAGGAGAACGTGAAGAGTATAGCGACGGGCATCTTCCCTTGCCCCTATTATAGAAAAATTGTCGAGCTCTTAGTCGAACAAGGACAACACCTCACCGCGCTCAATCTCAAGGGAGTCTGGGTTAAAGACGAGCATTTACCTCTGATGTACCAGTTAATAAAGAATTTGAAGAATCTCACTGTACTGAATATCCCCTACATAGCTAACGACGAAGTATTGAAATGTATCGGCGAACACAACCGGGTGCTCAAACTGCTGGATATATCGGGTGAAACCGATATCACGGAGATCGGAATAGACGCGATGCTGCGGGGTAACAGGCAACTGACGCAAAGTCTGACAGTTGTAAACATAGGAATGTACGGCGAAGAGAACATAGACCACACAGATGTGGCCCTATTAATACGTAGCTTGCCCAACCTTACGAATCTTGGCAGTTACTCGTTTGTTGGTAAATCTATTTACCACATATCCACAGACTGCCCTCCAGACTTCACGACAAAGTTGCAGTACGTTCACGACGTGCGCACCAACATGAGGACGATGAAAGCCATCGTCGCTATCTGTCCGATGATCGAGACGATATACCTCGAGGAGCCGGACTCGGGGGCGTTGCAGCTAATAAAGGAGTTGTCAAACCTGAATAAAATTAAGCTAAACAAATTCCAATGTCACGAGTTGCATCAATTGCTCGAGAAGATCGGATATAGAATCTTGACATTGATGTTGTCCGGGGCGTCGGGGTCTTTCAACTTCACGAGGATAGCGGAGACTTGCAGGAACCTGGAGAGTTTAGAGTTCTATCAGATACAGACGGCGACGCACGAGGAAGAGATACCGTTCAATAAACTGGAACACATTGAGATAATTCAAGGGAACCTGACGAACTCCTTACTTAAATATCTGATGACGGGCAGTCCTAAACTTAAAAAGTTGATTATTGGAGATGAAATCAAACTAGATGACCAAGATATGGCTCGGTAAGTTGCCATATTCTGTAAATTCCTACTAGTTCAATGTTTTAGGTATGTCGTAAAATAGTGTAGGTATTTCATTATTTTGTTTACAAATCTAAGTCGCTTAAAGGTAGGCTCACAAATATCTTACATTATCCGTCGTAACACTGAGGTCTTTGTACTGCAGGTTTCGAGCTAGTATCTCAATTCTTATTTTAAAAAAAATAAGAATTTTCAGAAAATATGTGTCCACATGTTCTTATTTACTCCAGGACCTTTCTTACTTTAGGACTTATTAAAGCTTTACTATAATATGTCAGGTACACAATAAGCCTCAAATAATTTGCAACAATTCTAATTTTCAGGGTGGTGCGTCGACACAAATTCGAGAACCTCGAATCGATTTGGTTCCCAAACGCGCCTCGGCTTTCCTGTGAAACCGTGGAACTACTTATGGAATGTCTTCCAAAGCTGCAGAGCCTGGGCAACCTGAGTGGATGGAGGTTCACACCCGATGAGATGATGCTGATGAGAGCCATCATAGCTAGCACGAATCTAGATCTAATCTTATCGCCCCCGGGGATTTTCCAACAGGGAAGCTAAGGTTCTTATTGGGACGGTTTCATACAAAATAAATCTCTTTATTGGAACTTATTGAATTTCTAAAGCAAGTAAATATTCCAAATCTGAATGATATATTGTAAACTACGGCTTCGCCCCCGTTAAAAAGTATCCTATAGCCTAATCCTTAATACTATGCAAAGGCAAAGTTTCAGCTAAATCGGTTCGGCCGTTTGACCGTGAATAAGTCCTAAACAAACATACAAACAGATTTTCGCATTTATACTATTGGCGTTGATATAATACCTACCAAATTAAACATTTTCCCTAATAGTCTTTGTAAATAGTTTCTCAATATTTATCAAGTCGATTCTAAATGCAACTTCAAGGTTCACTATTCCGAAATGTCGAGATATAAATATGTCGCAAAATGTAGTCTAATTGGTTCCCTATTTGCATATCTTTATCATTTTTAATTGCGCTACCTTAAAAACTGCTTTAGAGATTATATGTGATGTGATGTCAATAGTTAGGTCTACTTTCGAATCATTCAAATTGATACAAAAAATATTATGAATGCAGGAAATAAATTATATTTGATGTTTAATAAAGTAATAGATTATGTATGAATCTGAATACCATTATGAATAAATAAATGTTAATGCTATGAATAAATTATTAGCTTATGGTATTTTAGTTATGGTATAACTTATATTTAGTAACTTAACTAGTCAATTTTTGCAGCAACTCACGTATTTTGTTTCGTTAACAAAGTTTCACGAGAAGAGAAATTGGTACAAAACTGAAATAAACATTTTGTATTGCTTATCATATTTTATTGTTTCATTACACTTTCAAAAACAATTCACAGCCATTAAAAGAGAAGGATATTTTTATACAAAAACGTCGTTTTTAGCGCCTACGTGTCAATCTAATTAATTTCCAAATACTTGAGATTTTTCAAAATTATCATTGACCGGTTCATTTTCCATAGTGCGTACTCTTGATTGATTTGATTTCTTCTTCTTGACTCGCTGCTTCCACATTTTGCACTCGTCAGCACATTTTGTGGTGATGATACTCCTGAAATAAACAAAAATATCATTGAGTTTGATTTTATCAATGATATCCACTGATGAAACTAATTTATTGTAGATCTGTTCTATGTCACCTACCATAATATTGTATTGATTGTGCAGATATGACGACATACTGTGTTCCTATTGAAAATATGTTGTGGACTCGAATTGAGAACCTCCTCCTTTTTTGGATTTCGCCGTCGGTTAAAATGGCAAGTAACTTTTTTTAAAGGAAGGTTTGTATTGTTTCTCATTTAAGCGGCATTTTGCTTAAAATTATTATATGTTTCATTGAAGGGCCAATATATTATGCTAATATTCTTTTCTAGCTACCGAACTACAGCTACATCGAACTTCTAAATTAATTATTTAGCTAAAATCCCTTAGTTCTTTTAGGTCTTACCTGACTAAGTTTTCTTTGACGTCGAATCTGTCCATAATTTCGATGATTACGTCACTTATAATTTTGGGATCGAGACACATCTTTGCTGGTCGATTCATAAAAGCTGGTGATGGCTTTCCGGTTAAAGAGTGTGTTGCTAAAATTCTACGAAAAGAAAAAAGGAATGAATTAATTAGGTACTAGGAATTAAAATTCCATGTTTTAGAAGTCTTATATAAAATAACTTTTGGATAACTTATGAATAAGGATTTATATTGATAAGGTATACCTTCTAGGAAATACGGCCAGTAACAATGTTCTTGTAGCTACCGTATATGATTTCCAATTGACCTTTTTAAACTGATCCGCGTGAATAAGCGTCTTTCCACTTCCTATTGGCACCTGAAATGTTTACAATATGTGTTACGTGAGTGCGTACTTTCTAATTGAGATTAAAATAAAATTCTTGCTGTGAACTTTATTTCGTGAGACAACCAGTTGTAAGTATCTTCATTTTACAAAGTTTATCGTGTATCTAACCCATTCATCGTCTCCTTCATTTGCAGCCTCCGTCTGCTTCTTAGTCTCAGACTCAGTATTTGCCGGCACAGTCGCAGAGACATACTGTTTATCATATTTATTGGTAATCAAAACATTGTCATCGGACCGATTAAATTCGTCATTCTCATATTCATCATTTTCTGCACATTGCTCCACAGCTGCTATAGCGACTTCATTTGCTGGTATTATATTTTCTACTGTATTCTGTTGTACAAGAGATTGCAAATTATTCGCCGGCCTTTTGAGATCTTCGATCATTTTAAACAATACGCGGAAACTGTTCCTAATTTCCGCTAGTTCACGCATGTCGATTGTGACCGTTTGCTTACAGACTTCGATCGTATTGTTTCTTTTTGTAGAATCTGGCAGAGATTTATTAAAGGAAACGTTCCGACTGATTCCATTGTGTGGCCTTTTGCGGTTTGTCTCATTCTTCTTAGAATGCGCGTTCTGCATTATCTTCGGTATTACGGCGTTGGCTCGGTGTGATGGTGTCAGTATTTTCTTGCTGCTTCTTCTGTTTATGAACTGACGTTTGCACGGATCTAATTTGATCTTTTTATGGGACCCCTGAAATAAATACCAGAAATAGTATCGTTATTTCTGAAACTTTACATATAATTTTAAATCATAAATTAAATCTTACTAAATAATAGAAACTTAAGAATATATTTTTACCTAAGTAGTTTCGGAAACAATGTTGATACCTACTATGGGTTATTTAGGCTATCTATAGACATAATTTCTAGCGAAAGCAATGTTGGACTACTGCACGTCTTCTTCCAATATACCACTTTCAGACATGAACTACCTTACCCTTCACCATTTAACATCAGGTGAAATACCAGATGAAATAATGGGTAAAATAGTAAGTCAAGTGCTTATCTGTATCTCATTTAAAAAAAAATCAGATTTACTCACATCATCAGAATCTCCAGAAGCCACCTCCTCGTCGCTTGGTACCCATGACGACTCTCCACTTGGAGAAAAATCCCTGGGCTCTTCCTCCACTTTCGGATTAGGCTCTGCAACGTCTTCATTAGACATCGGGATAAGCTGCTCTCGATCTCCTGTAAGGTTTAAAAAAAATCCTAAGCTACATGAAGAAAATAAGTAACGATTAACAGGGAATTTTCAATGGTGAAAACCTTTTAAAATCCGATAATCTTGAAATAATGGTATGGCCATCGCTGGGTAGATAATATGACCAGAATTTGCTCAATTAATAACTCGAAAAATTAATTCCCGCTTGAAATACTTTTATTATACGCCTTCAATGTACACATTGAACAACCTACTTCATAGTTGCGACTACTAAAACAACTATTGAATAAAAGAAGGTAGGGACAATGTAACTAGGGGAAGATGAAACCGTTATGTTCAATTTTATGATGGGAAGGTACCGTCCTTACTTACCCAGGTAATAGAAATTATATAATAACACGTGCGTAAAGTTTCTTGGTTTCTTTCTTTACTGCTGAAGTGCTAAGTAGGTATGAACTAGAAATGAAAAATTCAACTAGGTAATGGTCCTACCAAAAACAAAAAGTTTCATATAAGATTTAATACTACTTATTGATATCGATCTGATTAATTAGTATAACAAAATGTTATTTACTTACTGCCTCGAGATATGAGCTTAGCGAAATGAGGTGCCCCTTGCTTGTTCACAGTGACCACGTCACCGACCTTCAGGTCCTTATTGACAGGTTTAAGGACAGAGTTCACGTGCACTACCGCCTGGCCGCCTTCGTTCCACTCCACCAGTAACCAGTTCTCATTCCTCCGCGACATTTCTACGCAACACGCACACACCAACTAGTACAGTACAGACTGTTCTATTAGACCCTCGTCGTTCGAATTGCATAGACCCAGGTAAAAGTTTCATTGCAACCCTCACTGCACTTATTACCGCTACCCCCGCCCCTTCGGACAAACAATGCATTTCGCCAACGGATCGGCCCGACAAAAAACCCATTTTTTGCGAGCCGCTTCCTAGTAAGTTTCTAAGCGGAGATTTATTATTCCTTTGTAATTCACCCCAGTTGTCTTTGCTGTGTCGTAAAAGATTGAGACAATTGGCTGTTCACTCGGAATCGCTCGATCGTAAACCAGTTCATGAGTTCAATCTGAGGTAAACGTGTGTTAGTTATTTGATAGGTATAATATCTAGATAGTACCTAAGTGATCTTTTTCAATGCTATTATTTAGTGTTGTACTGTTGAGTCACTAGGTAAGTAGGTACATATATAAGTTAGTTAAGTTTATTTATGGTAAATATGTAAGTGATTAGCGTTTAGAGTTATTAAATACACCCGTCTTTAGTTATATGTTCTATCCTCTCCATCCTAAAGTTGTCCGGAAGAGATCGCTTTTAACGATAAGACCGCCCATTGTAACACATAATTCTCAAGTTTACAATGTAAATTAGTTTTAAGACGGTGTAGTGTAACATTAAAGAGTTATATATATCTATCTAAGTGCTAGGTATAGGTAGTAAGTATAAGTAGATATGTATTTATTAGCAAAGTCGTAAAGATATTATGTTAGATCTTTTCATATATCCACTCTCTCCTCCTCACCTCTCTACTTATTGTAGGCTACTGCCAATCAGTAGGTTGGCACTACTAATAGGCACTAGCCTCCTAATTGTAGACTAGGTACCCTCAGAGTAACAATTACGAAAGTATAGTAATTGTTACTCTAAGTGCATACCTATCAATAAATATATGAGTAGGTAAGAATCTACAACGAATTTATACAGTACAGCATCAGTACAGTATATTCAATGCCTCCAATGGTACGTTTTCATTTATATAAATTCGTATATATATATATACATATTATGTTTGTTCGCGGATAACTTCGTCGTTTATGAACCGATTTTGATTATTCCTTATAATAAATATATAATTCCTAAGTATCTCCAGAGATATAGAGATAAACACCTCAAAATTGGTACTGAAAACGGCATTAAAGTCGGTTCTTTTTAGTTTTTTAAACGATCTTATTATTTGTTAGTATATTCTATGTATTATATTATATATTTGAAAGTATATTCAAAATTTTGAAATAAGGCCTACACGTTTCAGTTTGAGGAATTCTTACCATAGTTCTAATAGCACTTTTAGGGTTCCATACCCAAAGGGTAAAACGGGACCCTATTACTAAGACTCCGCTGTCCGTCTATCTATCTGTCTGTCCGTCTGTCACCATGCTGTATCTCATGAACCGTGATATTAAGACAGTTGACATTTTCACAGATGATGTATTTCTGTTGCCGCTATAACAACAAATACTAAATACAGAATAAAGTTAAAAATAATAGAGGGTCCCCATACAAGAAACGTGTTTTTTTCGGCATTTCGCGCTATCTATTTTTTTTTTTTTTTATACCGAACTGGGTAGCACTTGATCACTATCTCACCTGATGTTAAGTGATGATGCGATCGATGATGTAGCGTGCTTACCCAGAAGATACCTATTCACTCGCGATTTGAAGACCCCCATATTGTACTTAATCGGAAACACGGACTCAGGCAGGGTATTCCATTCCTTAGCGGTTCGTATGATGAACGAAGAAGCAAATCGCTTCGTTCGGGTAGATGGTATATCCACCATAAATCGGTGGCGCCTTTTAGTGTCTCTGGATGTCCGATTATAAAATGGGGATGGTGGAATCAAATCATGCAGTTCCATGGCACACTCTCCGAAATGTATCCGATAGAAAACCGATAAACAAGCGACTTTGCGGCGATGCGCGAGACTCTGGAGTCTCTTGCTTACTAATAGGTCATCGCTGATGAGTTTTTTGGCTCTCCTCTCAATAGCTTCCAGTGTCTCCAGCTGGTATTTAGCAGAACCATCCCAAAGGTGAGAACAGTACTCCATACACGACCGGACTTGTGCTTGGTAAAGATTAAGCAACTGTCCCGGTGTGAAGTACCGTCTCACCTTAGCCAAAATGCCAAGCTTTTTTGAGGCTAGCTGGGCTCTAGACTCAATATAAGAGCCGAAATTGAGAGTTGGTGTCAAAGAGATGCCAAGAAGCTCGAGATTGTTACTTATCGGAACGGACACATCCCGGAAAGTAGGAGCCAGTAGAAATGGGCTCCGCTATAGATAGATAGAAGATAGAAAATTCTTTATTGTCACACCTCATAACTTAAAGAATAACATACAAATCATTCATTTTATTAGTGTTACAATGGGCGGCCTTATCGCTGAAAGCGATTTCTTCCAGGCAACCTTTGGATGGAGAGGACTTATAGAAAAGAAGACAATAGACGGAGGTGTTTCTAATATAAGTTAAAAGCAAAAAACTAATATACCTACTAACTTTACTTCCTAAAGATACTAACCTACCCTACTAATTAAAGACTTACTAACTAAGATTAATATACAAACCAATATAGGGGAAAATTTACAACATTTGATAAATAAATAGCGATTTCAACTTTATATAATAATATCTGCAGTAGCAAATGTCTAGGATTGTTGACGGAGAAAGTGATCTTTGACCTGCGTCCTGAATGTATTTGGAGACTGCGCTTTTCTAATGTTTACAGGCAGTGCGTTCCACAGACGTGAAGCGCGCACAGCAAACGATCCGTCATAAAAACCAGTACTGTGACTGGGAATCTCAAGGACAAGATTCTCTGATGACCTCAGCTCAAAACTATTAGAGTTGCAGAGAAATCTAAATTTTTGTCGAAGATAATGGGGAGCAGAAGGCAGAAATAGTATATTATAGAGAAGAGAAAGAATATGCGCATCCCGACGAAGTCGTATAGGAAGCCACTTGAGTTTAGCACGAAACTGAGAGACGTGGTCATATTTACGTAAACCAAATATGAACCTAATGCAGAAGTTTTGGAGACGTTCAAGTTTATTTAGCTGGTCCTCAGTTAAATCGAGATAGCAGACATCAGCGCTATCTATATCTATGAACGCTTAGTTAGGTAAACGTCCCATAGATGGCGTTATATTGAAATGTCGATCCCTAACACCTTTGTTTTAGACGTTAGATGGCGTTAGAAGAAATATAATGTTTATTAATTATTATTTTTTGCTGGCGAAAAATGATAGTGGTATTTTTTGCTCGATCTTATAAAATACTGTAGTGTGGTACGGAATCCTACTAGTGCGAGTCCGACTTGCACTTGGCCAGTTTATTTGTATTATCAAAGCAGCTTCGATACGTCACGTTAGATAGATATACATACCTAGGTTTTTGAAGTGAAAACTTATTTAAGCGCGTTGAGCACTTTTTGGGTGAACAAAAATCATGGAACTCGCGTCATCGTCACCGAATGCTTTCCCATTAATATATGTATTATAATTCAGTATACTACTGTGTATATAATGTGTACTTTTTAGGTGAACATAATTTAAGATCGTTTAAAAAACTAAAAGAACCGAATTCAAACGTCGCGCTAGTCTAAGTAACTATTATATAATCTGTGCCAGTAGTTAGTAGTATGTCGTCAAGAGAAGTAAATGCATCGTAATACAAATGTTGATATATTAATAAAACATTAAATTAAAAAATCAAAAAATCATTTTGTTTATTTTATTATTATACCTTTGTTGTATGGAATGTAGAGACTTTAACAGTCGGGACACATTAATGGCTTAACGAATGGGGATTAATGTGTCCCGACTGTTAAAGTCTCTATATTCCATATAATAATGTATAATTTATTTTATGAGTGTATCGAACGAGAAAGAATTTAAATGGTATAGTTTTTTGATATCCCTAAACAGAAGTCTAAACTACTAGACTTACTTGTTTTTTTCTTTTCAGTTCGTTTTTTAACACTTCACTTTTTGCGCAGTCGGGTTTTTTGATTTTTTTAATTTAATGTTTTATTTTACACTTTTTAGTACAGTACGGCACGGCAAGTACAGGACGGCAAATTCCGTAATCTTCTCATTTCATTTAGAGAGTTGATGTCATGTGGATTATTGAGTAGTTTCCGGGGATCTAAACTACTTATTACTAGTCCATCTAAAGATCTAACCCGGCTCAATGCTACATAGGCTTGACCTTTCTTGTTCTAGAATAGAAATTGGTATATATACGTACCAATTTGCACATTTCAAATATATATATTGACGTTAGCGTTAATATTTTATTGTTTATGAAATGGGGCCAGCAGGATTCCAGTATTATTATATTTACGAATTTTTTTTGGCAAATATAAGGTTTTGTGCGTCTACACTACTAAGTATGTATTACAATGAGGGATTTAACAACAAATACTAAAAACAAAATAAAATTAAATATTAAAGGGGGTCTACATCACAGTGTGATCTACATACAAGTAACGTGTATTTTTCGGCGTTTTGTGCTTGAACTTGTAAACTAATTATTATTAGATAAGATTTCAAGTCTCTATCTATTGATAGAGACTTGAAATCTTCACAAAATATGTATAACTATGACCGTCATTACAATTATGGAAAAAAGAACAAAAAACCGAAATGCGTGAAATAGATAGGGTATTGCTTTTTAAGCTTACTTACTTTACAGTTGTACTATTAAACGACTGTACCAAAAGGAAGAGGTTGTTTGTTACCTCAGAACTCCATCATTTCTTAACCGATTTGGAAAATTCTTTTTTTATTTGAGTTAATATAATTTTCGTTTGGTCTCATTGTAATTTTATTGAGATCTGATAAGTAACTTCAGAGATAAGCAGCGCAAACTTGTTACTCAAAGTGACTAACGCGGCATGTAAAATCGTTTTTTTTTTCGATTTGTACGATGATAAATTATTTGTTATAAATATATTTTGAATCTCCATTTTAAGACCTTTAATTAGATACCCCACTCGATAGGTTATGAAAAAAAAATTTTTTTTGAACCCCAAATTTTGGCGTCTGAAATCCGCCATTTTGAATTTTTTAATTTTTTATGTTTTCGTTGACACTCGCTCTAGCATGGCGAATCTGTTGACGTGCCAATTATCAAAATCGGCCCACGCGTTTGGTCTCTAGTGTGCCACAAAGGAACAAACATACATACATACATACATATATAGACTGATAAACACATTACCTCTCCTTTGCGTCGCGCAGTCGGGTAAAAACGGCTCAGCCGATTTCGTTAAAATTTAAAAGGGTCCACCTGGGAAGGGTAGGTACCCTTTGAAACAAAAAAAAATCCAAATCGGTTCAGGCATCTTCGAGTAACCGGTAAACATACATAAAAAAATAACCTACTTATTTGTGGTCGTTGAAAAAAGCGTGAAATTCGCGTGATTGTCACCGCACGCTTCCCACGAGCTATATATTAACTTTTTTTTTATGACATAGAACTAGGTAGTACTTGACCAGTATCTCACCTGATGTTAAGTGATGATGCGGTCGATGATGGAGCGCGCTTACCCAAAAGATACCTATTCACTCGCGATTTGAAGGCCCCATATTGTATTTAGCCGGGAACACAGACTCAGGCAGAGCATTCCATTCCCTGGCGGTTCGCATGATGAACGAAGATGCAAATCGCTTTGTTCGTGTAGATGGTATATCCACCATTGTCCGATAATAAAATGGGGAGGGTGGAATCAAATTATGCATTTCCATACTCTCCAAAATGTAACCGATAAACAAGTAGATCGTCACCAATGAGCTTCTTGGCTCTCCTCTCAATGGCTTCCAGTATCTCCAGCTGGTATTTGGCATACACGATCGGACTTGTGCTTGGTAAAGATTGAGCAACTGTCCCCGTGAAGTTTTGTCTCACCTTTGCCAAAATGCTAAGCTTTTTTTTTTAGGGTAGCTGGGCTCTAGACTATAAGATATATATACTATATACTATAAGATATATAAGAGTCGAAATTGAGAGTTGGTGTTAATGAGATGCCAAGAAGCTCGAGACGGTTACTTATCGAGAATTCGAGACTGATACATCTCGGAAAGTAGGAGCCAGAAGAAATGAGCTCCGTTTGGCAGAGAAAAGACACGCCTAGGTTTTTACAGCATTGAACTTGACTATTATAGATTGGCATCGCCCCTATCGGAGACAGCCTTTAAAGAAAAGTTCAAGCGCTGGACCATCACTTCCCAATGGGACTAGATTTGTAATGCACTGGTTCGTGCGTTGAACATATAACTCTCTACAACTGTATATAAATTTAAAATTGGCCATTAACACTTCTTTAGAAACAAAAATAATAATCAAGTTATTTAATTTTACTTCTATCGGCAGTCCCCAAAGACTGCCCCGCATTTTTTTTATTAAGGGACGGCGAGAAATATTTAAAAACTATCTCACCTGTATGTTGATGCGGGCAAAGTGGGAATCGTGCTTAACTATGGCTTCAACTAGGTATTAATATTATGGGTGAATGTAGATGAGTGGCTATGATATTAAACGCTAAAGAACTGACTTTAGTACTATTCATTATTCTGTGCTTTAGTGAAAGCCACATAGCGCTAATAGCTTACACCACACCCCGTCTGCCTAGATAGGCTGTTCGTAAGTTTCGTAACACAAGAGGGATTTAGTAAGTATCTATTGATTAAATTATACCATTGTTGAATTTCTACATCAAAATTAGTTTTTCAATTACTTACTAAAAATTTTTTTTAAATATTTGTAATCTACCCGCAATATTCCAAGTAGGTAGATTTTTTTTTCAATGTTATTATGGCTCCACACGATTAGTGTATTTAGCCAGTGTCAAGTATTAAAATTCTTCAAGTTTCTGAGAATTCAAGTTATAAAGATGGGTCAAAGTCTAGTACACGTCATACTCTCAGTAAAAATGTGGACCTTACTGAAGATTTTCAGTGGAATTTTGGTGAGAACGCTATAAATATGTTTTTCAACATTGTGCTGTTTCCGTACACTCGCACTCAATGGTTAATAATCCACATTTATTACACATTAACTCACGGAAGAACACAAGTTTTAGGAAAAAATACAATGATAGCACACACACTTTTCCACGATCCCGCCAAAACTCCATATCTACCTAGATATTCTACTTGAAGTAGGTCAAGCGTAGACAGAGTATATCAAAATAGACTTGCCCTTAAAATTACAATAATAATGCCTTCCAAGCGACCGGGCGTGACATGTAACGAATAAATGGTAATAATAATATGAGAAGGATAAAACTATACAATCACTAGTATGAAAGAGCAAGATAAACAACAATTTGTTATCCCTCTCTACGTAGGTATGCAATTTTACAAACTGGCTCCAAGTTCTAGTGCACCCATTGGCTTTCACCCGCTGTCATGTATGACCCGACCAAATTTCGTTGTTCATTTTATCTTATAACTGGCATATGTATCACGTGTTTATCATTTTAGTCGGGTTATATCTCTATAGCTACTTCCACGTAGTGATTCCGTACTCTGTGGCTACTTCATTCGCATACGCGAATGATCTCCCGATTTAATTTTCCCTCTACGGCTAAAAATATATTTTTTTTTAACGTTGGTTGTCAATGTCATCTTTCACAATGACTGTCAAATTCAAGCAATATTCTGATTTGAAGGTTATGAGTCAGTATATATCATATTATGTTACTCTTTAAGCCAAAAACAAAGAAATAATAATGTTACTCTTTGAGGTTATGTATGTCGTTGTAAGTGTTTATTTTGAAATTTGAATATTCATTGTGATATTCTATTAGAACTTCTAAAAAATCACAATATCACTTAATACTGAGAAATAATGGAGCAGAAAAATGTAGAAGCTGCAACGTTACGAAAGAAAAAAACTATCCACAAGGGAAAAGTTAAGAAAACTATAAAAAATACACTATGCCGTCCCGAACCTGTGTATTGGTTAGTAATGTATTATTAATTTAGTGTAGCATCTACTGTGAGATATAATTGGAAACACTTTTCTAAAATGCTCAATTCTATATCGTCGTGATGCTTCTCTGTCTAGTAAGTAGTAGTAGTATAGCCTAGCAAGCACAAGTTGAAAACTTAATAGTTTCTTAGATAATTAATTAGATTTTTATTTTAGGCCTAAAATTACTGAGGAACAAAGAGTTATATTAACAGAAGCCCTCTCAGCATACAAGGTTGAAATACCAGTATTCAAAAAACCTCATTGGAAGGAGCTCAAAGATATTCCTAAAGACCAACGATGTAAACCACCTAAATTAAAGTAAGAAACTGTATTCATATAATTTTTTTAAAAATATATTATGAGGTAACGGGGCTAGAAAAAGCTTGACTGATGACAAGCAATGCTGTCTGTCTATAAAGAAACTATGTCCACTGTTGGACATAGGCCTATTCCAAGACATACCACTGAGTCCCATCTTTGGCTCTTTTTCCAGTCACTGCCCACCACTTTGTGAATGTCGTCACTCCACTGGGTCACAGAGCATCCTATGCTAAATTTGCAGATTGGCAGTCTCTGCTCTAAAACCAGTATATTATATGCCAAAAGTTATGTGGCACACAAAACTATGGATTGAATGAATCATGCGCATCATTGGACTGTCATTGTCTTACATGCCCTGTAATTACACTGAACATTTTTTTTCATACTTTGGTCTATGAAACATTTCTATTAAGCCGGCTTTTCACTATGGGATATAATATAATTTATATTATATCTTAAGATATAAAATTTTATCGCTCGTCATACATTTTGTATGAGACCGTTTACACTATGCTTTAATATATATTACATCCCAAGCTATAAATATTTTTTCGACCGACCGAGCGATATTTGAAGGTTTATATTTTACCTCATTTTCCCGGATACCGCTCCTCCCCCTGCCTCACCCTCCGTTTTTTTTGTTGTTTTTTATTTTGGCTCCACACAATCAGTGTATTTAGGCAGTGTTTGAAAGAAACCATAGACAACCAAAGCTGAACTGTATATCTTACAGTGTAAACAGCAATAGCGGAATGTATTATATAGCTCTAGATGTAATTTACATTATATCCCATAGTGAAAAGCCGGCTTTACACTGCTGAATACCAAAGCAGTGATAGGTGCAGTAAGCAGAGTTGCAGATTTAATCTTTATTTAAGTTTATGAGTATAGTATAGATGGATGGATGGATGTTTGTTACTCTTTCACCCAAAAACAGCTGAATGGATGTATTAAATTTGGCTTACAAATACTATGTGTTACTGGTCTAGAGGAGTCTAAAACAGATTGACGGCCCGGTGGTGTAAGTGGGAGGACGGCTTTGATGCCAGAGGTACATAGTTTAATCCCCGATGTGCACCAATGAATTTTTCAATCGAAAAATGTATGTGCGCTTTTCACAGTGGCCCAGCCAGTTCTCATTCTAGGCTTAGCTTGATATACCTTTGACTGCATCATCACTTACCAACAGGTGAGATAGTAATAAGGTGAGATAGTGGTCAAACACTAGCCTATAAGATATTTAAAAAAAATTGTGAATCTTATCTATTGACATAACGAGTTTGAAAAGTTGATAGAATGTGCATGCAAAGTGATTTGACAAGTAGATAAGGGATTATTGTTATCTAGGGTAACTAGATATTCAATTTGTGTTAAAAAAATTCTATTATCAACTACATTATTACAGAATGTATAGAAAGCTTTCAGCAAAAATCTAACAATACTATTTGATACAATGAATAATTGCCAGTATCTACATTATTCCTTCATTCATTTTTCAGAAGAGTGGAAGGCCTTATATTTGGTATTGCACAATGCTCTCACGCCTTGAAAAACAAACAATGTTCTGCAGTTATTATAGAATCTACAGTGAATCCTCGGATTTTAGTGCAATCATTGATACAAACATGTGCTAATACAAATACACCACTTTTATGTTCAGATGAACTGAGAACATTCACAGCTGCCAATTTTGGAATACCGACAAGCTGCCTGGCTATTAGAAATGGTTTCTTACAAGAACTATCTGCTAAGATTGAAAATATAGCAAAGCAATACAAACCACCCCAATCAGTCACTTACAATAGAAAACAAGCAGAAAATATCTCTAATGAGGACAATCTAAGAAAAAAAGAAAGTATTCAAAACAAAATGGAAGTAGATAGAGGTATTCAAGATAAAATGGAAATTGATGTAAGTACTAAAGATAATATGGAAGTAATGGTTGATCATGATACATCACCTTCACCAATCACTTTCAGTTACTTGTATAGAAGTAACAAGAAAACTAGAGTCTTTAACCCTTCGGCAGAGCAGCTACAATTAAAGAAAGCATTCGTTGGGCAAGATTTCATAAAACTATGTGATAAAAAAGAGAAATCAGAAGATAAAAAATCAGATTCAAAAGCTTACATGAGTATGATCTTAAAGAGAATAACCAACAACCAAAACAGGTTAAAAAGAAAATAAACATTTTGTAATGAGATAAACTTTATTATTCATAATATTTATAAAATATTAATGCTATAATGTCAAAAAAAGACATGAATTATGTTAAGCATTCCTAAAGGAATGTAATTCAATTACAGCAATCGGCATTACTAGGGGATGACGATTCAGCTGCAAATAAGGAGCAATCCCTTCGTATTGTCGATTTCTGAAACCAAAGTTTACCATAACACTTGCTTGATTATGGTAACATTTGATTTAATAATTATGCTAAATAATCCATGCTTTACCCCATCGCATCATTCTATACAAAAATAACTTCCAATGTATGGAGTAAAGCATGGAGGCAGATACATTTATCTTACGTTTCAACCGATGCATTGCATTTAAGTTTTTTAATCAGTTCAATTTAATAAAAATCAAACAACAAATTTCTGTGTATTACCTATAACAATAATGACTATAAGTCGATAAAAATAGCTGGCCCTTTTCACCTAATTATAATATTAACAATGTGCCTTTATCTTTTATAGATGTGATAGAAGTAGCGAGAGAAGCAAACAAGTGTGTTAGTCGAGTAAATATTAGTTAAAATTATTTATTAAGAACATGATTATAAAATTCAACGAGTATGCATCGACAAAGTATTGTCTAGCTAATCTGATAACAATAAAATATTAGAAGCAACAGTATTCAGGGAGACATAGTAGTAAGAAAAATAAATATACCTATGCTCATTTTAGTATCTAAAACAATATTAGCTTACTTGATCAATATCTTACAATTATTTTTACAGAGTCTTATATTTAACATTGTCAAGATCCTAAATCAGGATCTCAGTGACTTTCACTGGCTTTAATTATTATCATTCTAGGTAAAAGTGAAAGGTGAAAAACGATTATAAATATTAGTTTCAAAATGTTATATACATAAATTAATATAATGTTGCAGATTTTGCTGCATGTACACAAAAATCTATAGATTTCATACACTTCTCAGAAGCATATAAATAACAAAGGGAAAGATAAATAAACATATAAATGCGTACCAAAAGTATGCAATGAAACATCAAGTAGGTCGTTGATAAGTCGATTTATAAAATCGAAACTGCACATGAAAACCGAGATATCGATTTTCAGTAAAGATAACATACAGCGTTTTGGCAGGACGCACGATCATTCAGACCCGCTTCGTCGGTGTGCTGCTTCTACAAGTAGCACCTGGTGCGGCCACGGTCGGCGAATCTTCACTCGTTCTCAGTAAAACGTAATCGAGAGAAAAAGCTGTCAGAAGGTCGGAACGTCACGTCAGACACAACCGAGAGGGCCCGGCGCTTACGGCGAATGTATCCGCACGATTTTCATGAAAAATCGGCGGCAACTCAACGGGCGGCGGGCGGCAGCGGGTGCGCCTCGCTGGGGCGGTACCGCGCCAGGATCACCGCGCACATGGTCTGAGCGTCCGTCTCTTCCGGGTACAGCGCCATCGCCTCCGCCACCTGCGCCTCGGGAAAGATGCCGGCCAGGTGGAAGTGCATGCGGCGCCGCGCGTCCCAGTGCTGCAGCGCGCCATCCGAGCCCGCCGGCGACAGGCCGCGCGCCGCGCCCGCCGCACCGCCGCCTGCCCCGACCACCGCCACGGCCGCGCCGCCCGGGGCGCTGCCCGCGCGGGACGCTAGCGCGTGCGCCGGCAGTCGCGGGTCGCACGCCGGGTTCAACGTGAGCTGGCGCGCCAGCTTGCGGTGCGGGTTGGAGTCGAGCGGCGGCGCGAGCGCGGGCCCCGGCGCCGCGACCGGTGGGAGCTGCACCTGTGCGCGGTCGAAGTGCGTCGCGAGCGTCACGTCCGGCAGGCGCGGCGCGGCGGAGTGCGCGCGCGCCAGCGGCCGCTTGTCGACCGGCTGCGGGCGGCCGCCGGGCGGCAGGCTGACGGTGTGCAGGTCGCGCGCGCGCTGCTGCCGGGCCGCGCGCTCCGACAGCCGCTCGGCGACCGACTTGTGCGGCCGGCCGGCGCGCTCGGGATGGTGGAACTTGCACTTGTTGCCGTACGTGCACTTGCGGCCGTAGGGGCAGGCGGGCGGCGGGTCGGCGCGCGAGGCGGGCGCGCGCAGGAACGCATCGAGCGTGGGCCCGGCGCGCCCCAGCGGGTCGTCGGGCGGCATGAAGCGATCGTTCACGAACGAGAACATGAGCAGTCGCTCCTCGACCACCTTGCGGAACTCGGGGCTCTCGGCGGCGAGGTCGCGGTAGTTGTCGTTGGAGACGACCACGCCGTCGGTCTCGGCGGCAAGGCGCAGCACGTAGCGGTCGTCGTAGCACACGTAGCGCTTGCCGCCGAGCAACCGGCTGGGCGTGTACACGAGCACGCGCTCGCGCTCGAGCCGCTCGAGCGCGTCACGGTCGGACACAGGGTTGTCGGGCCGCGAGGCTTCCTTGCGCCACTTGGGCACGAACGCGGTGATCTCAGTGTGACCGCGCGCGCGGAACCACGCCACGCAGATCTCGATGCCGCGACACGAGAACACCTCCTTGTTGCCGTGGCTGCAATCGAACGGACCCGGATATAAATATAGTTTTAAACAGATTCGATGCTAAATTATTTATGAGCGATGTAACCTTCTTGTGAACCGGAATCGGTGCGACGCATCTCGCTAATCGAGTGATATTCTGTGATTTTCACGAACGTTATTTTTAATTTGGGTAATTTATATTGTTAGAATCTATTTTGACCCACGATAATAAAATTATGTCTGTGGAATATAGTGATTCCAGTATGATTTTTCTAGTATGTGATTTTTATATAAGACAGTCAAATGAGTCAATGAATTGACTCTTTGGATATTCTAATATTAGAAACTTCAGAGAGAAATTTGATGCGGATTTCAGTAACATAGTACTTATTTGAAATTGTGGACTACACTAAGTTTCTCGCCATTTTTACAAAAGAGACGACTATCCTATCATCTCACATTTTTACACCGATAATTTACGACCTACCTATCTGTGAAAATTCGTGGGATGAGGTTTTGGTATTGGTTGGTTTCCCGAGGGCTTTGTAGTGATTAGTCTTTTTTTCTGACACGCAATTAACCCTCATCTCACCTGATGTTAGGGTAAACATATAGTTATTAGAATTTCGGTGATAAGATAGATGTGCGAATTTACCTCATAGCAACATTGCTGCCATCTATAACAATATGCCGCAGCGGCGCTCTATCGGGCATGGGGTCTGGCTCCAACGGCGGCTGCGGCGAGGGTGGCCGAGGCCCTTGTTGCGACGCCAACTTGATCAGCTCGGCTAGCAGCTCGTTGCGAGGCGGGTCCGGACCTAGCCGCTGCAGCGCTGTGTGCGCTAGACGCTCCGAGTAACCCAGCTTCACGGCGAATTCGATCTTTGTCTGCAATTAACAACAATATGATAATTAGGCACATTATAGTGTAAGGATATATCTGACATATAACGGCTAAAAGTTGTAAAAAAATCTGACAGATAAGTTGCTAATAGGCTACCAACGACTGAAAAAATCGCTGCACATCCTCTTTTCCAGCCTTCTTTAGTTATAAATGATAATATAACCCTCGGCCGTTGCCCACTTGCTTTACGATCTTGGCTGAAACTCTGCGTGGCCCCTTTTGCTTTGCGAATTTCGATGACACACCTGGTGTCCGTAGATCAAGTACTTATAATTAGTAGTAGTTATTATTTTATAATCGAACATCCAGAGATACTAAAAGGCGCCACCGATTTATGGTGGATATACCATCTACCCGAACGAAGCGATTTGCCTCTACGTTCATCATACGAACCACCAAGGAATGGAATACCCTGCCTGAGTCTGTGTTTCCGGTTAAGTACAATATGGGGGTCTTCAAATCGCGAGTGAATAGGTATCTTCTGGGTAAGCATGCTCCATCATCGATTGCATCATCACTTAACATCAGGTGAAATAGTGATAAGTGCTACCCAGTTCGGTGTAAAAAAAAAAGTTACCTGATTGGGTTGCGGAGGAGGTGGTGTGAGGGTGACATACTCGGCAAATTCCGCAGCGAGGGTATCAGAAGGTGTGCGAGACGCCGCCCGATGGGCACTCTCGTCTTCGCACTCGGAGTCGTAGCTCGAGTCCTCGCCGCGCTCTCCCGCCCATCCCAGTGATGACTCCACATATTTCTGCAACAAAACAAAGCTGGTTGAAGTTTTTAGGAGTTATTTAACGTACAACATGTACCAACGTAACACATAATATTGCGTCCTCAGACTAGGAGGAGCGATGATATTCGCAAGATAGCTGCCAAGAGCTGGATGAGAGTAGCCGAGGATCGTGCTCAGTGACGTCTGTGTCCAGCAGAGAACTAATATAGGCTGATGATGAAAGATATTATTATCTAATCTGTGGTTTGTGTATATGAGATAAATAAGTTTGACCATTATCTCACCTGATGTGATCGACGATATTTTGCAGTATTTACTTTAATAATAATCAACAGCAAAACTAACCGTACTAGGTAATTATCGTTGGTGTAGCTGATGATACTTCAAAATGTTACATGCAATCATTTAAGAAATTCTATGAATGAAGGCAATTTATTATAAGAAATCTACATACAGGTATTCCAAGAAGCACGTAAAAGTTTCGACTGCTCTCATCGCATGTTTAACAAGGAATGACGTAAAGACGTTGTTTGACGAATTTTAAGTCGCGAATATGAATTGGATATAAGTTAATCTAAATAATCACATACATTGTACGAGGACACAATTATTACCATTTAATGAGCTACTTTCATCGGAGAGCGATGCAGCAGCACAAAAACAGAGATCCGCTTAAAATTATACCGATCGAACAAGATTTATGAAGACATAAAACATCCAATCAATTCTAGTTTCAGAGCAGATACACACATAAGTCTTCTATATAAAATTTAATTGAAGACATCAACGTAACGCCTACGCCCAAGGATGTCACCGGCTAATCTACCGTAAAATGTTATACGAATCAAGCGCTTTGCAGTGATGATATCGATCAATAAGCAAATTTTATACGAGTACAAGCGAAGCCGGCTCAGGACAGGGTCATGAGGGCGCCGAAGCGGATCTACAGATGATCATTGACCTTTAACGTGTGCGCAACTTCGAGGGTACCGGTTGTAATTCATTATTCTACAAAATCCTCGAAAATATCTGTCTTATAAGTTATAACCGCATATTCTCTCAACAGTTACAGTACTGAATAATATCCACTAAATACTGGTTAGCCATTGCCGAGCGAGATCCGCGTTGAGACCCAGTTGGGTTAGTCGGCTTGAGAAACTAAATCCAGATTTGATTCAGATTATACTATACCTTTACTGGTCGAGTCCGCGTGCACACGCAGATAAAACTAATCGCATCCTATACATTATTAATCAGGACAATCTTTAAGAGAAGCCGCCTCGTGTCTTGTACAGCCATATTAGAAATTATCATCACCTAATCACAGATGGTCAAGTTCTACGTAACTGTAGTTCTCCAAGTTGATCCTGATGATATTACAGACCACGAAGATATGATAATATAAGCTTCGAACATTTCGTAAACATTAAATGAGATCTGTATAATAATAGATGGATTCCCAAAAATATCTTATTGGACAGTTTGATTTGATACTCATAGGTATGTATGTATAAGCAGTGATAAAGTTCAGTAGGTCTCGGGAGCCCACATCCGGGCGAGCGCGGAAGCGAACCGCCTACCTGCAAGCCGGATGCGACTTTCTAAAAAAATATGGTGTGCACAGACTGTCCGTTCGATCGGATAGCGAACGATCTGTCTATGCGATGCGTCTAATAAAAACTAGATGTGAAATTATAATACGAATATCTATTGCAATCAATTTTGATTTGAATGGATATGATGGTGGAAGTATTTGCTGCCTAAAAGTAGCTTACAACCATCAAGGAGAAAATCTACCGCCATAACCTTACGGTGTTCCGGCCGCACATAGCCTTTGATTATCAGACCATTCTAGGCCTAGGGTGTTCACCATCTTTGACATCATCGCTTACCATACCACCAGGCTAGATGGTGGTCAAACGCTAGCCTATCAGGTACAAAAACAGCACTTCTATTAGACACTCTTATAAACTACATACTTTGAAACTGCAAATACGAATTATTTAAAAGGTGTCTTATACAACGAGTAGATCCTACAATAACCAAAGTATTTCATCAATTTATTTCATAGAATCAGTGACATCGCCTGCAATGATAGTAACACATACAATATCCGGTTTATAACAATCACACGTCATAGCCTCAACTCATTTCGAATGATAAACGACTATATACTGTTTTTGATGTTTGCTCGTACGAGAATTTTACGCTGAACAAAAAGTTAATTGGCACTAAAACTAAAAATAGTCCGTAATTATTAATAAAAATAACCCCCCCTCTACCACAGAATAATGAATAGTCTCTACGTCAATCGCTCAATAGTGATTTATAATATAATACAACTCAAACGTGTTTGAGTTCAGTCGTAATGATGATTGTATATCTAATTTAAGAGCTCAGTTTTAAAGTATAATAGGCGATGCTATATCTAAATAGAATCAGCAATAATTCAAATTGAGCATGGAAGCATCAACGATTCACTAAACAAAGTTGATACGGATTAGTGAGTTGAGGAAAAGACTGCGAATCTAATTTCCTTATGCCCAGTAGCAATTTTTTTTTTTAAATAAAAACCCAGTGGATTGGATTATCCCGCTATACACTTCATGCTCCTCACCAAAATTTTGATTAATCTGTTTTAATATTTTTTCCTGTTGTCTATCTGTCAAATAGATTTCGCAAAGTCTTTAGTTTCAGCCATATAAGGACTTGCCGGAACATATGTCGATAATACATTGATCAATTGATTAACTTCGTAGTGAAGCTCATGGTGATTCAGCGACAGTTATTCATTCCACAATTTAATAAATGTATATACCTACTTGCATACATTACACTCGTAGTCATCACGTCAGCACGGAGTCCAATCCAACGCAACTAGCGGATACCTCGTTCATAGAATCTACGAGGTCTTATTGCATGAGTTGATCAGGTGCGAGCAAGCAAACGTAGGACGCGAAATAATTTCAAATCTGGTCCCAAATCAAAATGCAAACACAACAAAAAGTGACGTAACGTGCTAAGTACAGTGTCCTCGTTCATTCTCTAATTCTAAAATGTCGCTATTTACCATTTTACGTTTGTACCTGTCTGTTTGTATGTTCAGTATATCCTTTCTCGAGATTTTTTGTGGCCAACATTATTGCATCACCATATTACACTTTGTCCTCGCTCGCACCTTTTGTTACTGCATCATGTTCTAGTAAGCGACCATGCCCCGCATACGATCCATTATTTGTTTTTAGATTCTTTAAAAGGCAGCGCAAGTTCGGCTCTCACATAAATTTGTTGACAAGCATTGTTTCCCATTTTTTAGGGTTCCGTACCCAAAGGGTAAAAAACGGGACCCTATTACTGTCTGTCTGTCCGTCTGTCACCAAGCTGTATCTCATGAACCGTGATAGTTAAGACAGTTGAAATTTTCACAGATGATGTATTTCTGTTGCCGCTATAACAACAAATACTAAAAACAGAATAAAGTATTAACTTTATTATATTATATTTTATTATATTTTATAATTATTATTAAATAATAGAGAGAATATGGGGGCCCCCATACAAGAAACGTGTTTTTTTCGGCATTTCACGCCATCTATGAAAGCTTAGTTAGGTAAACGTCCCATAGATGGCGTTATATTGAAATGTCGATCCCTAACACCTTTGTTAGACGTTGGATGGAGTTATAAGAAATAAAATGTTTATTAATATATATTTTTTTGCTGGCGAAAAATGACAGTGGTATTTTATGCTCGATCTTATAAAATACTGTAGTGTGGTACGGAACCCTACTAGAGCGAGTCCGACTTGCACTTGGCCAGTTTATTTAATTATTAATCGTTCTCCAATTGAAGTTATGTTGATAATAATGACGTCAATAAAATTGATTTATCTAATTTATTAGCAGACGTAAATAAAGGGCAAACAATAAGATTACGTCTCATATGGTCACAGGGTAAATTGGCGAAAGGTTATCGCCTTCATGCGTCATATTGCAAACTTGAATCCTTTATCTTTTGTCGTCTTGAAGTGAATAGATATCGAAACCTGTATATTCGAGGGCAATAATAACTAATTATTGATTGATTAATAAAGGTGACCAGAGATTTTGTAGTCAATAAAAAAATAGAACCGGCTAAGTCGAGTTGGACTCGCCCACCGAGGCTTCCGTACCAACGTTGGTTGTTTACCAATTAAGTTAGACCTCTAAATTGTATGAGCGCTCATATAACTAAGAGCCCTATCTTAACTGGCGAAACTATGTATGTATGGGGACACCCTTTACTTTTCAACTTTTTTATTTTTTGGAATGTTTCCTTTATTTATGCTGTAAGACCTTGCTTGCCAAATTTCATGATTCTAGATCAACGGGAAGTACCCTTTTGGTTTTCGAACCAAAACTTGTAGGGTACTTCCGGTTGACCTAGAATTGTCAATTTTGGTCAAAAGCAAGGTCTTATAGCACAAGTATAGGAAAAATTCCGAAAAATAAAAAAAAGTTTAAAATTAAGGTACATTTTCGTACTTACAAGTATTCGCGAAAATCTAAATTTGCCCATATCTTTTTATCGTGTTGACTTAGAACCTTGATTTTTATACACCCAATAGGGACTATAGACCTCAGTATCTGGTATAAATTTCAACTTGCTAGGTCCACCCGTTCCTGAGAAAATCGGTGGTGACACACGGACAGACAGACAGATAGACGGACAAGAAAGTGATCTTATAAGGGTTCCTTTTTTTACTTTTTGAGGTACGGAACCCTAAAATTATAGAATGATGGCTAAACCACCATAAGCATTTTTTTTTCATCAGTTTAGTTACCTGGATTGTTATTATAGTCATAAAAAAAATGTTTTAATGGAATTTGAACTGAATGACCTTTTCAAAATTGAATAAACCAAAACAGCCAGATATAAAAACAAACAAATCTAAAAGCTGAACTTAAGTAAATAAAAGAATAACAGTTTCATCAGCCAAGTGTGCATAGGCGCCGGCAGAAATAATTTCCAGGTGGTGCAGATTTTAGTTTTCTTACAATCTTTGCCGCATATGATTGTTAATAAAAAGATGAAATTTTAGTCTGAATGTTCGAGACATTTATAAATTTCTGACTATTCATTATGAATTTATTATATATTTTATTTATTTTTTATTTCAATAATTCCTGTTGATCCCGAGATTCCCAAGGGGTGCAACCCCCTGGCACCCCCCTGCCGGCGCCCATGCAAGTGTGTTTCTTTCATATAAGAACATAATTAGAAGCATGCAAATCTATTTGCAGCAATCAAATAGTGAATCAACGAGACTGCAGACGTAGTCTGTTTAGTGAGTACAATTAGTTCCGTTTGTTACTGGAGAAATTCTATCGGTGCGGGCTTGAAGAGATAAGAACAGCCAATAGGGTACAAGCATATGAGCTACGTCGGTCCGCGCCACCTCGCCCGATGTGGCGTCACAACGACCAGGATGCAGCCACGACACACTCTACACACATACATAATAATCACATGCTTATATACATAAGCACACAAACAATCAGTATCCAAAACAAACTCGATAACAATGCACTAAAAGCTAACGCTCACGTGTTCATTGAACTGATTTACAAGTAATCTCAGCCGTTTCTGATATAAAATGGTTGGATTTTTGCTACCACTGTAAATATAAGATAAACTGTACAAAGGTGAATCTAATAAATGTTAATTCCTATCTATACCTGCAAATTAAATACTGACGTATTTGATTCCTATCTGAATAATTAGCAATGACATCATGAAACTGAGTAAGTAAACAAGAGCGGAGTTTCATGGAAGTCCTAACGGTGAAAAAAAGCAAAATTATACTCAATGTATTATTAGTCATTTATCAGCAGATGGTCTGAGATGGTTTCTAATAGAAAAGGCATGAATATTCAAGGAAAGTAGAAGTATCATCAATAAGTGCAACGTTTTCATTAAAAATAACCGGCCAAGTGCGTGTCGGGCCACGCGCAGTGTAGGGTTCCGTAGTAGCCCGTTATTCAATGCAAGTCCTTACCCGTTATAAACAAGCAACTACGTACTTCGTCTTTGTCACTTTAAAGGATTTATTCCAAGGATTTTGTATTTGGTACAAAATTATCCAACACCTAAGTTCAACAACTATTACTGCTAAAATAATAAAGTTATCTTAACCGCTATAGTTTTCCTTTAAAGTTCATGAAATGCACTATTATCACGAATTTTCACGAGGGGAGGGGACGCCCTACTGGAACAAAAATTTGCACTTTAAAGTTTAATATTTCATAAATGGAGCATTCAATCGAAAAATGGTATTAGCAACCCTTAAGTCATTTTTAAAAACCTATTCAACGATACCCCACACGATGGGGTTAACGACGAAAAAAAATTCATCCCCACTTCTCATGTAGGGGAGCTACCCTAAAAAAAATATTTTTTTTAATTTTATAACACCACTTTGTCGGCGTAATTTATATACATACCCCTACAACATTACAGTTTTCTAGTATTAACGGTCTCTTAGCAAAACCTCGGACAGACGGACAGTACTATAAGGGTTCCTTGTCAGTACTACGGAACCCTAAAAAAGCAAATAATTTCACTACACACACTATTTGGCTTATGATGCAAACCCACTACTGATGTCTATATTTATACTTTTTTTGCGGACGTAGATCGTTCTAAATTACAAATGTTATAAACAGAACAGGTTTCGAAATTATCAATATAATTTATTATTTTGATAATTATCCAAGGTGATTCATAACTTTATCTCTTTCATTTTTGTCTTATCTATGATAAAACCATTACTAAAATGTATTATAAATAAAAAACTAATAAAAACGCCTGAACTAAAAAATCGACTCCTGGCTCTAATATCACACAATTATCATCAGACCCTTGTATTCGACCGTAGGACCAAGGGCGGATCCAGCTTTGGCGCCAGGAGGGGGTCACATAGTCGGAGGGGGGGGGGGGGGGCGTTTTGCGGCGATGCGTTCATACAAAGTCATTTATATTAAATTAATTAAATATTGAAGGTATGTAATTACATAAAATCTGTATGATAACAAAATATATAAATAAAATCATTATGTTCAATTAGTGGTCAATTTCTAGGTCAATCTAGGTTCAATTAGACACCTAAGTCCTGGAACCAGCTCAGGGGGGGGTCATGACCCCCATGACCCCCGCCCCCTGGATCTTGCGTAGGACTAGTATCTATTCTGTGCTCTTGCTAGCAAGGAACTAGTCAAAACGAAACATGTGAGCACAAATCGACAACTAGTAGCGACTGAAGTTGCACTATCTACCTCCTGGCTTGTACTACTATTTATTCTGTGCTCTAGAAAAAAACCACTTTCAAAATTGAATCGCATTGTTTTTAGTTTGTTATAAGTAAAACTAATATAATATCGTTTAAAAACTAAAAAAGAACCGACTTCAATGCCGCGCTATTTTGAGATGTTTATCTCAATATCTCTGGAGATACTTATCAGACCTCGATAAAATTACTATGGTACCACACTTGGGATATCTCCTTTCGAACAAAAAAAGAATAATCAAAATCGGTTCATAAACGACGAAGTTATCCGCGAACAAACATAAAAAAATATATATACGGTCGAATTGAGAAACCTCCTTTTTTTGAAGTCGGTTAAAAAGCGTGTTAGACAAGACATTTAAAACAATTATTTTTAAAAGTTCTGTTAAGTAAGTAGATGTATATAGAGATCAGACGATATGAATCGGAACCATCGACGTCATAACAATTGCAATTGCTATGACGTCGATGATCGGAACCAAAACATTTACAAAATTAAGTTTGGTAGTCATGGTAGCTTTATTGATTTGTTCAACATTTCCCTTGAAACTTAGCTAGTCTGCGTGTATGTATAGGCGGCGAAGCGGCAAATCGCGTTCGGATAAGCGTAAAGTTGCATTTTTTTATTATCAAGGTAATTATAAAGGTACAATCACCAAGCTTTTTTAAGACTACTCCCCGCTTTGGGATATTCCGTGCGCAGAAGACTTTACAAAGATACAAACTCGAACAATTGTTTTTGGATCACACAAATAATTGTTTCATGTGGGAATCGAACCCACGATCTCCGGTTAAGTTCGGTTTCATGGACAGTATCACTAACTATCTACTGCTCAGTCAATTATTAAGGTACTAGCTGTGCCCCGTGGCTTCGCCCGCGTTAAAAGTATCCTATAGCCTAATCCATAATACTGGCTATCGCTGTGCAAAACTTCAGCTAAATCGGTCCAGTCGTTTGACCGTGAAGTAGTATCAAACAAATATAAAAAGTGACTTTCGCATTTCTAATATTAGTGTTGATTTATCATTATTTTATGCGGCAATAGCCCAACGGCTAAGGAGTCGGCCTGGCGATCGAGAGGTCGTGAGTTCGATCCTAGCCATTGCACTATTGACGTGAACCCCTAGACGTGCAGGAGTGATTAACTAAAAAGAGTTATATCTCCTTAAACCAAACATTATTTCAGTATATCTTACATTTCTCAACCATATCTTTAACTCTTTTATATCTTCAACGCAACGACTCATTTCGCGGATTTAGAGTAAGCGGGATATACTCGTAACCATATAACATACCATCCGTTAAAAAGAGAGCGTAAAGGAGTTAGAGTAAGCGAGATGCGTATAACTCTCTAAGCGTTACAAAGAGAGCGTCATAACAATCTATGTAATAGAAAGGGAGCGAGCGTAGCGTCACAGAGTTAATAGGGATATAGAGATATAAAAGAGTTGTATATATCTTTTGTTCAAAATGATACGTATCTATCTTTTCTCTTTAAGGATATGGTTTGCACATGGCTAGAACCCACTCCAGCATATATATAAGCATATATATATATATATATATATATATATATATATATATATATATATATATATAGCTTAGTTGGAGGGGTTAACAGAATACTAGTAAAGTGCAACGCACATTGCTAGAAAGCATTAAAAAAAAGATAATTTTCACCTCGAACTCTGATTAAAATGTAAGGAATCAAAATCAGAAATCATTTATTGACGACTATATGAAAATTAAATAGAAATTAAATGAAAGCGGTATAGACATTAATCGAAAACATTTGTTCAAGAAAACATGAGGTTTGTTAGATTTACAATGTCAGAACATTGCGTTCATCCTGAACCCATCTTTTGAGTCTCCAGGAACTAAAATGTTATTTTTATGGAACCTCAAAAGGAAAAAAGGAACCCTTACAATAGGATCACTTAATTGTCTGTCAGTCCGTCTGTCGAGAACCTTTTTCTCGGGAACACGCAGAGGTATCAAGTAGAAACTTATATCAGATACCTCAGGTCTACGGTTTTTCAGTTGTAAAAAAATTAAACTTGTAACGCAAATAACGCAATCAAAAGATATGACCTTTTATGTCGCATATTTTGCGATTTCATAAGGGAATCCAAACTTATAGGGTACTTCCCGTTGGCCTAGAATCAATAAATTTGGCAAGAAGCAAGGTCTCAAATGTAAAGAAAATATCTGAAAACCGAAACTCTCGGTGCGCGAGGCCAATTAACTCTTGGCCCGTTTTATTTCAAATAAACTGGCCAAATGCGAGTCGGACTCGCACACGTAGGATTCCGATTGAACAAAATTTGCCCAAAAAATAAGGTTTTTTTATGGAGACTCCTTTTCTTATTTTATTATTTTGTTTTTAGTATTTGTTGTTAAATCTCCCATAGTAATAATACATAATTCGTGAAAGTTTCAAGTATCAGCCCTGTAAAGTGCGGATAGACAGACGGACGGAAGGACAGCGAAGTCTCTGTAATAGGGTTCCTTTGGTACCCTTTGGGTACGGAACCCCCTTAAAACGCCTGAAAACGTCATTATTCCAGCTTACATTCCATTATGTCTATATGTATTATGATCCAGACATAGATGATTCCATTATTCCAGACATTGATGACTAATTAATTATGATGATGATGATTAAGTAATTTATAAGATTATCAATCAAAAGACTTAAAGAGGTTTTATAATTATAATGATGAATCTTCCCACAAAAAGTGATATACGAGTAACATAAATCATACCAAAGTTAAAATAAACACGATTTAATTGTTACGATACGACAATAAGGCTGAGTTGCACCATCTTACTTAACTATAACCGGTGTTTTTGTATGAAGTTCGACTGATTTTTGACGTTTGTTATAGTTAAAGTAAGATGGTGCAACTCAGCCTTAGTATATTTCCACGCAGTAATAAAATTAAAGTTGAGGACAAATGTGTAGCAACTGGTTTAAATTTATTGCATATTGCAAATACCTATTAAATTATTTGGTTTTACTATTTACACTTATTAAGTACTTCAAAGTGTCACTTGTGTGTAGCACAAAACGAAGATATGAACATTTAATATAACTGTGTAGGTAAATTGTGCGGTTAGTTCACTCAAAAAGTTGTTAATGAAGTGTTGAATTATTCGAAAAACGGAAATACCCGTTTAACGGAATATGTACTTTGCAAAGCGCTTTAATAATTATGTATATAAAATTTTATTGTAACAGATTTCTTTGCTTTAAGTTAATTATGACGCCTATATGAAATGTTAAATCTCTGTTTGACAAGTATTTGAAAATGGCAAGACGTCAATTTACAATTTTCTTAATTTTTTATGGTTCCGTACCTCAAAAGGTAAAAAGGAACCCTTATAAGATTAATTTCTTGTCCGTCTGTTTGTCTGTCCGTGTGTCACCACCGATTTTCTCAGAAACGGGTGGACCTAGCAAGTTGAAATTTATACCAGATACTGAAGTCTATAGTCCCTATTAGGTGTATAAAAATTAAGGCTCTGAGTCAACACGATAAAAAGATATGGGCAAATTTAGATTTTCGCGAAAACTTGTAAGTATCAAAATTAACCTTTTTTATATTTCGGAATTTTTCCTTTACTTGTGCTGTAAGACCTTGATTTTAACCAAAATTGACAATTCTAGGTCAACCGGAAGTACCCTATAGGTTTTGGGTAGAAAACCTATAGGGTACTTTCCGTTGACCTATAATCATTAAATTTGGCAAGAAGCAAGGTCTTATAGCACAAATAAAGAAACAATCTAAAAAATAAAAAAAGTTGAAAATTAAAGGGTGTCCCCGCCCTTACATACATAGTTTACGCCAATTAAAATAGGCCTCTGAGTTATATGAGCGCTCATACAATTTAGAGGTCTAGCTTAAATGATACTAACCAACGTTGTACGGAAGCCTCGGTGGGCAAGTCCAACTCCACTTGACCGGTTTTATTTTATAATAATTATAATGTTACTTTTGGATTCCCGAGATACAGTTCTTAGCCTCGTCGTTGGCAAAATTAGCATTAACTGACGTCATCGAGATTCGTTATCGGTACCTACAAGGTTTTTTTTTATTAATTCTATTCTTGTCAACCACAAGAGGGCCTCATATCGTTTCAAGTTCGATGCTTATATGACATTACATCAGACATATCATCATAGCCGTGCCGGATACAATACTTATACAGTTTATGCAATTAGAAGGTTTTCCAACAACTCTTTTTATCAATGTAAATCGATTGTTTACAATCGCAAAGGTGCCTGACTAGTCTCTATTTGTGAATGAGACAAGCCTGCTCTTGAAATCATTTACCAACGTCAGTTACAGGGTTACAGAATGCTTTGAAATAAAAACGTGGGGAGAAGATAGACAAAAACTAATTGAGGTCATAATTAGAGGGTTTCCCCGAGAGTTAGTCGTCCTTCTATTACAATGGCAGGATGCAATGTTGCAAACGTGCCTTAGTAGTGAGTGAGTGGGCTTTTATATAAATGGAAAGCGATAAGCGACATCTTTCGTATTCTGTTTGTTTACTTGCGAAACATCCGTGAAGGTTTATGCGCTTGCACGTCATGTAGCCTTCACGATATTAGTATTATATGTTTCGATGTCTATAGGAAAGTTAGCGCAGTATTGTGATGAATAGATGATCAACCTTCATCATCATAATCAACCTGTGTCAGTCCGCTGGACGTAGGCCTTTCCCAAGATACGCCACTGAGCCCGATCTTCTGCTCATTGGGAGGGATATGCCCTAATCGCCACGCTGGGCAAGCGGGTTGGCGATCGCAGGACGTAGCTCATCGCACCGGTGACGCTGCTGCTCGTCATCGGCCTGTAGTATTTAGCTACGCCATAATTTGAAATGGTTATACCGCCATTTGTCGGTCGCCAAGACCTCATTTTTTGGTCAGCACAATGCACTACGGGCAGGTGAGGTTGGCTGGGGGAACTGAGGTGGTATTTGTGTTCCCTTACATCCCTTACCAACTAAGCAATCGAGTCATTAAGATTGATTTCAAAAACTTCTTAAGATTTTATTTTTCTTAGATTTAGGGCATATTAAGCAGTACTGATAACAGCAAGTAACTAACACACCCCAGCACGCTTGTGAAGCAGAGATAGCCTTTGGGGCGCTAGTGAAACGCTTCTTTGTAGATAAGATCTCCGATTACTCAGATTTTTTATAAGAACTTTGTTCTGTAATCTATGGAGAAATTAGTGATGATGGTGCAAAAGCATGGTTATTGTTAAAAGTAAAAACATTTTGGAGTTGTGATCACATGAGTAAAGCTTTTCTTTACTCATGTGGTTGTGATGTTAATATGTCATAGTGAAATCCTGGCAAATTGTCCACAAAGAGGCAAATTTCTAGCCATGAATGAAACAAATGATAGTTATCACTGTTAGGCCCGATTGCGAAGGCCAGAGTTAGTTCACATTTTTATAATCCTAAAAATGGGTGATCCATTGGCGAGTAAAACCGCCGGTTCGCCAATAAACTTGCGAGCCAAAAGGTCTTATCTCTTGCTGCTATAATACCTTTGGCTCGCGAGTTTGTTGGTTAATCGCCACTGGATCACCCCCTTAACTTTTTCTCTTTCTCGCGACAATATTTTTAGATAAGATGAAGATCCTTTAAGGTTTCCGTAGCCAAAGGGTGCCAACGGGACGCTATAATTACTGAGACTACGCTGTCGATTCGTCAATCAGTCTCGGGGCCGTATCTTCTGAACCATAAGAGGAAGACACTAGAAATTTTCACTAAGTATGTAAGTATTACTGTAGCCGCTATATCAACGAATAATAAAAACAAAATGAAGTAAATATTAAAGAGGGTCCCCACACAAGAAACGAGTTTTTGGCTGCATATTTCACTTTGCGTTGACGTTTAATATAACAATAATATAACGAAAAATTTAGGGGTTCTCATACAAGAAGCAATTTCGGCATTAATTTATGGATCTTTTAAAATAAGTATTGCTTTTAGTCTACAGAGCTATGGAACCAACCCTTCGTGAGCGAGTCTGACCGAGTTAGTTCGACTAGCACTAGGCGGTTTATTTAGTAATAGGTATTTGTGTAGGTAGAATATTGTATTTTGTGGTTTTACGTTGATTTGTATCGCTCTTGTGAATTGCATAACCCTGGCTGGATTATAAAAATATGTAGTAACTCTGCAATCAGGCCTTAGCTTACAAACTTTCTGTTTGATACACCCTCTCAATAAGTCAATAGTCAATAGCAGGTATCAAGAATAGCTAAAGGTGTCTACACACCAAACCCGATGGGCTAGGCCACTGGGCTTGTTTTGCGACAACTTCCTAGTAAAACAAGCCCGTCGTGTTCTTGCCGGCGGCAGCAAGTTTTTGGGTGTACCTTAAAAAAGCTGCTAATGAAATGAAACTGGACATCCCAAGTCTCGATAACTGAGGGATAAAAAACCTTTACGTATGACAAATTATACGAAAAAACGAATGGTTCTTCTAGTGTTAGACTATGAGAAACTGGTAAATTAGTAACCTGCTTGCGTTTGTAATATACACAAAGAACAAATACTTAAGGAAAGGCTTAACGTATCGCGTGTTATCACTATCACATGAACTTCAAATCCGTGATCAGATAATGTTCATTAGATAGGTAATCATGAATATAAATAACTAGTGCTCTCTGAATTGCAGTGAAAGTGGCTGATAGCCGCTGCATCTGCGATACTGCATACGAAGTGATGAAGACACAATTAAACACTGCTTTCACGAAACAATGAAAAAGGAATGCTGAGACTGAATGCCATCTAATGACGATACAATCTCGCTCCTATGACGACACGCAATTAGAGACTTCCCATTACATGCGACACTTTCTGATAATCATAGCAGGTATTGATCCAAATTGAAGATCTTCAACGAGTTTTGCGACCACAACACGTCACTCGATAAATACTGGAGAGCTACGCGTTTCCTTTGAGCACTATCTACAGTAATTAGCATACCTACATGACGTTAAAGAACCGGCTCTACTTCCGGGATCGCTATATCGCCGTGAATGAACATCACAACAATGCGATGTACGCAAAACCGCAGCGTGAAACTCGCGGCAACATCCGCGTGCTGAGGTCGCGGCGGATGCGTCGCACGCGACATCGCGACTGCGACAGGTAGTAGGCAAAGGTACGTCGCTCACCTGGGAGTTGTCAACCGCGTACATAATATCGTGTTAGTGAGTGCGTGAGTCGTGTTGTCGCATGGCAGCGGACGTGCGAGCGACGCGGGCGTGCTTCGCGAGATCGCGAGACTACTGAGCGGTGTCTGTCTCGAGCTCACACCTCCACGCGCGCCCGCCGAGTGAAGGGGACGCGGGCAAGCGGGGCATCGCGAGATCCGGGTTGCGCGCCCACTGCGCCCGCGCCGCGGCCCCCAAACAAACCGCGACCTCTGCCACTGCGACCAATATCGTTTCCAAAGTGTCGCATCTAATGACATCGACTTCACGGCGCCAGAGTCCGCCAGATCAAACCATCATCCGGTTTTAAAAATAATAATTGTCATTCAAAATATTTACATTTTAAATATATTTTAGGGTTCCGTACCCAAAGTGTACCAATGGAACTCTATTACTGAGACTTTGCTGTCCGTCCGTTTATATGTCACAGGCCTGTCAGTATCTCCTTATCCATAATAGGTAGAGATACTTGAAATTTAGACTATATATTTTACGGTGGTTCAGAACCCTTCATGTGCAAGTCCGACTCACACTTGGCAGCTTTATTTAAACACTCATCGTATGGATATTGCACATGGAAAGTTCGAAAGACTGAATAAAAGAAAAAGCTAAATGTATTATCACTTGAATTAGTGTATTCCCAAGAGCTAATACATAGTAATAGTTATCATATTCAGAGCTGATAAGATAAGTAGCTCAATATACATATAATTAACCTTTTTATACCTGCATTTTGTGTTTTTAGGGTTCCGAACCCAAAGGGTACCAACGGAACCCTATTGCTGAGACTCCGCTGTCCGTCTGTCTGTCTGTCCGTCCGTCTGTCACCAGGCTGTATCTCATGAACCGTGATAGTTACACGGTTGAAATTTTCACACATGATGTATTTCTGTTGCCGCTATAACAACAAATACTAAGAACAGAACAAAGTTAAAAATTAAAGAAAAGTTGGTGGCGCGGCTCTATCGTCTTTACCTTAATCTGAATCTCGGAAGCGGCTCCAACGATTAAATAAAATTTAGTATACCTACAGGGGATTTCGGGGGCGATAAATCGATCTAGCTAGGAGTCATTTTCAGAAAATGTTGTTTTATTCGTGTTTTCAATAATCAACTTTATTGATAATCAACTTAAAATATGACTCTTCCCGACATCTATTGGCGAGTAGAAGTAGCTTTAGTGTTACTGTGTTGGTAAAGCAGTTCGTTGCTCGCAATAAAAAAAAATAGTATTATTATTCGTCAATAGATGTCGGGAAGAGTCATATTTGTCTGTTTTAGTGGCAAAAAATACCGAGCAAAGCTACCGGTCTACTAGTTCTACGGCTAGCGGTCAACCAGATATTTAATAATATTAATTACTACAATTACTATTACTACTATTACTATTACTACTATTATATAATACTATTCTACCTATATGTTAACGTTTACTTAGTTGGTGTTAGAAGTTCGTTAGAAATTCGATACATGGCGTTCGGAACCCTCCGTGCGGGACAAAAGTCTGACTCGCACTTGGCCAGTTTTATTTTTCAAGGTTTAAAAGTCATCATTAGTCAATAGTAGTAAATGTAAATCCGAACTGTCTTTGCTTTCAAAAAATATCACTACAGTGCCCCGCGGCTTCACCCGCGTTAAAAAGTATCCTATAGCCTAATTCATAGTACTGGCTATTCATGTGCAAATTTTCAGCATAATCAGTCCATCCGTTTGACCGTGAAGAAGTCCTTAAGAAACAAATATACAAACTGACTTTCGCATTTATAATATTGGTGTAGATTTGTGTTGAATAAAATCTTTTATTCTGATTTGATGCACTGACGAGATTGTTCATTCAATGACCCAAAACAGCATTAATGCATAAAAGTGTTGTGTTGGGCTCCAAAAATCTTTAATAATACACCAAACTTATTAACTACAACGCCATCTAACGAATATCTAACGAACTTCTAACACCAACTAAGTGAACGTAAACATAAAGGTGTCTTCCAGTCACTGCCCACCGCTTTGCGTATGTCGTCGCTCCACCTGGTCACAGGACGTCCTACGCTACGTTTGCCGATTCGCGGTCTCCACTCCAGGACAAGTCTACCCCAACGGTTATCAGTCCTGCGGCAGATATGACCATCCCACTGCCACTTCAGCTTGCTAATCCGTTGAGCTATGTCGATAACGTAAGTTCTCTGGCGAATTACTTCGTTCAGGATTCGATCCCGCAGAGAAATACCGAGCATAGCTCTCTCCATTGCTCGCTGAGCGACTTTAAACTGGTGGACCAATCGGATTGCGAGTGTCCACGTCTCGGCTCCGTATGTCATTACAGGTAGGACGCACTGATTAAAGACTTTTGTCTTTAAACACTGCGGTATAGGCGACGAGAAGACTCGACGGAGTTTTCCGAATGCTGCCCAGCCCAGCTAAATTCTTCTCTGGATTTCCTTCTCGAAGTTATGTTTGCCTAGTTGGAGCGTCCGTGCCCTAGGTAAACATACTTAGTGACAACTTCAAGTCAATAGTCTATACAATAGTCTAATTTACTTATTGCTAACATTAAAGGTGTCTTCCAGTCACTGCCCACCGCTTTGCGTATGTCGTCGCTCCACCTGGTCACAGGACGTCCTACGCTACGTTTGCCGATTCGCGGTCTCCACTCCAGGACAAGTCCATAGTTATAAATGTTATATATAATAAATAGGTACGACAACATAATAATGTAATGTATCGCGTGAAAACTATAATATAATATGTAGAATACCTAGTGCCTAGACAAACTTGCATAAGGTTTACTGGTACTTTACGTTATAAAAATTTGTAAATTATTTGTTAAGAATAATTAAATAAATAAATAAAGTGGGATTCCAGCTACAGCGATCGGTTCCGGAACAACATGCTCGTTGTACATGACTTTGGTTTGATCCTAATTCATCCGAAGACCGATGCGACAAGAAGAATCAGCTAGGCCAGGAACTGGGGGCCGCGACATATTGTGACTTTCCATACTACTTCTTTCATCCCTTCGGAGGGATATGCCCTAATCGCCACGCTGGGCAGGCGGGTTGGCGATCGCAGAACGTAGCTTCTCGCACCGGTGACGCTGCTGCCCGTCACCGGCCTGTAGAATTTAGCTATGCCATAGATTTGAAATGGTTATACCGCCATTTGTCGGTCGCCAGAGCCCCGTCTGTTGGTCAGAAGGATGCACCACGGGCAGGTGCAGGTTGACTGGGAGCACCAAGGTCGTATTTGTGCTCCCTTACATCCCTATTATTGCCTATTACATATTCAAAGAAAATTGTACTGAAATAAATTCTTTATCCAAAAATAACGATAATGCCAAAGTAAGTCTTATATCTTAATCCTAAAAAACATTTAACGCTGAAGTAAGTCATAAGGCATAGCAATTAGTAAATAGAATAAAAATAAATTTAGCTAAATTGTTAAACACAATCCAAAAAATTCATCATACCGACTGGACTATATAATAGAATATATAGAATAGAATATTATAAAGATATAAAGTGTGTAACACTTCAAAGAAACATAATATTAAATTTAGCTAAATTCAATCACATTTATTATTAAATAATATCATCACTATATACATATAATACCAATATATTATAATATATAACATGTAAAGCAAATACTTTGTTCCCCTTTCTAAGAAAATTGCGAGATCGACTGAGCAATTTGTCTGTGATTTTTATGTTTGTAGATTCCACTGCTACATTTACAGGAATTCCTAGTGCAGGGAGTTGTCCTTAAAATAATTAAGTCTCTGTCAGCTTAGATGTGTGACTGGAGTGTACTCCCAAGTGTTAAAGTAATTGTAACTATTCAGTTAGCGGGTGCTTACTTTAAATAGTTAATCATTATTATTTATGTACCCGATGTCTAAGACAGTTAGAGTGTTTAGATAAATAGGTTATTGCCATCTATACTAGGGCCTTGATAATCCGAACCCAAGCTAATTCAAATGCCTCTATGATCTGAACGACCCCCTGACCCTGCGTGTCTGCCGTTTCTAACTCGCTATGCCACATTCATATTTTAGTGCCGAATTAAACTTTTTAGACGCTACACGTATCATACTTGAACGCTCCGCACGCCATTCCACAATTTGTAACATTTTCTAATGATTAAAACATAGTTTCCAAAATAAATTGTTTGTTGGTTTTCCTAAAGTGTCTGCATACTATAATCCCAACACTGTGTACATCCAAACAGGGTATAAATATTGGGCATTTGTATTATCGAGGCCCTACTGTATTTGACTTTTTCGTAGGTTTTAATTTCTCATTAAACTTGTTTAGCAATGATTATGTACATACCTATGAATGAGTATAAATTGAAAATTAATCTTATGCATTTGATCAACAAATAGCTATCTTATTGAGCTATTCAGCCCAGGAACTGAATCGGAAAAGCATGTAACGTACTTAGTGAAATTTGTTTTGTTATAGTACTTTTACAATATCATATTTTAAGGATTGCATACAATGTACTGTTTCGACCAGTGCTTGGCACCTGGCCAGCTGGGCGTAACGAAGTTATGACAGCCTTAGCGAGATCACCAAGCATATAAAAAATAAAGTGCATACATTAGCTTTTCTTCTGTACTCTCTATTTTCTGTGCTTTAACTAACATCTACTTAAGCACTACTTAACATCACTACTTAAGCATCATAATACTAAACATTTCAAGTCCATCAATATGACATATTTTCTTTTGTGAAGAGAACAGTAGAGGTAATATTGATCAGTGAACATAGTAAATCACGTAGATAAAACAAGGTACTCATTCTTATCCCTTATCTATGATAAAGGCCTCCAGGATAATATGATTAGCTCAAATTTGTTTATATGCAAAATATGAAGTACATCTAAATAATTATTAGCAAGATTGATTGATTGCCCAGTGTAATACAACCTTGGGAATAGCTTTCTAAGTCTGTGATGAGATATAAGATCTTTTTTTTGTCACTTTTAAAATAATCACAATCGCACCAAAATATCGTCGTTCTAAGATTCACTTACCTGTATCCGAGACACGAGTTCTCGAGGATTAAAGCTTCCGTCTGCAGGATTGAGGTTAAAGTTGACGTTGAAGATCACATAATCAGATTTTTCTTTCGCAACACTCGTTTTATTCTCAGATAGCGTTACATAGTAAAAAGTTTCTACCAAATTGAGATATTTATCGTAGAATTCATTTACACACGATCGAGGAACTGTTAACAAAAGGTCCGTGATCTGAGACATTGTTTAAATAAATACCAAAAGAATCATACACGACACGACACCACTAGCGCAATTCAAATTGCATAATTCAATCGTATCAAAACAACTTCTTCAACCAACCATTTTTGATTTTTGCGAAATTATGACCTCTCTATACGTCGAACAAAATATATTGTATGACATTAATGACAATGACAGCTGCAAAAAGATGTGACGTCTCCGACTGAACTTGTTCAGTAGTGATGTAATATTTTTAGTCGATTTTATGGAGACGATGGTAGAAAATCTGACTGACTATAAAAATAAGTCCGTGCCATAAGGATTGGCGATAAAGTGCGACCCATCGTTAGCCGCAAGAACAAAAAACTTGTAATATACAGTGTGGAAATTAAACTCAGGCCCTGGAGGGAAACTACTTTAAATCCTTAAGCTAGCTCATTTTACTTAAAGGAGACATTTCTTTATATTTGAAAAGAAACAAATCTGCATTAAAAGATTTTTTTAAACTCGCTTGCTTCGCCCCGGGACTCGAACCAACTAAAATTAAAAAAAATAAACACTCTTTATTTTATTATACTAATCGGTAGTATTAATATTCAGGATAAAGTTTCTCTAAAAAATGTTTGGTTACTGTTGACTTTTAACAAGTAAAAGATACGTAACAGTTCTGTTATCTCTCCAACACTCAAAGACTTCGTATGAAGTACACGCTTGCTAATTTATCGTTAAGTACCTTGTTGAAATCTTCGATAAGAAAATTGTTCAATGGTGGTAATACCTCTATGCACATTTCCTTCTTACATGATCCGAGGCGTTCAGTGGAGAAGTTTAAAAATGGAACGTTTGACTTTGTTTGCAATGCGGGACAATAATTTTAAAATTCGAACGATTTTATTTAAGTAATGTTGCTTTCCTTACGTAATTAAATTATCTCATAATGGCGTATCAAGAACAATTCGAGTTATTAGAAGCTTACTTTGTTTGCAACAAGAGCTACGATTTAGCTCTGCAGTGGTATCGCGAGTAACAATTTATCAGTTAAATAGTTTAAGTGTTACAAAATTGATAGTAAAATAAAGTTGATGTTAGATTTAACGTTTATTTTTATTTTTAAGACCTAATGTTTGTTAGAGAAACTTTATCCTGAATATTAATACTACCGATTAGTATATTAAAATAAAGAGTTATATATTAAAAAAAAAGAATGTTTGTTTTGTTTAATTTTAGTTGGTTCGAGTCCCGGGCGAAGCAAGCGAGTTTTAAAAAATCTTTTAATGCAGATTTGTTTCTTTTCAAAAATAAAGGAATGTCTCCTTTAAGTAAAATGAGCTAGCTTAAGGATTTAAAGTAGTTTCCCTCCAGGGCCTGAGTTTAATTTCCAAACTGTATATGTATAATGTAACTTAAAGTTTTGCCAAAACGAAACCAAAAATATTTATCATAAATTTTTATAACAATTCTACATAATACTAGAACACATTATTTATTTAATAATTTTAAATTTTTATTTTTTGTCGTATTTTCATGATCTCGATTATTACCTACTAGCAGCCCGCCCCGGCTTCGCACGGGTAGAACATATATGCCTACAAAATTTGCATCAGTTTGTTGCATCGAATATAAAATATTAACATATTTACAATCATCGTCATATTTCAACCAATTTCCACAAAACCTTAACGAATTATGCACCTAAGACCTAAACCTTCCTTATAAACACTCTGGCTATTGGTGAAAATCGCATGATAATCCGTTCAGAAGCTATTGAGATTATTGCGAACAGACAGACAGACGCAGTGATGGACATTGTTTCATAATACTTACGTAGTGATATTGGACGGCCCTTTGGCGTAAAGGATAGTTACCCTGATTCTGACCCGAGGGTCGTTGGTTCTAATCCTAGCTATATACCTACCAATGAAAGTTCAATGTGCATTCATGAATCATGGGTTTTCGTGGGATCATTAAATCTATCAATCATTAAGATAGTTTTAAAACTAAAACAACTGACTTCAATGCCCCGCGAGTCAATTTCAGTAGCAAGTTTGAGACGTTTATCGTCATATCTCTGAAGATACGTATCACATCTCAATGAAATTACAATGGGACCACCTCGGAAACGTACCCTACCGATTACAAAAATAATCATTTGAATCGGTTCACAATTGACGGAGTAATCGCGTAACATACACACACAAAAAAGAAAGAAAAAAGAAACATACCGACGAATTGAGAACTTCCTTCTTTTTGGAAGTCGGTTGAAAAGTAGCTTAACACCAAGGAGAACATCTGCCGCCGTAAACTTACGGCGTTCCCCGACGTTTAACGTGTGTATCTGTGTGTCTGTCTGTAGCATCTTAGCACCCAACCGGATGAACCGATTTTGATTTAAATTCAATTCAATTCAATTCAATTTATTTATTTTAAGGTAGGGGTATTATACGTTTAACGTGTGTATCTGTGTGTCTGTCTGTAGCATCTTAGCACCCAACCGGATGAACCGATTTTGATTTAAAGTAGGGGTATTATACGTTTAACGTGTGTATCTGTGTGTCTGTCTGTAGCATCTTAGCACCCAACCGGATAAACCGATTTTGATTATATTATTACTTACTTACTGCACTGACGCGCTGACACCAAAGTGGGTCTTGGCCTCCGACATTAAGAGACGCCATTTCTCCCTGGATTGCGCGACCTCTTACCAACAAAGTAACTATGACCTATTCTGTGGTTTCACTGCAAATATTTTATTAATTTTGCGACGCGTGTTTGTGGAATTCGTGATATCTTCTAGAGTTTTCATTTGAATTATATACTGTAAAAGACAATTTTAATCTATAATATGTGGCCAAGCTAATTAACGTAATTATTTGGATAAGTATTAATACTATATACTTAAAAATAGCCCTGGAAGTTATGTAATATTTTTTAACAAAAAATTAAAGATTAAAATGGTTACTGTGAGTCAACCTTAAGAGATAGACATATGCTATTGCGGACTTTTTTGTAGGTCTTATCAAGTTGTACAATTCTTCCATAGAAACTATTGTTTTCAATTGAGCAGCGTTCGTAAGAAACGTGTTTTTTCGACCGTTTTTTGTCGACTTAGGTTGCAAATTAGGTCTCCACGAATGTACTTTTGATTTAAACGGGATAATATATAGCCTATTTTCATTTCGAAAGTCCATTCTATATATAAGTCAAAGAATTTTTTAAATCGGTCCAGTAGTTTTTGAGCCAAATCATTACAAACATACAAAAATACAAATGTTCTCTCTTTATAATATTAGTATAGATTATCCGTGTTCTTTGTAATAAGGGATTTCTTATCGCGCTAAGAGTGTTCTATATTATACTTTATTTTAATTATTATTAATTTATATCACTCACTAGCTGACCCGGCGAACTTCATACCGCGACGCAGGGTTCCGATTGAACAATAGGTATTTGCCGGAAAATTACGTTTCATATGGGGACCCCCTTTAATTTCTAATTCTATCTAGTCTTTATTGTTTGATCTTATAGCAGTCATTGCAATACACACAATGAGCATTTTCAAGTCTAAGATCGAGCATAAAAACTCTTTTGGGATCTCCGGGAAATTTCCCGGGATATCCCAGTTACTGGCTACGTGTGCCGACCCTATCTACTGCTACTTAGATACTGAGACAGGAAGCGGGATGGCACTTACAGTTCCGGCGTTTTGCGACTCGTGCACAAAAACCCGGTGGACGGCAGAGCGATATCTCTCTTAAAAAATATTTAATAAGAAGATGTACTTAGCTTTGTTATCGACGGTCCCGGTTAGTAATTAGTCCGAAATGACCGTCCTTATGCTCTGGGTTTCCCTATGTAAGGAAACGCTGTATCATTGAACTTATGTATTCGCTGTAAAGAAATTATTGTAACAATGGTCTTTTAATCGACCATACACAAGTTGCGGTGATGGTTGCATGGCCTCGATACTTCTACAATCGATGCTCATGCTGTAATAGCTAGTTATTTCTCGAGGTATTTTTACATTAATATCTTGCCGATCGGGCAAGAGAAAAATATTAACAAGTGAAAAATAATGTCAAAATCCTTGACAACCAATTCTACCATCGACATATTGTTAACAATACTTATAAATAGTTATTGATGTTTATGTTACATAGTTAATTCTTAAATTATTAACACAATATTTATACACTAATATAAATATTGTAGGCGTTAAGTATTGTTAATTATTATAGTTGTATTTAATTAGAATATAGTTATGTCAGAAAACCTTTTAAATATTATTTAAACTTAATAAATAGACACTATTGGCTATAGACTGTAGTTGTCGAGCGATGGCGCTAGCATCGCATAATGTAATACTGTTAATAACAATACTTGTAACTATAGACTGATAACTAAATTGATAATTATAGTTATATTTCATTAGGATATAATTAAGTCAGAAGACCTTTTAAATATTATTTAAACTTAATAGATAGACATTATATTGGCTATAGACTGTAGTTGTCGAGCGATGGCGCTAGCATCGCATAATGTAATGGCGGGAGACATTTTATGGTCTACCTTTTGGATTTTGGATATATAAGTCTGAAAGTAGCCAGGCTGGTCGCTCAGTATTATTTTAAAGTTCAATTCAACAAGACTATGTCTGTTTATAAAATAAGTTTTAATATGTACACGTTGATATATTGTGTAGTGATTATAATACCCCGTAATGGAAAATGTGAGTACAGTGCTTATTATTTCACCTACCTACCCCATAAATAAGTGTAGGTTAGTAGGAAAATATGGCATACCTACATAATTTTCTTAATTTAGCGCGGGTGTGCCATCAATAATGAAAACATTCAAATCTGTCGGATGAGAAAATTAAGCCGTCATCAAAGAGTTTGAACATCATATAATAAGGCGAGGTCGCCACACTCTCAAAAACACGTTTCTTGTATGGGGACCCCCTTTATTATTTAATTTTATTTTGTTTTTATCGGTTTTTATACACAAATAGAGAATACCCATGTATGGAAGCGCCTTAATGACAACCATCAAAATATGTCAATACAATGACAAAAATGTCTGAACGAAACAACAATAACAACCATCAAAATTCAAAATATTAAAATTTAATTACCTACGCGATAATTCGAGTAATGTGGATATACTATGTTGTCAATTTAAAATCCTTAATTTAATACGTGATATGTGCTTGAAATTTCAATTCATAAGCGGAACAGAGTCTACCCTACCGTACCGAAGGGACGAACGTCAAATGTTTGACAGGAAAGTAGGCAGAACAGTTTTTATGTGAAAAATGAAATTGTTGTTTTTACTATCTTCCTAGAATTTTTCCCAAATTTTCTCACCGTTTATACCTTCCCTGAACTACGACAAACATTTCAAAACCAAATTACAATAGAAAAGCTCTTTTCGATGTAGTCACTATTTTCAGTGTATCTAGTCCATCATGTTTTTCGGTTGAAATGGCAAGGTGTCCAGTGAAATTACAGGGCATGTGAGACTCAACATCTTTATGTCTCAAGGTAACAGGCGCAGTGTAGTGTCATGCAAAATTCTGGACTGCCAGAATTTTGCATGCCGCTATATCTGTAATAGGTAGACGTCATCGCTTACCATCAGACGAGCGTCCTGCTTGTCCTGTTACCTTATACCATAAAAAAAACATAAATTACAAATGTATCGAATTGTAATTGTGAAGAATTGAAAATATTAACTGCTGTGTCCAAGGCTTAACCCATATTACAACTTTAATGATGATAAATGGTAACCAGTGTCTTTCTCCATGATATAATTAGTTTTATGGATAGATAGATAGATGGATGGAGGGATGGATAGATAAACATTTAAGTACAAAAATTTAATGGAAAAAAATCTGGCAAAAAAGTATGATTACGTTCATCTTATTTTCTATTATAGTTCCCATGATTATTATGATCACAACAATGCAATACGATTTATTAACCTACATAATTAAATAAAACTTTTCCACAAACTCTACAAAATCCAACATCACAACAGAAATATGTTATCTTAACACTAACCTTATTTGATACATAAAATCTAGATGAAATACAGACTAGATTTAGCACAGGAAACTTTGAATACATTGAATTTAAATAAAAGACATTAATAATTTTATATTTCTACTAATTATTAGAAATGACTTCTTTCTCAATTTGAATATCAATAAATTAATGTGACTCTTGATCTAAAGCTCTCATTTTCTTATGTGCCCTACAAATTATAAAATTTTCATAGATATTTCGAAATATTAGGTTTAATTTATTGCCATCCAGTTTATAGGTAATTTTCTGAATCTGATTCTGTAGTGCTCGGTGGAATATTTTCACTATTCTTTTTGCCTGTTCGTCTCTTCTTGTTACTTTCACGGGTTCTGAACATTTTACTCTCATCGGCGCATTTAGTTGTTATACTTGTCCTGTAATTTAAACAATAAATAGTTTTAGAATAAAATTAAAAACGGACATCAAACATGAACCATAAAACTACATAGGTGTTAATGTAATAAATACCTCACAACATTTTCAGGCACCGAACAACGTTCAACAACTGTCTGTACAATATCATTCACAAGTGCAGGATCTAATTTTTTCTTCGCAGGTTTATTTGGGAAAGCTGGGGATGGTTTGCCAGTTAGAGAATGTGTAGCTAAGACCCTGAAAAGGGAAAAATTGAATTTAGCAGAAATTAATTACATGATGACTAATTATGTGTCAGTGCAAAGCAGGGTAGACATTTGATATATTCAGCAATGCACTAATATGTAATTAGATCAACAACAATCAAATCAAATCCGTTTATTGCACAGAAAATGGGTAGATCCTCTTAGAGAGTGCAACGTATAATATGCTCTAAGTATGGCTATATTTTTGTCATTTACAATGTTCGAAATTATTATTTGATGTTAAGGTACGATTCCACCAAAATAGTGTGCAGCACATTTGTTTACAAACATTTTGTGCAAAACTCCAGCAGTGCACGTACTAAACTGGTGTCGCGTCTAGCTGCTGTCTCCACCGGCAAGGTTGTGCGTAACTTTTGTAAACGCACAGTATGGCACACTTGTGCACGGACATGTTCACTGATGTTCGCTCCGGTAGCGGAAGCAAGATTGAGTTCGCGAACAACAAGCGCGTACGCGTCGACACGAGTCCACTGCATGCAAAAAGTATACAGATGTGCGCGAACATTTCTAAAATGTTCGCGCACAATTTGTTATTGTTTGCCGGAGTGAGTCGACCAACGTGAACATTTGCGTCGTACACTGTGCGTTACAGTGCCGCACAGTTCGGCACACTGGTGGAATCGCGCCTTCACAGATTTACATAGGCCTCTCCCAAGTCACTGCCCACCGCTTTGTGTATAATATATCTTCGCTCCACCTACTCACAGTCACAACACAAGGAATCCTACATTAGGATTGCCGATTCGCAAAAAAACATATCTTTTTAAAACGGCTTTACACTCACGGGTTTATTTTTTTTGAAGCTTACTAGCAATGTGTGTTGCACATTAATAATATTCTTGTTAACCCCTCCATTTAAGCTAAATATGCTTGTGTCTGGAGTGGGTTCACGTCAATAGTGCAATGGGTGGGGATCGAACTCACGACCTCTCGATCGACAGTCCGACACCCTATCCATTGGGCTATTGCCGTTAAATTAATTGAGAAAGCCATTTTAAATATATATATATACATATATACACATATATATATATATATATATATATATATATATATATATATATATATATATATATGTGTGTGTTATTTTTAATATAATTTTCATAAACAAATAGAAAAAAAATCTTACCTGCGTGAAAATACAGCTGTAAGTAATTTGCGAGTAGCACTCGTATATGAGCTCCAATTTATATGCTTCAAAATCCTCGCTGGTACTGATGCGTGACCATCTCCAATAGGAGTCTGAATGTTTAAAATACAATTGCAATCAACTTAAACAAACATATTAAAATAATATTCAAAATTATAAAAACAATACTTACCAAATCATTTGAGTTCTTGACATTTAATCGAGAATAACTATTATTGCTATTAGTTAATACCCTGTGAGGCAAAGTAGATTTCGTTTGACGACTAGTCGGCTTGTACTCATCTGTATGCTCAAACATTATTTTGGTAGAATATTTTGTTTGACTCTTACGGGAATTATTGAACGTGTCTTCACTCATACTCTGAAAATATTTAGACATTTAAATTATTCAGAAAAAGTATGAACTTACTGCTTGCACCACCTAATAAAAACATAAATGTTGCCAAGCTGCTTACCAAGCTCAGACAACATATTTGGTGCCAGTCAGTTGAGAAGGCTAGTTCCGAACTTGTTGTGCTATAATATAGATTGGAATAAAGTCACTTGTGAAGCCCCACGTCTTACTGCCGGTTCCACTTCCAGACAAGTACGTTTCTATGTAGGTATGACCGCGTGTCTCTTGTCACTAGTTAAAATAGTAATCAAGTGCGCACAGGTAGGTATATAATCCATAAACCATGCATAATAAGATACAAATTAGAATTACCACATCGTGATCGTTATTGATACTGTCGTAAAATTCCTCATGAGTATTTTGTTCAGTATCTGAACTGACATATCCAGAATTTTCAGCGGGTAAGTCGGTGTCATTCAATTGAGCTTCTAAAGACTGAATCTTTTCACAAAGGTTTTTTATCGTAATCTCCATTATCTCAATGTTTGGGTTTATATAACGTTCTTCAGTTTGTGTTCCAATTTCCCGTGTTTTTACTTCTTTAGGACGACTGTTAACATTAATCTTAGTTTTGTTTTTGACAGCGTCTTTCGTTGTATTCGACACTGAATTTGAAATCTTTGTATCTACTGTTTGTGGGGGTCTATTTTTGTCGTGTTTCATATATTGACCACCATTTTTGTGATGAGTTTTAGTTAAGTTCTCAAACGGTTTCATAACGTTCGGATGTTCATTTATCATAGGTTTTGTTTTTTGTTTCGGCGTACTCGTATTTGGTATTGAAACACCCTGCAAATAAAAGCATGAAACAATGAAATTGAACGAAAGATATTATATTTACTTTATTATTTTTTTAGTAATTTAACTATATTTTATTAGTATTACATACATACATACATACATACAATCACGCCTTTTTCCCGTTGGGGTAGGCAGAGACTACTTCTTTCCACATGCTATGATCCTGACATACCTCCTTCGCTTCTTCCACTTTCATGAGCGTCTTCATACATGCTCGCCGGTTATAGGTACTTTTGACTTGGCCTTTTTTAGGGTTCCGTACCCAAAGGGTAAAACAGGACCCTATTACTAAGACTCCGCTGTCCGTCTGTCTGTCTGTCTGTCTGTCTGTCCGTCTGTCACCAGGCTGTATCTCATGAACCGTTATAGTTAGACAGTTGAATTTTTCACAAATGATGTATTTCTGTTGCCGCTATAACAACAAATACTAAAAACAGAATAAAGTTAAAAATAATAGAGGGTCCCCATACAAGAAACGTGTTTTTTCGGCATTTCACGCCATCTATGAACGCTTAGTTACGTAAACGTCCCATAGATGGTGTTATATTGAAATGTCGATCCCTAACACCTTTGTTAGACGTTAGATGGCGTTATAAGAAATAAAATGTTTATTAATTATTACTCGTAGTTTTTGCTGGCGAAAAATAATAGTGGTATTTTTTGCTCGATCTTATAAAATACTATAGTGTGGTACGGAACCCTACGAGTGCGAGTCCGACTTGCAATTGGCCAGTTTATTTAAAACGTCTCCGATCTGGTCGTGATACGTTCGCCTTGGTCGGCCTCTACCAACTGGCCCATTCACACACGTCTCATAAATCTGTTTCGTCAATCTTTCTTCATCCATCCTCTCTAGATGTCCAAACCATCTAAGCATCCCTTTCTCTATCTTTGTCACTACATCTTCTACCACACCACAACATTCCCTTATCACGCTGTTCTCCAACTTATCCATCAGAGTCACTCCGATCATACTTCTCAAACTTCTCATTTCTACAGCATTAATTTTACTTTCATGTTTATTCTGCCATACCCAGCATTCACTACCATACATGAGTGTGGGAACCAACACTCCCCTATGTACAGCCAGTCGTGCTTTTTTAGACATGTTCTGACTTCTCATAAAGTTATGTAATGCCCCACTCACTTGGTTTCCAGCCAAAACTCTTCGCTCAATATCACTTTCATACTTACCATCTCTCGTAAACTTAGAACCCAGGTACACAAACTCTTTCACTTGTTCCACTCTTTCTCCTTCAATTATTAGTAATAGTTAGTAATTATATACATAAGAATATATAGTGCTCTCAACCAAAAAAGGTGCATGGTGGCAGAACACTGTCAAGTGTCCGTCTGGCCAGCTATCATCTTCAAGTTGGAAAATCTGGCGCCAAACATCTAATGTGTTTCGGTAAAATTGTCCAAAAATTGAATGGTATTTCAATACATCGACACTACGCCAGTCTTTACGATAAATAATATTTTTTCAATTTATTTGAAGATATTTTTTCTGTGGGTCAACAGTAACTTCGAATAGAGTTAACATATATGACCGGCAAAGCGCATCAAGTCCTCTGGTATAAAAGCATAATTTCATTTTATTATAATTAAGGCATTAGGTCGGATCTATACATCCGACATTATGCCTCTGATGTCGAGCATTGTTCTTGCTATTTGTTCTAGATAATTAAGATAGTTTAAAAGCTAAAACAACCGACTTCAATGCCCCGCGAGTCAATTTCAGTAGCAAGTTTGAGACGTTTATCGTCATATCTCTGGAGATACTTTTCAGATCTCGATGAAAATACAATGGGACCATCTCAAAAATGTACCCTACCGATTACAAAAAGAATCAATCGAATCGGTTCACAATTGACGGAGTAATCACGTACACACAAAAAAGAAGAAAAAAAACATACAGACGAATTGAAAACCTTCTTTTTGGAAGTCGGTTGAAAACAAACAAAAGATGAACCCCTCAGATACAAATGCATCTCACGATAATCCATCTAAATATTGACGATTGTAGTCCGTTGTTTTTCAGTCAACTGCAATCGTTGTAAAATGTATTTATCAATATTATGATTTAAAATATAATACATAGGTAGTATATTATAAAATACATAGTTCTTCTTTCTACGTCCTGTACTAGGTTGAGCGACAACATACGCAAAGCGGTGGGCAGTGACTGGAAAAGAAGAGCCGAAGAGCGGGCTCAGTGGCGCATCTTGGGAGAGGCCTACGTCCAGCAGTGACGGACACCGGCTGATAATGATGATGATGATAGTTCTTCTTATCACAAAGCTAGGTTTCACTACTTGTGAATTTAATTAGTGTCAAGCTGTTTGTATCTATACTTACAGGGTTATCAGAAGAAATAAAGCAATTCCAAAATAACTTTGCCGTATTCTCTATGTCTTCCTGATTGCCAGCACGCCATACATCTAAAATAGGTAAACATATTTTGACAAAACTTTTAAATTAAATGTTAAAATTTGTAAGTTCTAAACTTCGAGCATTCACCAACCTGCAAATAAATGCATGAAACAATGAAATCGGACGAAAGATATTATATTTAATTTATTATTTTTTTAGTAATTTAACTATATTTTATTAGGATTAGTTAGTTATTACATACATAAGAATGTATAGTGCTCTCAACCAAAAAAGGTGCATGGTGGTAGAACACTGTCAAGTGTCCGTCTGGCCAGCTATCATCTTCAAGTTGGAAAATCTGGCGCCAAACATCTAATGTGTTTTGGTAAAATTGTCTTTGAGAGGCAAATCTAAGCTTAGCGAATGGTACTTCAATTCATCGACACTACGCCAGTCTTTACGATAAATAATAATTTTTCAATTTATTTGAAGATATTTTTGCTGTGGATCAACAGTAACTTCGAATAGAGTTAACATCTATGACCGGCAAAGCGCATCGAGTCCTCTGGTATAAAATCATAATTTCATTTTATTATAATTAAGATAGTTTAAAAACTAAAACAACCGATTTCCATGCCCCGCGAGTCAGTTTCAGTAGCAAGTTTGAATATGTCATATCTCTGGAGATACTTATCAGATCTCAAATTAAATTACAATGGGACGTTTTTTTGCGGAACTATATATACACCCTACACCGGAACTATATAGACACCCTTTAATTTTCAACTTTTTTTTTTTAGATATTTTCCTTTATTTGAGCTGTAACCTTGCTTCTTGCCAAATTTCATGATTCTAGATCAACGGGAAGTACCCTATAGGTTTCAGACCCAAAACCTATAGGGTACCTTGTTCCGGTTTACCTAGAATTGTCAATTTTAGTCAAAAGCAAGGTCTTACTGCACAAGTACAGGAAAAAATCCGAAAAATAAAAAATTTGAAAATGAGGGTAATTTTTAGTACATACAAGCTTTCGCGAAAATCTATATTTGCCCATATTTTTTTATCGTGTTGACTCAGGACCTTGATTTTTATACACCTAATAGGAATTATAGAATTCAGTATCTGGTATAAATTTTAACTTGCTAGGTCCACCCGTTCCTGAGAAAATCGGTGTTGACACACGGACAGACAGACAGACAGACAGACGGCAGACAGACGGACGGACAGACGGACAGACAGACAAGAAAGTAATCTTATAAGGGTTCCTTTTTTACCTTTTGAGGTACGGAACCCTAAAAACAAAAAAAATACAGGCGAATTGAGAACCTCCTCCTTTTTGGAAGTCGGTTGAAAATATATAAACAACAACACTGAACAATATAAATGAATTTGTCTTGCTATAGTTTAGTTTTCTTACATTGTAAAAATGAAGCGTTTATCTATCTACGAATAAATTAGGTACTTATTACTTATTAGTTATCTATCTGTACAATAATGGTCATCACTCACATGCTCCTGGATTAACTGGATGTTTATTGGTCCCTTGTAGATCTAAAAGAGCTTGTGCTGCATCATAGTCGGTATTACGAGAGCCCGTCATCTTCACTCCAGACATGGTTTTCACCGCCGGGAACCCCTAAAATAATTAAATCTATACTTTAACGCTACCAACATACATCATCATCTTCCTACCCTTATTCCACTTAAGTGGGTCGGTGTAACACGTCATTATCTTCCATTGGTGACTTCCTCTCCCTCTATAGCTATCCTTTTTCATATCCATTACCTTTCTAGTCACGTGGACTTAACTTCTTCTCATAATATGTCCATACAATATACATACCTATTCATAATTATTCTTTATTCTAAACAAAATGTACTTTCCACGGAACACTAAGTACAAGTAATACTGCCATGTTTTGTAGATATTATTAACATTTACATAGCAAAGTGTGAATCAAATGTATTTCTTTTTAACTCTTGGTCTCCATTTTTTCATTTAAAAATTATTGAAATAAGCCTGTAGAAAAATGCAAAACGTTACATACCAAATTTCAGCAGATGAGTCCTGTTACCACAACAATGTTCACTTTCAATCTCAACTAAATTAAAATGAATAAATAAATGTTAAAATGACGTTCTACTTCTTTGACAAACGCAGTTAAACTGAACAATTACTGGGATATTCTAATACTTAAAATAGGTACTTTCTAGTGAATACACAAAACACAACTCCACTTTACAGCCTTTGGAGTCAGGTAGAAAAATAAATCCCATGTAATGTTTCTAGTCCTCATTATTTCTTATTACCTTACCTTTTTCTTTGAACAGTATTGTAAAAAATTGTAAGTAGTAGACAATGATACTCTGATTATGTTTCAGTAAGACTTTAGTTGGAAGTTTAGAGCGAATAAAATGAATGGGAGGTAGGCATCTAAAATTTTATTATACGAGGCGAGTATACCGCTGTTTAAAAAAGTGCAGTGATCTGTACTTTTTAGTGAAAGGATAGAAATATTTTTATAAGGTACGAGTATTACCCATTAAAAATACTACTGGAAACAAATAAGATATTACGTTGTTCTTGTTTATAACGAGCTACGATAAAAAAATTCTGTGTAATAATTAAAATTTCGTATGATAACAAAACATACTAGCTGAAATGTATTGATCTACAATAATATGTTGGTATACAAGCTGCTAAAAATTTATTATTCTAGGCGTTTTTTGCTCTGCGCGATTCCAACTTGCACTTGGCCGGTTTACATTATGTTTTGAAAATAACATCAAAAGAACGAATAATTAAAGGTTTACTCACTCTCTTACAAATTATACAATAAGCTTAAATTCACACTTTATTTAATTACATATATATGTACTATTTAAGAAGCTATTATATACGTTTGTTGTCGTAAATAACACTGTATATGCATTAAGCATATGACGCAGTGCGATATTTATTCTTCGTATAGGTAGGTACGTTTATTAGATTTCTATGAAGATATAAATTAAAATAGTATTAAAGCCGATAATGAGGGTATTAAGTTTCTCATCACTCTAAAAGTTCAAAATCAAAGCATACTCAACCTAGTTAAAACTTTTAAAAATAAAACTACCTACAACCTAAAGGTTCTTATATACTTAATACTTACTTTCGCATTTATAATATGAGTAGGATTCATAACTGCCAAATTATTATTGAAACGGATGGGGTTTTATGTGTTTATTGCAGTGTCTAAAAGTTCCGCTTTTTTCTGCATAATTTCAATAGTAAGGGTCGGGTAACGTTGGGGATTCGGGATTAGAAAATGCATTGTTGAATTTCTACCTGAACCCTCCCTTGTAACCGACTTCATCATCAAACAGAGTTCAGTTTATTCACAACCAGTGCGCAGATAGTCAACCAGTCTTTAAATAATTTAAGTGTAATGGCTCCCCGATTGTGGCTTTTAGTGGAATGGGCAGAAGAAAATAATGTGTTTCCCTCATACGAAGTTGTAAAGATCAATCAGTTTGCTTATAAAGACAGTGAACTTATACCAGGTGAACACATTTTTATAAATATACACAATGCCACAAGGCGCGCGAAAATAATCAGGATATCAGGTAAGTTCTATCTACGTTGTGAGTTGTGACACTATATTATAAGTATTTCTCATTATTTTTTGGGTTTAGGTGGTTAAACTTAAATCCGATAGATAAGTACTTAAAGTTTATTTTTCTTTAGATAACAAATGCCAAGTAAAAGAACACAAGGATTTTTTGGAGAGACAAGACAACCAAGTAAAGAATGTTTTCCAACTTTGTATGCGCACGATAAAGGAGTTGAAATCAGATCAGGTGTGTATGTACCGTACCGTACCTATGCTTTATCTATGTATTTACATATTTTACATCTACATATTTTAAAATTGCATGTACATTTTTGTTATTATTATATTAAATGAATGGCATTGTTTCGTTGCAGTATCCAAATTCAATGAATAGTCTTGAGCTAAACACGACTACCCAGCAGAGTGGTTTTCCAACTGTAATTAATGCAAAAAGCGACGATAGCGACAACAGCGATTCAGAGGTACAAAAAATAGTATTTAGTTAGATAAGTATACTGCTAAACTACTATGCACACTAACGATTTAAAAAAAATATTGGATATTCTTTACTATTATAATTATTGATTTTAATAACATTTAATTATCATAACGTTACATTATCATCATAATCAGCCGCTGTCAGTCCACCGCAGGACGTGTAGGTTTCTCCTAAGACCACCACTGTAGGGCTATTCTGTAAACTAGTTCTCGCAAAACGCATCTCGCAAGCGGTGAGATTTGAATTTCGTATTACGAAATTCAACCGTATTACGATTTGAATTTCGTAGTACGACTCACCGCCTTCGAGCATTTACCTCGAAGCTCACCGCAGATTCCGCATGCGAGATGCGTAAAGTTAACTAGCTTACAGAATAGCCCAACTGAGCCCGAATCTCGATCTACGGCTCTTATTTTCCAATTAATTATTTAATTTATGCAAATTATATATTTTTCACTGTTTTCAAAAAGAAGCAGGTTCTCGACTCCAAAAGATTTTTTATGTACATCAATTACTTTAATTTATTAAATTAAAACTCCGTCAACTATTAACCGATTTGAAGAAATACTTTTTTTATTTGAGGGGGGGGGGTATAAGTAGCTTCCCGTTTATTTATCATAATATAAAAAATATTTATATAAAATATATTATATTACATATATATATTATATAAATATAATATATTTATATAGAAATATTGTTAACCTTCAATTCATCGACATCTGATTAGATCTGATCTTCTGAGATATTGATATAAAAATTCAAAATTGCTACTGAAAATTACTAGAGCGGCATTTGAAGTAGATTTTTTTAATTTAATTATTTTTGTTTATTACTAACTGTGCACCGTGGCTTTGCCCGCGTTAAAATTACTTTCAATTATTTAAAACTTTTCAGTCATAAGAACCTTCTTCTGACAAGAACAAGCACAACAAAAAATATTGGTCCAGCCGTCCATGCGTAATGCCGTAACCAAGGGTTTCTTTTAGAATAATATGTAATAGAGCTACTGGTTTTTTTTGTAATATCAAGAAAGTCAAGCATTTACGCACGAAACGAAATATTTTAAATGTAACATTGACTGACTCTTTTTACGCTAAATACAAAAGATCGCTGTTTAGGGTTTTTAGGTTAATATCCATTAAAATATTTAAAGTACTAATTAATATTATTTGCAGATTCACCAGAATACTTACCAGAATAATATAACCAATTTTGTGAATCAAACTCATCAATCAAAAAAATATGAACAAAACAATCGTAAAAGAGGAACACAAAGTCTGGTTGAGAAACAAAGACGTCGTTCAATTGTGAGCAGCACGCCACTGCCGGGGAAATGTACCCGGGACAATATTAAATTGTATTTTGATCAGGGAACCCAAACCGATAACGAGTGGGACCATATTCCAACAGCAAAAATTGAGGAAATAGAAATAGTGCTTAAGCATTTGTATGAACGATTTCAATCATTGGTAATGAAAGTTAGTACTACTAACGGTAACGAATTATCAGAGCCAGAACAGAATAGAGAAGTTTCTTATGCAGAGCCAAATGATTCCTGGGTTCCTAACATCGAGAGAGAACATTTGGAAACTGTTAATAACATTGAAGAAAACAATGTTATTATGGGTGATATTGGTGAAGTACAACATAACATAGTAGAAGCTGAACAGAAAGATGTTAAAGTGCCGGTTAAAATAGAGGCTAGCGGCAAAAACTCTAACGACAGCACTCGTGTAAGAAGAATGTCAGCACAAACTACTTATTCAAATGAAATGGTAATATTAGATTAATATATAATTGAAAAAATGATTAAACAACATGGTTATCCAATACAATGTACTTTATATTATATTTAAAATGAATTTTGATATATTTTAGGTGCCGCTTGGAAATGGCCATGCAATCGTTCCTGCAAGGCTGTTAAATGAAATTGATTGGAGTTCATATACCTCTGCGACTAGACAACTTTTGCAAGCTATTTTTCCTCGGAAGTAAGAATACTGCAATTGATATTTATCAATTACATGTAATCTTTTTTTTATTTATTTTTATTTATCTTATAGGCTAGCGTGTGACCATTATCTCACTTGTTGGTAAGTGATGATGCGGTCGAAGATGGTAAACACGCTAGGCCTAGAATGGGAACTGACTCTCGAGGATAGCTGCCCGAACACATTAGATGTTTAGCGACAGACTTTCTAACTTGAGGCCACTATATTAATGTTCTACTACCATGCGGGTTTCTTAACAATCACCGGAGAACCGCCACCGTGAAAAACGCACATACATTTTTCACAGAAAAATCAATTTGTGCACGGCAGGAATTGAACTCTGTACCTCTGGCATCAAAGCCGACCGTGCTCCCACTTACACCACCGGGCCCTCAATCCATAATTTTTTTTTGTAATAATTTAAAATTGATTATAAAACTTTTTAACAAAAAAATTAAACCGCCGAAAAAACTGAAAAGCAAAAAATAATTAAACTCTTTTATTTAACCTTAATAACGAAGTTCTTAAACTACTGTTAGTACACATAAGTATATTATTTTTGTAATTGTTTTGAGTTGTTACCCAAACATAATAACTAAGTTCTTAAACTAATGTAAGTATGTATACTTAAGTAATTTTGAGTCGGCGCCGAAATATCCAGTGTTTATTGACAGACATTGATGATATGATAAAATCATCTAAATAATAATACATTGATCCATAATTTTTATTGATTTATTCAAAACGGATTGACCGATTTCGTTAAAATTTAAACGGAACCCCTTTTGGGGGTATACCCTTTCCAATAAAAAAGAATTATCGATATCAGACTACTCTGTAAAAAGTTATGCGTGGTCATACATAAAAAATATATATACGCGTCGGCTTGGTAACCTCCTCCGTTTTTTTTTCGTCGGTTAAAAAAACTAAAAGAACGGACTTCAAACCACATGAGTTCACGCACACACGCGCGTCTACGTCATCATCACAGCGCAGTTGTATGAAGCTTTGTCTCTGTACCTTCTTTACTCATGTGCTTCAAACGTCGCGCTAGTCAAAGTAGCCAGTAGTCAGTAGAATGTCATCGAGGTAGATAAATGCATCGTAATACTAATGTTGATATATTAAAAACCGCTCAACCGATTTCGTTAAAATTTAAATGGGACCACCTGGGAAGGGTGGGTACCCCTAATTTTTTTTTGTTCAAAGGGTTTGAAACAAAAAAATAATTCTCCAAATCGATTCAGGCATCTTCAAGTAATCGGTGAACGTACATAAAAAAAAATATTCCGACGAAATGAGAACCTCCTGCTTTTTTTTGAAGTCGGTTAAAATCAAAATGTCTTTGTTAATAGACCTGATCAACTGATTTTTAGGGTTCCGTACCCAAAGGGTAAAACGGGACCCTATTACTAAGACTACGCTGTCCGTCTGTCTGTCTGTCTGTCTGTCTGTCTGTCTGTCTGTCTGTCTGTCTGTCTGTCACCAGGCTGTATCTCATGAACCATAATAGTGAGACAGTTGAAATTTTCACAGATTATGTATTTCTGTTGCCGCTATAACAACAAATACTAAAACCAAAATAAAGTTAAAAATTAAAGGGGGTCCCCATACAAAAAACGTGTATTTTGTATAGCGCCATCTGGTCAAGGTGTCATCTGCGTGTTAACAACCTCAGAGTAACTATTACTCATAGACATATACTACTAGACGGAACATCTCGAACTGGCATTGTCGAATACCGCGAGTAAGCTGGCTGGCATATTCTCGCTCACACGTAGCTCGGCACTCGAAACAACAGCACGCGCTTATGTTAAAAATTGCGTATCCGGAATGCCATCGTGTGTCCTCAGATACTGCAAAAACCAGTCAGGAAAAACAAACTGAGACGACGGAGTCACTTTTCACAATTAAGTTCAGATTTTCGAATTAAAACCCGCATACTTAAAACGTTATTTTGTTAATTTGTAATGACACTTCACGACGCGACGCCATGTTTGCTGGCGCCATGTTCGTAGATTATGTAAACAGATGTGACATTATAGCGCGAAATGAAATTGCCTATTTTTAAATTTTGAAGAAAATAGTTTGACATGTGTGTGTATACTGTATAATTATGTCTGTGGTATCTTAGCTCCCAACCCAAGTAACTGGACCGGATTTTAATTTAGTAATGTTTATTTTTTCTATGAAACCGACATAAAAAGAAGGAGGTTCTCAATTCGACTGTGTTTTTTGAATGTGTGTTACGTTACCGCATAACTCCGTAATTTATTAACCGATTTGGAAAAATCTTTTTTATTTGAATGCGTATTAAGTACTTACGGATTGGTGCCATTTTATATAATATCGTATTCTATCCTTTTCTCTTAATAAAAATACATTGGACGTTGTCGGTAAGGACGGTAAGGCGATATGTGTTTAATCTATAATTAGTCACAACCGGCGGCGGCAACCACTCCCCCGTGCCCCCGCGTGAATGATAACCGTTTGACAAAATTTATTTGCTCGGGATGACAACTCTTTGTCTTACCCACAGACCTGCTACATATTAAACTCGATCGCGTACACCGGCCCTCATGAGAACGACCTTGAACGGAGTTTGTCCCTTTCTTTTGTATGGACAACTTACATATATATCATATATATAGTATAGAACATATATAGAACTATCAGGTTGTTAGAGAAGGAAACACTTCCACCCTGGTGTCTCTCAATTGGGCCGTTTTGTTCTACAAAGCAATTACAACCTTATCGTTAAAGCGTACGGATTAAATTGAATTTGACAAAACATCTGCAGTGCACCATCATTTTTAATACGTCTATGGTTTTACCTCAATGCTATTACTACTCTCAAAGTCAAAGTCAAAGTCAAAGCATTTATTCAGTATATGGGCAAATTAAAAATTTGCACTTACACTTGTCAAATTACATTAAATAGATCATATTCAATAAAAAATATTATAGATATAACAGAAACATAACTTATTACTTTGAATTTACAAAAAAAAAACAAAGGTATTGAGCCATTCAACTTTCATCTAGACGTCGAACGTCACACTTAAAACACATGTTTAAATAACTCTAGTGACTCTAGTAATAGTTACTCTGAGATCAACAACCGAACAACAACTTTGTGTTAATAATAGCGTTCGTTAGATGGCGTTAAAGTAAACAAGCACGCGGTTCACAACTCTGTCATAGAAAAGATAATAATAATACTACGTAACTCTGTTATGTTTCGTATTGTACTGTGTTTACAGGCATTATTATTTTTGTAGCCCTCCCTACGTGTGTGAGACGCAAGTCTGTCTCGCACTTGGCCAGTTTTATTAGAATATGTCGTATTATCCGTGTTTTCAGCCAATGAAAAACTGCTACAATATTATTAGAATACGAAGGTAAGTTTCGCCACTTTCTACAAGGCTAGCTCGATAAGAAAACAAAGCCGGTCACGAAACTAGAGGGGACTAGGTATATTATATTTTCTGTGCTAGAGGACCCCGATTCGAGTCCAGACAAGATGGTCATTTTTACGTTTTTTACAAGTTCCTTCTTTTATTATTGGGAGCCGAAGAATTGCCAAAAAACACGATTTACAAAAAAATAACACCGAGCAAAGCATGGTGATACAGGTACCTACTGTCTTATACAATAAATATTCATTACGAAGGTAATTTTGCGAAAATAGCGTCGCAACCATAACTTGTTAACATTTTATAAATGTTAAGTTTAAATGAAAAATATCTCGATGACCCCGCTTTGCTTGGTATTCTACATATCTTTTTTTTTGTTAAATCGAGTGTTATTGCATTTTTTTGCTCTTAATAGTAGTTTTACTCACAAAAGAAAGAAAAAAACTTGATAAAAAAAGGAAAGTTAGTCACCTTATCTGGACTCGAACCAGGGACCTCCAAAGCGCCGTCCTATCGATCTTCCACCGAGCTATCATAACGTCTTAAAATACGCCGAAATTACCCTTTGTATTCTAATGATATTGTAGCAGTTTTTCAATGCCTAAAAACACGGATGAAATGACGTTTTCTAAAAAAATAGATCGATTTATTGCCCCCGAAACCCGCTGCATACTAAATATCATGTAAATCGTTGGAGCCGTTTCCGAGATCCCGATTATATACATATATAAACAAGGTTTTCTCGTTTAAAGGTATTACCTATAATATTATAGATGTTTCGTGAAAATGTTGATGAAATTATTGTGGTGACGCTACATTCGCTAAACTACCTTCGAAAAGTACCTAAATAATAATGATTAGTTGCTCCTGCTTGCCGCTTGCTCGGGTAGCGGGGGGAGTAACGTAACATCACGCAGCGAGCCATAGCCGCTTGTATTCGCGCGAGCGTCGTCATGCTGTCCGGATGCGCTTCCAAACCCTGCCTATAAGTTAGCAATTTGCTACTTGCAATTTCGGTTATTTCTGGTTTAATAATAGAAACTTTGTAGTATTTAGGTGATATTATTTGCGTAACTAACTACGTAAGTTAGTTAACTGTGCAATTTGCATAAATATAAATAATAGGTACCTACTAGTTAAATAAATACCGTCTTCTTATTAAAAATGCCATGACCACCTTCTAGCTTCATCATCAGACCGATCTAGGTGTAAAGTTCTCCTTATAACGAATCAATCGAGCCCAATCTCGGTGGGTTTATGTTGTTTTATCGCAGAGATGCCGTGGCCAATCAATCGAGCCCAAACTCGGTGGGTTTATGTTGTTTTATCACAGAGATGCCATGGCCACCTTCCATCTCCATCATCAGACCAGCTCCATGGTACCATTGATATGGTACCATGGAGATGGTCTGATGATGATTTGAACAATGATTTGTTGTCACCGAAGATTCATAAGTTCACCAAATTTGAGTCCAATCGGACATCGAGAAGTGGGTCTACTTTAGCTTCCAAGATTCTACCTGAACATACATAGTGACATACATACATACATTGCAAGTTAAATAAAAGCTTGTAATAAAATGTATTTAAGTAGGGCTCCCATACAACGGACATGTTTTTTTTGCCGTTTTTATAGATATTGGTACGGAACCCTTCGTGCGCGAGTCCGATTCGCACTTGGCCGGTTTATTATAAAATGTTGAACAAAATATATAACTAATTTGGTGAAAGTAATAAGGTAAAATTTCATCCCCTCACAAATCGAAGAATTAGTGGTCCTATCGTGTCACATTTTTTTATGAAGCCTAAATTCCCATAATAAAAAAACCACGTTACACGATATTTAGAAGGTTTAAACAATTGATGAATAATGAATTTTCAGGATATTAGCAACCCATTCTCTGACAGGCAAGCAGAGTCCTGCACATCTACACAAACCAGCAAAAAAACTTCTAGATCCTAACTTGGTCAATGATATCATAATTACAGTCTCATCCAAAAGTGGTGTACCAAACAGCTTAGTGAGGTGAGTACTATTTTTTAACCGACTTCAAAAAAAGGAGGAGGTTTCTCAATTCGACCGTATATATATATTTTTTTTTATTTTTTCCTTTTTTTTATGTTTGTTCGCGGATAACTTCGTCGTTTATGAACCGATTTCGATTATTCTTTTTTTGTTCGAAAGGAGATATCCCAAGTGTGGTACCATGGTAATTTTATCGAGGTATGATAAGTATCTCCAGAGATATTGAGATAAACATCTTAAAATTGGTACTGAAAATGAATAGCGCGGCATAGAAGTCGGTTGTTTTTTAGTTTTTAAACGATATTATTTAATTTATTGTGCAGATACTTAGGTAGGGTATCACTTGATATTAAACGTCGTTTACGATGAAGTCGCACGACTCACAGGTGACATTCTACTCCACCTCAATTTTCAATTTCACTGCCGTTTTCAACCGACTTCCAAAAAGAAGTATGTTCTCAATTCTTTTTAACCGACTTCAAAAAAGAAGGTTTCTCAATTCGATCGTATATATATATATATATATATATATATATTTTATGTTTGTTCGCGGATAACTTCGTCGTTTATGAACCGATTTTGATTATTCTTTTTTTGTTCGGAAGGAGATATTCCAAGTACCATGGTAATTTTATTGAGGTCTGATAAATATCTCTAGAGATATTGAGATAAACACCTCAAAATTGGTACTGAAAATGAATAGCACGGCATTGAAGTCGGTTTTTTTTAGTTTTTAAACGATATTATTAAACTAAAAACTCGACTTATACAAAAATCAAATATTTAATTTTAGTCATTACATCGTAGTTTACAACAAATAATGATGTGTTAAACTTTGTTGGAGTTCTGAGGTAACAAACATTAAAAAAAACATTCAAATTGAGATTGAGAACTTCCTTCTTTTTTAACCGACATCAAAAAGGAGGAGGTTTCTCAATTCGACCGTATATATTTTTTTTTCATGTTTGTATGCGGATGGATAACTTCATCGTTTATGAACCGATTTTGATTATTATTTTTTTTGTTGGAAAGGAGATATCCCATGTGTAGTACCATGGTAATTTCATCGAGGTCTGATAAGTATCTCCAGAGATATGGAGATAAACACCTCAAAATTGGTACTGAAAATTAATAGCGCGGCATTGAAGTCGGTTCTTTTTACCCGACTGCGCGACGCAAAGGAGAGGTAATGTGTTTATCAGTCTATATATGTATGTATGTATGTGTTTGTTCCTTTGTGGCAAACTAGAGACCAAACGCGTGGGCCGATTTTGATAATTGGCACGTCAATAGATTTGCCATGCTAGCGCGAGTGTCAACGAAAACATAAAAATTGAAAAATTCAAAATGGCGGATTTCAGACGCCAAAATTTGGGTTTCAAAAAAATTTTTTTTTTCAAAACCTATCGAGTGGGAATTCAAAATATATTTATAACAAATAATTTATGATCGTACAAATCGAAAAAAAACGATTTTACATGCCGCGTTAGTAACTTTCAGTAACAAGTTTGCGGTGCTTATCTCTGAAGTTACTTATCAGATCTCAATAAAATTACAATGAGACCAAACGAAAATCATATTAACTCAAACAAAAAAAGAATTTTCCAAATCGGTTAAGAATTGATGGAGTTCTGAGGTAACAAACAACCTCTTCCTTTTGGTATAGTCGTTTAATAGTACAACTGTAAAGTAAGTAAGCTTAAAAAGCAATACCCTATCTATTTCATGCATTTCGGTTTTTTGTTCTTTTTTCCATAATTGTAATAACGGTCATAGTTATACATATTTTGTGAAGATTTCAAGTCTCTATCTATTATTAGTTTACAAGTTCAAGCACAAAACGCCGAAAAATACACGTTAATTGTATGTAGACCACACTGTGATGTAGACCCCCTTTAATAAGTAATTAGTAATAAGTAGTTTAGATCCCCGGAAACTACTCAATAATCCACATGACATCAACTTTCTAAATGATATGAGAAGATTACGGAATTTGCCGTCCTTTACTTAACTAAAAAGTGTAAAATAAAACTTTAAATTAAAAAATCAAAAAACCCGACTGCGCAAAAAGTGAAGTGTTAAAAAACGAACTGAAAAGAAAAAAACAAGTAAGTCTAGTAGTTTAGACTTCTGTTTAGGGATATCAAAAAACTATACCATTTAAATTCTTTCTCGGTCGATACACACATAAAATAAATTATACTTTGTTATATAGAATGTAGAGACTTTAACAGTCGGGACACATTAATGGCTTAACGAATGGGGATTAATGTGTCCCGACTGTTAAAGTCTCTATATTCCATATAACAATGTATAATTTATTTTATGAGTGTATCGACCGAGAAAGAATTTAAATGGTATAGTTGTTTGATATCCCTAAACAGAAGTCTAAACTACTTGTTTTTTTTTTCTTTTCAGTTCGTTTTTTAACACTTCACTGTATGCGCAGTCGGGTTTTTTTATTTTTTTATTTCATGTTTTATTAGTTTTTTAAACGATCTTATATTTTTTTATGTTATCCGTGAATTGTGAACCGATTCGAATGATTATTTTTTTAACCGGTAGGGTACGTTTTCGAGGTTGTTCCATTGTAATTTGTGTTCATTAACTTGCTACTGAAATTGACTCGCGTTGCATGGATGTCGGTTGTTTTAGTTTTTAAACTATCCTAATTATCTAGAACAAATAGCAAGAACAACGGTTCTTGCTATTTGTCGTACACGGCAGTGAAATGAGGTGCTGAACAACTAGCTTCTAACCTAACCCGTCTGCAGAACTGCCTGACACAAACGTCATGCTAAAACTCGGCGAATCAATTGGCAATATGCCTTAGCTCAGTGGGTGGTTGAATGATGAGCTACTGTTTGAAGTCACTAATTTAACACCACCCAGGAATTATGTTATTACTTATGTAAAATTAACCCTACATCCACTAACTTATTGGTTTAGGCGGTGGGTAACAATAGATAATGACCCTCCTGTGGGAGACAATGACTCATAGAATATGTAATACGATGCCCATTGATTATACTGCCATCAATAAAAAGTGATTTTATATGTATGTAATGGATTTTTATTACCTGACTGCAAAAGAAGGAGGGTTAGGTTTTTCGGATGTATGTATGTATATTTCTTTGGCACGCCTTAGAGCCTAAACGGCTTGTCGTATTTTTCTGTGAGTGGTGTCAATAGATTCGTCTTAGTCGTGAATGAGCTGTTACAAAGTTAAGGATTTTAGCGCCAAAAAGTAATCTAAAAAAAATTATTGTTTTCAATAGCGAAAGTACTATCAAAATAAAGAATTTTTAACGGTGATTACGAATATACTATAACTTAAATGTTTTATTCGATTTGTTAATGTGAATGTTTTATTGGAATAGGAAATGCTAATAATCCTTTTTTTCACGCAGTCGGGTTTTTGTACCTTTCAATAATTCACCTATTTGTACACAGGAACACCATAACAGTAAAATGTACAGATGAAGCGAAGCTGTTTCGAAATCGTCAGCGCTATAGATTCTCTCGCGTTGAAAAGAACCTACACAATGATGAAAATGTTCCTCCGGGGTTGACGCATTCCTCGGACGAATCTTCTCATGTAGTTTCTTAGGATCTATGTTACTATTATATTTACTTTTTACGATTGAGTATGTCATAATAGTGAAGTGACACGGAATTTTGGCTATAATGATATCACTATAATTTGTGTATCTCAATATTATTCTAAAGCATGATAAATGAAAAGTAAACGTTTTAAGAGTTTAGAATGGTTATGTCACCAAATTCCTTAGGTAGCTACTAGCATAGATGATGTTGTTTTTATTCTATACTACTAGTTACTATGTTTTTTTGTAATGTGAATAATAAAATAATGGTCATGAATCAAATAAATACATTTTAATATTTTTGTTTTTTTTTAATCGCATTCACTAGATATATAAAAGAAAATTAAGTGCTATTTCTTACATATTACCTTATGTACACTTATGTAAGTCTTAGGTAGCTATAAGGCATTGTCTCATTATGTAGGTAATTACTAGAGTTGCCGCGAATAGTGTTTATAGCGAATAGTCGAATACCGATTAATCGCCATTCACTTTGGCGAATAGTCGAATAACTCGACATTACTATTCGACATAAAAAAAACACACATGTGTTTAAACACATTAAAATATTTCTAATTTCTTCTAAGGTTGTGAGAAAAGAAAACAATAAAGTTAAAGAAATCTGTTTCATGTTATACATACCTACATATATGTAGTTAATTTAATTTTCCATTTTAAAATGCTGGCAAACTTTTTCTTGTACAAGTCTTTCTCTTTAGTTTACGGGGAATACCCCGTTTTGTATAACCCAGCGATTAGATTATTATTGTAGGTTTAATTTACGAGGAAAAACGAAACCGACTTGCTCCAGAACATGCAGAAAAAATTGTTTTATTGCACCACAATCTGCCTGTTGGATTTTAAATATTAATTAAAAAGCCTTACTAATTTAATTTCATGAATATGATAGGCACAGGCACATATTACAGATAATAATTGATATCGTGTATTGTTTTATTAAGGAAAATAATTAAAAAAATGATAATTTTTAACTCATTAGTTCTTTTGTTCGTTAAAAGTTTATTTAGTTTATTTTCGACGACTATTCGCCGAATGCCGAATAATACTAGCTATTATTCGGTATTCGACGAATATCAAAAAAATGACGAGTAATGCCGAATACCGAATAATAGTGAGTATTCGCGGCAACTCTAGTAATTACTAAATGTAATATCATATAATATTGTAATGATCATACTTTGAGTATTAGGTGAATACTCAAAGTGTTCATATTATTAACGTGAAAGTTTGTTTAGGATGTTTGGTTAATCACGAATAAAAAACCGGTCAAGTGCGAGTTAGACTCGTGCACCAAGGCTTCTGTACAAACTTGTTAAACTAGGTTAAAGTACTAACTTAACTTTGCAGTTATATATCTTATAGCGTTTGACCACTATCTCACCTGTAAGCCGTAAGGTAAGACGGTAAGTGATGATGCAGTCGACAGGGTAAGCACGCGAGGCCTAGAATGGGCACTGGCTCTCAAGGATAGCTACAGGAACACATTAGATGTTTTGGTAATAGATTTTCTAGCTTGAGGGTGGTAACTGGCCAGGCGGACAGTAGATAGTGTCCAACGATGTTTTTCCTTCACCGGAGGGCCACTGTTGAAAGCCCACATAAATTTTTCGATACAAAAATCTATTGGTGCACGGCAGGGTTTGAACTTGGCCGACCGTTCTACCACTTACACCACCGGTCCCTGTAGGGCTATTCTGTAAGCTAGTTTAAGCATATCACAAGCGGAATCCGCGGTGAGATTTGAATTTCGTACTACGAAATTCAAATCGCAATCCGATTGTATTACGGTTGAATTTCGTAACACGAAATTCAAATCTCGCCGCTTGCGAGATGCGTAAACTAGCTTACAGAATAGCCCTACTGAGCCGATGCCTAGACACGGTTAACGCACCAACTGCTAAATAAATTAGTATCTAATAATAAATTAGCTTTTTTAGGGTTCCGTACCTCAAAAGGTAAAAAAAGGAACCCTTATAATATCGCTTTCTTGTCCGTCTGTCTGTCCGTGTGTCACCACCGATTTTCTCAGAAACAGGTGGACCTAGCAAGTTGAAATTTATACCAGATATTGAGGTCTATAGTTCCTATAAGGTGTATAAAAATGACGAGGTAAACACACATTACACACACACAAATCACTCACTTTAACAATCCTGCACGCTAGCTTAAAAAACGCACACAGTATTAAAAACACAGCGTAGTTACGCACGCTCATATGGCCATATGGCTAGCAGAGGGGTACGCCTTATTGGTAAATGCTAGGAATTTGCATGTGAGAAAATCAAACTTCTAAATCAACGCGATCAAAAGATAACAGATATTTGCATTTTTTGCGATTTCACAGGGGAATCCAAAACTATAGGGTACTTCCCGTTAACCTAGAATCATGAAATATGTCAAGAATCAAGGTTATGAAGCACTTTAGAAGAAAATATCTGAAAACCATATTATGTAATATAATTAAAAAAAAAAGTTAATGTACAAATTATTTACGGTCGGTTTATGAACTAGGCATCGTTTTAGAGATAGAACTGCAAAGATAATGGTTAAGTTTGTTATGACAGGTTTGTACGGAAGCCTCGGTGCGTGACTCGCACTTGACCGGTTTTTTTCTAGCAGTAACTATTAAAGCTCCGTACAAACAAACAGCTGAGGTCTGCGGTCAGCCCGCGGTTAGTTGTGATGTATGGAAAAGGACCAGGATGAGATAAAGTCTGATAATGTGATTAGTATTGGTATAAGAGGATGCTCTTAAAACTGGAAGGCACGGAAAAGAAACCGGTCAGATAGAAACTGCCGTCGGATGCTTAATGGAGGCTCAGAACATTCTGTTTGCAACGCATTTAGGGGGCTTGACTTCATTGCACCCGTTATTATTCTCAGAGCCTTGGATTGAATGGCATCCAATTTCTTGGCAGCAGCTACTCTACACGGCTCTAACAAAAAGCTACCATAATCGAGGACGCTTCTTATAAGAGCATTGTAAATAAGCTTTAAAGAGAAAGGATGCGCACCCCACCAAACTCCTGAAAGACATCTTAACATATTTATACGTTGTTCACACTTTGACTCAATGGATTCGCAATGTGGTATACCTGTAAGCTTAGAATCTAGAACAAAGCCTAAAAATTTTGCTACATTCTTATTTGGTAACAGCGCACCATTGTACCAAATTTCTATTGGTGGAGGATTACGCATCCTGGAGAAAACGACTGCAACACTCTTATTTACCGACAATTCTAGGCCATGTTCGTCAAGCCAGGTTTTTAGGCAGGTTAGAGACCCTGATACTTTGTCACAAGAATTAAATATTAAATCGTCAGCGTACTGTAGAGTTTTAATGGAAGTTGGGAGTGAGCGTTCTAGATCATGTGTGTAAATATTATAAAGTATAGGACTCAAAACAGTTCCCTGTGGCAACCCTCTCCACAAGAGTCTGAAGCCACTTGATGAATCTAGTTTAATCCTCCTTCCACTCATAATATTAACCACGAAATTGCTAAGTAATGCTGGTACTTGTAAGGACTCTAGTTTCTTCTTGAGTAATGGAAGCAATACACTGTTGTAGGCGGATTTTATATCTAAGAATGTAGTTACTACTGCATTATTATGTGTAAGAGCCAACCTAATATCAGCAACAAGTATACTTGTACAATCGATTGAGCTTTTGCCTTTTCGGAAACCGTATTGCGTGTTAGTTAAAATATTTTTAGATTCTATATACTATTCCAGGCGGTTTTTCACAAGATGTTCAGCTAATTTTGAAATGGCGTTTGATAAGGCATTTGGTCTATATGACATAATATCGTTCGGTATTTTATTTGGTTTTAAAATTGGAATAATAATTTGGGATTTCCACGTCAAGGGGATATTTCCTGTGACCATAATTGTATTAATTAGGTCGAGTATATAAAGTAGTGCGTTATCCTGAAGATTTTTATAAAATGCATAGGGAAGACCATCTTCTCCGGGAGCAGAATTGTTTGAATTTTCAACAATAGCTTTTAACTCCTCGGAGGTAAATGGAGAGTTGAGACCTATATTATCTAAAATTTGTGGTGGAAATGGAATGGTAGTAAATAACTCTTCCTGGGGAACATAAGGTGGTGATAAGTGATCAAGATATTGATCAGACAATTGATGTGGTAATGAATTGTGTTGGTTACTGACAGCAGACTTGAATTTTCTAATATTTTGCCACACTAATGAAGATGGTGTTTGAGGTGAAATAGACGAGCAGTAACGTCTCCAACCAGAGATTTTTTCTGTATGAATAGTTTTTTGAATTCTCAACTGCCTCTTGGACAATTTTAAATTTATCAATTGACATGTCTGTGTTATATTCTAATTCAGCCTGTTTTCTTTTTTTAACAGCCCCTGTACACTATTTGTCCCACCGCGGGGGTGATGGAATAAGGTCCAGAGCAGATTTTTTAACGGGACCGTTTCGTTTGCAGCTTCCGTTATAATATCAGCCAATTTACTGGCACAAATATGTTCATTGTCTGTTGTTATTTGAGGGAGACATGGTATTTTAAGTTCAACTTTATCACTATACGCTGTCCAATCAGGGTTATTTAATCTATATTTTAGGCATGATTTTCGTTTTGGATGTCTGGGCTTATTCTCAGAAGTACAGATAAGAATTGGGAAATGATCACTTCCATAAGAACTCGTAAGTATGTTCCATATATATTTTAAAGCAAGATTGGGTGTAAAAATTGATAGGTCGATGGCACTTAGACCTTCGTTTGGATTTGTTCTACGAGTTGGTCTTCCATCATTTAAAATGCAGAGGTTTTGATTATCAATTATATCAAGAAGTTCACTGTCATGCACATTAGAAGCCGAGCTGCCCCATGAATAATGATGACAGTTAAAATCACCCATTATTATGAAGGGCTTGGGAAGAGAATTGATAATTGTGTTAAGCTCCAGTAAAACAGATGAAGATGGGTGTGGAATGTAAATAGAAATAAAACAAATGTTTTCTACTATTGCTCCAACTATAGAAAAGTCACTACAATTAGAGGGAAAGGGTAATGAGGTGAATAAATAAGATGATTTGATGAGTAAGGCGGCACCGCCGTACCCATCATTTCTGTCTTCACGAAGCTATGTCTCTGCCAATGCAAATATATATGGGTCAAATTTGTTTATTATATAAATAATGTTACTTTTCTTACTAACTGCGCTGCGGCAGTTCCACTGGACCATTTTTGAAGAATTGTCCAGTATCGTTCCGAAATGTATTCATTTCGGAATGGTAAGCAGGTGGTTGAATCGATTTGTTGTTTAAAGCTTCAATTAAGGGGGCAACGTTGGACGGTAACAAAATATTGTTCTTTTTTAATGTATCAATTAATAGAGTAATCATATCAGTAAGTGTTTGTTGAGAAGTTTAGTCTTGGTTCATAGCATAACCACAACCATTTTGACTTGGGGGCATATTGTAGTCTTTAATAAGTTCTTGGTGAGCTACGCGGTCGTATCCTGTTGGAGCATTATATCGTGTACGTGGCTTAGGTTGTACAGTTTTTTTGTAGGATGTCCATGTGGGAGTCAGAGGGTGGTTAGGCGATGGAGCTGAATTTACAGCTGTTGTTGGTTTGACAGAACTTAATATGTCTGCATAAGATTTACCTACTGGTGGGTGTATCTTAGACGCTTCGACATAAGAAATTGAGCTTTCAGCCATTGATCATTTAATATTTTTGTCACATGAATCACCTGGGTGTTCATGGCCGCATTTAAAACAGCGTGGCTTAGAACGACATTGTGTTTTTGTATGACCAAACCTACAACACTTAAAGCACTGTATGGTAGAGTACGTATAAAGTTCAACGGCTAGGGCATTATAACAAATGAATATGTGTTTAGGAAGGATTTTTCCATCAAAAGTTACAACAACCGATTGATAGGGTTTCCAAACCGGAGAACCATCAACTGTCACTTTATAATTCAGACGTCTTATTTTTAATATTTTGCCACACCCTGTAGGGACTGTGGTATTTTCTATTATTTCATCATCAGTCCATTCGGCCGGTACCCCACGGACCAGACCCATCCGCGTAATGCTAAAGGTCGGGATAAATGCCTTTAATTTCTCAATTGATAGGCTACTGTTATTGATGAAAGCGTTGGCATCAATGGAATTGCTGAATGATAGAGTAATCTTATTTCTCCTAATACGCTTAACGCTTCCATTTACAATATGTTTAATATTATGCTTTTGTAAAAATCTGCCAAACGTTAGCGGGTGGAGTGTTGAGCCATCATTAGGAGAGGATTGTTCTCGCAGCACATGTACTACGTAGGGGGCACTGTCAGAGACAACATAATGACTTCGACCGATTGGGATGAAATTATTATGCCTTTCTTTGGAATTTACGTTTTCAGTGTCCTTGTTATTTTGTAGTTGCTGTTGTGATTGTGGAGTTGGGGAAATGACCGATGCGGGTTCGTTCGTTACATCATTGTTACTAGTGATATGACTTTTCTTCCTTCGTTTGTTGCCACTAGTCGAGGGAATTGGGTTTAATATACATTGATTTTCTGTATCACGTCTTGTTAGAGATTCATCAATGTCCATTATCACCTGTTCTAACACGGAGTCGTTTTCAATTGTTACAAAGAATCCAGCTACCGGAACGGGAGGGACAGGAGTCGTTCCACCGGGGTCCGACGGTTCCTCCATGGTGAAAAGACAATAATAAGGACTTACCTAGATAAATTAAGCACTAAAATATATAAACCTAAACAAGATATACACAAATATAATATAACACTACTTATCTGATCACTATTTACATACAAGTTCAAGTCAAATAAACTGGCCAAGGCAAGTCGGACTCGCACTCGTAGGGTTCCGTAACACAGTAGAGATTCTATAACTTTGATTTTTCGCAACTACAAAATTAACTTTGTTTTTCATAGTGTTTGTATGAAAAACAAAGTTATCTTTGCGGTCGCCATATCTCTAAAACTGCTGACTGTATCTCGTTCAAACCAATTTTCGTTGTTAGTTTTTATTAAGATCTACAGCATATTTTTTTAGATTTTTCACTCCCATACTTTAAAAGTTAGAGCGGGGGACATTTTACCACTTTAGGCGCGCCTATCTTTCAAATGATTGACTTTGAGAAAAAATGATTTTAGGAACCTCAATGTCATTTTTAAAGACCTATCCATAGATACCCCACACGTATAGGTTTGAAGAAAAATTTATTTTTTTGTTCCAGTTCTATGTATGGGATGCCCCCCCTTAAACTTATATATTTTTTTATTTTTGTATAAAAATCGGAAAGCGGTTCACAAAATACATCTACCTACCAAGTTTCAATTCTGTTGTCCTAACAGTTTCGGAATAAAATGGCTGTGACATACGGACGGACAGACAGACAGACATGACGAATCTATAAGGGTTCCGTTTTTTGCCATTCGGCTACGGAACCCTAAAAATCGCGCCCGTTAAATTAGAAGGTTTCCCGCGCTTTCCATTCGAAGATTGGATTGCGCTGAAATCGATGACAGATGTACGTACGTAAACAGATACACTAAATACTTTAAAACTAATGTTAATCACTCGTAGATCAATAATCGCCTAAAACATTCGCAATCGGAACAACACTACCAATATTGACATAATATGCCAGCTGATGCGATCATGGATTAAAAATATTTTGATCGTGCTCAGAAAATGTTTTTACGAATTCAATTTAATCTGTATGCTGTAACTATACGCTTGTAATTGCTATGTACAGTAGAATCCGTTAAAATTAGACTGGGTTGCCAACATGTCTGTTGAACGCCATTTTGAAGCCTGCGGAATAAACATACCAGATTTAAAATATATTATCATTTGTATGTATAGAACTCCCGATAGTAATATCAATTTATTCCTACAAAGTTTAGAAATTCTTCTACACAAATTGACAATAAGAAATAGAAGCATGAAATACAAAGTATTATTATTTATATTGGGCGATTTTAACATTAACTTATTAGAAAAAAACAAAAAGAGTGAATTATTTGTCAATACTTTACAAATGTTTAATATGCACCCTACAATAAAAGATGCGACCAGAATTACTACGAAATCTCAAACTTGCATAGATAACATTCTAACAAACGTCAAACGCTATAAAACAAATATATTAAAACTAGGTATATCTGATCATACGGCTCACACCATCAGTATTTTTTGCAACCTTAGCTTCCGTGAAAAATACTGGTTCATACAAAAAAGGAATGTAGATCTGAACCTCCATATTTTCTGCAAATACTTATCACAAGTTACATTTGCAGAAGTATACAAACATGGTGATTCAAACAATGCGTATAAAGAGTTTATTGATCTATACACTTTATTATATAACTTAAGCATACCCCAAGAAACCATAAGAATAACATATTTTAAAAAAAATAATTGGAAGACGAAAGGGATTAAAATTGCAAGCCAAAATAAGCGAAAAATGTACATAAAATATCAGAAGAGCAACAACAAACAAACAAAAACTACCTACAAACTGTATTGTAAGACATTGAAAAAAGTCATACGTTTATCCCGGAAAATATCTAATGTCAAGTATATAAATAGAAGTACAAATAAAAATAAAGCCACATGGGGATTGATTAAAGAACATACAAATCAAACTAATCAAATTAAAACATCAATCGAAAGCATTTATATAAACGAAACTGAAGTTCAAGATCCCGCAAAAATAGCAAAATATCTGAATGAGTATTTTGTTAATAGGAATCAAACTCATTCATATCAAGATTCTCGTGTAGATAAAAATCAAAAAATAATATGTAATACCATATTTATCAATCCAGTCACCGTTAATGAAATAATATCAATTGTTAAAGATTTGAAAAATAAAAAAAGCTCAGGACATGACGGCATTTCAATGCAAGTAATAAAAAATACTATAGAATTTATAGCAGAACCACTAGTATATATTATTAATCTAACAATAGAAACAGGACATTTTCCTGATGATCTCAAAAAAGCTGTTATCAAACCCGTTCACAAAAAGGGATCAAGAGTTGAAATGTCACACTATAGACCCATAGCGTTATTACCGAGTATTTCTAAAATATTTGAAAGAGTCATTTATAATAGGTTAATTTCATTTTTAGATTTAAACAATGTTCTCAACTTAAATCAGTATGGCTTTCGCAGAGGTAAGAACACATCTCTTGCCATTTTTAAGATGCTAAAGCAGGTATGGGATGAGGTCAATAACAAAAAAACAGGTGTTGCCCTGTTTCTAGATATGTCTATGGCATTTGATTGTGTCATACATAAAATATTACTGCATAAATTAGAAATGGTTGGCATAAGGGGAACAGCACTAAATTTAATTAAAACGTATCTAAGTAACAGAAGGCAAACGACAGTTATTCAGTCATACAACCACTTCACTAAAACTGTTGAACAAACATATTCTCAATATGAAAGCATTACAATCGGAGTACCTCAAGGCAGTATTCTAGGCCCTCTGTTGTTCTTGATTTACATTAATAATTTGCCTTCTATTACAGAGCACCTATGTGTCATGTTTGCAGATGATGCCACTATTTTCATACCACAAAACAACCTAAACCCCATAGATTTCGAACAAGAAATCAATAATACTTTACACACTGTAGTAAACTGGCTAAAAAACATTAATTTAACAGTAAACTTAAATAAAACGAACTTCATGCAATTTAAAAATCATAAGAGTAGTCCACTTAATATCAATAATAATGGCAATAAAGTCTCAGAAATTACAGAAACAACATTTTTAGGTGTAAAAATAGATTGTTTTTTAAATTGGAAATCACATACACATAACATAAATAACAAAATTTCACAATATTGCTATATACTATCTCTACTGAGTAGTATAGCTTCCAAATCAGTTGCAATAACTGCATACTATGGTTATGTATACCCTCATTTAAAGTATGGGATTCTGTTTTGGGGAAATTCTGTTAATGTACAATCCACATTCCTTCTACAAAAAAGATGTTTACGTAGTATTTTTAATATGCAAAGTACTGAATCTCTTCGAGACATATTCACTAAATATAACTTTTTAACATTAACTAGTATGTACATATTAGAACTAGCAGTGTTTGTGAAAGAGAATGAACACCTGTATTTCAGCCAACAATCAAGTCGCTTGGCAAACCTTAGAACCAATTACAGGTACAACATGTGTATTCCCCAAATTAACAACACGAAATACTACAAAAGCTCTTTCGTAAGCGCAATTAAAGTATACAATCATCTACCAACAGAACTAAAATCTTTGCATGGGTTTACATTTAAGAATAAATTGAAACAGTGGTTGCTTTCAAAAGCATATTATAACTTAAAAGAGTACTTTGATATTAATTGACAATAAGTATAAAAATATAAATTGTAAAAGTTATATATCGAAAGTAAATATAGTTATAATTATTATTATTTATTAATGTCGAATTGTCATGTTGTAAATTGTATTTTATTTTAGATTTATGATTTTATCTCTAGCTAGAAAGTTATACATATTAATAATTATAATAGATTTAGACTCGCTTAACAAAGTGTGGTAATAATTGTTTATTTTAGGATTCTGTCTTTCTATTAACATAATTTTAAGATTTTGTAACCTATTATTGTATGTTCGAAATGAACAAACTGTTGAGACATATTATGTATTTTAACACCTTTTGTACACAGTTTTCACAATAAATATATTCTATTCTATTCTATTCTATTTACATAAAAAAGGTTTTTCATTTCACAAAACGCTTTGTATGACGTCCGCTTATTATGACTTGTTTGTCAGTTCCTTTCGATGTCATTATAAACGGACTCTACTGTATGTTATTTTCTAACAACCTGCCAGTGCTATGTACAGTGCCACAAGTATAACTTGGCGGTGGTGGTTTTTGGAACTAATTCTTTTGATTGAAACTGTGAGTTTGACGTTTGAGAGATTACCGCGACATTATTGTTGATAAATCTGCTACATTAAAATAGTTCAATAATGCCAAAAGTAATTAAAAATTGTTTAAGAGAAACTGTTATCAAAGTACAAAGTAAAAGCACAGTGGCGCACAGGCACGCCAAGTTATACTTGCCGGACTGTACTATACTATATTACGTAGTCTTTATTATCTTGTCTATGACTATATGTACAGTATATATATAATATTTGTGGTCCATACAAAAGAAAGGGTGAGGACCGCAGACAGGACAGGACAAAGGATAAAACTATACAATCACTAGTATGAGAGAGCGAGACGGACAACATTTTTTTATCATTTAAATATGTGATTTTATTGTTTGGAGCCCGACCAAATTACGTTGTTCATTTTATCTTATAGCTTTTTTTTTTTTTTTTTTTTTTATTTATTCTATCAAAAATCACAATATCAAAAATACAGCACCTTATAGCTAACTGTAATATAAATAAAATTAAATAAAATGTACAACGTTCAGCTAGGTAGGTACAAGTTGATCATTAGCAGCCGTGCTAGGTCGCACCTGTGTTACAGCTGCCAACGTCTTCCTTCCGTGTGGTAACGTACAATATGTAAAAAAAAATATAAAGTGTATAATGTTAATTGCATGCGGTAAATAATTATAATATTTTATTAACAGTCCAATATATTGCCAAAATTGGAGGTAGAAATGAGAAATAAAAAGTAACTACAAAATAAAAGTAAGTACAAGTTCAGGTGGAGTCGCTATTGCAAATAATTATTTTTTAAAGTTATATTATTGCGTTAGTAGGTAAATGAATTCTTATTTGGGTAGGTGATTATGTAAATATTATTAGTTAGTTATATTATAGTATAGTTATATTATTAGTATAGGTATATTCGTTGTGCGTTTTCGGTAAATAGCATAGGAACATTTATATATTCATAGTACTAAGATAACATGCTTTCACTGAATACCTACGAATATTAACAACATTTTCATTTTTCTTAACTAGTAATTAACACATTATATACATGGGCGTGTGTTGTGTGTGTGTGCGTGTGTGTGCGTGCGTGTGTGTGTGTGTGTGTGCGTGTGTGTGTGTGTGAGCGTATGGTGTACGTGTGTGTGTGCGTATTTGTGAGTGTGTGTGCAGTGGGTGTCAGGTCAGGAGTGTATTAGAACTTGTAATTCATCAATTCTTCCGTGTCATTGTAGTTTAAGGTAAGAAGATACTTTGTCACTGCCGATTTACATCTGAACAGTGTGAGAGTATATATGTTTACAAATTTACTTAGTCTCAAATAAAGGTACGGTCCCAGAAAACAGAAGTGCCTTCTGGCATACGCTGAAGAGAAAGATGCGGGGCGTATCATTGCGTCTTTTCGACGTGTGTTAAGATATGCAATCAAATCGAACGGCGTATTAGAGTGAGTCTTCAACACAGACTTTTGAACATATATTTGTCTCACTGAGAGGACCTGTGTTTCAAGAAATAATTTAGGTGTGGAATATCTAAACGGCTTAGACAGCATCACCTTAAGAACAGCTCCTTGTGATCTTTCTACGCGTAGCATGAAAGTTTTATGAGTTCCACCCCAAGCAAGAATGCAATATGAAAGCAGAGAGTGGCAAAGAGCGTAGTAGGTCATTCTTAATATGCGTGAATCACCTATGTGTCTAAGTCGTTTAAACACCACTATTAATTTACGTACCCTACCGACTAGGGCTTTTGTATGTTCTAGCCATTTTAGCTGGTTGTCAACGATAACTCCCAAATATTTGATAGATGTTTCCTGTTCCAGTACGGGGCAAGAGCAATGGTCTTGTTTACTGCAGTTGTGTGCTCTAATATTTGCATTTTTACCTGGTTTATCAGTGGAGGTTTTAGAAAATAATAAATACTTTGTTTTGCTGATGTTGAGGGTGAGAAGGTTATCACGAAACCATGACATAACCTCTTTAAGGCCAATCTCAGCCACCCTGATAACATCTTTCCAGGTAGGAGCTGTAAAGATCAACGCTGTATCATCAGCAAAAGCAATAGTTCTACCGCTAACGAGTTTCAAGTGACACAAGTCATTGACGTATAATAAGAAGAGACTAGGACCCAAAATGCTTCCTTGAGGCACGCCATACTCGACTGGAAGTTCGTCACTAAATAAGTCATTTATCTTAACTTTTTGTGTCCTGTTTCTTAGATAATCTGTGAATAATTTTAATGCAATGCCCCTTATACCTAATCTTTCGATTTTGTGTAAAATGATAGGGACAGAGACAGTATCAAACGCTTTTGCTAAATCTAGAAATATGCCAATACATTTATTTTTACTGTCAACTTGACGGACAATATAATCTGTCAGTTGAGACACTGCATCTTCAGTTGACTTGCCAGAAACAAAGCCGAATTGATTATCCGAAATAATTGTATGTTTCGTAAGATATTTAGTGAGCCGATTATTAAGGAGACGTTCCAAAATTTTCGATAAAGCTGAAAGAATAGAGATTGGGCGATAATTATTGATACTGTCTCTGTCTCCTCCCTTATGAATTGGTATGATGATAGCAGTTTTAAACGTCTTTGGAAAGACACCGCTGGTAAAGCTAAGATTACAGATATGAGTTATGTACGGTGCGATGTCTTTCTTAAGGTATTTAAGTGCTAATGTTGGAATTCCATCATGGCCCATGGCGCAAGTACTCTTAAGACTGTCAATGATTGTTTTGATCTCAGAAGTATCGGTAGGCAGAAGGCCAAAGGAATTATGCTGTAACCAGAAGGTGGTGAACCTAATGATTTACCATTTTCATTTTTTGTCAATATTTCATGTGCTAGGTTTTTCCCAATATTGGCAAAAAAATGATTTATATAGTTAAGAGATTCGTATGGGTTTTGTTTGAGAGCAATCAGATCTCGCTCATGCTGATCTGTGCTTTTTCTTTTTATTTTAAATTGTGCAATGTTCTTGATAACATTCCAAGTCTGCTTACTATCTCCGCCAGCCTTTTCTATTTCATTTTTGTCATGGTTTTCCTTAACTTTCTTCAATATCTCAACACAATAATTTCGATATCTTTTGTATGTAATTTTTAGGGTCTTATTGTCAGGGTTATTCTTTAAACTTTGGTGAAGTTTGTCGCGATGTTTTAAGCAACGAAGCAATCCAGGAGTCAACCAAGGTTCTTTTAATCTTTTTCGGCAAGGAATTTTTCTGGTTTTTGAATTAGCATCGATAACACGTTTTAATTCCGATACCAGTATATTTGTTGCTTCATTAACGTCAGTACAATCAAAAATGCTATGTAAAGTTTCTTTGTTTAAGGTATGAGAAATATTACCGTAATCAATCACCGTACTATGTTCGCATTTAAGTTTATTTTGTTGGTGATTTTTTAGAGCCAATACTACAGTATAGTGGTCAGTGATAGTGGTTGCAATAACTAGTGAGGTAGCTTCTAAGTTCGTTTTGAGGAATATGAGATCGAGGCAGCTAGATCCACGCGTAGGAAAAACATGAGCGGGAAGAAGTTCATTATGTGCCATCAAATCTAAGTATTCATTGCAATTTGTAGTTATGGCATTGGTGGATGCAATATCAATATTTATATCGCCGAGAAGAATCAAGTTTTTGAAAGACTTTAGTGATTTCAATATTTTGTCTATAGAGGAGAAAAAGTTTTCTAGGGAGCGGTACGATGGGGAACAGTAAATTGCTATGATGGCCGTGTCACTTCCAATTTTTATTACAAGACAATTTACCTCAAAATCAATTGGCTCAAAAACAGTGGTGAGTAAATCTTCTCTGACATACGCAACGACACCTTCGTTTTGCGATTTGTTAAGTTTTGACGAATAGGTATTGAAATTATTAAGTGGGGGGATAAAATCTAGTTTTTTAAGCCAGCATTCAGTAAGTATGATTATATCAATATCGATACTTAACTGAGCGAGTAGTGGTTTCATTTGCGGCAAATTTTTATCTATGCTGCGAATGTTTTGGCAAACCAGTGAGAGTTTTTGATTCGATCGAGGTAAATAATTCCGAACTTCATGTGTCTGACACTGAAAACATTTTGATATTGTATAGGAATCTAAATCCGTCATTATGGATTGCTTATCCATAATTAGTTATAAAAGGTAACACTCGTCCCTTCTTTCGTCTGTATAGTTTGTAAGATTTTACAGTGACATATAGTAATATGTAGCTATGGAAAAGTAAATAGTTCATGTTTTTTTGTGAAAAAGACACGAATCTGGATATTAAATGAGTAATGAGTAAGTAATGAGTATTAAATGTGTGTGTGTTCAGTGGGTATAATGTGTAAGAGCTGTTGGAACGCAAAGAAATAGTGTTTAACGTGAAAATATAAAAACATACCAAGCACAACGAGAAAAACAAGAAGCAGAATAATAGAATCGAGTTAGACACTTTAACCAGGCTGTCCGCTACTCCGTCCTTTCTGATGTTTGAGATCCTCCAGTTGCTTATCCTCCCTGATAAGTATTGGAGGACCACCTTCCGCCTTTCGTAGAAATATTCTACCATGGGCGCACCAACAGAACCTGTAGTTATGAGATTTTGCAAAGTCCCTTGCAAGAAAAAAGAGCCTACGGGTTCTGGCTGTCAAGTGTTCGGATATATAAATCGGAGTCGGCGGCAAGCCGAGGCTCAGTTGCGCTGTACTAAGCTGAGAAGAATGTTGCTTATTAAAAGATTTTGCAGCTCGTATGAATTCTTCTTTCCTGATAGCTGGCATATGTATAACGTGTTTATCATTTTAGTCGAGTTATATATCTATAGCTATTTCATTCGCTAATGTCTTGTCTATTTAATATTCTATCTACGATTAGGACATAAAGAGGCGGGTTCCCGGTGCAGACTTTACAAACCAGTATGGGTAGGTCTGGTAAAATACTCCATTGTTTCATATATTTCTGCAACCTGTTTTTTTTATGTGCGAACGCATATGATAACATTGGAATATTTTACCAGTACGGATGGGCACCGATTTGTCTGTGCCGAGAACCTGCCACTTTATGTCCTCGCCCTAACTAAGCATAGAATAAAGGAGAAAGCATTCTTTCTTTTCTTTATCTACAAACTCCGTTCAAGGTCTGTCTCCTGCGGGCCGGTTTTGCGGTTTATTTAGTTTGCTGCAGTCATGTTTCATATAGTAAAACGTCGTTGGGTGTGATCGTGGATGGAGTTTTCTCTATGGATGTGATGGATGACTGACAGGACAGGACCACAGACAGCACAGCAGACTGACATTTAGAAATGTATGTTTTGAACTTTTGATTTTGAGGTTAGTTTAGTTAAGTCACGTTTCTTGTATTACTACTAAATATCACTTCGTAAGACGTAAAATATAAATTTCGTTAGTGGTAAATAAATCTAGAATCTAATTACAATGGAAGAAATTGAAGAATCTGACTTCATAGCTTCAGAGCACGATAAACTTATTAGCGCCGTTTCCAAACTCGATAAAACCCAGTACATAACAGAACCTACGAGAAATGAAACTACCATCCTGAATTCAGAGTTCAATTTGATAAAACGGTCAAATAAATTGAATTTAAGCGATGTTGCTAAGGTGTTAGAAGAAAAGTCAAATCTGCGGCAGATAAGTAAGAAGTTACTGAAAAGTCACGACGCCGCCAAAATTTTGCCGATACCTCTTGAAAAACCTCAATCGGAACGATTAAAACGAGCCACAGGGTATGAGGAAACTAAGAAAAAGGTGGGCCGGTGGGACCCCGTTGTGGCCAAAAGTCGCACATCAGAATATGTATCATTCCCTTTGAAACATATCAGTTCTAAAATGGCACCTACAAATGAGTTCCTTACCAGATTTGAACTAAAATCAGAGTTAGAAAGGGAGCTGGAAGAAATTGATCCTCCTATGGTTCCTGAAGAAGAGGAAGAGGAGGAAAAAATCTACCCAATGTCTTATGAAGAAATGGTGGAGCATCGACAGCACTTAGCAAAAATACGAGCACAGCAGACTTATAAACTAGCAAAGGCTAAAAGACAGAGTAAAATTAAAAGTAAAAAATTCCACAGGTTAGTACATTTTGAAAGTATATTATTAACACTTTGCCTGTCCCTCCAATTTTGCAACTTTCGAGCTTAGCGAATCTACACAGGACGTCTGTGTTTCGTAACACTGGTGTCGGATTGTAACTAAAAATCAACAGCAGTGAAGGCACACACACCAGTTGTGAGAAAATTGTCGGTACAGCTGTACTGATAACATACCAGGCATGTTTTACAAATTTTATTACTGCTGAGAAATACTCAGGTGGATGTGAGCTGCACTGTAGTAGCATCGCCCCACACACACCATCTCCTGCATTGTTGTAACGTAAATTTCACTCTCACAGCATGTGTGAGCAGCTCGCACTTGCATAACGTTATGAAAAACACAAGGTGTGCATTTTCAGCAGGCAACATGTTAAGGCTTGCTGCCCATATATTGTAATGTCTCTCTCCCTCTCCACAAGACAAACATGGTAAACTCACCATAGTCCCACTTGAGGCCTGTTTATGCGATGAGCTGTAGAAATTTATTTTGCTGGCTATTCATAAAAATCATTTTCACTACATTGACAAAAGGTTGTTAAGTAAATTTAAAAATATGCTGCCATTTAACCTGATAATGCCAAGCAGAAAGGGCCATAAGCCTAGCCGTAGCCTCTTTAATTTGGTTCTAGTGAAAAAGTCTCATTCAATGCTTTCTAGCATTGCTGTCATTCATATGAGAACGTAACATATTTTATCTCTGATAGTTAGGTTACTAAGGCCTTAGTCCTAGATGTGATTCTTAGGCAATGCTAAATATAGAATGCGGGTAGTATGTATAGGCTGCGACTCAAACTACCCACTGAACAAAGATGTGGTTGCCGACCAAATTCTAGCATGCTGCTTGGTGCCCAGTATGAAGATGCATTATGTATGATGGAACATGTGCTAATATACTATTTGAAAGTTGGAAATAATTTAAGATCGTTTAGAAAATGAAAAAAAACCGACTTCCCATGCCGCAATAGTGACAAAATCCTCTAATCATAATCATGTTGTCAAGGTATCAGATTTGTTTATCTCCATATATATATATAACTAGAAGTCCCCCGCGGCTACGCCCGCGTTAAAAACTCCTTTTATTTACTTAAAACTTTTCTTTTGTAAAAACGATTCTATCATTAAAGACATCAAATAAAAATTAGCCAAATTGGTTCACCTGTTTTCATGTTATCGCGTGACTAAGATAAATCAGGATTCATATTTTTAAAACCCGAAAAACCCAATAAAGCGCAATCCGAAACTATATTGATTTTCAGACTTTTTTACCCCAGTTCACTCTTTTAGGGTGGCATTTTGAAAAAGTCTGAAACTCGTATTTACTTATTTATTTACAGAAGTACTTGTGTGAAATGTCGAATAAAATGACTATCCAAAATTTGAAACCCCGCTTCATACCTTGAAGAGTGAATTTTGAAAAATCCTTTCTCAGCGGATACCTACGTCAAAATTTCTATCTGGATGCAAAATATCAGAGCAATCCGAAACAATATTGATTTCAGACATTGTTACTCCACTTCACCCTTTTAGGAATAGAATTTCAAAAAGCCTGAAACACGTATTTACTCATTTATTTACTAAACTACTTGTGTAAAGTTTCGAATATAAGAGACAATCAATTCTTGTTTCTCCATACAAACTTTGAACCCTCGTTTCATCCTCTTCAGGGATGAATTTTGGAAAACCTTTCTCAGAGGGAACTAACGTCGTAATTAATAACTATCTGCATGCCAAATTTCAGCGCAATCCGAAACAATATTGATTTTTACACTTTATTACCCCATTTCACCCTCTTAGGGGTGGAATTACAAAAAAACCTGAAACACGTGTTTACTTATTTTTGTACTGAAGCACTTGTGTGAAGTTTCGGATAGAAAAGACTATCTAATCTTGTTTCTCCATACAAACTTTCAACCCCCGTTTCATCCCCTTCGAGGGTTAATTTTGGGAAATCCTTTCAAAGAGGGATCTAACGTCGTAATAACTATCTGCATGCCAAATTTCAGCGTAATCCGAAACAATATTGATTTTAGACTTTATTACCCCATTTCACCCTCTTAAGGGGGGAATTTCAAAAAAACCTGAAACACGTGTTTACTTATTTTTTTACTGAAGCACTTGTGTGAAGTTTCGAATAGAAAAGACTATCTAATCTTGTTTCTCCATATAAACTTTGAACCCCCGTTTCATCCCCTTAGAGGGTTAATTTTGGAAAATCCTTTCTTAGAGGGAATTAACGTCGTAATAACTATCTGCATGCCAAATTTCAGCGTAATCCGAAACAATATTGATTTTACACTTTATTACCCCATTTCACCCTCTTAAGGGTGGAATTTCAAAAAAACCTGAAACACGTATTTCCTTATTTTTTTACTGAAGCACTTGTGTGGAGTTTCGGATAGAAAAGACTGTCTAATCTTGTTTCTCCATACAAACTTTGAACCCCCGTTTCATCCCCTGCGAGGGTTAATTTGGAAAATCCTTTCTCAGAGGGAACTAACGTCTTAATAACTATCTGCGTGCCAAATTTCAGCGCAATCCGAAATAATATAGATTTTCACACTTTATTACCCCATTTCACCCTCTCAGGTGTGGAATTTCAAAAAAACCTGAAACACGTGTTTACTTAATTTTTTACTGAAGCACTTGTGTGAAGTTTCAGATAGAGAAGACTTTCTAATCTTGTTTCTCCATACAAACTTTGAACCCCCGTTTCATCCCCTTCGAGGGTTAATTTTGGAAAATCCTTTCTCAGAGGGAACTAACGTCGTAATAACTATCTGCATGCAAAATTTCAGCGCAATCCGAAACAATATTGATTTTCACACTTTATTACCCAATTTCACCCTCTTAGGGGTGGAATTAAAAAAAAACCTGAAACACGTGTTTACTTATTTTTTTACGGAAGCACTTGTGTGGAGTTTCAGATAGAAAAGACTATCTAATCTTGTTTCTCTATACAAACTTTGAACCCCCGTTTCATCCCCTTCGAGGGTTAATTTTGGAAAATCCTTTCTCAGTGGGAACTAACGTCGTAATAACTATTTGCATGCCAAATTTCAGCGCAATCCGAAACAATATTGATTTTACACTTTACCCCATTTCACCCTCTTAGGGGTGGAATTCCAAAAAAACCTGAAACACGTCTTTACTTATTTTTTTACTGAAGCACTTATGTGAAGTTTCGGATAGAAAAGACGATCTAATCTTGTTTCTCCATACAAACTTTGAACCTCCATTTCATCCCCTTAAGGGGTGAATTTTGGAAAATCCTTTCTTAGTACACCCTTACGTACTAAGACAAATATACCCTCCAAATTTCAAGTCTCTACGACCAGCGGTTTAGGCTGTGCGTTGTCTGTCAGTGAGTCAGTGAGTCAGTGAGTCAGTCAGTATGTCAGGACAAAGATTCTTATAGTATTAGATAATATATCCGGATATAATTGTCATATCTCAATAATTTGTAAAAGTCGGTTAAAGCACATAGCACATAAACTAGTTATTTAGTTACTGGGAATACTGGGATACATATCTGAGCAAGTCTTTTCTCATTGATATTGGAAAACAATAGCTATAAATCATGATGAATGAAAAGACAGTAGGGATATTTTCGCCCAGCAATGTGATATAAGCAGTTTAATGATAAGGTAAAAAATGTCAATGGGATGCTAAAGGTAAATTTATGCTATTTTGTTTTTGTTTTTTGAATGCAAAAGTATAATTAAATAAATTATTTATCTATCTGGTCATGACTACTTTTTATTTTTACAGGGTGTTGAAGAAGGAAAGGCTAAAATTACAATTGAAAGAATTTGAAGAACTCCAGAAAACAAACCCAGAAGAAGCTTTGAAGAAACTGGAAGCTATTGAAAAAGCAAGAGCACTAGAACGACATACATTAAGACATAAAAATACCGGAAAATGGGCTAAAAACAAAATGATCAGGGCAAAATATGACAAAGATGTGAGTAGTGATTTATTTCTATATGTATTTACATATAAGCAACTATGGTAAATAGATTATTAAATTAATACAATTTTCTCATTTTAGGTAAGGCAACAGATAGCAGAGCAATTAGCAGTAAGTCGAAGTTTGACTAAAAAAACGGACAACATAGAGAGTTCTGACGATGATGCGGAAAATAATGAAGGGATTGCAGACATTGATTTATCTCAAGACCCCATGAATCCATGGATGTTGAAACAATCAAATAAATCAAATGTTAGTGCAGAGTTTGATTTTGGTTATAAAAACTATTTGAAAGGCAAGATGCTGAAGCGCAGGGAGAGTGAAAGTGATTCTGATGATGTTGATAATGATGTACAAAAACAAAACAACAAAGATGAGTCAAATGATTTGAATATTTTAAAAGAAAGTATTAAAAGTATGGCACAAAGGGCAAACAAAATTACTTTAAACAGCGACAATGACAATGTTAGTTCAACAATAGCAAAAAACTATTCTAATTCAGTAGATGTTGTTCAAAGTGGAAATAAAGTTATTAGCGCAAAAGTAATCTCAACTTCAACAAAACAGACTGTTACTCAAACAAAAAAATCGAAAATTAGAAAACCAATTGCAACTACAAGTTGGACTGTTGAAGAAGTTGTAAACAATAAAGAATTGCAGCCTAAGTCCATTGATATATCTACAGCATTCCAAACTCTTGAAAGTAATGTTGTTAAAAAAGTTGGAGAAAAGTTAAAAGTTTTGAGACGAAAAATTGAAAGGATGGAGAAAGATCCAAGACCAAGAAAGAGGAATAAAAAAACTGAGGATCATGATGAAGTTGATAATTTAGAGTACTTGAAAATGAAAACCAAGAAAAAGGTAGCAATTATTGATGAGGCATTGTTAGAAACTGGTTCTAAAAATATTGATGATGTACAAGTAGAAGATATTACAAAACAGTCAAAGATAATCAACACCCCCATAAACCGGACAGATCCGGAAACCAGTGCCAATATTGATCCAAACACATTTATTGAAGTCAAACCTAAATATTTAAATACAGCTTTGCCACAAGGAGAAAACAATGCTGATTTGCTTGATGAAGAAGATGAACAAGTTGTTCCCAGAGTAAACATTGAAGAGGTCTTTGAGGAAGATGATGTAGTTGCCAGTTTTAGACAAGAAAAAGATGAAGAAATTAATAAAGATAAACCAGAAGATATTGACTTTTCACTCCCAGGCTGGGGAAGTTGGGGAGGTAAAGGTGTAAAAGCTCCCAAACGAAAAAAGAACAGATTCATTTTAAAATGTGCTCCTAAAATGCCTCGACGGGATGAAAATAAAGGTGATATCATAATCAAAGAATACAGAGATCCCAAGCTATCAGCTCACAAAGTCAAGGAGATACCTTACCCATTTAACAGTGTGAGAGACTATGAAGCATCAATAAGAGCACCTTTAGGAAACACATTTATTCCTGAGAGGGCTCATAAGAAGCTTATTCGTCCAAGTGTAATAACTAAAGCTGGAGCAATCATTGAACCTATGGATGAAGATGAGCTATTAGTCAAGAAAAATAAAAGCTTTATGAATGAGAATGTCTTGAAGATTATGGGCCGAGACTAAAAAATTAAAGAAACATTTCATTTGTTTTTCATCATCTTTTGATTAAGAATCATCAATTTTTAACCGACTTCACAAAAAGGAGGAGGTTCTCAATTCGTCAGTTTTTTAAAATGTATGTTCACCGATTACTTAAATATGCCTGAACCAATTTAGAATATCTCTTTTTGTTTAAAAGGGTACCCTTTCCAGGTGGTCCCATTTAATTTTTTACGTTATCGGTCGAGCAGTTTTAATATATCAACAAAAATCGTCAATGCATTTGTATACCTCGATGACATGATACTGGACATGGCTACTTGACTAGCGGGATATTTGAAGTCCATTCTTTTAGTTTTTTAAACGATCTTAAATTATTTAAACAGTATTTGATCTAACACTTAAATCTGTTTAGGCACTTTTATTAGTATCTGTAAATAATTAATATAGGACTTAAGTATAACTTAATTAATAAATGATTCAATGTACTTTTTGATATTTTATTCTTACATAATATCATATTCTAAATCCCAACACGCACAGGTGGGGATACAAGTATTACTCCGTCACCTCTTACAAACAGCATTGGAATATTTCGTTTTGTTGTTCTATAAACTTCCTCATAGGTCTCCTCGTCTATTTCAACTGTGGTTATTGTTTCTTCTGCATCTCCTAAAACCATGTTCAGATGTTGGTCGTAAGCCTGAAATTAACAAGTCAATTAGTGAATTTCCTGTTTTCTAGACAGTAGTAAATTATAGACTCAGGTGATTTTTATAAATTCTAGGTTAGTTTAGTGTTGTGTCATGAGAAAATGTTGAAAACATAGCATGATGAATGAATGAATGATAAATTTGCATTTATCTTTTTAGGATTTTCCTGGAGATATCTTAATTATTTACATCTATACAGTAAGGATTACAACATTACTGCTACTAGTTAGATGTTGCAAAAAATTTTGGGAACACTTATTGTTGGGCAATTGATTGCCATTTCAGGCTTATATGTATGGTAATAGACAGGTAACCGAAACATACATAAAGTAAAATAGGTCTACTTTGATATTATCTATACTAATATTATAAAGAGAGAACATTTGTATTTTTGTATGTTTGTAATGATTTGGCTCAAAAACTACTGAACCGATTTATAAAATTCTTTCACTAATATATAGAATGGACTTTCGGAATGAAAATAGGCTATATATTATCCCGTTTAAATCAAAGGTACATTCGTGGAGACCTAATTTGCAACCTAAGTCAACTAAAAAACAGTCGAAAAAACATGTTTCTTACGAACGCTGCTCAATTGAAAATAGAAGAATATTTTCTATGGAAGAGTTGTACAAATTAATAAGACCTACAAAAAAGTCCGCGACAGTATATATGTCTATCTCTTAAGGTTGACTCACAGTAACCATTTTAATGTTAAAATTTTTGTTAAAAAATATTACATATCTTCCAAGGCTATTTTCAAGTATATGGTATAAATCCTTATCCAAATAATTACGTTAATTAGCTTGGCCACATATTATAGATTAAAATTGTCCTTTACAGTATATAATTCAAATGAAAACTCTAGAAGATATCACGGGTTTCACATACACGCATCGCAAAATTAATAAAATATCTGCAGTGAAACCACAGATTAGGTCATAGTTACTACGATATTAATATTATTATAAGCTTAGCGATGCTGTAGATCCCCACCGATCACAATCAGTTTGAAGTCAATATAGTATATAATATATTTTTACTGTATAAAATTCTATTGTATAATATAGTTATGATCTATATATAAACCACCCCGACTGATCTATGTATAATCTTTTCAATAAAAGCATTCTAATGACTCTAACACGACATTTAAAATTTGAGCTGTAAGTTGGTGTGGATTTGAGTATTCTGTAGAGTACAGGAGATGTCCCAGCATCAGGTCAATGCTTCCATGTTCTTACAATATTGTTGAAGAAGATTTTCGAGTTGATCAGACCTATGCAAGTTGATTTCATAGCGCAATTAACTAGAAAAAAGCTCATAGTTTTATAACGATTGAACGAATTTTCATGAATCAAAGCTAAGAACACTCTCGATGAAGACATCTATCAAACAAAAAATATCAATAATAAAATCAAAATCGGTTCATCCGGTTGGGTGCTAAGATGCTACAGACACAGATACACACGTTAAACGTATAATATTTATCTTTGATCCCATGATTTGATTGATTTTGATTCAATGATCCCACTACCTCTGTACGAAAACCCATGATTCATGAATACACATAAAACTTTCATTGGTAGGTATATAGCTAGGATTAGAACCAACGACCGTCGGGTCAGAATCAGGGTAACTATCGTTTACGCCAAAGGGCCGTCCAATATCACTACGTAAGTATTAAAAAATAAAGTCCATCACTGCATCTGTCTGTCTGTTCGCAATAATCTCAATAGCTACTGAACGTATTATCATGCGGTTTTCACCAATAGCCAGAGTGTTTATGAGGAAGGTTTAGGTGCATAATTCGTTAAGGTTTTGTGTAAATTGGTCCAAATATGACGATGATTGTTAAATGTGTTAATATTTTATATTTGATGCAACATTTTGTTGGCATGTTCTACCCGTGCGAAGCCGGGGCGGGCTGCTAGTCTGTTATATTTAGGAGCTTACAGCCAAGAAACAGTTTATCAGCAACAACTTCCAACAGTGATAAGCAACTGTCGGCAATGTATGAGTGGGCAAGTACACAACAAGTATCAACATCCCAGTTGCAGATACTGTGAGTCAGGAACAGTTGCCTACCACCTGCTCCAATTATTTGCTTATATACTGCTTATATATATATACTTATATAACTTGCCTGTTAAAAAGACACCCATATCAATCTTAATTCAAACTAACTTGGATTCCAATAAGCACAAAAAGAAATTTCCCATAACACATGCCAAATAATGATGGTTTATTAAGATGAGAAAATTTATGTTAAATTCTATTTTTTTCTTCAGAACTTACCAGCATCTAAAGCAATTCCAAAATAGTTGGCATAACTTTTTTGAGCAAGTGTTCATAGAATAAATGACTTACTTACATGTAACTTTCCACGAAGTTCACGCTCATTACGCATCTTTACATAAATTCTTTCATCTAAACTGAGCCTTATCAGATCCAGCGGCTCTTTTACTGTCATCACAGAAACCTGGAATATGAAGATGTTGACATCATTTGAATAGTTTTGGAATAAGAATGAGAAGGAATAAGATAACCATTGATTAACAGCAATAAATTGTGGAATGTCTGTTACTAATGGCCCTACAGACTATCAGTTCGCTGGACGATAACAGCCTGTCAGTAATCACAACAGGCCACACACTCACAGTTTCGCTTCAGGTTTCGGACTAACGACCATCTCACGACAAACTCGAACCGAGAGCCGGACTCTACCGGCTCGAACTTAGAGCCGGTATTCGATCGGCTCGGCAATAATCGTTTTCGTAAGTGGGCTATGCCGACTTTGGACGACAGGCCACTTGATACATTTAGGGACTGCCGGCGAACTGAGACTGCGGGACCCTCCGGTTCCGTGGCTTCATAGAGGAGCCACGAAATATTTGTTAGCTGCCAGACGCAAACGTTTGATAAAAAGACTACCTAACGCACGAAATCGGTTAAGATGTATGTAGCGTAAATTTTATTACTTATTTCTAACTCACATTTTCGCCATCATCAGCCATTGTTATTGCGTTTTACGGCAAACAGAGTAAATGCTGTCTGCTGCTTTTATTGTTTACCACTGCTATCAAAATCTTACGTAGTATTTATTTATATTCTCGTTGTATCAAAAGAAATGAATTTTAGTGAATTTAAAATATAAATAAATATTGCATGCAATGCAACATAGAGTTACGTAGTATTTATATTCTCTTTGACATAGAGTACTAATGTATACTGGCAATGCAATATGATCACAGATTACTATATGCACAGACTACAGAGGGGGGTTTACTATATGTAATATGATATGAATACATGAATGGAACGAAATGAACACAGACTAAGTATTGGTAGCATGTCTGCATCAATTGAATCCAATTGACATAAATAAATATATAGACATGAAATTACCTACAAAAAGTACTAGGCTACCTAAACGCCATTGCTAGTTTTGTGTCCACTAAGGTCATCAATGGACAATCAATGGCAGCCATTTTGTGTGCCATTATAATCTTTAGGCTTTAGTTATACCTAGGATGATGGATTACAATGGATGGCGTCAAAACTTTGGCAGCATGTCCATTTTCTGTTTGTGTTAGTGTCTAGAACTGCTAGAGTGTGCGTGAGTAGGGAAGTGATCACTAGTGTAGAACATATCGATAAAAAGGTGAAAAATGTAGAAAACTAAAACTTATGTAAAAAGAAAACAATTTATGTGATAAAATACATAGTTACTTTACTGAACTTATGGAAATTAGTTATTGTTAACAAAATGCTACAGTACTTAACTGTAATTAGGCAACCTTAAATCTGGCGGTATAGATTTCTTAGCTTTTCTATAACACAAATTTTAAATGTTTTTGCGTTTTCAATACGTCAATTAAATATTACAATTTTGAGCTACAAAGCATCTATACTTCTATACTAATATTATAAAGAGATAACATGTATGTTTATATTGAGTTAGCTCAAAAACTACAGGACGATTATTTTTTTCTCTCATATATAAATATATTAATGGTCTTTTAGAATGAACATAGGCTATATATTATCCTGTGCAAAAGATAGGTATATTCGTGAAGAACTATTTTGCAACTTAAGTCGCCAATAAAACGGTCGAGAAAACACGTTTTTTACGAAAGATGATTAATCTGAAATAGATGTAAGAAAGTATGTATCAAAGAGTAGTACAACTTAATAAGACCTACAAAAAAGTCCGCGATAACATATGTCTATCGCACAGACTCACAGTAACTATTTTAATCAACAAAACAAAAATGTTACAGAACTTTCAAGGGTATTTTCTTCTATACAGTATTAATCCTTATTTGAATAATTACGCTAATTATCTTGGCCCAATATCATAGATTAAAATTGTCTTTTACAGTATATAATTTGTATGAAAATACTAGAAGTGCCCTGCGGCTTCGGTCGCGTTAAAGACTTCTTTTATTTACTTTAAACTTTTATTTTGTGAAACCTTTCTATCATAAAAGACATCAAAGAAGTAAAAGCCAAATCGGTTCACCCGTTTTCAAGTTATTGCGTGACTAAGGGTAATAGGGATTCATATTTATAAAACCCAAAAAACCATATTGACTGTCAGACTTTTTTTAACAACCCCTTGCAAAAATCTTGCAACATGTATTTACTTATTTATTTATAGAAGTACTTACGTAAATCTATAAGTTTTTATATATATATATATATATATATATATTTTCATTATAAATTATAAGTAATATCCGTGGGGAATGCTTACAAAATGCTTTCTCAGCGGAAACCTACGTCATAACAACTATCTGCATTTTAAATTTCAGCGCAATCCGAAACAATATTGATTTTCAGACTTTGTTACCCCACTTCACCCTCTTAGGGTGGCATTTTGAAAATCCTGAAACTCGTATTTACTTATTTATTTACAGAAGTACGGTTTGCGTGAAGGTCGAATAAAATGACTATCCAAACTTTGAACCCCCGTTTCATCCCCTTAAAGAGTGAATTTTGAAAAATCTTTTCTTAACGGATACTTATGTTAAAACAACTGGATGCCAAATTTAAGCGCAACCCGAAACAATATTGTTTTTCAGACTTTGTTACCTCATTTCACTCTTTTAGGGGTGGAATTTTGAAAAAGCCTGAAAGACGTATTTACATATTTTTTTACTGAAGCACTTGTATGAAGTTTCGAATAGAAAAGACTATCTAATCTTGTTTATCCGTACAAACTTTGAACCTCCATTTAAACCCCTAACGGGGTGAATTTTGAAAAATCCTTTCTTATTACACCCTTGCGTACTAAGACAAATATACTCTTTAAATTTCAAGTCTCTACGACCAGCGGTTTAGGCTGTGCGTTGTCTGTCAGGCAGTCAGTATGTCAGGACAAAGATTCTTATAGTATTAGATAAATTATTATATAAAATTACGCGCATCGCAAATAATAAAAAAAATGCAGTGAAACCACAAATACGCCATACTTACTTTGTAAACATTAATTGTATTATTCATTATTCTGTGACATTAATCAGATTTTTAATTGTAAAAGGTAACAGGACAAGCATGACTCTCACTTGATGGTAAGCGATGACGTCTACCTATTACAGATACAGCGATACAGAAAAAATCTGGCAGTCCAGAATTTTGCATGTCACTCCACTGCGCCTGTTACCTTGAGACATAAAGATGTTAAGTTTCACATGCCCCGTAATTTCACTGGACACCTTGCCATTTCAACCGAAAAACATTCCCATGAAAATTAATTGGCAAAGTGGTCGGCCCAGGCGGACTAGCAGAAGTCCTACCACTACAGAAAAATTAGCTCATTTTTTTGTAAATGCTAACGATATAAAGTAATTTGATGTCAATATAGTATGATCTATTGTATCATCATCATCATCAGCCAGTGTCAGTCCACTGCTGGACTGTAGGCCTCTCCCAAGATGCGCCACTGAGCCCGATTTTCAGATCTTTTTTTCCAATCACTGCCCACCGCATTGCGTATGCCGTCGCTCTCCACTCTCCAAAACTCAAAATTTGAAATCACCCCGACTGATCTATGTATAATCTATAATTAAAATAAAAATATTCCAATGAGTCTGAACACGACATCTCACCTGTAAGTTGGCGAGGAGTTGAGTTTCAGCAGATTCCAGAAGATGTCCCAGCATCATGTCAATGCTTCAGTGTCCTTTGTCGTTGAAGAAAAGGATACCGAATTTCGAATTAATCACTATGAAAGTTGATTTCATAGCGCCATCAACTAGAAAAATGCTCATAGTTTTACAACGGCTAAACAGATTTTCATGAATCAGAGCTAATAACACTTTCGATTAAAACACTTTCAAAACAGTTTCATCATCCTTCATTGCTCGCAGAGGAAGATTATAGGAAGACTTACAGGAAGATTTTCTATCTTGACTCCACTAGCTTCTATTCTTATTGTTATATACCGGCTGTAATTCACGTACCATTAGTCGAATTTTCTCGACCTGGGTTTCGAGCGAGTCAGTCGCTCTTCCTCGGGAGTGAGGTCACGCGGTGAGATCGCGATGTTCACCAGTAAATTCGACTAAAGGTACGTGAATTACAGCCGGTTTATAACAATAATAATGTTACAAAATTCACGATAATTTTAAAATCAAAATAGCTTCTATTCTTTTCCGTTGCCTCGGTGTCAGTTCCAGCTTGATTGATATATATAATCTAGTAGGTACAAAATTGATTTATCAAAATGTTTAGAACAAAGTCTGAAGTGTTTCGTTGGATCGTAATTTTCACGCCTTACTGCCTTTATCCACTTGATTGGATTTTCGGACATTTTGGAAACCTACAACAAAATGATATAATATATTAATGTGGTAAACTGTCACACATTCTTCATAAAAATATATATAATAGCATTATCATAAGTAATAATAGATTGAATACGAGTAAGTATAAGTGCTGATAATATAATTAGGTACCTAGTTACTACTAATTTTGCGCGACATTACTTTGATCACTTTTTATAATATTTTAAGATCGCTCACAAAACGAAAAAACCAACTTCAAATGCCACGCTATCCATTTTCAGTATAAAGTTAAAGTTGGAGGTGTTTATGTCCATATCTCTGGAGATACTTATCAGATTTCAAAAAATGTACAATGGGACCAAACGGGCAGAATAAACTCTCGAAAAAAAAATTCCAATCCGGTTAAGAACTTACGGAGTTATGAGATAACAAACATAAAAAAGGCGAACTGAGAACCTCATCTTTTTATTGTGAAGTCGGTTAAAAATATTCAAATTTCGTTCTAAGCAAGGCCATAAGCTAACCGTTCCATCCTTAAAAAAAATCTTCATATTATAAATCAACTAGCTGGGTCCCGCGGCTTTGTCCGCGTTTAATGACAGCGGCAACATGCGCGTGGGCTGTGCGCGGTAGAAAACACTGCTTAATTTGCACATTAACCTTCCCTATTTGTATCAGATATTGTTCCCTATTTCATTAGCTTCAATTTTGATTTCGCGGAGCTTTATTTTATTCTAAAATAAAAGTAGCCAAGTTACTTGGTAGTTAATATTTTAAAATCAGCATTCTCCTAGTGAAAGTCCCGTTAAATTGGTCCAGTCATTTCAGAGATAAACCGGAACAAACAGACAGACAGACAAACATTTAAAATTTTGTTTTTTATGTAAGTACCGTATATTCTTTCATATGCATTTAGTGAAAAGCTGTTAATTTGGAATTACAAACAGACACTTCAATTTTTTTATATGTATAGATTTAGTGCAAAATGTATATAAACGATTTATATCTATGAAGTTTTAAGTGTAATATTATAATATTACACTTAAAGGAATTTATATATTCCTTTTGATAAGGGTATCGAGTGTATTTATCGATAAAGTTTTGGAGGGTTCTCGTACATCACTAGCCGGGCGGCGTAAAATAATTTTGTTATTTACATAAATTAAAGTTTTTAAATGATAACCATTTACCACCTCGGTAGTTATATGACGAAAAAGATGTATATAATGTAAGCAAAATAAATATTTTGATTCAAAAAGTGGTTATATATGAGAATAAATGCCCACAAAGACTTACGTGTGAAATGATAATTCTGGATCTTTTACGCCTCCTTTAGTTGTTCTTGATGGATAAAACACAGCACAACACGACATAATTTAACCATGTAACAGGGTTTCAGTCTTTAAAGCTATGTTTCTATTTAATTTTTAATTTATAAGTATGATGCGTCGCTATATTATGGCCTGCTAGCCGGTCAAAAATGGACACGATCACCCATGCGCGAGGTTGTCAATTTGATATTAGCTTTCTCGTTTACTCTTATCTCGCGATCCCTGTAATAGAAAGGGTAGGACAATGTGTTGATAGAATGAAAGTCGATGTGACAACGTCACATGGCTGACATGGCTCCATCCATTGTAATCTATCATCCTAGAGTTATACACTTATTTTTGAAGTTATCACCATTCAGGCAAATGTGTCGCGGCGCCTTGTCCTTGTTTATAAATATGTATTTCCTACCTCCACGGTCTACATGCGTAACATCCATAGAGAAAGTGTATATATATATATATATACAGGCTGTCGGGTTTCATATGGTTCAATTGAAAACCATCGATGGAGGACCCCCCCATGTATGTTCTGCGAAAATCTATAGTTTTCGAAATTGCGTTTTATTTGTTTTCGAGTGAATCCCCGAAATTTTGCAATTTATTAAAATTTTCTCCCAAACTATAAAAGCCAGAGCCCTAGTTTTTTTTATGGGACTATGAACAATGAATAGGTCTTTCGGGGTACACTACATTTTTTTATTTAGGCTTATTATTTTCCGAGAAAAAAATCAGACGTCACATTTTTTTATCTAGATGATATTTGAACTTTTACTTTGGGCGAAAAGCCTTTCTCCAAAAAAACACAGAATTAAAAAAAATACAGCCGGCTACGACAACAGTTTCAGCTCTAAAAACATAATTCATGAAATAGAAAGGATTTCAATATTCAAATTATTTCTTCCGAAATACACTCTGGTAATCTCTTTTTTACAGAATTAACTCATATTAAAAAAAATAAGTTGTAATAAAAGCCCAAAATATTTGAATTAAGGAACTTTAAAAGTTAAGGTTTTATGTTGAAAAATATTGACAATTTTCCTATTCAATTCAAATCATTTATTTCAGACTTTTACATCCATAAGTATGTCATAGTTATAATATAATTAATTAATTATTACATAAGCACGAAATACACAATAAATCACAAAATTAAAATTAGAAACAAAATAATAATCAACAGTCAATAACATAATAATCAAATAAACAAAATAAATGAACATGACAAAAATTACAAAAAAATAAATAAATCACCTTAACCTATATTTGGGCTTGGAACCAGCATGCTCAAGGTGGACTTTTGTCCAGTGTTGCATAATTGGACAGTCTAGGTCCATACGCCAGGCAAACAGCTGTAGGTAGCTGTTGGAGCTGCCCCGCACCCGGCGCATCAGGGATGCAACTCGTTTGCGCACGATCGCGGCGAAGCCGTCTATATGCGCGTCAGCAAACATCCCAGATGCGCTACAGTACCGTGGCATTCCCATCAGCGCCCTGAAGGCATTATTATATTGGGTGCGCAGGGCTGTATAGGCCTTTTTTGTGTATTTGACCCATAGACTGCACGTGTAAAAGGACTGACAAAACGCTCTAAACAGCGTCGTTTTCACTTGTGCAGTACATCGTGAAAACCTACGAGCCAACATGTTGGCCCTGACTGACAGAGCCCTGCGCTCCCTCTCCATATCAACGTCATCTGAAAGCGACTCAGTGACCCAATGACCCAGGTATTTAAATTGCGAGACTTGCTTAAGGACACTGCCGTTTAGTGTGACTGTTGGGACAGTGTCGTATGTTTTTGATCCCGCTTTGAACACTAGAAGCTCGCTTTTGGTGGCATTATATCTGAGTCCGTGAGCCTCCGCATACCGCTCGCAAACGCCTACAAGCTTTCTCAGGGCCCTGATCGATGGGCTCAGCAACACCATATCGTCTGCATAACTAATATTATTAACAAGAATCCCGTCTATTGAGCAGCCGACACCGACGTTGCTGAGCTCACGGATCAGGCGGTCAGTGTAGAGATTAAAGAGGCTCGGCGATGATAACCCACCCTGCCTCACACCACATTCTAACCTATACACTTCTGATAGTGACCCTGACCATCTTACAACGTTGGATTGATTACCATACCAGTACTTCAGGACAGATACAAACTCAGAAGGAAGGTTTGTATCACTCGACAGCTTGTGCCACAACCTGTCATACGCCACCAAATCGAAAGCCTTAGATAAGTCTAAAAAGCAGGCGTATACAGGTGTGCTTCTACTGGTGTAATACTGTACAGTGTGCTTGAGATTCAGTATGGCGGCCTCAGTCGATAGTCCAGGTCTAAAACCAAACTGGGCGTCATGTAGCTTTAGATGTTGTCGCAACTGAATCTCAATCACACCATCCAGTACTTTCGCGATCACTGTTGCAAGTGATATGGGCCTATAGTTGATGAGGCTGGATGCATCTCCTGTCCGGTTCTTAACTATCGGGACAACCACGGTTTTCATCAAGGCCTCTGGCAGGTATGAGTGACCAACACAGAAGGTGAAGAACATAGCAAGCACCCTCGGCAGATGAACCCCCGCATGCTGTAGGTGCTCAATGCTTAGAGAATCATGGCCGGGCGATTTTCCTCGCTTCATGTCCTTCACCACCTGAGCTACCTGCTTCGCTGTGATCCGCGTAATTGTCTCTCCAGTTCTTGCATCGCTAGCCCCAGCATCCACATTCCCAGATTCTAACGGAGAATGTACTTGAAAGTGATCTTTAAACAAGTTGGCAATCTTGTCAGTGTCACACAAACCCTCAATGCTAACAGGAACACTCGGCTTCGGATTCAGTTTGTTGGTCTCTTTCCAAAACTTTGTGAAATTTTTAGCTTTATGCTGCGTCGCGAGTATATCCATTTTTATTTGTGTTTGATTAGCTGTACACCATTTTAGTTTCTTTTTAAACTCCCTTCGCGATTCTCTCATTCGATCGTAAATTTGTCCCGAAGTGGGCTTATTATTTAAAACCCATTCCTGAAAATGAAATCGAGCATTCCCATGCGCCTCCTTACAATGCTTGTTCCAACCCGTTACATATTTTTTCTTCTTAAAACTACCATTATATATTCTAGAACAATCTGTTGCAGCATTTCTAAGAACAGTCACTATTGTGTTATACATTTTATCAATAACATGTCTGTGGTCTACATTGTTACATGAAACATCCGCACAGTTGTGAAGTTCAGCTAGGCTATTCTGTAAGCTATCTCGACAACGGAATCCGCGGTGAGATTCGAATTTCGTAGTTTGAAATTCAATCGTATCACGTTCGCAATACGGTTGAATTTCGTAGTACAAAATTCAAATCTCACCGCGGATTCCGTTGTCGAGATAGCTTACAGAATAGCCTAGCAGACGGAAATTCTACGTCTCGCAACTTGGATAAACATATTTGCATATACCGTTCAGTCTGCATTTTGTCTCTTTCACCCCAGATTGAGCTGTCCGGCACGGAGCTTCGATGTACGATTTTAGGCACAAGTATGTTTAAATCGCACGTCAACTCTACCGCAAAATGATCTGACCACGATAACTCGTATCTTATGTCTACACCCAGAACTGATTTTTTAGCAACTTCTGTCGTGATCACGTGATCTAACCAAGATGTGGTCCCATGTGCGTCACTAATAAATGTATACGAATTTGAATCTACTCCTAGATGTTCCAGATCCACGCATGACCAATTTTGTTCGACACAAAATTATTGTTATTTTCTCGAAAACTATAGAATTTCGCGGAACATACATGGGGGTTCTTTGGGTAGCCCTTAGAGTCCTCCGTCGACGGTTTTCGTTTGGACCATATGAAATCCGACACCCTGTATATATATAGAACAGTAGCGTATGCGAATGAAATAGCTATAGCGATATAACCCGACTAAAACGATGAACACGTGATACATATGACAGCTATAAGATAAAATGAACAACGTGATTTGGTCGGGTCATACATGAAAGTGGGTGAGAGCCAATGGGTGCACTAGAACTTGGTGCCAGTGCCGGAGCCAGTTTGTAAAATCGCATTCGCAGAGAAGGATAAAACATGTTGTTCATCTCGCTCCCTCATACTGGTGATTGTATAGTTTTATCCTTCTCATATTATTATTATTATTTCAAGGACAAGTCTGTTTTAATATACTTAGTCAATGGTAACATCTCTACTAGGGAAGTAACGATACCGATACCATTACCGATATATCGGCCGATATAATCGGCAGGCCGATATATTATCGGCAACGCCGATACAACACGGCCGATATCAAGCAGTTCTAAAAGCGCACGAAACGGTGGATGATAATGCTTATAGCCCTGAATATAATGCTTTTGTACTGAATTTGATAGCTAGGGTCAATGATAGATTAGATTTGATTATTCAGAGAGTGATGAAACATTTATTTTAGCAACAGCACTAGATCCGCGCTATAAATTGCGCACGTTCACTCTGCAATCTACAAGCATGAATGCGAGAAGAATGCTAATTTCATTAATTACAAATAATACATACAGAGAGAGTCCTAATTCTACAGAGGCGAGCCGCGAAAAAATCAAAATGAGATTTTCTCGGGTCTGCTTGTGACAGTTTGATAAAAGAAGCAGAAGACGACGAGCCTTTAACAAACGTGTCTATTCAGTCGAGCAAGAAGAGGTAGAATTTTATTTAAGATTTCCAAACATTCCAATCAAACAAGATCCAAAGATCTATTGGCGGCAAGTAGATAAATATCCAAAATTAAAAAAGCTTGCACAAAAATACTTGTCTTATCCAATGAGCTCAGTTGCTTCAGAACGTCTCTTCTCAACTGCAGGCCTGATACAAAATGATTTGCGTAACAGATTATCTTCTGATAATTTGAACAAACTTTGTTTTCTTAACAAAAATCTGCCAAAAGTAAACTTTAATTATTGACTTTATGTATCTTTTTTTAATAACTATGTGATTGATTTTATTTGAAACTAATAAATGTTATTTTTCCATCCTCATTACTGAATTTTTATTAATTAAGTATTTTTCCTTCAGTCTTCAGGACCTAAATACATATGGTGTTTCATACATATGAAATAACTTTGAAGGGAGACAGGTATGTCTATACAAATACAAATACAAATAATTTATTTCATTGAAGATAGTGTACAATAATTGAGGTGTTACAATGATGGTAGGTCCGCCTATCTTGTCATAATGTAATGACGTATGAAATATTACATATTATAAATATTCATTGGCGTTATTTAATACCTAAAATTGTTTTTTATGTCCCTAACTCTCTATTCATATAACATTAAATTAAATTACACAATATAATTACATCAAATTATCAATTAAAATTATTGTTAGCATTTAAATAATTCAGTAACACTATAAAATGTTTTTATCCTTAGCCAACATAATAATTCCTTTTTGAATTGTCTCTTATTTAGGGTCTTAATATGTTTCGGGAGAGCATTGAATACTTTAATGCACATGGCATGACATTGCTTCTGGTAAAGTGCAGTCTTTGTACGTGTATCAGGGCCGTAGACCAGTCGGTCACGATTCCGCGAATTCCTTGGATATATGTCTGAGGCTTTACTAAAATAATTAGGATTCGTTTTAGCAAAAGTGGCAAGTTCAAGAATGTACATACATGGCAGTGGTAGTATATTTAATTTTTTAAACATGAGTTTGCATGACTCAAAGGGTGGAGCACCACAGATCACACGTATGCACTTCTTCTGGGCTATAAAAAGCTTGTTTATGTTTGTGGAGTTGCCCCATACTAGTAGACCATACTTAAGGTTTGAATGTACCTACTATCGAGGGACAATAGTCCAGTAGCACCTCAATGTTCATAGTAGCCTGCACGATATTTCTGTCGAATGTTCCAACGCAAATAATAACACGTAAGTACTGCATAGATGGCATGCTTAGCCAGACCACAGATGAATAAAAAGGTGAAACGTAGCGTCAGATACATTTGGCAAACATCAAATAGAGATAACAATATTCCACTGTATACCCTTCTTTTTGTTGAGTTAACATAACGTCGAGTAAGCTACGCAACAAGTAACGGATGCTTAAATTCAAATGAGTCATTAATAGCATCTTGGTCGAGTGGTCGATAGTCCACCTATTTGGATTGTTAAGGAAGCAGGAGGCCCCGAGTTCGATTCTCTATCCACTCCATGATTTTGTTTTAATTTTGAGGGCCCGGTAGCGTAATCGGGATTTGATGCCAGAGGTGCCGAGTTTAAACCGCCGTGCACCAATGGATTTTTCTATCAAAAAATTATGTGCGCTTTTCACAGTGGCCCTCCGGTGAAGGAAAAACGTCGTTAAGAAACCAACAACCCCCGCATGGTGGTAGGACACTATTTAGTGTCCGCCTGGCCAGCTACCACCCTCAAGTTAGAAAATCTGTCGTCAAACATCTTATGTGTTCCGGCAGCTATCCTTGAGAGCCAGTTCTCATTCTAGGCCTAGCGTGCTTACCATCTTTGACCGCATCATCACTTACCAACAGGTGAGATAGTGGTCAAACGCTAGCCTATAAAATATATATAAAAAATTATCAATTATTAATAGCTTGTATTATTTTATATCTGTTTAAACAAACTTAGCTAATAAAGGTAAATTGGTGATCTATGTTATATGTGAAATAAAACAAATAGCACGGTGATGTTATTTTAATAGTTTTTGAGGAAATATTTATTTGTATAACTAAGAAGAATACACAGCAACAATGTTTTTAAAATAACTGATTTTCAACATATCGAAATATCATAAACTACTATTTTTATTTAATATTATATTAAATTGAAACAGTCTTCATTGACAATTATCTACTTTGACAAAATAACACTGTCAATTGGTCGCATTTAGATGCGACCAATTGACAGTGTATGTGAAGTGCTCTTATAAGTTTAATTATTCATTTTCTCTAGGAAAAGAGGATTGAAGCTTGATCCTTTATAATCATAAGTTACACAATTACTTATTACAAATTATCACAGCCGGCACATCGCCTAGTTTTTATATACTTTTAAATTAATATTTCGTGTGTTCTTGTTTTCGATGCAGATAAGAAGCCTTCGTAATCCACTATATTTGCACAAACCAAACTAGATCCAGGGGGACTACAGGACTACACTACAGCTGCTCAGGACATCTCTCTTCTCGTGCTTCTCACCTTTGCATTATTAAACCCCATGGAGTGCGCGGCAAACTCTCCGTATAAAATTCGTCTGAAAACGCCAAATCTTATTAACACACTTTATTAACAATCTACTTTCACAACTACGATTTCTCATCACTTATCACTCAGCAATAACTTACACTTATGCTGCTTTTACAATACATTTCAGATAATATAATTTATTTAGTCCATTTCTATGCAATGCCTCAATATTCGCCGTCTTTAATATATTATAAATATATTTGCTTGCATTTTGGTTTTTTAAGTTATTTATTAACCAAACTTCAACCACCACCGAAGTTCACTAACCGACATTTTTATGTTCATACATTTAAGCCATCAATACATTTTGTTTCAAATCTACCCTCATTATTTGTATAACTGATAAAAGAAGCAAAACTGGTCTAGTTATTCTACTAATGAATACATGCGCTGTTTCTAATTGGTTCATAATGAAAGAGTGCGATATATGGGTCTTTCTATCTCTTCTATCTTTCTCTTTCATTGTGTTACTTTCGAAACGTCTTATAGAAGAAGGTCGTATGTGCATATTTTGCTGTCATGCCATTGCTTTTTGAGACTGCTACTCCAATTTTGACCGATACTGTACATAGCCGTAGTGCATGCAGCTAGCACAGTACTTAGAGCTGACGTTTGACGTAGTCTGTTGAGGACATACACATACCTGTTTAGTTTGTTGCATAAGTGTTGTATGTGACATTTCCAGTTGAGGTTTTTGTTTAGGAATACTCCCAGAAATTTGGTCTCGTTGACTTCATTAGTAATATTATTATTATATGTAATGTCAAGTTTAAGATTTCTATTGCCATAATTTTGAAATTGAATATAATTAGTATTCGTCAAGTTAACGTTAAGATTATATGTACCGAGCCAGTTTGTCACATTATTAATCGTCATATTAATTTTATCTTTATAATTATCTATGTCATTGTTGCAGGATATTACTATCGAAATGTCATCAGCGAAAAGTATACACTTGTTTTGAGTTATGTCTGGAATGTCTATGTCTATGTATATGTTGTGTCAATATCTTAATAACTTCCTTCAAATTTGTTTAAGATACACGAAGCACTTATCTACTAAGCCATCAATATCGGTATCGGTATCGTATCGGAAAAAACATGTATTGTTACATGCCTAATCTCAACCTAGTCTGTGATGTCCACAAAGTACTTAAATACCAAATTTAGCTTCAAACTGAAATTTAAACGCCTCCTTTTTATGCAACAAAAATCATAATTATTTTAATTATCTCTAATATATTTCACATATATTCAAATATATAATTTATATCATTAGAACACATTATATTTATGAATTGCATGTTGTATTATATATGTATATCTTTTGTAGTGTTCTTTAAATCTTAATGTATATCTACGGATGATAAAATATAACATGACCTGTAGAAGTGGTGTCCGCAACTAATGCATGGATAATAAGGATTAGGCATATCTTATTATCTGGTAACAATTTTACTTCACTAAATATTCTGTTATCTGGGTAGTCTAGTTCTAGCTGTCATATAGTCAGACTATACTTATTTAATTATTTTTTTTTTAATTTTTATCTTGTTTAGTATGGACTCTTTTAGTTACTGTATTGTTTAACTATTTCTTCAAATTTTTATTTATATATTTTTACAATAAGTATTACATATATATAACTTATCATATTTATGGATTTTAACGCAACATATTATTTTTATCGCATCAAGTATGTTATCCGTTTTGTCACCCGAGGTCTGTGCTGAAAATCAGCGCTGTAGTCCTGACTGCAGCATTCAGCTGAGCTCAGACCTATTCCGGCAGTACTGCACACTACAGCAACAGCAATACACGTCATTAAATAATATGTGTACCTACTTTTTAGTGTCTAGTATAAGTAGTAGATATAATTATGAGTAATTGAATTAGGTAGTTACTCTTTATATGCGTATTGTTGTTGTGTACAGTGCTTTTGCCTGAATAAATGGTTTTCTATTCTATTCTATTCTATTCTATTCTACTTTTATGTGATGTTTACTGTCTGTCACTGTCTATCTGTGTTCAATTGTTTCTACATAATATTCTGTGCCCAATTTATATTCTGTGCCTACGCCTACAGTGTGACCATATGTGCAGATTCCTGCCATTCTGGCAGGATGGGCCTCTAATTTTTGCCTCTGGCATGATCGGCTGACATTTTTAGAGAACCTTTTAGTTTTTAGCAGGAGTGTTATTTGGGACCTTTTTGGTTAAACTATTGTGTAAATTAACACGTTTGTTATTAAATAAACATTCATAATTAAATATTGGCAAAGAAGTATGAGGCCTATGTCCAGCAGTGGACTGATACCGGCTGATTATGATGATGATGATGATGATGAAAGAAGTGATTTTTTAAAATTTGATGGTAACAGTAATTCGATGTCCGGAGAATTTTCGGGGTGCTTTCGGCAAAATGCGAAATTTTACTGTACAATAGGCTAGTTTACTAAAAAAAAAATTTTGTTTCGTCATTTACATTATCAAAAAATATTGGAAGGTATTTTTTATTATTTCAATTTTACAAGATTTATTTTTATTTTATATTGGCTAGCGTTTGACCACTATCTCACCTGTTGGTAAGTGATGATGCGGTCGAAGATGGTAAGCACGCTAGGCCTAGAATGGGAACTGGCTCTCAAGCATAGCTGCCGGAACACATTAGATGTTTGGTGACAGATTTTCTAACTTGAGGGTGGTAGCTGGCCAAGCGGACACTAGATAGTGTCCTACCACCATGCGGGGGTTGTTGGTTTTTTAACGATGTTTTCCTTCACCGGAGGGCCACTATGAGAAGCGCACATACATTTTCCGATAGAAAAATCCATTGGTTTACGGCGGTTTGAACTCGGTACCACGGCATCAAAGCCGTTCTCTCAATTACGCCACCGGGCCCTCAAAAAGAAATGACCAAGATATAGAGCGTTGAAATTTCTAGCGGCTAGTGACGTTACGATCCCCCACTCCCGAACTTTGACGCTCTTTATCTTTGTCATTTTCTATTGATTTGTAAAATAAAAAAATACACGTCCAATATTTTATGATAATCTAACTGACGGACTAATTAGAGATACTATTTTTTGACCTAGGCAACATTCATATTCTACATAGATGAAAAATAGGAATATGATGCTAACTGCAATGTTTAATTTTTATTTCATCAAAATATGGCATATATATGTCTAGTTTTCATTTTCTTGGTTTAATACAACGGTAATTAAAGTGGGCAATATTTTGTCATATTTTACTTTTACGACTGGCAGGTTTTTTACCAAAGTGAGGCAGGATGTATAGTGTAATGATGGTCACACTGTATGTGTACGACTAGCATCTAACGTAGTATTATATTCTCTTTGCTAGCATCTAGCATGGCATCTCTTCTTACTTAGTCTGTACTCTGTGTGTGCACTGTGCAATTCTCTAACTCATACATACAAAGATAATATAATACTAGGTAATTCATATAGTAATCTGTGGTGCAATTCACCAAAAGTTTACAATCTCTGACACATAAAGTCGAAAAAGACCACCTCGAAAACGTACCCTACGCATTTTAAAATATATACGGTCGAATTGAGAAACCTCCTCCTTTTTTTGAAGTCTGTTAAAAAGATAATCATTCGAATCGGTTTACAATGGACGGAGTAACTGCGTAACATACATACAAAAACAAAATACAGACGTTTTGAGAACCTCCTTTTTTTAGAAGTCGGTTGAAAAGGAGATGTCATTTGCTACCTCTAGATTTTTTAGACCTCTAAACCTGTAGATGTCACTCCTATACCTCAAAAGTTAGAGGGGGGGGGACCCACATTTTACCACTTTAGAAGTGTCTATCTTTCAAATGATTGACTTAGAGAAACAATGGTTTTAAGAACTTCAATTTCATTCTTAAAAGACCTATCTATAGCATGTCTAGGTTTGATCAAATAATTTTTAGGGTTCCGTTTTTCAAAAGTTTTTTACCTTTTGAGAAACGGAACCCTAAAAACCCTTATGTGATCACTTTTTCTCCGTCTGTCTGTCTGTCCGTGTTTTGTTTTAGTTCTATGTATGGGGAGCTCCCTCTTAATCTTTTATATTATTTTTTTTGTAACAAAATCGGTTCACAGAATACTCCTACGTACCAAGTGTCAACTGTGTAGTCCTAATAGTTCCTGAAAGTGGCTGTGTCATACGGACGGACCAACAGACAGACATACAGACTTGATTAATCTATTAGGGTTCCGTTTTTGCATTCGGCTACGGAACCCTAAAAACAACGTGGCCTAGATTTTTTTACTGGAACTGAGGAGGAAGCAAATAACATCTCCTTTCGGTCAATTCAATTTGGCAAACGATGTACCAAACATCCTTTATGTCTATCAGCCAAAACAACTTAAAACTTGGTTTTTTGCAATTTAGCGAAAACCTTATATCCAACATAGTGTTCTCACCACCGATTGCTAAAATATGTTTAGGTGTATGATTATTTTACTTTAATTTTTTAGTTTAACTGTATTTCGAGCAATGTAAGTGCCCGTAGGTTAACAAAATACTAATAATTTTATAGCAACCGTAAATAAAACAATAAAAATATGGTATTGTATTTATTTATTTCTTGTCCAACAAAAACCATGCCTACAGACGTTTATCGACAATTACAACACTAATTATCGATATCGATACAGTGCAGTAGGAATCACTATCCAGGTATATATGTATGTATACATATATATTTTTTGGCAAATGGCACAATGCACTATATTTGCAAAGCCTATAAATAGAAAAAAAAACGTGTTAACGTCATCTTCACTTATTGGCTATCCTGTGATCAAAAGCTATATGGGGTGAAATTTTGTATGAATAGAATTTCGTTTGGTTTGGTTTGATTTTGGTTTGATCAAAGAGAATAAGAATACTACGGAGAAAAAGTGATAGCGAGTAAACTTGTGGGAGCGATTTTTCGTTTAAATTTGGTTTTTGGCTGTCTTAATCACCATTTTGATTAACTGTAGTGTTTAGTCGTAATATTTTTGTGTCGGTAAGATTTATTTAGTTAGTAATTTTTAAATACATCAGTAAACACTTTTTAAGGGTAGGGATGGATATTGATCCGCCTGACCCTCCGGACCCTCCGGATCCTTCTAGTGGGCCGACCGCTACTAAGCGACGCATCGTGAGTGAGGAGCATCATCCTGCTAAGAAGGCTGTTACATCCCCTGAGCTTGCATCAGCCTCCATAGATACAATTTTTACAGACGCATCATTAATTGTTGGTGGGCTGGCTTACACCAACCTAGATAAAGGTCCCTATTTGGTACACGTTTCCAGGGTTGAACCAGATCTTTCTGCAGGAACAACTTTAAGACCCATCAAATTTGGCCAATTTTTAAAAACACATAAAGTGAACAACATTTGCACTGAGGGCGTTAAAAGAGTAGGACGGAACAAAATTTCTGTAGAATTTACTAATGCTGATGCCGCAAATAAATTTATCAGTTCTCCCATTCTATCCATATGTAAATACTCGGCATCTATACCTTCATTCAATATCACCCGTATGGGACTTATTCGGAGAGTGCCTACTGACATGTCAATGACAGATTTTGTCTACTCGCTTGAGTTTCCGGCAGGATGCGGTAAAGTTTTAAAAGCACGACGTCTGAGCCGAAAAATTTTTGAAGATGGGAAATCAACCTGGGTTCCGACCCAAACGGTAGTAGTCACTTTCCTTGGCCAGGTCCTCCCTGATAAAGTATTTTCCTACTACACCTCTTTGCCAGTGGAATTATATCACTACCCCACCATCCAATGTTACGCATGCTGCAGATTCGGACATACAAAAGCTCAATGCCGGTCGAAACTAAGATGTTTTCGCTGTACCAAGGAACACTCTGGTGATAGCTGCGAGGTTTTAGACGAAAATGCTACATGTCTACATTGCTCTGGTCGTCATTTTGCGATCAGTAAGTTTTGTCCTGAACTGGAGAGACAAAAATCAATTAAATCAGTCATGGCTCAAAGCAGTGTTTCCTATGAAGAAGCTGCTTCTCAATTTCCGAAAGTGACCAGAACTTATTCTGAGGTTTTCCAAAATTCTCTACCTGCCTCCTCTGACGTTTTTATTTCTTTAACTCCTGCAAAGTCACAATCACAGTATTCAAACTCATACGCAAAAGCAGTGTTTTCCAGCCCTCGTACGAAAGCTCCCTTAGGAAAGTCGTACGACAAAGCAGCCCATAGGGATATTGTAGCTGTTCCACCATCCTCGATTCCCAATGGTGCTGCTTTGAACATTAATCAACCTACAGTTTCATCTTCTCAGAATGAAAATATGCTAGAGACATTATTGTCTTTAATTATTAACATAATATTAACAAACCCCCATCCCTTACCGTCCAACGTTGCCGATAAACTTCAACAATTAGTTATTTTTTCACATAATAATGGATGTAATGTCCATCCTGCAATGGAACAGTCAGAGCCTACGACCAAGGAAGCATGAACTGGTCCGACTAATTTCAAAATTCCACCCGTCAGTCATTGCTATCTCGGAGACATGGTTGGTTCCTGGTTCCCAATTTAGGGTTTCAGGATACTCCTGCCTCCGGGATGACAGGGCTGACGGGTATGCAGGTAGTGCACTTTTAATTAAGCGTTGCCTGTCCTTTTCACAAATCACCATTCCATCCCATCCCCCTGATATCAACATAGTCGGTATCAGGTCCATGGGTGTATCTTTCATCTCCATCTATGTTCCCCATCCTAATTCTTGTCTTATCCCCGATATGCTCCTCCTTCTCTCATCTATTTCCCCTCCTATGGTGGTTATGGGTGATTTTAATGCGCATCACATAATGTGGGGTTCCTACCACTCAAGCCTATTTGGCCTTTCCCTTCTGGATATTTTACATGAAGTTGATCTCTGCGTGGCTAATGATGGATCGCCTACTCATCGAGTTTACCCATCCCAAAATCCTAAGAGTGCAGTAGATATAACCTTGTGTTCTCCTTCACTTGCTTCCCTCCTTTCCTGGAGAATTTTGCCATCTACATATGGTAGTGACCATTTTCCAATTATTATTTCTCTTGCTAATAGAGTCTTACCTTTCTGCAATCCTTGCCCTTCATTAAAATTCAAACTTTCTTGTGCTGACTGGCCTTCATACGCAGCTACCCTGGATAACAAATTAGATGCAAGTACTATCTTTCCTTTAGATACTGACCCTCTGGTTTCTTATGATTTATTTCTGGAGAGTGTTACTGCAGCTGCAGAACTTCATATTCCTATTAAAAAACCTTTTAAAAATTTTATAATATCAACTCCATGGTGGGATTCTGAGTGTACAATTGCAGTCACACAAAGAGAAGAAGCAGAGCAAAGTTATAATACTCACATGACACAGGCCAATTTTTTGATATATCAGCAAGCTTCCGCAAAGGTTAAAAGGCTTACTTCCAAAAAGAAAAAGCTCGGTTGGATCCAGTATTGTGAATCTTTGTCACCTAAAACACCTTCATCTCTTGTTTGGAAGCAAATCAAGAGATTTAGGTGCTCAACTAACATAGAGAATATATCTTCTAATGATCATACATCTTGGCTGGAGGCTTTTTCTGATAGACTTGCCCCTCCCTCTGTTCCCTCACCAGATTTGCTCTCTTCACTACCAGCCTTTCTTCCTTCTCATAATCACTTGGATCAACCTTTTTCTTTTCACGAACTAACTCTGGTACTAGATGGACTAACAGATTCATCTCCGGGTATAGACGGAATCCCTTATTCCTTTATTGTTAAATCCTCTGATAAATGTAAACAGACTTATTTGCGTATAATTAATTACTTTTTCGTAAATGGCATAGTACCTGAGAAATGGAAAACCCAAATAATTATTCCTATTCTAAAAGCTGGCAAGGATCCTTTCGATCCAAATAGCTATAGACCTATTGCCTTGTCTTCAGTTCTGGCTAAAATTACAGAACACCTTATAAAGCATAGGCTTGAATGGTTTGTTGAAAACAGTATAATTTTAGCCAAAACTCAATTTGGTTTCAGAAAAGGTTTTAGTACCATGGATAGTTTAAGCCTGTTATCAACAGATATTAACATTGCGTTTAAGGAACAGAAATATCTTGTGGGTGTATTTTTAGACATAGCTTCTGCTTATGACAATGTGCTGCTTCCGGTACTTAGGAATAAACTTCTTCAGCTGAGTATTCCTGCTAGGCTTGTTCAGATCATTTGTAACATGCTAACGGAACGAACAGTAGTCATAAAACACATCAATAACTTTCTTCCCCCTAAAACCGTTTGGAAAGGTCTACCCCAAGGTTCTGTTCTAAGTCCTCTGCTTTACAGTCTTTATACTTGTGATTTGGACAAATCTGTGGACTCTTTCTGTGAAGTACTGCAGTATGCTGATGATCTGGCGTTGTATGTAACAGTGCAGTCTATTGATGAGGCGACTCATAGACTAAATGCTGCTCTCTCCTATCTCAATGATTGGTTGCTTCTACATGGTCTTTCGTTATCTGTTTCCAAAAGTTCAGTGGTAGTTTTTACCAAAAAACGTGTCATCCCTCCCATCAATTTACTTATTGGTCAGGAATCTATCCCTCAAGAAAACAGTACTTCATTCTTAGGTATTAAGGTAGATTCAAGGATGTCTGGCATCCCCCATTTTAATTACATTTCGCAAAAGGCGGAAAAAACCATAAACATTCTTAGATCTCTTTCAGGTGTTTGGTGGGGATCCCACCCATACTCGCAAAAACTGCTCTATAATGCCATTATTCGAAGTTTTATTGATTATGGGTCCTTCCTTTTAAATCAATGTAATAAAATAGGAAAAGATAAAGTTTGTAAAATTCAATCAAAGTGTCTGCGAATTATCCTGGGTGCCATGAAATCATCACCCATCAATGCTATGCAGGTTGAGTGTTGTGAACCTCCTCTTGACCTTCGCAGGCAATTTCTATCGGATAGATTCTTTTTCAAATTAGTACAAAATTCTTCACATCCCTTACTCCCAAAATTAAATCGTCTTTCTGCCCTGTATAATTTGCAAAATTTAGACAAAATGCCATGCTTTCTTCGAAGCTTTATATCATATACCAACCTCCCTGCTCCTCTCATTCAACTTCCAAGCAATCCCTTATACTCAACGCCTTATGAAGCACTTGTCTTTGAGCCTAACATACTTTTAGACTTTGGAATTGATAAAAGTTGTACTAACTCCTGCTCCTTGTTTAATGAACATATCAGCTCTCAATTTTCTGGCTGGTATTATTTATTTACTGATGCTTCTAAGCTAACACCTAAAAGTGTAGTTGGTGCGGCAGTGTGGATTCCCTCTTCTAAAATTTGCTTACCCTTTAAATGTCCCTCATATTCTTCCGTATTTACAGGTGAGGCCCTGGCCCTTCTGGAAGCCATCTTGTTTGTTAAGTCTCACAATCTGAATAATTCCCTAATTTTTACTGACTCCAAAAGTTGTCTGGAAAGCATTCTGTCCAACCCTTTCCGCTCCTCTTCCCGGTTCCCATTGATTTTTCAAATTAAACACCAACTCTTTCTATGTAATAATCGTGGTTTAAATGTTATTCTTGCTTGGATTCCTGGACACTCTGGAATTCCTGGTAATGAAACAGCTGATTCATGTGCTAAATCTGCTTCCCAAATTGGTTCTCTTGATCATTTTAAAATTTATGCACATGATTTATGTCTTCTTCCTAAATTCCATCTCCATAACTCATGGTCCAAATATTGGGAAGATTCTAAAATAATTAAAGGCAAACATTACGGTGATATCCAATCTGACATCCCTAAACTTCCCTGGTTCTTTAAGTTTCGCAAAGCAAATAAAACTGTGACTTCCACAATTTGCCGTCTTCGATTGGGTCATACATGTACTCCTGTTCACCTAGCCAAACTAAGGATCAGGGATCACTCAATGTGTGAATGTGGTCTGGAGGAAGGGAGCGTGAACCACATATTTTTTAACTGTCCTAGACTTAATTGCTCCTTGTACGATCTTCTTCCTCCTAGTATTCCTCGTCCAACTACACTTAAATACCTCCTATCCCTAACCTTCTCTCCTGTAGTTAACCCTATGTTATTTAAATTTATTAAAATAAATAAGATTAGATTGTAAACTATATTGGTTGTTAATATTGTAAAATAATGTGTATCATTTGTGTAATTAGTTAGTTTATGTGTACTGTAACATAGTTTGTATATTATATTAGTTGTGTTGTCTTTTGTTTTAGATTAAATCATCATGGTGTGTAAAATTCTGGTCGATTCTCACTCCTGAACACCGACCATATTCTAATTTTACAGACACTCTCCACATGCTTTATGAAACTAGCATGAATAGACCACATATAGTAATCTGTGGAACGGACATTGGCAAAATTGTGACAACAAGCCACAGAAGCCATAAACTAAGAAACTAACTAACTAGAATTTCGTTCATTCATGTCCGATCATGTAAATCATGTTCACTGTCGCATCTGTCTCTGCATATAGTAATCCAAAGAGTAACATAATATATACTGACTTAGTAATCTGTGCATAAAGTAATCTGTCTGTGGTTTACAAGCGTGTCATTATTTTACGAATTTTATGAGTAAATATTAATAAAAAATGGTTCGAAGCGGGTAAGTGTCGCGTTAAAATCTGTTTGATGGTGATACAAAAATTACTAAAGTCCATTGGTTTCAGCCGGGATCGTGAAAGAGACCGAGATCGCAGGAGATCGCACAGCAGATCTGCGTCTCCTGACCGCAAGCGAAGGCGTTCTCGGTCCAGAAGCCGCGATAGAACGTCTAAGTCTTCAAAAAGGAAGCGTAGCCGCAGCAGGGAACGTGATTCTAAGAGAGATCGCAGCAGGGACCGCGACAGAGAGAGAGATCGTGACAGGAAAAGGTCAGTGTAACCATGATTGTGATGTGATGATGTATATTATCAAAGTTTACAATATTTATGATCAGCTACTATCTTCACTGTTATATACATATTCACCCGACTACTATCTTCACGACTCATTACATATCATACGTAGCTTATACTTAAAGCCTTCCTCATAGATCAATCTTCTTATGTAGAATATTGTATTTAAATTATTAACAGTGTGTGAAAATACACAAATAGCAATCAACAATGTTTTGACACTAGTGGTGTGACCACCTGTAAATTGCTTATGCTGCTAAAAAGATAGGGCGATTGGAGCATGTGGGTGGTATAACTCACTATGTAATGAGGATACAAATAATGTGATACAAATAATAATGAGGACTACAAAATCTGCCTCGAAAAGCGTTAGTCAAACTTACTACACTCATCAATGCATTATTTAGACTTCAGTACGTGCCCGACTTGTGGAAAATAGCTGAGGTGATTATGATCCAAAAGCCTGGTAAGCCACCCCAAGATGCAACATCATAACGACCAATTTCTTTGTTACCAATAATATCAAAGTTATTTGAGAAACTGCTTTTAAAAAGGTTAAAACCTATCATAGAAGGTAGAAATCTCATTCCTGACTACCAGTTTGGATTTAGGGAAAAACACTCCACTATAGACCAGGTTCATCGATTTACCAACATCATTGAAAACGCACTAGAAGATAAGAAAGTTTGCACCACAGTCTTCTTAGATGTAGCGCAAGCATTTGACAAAGTTTGGCATAAGGGGCTCATACACAAATTGAGAAGTATGCTTCCGAAACAGTTCGCAGATATTCTAGAGTCTTACTTAATACAAAGGATGTTTAGAATAAGAAAAGATGACTCGTTCTCAGACTTAATGCAAATAAAGGCTGGCGTACCACAGGGCAGTGTTCTAGGTCCGGTTGTAATAAAAAAATTTTGTTTATAAAAATCTAAACGTTACTGGTTGTAACATGAAGGTTATAGAGTATAAAAAGCTAAAAATTAATGTTAGGTAGACAGTATTTATGAATATCGAGCGCCCTTGTTCTACCAAGATCTAAAACTTACCAGGATAAATCAGCGGTGTCATTGAGACTTTTAATCTCGGACCGGGGGACAGGCAAATGATATAACACTGTTTTGGGAATGTATGACAAATTTTAATACTTCAAAACGTCCCTTACCTCCAAAGTGAGTTACATTACTTAGTTAAAGCCGCAATACTATGTCTAAACATTTGACTATAAATACCATTCGGTTTTCGTTACTTTTTAGGTTAATTTATTTTACATTTTACTACTGAAATTTGGTTATTGTCTTTCTTGCATCTTGCGAATATGAAATTAAAGTTTTAAGGGTAATAAAAAGAGTTATAATGAAATTAGCTTAGCTGCAGCGTCCGGGGGCGTCTGAGCACTCCACTCTAAACAGACGTCATTCATCGTCGCACCAACAGCTCAAAACTACGACGACATCCAAACGGTGTGCGTCGAACAAACATCTCAAAATAACGACGTCTTCCGGCGTCGTACAAACAGTTGACGACACCCATAGTCGCACAAACAGTAGACGACAGTCGCCCAAACAGCTCAAACAGCGCCAAATGGCTGTAACCAAAAATCCGATTGTAATTTGTCGCCATGAAGGATGACGCGAAACATTTTAGGTTATCAAAAATTGACTCACCGCAAAATCACGACGTTGTCATATGGCACTACGCCATAAGCACGCCGAATATCATCGTAACGGCGGTTTGGAATACGGATTCACTTAATAGAATCCGATTTATAAAATTTTCTAAAAATGAGCCCTTTGTATGCCTAGGGGCAAGAAAAAAAGTGACGTCTCCGATCGAGAATTGACAGATGTCAAAGTTCTTTTTTTTTTTTGAAAGGTTGTCTATAGGATATTGAATGATCCACAGACCAAGTAATAACTCGATTATTTAAAATCGACTAAAAATGGCTAAATACGAAAATGTTCTAAATTATTTAAAACCAAAAGGTAATTTTGTCAGTCTTAGAAGCTGAAATGTGCTTCCAAACGAAAAATATGTAACGAGTCGAAATACCTCGTTACAGTACATACCTTCCCAAAAAAATAAAAGAATGAAACTTCTTTTATTTTTGAGAAGAACTCCCAAAAAATTCCTAATAAAAACTTATTCAAAAAAAATTAATAAACAGAAAATATTCCGCCACCAAAATATGAAATTTATTCAAACTAAAAGAAGACACTAATAAAGCATAACATTAAATCAGTTAAGCTTCTAGCCACTGACTAAGTTGCTCTAGAAAAACAAGTTATAAAAACTTTCTAACTAAGTGAAAAACAATGTAAAGGTTTACCAAAACTAATCCATCAATATGACTCAATCCTAAAATCCATCACAAATTAATTATACTCAAGAGTGGATAAGCACCATAGCCTCCATCTACCTATCTGTATTACAAACCAAATAAATATTTCTGAAATATTTAACAAAAGTGTAGATAAGCACCATCGCCTCTATCTTTTATAATCTCAGAACGATTCTAACTAAATTAAAAGGTAATAACAAAGGTTATCCATATTGTAGTACGGTTAAGCACTAGCTGCCGACTATAGATAATTATTCACTGCAAAAGATTCAGTGAACAAGTTTTCAATGAAAAAGTTGAACAACAAAAGTTCAAATTATTCTCATAAAAATAGAGAACCAAAAATAATAAGTAGTGACCGGCTCAACTCTACCGACTTTCCGAACACTAACAAATTAATAAAAGGGTTTGTCAAAAAGACCAAAAATTGTATATTGTGACCGGCTCAACACCACCGACATTCCGTGCACAATAACAAGTTAACAAAAGTTTGTTGGGAAAACAACAAAGTTGTATTGTGACCGGCTCAACACCACCGACTTTCCGTTCACAATATCTAAAAAGTTTTCAACGCTTGAACTAAAAATGTCAAAGCGAGGAAAAAATGAAGAGTAAAAAATTACCCAAAAAGGTTAACTGAGACAAAAGCTCAAAAAGAGTCAAATCCGAGAGGCAAATCCGGGTAAAAATTATATAGAGCTCTAAGTGTCAAATCCAAGTCTTAGGTCTACAACAAACACAAACTAAATAATCTAAATAATATATAACATGCTTCACAAAGACTGAAACACATCTATATTAAAAATGTATTTACACAATGTGCAGGCTATTTGAAAAGTGGAAAGCTTTTCATAGCAATCTAAAACAATATTTATACTAGAAAAGTGGAAAACTTCTCAAAGTATCTAAAAGAGTTGAGTACTTGAAAAGTGAAAAACTTTTCAAAGTAACCAAAATAATAAAATATACAAAAATATACATAAGATCTTTTGATGCCAAGAAAATTTCTAAAAGAAAATATAATCGTTAGATGTAGTTTCTAAAGTTGGGTAAAAGTTCAAAAGTAGGATAAAAGTATCAAAAATAGAATAAAATTACCAAAAATAGACCTAAGTTAGGTTTAGTATATTTAAAGTTGTATTTCAATAAAGTGTTGGTTTTCCTTTCAGGCAGTCATCTCTCATCTTGTGCGGTCTCTTTCATACATCAAATCTCATTCTTCCACAATCAACGCACATTCCAAACAGAATATCAAAACAAATCTAAATAAAAGTTGAATCCAAAAAATGAAAATTTTAATATTTAATTATATCTTTAACATGATAACGTCCAGTACTTGTTTTATTAAATTCCTTTAGTACATAAACGTTAGGAGAAATTCTCTCTACAATTTCACATTTAATAAACTTAGGTGCTAATTTAGCCGAAAAATATGCAGGTGCATTTGACTGTACAAAACTTCTACGCCAAACTACATCACCGACATCAAAAGAAATGACTTTTCTTCCCCTATTATAGTAAAGAGCATTACGCTTATAAGCTTTCAAAAGATAAGCTTGAACTTTAACAAAAACTTCACTAAGTGAATTTAAAGAGTGAGCATAAGTATCTCTAGTACCAAGCTCAAGTTGATCTAAGTTATCAAAAGAGTTACTAAAACGGTGCAAAGATGCATCAAAAATAAGTTCTCTACCGAACATCAAAAAGTTAGGAGTGTACTCTGTAGCAAGATTTACACTACTATTTAAAGCTAATTGGACATGAGGCAAAAACCTTGACCAAGTTCGATGATCATTTTTAACAAAACAAGAAATACATGTTTCTATTGTCTTATTATATCTTTCTACTGGATTATTCTGTGGAGTGTATAGTGCATTATAAAATATTTTAGTTATGTTGAAATTTTTTAAGAAATCTACAAAATATTTAGATATAAATTGGGGTCCGTTGTCGGCCACTAAGATTTTAGGTACACCAAATTTAAGAAATATTTCTTTTTCAAAGATTTTACAAATTACTTTAGAAGTAGCATTTATCATAGGAAATATCCAACAATATTTAGTAAAAACATCTACAATTGAAAGAATGAATCTATGTCCAGAATAAGATTTAGGTAAAATCCCAATAATATCAACGGATAACATTACCATAGGTTGATCAACTTTCTTAGGGTTAACCATCTTACCAGCAGGAGCAGAAGTTGAATGTTTATAAGCTTTACAAATGTCGCAAGAAGAAATATATCTTTGAACGTCTCCGAACATTCCTTTCCAATAATAATGTTGTTTTATTTTATTAAGAGTTTTATGTATTCCAAAGTGTCCAGAATTAATATCATCATGATTAGAACGAATAGTATCTAAAACATGTTCTTTAGGTATAACAATTTTCCAATTTAAACGACTATTAGGGTCAAATTTATTTTTACAGTAACGATATAAAGTATTATCTTCTACTCGAAGGTTTTTCATTCTAGAAGGGTATTTTTGACAACTTATAAAGACTTTTCTATACCAAGGGTCTTCTATATCTTCATCTGGTGAGACAATATTTATAGCGGAAACTAATATTGAAGTTATATTGATTCTAGATAAAGCGTCAGGAACTTGATGTAAAGATGCTTTTTTATGAACAATATCAAAAGTAAATTGAGAAATACGTGCAGCCCATCGAGCTAAGCGTCCACTAGGGTTATTAAGTTTTAAAAGCCACTTAAGACTAGCATGATCTGTCACGACTGTGAATTTCATTCCTTCGACATAAGGTCTAAAATGTTCAATTGAATCTAAAACTGCCAAAAGTTCACGTTCAGTGGTACTATAATTTCTTTCACATTTATTTAAAGATCTTGAATAATAAGCAATTGGATGTTGTTCATTATTCTCGTCTTCTTGACTCAGAACACTACCAATTCCTACAGAACTAGCATCGCAATGTAAAAAGAAAGGTTTTTCAAAATCAGGACACTGTAAAACAGGTGTAGTTATTAAGGCATTTTTTAAATTAATGAAGGCTTCTTCAGCTTCTTCATTCCATACAAAAGTATGTTTTATCTTTTTACTTCCGGAAGTTAATTTAGTTAAAGGGGAGGCAATATCAGCGAATTTACAAATGAAACGTCGATAATATGAACATAATCCTAAAAAGCTTCTAAGTTGTTTTACGGACTCTGGTCGTGGAAAGTTTTCTATAATTTCTAATTTAGACGGATCAGTATGTAGGCCTTGACTGTCTACAATATAACCAAGATAACGGAGTCTTTCTTTGCAAAATTCACATTTTTTAAGATTTACTGTTAAGCCTGAGTTTTTAAGTATTTCATGGACTTTTTTAAGGTACTCTATATGATTTTGAAAATTATCATTTACTAAAATCAAATCATCTAAATATTTAAACAGGACATTGTCAAATTCAGGTCCAAAGAGTTTATCAACCAAGCGTTGTAACTCTGCCGGTGCGTTGGTGATTCCAAAAGGCATACGAACAAAATGGTACAAGTTTTTTCCAGGAACTACAAAAGCAGTCTTTTCACGAGAGGACTCTTCAAGTTTAATTTGCAGAAATGCTTTAGAAAGATCTATGGTAGATATGAATTTAGCCCCACGAAGGCTGTCTAATATCCTAGAAGGGTACGGCAAAGGATAAGAATCTTTAACAGTTATTGAATTTAATCGTCTCGAATCTAAACATAATCTGGTTCCACCATCTTTTTTATCGACGGCTAATACAGGGGAACACCAAGGAGATTTTGAAGGTTCTATAATTCCTTCCTTTAATAAAACTTCCACTTCATCATAAAGTTCTTTTTGTTTAGCAGGACTCAACGGCCAATATCTACTTTTAAAAGGGTCGCCAGTAACGTTAATTTTATGTTCCACAAGGGTGGTAATTGAACCTGTTTGTCAGTCATGATGAATAATCAAAAATATTAAAGAAACAAAGACAAACAACCAACTAAAAATTCAAAGAATAGTTAAAACTCATCAAAGTTTATAAGATTTTTTGTTAAAAACCGGTTTAAGTTATTATGTTTTAAAGTTTATGTTAATATTTAATAATGTTCAAAAGTATTTAAAGAAATTTGAATGTACAAAGAAACATTCAAATTGTGAAGTATGTAAGATGCAAAAAAGATTCACAATTTATCTTAATTTTCAAGATTATTAACAACGGCTAAGGTTATATCTATTTGTGAAAAGTAAAATCAATAAACTGGTTAATAATTATGTTAATAAGCTAGTATTTTCTAATATGAATGTAGCTTAATGCTTCTCAACAGTAAACAAACGTTATAACTTTATATAAGACAAAGTTATATCAATTCAAACAAAAACTTAGCACTTTCAATGTGGTCAAGGTCAGTTCCTTACAAAATGTAAACAACGCATATCTCAAATGTTATTATATAGTAAGTACACACTTAGATTAGTCTATCCAGTATATAAGACATATAAAGAACATTGTATGTTAATTAGTTTTGTTAAAATACAAAAAAGGTTGTAAACAAAGTTACAATTGTGTTTTCAAAGTACACAAAACAAAGTAAAAATGCTAAAAATAACAAAAAATTGCACTAAATTGTGACAAGAAAAACAATAATAAGATGCAAGAAAGATTATGTATGTGGAGGTAACTCCGGTCCCTGTTCTCGCGCTAATTGTAATAAAAAAATTTTGTTTATAAAAATCTAAACGTTACTGGTTGTAACATGAAGGTTATAGAGTATAAAAAGCTAAAAATTAATGTTAGGTAGACAGTATTTATGAATATCGAGCGCCCTTGTTCTACCAAGATCTAAAACTTACCAGGATAAATCAGCGGTGTCATTGAGACTTTTAATCTCGGACCGGGGGACAGGCAAATGATATAACACTGTTTTGGGAATGTATGACAAATTTTAATACTTCAAAACGTCCCTTACCTCCAAAGTGAGTTACATTACTTAGTTAAAGCCGCAATACTATGTCTAAACATTTGACTATAAATACCATTCGGTTTTCGTTACTTTTTAGGTTAATTTATTTTACATTTTACTACTGAAATTTGGTTATTGTCTTTCTTGCATCTTGCGAATATGAAATTAAAGTTTTAAGGGTAATAAAAAGAGTTATAATGAAATTAGCTTAGCTGCAGCGTCCGGGGGCGTCTGAGCACTCCACTCTAAACAGACGTCATTCATCGTCGCACCAACAGCTCAAAACTACGACGACATCCAAACGGTGTGCGTCGAACAAACATCTCAAAATAACGACGTCTTCCGGCGTCGTACAAACAGTTGACGACACCCATAGTCGCACAAACAGTAGACGACAGTCGCCCAAACAGCTCAAACAGCGCCAAATGGCTGTAACCAAAAATCCGATTGTAATTTGTCGCCATGAAGGATGACGCGAAACATTTTAGGTTATCAAAAATTGACTCACCGCAAAATCACGACGTTGTCATATGGCACTACGCCATAAGCACGCCGAATATCATCGTAACGGCGGTTTGGAATACGGATTCACTTAATAGAATCCGATTTATAAAATTTTCTAAAAATGAGCCCTTTGTATGCCTAGGGGCAAGAAAAAAAGTGACGTCTCCGATCGAGAATTGACAGATGTCAAAGTTCTTTTTTTTTTTTGAAAGGTTGTCTATAGGATATTGAATGATCCACAGACCAAGTAATAACTCGATTATTTAAAATCGACTAAAAATGGCTAAATACGAAAATGTTCTAAATTATTTAAAACCAAAAGGTAATTTTGTCAGTCTTAGAAGCTGAAATGTGCTTCCAAACGAAAAATATGTAACGAGTCGAAATACCTCGTTACACGGTCCTGTACCTATTATATACCTGTGATATCCCTGAGTTAGAAATAACACCATTGCAACTTTCGTGGATGACTCAGCTATTATGGCTACATGGGTCACCCATGAAGAAGCAGTCGCAAAGGTCCAGACAGCAATCAACACCATAGTTGATTGGACAAAGAAGTGGCGAATAAAGCTTAATGAAACTAAATCTGTCCACATAGATTTTACAAATAAAAGACCTAACTACCATCCGGTATTCATAAATAATCAAGCAATACCATACGACTATAAAGCAAAATATCTGGGTATGACTTTAGACGCAAAGCTAAGCTGGAAGCTGCACGTCAAAAAGAAAAGAGAAGAATTGGAGCTCCGCTACAAGAATATGCACTGGCTGTTCGGAAGACATTCTTCCCTGTCTGTGAATAATAAATTATTATTGTATAAACAAGTCCTCAAACCAATATGGACTTATGGTATCCAGCTATGGGGCTGCACCAAACAAACCAACATACAGATAATACAAATATTCCAAAATAAAGTACTCAGGAGTATTGTACGTGCACCGTGGTACATCAGAAATGACGATCTTCACCGGGACCTAAAAGTGGAGCACGTTGCTAAAACAATCAAACAGTTTGCTGAAGCTCACGATCGCAGACTTCACCATCATGTGAATGTCGAGGCCATCCAGCTCCTCGACAACACGGAAATAGTGAGAAGACTAAAAAGGGTCAAACCCTTCGAGTTACATTAGGGATACTTTATCAAGTGAACAAAGTGTAGTGATAGTGAATGCGAACTCTATAAAAAGAACACAAGAACAAAGTGTCTTCCCCTTAATAGAGACATTAAGAAAAGTGTTAATGGACACATTCTTAGTAATATTCTAATAGTAAATTAAGTGAAAATAAAATTACTCATTAGCCTAGTTGTTATAAGGCTAGATTGTAATAGTAGTGAGATATCTGCATCAAGTAGATAAATCATTATAAAAAAAAAATGTAATGAGGATGTAATCCATGAATCCATCAAAGACAAATAATAAGGAGGTGGAGATGGAGGGAAACTTGAATTTGGCTTTAATTTTTGAATATTGTGTGTTGCTTGTGTGGGTATTCAAATTGATTCCTAACAGAGAAAGTTATTGCAAAACGGTGAGGGACGGTAGTGCTTATTTTATAAGAAAATACTATAATTCTATGTTATGATATTGCAGTGACAAGCGGGATGACAAGAGGAATGGTGCAGGCTCCAGTAAGTCTTCCAGAAAGAAGTCACCTGATAAAGACAGAGGGCGGGACAGATCTAAATCTAAGGAGAAAACTATTAAATCTGAGGAAGACTATAATCCGGGCTCAGTTGATAAGGTATGAATTTAGCTAAGACCATCGCCAGCCCATGGCCCAATGAGGGGCAAATTAATATTATGGAGTATGACAAAAATATGAATTGTAGGTACAGTCAAGAGCATGAAGCTTTACACTTGTAGCACAAGTCGTGCAGGATTGACGGTGGACGTTATTTAACGTAAGCGGTTCTAGAAACTGCTTACGAGGCTAATAACTGTATACGTAGTTTCGCGGATCAAAAGTAAGCAGTTATTTTTCGTAAGCAGTTTTGTGATAGGAAACATTCCTTTTCTCAAAAATGTACCTAAGTAGAAACTCAAATGCAAAATGGTTATTAGATTACGCGTACGCAGTTTTGTGCGGCGACGTGCTGTGATTAACTGTGTACAAGCTAATAGCATTATTCACTAATTAGTAAATAAAATCAAAATAAGACGATAAAAAGAGATAATCAGATTAAGAGAAGACTTCTTATCTTTGTAACGTTATATTTAACAATATCAATTTTAGTACGCATGCAAAACTGTTTTCCGAAGTAGCTCTATGTGTGAGCTGTGTAGAAATAACCGGTTACTAAAATAATCGTTTATAAAACTGCTTACGCGCAATCATGAAACTACGTATAACTAGTTACGCGAAAAAGCGATTACGACCCACCTCTAACTTGGACACAACTTTGGTTGGATCATTATTTTTAATGCAGTTACATTTCCGGTATTTTTATAAATCGTAGACTCTTCACTTTGTGCAGAGACTGTGACAACAGTCACAGATGACTGTGTGCACAGTGCTGTGTTGACTATGATATTTCTAGAAAATAATTCTAGAAGAAACATTTGTTCCGTTCTATTGTTGTAAAGAGTTTATTACCTAGGAAGAAGAACAAATCCGTCTCGAAGCAGAGATGCAAAAGCGTCGGGACCGCATTGAACGCTGGCGCGCCGACCGCAAGCGGAAAGAGCTTGAGTCTACCAAGAAAGAAGTGAAACAAGGCAGCATTATGTCTAACATTCAGATTCCCAATGTCAAGAAATGGTCCTTGGAAGACGACTCTGGAGATGAAGGTTTTATTATAGCTATTTTAACAATTAATTTCATGTTTAACCCCTCATATTCCAGGATTCTAGACCCAATAAAAATGTTATTGTTCTCGTTTGGATCTGGGTTCCGGTATACAAAGGGTTAAACTAGTGAAGCACTGGGTCTTTGTAAAAGTAAAAAAAAATCCCTTGTCCTATTTAATTATACTGGCCATCTCTGTGCAAAATTTCAGCTATGGTGGTTGTCTGTCCTTGTTTGCTTTATTTAAAAATAAGAAACGGCTGGTCTTATTTTTAAATAAAGCAAACAAGGACAGTGTTAGAATTGCAAATGTTAACATAATATCACTTTTTTTTATTATGGCAGATAGACAAGCGTTTGACCACTATCTCACCTGATGTTAAGTGGCGATGCGGTCGATGTTGTATAAGCACGCTTACCTAGTAGATACCTGTTCACTCGCGATTTGAATACTCTTGGATTATAGCTATCTTTAACTTAAACTTAATCTATAATTAAAGCTAGGTAAGCCTTTATTTTTTTTATTTCATTAATGAAATATATTAAATACTAGCAACTCGCCCTGACCCGCACGGGTGAAATTTATATTAAATTGCTTTGTTATATCTCACACGGATTAGGCAGAATTTTTGATGAAAGTTCCCAGACACTTCGATTTTTTCCGACATCTTCAACAATCATCGTCATATTTCAACCAATTTACACAAAACTTTAACGAATTATACACCTATGCCTTCCTCAGGAATTACTCTGTTAATGGATGAAAACTGCATGAAAATATGCTTAGTAGTTTTTGAGCTTATCGCGAACATACATACAGACAGACGCGGCGTGTGATTTTGTTTTATTAATATGTAGTGATTATGGTCACGGTATTTCATCTAAGATTGAGTTATCTAATTGTTTTCATCATTCCTTGCCAAGCTAGTCTTAGTCAACAAGAGTCTAAATAATAGTCTCCCCTTTAGCTGATGCAGAAGCAGCGAAGGAAAAAGCTGCTGCAGAAGAAAAAGCCAAATTGGAAGCCGAAGATGAAATTGATACTCTCGATGCTTACATGCAAGAAGTTAACCAGGTGAGTAACTTTAATACATACAAACATCTTTCACATGCAATAGACATAATAATCTTAGTAGAGTTCATTTGCTATGTTAGCCCATCAAATTAGGTTATTTTTAAATATGAATTATTTATTAATTATGTATTCATACAAATTAAAAAATAATAAACTAAGATTCGACACCTTAGAAGGTTCGTATCAAAAGCCACTTAGGAAGTGTAGTAGAACTATTTAAAAAAATAATTAAAACGATCCATATACTTTGTTATATAAAACCCAAAATGTTATCGATGGGACCGATGGGACTCGAACCCTCTGACCCTCGCCTTCGGGAAACATATTGTATATATTCCATATACACTCACAAACTCATAAACAGCATCAAAGTTTAGGATTACTTTCGAATTAATTGAATGGTCCGTTCTAGTGTACAAACATACACTTAAGGATTCATATCCTTAAGTGTATGTTTTTTTTTATGGTAATAGGTAACAGGACAAGCACGACGCTCGCCTGATGGTAAGTGATGAGGTCTACCTATAATAGATACAGCGGCATGCAAAACTCTGGCATTCTAGAGTCTGTAACGTAACGGAGCGCCTACCTCTCGCTAGGTGTATTGAGGGAACCTAGAAGATAAAATATGAACACGGGTTAATACATTTAAAGATATATTGACTACAAAACTCTACGATACTTAACTTTAATGAACAAAACTGTGTTCATCACTGATCTTCGGGTCCATTGTATTGGTAAAGGTATTACAGCATTTCAGAAACATCGGTAGATATAACAGTTTAATAACGATTAACGATTATAAATTATGTGATTAGAGTTGTCATTATTGCAGCAGGCATTTGCTATAATTGCGGACTTGCCTTCCCTGGCTTAGCAACCGCAACCGCCGCAACCACCAGTGGTGGGAGGGCAACCACCAAACGAGTAAGGGCAGTAGCCACCGCTATGGGCCCCGCCAGTATAACTTCCGTAGTACACCGGCATTTCTGACTTTTTATTTATTTTCCATTAGTACAATCGATTGACCTTGATCCCGTGCTGGAAGAAATACCACTCCCTTTTTCATATTTTTCCTGTCATTCATTTTTCAATTTTGACATCGTTCCGTCATCATCATCATCATCATTATCAGCCAATTTCCGTCCACTTCTGGACATAGACCTCTCCTATGGCACGCCACTGAGCTCGACCTTCAGCTATTCGTTTCCAACCGCTGCCAGCCAGCTTGCGTATATCATCGCTCGACCTAGCTGGAGGGCGTCCTACACTACGTTCCTCATAAAGAAACATAAATTGTTTTAATACAAAATAGTATGCATGATATGAAAATGAAATAGGTGGTTAAAAATATGCCACAAGTGTTGCATGTCACTGCACTGCGCCTTTTACCTTGAGACATAAAGATGTTGAGTCTCACATGCCCTGTAATTTCACTGGACACCTTGTCATTTCAACTGAAAAACAATCCTATTTCACGGCTGAAAATTAATTGGCAAAGTGGTGGTACCGCCCCAGGCGGACTAGCAGAAATCCTACCACTACAAAAACTGTTTGAACTTACGATGATACTACGCCGTTATGAAGTTAACGAACCAAACTTTATAGTTTGGTGTACAAATTTAAATTGAAACCTTATGGTTTCAATTTAAATTTGTACACTGACGGACTCGGAAAAAACGGTTCAATTAATTCGAAAGTAATCCTGAACTTTTGTGCAGTTTATGAGTCCGTGAGTGTATTTTGGATTGTATATAACATACATACAAGTACATAAAATAACGCATTTTTCCCGTTAAGGATAGGCAGACTACTTCTTTCTTCTATACATAAAAATTAACAAAAATATAAAATGTAGATAACAATTAAAAGAAACATAATATTTGACTCATATACTTGCAGGAAGTACGGAAGGTGAATCAGATTGACCAACAAAGAGGTCTCAGTGTGCCCACCACAGGCGGTACTGGAGTTGTCATCCTCACAGGAACGGCGAAAAAGAATGTTGCTGAACAGAAAAATAAAGGTAACATCAACACCAATATTATAAATACGAAAGTAAGTTTATTTGTTTGTTTGGGATTTCTTTACGGTCAAACGGCTGTACCGATTTTAGCTGAAATTTTGCTCAAGGATAGCCAGTTCTATGGATTAGACTAAAGGATACTTTTTAAGGCGGGCGAAGCCGCGGGGCACAGCTAATTTTCCATACTTCCTTTACATCCTATACATCCTTTAGTGATGGGATTTCAAAATTAAAACTGGCCAAGTGCAAGTCGGACTCGCACTCGTAGGGTTCCGTAACACAGTTAAGTATTCCATAACTATGATTTTTCACAACTACAAAATTAACTTTGTTTTTCATAGTGTTTGTATGAAAAACAAAGTTATTTTTGCGGTCGCCATATCTCTAAAACTGCTGACTGTATCTCGTTCAAACCAATTTTCGTTGTTAGTTTTTATTGAGATCTACAGCATATATTTTTTTTAGATTTTTCACTCCCATACTTTAAAAGTTAGTTGGGGGGGACACACATTTTACCACTTTAGACGCGCATATCTTTCAAATGATTGACTTTGAGTAAAAATGATTTTAGGAACCTCAATGTTATTTTTAAAGACCTATCCATAGACACCCCACACGTATAGGTTTGAAGAAAACATTTTTTTTTTGTTTCAGTTCCATGTATGGGATGCCCCCCCTTAAAATTTTATATTTTTTATTTTTTTATAAAACTCGGAAAGCGTTTAACAAAATACATCTACCTACCAAGTTTCAATTCTGTAGTCCTAACAGTTTCGGAATAAAATGGCTGTGACATACGGACGGACAGACAGACAGACAGACAGACAGACATGACGAATCTATAAGGGTTCCGTTTTTTGCCATTCGGCTACGGAACCCTAAAAATATTGCGTAGAATTTTTATGGTAGTTAGGTACTGAAGGAATATTTGCCAAATTTCAATTTGATCGGTTTCTATGCAGTGTACATCTTTATTGTTTTGTAATATATACATAAAATGCGAGATTGTGGTAAAACAATAAACACTAGCCTACTAAGGCCATAGCACATAATGGGTACTGAGTAGGTTCTTGCGGGAGGGGGGAACATGTGACGTAACAGTAATACTGAGTGAATATTGAGAACCCCGTTGGAGTAAAGGATAGATGGCTTGATTTCTAAGCGAGAGGTCGCCGGTTCAAATCCTAGCACAGGTGACCGTTCACAGGTGGAAGGAGCATATTATATCGATATTGCGCCTGACTTGCTACCTAAAAGTAGCTTACCACCATCGAGGAGAAAATCTGTCTCCATAACCTTACGGTGTTTCGGCAGCACAGGCCTTGAAAGCCAGAGTATTCTAGGCTATTTAGGCGAGATAGTGGTCAATTAAAATATATATATAAAAAACGTGTACACTATTATTATTTATGTGGTCTGGCTATATACGATGATGATGCCCGACTGAAGTCTCGCGTCATTTGTCGTAGTTAACAAAAACACACTTTTCCCGCACCACTCCACTACCGCAGGAATCGCTAGTTCGTTTACCGCTAGACCAGTAGTAGATACATTTGTGTATAGAGGATTTCTTTTCAAATTAGACCTAGCACATTTTTCTTATTACTTTAAAAGTAACTAATATACTAATAACTTATATTGTTATATTGTCTGTCAAAGTGACCGAACCGATAACCGCCGCGAGTTCAGAACACCTCTAGGCAAAAAAATGTGAAGGATATTCTTCGAATAGATCCAGCCGGTAATGACAGTAAATACACGAGATCTATAATATGTTTTTTTTAAATTATAATCAAGCGTTGGATCACTATCTTACCTGATATTAAGTGACAATGTCAAGCATTGACAGAGAGGCCTATGTCCGGCTGTGGACTTAGACAGGCAGTTGATTAAGATTTGTTTATTTATGCATTCTTTTTAGTTTTCTTGACTCTACCGTATTGTTATAAAATAGTTTCTAGCAATTAACGGTTGTCTGGAAGAGATCGCTATTTAGCGATAAGTTCGACGTATGTACTTACGTTAAGTTTAGAATTATTTAAGTAACATTTTTCATTGTATGTGCAATAAAGTGTTGTCATTCATTCATTCATTCCTATTTAAATATTTTGTGAACAGGTGAACTAATTGAGCAAAACCAGGATGGTTTAGAATATTCATCAGAAGAAGAGACCGAAGATATAAAAGACGCTGCAGCCAACTTGGCTTCGAAGCAACGCAAGGATCTAGCTAAAGTAGACCATGCCAGTTTGACGTATCAGCCTTTTCGGAAGGCATTTTATACTGAGGTAATTTTTTTACATTTAATTTGAAGCATTTATTCTGTATTCGCTGCGCACCGCGGCATCACGTGCCTTAAAAAAGTATACGTATAAGTATTTTCGTATGATTAAAGTGGTTGCTCGTCGTGAGCCTATCACAGCAGTGCCAATAGATGGCGCTGATACATTAATTTGACGTATTTTATTTTCTTATGACGGAAATAGTGTTTGGTAAATAAAAAAAATTGAATTCTCGAGTAAAGCGTATAATTTTTAATTTATCCAGCTACATCTGAAGTATATATACACTCTCTATATATTTTTATTTATGCACAAGCGCGGCGTCAGGACTGATCACGCACACTCGCGAAAGTATTTTTGTATCACAGATTATTTAATGGTGTATTTGACGTTTACGAAAGCATTTGCTAATTTTGTCACTTTAAAAATGAGTAATGTAGCCGATTGGTGAGAACTATTAGATTAAGCGCAACAGGGATCGGGTTCGAACTCCTTCCTTCCTAACAATTTTTTTTTCGTTTTCCATTCTACATTACCTTTTTATTTATTGTAATTAATTTACTGTCTACATTACTCTGGCTAATAACAAAATATCATATACATTTGTACCACTTTTTGATGTGAAGTACTCTTACTAACGCTATTGGGTGGTTTTGAGTCCACGAGGTTCAACGGACATTTCGTTGCTGGAGTCTGTTCTGTAGATCCCAAAGCGCAGAGTACTAAGGACCCAAAGTGAAGCATTTGGCGTACTAGGTGTGCTTTGCGGTTTTACCCACAATCTAATAGAAACTGCTATTTGCGATAAAATGTAGGCTATGTGAGTCGGATAATAAATGAGACTACTCTTGTCATGTGACTACGACAGCGAGTAGAAGGCATTTGCTGATTATAAATTACAAACAAAATAAAAACAGTAAGTCATATGTATATTAATTTACTTACTTAGGTATACTTTCCTTTTATTCGTGTGCAATATTTTATTTTCATTTAAAATATTTATATAAAAATAATACATATTATTAAAATATTATGTTTCTTTGAAGTGTTACACACTTAATATTTTTGTAAATTGTTAAACACAATCCGAAATTTCATCGTACCAATGGGACTTGAACCCGCAACCTCCGGAATAACATGTTCCGGTGCTTTGCCAATTAAGACATGGTGCGAAGTAACGTTACGACGAAATTAGTGGATTGCATTTGTTAACCCAATTATGCATTGGTGGCGCCATCTATGACTACTTATTACGTAAGTTAATCATTCGGAAGAAATCATTACAGTTTTCAAATCCGACAAGAGATGTTGCACTGCGTAAATCAAATATTATGTTTCTTTTAAGTGATACACACTTAATATTTTTGTAAATTGTTAAACACAATCCAAAATTTCATCGCAACAACGGGACTTGAACCCGCAACCTCCGGAATAACATGTTCCGGTGCTTTGCCAATTAAGCCATGGTGCGAAGTAACGTTACGACGAAATTAGTGGATTGCATTTGTTAACCCAATTATGCATTGGTGGCGCCATCTATGACTACTTATTACGTAAGTTAAATTGTGTTTGATTGTGTTTAACAATTTACAAAAATATTAAGTGTGTAACACTTCAAAGAAACATAATATTTGATTTACGCAGTGCAACATCTCTTGTCGGATTTGAAAACTGTAATGATTTCTTCCGAATGATTAACTTACGTAATAAGTAGTCATAGATGGCGCCACCAATGCATAATTGGGTTAACAAATGCAATCCACTAATTTCGTCGTAACGTTACTTCGCACCATGGCTTAATTGGCAAAGCACCGGAACATGTTATTCCGGAGGTTGCGGGTTCAAGTCCCGTTGGTACGATGAAATTTTGGATTGTGTTTAACAATTTACAAAAATATTAAGTGTGTAACACTTCAAAGAAACATAATATTTGATTTACGTAGTGCAACATCTCTTGTTGGATTTGAAAACTGTAATGATTTCTTCCGAATGATTAACTTACGTAATAAGTAGTCATAGATGGCGCCACCAATGCATAATTGGGTTAACAAATGCAATCCACTAATTTCGTCGTAACGATACTTCGCACCGTGGCTTCATTGGCAAAGCACCGGAACATGTCATTCCGGAGGTTGCGAGTTCAAGTCCCGTCGGTACGATGAAATTTTGGATTGTGTTTAACAATTTACAAAAATATTAAGTGTGTAACACTTCAAAGAAACATAATATTTGATTTACGCAGTGCAACATCTCTTGTTGGATTTGAAAACTGTAATGATTTCTTCCGAATGATTAACTTACGTAATAAGTAGTCATAGATGGCGCCACCAATGCATAATTGGGTTAACAAATGCAATCCACTAATTTCGTCGTAACGATACTTCGCACCGTGGCTTAATTGGCAAAGCACCGGAACATGTCATTCCGGAGGTTGCGAGTTCAAGTCCCGTCGGTACGATGAAATTTTGGATTGTGTTTAACAATTTACAAAAATATAAAGTGTGAAACACTTCAAAGAAACATAATATTTGATTTACGCAGTGCATCATCTCTCGTCGGATTTGAAAACTGTAATGATTTCTTCCGAGTGATTAACTTACGTAATAAGTAGTCATAGATGGCGCCACCAATGCATAATTGGGTTAACAAATGCAATCCACTAATTTCGTCGTAACGATATTTCGCACCGTGGCTTAATTGGCAAAGCACCGGAACATGTCATTCCGGAGGTTGCGGGTTCAAGTCCCGTCGGTACGATGAAATTTTGGATTGTGTTTAACTATTTACAAAAATATAAAGTGTGAAACACTTCAAAGAAACATAATACGTTACCAATAGTTAAGAGCTGCAGAGTGAAGAGTTCTGCCTGATAATATGTGCCGTGTCCAGGATGACTGTCTGCTGTGTCTAAACCTTGACCAAACGTCTAGCGAGAGCCTATTGAGATGTTGATCGAGGCTATTCGCTAATAGTCCTGTCCGTAAATGATAATGGAATGGTCCTAATAGAGCAATGCGACCATTTTCGAGATCTGGCGCTGGCATCATCTTCAACATCATCACAATCAGCCGGTACCAGTTCACTGGTACACATTATATATATATTAGTATAGGCCTTTCCCAAGTCACTGCCCACCGCTTTGCGAATATCGTCGCTCTACCTGGGCCCCAAGACAAAATCCAATTTCTGTTTTCTTTCACGCTAACGCGATTTTAAAGTGTATGGGAATGAAAACTTTGTTGCGGAAACATATATGTCATTTCATACATTTTGAACTTGCGTTAGCGTGGATGGTAACAGAAATTGGATTTTGTCTAGTGGGGCTGGTCACAGGAAGTCCTACGCTACGTTTGCCGATTCGCGGTCTCCACTCTAGAACCAGTCTGCCCCAACGGTTATCAGTCCTGGTCATATCTGCCATACGGCAGTTTAGTTTGCTAATCCGGACATCAGGAAACTATATGCCTGATACTACTTCTTTGGTCCTACCACAAATAAAATATCTAAACAATTTAGTCAATTAGTCGTACTCTCCTCAGTACAATCTCTGGTAAAACACATTTTTTATAAAATGTCACCAATGGTGGTAGCATGTTTGTTATAAAATCTTCGTCACGTAAAATTTTGAGAATGGTGATGTCATGTGTGTTTCGGTAATATAGCCAACATAATTTATGATCGCACAAAACTAAAAATCCGACTTCACATTCCGCGATAGTCAAAATAGCCAGTTGCCATAAACATGTCATCAAGGTATACAAATTTGTTTACATTGTTTATCTCCATATCTCCTGAAATCAGATCTCAATAAAATTTGAATGGGACCAAACGGGAGGCATAATCTCTCAAACAAAAAAAAATTAAAATAATTTTGAAATCGGTTAAGATTTGACGGAGTTCTGAGGTAACGAACATAAAGAAAAAATACCGTCGAATTGAGATCCTCCTCCTTTTTTGTGAAGTCGCTTAAAGAGTTATTATAGTTCGTTTATTGGTATACAAAGACGTATTTGAGAATGACGAGTCTGTTTTGTAGCCAACACGAGTCGGTGTTTTATGGTGAGCGATCCTGTCAGAACATCTGCAAACATTTTATGTTTGCAGATGTGCTGACAGGATCGGATCGGTTTATCTATGAATGAAAGGCCGATGTTGGTTTTAAATCGGCCTCTAAAATATCACCATCATCTCATTTACAGCACGCCACTGAGCTCGATCTTCAGCTCTTTGTTTTCAACCGCTGCCAGCCAGCTTGCATATGACTTCGCTCCATATAGCTGGAGGGCGCCCTACACTATTACGAAAAAGATACTTTTAGTACTTTATCGAGCCGTGGTCTCCACTCTAAAACACGTCTACCTCAACTATTATCGGTTCTACGACAGTTGTGAACAGCCTACTGCCATTTCAGCTAGCTAATCATTTGAGATATGTCGATAACTTTGGTGCTCTGACGGATGACTTCATTTCGAATTTAATTCTTCAGACAGACTCCTAGCATAGCCCTCATCATAGCTCGCTGAGCGATTTTATATTGGTGAACCAGTCGCACTATCAGTGTCCACGTCTCGGCTCCGTAAGTAATAACAGGCAGGACGCACACGTTAAAGACTTTCGTATTAGTATTAGAGCGATGAAAATACCAGTCGGTGAATACTACGGTGTTGAGCCTTGTGATCCTGATCACCGTGACATCTCTAAATATACGCTTCTTGTCCGTCATAATAAAATCAATCTCATTTTTACGGTTCCGTAGCCGAATGGCAAAAAACGGAAGCCTTTTCCTTTTGAGTATTCAGCCAGAATACTCAAAGATGTTCACTGATAACTCGATTACTCGAAGATACCTAAATCTATTTAAAAATTCTATTTTTTTTTGTTTCAAAAGCCCTTCCCAGGTTGTCCCAACTAAAAGAACCGACTTCAAATGCCGCGCTATTAATGTTTGGTACCAAGTTTGAGGTGTTTATCTCCATTTCTCTAGAGATACTTACAGATACAGATCTCAATGAAATTAATATGGCACCTCCCTTGAGATATCTCCTTTCCAACAAAAAAAGAATCATCAAAATCGGGTTATTAACGACGAAGATATCCACACACAAAAAATACTGTACGGTCGAATTGCGAAACATTTTTTTAAGTCGGTTAAAAATATCGAAATTTCATAACTTGGGGGGTACCTATCAATGTCAATATTACAAAACATGCAAATATGGTCCAAAATTTCCAAAAAACACGAAACAATAAGATCGTTTAAAAAAACTACAAAAAGAGAACCGACTTCAAATGCCACGCTATTAATTTTCAATACCAAGTTTGAGGTACTATCTCCATATCTCTGGAGATTTATCATACATACATCATGTCTCCTTTCTAACAAAAAAGAATCATCAAAATCGGTTCATACGCGACGAAGTTATCCGCGAACAAGCATAAAAAAAATATACGGTCGAATTGAGAAACATTCATTTTTGAAGTCGCATAAAAACAACAAAACTAAATTTGAGTTTGTAAGAGCCTAATCTAACCGATAAACCGACGAAATATTTGAAGACCACAAACTAAAATAATAGGTACAGTAACTTGAAAGTCTTGAAAAGGCGGCGACTCGCATGTCAGCGGTCTGACAACGTCGCCTTTTCAGCGAGCGCACGGTTTGGCAACGTCTGACAATCGCGGCAATACACACTAATGAGTTTAGCGTATGACACTGTGAAAAAATCACTCACATATTGACAAAAATGAATAAAAATCTCGATCCTAGTTTTCATATCATTTTATAAAATTATGTAGTAAGATATGATTTCCCGTATGTTAACAGTTGTATAAAGACCAATAGATAATAATAATAAATAATAATTTATTCATGAAAAAGGCATAATAGTGTACATGGTGTAACGAAGCCCTGGTACCTAAACTAGGCTCAAAGGCCCGTGGTATAGGATACCAGTTATCTACCGTCTAGAGGACTCAGTTTGATGCCTAAGAGTAACAATCAGTATTAATTATTACTGTAATTATACAATTGTATTATAATTAACTTATTATAATAACTGTATTATACAAGATGTGATTTCATTGCAATTTTTTGTTCCATTTACTCGTATTTGTGCATATACTTTTGTATGGAAATCGAACCATCTTAAGTGACAATGACTACCAAGATGAGATATGATAATTTTTTATGGTTAGGCTACATCTCCAAGGTGGTCCGAGAAATTGATGATACTAAATAACAATGTGCTTCATGATATAATCATGTTCTATCAGAAAGTTTAATCTTTATCTTCTTATAGTTATAGTATTTAATAACAAAGTTGCCATCTGTACGCATTTTAAACACGCAACTGATTTTAATGCTGTTTTCATTAATAATTAGAGTGATTTAAAAGGAAGGTTTATAAAATAATTAAACGCGAGCAAAGCCGCGGGGCGCAGCAAGTTTATTATAAAGTTTTAAATGAAAGTGACTTCACATATATTTTCTATGTTATAGGTTAGTGAATTAGCAAGAATGACCCCAGAAGAGGTAGAAACATATCGGACGGAGTTAGAAGGCATCAGAGTGAAGGGCAAAGGATGTCCGAAGCCTATAAAGTCGTGGGCACACTGCGGTATCAGTAAAAAGGAAATGGATATACTGAAGAGACTTAATTTCGAGAAACCTACACCTATACAAGCTCAGGCTATTCCTGCAATTATGTCGGGCAGGTGAGTAAGGAAGAGGGCAAAATTTTTTTTTATTGCTGAAAAATGTTTCGTTCATTAACATAATTGATATTGCTATTGATTGTTTAAATATTGTAATAATAACTTAAAGTTGTTGGGATAATAATCAAGTATTTAATATCTCTTCAATTGGTGATATAGTGCGATGCGATGCAATCTCTACGGCGTCTGTGAAGTATTGCTTCGCGTGGATAGTCGAAACTCAAAATCTCATCTAATGAAAATTGCGATTGGAGGTATTACTCACACAAGCACACATTCGCTCTGAGTTTGCGCGGGTGTGCAGCGGGGAGCGGGGCAGGTGTTCGTCGCCCTCACCTCACTGCGACTTGCTGACACCACATAATAATGAATAGTACAAGTACAGAAGATGCACTTCCTGCGAGTAAAAATGCGAGATTAAATTATTTACACAGTCGGTATCGTTCATAATACGCTACACGCCTCGGATGCGACCTTGAATTTGCATCACAAATAAACTAATAGTAACTAGGAACCGCGTATTGCGCACCGTAAAATGCACCGTAAGTCCGCGCGGCGAGTCTGTATCACGCGGACAGCTCGCGAGCTTTAGCTGTCTCTTACTGTAAGGTTGAGTGTTTTGAGAAAACAGATTGAATAGTAAAGTAAAGGCGCGCGTCCGATCGAGAGCGTGCGTGACACTACTGACTGAACTTGTAGCCCGCGGGCTGCCGCGGAGTGCTAACACCTGGAATTCACTACTGCGCAGCGTTTTGCGTCTAGATTCACAGCCGCCATTAAGTTTGCATTGTAAAAAGGTTGGTTGGTATATTATGAAGTAATATTAACTTTTATATTTATCTTAGAGACACCTCCGTCTTCTATATTTATTCTTATATTTTTTTCATGTTATTTTTAAGTGATGAGGTGTGACAGTAAATAATTTTTTATTATCTAGTTACCCAATCAAATGACTCCACTTCAAATCATACGAAAAGCGAATCGGCGCTCGAGTGTCGTTCTAGAATGTTTGTAGTGGTAGGACTTCTGCTAGTCCGCCTGGGGCGGTACCACCACTTTGCCAATTAATTTTCAGCCGTGAAATAGGAATGTTTTTCGGTTGAAATGGCAAGGTGTCCAGTGAAATTACAGGGCATGTGAGACTCAACATCTTTATGTCTCAAGGTAACAGGTGCAGTGCAGTGACATGCAAAATTCTGGCAGTTCAGAATGTTGCATGCCGCTGTATCTGTTATAGTTATAGTCGCTTACCATCAGGCGAGCGTCTTGCTTGTCCTGTTACCTTTTACCATAAAAAAAAGAATACCACCGTTATAACCGGGCCTAACTGACTTGAGTGATAATTCCAGGGACCTAATAGGAATAGCAAAGACGGGTTCAGGCAAGACTCTCGCCTTCATTCTTCCAATGTTCCGGCACGTGCTAGACCAGCCGGCATTAGAAGACACGGACGGGCCCATAGCTCTCATAATGACGCCAACGCGGGAGCTGTGTATGCAGATAGGGAAAGATATCAAGAAGTTTGCAAAGTCGCTGTCGCTGAGGACGGTCTGTGTGTACGGCGGGACTGGCATTTCTGAACAGGTATGAGAATTTATAGTTATCGTGAGTTTGATTTGAATCATCATTTTAAACTACCGACTATTATAGAGTTGACGTCGCGATCTTGCAGCGTAAACACTATTTTAATTTTATTTATCGTTAAAAAGCTTACTAGCAATGTGTTTCGCACAATACTAGTAGTCCTGAAACCCCTCTAACTAAGCTAAATATGCTTGTGTCTTTTGAGCAAGTGCAGACATTCGAGACAGTCGTTAAGATATAATGGTGGGTATAATAGTCGGTACTCTGTAATCAGGTATGAGAAGTCGATCTTATAAAAAGGATTAGTGTTGCTCTTTAATTTTCATCGATGCTTCACATCATTATTTGTTGTAAACTACGATGTAAAGACTAAAATTAAATATTTGATTTTAGTATAAGTCGAGTTTTTAGTTTAATAATATTGTTTAAAAACTAAATAAATAATTACGTAATAAGTAGTCATAGATGGCGGCACCAATGCATAATTGGGTTAACAAATGCAATCCTCTAATTTCGTCGTATCGATGGATCGAACCGTGGCTTAATTCACCTGGCACGCACCTGGCAAGCACCTGGACGTGTAATCCGGGGGGTGCGGGTTCGAGTCCCGTCGGTACGATGACATTTTGGATTGTGTTTAACAATGTACAAAAATATAAAGTGTGTGACACTTCAAAGAAACATAATAATTAAATAAATAATAGTTTAAAAAACTGGAACAAGGAATGGAATTTCTTGCCGGTGTCTGTGTTTCCCAGTAACTATAACCCGGGGGTCTTCAAATCGCGAGTGAACAGGTATCTTCTAGGTCGATCGCATCGTCACTTAACATCAGGTGAGGTAGTTGTCAAACGCTTACTTATCCAGTATAAAAAAAAACGGGTCAAAATGTTTAAAATATTGAATTGTCATCGGTCCTTAATAAGTATGCCAAATTTCGAGTTAATCCGACGTTTTGAAGGGGGTTAAAATCATGTTCAAAGATTCCGTTACATACTAACATACAGACATACATACGTCTGAAGCTAATAAAAGCGTATTAAAAAGAACCGACTTCAATGCCGTGCTATTCATTTTTAGTACCAATTTTGAGGTGTTTATCTCAATATCTCTAGAGATATTTATCAGACCTCGATAAAATAACCATGGTACCTACCACACTTGGGATATCTCCTTTCCAATAAATAAAGAATATTCAAAATCGGTTCATAAACGACGAAGTTATCTGCGAACAAACATAAAAATAATATATTTATATATATATATATTCGGTAAAATTGAGAAACCTCCTTTTTTTGAAGTCGGTTAAAAACAAACACAACTCTTCACTCATTTCGACGGCATAATCACAAGTCAAGGAATTTTTTCTGTTGTGTTGTGTTTGTTAGCTTGTTTTTTTTAAGTAAAATATCAAAGCATGTTAATTGTTGTGCCTATTTTGCTCTGTAATCACTCTACCCTCTGTTGGGCCCATCATAATCATCATCCATCACATTTATTCTATTTAATTTATTTATTATAGATAGCGGAACTAAAACGTGGCGCCGAAATGATAGTGTGCACGCCTGGCCGAATGATAGACATGTTGGCAGCCAACTCCGGCCGAGTGACCAACCTGCGACGAGTCACCTATATTGTGCTCGACGAGGCTGACCGCATGTTCGACATGGGGTTCGAACCTCAGGTAAACCTTGCTGCTACTACTGCTTGAATAAAGAAACATTGGTTTTGGTAATACAGGCATAATAACTACATTTGTAGCTTGACAGCATCACGGAGAAGATCTGCCCCTATAACATTACGGTGTTCCGGCAGCACACAGCCCTCAAATGTCAGATTATTCTAGGCCTAGCTAGCGTGTTCACCATCTTCGACCACATCATTGCTTACCACCAGGCGAGATAGTGCTCAAACGCCTAGCCTGCTAGCAATAAAATAATATCGTTTTTTTTTCTTAGAATAAAGAATAAAATGAAGAACTGATACAACCAGAATGTACATTTACGAAGTTTTAATAACTTAAGAGTTCATTTAGTAGTATGTGAGGGGCTAAAAAGGCTTGTATCAGCACACATATTCTCTGGGCTTACTATCACTAAACCCCTGATATTCAGCTGAACCTCCTGTGATGCATTAGCGTGAAAATGTTTTATTATATGTGATGTAATAGTTTTCCCATATGTATTTATTGGATTGAAGTCGTTTTCAAACATTTCATCGTAATATCGGCTTACCCATTCAGATAAGCACGCTGCGTTACTATCCCTCAGATTATGGTCTTATTATTTTCTGCTCTCAGTTGGTGACACGGTATGTTGTTTGTATGATTTTTTTATGTTACAGCCTGACGGTTGGATATATTGATATCTTCTTAAAGATACAACAATGCCAGAGTTATGTGCGTTTCTAAATCTGGATCTCAGATGCCTCGTAATATCAATGGAGACTTTCTTTTAAAGCCTGACAATATTTAAAAAAAGAAGAATTTCTTGAGCCTGTTTTCTTTTTTGAGGAAAACCACTGGCTTCTACTGCAGTACCTACTTTAACCATTCTAGGCCCAGAGTAGGCCCAAGATAGAAGTCAAACGCTAGCCTATCTGTTAAAACAAAAGCTTTCTACATGTTCATAATAGTAAGAAGTTGCTGTCCAGGTAATGAAGATAATCGACAACGTGCGGCCGGACCGGCAGACGGTGATGTTCAGCGCTACCTTCCCGCGTCAGATGGAGGCGCTGGCCAGGAGGATACTGCAGAAACCTATTGAAATACAAGTAACATAAAACATCATCCACTATAGTATTAGTGAATTGCGATTAAGTGATATATGTATGAACACTTGAACAATGTGTATACACCTTTATTAGAGACAATAAGAAAAGTGTTCATCACCCCCGCCTCAAATTATTATAAAGCTGTTCTCAGCTTATATATAATAATAATCCTAGATTATTTCCTACTAATTAGAATCTTCATTATATCAATATTTTGAATTAAAAAGAAATGTTTTGTTAGGTCGGCGGGCGCAGCGTGGTTTGCAAAGAAGTGGAGCAACACTGTGCAATCTTAGAAGATGACGCGAAATTCTTCAAGCTGCTGGAACTCCTCGGCCTCTACAGTCAAATGGGCAGCATCATAGTCTTCGTGGACAAGCAGGAGAATGCTGACAGTCTTCTCAAAGACCTTATGAAGGCCTCATACCAGTGCATGAGCTTACACGGAGGTGAGCACTTTGTATTGTTGACGGTCTAAAGCTGGGGCCGAGCGACAAGTCCATACAAACGGAATACCAATAATTAAACACAATTCAAAATATTATTTTGAATTGTGTTATTAAAAGCATAATTGGCAAAGCACCGGAACATGTCATTCCGGAGGTTGCGGGTCCAAGTCCCGTCGGTACGATGAAATTTTGGATTGTGTTTAACAATTTACAAAAATATAAAGTGTGAAACACTTCAAAGAAACAAAATATTTAATTTACGCAGTGCAACATCTCTCGTCGGATTTAAAAACTAATGATTTCTTCCGAATGATTAACTTACGTAATAAGTAGTCATAGATGGCGCCACCAATGCATAATTGGGTTAACAAATGCAATCCACTAATTTCGTCGTAACGATACTTCGCACCGTTGCTTAATTGGCAAAGCACCGGAACATGTCATTCCGGAGGTTGCGGGTTCAAGTCCCGTCGGTACGATGAAATTTTGGATTGTGTTTAACAATTTACAAAAATATAAAGTGTGAAACACTTCAAAGAAACAAAATATGGAATACCAATAATTTGAAATGGGAGCATGTTTCATTCATACTATGCTGTGATTTCTCGAAACAACTTTACACATGTCTTAATTACTTCTTCGAGTAGAAGTTTTTCCAGCATTAGATGAGTGCTCCCGGTTCACCTTAATATATTTACGAGCATTCATAGAATAAACGATTGATTACCTTTTGGGCAAATAATATATACATTTAAAATAATGATACATATACTTAACTACTTTTAAAGTATTAATAACTGCTTTAATAACCAACTAACGATTTGACGTTCTTTAAATAAATACTGCTTTTTATAAATATTTGCTTATTCCATTTAAAAGCTTTAACAGTTCGAAGAACTACAGGCGCAATTTTGTTTTTCAGGTTGGTCTCAGTCATCGCATAGATATAGTTTATTGTCTTCCGTTTTAAATATTTGAGGATCACCGCAGAAAAGTAATATAAGAATATTTTATAATTTATTTATTTATTATTGAAGAAACATTTTATAATTAATTTTATCATGTATAGTGTTAGGATATTTTAAATAAAAATCTACTAATGAAATATTTTTATTTCAGCGGTCGATTCAAGATACGACGAGACTTCGAAATTCGCATTACTTATATGTTTATCGTCGAATGTATGCGTTCATATTTATTGAGATAGAATTAAAACTTAGTTACGGGCGTCGAAATTATATCATCACCTATGCTAGTCCACTGCTGGACATAGGTTACTCCAATTTAACGCCACTGAGCACGATCCTCGGCTACTCTCATACAACTCTTACCAGCCACCTAGCGAATATCATCACTTTACCTAGTCTGAAGTCAAATTATATACGTACCGTATAATTTTATTTTTACAAAGTAGTTTTTTTATTTAAGACTAAAATATAAAATATTATTTTCCGTGAACATTTTTGGCTGAATAATATGTTTACTGAGATACATAGATTTTTATGTACTATGAGGGGTTATCCTTAGAAAGTAAATTTATTTGTAATTTCTGTCAAATCATTTGTTCCACATGTTAATCTTTAAAACAAACAATCAAATACCGTCCATTGCTAAGCGCATAACTTGAGAACGACTGCATCGATTTGGCTTATTCTTCTTTAATGTTTGCGATAGTACAAATAACCTTACCAGAAATAATGGAACCAAAACTGCTTTTTCTTTGAAATATTTGCCGGAACATATGAAGTTTGTTCATGACTTTGATATAATCTTAAAATATTGAATCTTAAAAATCTGATGTCCACATGGGTCCATTAGTCATATAATACATATAACAAAACAAAAAGAAAACTACAACCACAAACTCATTAACAAACATCATCGCAATGTACGCATACACTCGTCGACAACAACAAAGTGCTGTCATACGAGGATAATATTAACGGTGGCCTGTTACAGGTATTGATCAATTCGACAGGGACTCGACGATGGTCGACTTCAAGAACGGCAAGGTCCGTCTACTCGTGGCGACCAGTGTGGCGGCGCGCGGCCTCGACGTCAAGCAGCTCGTGTTGGTGGTTAACTACGACTGTCCTAACCATTATGAGGATTATGTGCATAGGTGAGATTTATTTAGTTTATTAAAAGTGCCGCGCATTAACTTTAAGGTTGTGGTCATCGACTTATCGATCCACCCACTGAACCGGACAAGGGTTGGAACCCTTGTCCGGTTCAGTGGGTGGATCGATCCATAATGGCCCAAGCCTACCACCAGTGGTTTACCTATTTAGCACTATCCAGAAATCATTTGTAGGGTAGATTAAGGTCTAAGTCTACGGACGCAGAAAGACAATCATGACCTCGATGGTGCCAATTACCTTCCCGTGACGAGTTTTTCAACGAACTACGAACCCCCAGTTTCCATGAAGTTACAGAAAAATATGTATATTTTTGTAGTGAAACTTCTGTAGGGTCACTGGGGTTTAGCGCACGGTGGTGACGTAGCGTAACGGTCCGAAAGGCGCGGAAGTGACGTAAGCGTCATGTAATCTATACTAATATTATAAAGAGAGAACATTTGTATTTTTGTATGTTTGTAATGATTTGGCTCTAAAACTACTGAACCGATTTAAAAAATTCTTTCACTAATACATAGAATGGACTTTCGGAATGAAAATAGGCTATATATTATCCCGTTTAAATCAAAGGTACATTCGTGGAGACCTAATTTGCAACCTAAGTCGGCAAAAAAACGGTCGAAAAAACACGTTTTTTACGAACGCTGCTTAATTGAAAATAGATAAAAGAATATTTTCTATGCAAGAGTTGTACAACTTAATAAGACCTACAAAAAAGTCCGCGACAGCATATGTCTATCTCTTAAGGTTGACTCACAGTAACCATTTTAATCTTAATTTTTTTGTTAAAAAATATGACATAACTTCCAAGGCTATTTTCAAGTATATAGTATTAATCCTTATCCAAATAATTACGTTAATTAGCTTGGCCACATATTATAGATTAAAATTGTCCTTTACAGTATATAATTCAAATGAAAACTCTAGAAGATATCACGAATTTCAGAAACACACATCGCAAAATTAATAAAATATTTGCAGTGAAACCACAGATTAGGTCATAGTTACTACGAAAATATTATTATAAGCTTAGCTATGTTGTAGATCCCCACCGATCACAATCAATTTGAAGTCAATATAGTATAATAATATGATCTATTGTATAAAATAATATTCATCTATATATATATAATAATATAGTAATTTAAGCCACCCCGACTGATCTATATATAATCTTTTCATTAAAATCATTCCAATGACTCTAAACACGACATTTAAAATCTGAGCTGTAAGTTGGTGAGGATTTGAGTATTCTGTAGAGTCCAGGAGATGTCCCAGCATCAGTTCAATGCTTCCATGTTCTTACAATATCGTTGAAGAAGAAGATTTTCGAATTGATCAGATCTATGAAAGTTGATTTCATAGCGAAATTAACTAGAAAAAAGCTCATAGTTTTATAACGATTGAACGAATTTTCATGAATCAAAGCTAAGAAAACTCTCGATGAAGACATCTATCAAACAAAAAAAAAACTATCAATAATAAAAACAAAATCGGTTCATCCGGTTAGGTGCTAAGATGCTACAGACAGACACACAGATACACACGTTAAACGTATATTACCCCTTCATTTTGCGTCGGGGAACGGTGTAAGGTTACGGCGGCAGATGTCCTCCTTGATGGTAAGCTACTTTTTGGTAGATTTAATGATCCCACAACCACTGTACGAAAACTCATGATTCATGAATGCACATAAAACTTTCATTGATAGGTATATAGCTAGGATTAGAACCAACGACCGTCGGGTCAGAATCAGGGTAACTATCCTTTACGCCAAAGGGTAGTCCAATATCACTACGTAAGTATTATAAAACAAAGTTCATCACTGCGTCTGTCTGTCTGTTCGCAATAATCTCAATAGCTACTGAACGAATTATCATGCGGTTTTCACCAATAGCCAGAGTGTTTATGAGGAAGGTTTAGGTCCATAATTCGTTAAGGTTTTGTGTAAATTGGATGAAATATGACGATGATTGTTAAATATGTTCATATTTTATATTCGTTGCAACAAACTGATGCAAATTTTGTAGGCATATATGTTCTACCCGTGCGAAGCCGGGGCGGGCTGCTAGTATTTTATATTTATGAACGCCCTGTATTGTATAACGGCGTAACTACGAAGACGTATTCGCTCAAGTTCAACAGATGGAGTTGTACAAAACAAAACAGCGTAGATGGTTTAATTTTTCCTCCACGGAAAACAGTTACGTTGAGAAATAAATTGAATGAACTTTGAAGTTTCACTTTTAACGCTTTGCTTTCTACTTTCTACTCTCTTTCATTATTTTTAAGTATCAATCTGCATCTTCACGCATATGTAGTGTTATGTATTTAATGCATTATATATTAAAAAAAAAAAAAAAAAAAAATGCATTATATATTGTTATATAACTTTGTAGCTGTACACCCCCCGCAACGTTTGTATGTGAAATCCTGTTCATCCAAAGTTAGTCTGGAAGAGATCGCTACAAGCGATTAGACCGCCCATTGTATGACCTTTGTTTCGTTATGAAAATATTTTCTGTGTGTTTTATTTTGGTGTACAATAAAGAATCATTCTATGCTACTCTTCATGTTTGAACTTTGTTCTGTTTTTAATCTAAATTCCAATGTTCATAGATGTGGTAGAACCGGTCGAGCCGGTAACAAAGGCTTCGCGTGGACGTTCCTGACTCCGGAACAAGGTCGGTACGCGGGCGACGTGCTCCGAGCCTTCGAGCTGGCTGGGGCCACGCCGCCGGTCGAACTGAAGCGACTGTGGGACACTTACAAGGAAGCTCAGGAGAAAGACGGCAAGAAGGTGCATTTGGGAGGCGGGTTCAGTGGCAAAGGTGAGATTGCAACGGGAATAAAATCACATAGTTTCTTTCAGCGGGATTTATTTGGAACTTCTGCCCGTTCTGACGTTTTAGCGATCTGATGTTCAAGTGGATAATCCAGGAAATCTTGAAATTTATGCTGAGACTGGCCTGTTTCAGCACCTCATATTATTTATTTCTATTTCTTAAAGTTCATAAGGACCAACATGATTTATTTCTTTCTAATATTCGTTTTATTTTAGTATTTTTCTTTTTGCGAGGATTTATTCTTGAATAAACAATTTAATATAGTTTAAAAAATAAAAAGCTCCGACTTCAAATGCCGCGCTAGTCATTGTCAGTACCAAGTTTAAGGTGTTTATCTGCATATATCTGGAGATACTAATCAGATCTCGATGAAATTAAAAGGGGCCACCTTCCACCTTCACCTTTAGTAATCGGGGACCGTATATAAAAAATAAAATATTCTGGCGAATTGAGTAGGTAACTTCTTTTTTTTGTTGCAGTCGGTTAATGATTTTTCTTTCTTTGTAGTACCTTTAGCTTTAACATATTTCGTCCACCAGGTTTCAAGTTCGACGAGTCGGAAGCACAGGCGGCGACTGAAAAGAAGAAGTACCAGAAAGCAGCCCTTGGACTCCAAGATTCGGACGACGAGGATGTGGAAGGTGATCTCGACCAGCAGATTGAGACTATGCTCGCTGCCAAGAAGATCGTCAAGGAGATCAAGGTTAGTTACAAAATATATTTCCGATTTTCTATGCAATGTGACAAAAAAATTACATAAATTGTTAAACACAATCCAAAATTTCATTGTACCGACGGGACTTTAACCCCCCCCCCCTCCCTCCTTTAACTATTTACAAAAAAATAAATTGTTTAACACTTCAAAGAAACACAATCTTTACATAGTATAAAAAAATCGCTCCCGCTGTCTGTACGCTTAGATCTTTTAAACTACGCAACGGAATTTAATGCAGTTTTTAACAACAGAGTGATAGCATGACATAGTGCAAATAGAATAGTGCAAGAGGAAGGTTTAATAACTAGGATAGAACGCGGGCAAAGCCGCGGGGTGAATGAATGAATGAATGACAACACTTTATTGCACATAAAAGTAAAAATGTTACTTAAATTGATTCTAAAGTTAACGTGCAAACGGCGGTCTTAAATAGCGATCTCTTCTAGACAACCGTTAATTTATAGAAACTTTTTTATAAAAATTAGTTATCTCTAATATAGGTGCGTAACATAGGGTGCAGTTAGTTTAAATATAAATTTAGGAGTTTTTATTGTCACTTACGGGAGGGTCATTGGCAGGCTTGGACTTTAATCCTGCAGGTGATCCCTGGGTGGTGTTAAATGGATGACCACTGCTGTGGCTTCGGCCGTGGCTCGAACCACCTACCAAACAAATGTATGTCGCCAATCAGTTAGCCAAGTTCCAGCTGATGTTTGGTACTAGCCAGCTGGAAAGATGGGTTAGAATAGTTGCGCTTTGTGGATTGGACTAAAGTCAGTTTTCCTGCGCCTGGGCACATTGTTTTCTTCCGTTTCTAGACAGGCGCTATTCCATCTGAGAGCGCATCGTATTCGTCACTTAACATCAGGTGAAACAAAATAATAACACGGGCCTACGGTCACAATTCCTACGGTCGTAGAAAGGTAACAATGACCCCAAATACTTAATACAATTTCCGTGGGTGGCCAAAACTCGTTACAAATATTTGCTTGTGGGTACTATGTCCCCGGTACAACCTTCCCATGGATTACAAAGTCCCTCTGACATGTCTTATGCCCGGTTCCTATTACATACTCATAAGAACGGATCGTTTTGCTTACGTACAGTTAAATCTGACACAAGAATGTTTTCGTCTCATGTCAAATTTAACCGATCGTTAGCAAAACGATCCGTTTGTATGTTATAGGAATCGGGCATTTTTATAGATTTAAAATCGAGAATTTAACGTAACTTACGCGATCGTCACATTACACACACACACCCGATTTTGAATCTATAAATTTAAAATGAACGTGAGTTTTAATAATAGTTTATTTATGTAACTTTAAGATAATTATACATGTATATTTGTTTTCCCAGCCCGGTGTGGGCGGGCCGGGCATGCCCCCGACGCCGGCGACCCCTGCCGGCGCTGACGGCAAGCTGGAGCTAGCGCGACGTCTCGCGTCTCGCATTAACATCGCCAAGGGTCTGGGCACGGAACAGAAGGGCGCCACGCAACAAGCGGCCGAGGCCATACTTCGAGGCGCGCACAACGCTGATACACTTATCACGGTAATTAATGTATGGATTGCCACTAACACATCATTTCTGTACTTCAGTTTATACATATCGCGTGACCAGGTATCTTCTAGGCAAGCGTGTATAATCGTCGATCACATCTTCACTTAACATCAGGTGAGATAGTGGTCAAACGCTTGCTTATCTACAATAAAAAAAACACCAATGCAACACTTTATTTAAAAAAAATCGAAAAATTAGTTAAATATGTAATTATTCGAAAAATGAGTTAATCATGTAATTATTTGAAAATGAGTTACTAAGTTACCTGTAGTGCCTCTGCACTTGGTGCATTAATGTCACTGTTGTATTACAAATCGTTTTCGCAAGAGAATATAAAATCCTAATACTAACATTGCCCTGCAGTGGGACAAAACAGGCTGAATAAAAAAATATAATAATACTAACATTTGTTAGGTCTATTAATTACCAACGATTACAAAAAAAAATTGCGCCCTTTGCCTTTTGGGTTGAACAAAAAAAAAATATTTATAATATTATAGTCGCTTGCTTGTCTGCTAACTATATCATTAAAAAAAATATACAGGATAGCAAAAATATGGGACACGGAGTGAAAGTACATCAAACATTGACGATGTCAACATTTACTAAAAGGAAACGTGCTTTTATTTTTGATAATAGAAATAACTGATTTCAAGATTTTTGAAAAAACCTTACTCGATGTGATTTTGTTCGGACCCCACGATATTTCGAATAAAACTATTGAGTATTACCGTATGTGAGTATAGAGCATAATAGGAGCCATGCGACCTTCTCTGCTGCTTATAAAAGGCAAATTTCCTATGGGAATAAATTAGAGTACGAAAGTAGAAATGGTACACTCTTGTTGTTAGTTTAATATGTTTTTCTTGTAATCTTTAGCGTAAATATATATAAACATAAACATAAACCATAAACCATAATACATTGCAGGCTAAGACTGTAGCAGAACAACTGGCCGCCAAACTGAATACGCGACTGAACTATCAACCTCGCGACGAGTCCGCCAACGAACCCGCAGAGGAAGTGTTCAGGAAGTACGAGACTGAGTTGGAGATCAACGACTTCCCTCAACAGGCCAGGTGGAGGGTCACAAGCAAGGTAAGTTGATGATGTGCATTGTATTCGTATATATCGTTGTTATGTAGTCTATAAATATAATAATTCTAAGTAAAATGTTTAAAATACACACCACCGTCCTTGTTCTATCTATAATGTTATATCCATACAAAGGTTTTCTGGAAGAAACCGCTTTATAGCGATAACACCGCCCATTGTATCTATTATTAGTTAGTTAAGTCCTATTCATTATGCATTTTCTAAATTGGTGTCAACAAAGAGTATTTATATTGTATTGTATTGTTGAATCTGAAGGATAACTTTGTATGGAAACCAAATGAGGGCGGCGGCGGTAGTGGGAGAATGGTTGGCTTTGGCGCCACAGGCAAAGAGGCGTAGAGATTCAAATCCCCGCCATGTACCATTGGATTTTTCTATTTTAAATTCGATGTGTACATTTCACAGTGGCCCTTCGGTAAAGGAAACAATATCGCTAAGAAATCCCTGCATGATGGTAGGACATTGTCTTCTGTCCGCCTGGCTATCACTTTCAAGTTGGGAAATCTGCCCCTAAACATCTTAATGTTCCAGCAGCTGCCCTTCAGAGCAGTTCCTACCTAGCGGTGAAAATGACTAGCACGGCGTTTGAAGTCGGTTCTTTTAGTATTTTAAATGATCTTAAATTATTTTTATATCTGTTAGGTTAGCGTTTGACCACTACCTCGCCTGGCGTTAAGAGATGATGTGATCGAAGATGTGAACACGCTAGGTCTAGAATGTATAAGCCTGGGGTTTAAAGCAGCTAAAATTCACCAATTAATTAAATTGTATGTATTATTTGCCAGAAAGCTCCAACTTTGTTTTGTTGATTAATCTCAACTGTAACAAATGTGTCCTTTTATTTTTATCTTATTTTTACTGCTCACTTTGCATTCCCAGTCATAATATTTTGTTTTGTTATCTTATTGACACTTTTATTCCGAGCAATCACCTCATTTCACATGTGCTTGCGAATCCCTATTAACCCTTTAAGATAACCCTGCATACTATATATGCATTTTAAAACGAACTGCATCATAATTCATATCTAGTCGATATTTCGAGTCGGTTGTGAGCAAACGAAGAAAATGCTGTTGAAACTTGCTTTGATAGGAGCCTTTGTGTTTCTATGCATCAAGATGTTGCGACGATCTCGATGTCCGTATCATTAGGAACTTATATTAAGGTAAAGGTTAGCTTTGATTATTATTTTTTAAATATATCTGTAGATGTACCTTATTCAATTCAATACCGTTTTATACATTGAAAAGTTTATTTTGAAAAAAAAACTTAAGGTGTGTGTCTCGTTAGAGCATTATGCTTTTTAGGTCTCTACATCTTGAAGTGTAATCTAGGCTGTAATTGAACTGACTATCGTGCTCATGGATTTGTCCAATGTTTGTAAAATGTCAAGCGTTTGACTATTATCTCGCTTGGTGGTAAGCATAGAGAAAGTATATAATATGTAGAGAGGAACATTAGCGTATGCGAATGAAATCGCTATAGAGATATAACCCGACTAAAACGATGAACACGTGATATATACATATGCCAGCTATAAGATAAAATGAACAACGTAATTTGGTCGGGTTATACATGACAGCGGGTGAGAGCCAATGGGTGCACTAGAAACTGGCTCCATACATTGCTGGAGCCAGTTTAATCGCATACGCAGGTAAAGGATAAAAAATTGTTGTTCATCTCGCTCTCTCATACCAGTGAATGTATAGTTTTATCCTTCTCATATTATTATTAATTACTATTTAAATGCGACATCCGCTTAATATTCCATCCACGGTGGTAAGCGATGATCCGGTCGAGGATGTTGAACACGCAAGTCTGGTCTGACTCTCAAGGGCTGTGCCCGAAACTTCGTAAGTTTACGGCGACAGATTTTCTTTTGATGGTGGTAAACTACCTTTTGGTAGCAAGACAGGAGGTGTATCTATACATAATCTATACATACCACCTGTGGACGAACACCCATTAATGCACGTAGTGATATCCCGTCTTATCCATTTAGGATTCAATTGTATACCGGGTCGTGGGCTATTTTAAATAATAAGGTCCTTTGGTCCGATTTTCTTCGTGCTAAGTATATAAAAGCCCCCTCCCTCCCCCCACATATACATTTCAAATTACATATTTCTTTTCTAAATATTCAATCAATCTTCTATTAAACTCATGTAGAATGCTCTCGAAGAATTACATTAGAAAATGTTCAGTACTTCTCTGCCTGATTACTAATTAACCCCGATAGATAACCCCATAGACATTAAATATGTCCCCTTGCCGTGAAAGCGGTTATTCTGTTACCGGATACCTTCGACTCCAGTTGCGATGTTGCTGAAACTAGCCCTTCTTGGAACATTCGTATTTTTGTGCTTCAAGCTACTGCGGCAGCAAAAGTTCTTTCATTGTACGTAGATCTTGAATAAGATCAGCATGCTCTCTCCCTTTCTTTCATGTGTTAGAGTGCTTGCTCTGTATTGCCTATCTGTCGCACCTTAAGCGTGACAGAGTTCTATTTTTACGTTATATTGTAAGCTATTTTAATTGTTGATTTTTAATTTCTTTACCAGTGTATTCCGCTGTTATTGTAATTTTCATTACTATTAGAGTCCTACTTCTATCAAACCTAGATAAATCTACATCAAGATGCTGATGTAGGTAGATATATCATACTGAGTTGAAGATCTTTTGGTGTGGAAGCTATTGCATACTTCTTCATGTTATTCGGTGCCATGTAGATTCCAGACCGTCAAATTCACTCATTTTTATACCCAAAGACTGGATTTGATAGGAATTGTGTTATGCTAAGTTGAATCACAATTTTATTGCTGAAGTCGGTATTCAATACAAACTATAGGCGTATTATCACAGAATAAAAGATAGTACTGTATATCAATGAGTTAATCTACATATTCACATACATTTACAAATTTAGTGTCATTCAAACCAAACATTATAAAAATTGCTTGTGTCAAATCAACCGCTATGCGTTCCTTAAAAACTTTATGAATACGACTGTAATCTTTGATTATATAGAATAATCAAAGACCGTAATACTTGAAGATCAGAATTGACAACGTAATACGTAATGTACACAGAATTGTGAGAGTTTCTGTACTTTTTTATACTCAATAGGCAAGCGGTTGACCACAATCTCACCTGATTTTAAGTGACATGTGGTCCTAGAAGTAGCACGCTTGCCCAGAAGGTACCTATTCACTCGCGACTTGAAGAGAAGGTGGCAGTTATCGGGAAACACTCAAGAAAGGAATTCCATTCCTTGGCAGTGCGAAGCAATTGGCTTCGTGCGCATTGATGGAATGTCTACCATGTGTGCAACGGTGCGTATATCAGCACGTCTGGTTGTCCGATAGAAAAATGGGGATGACGGTATTAGTTCGTGTAGTTGGGTAGCACACTGTCCAAAACGTATTCTATAAAAACTTTATGTAACTGACGTTTGTGTTATTTTGTTGCAGGAGGCTCTAGCGCTCATCAGCGAGTATTCCGAAGCCGGCATCACAGTCAGAGGCACTTACGTCCAACCGGGCAAGACACCGCCCGAAGGCGAGCGTAAACTTTACCTCGCCATTGAAAGCTCACAAGAACTAGCCGTTGCCAAAGCCAAGTCGGAAATCACGCGTCTCATCAAAGAAGAGCTCCTAAAACTACAGACCTCCTCCCATCACATGGTCAATAAAGCGCGATATAAAGTTCTGTAAATTATGTCTCAATTATAAAATGGAATTATGTAATGTTTTGTATTATTTTAATGTGATTCGAAACTTAAGTAGTTATACGGCATTCTGTAGAAATATAATTTAACATTGCTATATACATCTTGCCCGGTGGTAAGCGATGATGTGAACGACGATGGTGATAACTCTAGGAATAGACTCACTCAAGGGCTGTGTGTGGTATGGTGATGGCGGCAGATTTTCTCCCTGATTATGGTAATCTACATTTTTGGTAGCAAGTCAGGCTGAACATCGGTATAATATGATAGGGAGTTTCGAAGTTATGAGGGAACAGATGCACATACATTCACACATACCGGTCAACCACATAACCCTACCTTAGTCAGGTAAAAAATAAAGACATACATTATGTAAAGCATGAAGTTGACTTGGGCAATAACGATTATAAATTACCGACTATTATACTCACTTATAATTGTTGTCGACTGTCTCGACCTATGTTTCATGCATGTCCGATGCACATCCTCGGGAGTTTACGCAGCGAGATCGCGACGACCACTGCGGGCCGCTGGCAATAACCTTTATCATAACTAAAATGAATTATTATGATATTTATAAAATAAACAGAATTCGTACTGTTAGTTACGTTAGGACTAATTTTTTTATTAACTGATTGAGGCCAGTTATCGATTTGAGAATTTAAATACTGGTGCAATGCGTTGTTACGTAGTATTAGTCTGTTCTGTGTAGTGTGTGTAAAGTAGGTACATTTACAGGCATATTCTAATTAAAAAATATAGTTTGCATATGTATTTTTTTTTTCTATTTTTTATGTATGTTGTACCTACTACAAAAAGTACTCGCAAACATTGTCTTGTATTTATTCAGATTATAAACTATTTGTAAGCCAAATGTCATCTAAACTCGTTGAACTTTCTCCTCTATAATATCAGAAGGATGAAATAAAAACCGGCCAAGTGCAATAGCAAACTGAAGTGGCAGTGGGCTGGTCATATCTGCTGTAGGACCGATAACCGTTGGGGTGCGGGTCGGAACACCTCCTCGTGGTGTACCCTGGGTATCGGCCGACAACTTTTCCTAGTTTACTGGGTTAAGTTGTCGACCGATAGCGAAGTTCCGACGTGAGGGGCTCCTCCGCGTGTCCCTCTGATATTTAGCAGAGGGCACAGTGTGACGGGGCAGGGCGGGCTCGGTGGTGGGAGCCACCCGGTGGTGGGTCCGAGCATAATGCTCGGACTTAGTGGCGGGGCCGGTAACGGCTGCAAGAGGGTTGCTCGCATGCTTTTGTCATGCGAGCCGGACGGTGGACGGTGTGCGAGTAGGGGTAGTTGCCCTTCGCACACCTGTCATGTGAGGGACGGAGGGTGTGGTGAGTTTGAGGAGAAGACGAGCCACACTCCTCTAAGGCTGTGGGTCCGATTCACTCGGGCCGAGAGGTGGGGCCGGTGACGGTCGTGAGTGGAGTCTCGTATGCCACTGGCAATGGCATGCGAGACGAACAGCGGACGGTGTGTGAGTAGGGGTATTTGCTCTTCGCACACCTGTCATCAGAGGGACGGAGGGTGTGGTAAGTTTGACGAGAAGACGAGCCACACTTCTCGTAACGTAACTGTTGGAGAGTCGGGGGACTCTCCAACGGCTTGCACTCCCCACATGACGGTTGAGGGTTGACTTTGGTGAGCAAGGTCAGCCCTCCGCAGCGGCAGAGGCCCATTTGGGTCTGCCACCGGGGCAAGTTGGTGAATGCTAGCGCAACCCCATCTTGCTCCACCACGGTGGATGACGGCTCACCCCAGGTTTTTAGTGCGGTATCCTGCCTTTCAGGCAGCGAGTCCCACATAATCATCTCGCTCCCCCGGGCGATTTGGTATCCATAAAGGATTTTCCATAAAGGACCAAAAAGGACCGATAACCGTTGGGGTAGACTAGTTCTAGCGTGGAGACCGCGATTCGGCAAACGTAGTGTAGGACACCCTGTGACCAGGTGGACCGACGACATTCGCAATTTCGCAAAGCTGTGGGCAGTGACTGGAAACAAAGAGCCGATGTTCGGGCTCAGTGGTTCAGTGGTCGGTTCAGTGGTGTGACGTGGGAGAGGCCTAGGTCCAGCAGTGGACTGATACCGGCTGATTATGATGATAATGAAGTGCGAGTCGGACTCGCGCACGAAGGGTTCCGTACCATTATCAATAAAAACAGCAAACAAAAAATCATGTCTGTTATATAGGAAATAAATATTTATTTTATTTTCATTTAATTATTTAAAGTGAATAAATAAACTCAATATTCTGTCAATATTTTAAGCGTTGTCTACCTGTTGCCGTTTTCAATATCGAGCAAAATGAGCAAAAAAAAATCACGTTTCTTATATGGGAGCCCCCTTTAATATTTATTTTATTCTGTTTTTTTAGTATTTGTTGTTATAGCGGCAACAGACATAATCTGTGAAAATTTCAACTGTCTAACTATCACGGTTCATGAAATACAGCCTGATGACAGATGGACTTACGTAGTGATTGTATTCCCTTTAAGACGGACAGACAGAAGGACGGACAGCGGAATCTTAGTAATAGGGTTCCGTTTTTTACCCTTTGGGTACGGTACCCTAAAAAGTAAAGGTGTGGATAACACAAAAGAATTCCATATCGTTCCATAATGTTTGACTAAAACAGAAATTTATCATTCTTAAATTTAACATTTTAAACCACCCCCGAATGATATATATATTTTTTTATATCTTATAGGCTAGCGTTTGACCACTATCTCACCTGTTGGTAAGTGATGATGCGGTCGAATATGGTAAGCACGCTAGGCCTAGAATGGGAACTGGCTCTCAAGGATAGCTGCCGGAACATATTAATATAATATCTATATATTTGTATAATCGATTATATCGATATATCATGATTGCGGAATACTGCGGAACGACCCCAATGGAAGAGAATGACATGTTGCACCGACCCCGCTTAAGTGGTATAAGGGTAGGAAGATGACGAGTTCATTGAAGCCGTTCCAATGTGCTGAGCCTAAACACTTCATCTCCGCTGTTTGCCGGTAAGGAGTTGAGTGTTCTGCTGATTCCAGCAAATGACCTAGCATCAGGTCAAGGTTATCATGTCCTTGCAATATCATTGAAGTAATATCATCGATATAAAAAAGGTTATTTTTATAAACCTTTTTTATATCGATGAGTAATATCGTATTGTCATCAACAAGAAAAGAGCTCATAAACTCAAACGGTGTCAGAGATTATATGCGACAACCATCGATGTATATGTACTACGTACCAGATGTGGCGTCGCGAACTAGCTCTACGTTCAAATAAAAAGCAGTGCTGAATCTACATCTCGCTTAGTTTAGCGTAAGTACTCCTCACGCCCGATCGCGCGCCGTTCGGCACGTAAGTCAGTTTATGATGGGCGCCTCTGGTTTACATGTAGTACCTCGATGGCAACAACCAATTAACCGTTAACTATAATATTATAAAGCGGTACCGCTTTATAATATTATAGTATAGATATGCTATAATCCATTTTCGATATATGGGATACGATTGCGAAATATTAGCTATAAAGAGCAAAGTTTTGTTAGACTTAGGTGTACACACACACATATTTAATTACACATAAATAGTTTTTTTTATGTGCGGCTTTGAAAATCAATTGTGTCAATAGTTAGATGCTGTTGCGCTGTACTGTATAGTCGCGGGGAAAACTGACGCGATTTTTCTCGAAATAATGAAACGGAAGATGGCAGTAAGTTAATCTTGAATCTTTTAGTACTACCGAAACATTTACACACGAACCATTCCAGTAGCAAAAATGTACCACAAAGCAATAATTCCACCAATAGTAAAAATATACCACAATCACAAGTCAAGACTATCTCCACTGTAATAATTATGTAGAATGTCTTTAATTATATTTTTATTTACAAAATACCAACTTGTCTTGTCTATGCTGCTGGAATAGCTCGTCAAAAGAGAGAGGGAGAGATAATAGGTAAAGAAAGAAGAAAAAAATTATTAGTGAGTTGAGAATTTTCCACAGGAGTGTTTCTGATATAAATAGGCGACCAGTCTCGTGCCGCTGCGCCGATAAGAGGTTATCGTGCGGGAAGATTCCACTGCAAACAACCGCAGCCGTATAAAAAACCAACTAATTGGACACGACTGATGACGACGGGTGGAAAGTTTGATTTGTATATTAATTACAACATAATTACGAGCATTTGACATCCGGTTTAGGCTGCCTGCAAACAAAAACTTTAATTAATTGTGAGGACATGAAGTGTGTATTAACCAATGGTTATTAAAGCTGATGAGCATACGGTCAGCCAAATCAATAGAGGGTTGGGATAGTTGCGTTGAGTCGATTCCACAAAAATATTAATAAATTAATATATCTGTGATTTCACTACGTCGTTTTACTAGCGTTTCATTTTAGTGCTGTAGTGTTTCGATTTACAGAAAATGATTTTTCATTTGTGACCGTTTCGTCTCTTATCATCGGGTATTCATTAAGTTTTTTATTGGGATAATAGTATTTTAACACCTTGAGGTACAAAATTACGTTTATATACGTTTTTTTTTTCAATCGCTAATTGCCTTAATAATAAGGTACTCACCTACTTTGTCGTTAATTAATCGAAGTTGTCACTGCGCCTGTATACATTAAAATAGCAATAACCTCAGTGCATTTTTACTACAGAATTGTTTGTTGTAAAGGTAGGACTTCTGCTAGTTTATATAACTTAGTTCTACTTATTATAATTACTTAATTATAAATAACAATATTATAATTTGGAAATCCTCTCCATCCAAAGGTTGTCTGGTAGAGATCGCTCTAAGCGATAAGCCCGCCCATTTATACTACCGATATCTTATGTTCTATTGCTACTTTTGTTTGTTTTTTGTTCTTGGTGTGCAATAAAGTATTATTCATTCATTCATTCATTTATTTCTAACTATGTAGTAAATTTTTTTTTAAATTTGTTTTAGTCATACCTAGTTAATTATACATTTTTTTTACTTCTTGTAGGTAACTAAGCTAAGTACTCACATATATTGAATAACAGTAACTTTTATATAACATCAATAAATAAAAAGTTGCATCTACTTACAAAAAAAATATAATTAAACCCAAATGGAAATAAAACCTGAACAAAAACAATAAAAAACAAAATGTATGTATGGTCTACCAAACTAGTACCAGTGTAGTACCAGTGTACTATTCATTATTCTGTGTAAAGTTCCAGTAGGTAAAGTTCCAAAAATGCCTGGCTGTATTCCCCGTTGAATAGGAATGCGAAGGGTTTTCTGTTGAGTTTTGTTCCCATACATTCGTGTGAGAGTATTTCATCGCCTCCACGTATCTCCAGAAAGCCACAGTCTTGTCGTTGCTTTTGTTCAGCGGTGGCGCGGTCGAGGTAATACTCCCCCACCCCTACGAGCGAGCACGGCAAGGCGCTTCCGCTGCTGCTCGGCCGGTCCTGTACAGCCGCCTCGTGCTCCAGCAACCGCTGTTGAGCACCGCGACTGGGGACCGCCGACAGGTCGCACATCCTGCGTACCCCCGTGGAGCTGCTTGCCGCTGTCTGAAAAGACACCGGTGTAGCGCTCCCCCGCACCTCCTCGCCCTCCTGCAGACCGGGACGTCGGCACGCTACACTCCGACACCATCGTCGTCGAGCTTGCACGACCGACACCGCCTGCAACACAACTGCCTTTTTTAAGGCAAGAGCCGAGACCGGCTCCGCCCTGCTCTGCACTGCCAGAGCCTCTACGCGCCGACACATCGTCGAGTTAACGCCCGAACTGCAGCTGCGATATCCGACCATACTGCCAGGAGCGTCGAGCCTGCATCCGCCCCGAGCGTCGAGCCTGCATCCGCCCCGAGTGCAGTAACGTCAGTGACGACTCGCACTGCAGTTCCTCACATCGGATTGAAGCCATTCACCGAGCCCCGCACCCGAAAAAATGCCTTCGGCAATATTTAAGGATAGCGACATAGCACTAGTTGCCGGAGTGTTGTGTACTGGGTCGAGTCCGTCAACCACCTGGCCTTGCTGATCGCCCTAACTGGACTTTCCCGCTTCAGAGCGGGATTCTATCCGGTCCGGGTTGACTCGCAGGCGGTGGTGGAGGAGACTCCGGTACTCACACAAACCGCGCAGCTAATCTGTCCACGCCCCGTCGTCACGCCATGTCTGAACGGCGATCACCGCCCAAGTCCCCGGACACACCGTCGAGATCTTGGGAGGAATTGGATCCTGATGAACTCGTAGTTGCACGGAACCCATGGTTCCCGGAGCAGACCCGGATAGTCACGCGCGCCTCCGTAGGGCTCCCGCCCGTACGGAAACCGCGCGTTACAACGGCAGGGACCTCGTCGGCGTCCACTGCAACTTCCACCACTTCAACCAAAACTACACCTACCGCCGTTGTCGCCTCCACTGCTCGCCGCGCGACACAACCGCGTAGACGTGACACTTCCAGTGAAGAGGAAGTTTTTCAAGACGAGAAGCGCCCTCGACACGATTCTCCTCCTACTCCGCCGCCGTCCACCCCCCCGCAGCCCCTGTTCAGAATATTAAAGGGTGCGCAAGGACCGAAGCCGAAGAGGGAGATGAAGAAACGCACCACCGCCACAACTACCTCACCTACAACTAGAGCGTTCACCCCTCCGCCTGCAATATCGCCAGTATCGTTCGAGCTGAGTGAGGAATCCCTCGCTCACGGTTCAAAAGAAGACGTGCCCTCTACTTCTAAGGCAGGAACAAGCAGAACCCACAAATCGTCTTCTTCCTCAACATCTTCCGGTACATCACGCTCCACACAAAGCGTACAAAACCGCACTATCGACCGCTCTCCCGCATCAGCTAGGCTATTCTGTAAGCTATCTCGACAGCGGAATCCGTGGTGAGATTCAAATTACGTATTACGAAATTCAACCGTATACCAACGTAATACGATTGAATTTCGTAGTACGAAATTTGAATCTCACCGCGGATTCCGCTATCGAGATAGATTACAGAATAGCCTAGCAGGAGAGGAACAAGAAGACGGAAACGCCGAACCAACCGACTCTACTTCGTATGTTGGCATCGAGTCCGTCCCTATGGACCAAGCGCCCATACCTTCGCCCCCGACTCCACCGCCAGAAGCTGCTGCATCTTACGCCGCGGCACTGGCATCTCCGCCGCCGAGAGTTCCAACTTCACCCATGGAAACTGGACCAGCGACACAATCTCCGCCAGCGCAAGCAGGACCATCTGGACTGTCGACCCGCACACAACCGACTGCAAACACTGCCACAACCGGCCAAATGAAAGGGTACCCACCCATTATAGTGGAATCCTTGCCAAATTGGCCGGAGCATCTACGGGCCCTTAGACAAAAACTCGGCCACATTCCTTCAGCCCGTCCCATGGGAAAAGGGATTAAATTTACCCCTACAACACCGGAAGAATTTCGAGGGATACAAGCGTATCTAACTACCTTGTCAGAGAGTGACCCAGGCCTATCATGGTTCGCTTACGCCTTAAAAAATGAAAGGCCCCAAAAAGCGGCGTTATGGGGCATTCCAAGAGAGACTCCACCCGAAACAATTAAAGAAGAACTAGAGAAGAAAGGCTTCCCAGTACGACTGGTTCGAGGCCTGCCTTCAAGGAGACAGACAAACAAGTGCGTCTATCATATTCAATTAGACGCACTTAGTAAAGAGCAGTTGGAAGAACTTTACGCCACAAAAGAGCTTCTCAACATGCCTGGGGTGCACATAGAGGCGTGGAGAGGGAAGTCAACGATGCCGCAGTGCCATCGCTGCCAAGGTTTTGGCCACTCCTCAACCCATTGTCACCGGCCACTTCATTGTGTCAAATGTTCCGGCCCGCACCCCGGATCCCAATGCCCGAAGAAACCTGAGGACCCCCCCAGTTGTACTAACTGCCAGGGGAATCACGCTGCGAATAGCCGAAACTGTGCGGTTTACCATAGTGAGGCGCGCAAGCGCGATATCCGACTTCCGGGGCCTCCTCCCAGTAATCAACAAGACCAACCACTACCACGACCACGACCAAGATCCTCAACTCGCCCCCAAAGGGAAATGGTACCTCCCCCATCAAGGACGACCCAACCAAACCAGCCGATGTACTACCAACCTGCACCTCCTGTTAGATGGACTTGGCCGGCTCAAACGTACGGAACAGCTACGCTACGACAACCAGCGAACGAGCCTAACGTAAGAGGCCAACCGCAGAAATAGAAAAAGAAATCGAAGAAAAGAGGCAGACGAGGAAGAGGAAGCGCAGCACCCGCAGCCGCTTCTACCCCAGTACCGCCACACCTACCGCTTCCAGCATTTGTGCCATACTTACAAGCACGCCAGCCCCAGCTTCAACCATTGCAACCCGTACCTCAAGGACCGCGGTTCTTGACACAAGTAGAATCGCTATCGGCATACCCTCCCTTGCCACAAGTGAGGCCCCGTTCGAGAAAAGGAGCCTCCAGGAGAAGGACTCATCGTGACCTCACTCCTACCACCACGGGACCAGCAGATAGGGTAGAATCAGTACCACCATCAAGGGCAGTCGCCACTACTCATACAGCGACGGCAGCAACTCCAACACCTGCATCACGATCTGGCCAAATTCAAACTGGCCCACGTCCGGACTCAAGGGTTCACTTCACCCCGGTCACACGTGTGGAAACCCGCACCACGAACACAGCACCAAGGGTCACTAGGCCAACTCCGAGAACGACGCAAGATGTAAGAGGAGCCCCTCTCCAGTACGCGCAACCAAGGATGCCACTGCGATATCCATCTCAAGTCTGGGGGCCTCCACCTATGATGGGCCCATCATACTGGGCCCCACCACCACCACCACCTCAACCCATCTACAGACAGGGAACCCCCCGCTACACAGCGGGTACAGAGTTTAGTGCCGCTCAGTAACCCATCACCGCTATGGTGGGAGCCCTGGTCGGACTACTCACAGCCATTGCTGCAGGAGAAGACCTCCAAATGGCGTCGATGCGCGGACTGACCGTTCTCCAAGGACTACTGCATGGATAGTACACTCAGAATTCTTTACTGGAATCCCGGAGGGATCAAAAACAAGACCGAAAAATTAAAACTACTCGCTCAATCCCAGGACGCCCACATAATCCTGCTGGGTGAGACCAAACTCAAAACCACGGGCCCACTCAAGATGACCAACTCCTTCGTGTACCGCCAAGACGACCAAACACCACAAGGGCGCCTCTACCGCGGAACGGCTGCACTTGTCAGAAGGGACATAATACATGAAGAGTTGATCATCCCACAAACCATGTCGACCAAAGCCACAGGAGTGGTAGTGCAAGTTCATGGCGTGGATGTGAAGATTCTCGGAGGATATCGTCCGCCAGGCCAGACATTCAACACCTAAGATATGAGGAAAATCCTGGACGGCAGAACTCCAACATTATTAGCTGCAGACCTCAATGCCAAGCACTTGGTATGGGGTTCTCGCGTGATTTCACCGTCGGGGAGGAAACTCCAAGAGGATGCCGAACGTAACGGGTATGTTGTGGTTGGACCAGACTCCCCCACGCATATCCCCAACTGCCCACGTTACCAAGCAGATGTCCTGGACGTCGTTGCCCACCAGCTACTCCCGGTACCGGTGCACATAGATGTGTTGTACGACCTCAATGAGCAGCATCTCCCCATATTAATAACTATGGGTGCCATAGCGGACGCTACTCTTCCTAGAGGACTAAGGAGGAGGACCAACTGGGAAAAATACCAAACTGAACTAAAGTCCCTGTCAGTTGGCCGACTATCCACATCTGAAGAAGTGGAAATATGTGCGAAGCAACTAATGGCGGAAATACAAAAAGCCAAAGAGGGAGCCACCACTACTGAGAAAAAGACCCACTGGAGAGAAGAACTACCAAGGAAGCTAAGGGACATGCGGGACAAAAAGCGAGAGCTGAGAAGGCTGTGGGCTTGGTCTCGCTGTCCCACAATCAAGAGTGAGCTTAACACACTGTCCGAGAAACTCAGTGAAGATGTCAAGAAATGGAGAGGCGAGTCCTGGGACAACCACATTGCCCAGGTAGCTGAAGACCAGACTAGCCTCTACAGACTAAATAGACAACTCACCAGAGCCAAAATACCAGTTGTTCCACTCACGGACGCAGCGGGGAAAAGATACTACTCCGCAGCCCAAAGAGCTGAATTGCTTGCCGAACATCTGGAGGGTCAATTCCAAAATCATCCAGTCCCCCCAGCAACTCCGCTCACAATCATTCAGCATCACACCTATGTTCGAAATAAAGTCGCTGCTCTGCTGAGTACCAAGGCCCCACCACTGGATGGAGATCAGTTCATCTCTCCCACCGAAGACGCTCGTGCAGTCAGAAGGCTCCAGGTGAAGAAGGCACCAGGCATAGACGGTATTTCGAATGAAGACCTGAAACAGCTCCCTGCGACGGGTCTAGTATGCTTAACTAGGCTCTTCAATGGGATACTGAGAACCTGTCACTTTCCGGACCAGTGGAAGACTGGGAAAATAATCGTACTACCAAAGGCAGGAAAGGACAGAAGACAACCAGATCACTCTCCTGCCGCACATCGCTAAGCTGTTTGAGCGTCTGCTGCTGCGAAGGCTGTCCCCTCACTTCACGCCTCGTGAGGAACAATACGGCTTACGGCGGAACAACAAGGAAGCTGTCTCTCCCCAAGGTAAGTGTCGTCCGTGTACACTCTGTACACGGACGACATTCCGATATTGGACAACGACCATTTGCTGCCAGGTGAACAAAACGTCACCTTGGCACTGTTTGCTGATGATAGCGCCTACATCGCATCCTCCAGAAAACCGGCCATAGCAGCAAACAGGATGCAGAGGCTGCTCAACATACTCCCCACATGGCTAGATAAGTGGCTCATGGCCGTTAATGTGGGCAAGACGGCTGCGCTGCTTACTGGAGCCCATCGCACCCTACCGAAACCGCTGCAGCTTCGTGGACAAGACGTCAAATGGGAAACCAGCGTGAAGTACCTTGGCGTCTACATTGACCGGACGTTGAGAATGCGTCGCAGGTGGACCACGCTGTTCGCCAAGCGAAAGCCGCCAGAGCCCTTCTCCGTCCGGTCCTGCACTCGAAGCTGCCCCTTCAAACAAAAATAACCATATACAAGACCTATATAAGGTCACGACTGACATACGCCGCTCCAGCGTGGTATGCCCTCTGCGCCGAAGCTCAGCAGAAACGCCTCCAAGTCGTCCAAAACGTCACCCTGCGGATGTGCACGGGAGCCGGTCGGTACGTGCGCAACGACGTCATCGCCCGGGACGTGAGAGCCGAAACAGTGAGGGAGTTCGTGGTCCGTATGGCGCGCCGTCAATATGACTGCGCTGACAACGGACCACACCCTCACCTACACAACGTTGCGCCGCTCCACGCCCGGCCGCCAGACAGCGGACCGACCAGGCGTGCACTCCCACGCGATCTCATCCCGGTGACGGAAGAGGGCTCCAGCGAAGAGGAGACACAGCGGCATACCACGTAGGTGAAGAAGACCACTAAGCTATGAAGGCCATCATACCAAGAAAGGGCTTGATCAAGCCCGCAAGATCCCCGGGGGTAGTTGCCCCCGGCGCCCCACCAGGGTAAAGAGGCCAGGCCTCGAGACCCATAGACGCAACCCAGGAATGGAATTGCACGACCCGCTACTACTACTACGAATAGCAATGCTCAGTCTCTAGATAAATTATTTATTTTATTTCGTTAAACGATAATATATCCAACTAGCTGATCCCGCGACTTCGTTCACGTAACATCAATAATTTTATCTCTGACTAGCAGCCCGCCCCGGCTTCGCACGGGTAGAACATATATGCCTACAAAATTTGCATCAGTTTGTTGCATCGAATATAAAATATGAACATACTAGCAGCCCGCCCCGGCTTCGCACGGGTAGAACATATATGCCTACAAAATTTGCATCAGTTTGTTGCATCGAATATAAAATATGAACATATTTAACAATAATCGTCATATTTCATCCAATTTACGCAAAACCTTAACGAATTATGCACCTAAACCTTCCTCATAAACGCTCTGGCTATTGGTGAAAACCGCATAATAATCCGTTCAGTAGCTATTGAGATTATTGCGAACAGACAGACAGACGCAGTGATGGAATTTGTTTTATAATACTTACGTAGTGATATTGGACGGCCCTTTAGCGTAAAGGATAGTTACCCTGATTCTGACCCGACCGTCGTTGGTTCTAATCCTAGCTATATACCTACCAATGAAATTTTTATGTGCATTCATGAATCATGAGTTTTCGTACAGTGGTAGTGGGATCATTAAATCTACCAAAAAGTAGCTTACCACCAAGGAGCCCGGGCCCGGTGGCGTAATCGGGAGAACGGTCGGCTTTGATGCCGTGGTACCGAGTTCAAATCTTACCGAGAGCAATGGATTTTTCCATCGAAAAATTTTTGTGCGCTTCTCACAGTGGCCCTCCGGTGAAGGAAAACATCGTTAAGAAACCAACAACCCCCGCATGGTGGTAGGACACTATCTAGTGTCCGCCTGGCCAGCTACCACCCTCAAGTTAGAAAATCTGTCGCCAAAAACATCTAATGTGTTCCGGCAGCTATCCTTGAGAGCCAGTTCCCCAGTCTGGGCCTAGCGTGCTTACCATCTTCGACCGCATCATCACTTACCAACAGGTGAGATAGTGGTCAAACGCTTGCCTATAAGTTCGATATAAAAAAAAAAGGTTGAACATCTGCCGCCGTAACCTTACGCGTTCCCCGACGCAAAATGTAGGGGTAATATACGTTTAACGTGTGTATCTGTGTGTCTGTCTGTAGCATCTTAGCACCTAACCGGATGAACCGATTTTGTTTTTATTATTGATAGTTTTTGTTTGATAGATGTCTTCATCGAGAGTTTTTTTTAGCTTTGATTCATGAAAATTCGTTCAATCGTTATAAAACTATGAGCTTTTTTCTAGTTAAATGCGCTTTGAAATCAACTTTCATAGGTCTGATCAATTCCAAAATCTTCTTCTTCAACGGATATTGTAAGAACATGGAAGCATTGACCTGATGCTGGGACATCTCCTGTACTCTACAGAATAGTCAAATCCACTCCCAACTTACAGCTCAAATTTGAAATGTCGTGTTTAGAGTCATTGGAATGCTTTTAATGAAAAGATTATACATAGATCAGTCGGGGTGGTTTAAAATATTATATATAGATGAATATTATTTTATAGAATAGATCATATTATTATACTATATTGGCTTCAAATTGATTGTGATCGGTGGGGATCTACCGCATCGCTAAGCTTATAATAATATTTTCGTAGTAGCTATGACCTAATCTGTGGTTTCACTGCAAATATTTTATTAATTTGCGATGCGTGTATGTGAAATTCGTGATATCTTCTAGAGTTTTCATTTGAATTATATACTGTAAAGGACAACTTTAATCTATAATATGTGGCCAAGCTAATTAACGTAATTATTTGGATAAGGATTAATACTATATACTTGAAAATAGCCTTGGAAGTTATGTAATATTTTTTTACAAAAATTTTAAGATTAAAATGTTTACTGTGAGTCAACCTTAAGAGATAGACATATGCTGTCGCGGACTTTTTTGTAGGTCTTATTAAGTTGTACAACTCTTGCAAAGAAAATATTCTTCTATCTATTTTCAATTAAGCAGCGTTCGTCAGAAACGTGTTTTTTCGACCGTTTATTTGCCGACTTAGCTTGTAAATTAGGTCTCCACGAATGTACCTTTGATTTAAACGGGATAATATATAGCCTATTTTCATTCCGAAAGTCCATTCTATGTATTAGTGAAAGAATTTTTTAAATCTGTTCAGTAGTTTTTGAGCCAAATCATTACAAACATACAAAAATACAAAAATACAAATGTTCTCTCTTTATAATATTAGTATAGATAAAGTCTGTCAATCAACATTTGTCTGATCTGAGTTGTTTAAGTTATATGATAAAATCATGATTTTATTTTTACTAAAGTAGCCTATGTTCATTCAAATGCTATAAAGTATCTTGTTGCTAAATTTCAGTAAGATCGGGTCGTCCGTTGAGGCGTGATTACATAAGTAACAAACTGACTTGAGTGACAAACGTTTTTAGGTTTCCGTACCTCAAAAGGTAAAAAAAGGAACCCTTATACGATCACTTTCTTGTCCGTCTGTCTGTCTGTCTGTCTGTCCGTCTGCCTGTGTGTCCGTGTGTCACCACTGATTTTCTCTGGAACGGGTGGACCTAGCAAGTTGAAATGTATACCTGATACTGAGGTCTATAGTCCCTATTGGGTCTTGAGTCAACACAATAAAAAGATATGGGCAAATTTAGATTGTCTCAAAAACTTGTTAGTACCAAAATGTACCTTAATTTTCAACTTTTTAAATTTTTCCATCACTTGTGCTCTAAGACCTTGCTTATTATTAAAATTGACAATTCTAGGTAATCTGGAAGTACCCTATAGGTGTACGACTTCCCGTTGACCTAGAATCACAAAATTTGGCAAGAAGCAAGGTCTTACAGAACAAATTAAAGAAAAATTCCAAAAAATAAAAAATGGTGTCCCTATACATACATAGTATGCTCCAATTAAGGTAGACCTCTAAAGTGTATGAGCGCTTATACAATTTAGAGGTCTAGCTTAATTGGTTAGTACGGAAGCCTCGGTGGGCGAGTTCAACTCGACTTAGCCGGTTTTATTATGATATAAGTCTGGATGTCATTGTCAAATGTCAGTTACGTATAGGCTATCATTATAATTAACTAACGTAGGTATTGTTAATTGAAATCACTTAAAATGATAACGGGGCTTATTCTACGTATATTCTTGAAACAATCGTTTGTCTCCAAGTCACCTTTGATCTCATTATTATGTACATTTAGGCATTCAACAATCAACACGTGAATCTTTGTTTTGTTTGTTTTGTTCAATTTTACATGTGAGCAAATTAATTCGTTCATAGTTCTGTTCATATTTAATTTACTGTAACTAGGCATGATTATTTTTTTTTATATGCTAGCGTTTGACTACTATATTGCCTGGTGGTAAGCGAAGTTCGCGACCACACTATGCCATATTATTTATTCTGTGACAAGGCCTAGAATTCTTGACTCTCAAGGGCTTTGTGCTGCTGGAACACCGTAAGGCGCGAATTATACAGAAACGGCGTAAGGTGAAGGCGCGGCGCAGGCCTCTTGCCGCTTCAATACAAAATTTAGGTAGGCGACACGATGTGAATTATACACAATCAGCGTGGCGCAGGCGCGTCGTTTCGTCGTCGCCTACCTACATTTTGTATTGGAACGTTTTGTAGCGGCAATATGCCTGCACCGCGCCTTCATCTTACGCCGTTTCTATATAATTCGCGCCTTAGGTTATTGCGGCAGATTTTCTCCTTGATGGTGCCCTAATTTTTGGTAGCAAGTCAGGAAAATCGATAATATGCTTTTATAAAAACCTTTTTTTAACCTGCCAAGAGTGAGTTGGTGCGATAAATATCTTATTTGTGAAATGACATTTTATACATACTTTTAGTGGCGTATTTTGTGTCACTTTATATGAGCTAGGTAGCAAACGACTTCCTCGATAGATAAGTATGGTAAATGATTAAAAATGTGAAGTTTGTACCGATCGATCAACGCCATAATTTTCTACCACAATCTGATATTAAAGTGCAATAAACATAGCAAATACGATAACTACTATCGGAGCTCCATCGAAATGGCGTGATTGTTTCGATATACGATTAACATAATCTATTATTGATAAGTGGGTAGACGAAAACAAGACAAGAGTTGGTAAAAAGACGATGGCACGTTCTAGATATAGGTAATTCATATCTTAATACGGTAACAGCGTTCTACCGATAATGTTTTACCGGATTAGCACGCTATTTTCAAATGGTGACGATGATTATTAGTAATAAATAAATGAAGGCAATAAAATAGGCTGTGATTTTTATCGATGACGTGGGCATCATACGAGGTTTACATTTTGGATAAGGAAGTGGTATCTTGGAAATTACTTACGTATCACATCACCTGATCTAGATTAACTGCAGGTATCCAATTGCAAATCGTTGATTTTAGTAGGCGTATAATGATAATTTTCATGCGATATTGATTATATTTTATTGATTGAAAGTACTTATGGTTTGATTCCAGATATGATTACGTCATGTTGTTGCTATTTTGTGTACTAAGCTACCTATTTACAGACCGTTAAGCGTAGGCTTAAGAGGACTTCGGCCGTCGCTGGGCTTATGGCATTATAAGCACACGTAGTAGGTATATGTAGCCGTAGCCTTTTTCACCCGGAATATAATAAGTAATAACGCATTGATTGACTTTAACAGGTGGTAAGAGCATTATAACAATGTTCCGCCTGACTTGTTACCATAAAGTAGCTTACCACACTCACGGAGAAAAATTGCCGTCATTAACTTACAGTACTTTTGAAAAATGTAGTCTGGCAGATAAGTATTTGACCGTTATCTAACGTGATGTTAAGTGAAGATTCGGTCTACTCGTATTTCATACTGGCTGGCACAGAAAATCATGTCTGAACTTGGCGAACCGATTGGCGACTTTTCTTCGTTCGGTGGGTGGTTCGTGCAACCTTAAAAAAATCCACAGACCACTAGTGGTCACCCATACCGAGGCATCACATGTGAGATTAAGGTCAAAGCCTTCCGACACAGGAAGGTAACATCGTGACGATAAGTGTACCTTAGGACCTTAGGCTGCTGGCACGTGGCATCCAGATAAGTCGTCGTGGTAGACATAATAAAGAATTGTCTATCTAGTCCATTTTGTTATTTACCAGACCTAACGCTATCTTGAATTGAGTAAACTTTCCACTTCTCATAAGTGGAAAGTTAACAATGATTGTATTTATTACCTATATGTAATGATACTATAAATAGACCTCATTGACATAAGACCTACATTATGTTTTATCGACAGAATGCTCATGTGGCCTGTCTTGGAATTCACTCTGAGTATAATTATTACTTTAATACATATCATATTTATAACGTTGACGTGTTTTTAATAAATTGTGAATAAAAGAGCAGTCTGATGCCAAAATCCATAGGAATCGGGATTAACTTTGTCTTTGCCCAGTTAAAACTTAACCAATCACGTATCAGAACGGTTCTATAAGAATATCAAATATAACCAATATGGTATGTATATGGTAAAACAAAACATCTAGAAGTTTGAAGACTATGCTTATATTTCAGGCAGGTGTCGTATCTGCTTGGGTTAGACCACTTGGTCTTTTATATACTAATCACTATCCTCTCTCTGTACCCTTAGATATATTAAAATACACAACGGATTTTAATGCGGTACCATAGCTGAAATACTTCTGCGAACCCATAGCTGAGCTACCACCGATATACGGCCCATGGCCAGTTATTCTAGCCATGGGCCAGGGCTACTGGACCAGATGACCCACCAGTAGAAATATGGAAAAGCTAGGACGCGCTGGGGTGTACTTCTCAACCACTTTGTTCAATAAATTTCCAAATTAGAATTTTCAAATTCGAAGGGCGATGGAAACTACCGGGCCATAAAGTTATTATAACACATTGTAAACTTTAAAAGTTCGCGATTATTTTTTTTAAAGATTACTCGCAATATGGGTTGCACATTACTAGTATTCTTGTTAACCCCTCCAACTAAGCTTAATATGCTTGTGTCTGGAGTGGGTTCACGTCAATAGTGCAATGGGTGGGATGGGGACCGAACTCACAACCTCTCGATTGTCAGTCCGACACCTTATCCATGGGGCTATTGCCGATTTGAACACATAGTTATAAATATGAAAATACGGGACTTATCTCGCCTAAAACATTAATTTTATTTACTTGGTCACGAGACGACTGGGGCATCTAAATGTTTTAGGCGCGATAAGTCCCGTATTTTCATATTAATAACTATATTATAACACAGTTTTAAAATTTGGAAACGATTGGTCAACCAAAGATTGTGTCAACTAACAGCCATAACAGAAAATCGAATCAGTGTGGATTTGTCAATGGCAAGTCAACAACTGATGCAATACAAACCCTTCGCATCCTAATGGAATCTCACAGAGACACTAAGAAAGTGAAAGACCTTCACATTGCGTTCATAGATCTCGAAAAGGCCTTTGACCGCATCCTAAGGTCACTAATCTTGCAGGCTCTGCGATCACAATACGTCCCCGAGAGTTAAATACGTACCCATTATAATGGACATGTACAAAGAAGCTTCGACGAAGGTACGATGTCCTGCGGGAATAGGCGACAGATTTCAAGAAGAAGTAGGCGTTCATCAGGGCTCGGCACTTAGCCCTCTACTGTTTAACCTGGTGATGGACTATATAACTTCAAAAGTCCAGCGATCCATCCGTGGTGTATTCTTTACGCCGATGAGGGTAAGGATATAAAGAAAAGTGTCGTTTGAAGAATTGCCGAAATTACATTATAAATAACTATGATTCAAAGCGGAATTAAACTCCTACATTACTCGATCCATTATAAATGATCTATTATCTCACATACTGAGGAATTTTCTTCGTTTATCAATCACACCATTATGTTATCAAACGCTATTTCTGTGTTTTAAGGCAATTTGTACTTTTTTTCGGTAGGAAACTTTATGCAAGGATGAAATTCATAGAAAGTATATTTGTGACCTATTTACGATCCAACGGTTATATTCATTTTGCATTGGGGTGACAGTAAATTATGTTTTACTGGCAAAGAATAAATGTATTCTTGTCATCTTGTATCTCCAGAGATTTAATTCTTAAAACTGATGAGAAAGATAAATGAGAACATAAAATAGCAAGTTTTCAACGTCTGCGTTACACACTACACTCATACAAATTCATCGACACGCGATCTGTTGCGTAGTTAGTAACAAGTAACAAATATGTATACGTACATCTAAATAACATTCAGACTATGTTTGTAATTATTCTGATGTCGGCGTGCGTTCCCGCAAATATTCCACGGCTTATCTCCTGTTATCAAGCACGCGTCACCCGACCTACTGTGATGCAATGAAAAGTAATGATGTGTCATTACCTAGTAATATATATAGAGTCTATGTAATATATATACCTAGTCTATGTTCATTACTCTTTTCTGACCATTATCATTCATCCGGCTCCTGTTCGGTTTTTGCTGTTCAGGTTGATTCTTGAACTATTTACTAAATTATGCCGGACACTTCACTTTTTCTGTTTGATCGCCTCAAAGGGAGGCAGGCTCTCCTTGACTCTACCCTCCATAAACAGGTGTGAGAGGGTGCAATAAGAATCCAAGTTAACGGCTTTTCATACCAATTACCATCAGGCGCCCTACTCGCCCTGTTACCAAGTATAGTAAGTAAAGTAAACAAAACATGATCACATTCGTAAACGGCGTGACTGTTCAGCGGTTTGTTGACGCGTGCAAATTGCACGTAGACCCGTAAGTAGCTTCTTGTTTTGTTGACACGTGATCTTCCGCGTTGTCTTATTTACAAACACATTGATAAATGTTTTCTTTATTCTATGATATAAGTAGTTGTTTGTCTAAAGTCATATACCGGGTGCCCTCGAAAGAATAGATCATTCTGAAACACCTTATAATAGGGCTTTTGGGGACTCAAAATATAAAATCAACACACATACTATAGTACAAGCTACTTGAATGTAGCATATATATTATACAGGTGAATCTTCTAATTAAGCTAAGGTGTCCAAATTCTAAAGTAAGTACATGAACTAACTAAAAATTATCAAAGTGGCCATGAGCTCAATTTTAGAATTTTGCCATTTACATCCACTTGAAACATTTACCCTGTAGAATAGAAGGTATTTTATTAGTTGAAAATAACGAAACAGGCGCCATCTTGTATGTTAATGGTGACAAAGTTTCTTTCCCAATTTTGAATTTAGTTGAAACTGTAATGTTGTTTTATAATTTACGAAAATGAATGATATTATATATTATTTAACAAAGCCAAATCTTGTCGCAAATTTGTAAAATGATTTATATCACCAGAATGTTTAACTAGAGTGCACCGGAAAGCGCGCGTTGACGTCTTTAGAATGCGCGTTGGAAGTTTTGAGAACTTTTATTCGTTTCAAAGCATTTTACTAGATGGCGCTGCGAAAGTTCAAGATCAATAATTATCGTAGATCTTACAAAGATGGCGATAGTGGTTATGATATGAAAATAAAAAACTACATGGTTTATAACGTTTCGAATGATAATAAACTTACTTCAATAGAGATAGATAAAAATAACTTGTGAATATGGAAACCGGATTAGATATTAAGTTGAATTTAATTTGTGTTATTATAAAATTTTCTAGAAAAGTGCGATAACCTTGACCGTTCAAGTAATCAACACGCTCGACCTTCTATTCAGAGACGTCATAAGCACAGCATAAGTCACAATATAATTTGCATTTTAAATATTTTACGATAGGGTGTTAAATACTCAGTTTGTTTATTAGTCGGTACTTTCGGCGGTACTTTACCTTTTTTAAGTATTCTGGTGCTTAATTTTATGAGTACTCGAGAATTGTTTATCTTATTATTACGCAACCAAAATCAGGTAATTAGTAAATGTTGTAAAGATACAAGTTTGTATGTAGGTTTTAGGGTACTTTTGTTTAAGTTGGCTTTTATATTTTAACAAATATTACCGCATGCAAGTAACGGCACAAATGATAAGATGTTGGGTTTCTACGGCAGGTACAGGAACAGCACTTTTTTTTATCGGTATTGTTTTATCGGCGTAATTCTCTCAGTCTATTCTGAAAATCAGCTTTTAGGTTTTGTAAGTTCCTGGATATTTGGGCTAAGACTTGTTTGATTCAGCACCTCGCTTATTTTTTATTGTTCTGTAAAGATGTTTAATATTTTACCTGTTTTAACTAACTATGTAAACGGTACTTTAAACTGTATTTTTTTAAGAGAGGTCGGCTGACTAAATGACTTTTCTTATATATTGATTATCCCTGTGCAAAATTTGAGGTAAATTGGGCAAGCTGTAAAGAGTTAACAAACAAAATAATATTCTAACTAACTTTCGCATTTAGAATATTGGTGTTTTTATAATCTTATACATTTAAAATAGAATCCTATCAGTTATTAAAAATACTCGCGTCATACACGCATATCAAAAAAGTTATTAATTATCACCTTTACAGACGATGTTAACATTTAATATCTCTTCTTCAACAGAAAGTAAACCATGAGATGAGACCAATGGTATATTAAAAAAATGCTTTTTTATAAAATACCGTCGACATCCTATTACCGATCGGTAACCCAAATTCTGGCATTATTTTTGGCGCTAGACAATATTCAGAAGTAGGTACCTATTCGATTTCTTGTACTTACCTAATTAAATATAGTCCGAAGTCCTCGTCTCAGTGCCGACTTCCATTTCCAGATGAGTGCTATTTCATCTTAGCCCCCATCTTCAATTGACACCATGTGAGAGAGTGGTCAATCTCATTTATTGGAATAATAATAAAACTTTTATTGCATAATTACCCAAACGTATTGTACTCAATGGTATATAACATTGAATCACAATAAGCATAGGTAATATTACCTAATATATTAATGTCTCTTCAAATGTTGCAATGTCCATGTATCGAAGTTTGTAGATCAAGTGAACGTATCTCAAGTAAACAGGAAAGTTACCAGGCTCGGGTCACGGGGCCAGGGGTCCGTTCGAGCCCTTAACCCCTTTCAACATTGTTCAGCGTTATCTCATGTTTTATTTATTTAGACTTCCAGAAGCTATTTTTAAATACATACTCGATTGTTTGCTGACTCTCGGTGATTACTTACTAGAATTTTCCTCCTATTTCAAATTACGACTTTAGTAACATGAGGCAAATGTTATGGTCTCTTTTGACGTGGTAGTATAAAGTATAATATCTCTATCTTCCTGCCTGTCTTTTAACTATCTTAACAGTAATATTAGGATATTAGCAAATAAAATGCAGAAATATAGTCATCATAATATCTTTTTATTTCTTTTGCATCTCGTTCACATATCAGTGAAATCTTTTCAACGATAAAAATATAACAAAACTAATTCGAACGACGTTCGATACAACATCTCTTATACAATAATATTTACTCTTTAATATCACAATTAACTTACAACCTACTTTTGATTAAAGCTTTTGAGTTTGAACTTACGTCTACGATTAAATCTACGTCGACTGTGAGATCTAGAGTTAAACTTTTCACAAAATCACTTGGTTGTGGCGGACATTTGAGAGAGTGCGGCTCCGATCGGTGCTGGAACAGATGTGACCGCGGAGCCGGCCGCCAGCCAGCTCGGCGGTCTACCAGGGGCGCCACACGGCAGACTTGAAGGAGGCCGTGGCGGAGCAGTCCAGCGGGGTACCGGTGTGTGGCGCGGGCGACGCAGGCGGAGATGGAGACACGTAGCCGGAGGAGGAGGAGGCGGTGGAGGGCGCTGGGCTGGCGGGGCTGGCCGGCGGGGTGTCGCTGCCGGCCGCGCGCTGCATGTCGTTGAGTCGGTGTCCAAGGTGCGTCATCAGCTGCGTGCCCAGCCTCACATCTACGCCGGGGATGGACGCCAGGCAGCGGGACACCTCGTTGGCGGCGTGCGTGAACCCTGCGCGGAACCTGTCGGCGTCCACGGTAGGGGTCAGCGAGAGCCGCCGCTGGCGCCTCAGCTTGTGAAGGTGGCGCACTGTCAATTCCAAGATATCAGCCTTCTCCAACTTGGCGACGTTCTCGCCTTCCGACTGAAGGGCGCTGACCATCAGCTCCTTGAGCTCGTCGAGGCAGCGGTTGATGCGAGCGCGCCTCTTGCGCTCGAGCATCGGCTTCATCACTTTGCGATATTGATAAGTGCGCGAGACGGGTTGCGGGCCGTCGTCGAGCGAATACGCGATCTCGTAAGACATGGTTGTTTGACGTTTGTTGTGGGGGAATGGAAGCGTGCGTTAGCGCCGAGCGTTGAACGCGGAATGCGGCGTGCCGGTCCGGCAGGGGCTTATATAGGGAGCGGAGGGCGCGCTATCGTGGGAACGGTCGGAGTCGTCGAGTTCCCACACGTGCCACCTGTGCGGAGCAGCTGCCGGCGAGCGCGGGCGCGGGGGGACACGCGCCGCACCGCGCGTGCGCGCTGTAAACAATGCGTCTCGCACGCCGCAACTACACTGCCCGAGCGGAGGATGCGCCGCGCAATTTCTGTGCAAGCAAGCAATCTACTATCATATATCATCTAGGACTGGCACATTCATCGAGGTTTACTCTCATCCGGTTCTGTATGTACTGAGTAAGTGCGCCTACATGTACTTACTTACAGTGGGCAATGTTTACTGTCATCGAACAAATTCACTCGATGTGACGCAAAATCAAGACCGTCCCTATAAATTGTATAAGTTAGGTTGTTTTATTAACTGAATAAATCAATAATTTAATTTTTCTAGCTTAGTATCCGCTACGAAATACACAAGCTATCGTAGCCGTAGTAGATAGTTTAGCTGTAGACCTCACATTCAGTAATCGGGCATTTTGTCATAATATGCTTCGGCTCGATTGTTGCGTTCTACGATCAATCAATGCGTTATTGCTGCAGATCAAACAGAGCTACTATTTCGACATGATACATATTTAATTAAAGCTCTAATTAAGAGCGAGTATTTATGTGTAGGGTTGCGTCATAAATGCGATCGATCGACGCCAGAGCACAATAGTGCGTCAATTACAGTATCGGCTACTGTTGGCGTTCATCAATCACGGATTACGGTCCGTAATAATTATTGACGAGTTGAATGGGAGAGGTTGCGTAATGAGAATCGGTGGCATGTTTTGCAACGGTGCCGACTGCCGTGGTCATATACTGACTAGTACGTGTTCTGTGGCACGGCGCTTGTTTTTTGTTTTTGTGCGTCAGCGCAGTAGCGGCGCGGCTCCATTATCTTCGCGTACGTATGATCGTGAGAGGCGCGTGCGAGTGGGAGGTCGCCTACGCGCCGTGGCCGTCCGCATCGTGAGAACTTCCCGCTCGCGTCCGCCGTCACTCGATGTTTATTAACACCACTAAATAAAATGTGTGCTTTCTCCGGAATACACCCACATTAACACCAACATTGGGTGGATAACAAATGTTTTACTGCATGCTCCTAATAAACTGAACACCTACATGCTCTTTTTTTAATGAAGTCCATTTCCTGATTATTTTCGTATCATTGAGTATCTATATGTGTAACGAACCCATGTCTATATATACGTGAAACGAAAACTTTGGTTCCTTTATCAATAACATTACGCGCACGTTGGGTAAGCGTTGGTGAAGTGCAGAATGATAAAAAAAATTATGAGTATATACTATACTTAAAAATGTGAGAAGTACACTAGCTGATTATTAACTAGTGAGCATAATAAGCCTACATATCTATTGTATTTACCAATGTGGCTAGTACCTATTTAAAACTATTTTTACTCAAGAGACTTATCTTAACCAAACAATAAATTTGGTACAACATTATCCTCGTTTTTTTGCATACAAAAATATCATTTTATGACAGAATTGTCACAAATTAGTGTGATTATTTTTCCGACCCAAATATCGACCAATAGAATTGCACCATTCGACGTCACGTGGTACAACCTACATGGTATTATACTGAAAATTTTTTGAAAATTTTCTCTGTTGTACCACGTGACGTCGAATGGTGCAATTCTATTGGTCGATATTTGAGTCGGAAAAATAATCTCCCGAATACCACACGAGCTTCAAAATTTATCTGGCATTTCCCTCAAGGTTCCCTGCAAACAAATGAAGTCGTCAAGTTTTTCAGGAAAAATCACTCGCCGCGCTCGTGATTTTTTAACCTGAAAAACTTGACTCCTTCATTTGTTTGCAACGAACCTATCGGGAAATATCCGATAATTTTGAAGCTCTTGTGGTATTATAAGTGAAAATTTTCCATTCGTAGCGGAAAAATATCAATTAAATAATTAGATGGTTACGGCATGAGCTAAGAACCTCAAGTACTCACGGCTTGATTTAACATTTAAACTAATGGCCATCGGAAAGTTTAGTCGATATTAGAGGTCTTAAAATAAGTACCTAGTTATTGATTAATTAGCCACCTATCGATAATAGAAGGTAATTTTGTAATACTTCTCGGAAGTATTTTATCGATAAGCACTTAAGCAGTAATAGGATAATAAATAATTGCATCGTACGATTCAATTATGTTCATGGATTCGATATGAGGTGACAAGTGAATTTCGTTTAGTTATTGGAATGTAAGATAAGACGACATAATAGGTAAGTATGTAATATATGCAAAGAAGGTGTGACCTAAGTATATATAAAAATACTACGAAATAGAATGGTAAAATCGTATTAACCATTGTTGGACCAACTTCTGTCATTTTTATTCACTTGGTGGCTGGTGGATATGTAATTGAAATTTGAATAAATGTATAATATAAAGCGACAATCATCATCATCATCATCAGCCGGTGTCAGTCCACTGCTGGACGTAGGCCTCTCCCAAGATGCTCCACTGAGCCCGGTCTTCGGCTCGTGTATTCCAGTCACTGCCCACCGCTTTGCGACCGCGAATCGGCAAACGTAGCGTAGGACGTCCTGTGACTAGGTGGAGCGACGACATACGCAAAGCGGTGGGTAGTGACTGGAAAAGAAGAGCCGAAAGCGACAATAAGACATAGATATACGTTTAAATATAGACTATTCTCCTATGATGCCAGTTTGAAGCGCCACTTACCAGTGTCTCGAGAATCTAATTCTGACGTACCTATACACATAGGTATAAAGTAAGTTGATCTAATTGAAGGTCACATTTTAAGGAAGCTGCTTTTTAAGGTCATAAGGAAACAGCTTCTTTAAAATATTTCAAACGCCACTGTTACCATTCTGATTCTTGGAATTCAATAGAATAGTGTAAACGAGTATATTCCACGAACACTAAGGCTGTGGTCGCAGAGGTTTACCTTTTGCTGTGTGGTTTGTAAGACAATATACATACAACTATGAAACAGATACGTGCTCGAATGCTCGTACTATAAAACAGGGTAATAATATTACGAGCAACTTTTATACATCAAAACAAACGTTTATTGAACGTCTCGTCGTTAGTAACTAAGCTATAAAAGGCATCATCTTTGGAGAATTTCAGCGTTTAACCGTTATACATTGATCGCACGACTGATTTGTTTGTTTGTTTTTTTTTGTTTCGACTAAATAAATATTACTACATACGGTGAACAAAAGTTGGTTTTAATTATGTAATTTGATAACAATAATAAATAGGTTGCAGGTGTCATGTCGAATCAACCATTCTCAACAAAATGCTCAAATAAGTTTTTTTTCAATTGCTACAGTAGACATAATTAGGCATATTTTTTTATTCAACATCGTTTATATTACTTTCATCTTTATCAAAATCATTTAATTATTTAATTTAAAAATAAATCAGAAAGGCATTTTTTAAATTGCTCGAACATATTTAAAGGCTTTTAAGAAGCTTCTTTTACGTCATGTTGAATGCTTCATGGATGGTCAAAGAAGATAGTACCTAGTACCTTTATTATGTAGTGCGAGTACATATACATTGATGAGTATTTATAATATACCATATTCCAAATTGTGCACAATATTCTCTAGTCAATTTTTTTAAAAAATTGTTTTTCGTCCTCTCTTAATGTCAAAGGAATATTTACAATTAACGTTCAACTAGAAACGTATGCTAAATTTTCCTTTTCTAATTGCTTCTAATTAATCACATAATTAAATATACATTTGCAATATTGTATCGGCGATAAACCATCCGGGTTAACTACCGGAGTCATGTTCATTCTATTATCTTTATAAGAGTTTAATTATAGGAATTTTCCTATTTATAAATATTCTTGTTTACTGGCAGCACGCGTAACTCATTGATACTATTTAAATAGTATCTGATAAGCGGAATGGATGGATGTGTAAACAGCTTATCTCCCGGTACCTATTAGTTAACTTCATCGTATAAAACCGACTTCACCAAAGGAGTTAAATTTATTTGAATTATTAAAGGCCAGTTTCACCGGTTCCTGATAGCCCTATCAGGAACTAATCTGACAGCTTTTGTATGAAGTCATCTGTCAGATAACTATCTGTCACTTTATCATGAACAGGTGAAACAGGCCCTAACTCCTAAGTTTCATAATATGCATGTGTAAGTAAGTACAAGTATACCAAAGAAGAGTGTTCATTACTCGATTCTGACACCGACTAGGAAAAAAAATAAGTAGGTACTTTAAAATTGACCTAATTATCCTATAAAAATATTTATGTAAAGACACCTGCGGCGTACGACTATTCTTTTCTGAGCCCGCGGATCGTTCTGGAAGTTGATTGTTTACAAACAGCGATTTGCAGAACTCGTAACCTTTGACACCGTTCCTGCGCACCCTACACCCTTGACCGTATGTGGACGTTACAGTAAATTTCCAATATACATTTTTTGAAGATCTAATATATGGCAATCGCCAGAAATATTGAGCGCAACTCCTCATAAAACTAAGAGAAAATACAATTTACGTGGCGTGCGATTTCAATCCATTTTCGACTTAACAAATGTTTACAACGTATATAATATTACAAAGTAACGGATACTCACATATTTTAATGTCATTGGGGCAAGGTGGTCCAGTGATTTCTGATAATAGCTAAATTAATGTATAGCTTTTTATGCTGTTATGCAGTTTGTTACCAACTTATTAGTAAGAGCTATTTTTAAACGACATTGAAAGATGAGATAATTTAAAAATATAATAAAATTATTATTAAGTACAGTAAGTTTATTTTGTAGTACCTGTGTCTGGTAATTAATTGCGGTTTATTATATAGGCTTTGTCTAAGTATATGTCCTTTGACATGCATTTATTATTAGTTTTTCCTATGCATGTGCGATTTAAAAGGTAAGGTTTCGTCGTATACCTAATTACCCAAAGCACAGAATAAATAATAGTAGAAGTACCAAAGGTATGTTTACAATTTGTATATTTCTATCAGCCACGCGGCTCCTCACGTGTAAGGGCTTGTACATAACATACATAAAACTGCGAATTGGTGCGATGGGAATTCATAACGCAGAAAATAGTATAAGATTATATAGATTTTTAAGATGCGACGTCTCATCGCAGTTTTTTTTGTAAAAGCCTAAACAAAACGTTTATGGTGTTCAGTGCTTGCCAGCTTGGAAGTTGGGTTGGGATTGGATTAAAGTCAGTTGCTTTGAGCTGGTCTCGCTAGCGCTACCATCTGACGTTTCCAGATAAGCACGCTTCCACGACGATCAATGGATGGACGTTCTTCTCACATTATTTGGTGCCCTTTGCCCCTGGCTTGTCTGCTCCTAAAACCGTAGGAGCGTCGCTTTTCGGGAGAATTTATCTCCTGTTTGGTGTCTTGAGCGGAGCGTTCCGGCAGCCACTTTTTGAAGGGGCGACAGGGCCCTACCGGGTGAGACCTCAATCGGGGAGGCCTCGCAGGAGCGAACCCATCGGCCACTGTAGAGCATCAGGATGCTCTACAGTGGCCGGTGTTGTCTCCGCTCTTGATTCGTGCGTAGCAGCGTCATGATTCTTCTTTTTCGTTTTTTCCCACTTTGTCGGTCGATAACTAATAAAGCAAGATCACTAGGCTTATGAGCACGAGGATCAAATTAATTATGAATCTGTCTCTATGAACCCTGGAGTCCTACTATATGCGAAAATGGTCACGTAGGCATGTAGTATATACTTAATTTTACCTCATAAATTAGCGCAGAGGCGTACGTGCTGAACGTTTCATTACCTAGTCAACTACTGACTACTCTGTGGTTTTTAGTTTTTGTCGAGGTTGAAGAATGACGCACAACATTGACTTTTAAGATATGAACGTAAATACTCATGTTTATTCTATGGCACGAGACTCGCTAACTCAGAGGTAAACATATTCTCTGAAATTATATGAATGTTTAGTATTTAATTGTTTGCGAGTTTATTAGAGCTTGTGTGAGTCAGTCAGCGCTATGCAAGTTGTAACTATTATACTCGTCTGTGGCTGAGGCTAATGAGGCTTTGAGGATTTGGCATTTTCATTTCAAATGAGTTTCATCATCTCCAGTAGTTTCATGATGACAAATAAAAATAACTCAATACATTATTTTACATATTAAAATGTTAAGTACTATTAATTATTCTGTTGTATAATGATTTATATGATTGTATAATGATTGACTAGCGTACCTTTTTCTTTTGTGAAGGAGGTCAGAAATCAATTTTTAAAATAATATTGTCATATCTTTGACTTGACCTGTGATTGTAGTGCTTATTCATCTAAAATTAAGATGACCATGGAGAATTTACTTCTAGTCTCGATGTTATTTACCATCTTCGAGCATTTACCAATGGAGATGTTAACGCAAGGCGTACCCCTCTGCTGGCCATATAGCCATTTTTGGCCATATGAGCGTGCGTAACTACGCTGTATTTTTAATACTGTGTGCGTGTTTCAAGATAGTGTGCGGGATCGTTAAAGTGAGTGATTTGTGTGTTGCAATGCGTGTTTATCTCGTCCCCCGTAAGTATCGGCAGTTAAAGATGTTTGCGGATTACAACGTTAACATCTCCATTGGTAAATGCTCCAAGTTTACCATCCATCTTCAAAACATTGAGAACGTCATTGTAAAATATCCACAGAATAATTAATGGTACTACTACGTAGCTATACATTATTATGTTAGGTAATCGATGAAAAGAAAAATCACTATCTAGTTTTTTCTTCTTCTATTAATTAAAGCTTGATTGACTCATCAGATTCAATCATACCACGAGGTGTATATCGGTACTCCCCACATCCAATAGTTTTAAACAATTTTCTCGATAAACTCATAAAACTGGGTTTTCTTATAGAAACTTTGGTCTGGATTTTCGGACACACCGGATTTTCCTAATCCCTACCAATTCAAAGAACCCATCTCTGCGGTTCTTTGGATCAATTATTTAATGACGAAACCAACACGAAATTATTAAACCATGACGATATTACTGAGATCATGACAGTCCTTTATTAAAATACCAAAACACACATACAATTTAAGTACTTTGTCATACTAAACAAATGATATTTTTCTTTCAAATATACCTGTTGTAAGTCGATTATTTTTCTTTGCTGAGGCATCAAAGTGAATATTATGTTGGCTTGGATTATAAATGTAAGGTGAACCGGTTGAGGATACTATAAAACGCAAATGTGACGTGCTTGGGACGTCACTGACGGGCCAACGATTACGTCAATGGGTACTAGTGTCACCGTTTATTAGTTACATTTCTTCGGATTATTCATATGCGGATTTTTATAAAGTTTTTTTTTATTTATGAGTCATGAATGACGTTTCTCATTCACATTGTTAGTTAGAGCGAACGCGGGGTGCACTTTTCCATACAAATGTATTCCTCCGGTTCCTCCCTGGAAAATGCATCTAGAGCAAAATTTGTTTCTACAAAAAATCAAGGTCTGCTGTAGCTATGCCTTTTTTGATATTTGCTTTTTTGACCAACCAATTGCAAAAAGAAATATAAGCCTTTTTATCTACTCTTTAAGATTTTTGAAGGGTCATATTTCTATTTGAAATTGATTGGTCAAGAAAAGCAAATGATAGGATAGCTACAGCAAACCTTGATTTTTTGTAGAAACAAGATAGAAGCATTTTCCAGGGAGAAACGGGGGAATACGTTTGTATAGAAAAGTGCACCCCGCGTTCGCTCTTCAGAGGTCTATATAAAACAGTTTCTGAAAGATCTAAGTAAAACAGACGTATTTATGCTTTTACCAGAAAGATGGTTAAATAACAATATGGTCATTTCGTATAATATCCATTTTATTTTCTATCTAGTTGTAGAAGATTATATTACTGAGTTCTATTGACATGTTTACCAGGACTGCGTTGACTTTGCCCGCATCAGGTAACATGTTACTAATGCTTAAAATTTTCACCAAAACGTGTATAACATGTAGATTTTGGCATTAGCTACCTAATCCCACGGTCATTTGTGTTCATTCGCCGTCTCTACAAATATTGTTGTAGCTGCCGTTCTTAGAAAGCTTAGACACAAAGCGGCATCTCAAAGCGACTCGGTGGCGCCCAGATTTGCGGCCTTCGCAAATATTGAACACCCCGACTAATGACTAACATGTGCATACTTTTTTTCCATATACATCTCTCTCCTCTCTGTACCGATAATACACTTATCCTTAAGACAAGATAAAAAAATGCCCACACTGAAGTTATGCATTCCGTAGTCGCTGACGCATTTTCCTAAAAACCTAGTCTATTCTCCGTGCTAAAAACGTTGTGGTTGAATCACAAAAACCACGAACGTCAATTTTGACGCACTCTGCTATAAGATAAGCAAAAAGTCTGAACTAGCCATTCAAGTGTCAGGATAATTAAAACTGAGGTTAGATTGTAAAATAATAAAAGTTTTGCCGTTATTGGTCGTGTCCTTGTCGGTGTTATCTGAATAGGCCCTCGAAGGAAACAATACGTTAGAGAAGGCGTCATTGGGGCTTCACTTGTTTGCGGCTAATTTTTCCTGGAACTGTAACTCGCAGTGCCGACAATGGGTCATAAAACAGGTACAGAGGCAAGTGTAAGGGAAACAAAAGTGACGCAGCGGTATAGACAGTTATCGCGCTCCAGGGATGGTGTGGCGCCAATTTTTTGTTTTAGAGATTAGCCGAGGTGTTGGAACAAATGTCTGGCTTTTGTACTTAGCTCTTGGAGACACTTAACATGTCTGCAGCTGGGCTCAGGCACGCATCTGCACTGTGGGGTGGATGGTATTCTTGGATGGATGGATGATGTCGGCGACGGAGATCCCTGTTAATATAATGAATGTCGTTTTTGAGATTGAGCTTCGGTATTTCGGACTTTACTGAGCCTGGGGAATTTGAAATTATAGTTTCATTGATTGCAACTCATATATTTTTTTATGATGTCATCGATCCACTGGCTTTATTTTTGACAGCTTGATGGAAATCCCGTGGCAAATAATTGAGTTGGTTCTTACAGGAGATGCCTGTTCATTCTGATCATTATAAAAATATATTAGTAGCTAAGATTAGCAAGCCAAGACCAAGAAGACCCAAGAGCGAAAGCACCTTTCGATACACATTGTTATTGTTAGTTCGACTCGGTTAGAAATCGGAATACAATTTCCTTCGAGTAATTCATTGTGTTTATTGTATGATAATATAATTGTAATTCATTCGATTTTCGCCATACAATTAACTTGCCGTTAATTCTATTCAAAGTAGATTTACTTGAATGGAAATACACTACTGGGCTTATTTCGTATCAGTGACTGTACACAGTGTTACTCACGGGAGCGGATGATGTGCAACTTTTCATGTTCGCATGTTTATTATTAAATTAAATAGATTCTGTATACAAACCAATCGGGTTCCAAAGAATGGAATTAACGCATTCACAGATATCCGTTAACAAAATTGACAGAATACCAATTCTTTTTTGTTCGCGCGGGCGTTGGTAAAATTCTTGGAACTCTGAACCCCTTTTGGTGTAAAGTGCGCGAAACATCCACGTGCTCCACCGACAAAGGACCTCTTACAGTTTAGAACCCACTTCATATTATTATAAAGAGCGCTAGCAATAATAAAATACTTCAAAAGTCTCCAAGACCGCTTCCAGCCTCTCAAATACTATCAATAGACAATGATATTCATGTTTCCAAAAGTCATAATTTATACGAATCTACCTAAATTTTACAGCCCATTATGAATTTTATACTACTTTTCGGGTCTTTACAATCTCACTTTGTAGTGTCACCGCGATTTTACGGTGGGTAAAATAGTAATTATCACGAATAGACGCGACGTTAATGTCTTTAAGCGAGTTTATAGCACAGTTTCATATAGTGTGTTTAGAGATTTAAAATTTATAGGTATCTATCTGTAAATGTTTCGTTTTATTTAATATACTATCACATAAATATACTGGTCAGTTGTAAGCCAGATGGAAAAGGTTGAAATTGTTAAGTCCAGTGTAATTGATAGGTTGGTGTATCTCAGTATGTGTCATTGTTGATCAGAGCTCGAGTATAATATGTAATTACAGCGTCAGCCTCACAGTCAGCCTTCAGTATTCGGTAGCTGCCTCTTAACCAGCGATCGTCGAGTATTTTTATGATGCTATCTCTTAATTACCAGCTTCGGTTCTGATAATAAATCGAGTGTGAATATTTCTTTATAAAGTTAATTTACTGACTATAAATCTATTCGTAATTAATTCCATTCGCGGGGATTTTTCATTCAGGATGTGACTTCTTAGTTCCGGGTGCAGAATGATAATTTTCTTGTCTAGATTCATGTAACTAGTTCTACGTCAATAGATAATGCGGGCACTTATACCACGTAACTATTATCACGGTACAGTGAGACCGCCATGCAATCGTGACGTTTCACAGGATTATGGAAAATTTATTATACTTACGGTCATCGGCGGTTTTTGAATATGATATAAATTGAATATAATTGAAAATATAATTGAATAGGATATAGGGATGAAAAGTAAATTAAGTAACATAATCAAATATTTGTAATACATAGGGCACACTAAAAGTTTTGCACTTCTAGCTAATCGGAACTATTTGAATTTCAATGAATTTAAATGTTATATTTTTTTAAACGTTGCTACCTTCTTAGTAATAAAAAAATACAATTGGCGGGAAATTGTTTGTCAATTGTTTTTTTATCACACATCAAAGTTCTACGTACGCAACGAAAATGGAATAAAGTCAAAAAGATTTTAGAGCGATGATTGTTTATGATTTTAAAAGTTCTCTCTCTCCGCAAGACTTCGCCGCTCGTCTTCAAAATGCTTTTGGGAGAGAAGCACCTTGTTTGAGAATCGTGAGGCTATGGTTTGCTGTAAAAAAAAATTGAGGGAGGTGGAGTTTCTTTACATGACGAATTTCGTGAAGGGCGGCCTTCAACTGCCGTCAACGAAAATAATGTGGCTACTGTTAAGCGGCTAATTGAAGAAAACCCGCGGATTACCTATGAGACAATTCAAGGACTATTGGGGATTGGTATGAGCCAAATTCAGAAAATTTTACACGAAGAATTGAAAGTTCGGAAACTTTGTTGTCGTTGGCTCCCTCATGAACTGACAGCGGAGAAGAAGCGGGCTCGTGTGGATTGGTGCTCACAGATGTTATAAAAAGTGCGCGAAAGACGCCCAAAAACCCGCATTCTCCTACATCATGACAACGCTTCTTCACACGCGGCCAACAAAACAAAGTCATTTTTAGCTTCCGAAAAAGTACTACTCGTCACCCATCCTGCGCATAGCCCCGACCTAGCACCCTATGATTTCCGTATTTTCTCCAAAATCAAAGATTTGAAGAGAGGTTTCACTTTTACCAACTCCGAAGCGGCAGGGATAGCGTTCAATCAGCACGTAGAAAACATACCTCTAGATCTGTGGTCCTCCTGTTTTAAAAAATGGTTCGATCGCATGAACAAATGTTTAAAATGTAAAGGAGAGTATTTCGAAAAGCAATAAACATAATATTTTGGTTATAGCATGTTGTTTTTTTAAGTTACGCAAAACATATAGTGTGACCTACGTAGTAGGCGTTTAGAAGTCTTTGTCTCCATATTTCCGATAACATCTAAAGATCTTGATAAAAGTTATGAATGATCGTGAGATATTTATTATAGTACTACCCTACTCGTGAACAAATAGAATATTTAGAATCGTTTAAGAAATCATAGAGAAAGGAGAATTAATTACACACAAAGGAAACATCAATTGTGATTCTCCTTCTTTTAGAAGTCGGTAAAAAATCGAAGACATAATTTTTCTATAGTTTTAAACGGAATAATATTTGTTCGTTTTCTAACTCTCCATTGTCGGAACGCCACGACTGATTGGTTTTGAGTACTTATGGCTATGGTATGGAATAGGACAGCTACAGGCGAAGCCGCGGTGCGTAGGCTAGGCAGACTTAGATAAATTATTATATCAATCGCATCTCGGTATCTAAGTGAATGACTACCGGTAAGTCAGTTCGTGTATTTCTGATTAACATCAGCGCCTTGCGGCTGGGGCCGGTTTATCGGGCGCTCTGACGTATTTACGACTGTGGTATTAATTCCGTATAATCATTCGGACACGACCGCTACCAACGCCTGCGGCGAAACTAACATCTATCGTGTCCATCTGATTCTATGTAATCTTTATAATGACTACCGGTCAGCGCTTTTTACGCTACTGATCTTTGTATTTCGCCGAATCATAGATTGCTTATCACTCATCTTTTGATGAGGAATGACGAAGCGTGGATCCAAAATCCAAAAAGATGTAGGTATCATTCTATTTAGATTTCATTTTTATAATAAGATTTTGAATTATTAGGAACCGCAGTTTTTACCGTACTCACAGATAACAATTAAGTTACTACGTAACCATACTTGTTTGTGTTCAGATTTCGTGTTAACCTGTTCCGGATCTAATGTCGATGTTATGAGTGCTGTATGAGATAGTATGTAGTGCTATCAGTTTGGCAGACGGGCTATATCGAGCGACAATGGATTTTTCTATCGTAAAATGGTGTTTCATTTCACAGTGGCCCTCCGGTGAAGGAAAAATATCTCTAAGTTATATATTATAAATAATATTCTGTTCTTTCATTCCCTTTACAAATTCTACACCAATCTCATTCTCTCTCCTTACGTTCCGATGAAACCCTCCTACTTACAATCCCTGCACATACTACATAATATTTTGCCAATCCCTTTACAGTACAAGCATCAAAACTCTGGAATGATCTGCCTTTAGACGTAAGACGAACAAAATCTTTACCGATTTTCAAAAACATGGTGAAAAAATTATTTGTCACTCATAAAATAATATTTATTTATTATTATGATGTGTACGTGTATGTAAGTATAATTTACTATTTATTGTCTAATTACGGTATTTATCGCTATTTTATAATGTGTATATGTTTTATATATATGGATATTATGTATATATAATATATAAATTAAAGATACATACATACATTTAGGTTTATTATTAAATTATTCGTTAATTTTATTATGAACTTTTTTATTTTATCTATTGTACACCACCGTCTATTACTTCCTGTATTTCTGTCCATCCAAAGGTTGTCTAGTAGAAATTGCTGTTAGCAATAAGACCGCCCATTGTAACCATAGTTATTATGTTTGTTTAAATGTTTCCTTGTATTATTTATGTTGGTATACAATAAAGAGTTGTATTGTATTGTATTGTATTGTATTGTATAAGAAACCTCCAACAGGGTGGGGAGAATGTCTTGTGTCTGTCTGGTCTGCTACCACCCTAAAGTAAAAAAAATCTGTTGCCAATCATGTAATATAAACTTAATTGGCTCCCTATCCGTCTTCGCCGGAATACTCATATCCTTTCCCTTCTATATACCATATTGTTCAATCCCTCAACTCCCATTTATTTAAAAGAACGTTTCCAGTTTCTCTCTTCCACCAATACCCTTTCTCTTAGGTCATCGGAAAACTTGGTTCTCAACATTCCAGCACATAATACTAACTTTTATGATGCGTCATTCTCTGTGCAAGCTGTGCGCCTCTGGAATGATCTACCAGTTGATATCAGACGTGCTCAGTCTCTGTGTAGTTTTAAGCTCATGTCAAAAATTATTACTTGTCACTTAATTAATATTATGTTAGTATTAAGTCATTCGTTTCAGCATTACAAATATTATAATTTGATTATTTATTGTGCATCTATATATATATATATATAGTAAATTATATATAATATATATATATTTGTATTATGTATGTATATGTTTATACATGTAGATTATTAGTAAGTCTATGTATTTTATATTAATTTAAACCCTTTCCTCGTCATACCTATAATGCCACCGTCCATGCTCAACATAATCAAATATAATTTCCATCCTAAGGTTGTCTGGAAGACATCGCTTTTAGCGATAACACCGCCCATTGTACCAGTAATTTACTTAGGGCAAAATGTTTGTATCTTCTTTTTTGTGCAAATTGGTGTTAATAAAGAGTTATTTTATTGTATTGTATTGTAATATTTTCCAGCAGCTGTCCTTACCTTCACCACAGAAATGACATTACTTATAGATAGATAGATATATAGATAGATGAACACTTTATTGCATTCCAAATATAATTAGAAAATTTTAGAACAAATACAATTTCCAGAATGGTTTGACAATGGGCTGTCTTATCGCTTAGAGCGATCTCTACCAGACAACCTTTGGATGGACAGGAGCTAGTTAGATAAACTTATCTTACACTTATCTTACTTATCTACATTATCGTGCCTACACATCACCTCAGCGTCGTCAAAACTTTGGTTTTCTAGCTATAGGTTACATGATCTAGGAACAAATAATTAACTAAAATAATACAACTATCAAGAGTTGGAAACACCCATGGCTTTTTCAGAATACTTGGCTACAATTCGGATGAATCATCTATAATAACAATGAGTGTTTATTTTATTTATGTCAGTGTTCCATTTTCATTCTCTCATTGTGGTTTACATGGGAGATTAAAATGATGACGTCAATGCCCATTATCAGCTAGCGTGGGTAGGCATAATTGACATTATGAGAGTTTACACAACAATAATAGGTATAGTAACAATATTGTACTTTGTAACTATACATCATTTGCATAATAGGCGCGTCATAGTGTATCTCATTTATAACGTCAACGATGACGGTGAACGACAATCAATTCCGATATTATAAATGCCAATAAAAATAAATTTATATTTGTTTGTTTGTTGGACACTTTTTATTGTCAATTTTTTTTTAAATAATTCGTAAAAAAATAATATTTATGATTCTTAATAACCTACTCGACTTCCATAGATACAGACCATCGAATACAGACTGATAACAGTGCTCTGGCGACAGGGCGGTGTAGCCGTTTAAATATGATTAATCAATTATCGTTTCACTGCCTGTTGAATGTAAATCGGTATTAGCATTTCAATTTAAAATATCTACACATTTAATCATACATAATTGAAGGACGGTCTATGTATGTACTTACAATGCATTTTTATTTACTATGACATTTATGTTGATTTGTGTTAATATTAAAGAGTCGTTAAAATTGTTCTATTTAAGTACTTAACTAGTATTCATGTCTTTTTACCCGACTACGGCGAAGCAAAAAGGAGGGTTATGTTTTTGCATCTGTTCCCTCATCACTTCTAAACTACTAATCATAATTTGACAAATAAGGTGTCGTTGGACGCGTCTTATTAGACTGCTGGTTATAGGCTATGTGACGTCATAACAAATTGCATGTGGCGCCATCTATGGGGCACGAAGTCAAGAACCAAAAAATATTTTTCACTCCACCCCATCGTGTGTGGTATCGATGAATAGGGATTTTGAAATGAAGGTAGGGTTTGCTACATCATATTTATGTCAAGAGTACCATTTGCGAGATATATCCCGTCGAAGTCAAGAAAACAAATTTTTACGCAACGGCGTCGCAAAGAAGCAAAACGATAGCCGCGGTCGTATGTCACCTACCGTAACAAAACAATACATTCTGCAAAGTAGCATACGACCACGGGTATCCACTGAACACTACTAAGAATATTTATGAAATACAATAAAATATGTATTACAAGTAAGTTGTTTATATAACATACAATACATATTGAATAGTTTGTACAGCGATCTCAGATGAGAATATTTTCTTGTTTCATACTTTTTAGAGCGTTAATTTTTAGTAGTCGGGTTTTAGTTTTCTAACTTATTTTTTATAGTTTATTATAGGACTATCGTTATCAAATAAGCACCACATATTTTTGACAGACTTAAGAAAACTTACTTACTAGTACTTACCTCTTGTACTAAATTCGTCTTAAATTTTCTGTATTGATTATATTTATTCCATATCTCCGTCGTATATTAACCGATACTCTAGACCCATAAAACGAAAGTAATCCCTTCAATTGGTTCAAAAATCAAATACAATTCATATGAGAGAATGGATGGATTTTATCGGAATGGAGCAATATTCGATAAAGATTATTTACATTTAATACTTACCCTTGCAATAACAGTTTACTGTTCAGTCTATTTAAAGCATGAACCTCACAAATCTGCCTATCATTCAGGCTTCGGTATATAACTTCAATAAAAATAAAACCTCACGACTGTAGGTAGATAATTATATAAATTCAGTGACATGAGTCGTGACCAGCGGTGGTCTTACCTGGTGGTCATCACGACTACCGTTCTGCTCGTCATATGAAGGTATTAATACAAGATTAATATAGTACATCATGTATAATTAAACCACCCACCGAATAATAACACCGTCAATGGGGTTTTGGCGGGAACGTGGAAAAGTGTGTGTGATCTCATTGTATTTTTTCTTAAAACTTGTATTCTTCCGCGTGTTAATGTGTAATAAATGTGGATTATTAACCATTAAGTGCCGGTGAATGTGTGCGAGTGTAGGGAAACTGCACAATGTTGTAAAACATGCTTTTTGCGTTCTCACCAAAATTCCACTGAAAATCTTCAGTAAACACCACATCTTTACTGAAGGTATGACTTTGACTAGACTTTTACTTGAAAACTGACTTGAAATGTGACTTTGACCCATCTCTATGACTAAAATTATTAAAAACTTGAAGAATTTCATTACTTGACACTGGCTAAATACACTAATCGTGTGGAGCCATAATAAAACTAAAAAAAAAAAAACCGTCAATTGATTCGTCGAGATCCGTTCGATTGAGATAGTTCCAGGATTAGACAAACAGCCGTATCCATGAAGATTTCTGCGTAGCGGTGGATCTGACACAAGTAATATCAATAACGTATTGGTTTGACAAGGCGTTTGCGAGCACTATGTAACCTCATAGTGTTGTTTGTGAATACCATATAATATATACACTAAAGGCAGGTGCCCAACCAAGTACAACCGTCTTGAGAATAATAAATAAATCCGGAACGAGATGATCCGATGGAAAATCAAAGTATTCGGCATGTCTAAACTGTTTAGTAAACAGAAGTGGCAGTAGGATTGCCATATCAGCCGAAGAATTCAAACAAGATCTTCAGTGGAGACCGCGGTAAAATTTATGTCCAGCAGTGGACTGATATAAGCTTATTATGATGATGAATTTTATTATTTTGTGTTCATGAAACCGTGATACCAGCTTTTTTTAATATGAAATGTAATGTATAAAATAAAAGCTATGTAACTTGCTTAAAAAAACTACGGTACAGCATCGAATAGCATTGCATAGCTTTTAAGAATTGTGAAATTATTTATGTGTAATAGTAATGTAGGTTCGTTATTTCATAAAACTTTACATGCATGTAAAGTTTTTATAGGTTTTGATCATTTCACATCACACCACTAGAATTTTCACTTCAGCATAAAAAGTCACATAAATGAACTCCTTAATAGTAAGAATGAATGGTCCATTATTCATTTTAAAGATCAGAATTTTCTTTTGGGTTCAAGTATATCGTGTAAGCAATAAAAACTGCCAACAAAGTTATTGAGAAATTTTAATCACTATAGTTGACATTTACCGCAGTCGTGGGCATTCTCCCCTTATAATCATAAATAAGTTTTTTGCTTTACAATATTGCGAAAGTTGACGCGACGTACCCAGTAATTTAAAACGAGAAAAATAATATTGTTCGATAATATAATCGACGGTGCAAGTCCGCCAGCATCATGTTAATTGTCTCAAGATGGAAGCTTCGAGACTGAGAGGACCTACCACTACACTTGAAACATTCTTACTTTAATGTTATACACATTTAATTTCATTTTCTTACGAGCATTTTTTTTTAAAGTTGAGTGGTAAGCTGAAGTTTGACCTCTAACTATCTCGCTTAGTGGTGAGCGATGATGTGGTCAAAGATGGTGAACACGTTAGGCTAGGCCTGGATCTCTGGCTTTCAAGGGTTGTGTGCAACCGGAACACCGGATATGGCGGCAGATTTTCTCCTTGTAGGTGTAAGCTGCTTTTTAGTAGCGAGTCAGGCGGAACATCGATCTAATATGCTCCTACCACCTGCGGTATCAGAAAGATGTAGGTTTACCGTATGTATACAACTTTCTCATTCGGAACATGAGTCGGAATCGCAGACAGGGTTGATAATCTGTGGTTGGAATAGAACTGTATAAGTCAGTTGAGTACCTATTTACAATCTTATTCCATTGTTACACTCCAATTTCACTTCAACTGATTTTAGCCTAGGGCACAAAATCCTTTACACCAGCTGAGATGGTAGTGATCTGTTTGCAATAAAATAGTTTTACTTTGCCTAGCAGCATTTCCATCTGTTTGCAAGACTGCTTTAATAATATTTTAGGAAATGTGGTAGGCCCGAACAAGTGACAACATTGTCGATTGGGTTGGTGTATGGAACTCAATAACATGTTGTGGTTATTTAAGTAACAGAGTGAAGGAATGAGACTTGTAAGCCTTGGGCATGTCTGCTATTGTTACATATATGCCAAATTTCTTATTGGGAAGCCAAACTGCTCATTACTGATTGCGTGCAGAGTATTAATACTTTTCTCGAGTTGATAGGTAAAGATACGGCCACACCGCAGCGTCCTGCGATCTGCGGGCTCGATCTAAGTACTTCTCGATTGGTTTCTAATCGCGTTTGATGTGAACCAGTCGGTACAAATACTACTGCGCTATCTGATCGCCGCCTAGATCGCGCACGCAGGACGCTGCGGTGTGTCCGTACCTTAAGACTTACAAAGTTCAAAACATTTATTTAGTATGTAAGCAGTATATGCACATATACACGTCTAAAATCATAATCATGTCAATATAGCAAAAGCATAATTTAACGCTACGAATAAAAAACACTTTTCAGTCTAGGCACAGAACAGATAATAATGCTACGTAGTTTGGGTTTTAATACTTAAAATGTACTCTATTGGCCGCAATTACGTAATTTAACCTTACCCAAAGTTACAGCAAAATCTAGGCGAAGATGGGTGCTTTTATTAGGGTTCTGTAGCTGAATGGCCAAAAACGGAACCCTTATAGATTCGTCATGTCTGTCTGTCCGTCCGTATGTCACAGCCATTTTATTCCGAAATTATTAACACTACAGAATTGAAACTTGGTAGGTATATGTATTCTGTGAACCGCTTTCCGATTTTTATACAAAAATAAAAAATATAAAAGTTTAAGGGGGGGCATGCGGCATGCCACACATGGAACTGAAACAAAAAATAAATTTCTTCAAACCTAAACGTGTGGGGGTGTCTGTGGATAGGTCTTTTATTATTATTAGGATGACATTGAGGTTCATAAAATAATTTTTTCTCAAAGTAAGCGCGTCTAAAGTGGTGAAATGTGTGTCCCCCCTCTAACTTTTAAAGTAAGGGAGTGAAAAATCTAGATAAAACATATCTCAATAAAAACTTTCAACGAAAATAGATACAGTCTGCAGTTTTTGAGATATAGCGACCGCAAATTTAACTTTGTTTTTCATACAAACACTATGAAAAACAAAGTTAATTTTTTTGATTGAGAAAAATCATAGTTCTAGAATAGTCTACTATGTTACGGAACCCTACGAGTGCGAGTCCGACTTGCACTTGTTCAGTATATTTATACAGGAACTTTTATAGTTTGTGGGACCAGTCATCACCCACTAAGCAAGGATTATGTAAACCCTACGGACGCAGGAGTCAACAATGACGTTCCTGTGGGTGACAATTGAACAAAACAAAAATCCCCAAATACTCTGTACTTTTACAGGCCACTTTGCCCTTCAAACCACACATACAAATGCATAAGTATAACATTTCTCAACAAACTTAATCGTATGTAACACCATCCCGATATATTCATTGAGTTACGAGAGTTTTCCATGAATGGGTGTTACTCGCGTGCACTAGTAAGTGTATTGACGCATAATTGCGTAGAAGCCGAGAAAGGCCAAGAACAAACGATCATGAATGAGTCACATTTGTAAATATGTACTATATCTATCTAGTGGAAACTTTATGGAGGAAAAGTAGTAACATCGTGATTATGGGTTCACTCATTACTATTAACATTAATTATAAATATTAATGGACACATATTAAACACTACTTAGCAATACAGACAGACGGAATTATAGAATTTATGAATACTAACCTCTAATCTAAAGTATAATCTATTTTAAGTAGGTATGGGAAATAATAGTAATTTATGACACTGTTGCATAATGAGGAGTAATTAGATGTTTTAATATCTCGTTATCTGCAGTTTCAAGCACTACTTTATACAATACAATACAGTAACTCTTTATTGATTACCATGAATATACAAAACTTAATTTCTTAGTTTAGAAATATTTAGGTAATACAATCGGCGGTCTTATCGCTTAAACTCTCATCTTTATCTTTATCAGCTTTATCTATACATAAAATAGGTAGTCTTAACTATATAAATACCAAATAAATGAAAAACCAATGAAAAGCTCAATAAAAACTAAAATTAGCAAAAAGTTAGTTAAACAAACACAACAATAGCTCGGTAACCTATAACCATCGGTCAACCGCGCATGCGCCAAGTATTTACTTGAGGTTATGTGGAATAAGATTTTTGCGAAATCTTATTCCACATAAAATACACGATAATTCAAACAAACTAAAACATTAACAAAATTTGATCTACGTGTTGCGCCCGCCCACACAAATTGTATCGCCCGTAAAAAATACGTCCACTACAAACTGAGACTAGAGTTACATAGTATGCACGCACACACGCGCACTAACTGCACACATACACACGCCACCCATTAGTGTGTGTACAGAGGACGTTGCGCGTGCTCGCCACTCGCTCCACGGCTTCTTCTTATTATTATTTATTGTTGAATAATGTGAATGGTAATGCGTGGTTGTTCACGATCCCGCATAACACCTGCCGAGTTTTCCCACAGTCCGCTGGCGCGGGCTCGACGCGAGCTGAACGCGAGCGCAAGAAGTGTGCGCAATCGCGGGTGCGAGCGAGACGCGTGCACTGCACGTGTGGGATAGAGACATCGTGTTAGAGCGAGATGGAAATGGGATACGCTACGCCGTAGATGGACTCGTAGCTTCGTAGCGCTGTAGCTATTTACTAATTATCATCTAAACTACTTGCTACTGGTTAACTTATTATCAGTTACTAATTAGTAAAAGATACTTATCATTTCACTTTCAGTGATACTGAAATATTGAACTATGAAAATTGCGTCGTATTGGCTTCATGAATTCGTTGATATATATATGGTCTATATTATATTGTGTAAGGTAGGCCAATATTTTGTGCTGAATACATCGAAAAATATAAGAAGCATGGGTTTGCGGATGACTAAAAACTATGCGTCGCTTTATGCGAATTTAGTCACAATGAAGCGCTTCGGGAGACATCAACGATTTTGTGCTAATTAATTTTACAAAAACAACGATACTCTACGTAAATGTTCAAGCCCGGCGCTGGACGCTTGGAATTTTATATGGATTCACAGTTAAGGAAGATATTGGAAGAGTTTTTGGTGCCGCAGTTACATTAATTAGAAGGATACAATTTATTAGGAGGGAGGATTAGGAAGTCTATTAGGACCAAAACTAGCGAATATCCTAAGATGGAGCAAGATGTCCTAGTCCAAACGTGAATTTACCTAATGTGTTAAAGCGTTTTTATTAAAGTTTGCGTAGTCGTTTGTTGGAGTTCTCGCGGCGAGAAAAGGCACATCTTGACGATGTCATTTAAAAAATCGATGCTTGTCATCTTTACATAGTATAAAACAAAATTGCTCCTACTATCTGTACGCTTAGATATTTTAAACTACGCAACGGATTTTAATGCAGTTTTCTGTAATAGATAGAGTTATTCTAGAGGAAGGAACCAGGAACCAGCATTAAACGCGGGCATTAAAATATGGTACATTATTATGATTTTAATTTAACGGCTGTTGTTCGCGTGTATTTACTTCGGATATGCTTCGACCAGGTTTCAACCTAATACGTAGGTCATCTTCTGGGAGCGGCTAGGATGGCGGCAACGCACGTGGTATCGCCCGCGTTTCCCAGCGCAACTCAATGTTATTTAATATTAGTTCATTAAAATAAAACTAGAACTAGAACTATTATTATGATTGGACAATATGTTAATTAATTTTAGTTCATTAAAATAAAATTTTGTAGTTTTACTTCTATTCCTGTTTTAAATGAACAAAAATGTTTGGACCACTCTATAGATAGCCTTTTTTCATTAAGGTAGAGTACAATTAGTTTTATTTGTGATTGGAATTAAGCAACATAAATTACCAATAATAAACACGTATAAACCATACACAGTAGCCGATAATGGTAGCTATAAATTTAGTAAGTAATATTGATAGTAAGTTTGGGTGGTCTTTATATATAACGAATGATTATCTTCGCTAACCTTTGATTGGACAATATGTTTTTTCATTTTAGTTCATTCAAATTCAAGTGAGAGCTGAGGTCAAACATAGTAAGCATATTACTTGTAAAGCGTAGTTAACATAGATAGAGGTTTTCGATATTGCTGCGTCTATAGTCAATAGATCTTATCGTAGCTTTTTTTAAAATATCTATCTTATAGGATAGCGTTTGACCACTATCTCATCTATTGGTAAGTGATGATGCGGTCGAAGATGGTAAGCAAACTAGGCTTAGAATGGGAACTGGCTGTCAAGGATAGCTGCCGGAACACATAAGATGTTTGGCGACAGAATTTCTAACTTGAGGGCGGTAGCTGGCCAGGCGGACACTAGATAGTGTCCTACCACCATGCAGGGGTTGTTGGTTTCTTAACGATGTTTTTCCTTCACCGGAGGGCCACTGTGAAAAACGCACATAAATAATGACTTTCACGACAACAATGATGTAATGCGTAAATTAATGGAAATTCAAAGTCATTATGTAAAATTCTTAAACAGCGCGAGAAAAGCAAGCATTCCGCAATCTAGACAGTCAATTGTTGACACCTCTATTATCGCACAGGTCCAGTAACCGAACACCAAGCGGCCACTGCACTGGCCGCTTGTGGACAACGAACTTGCTGCTAGTTTGTCGTCTCATCGACTAATCTTACTGCTAGCTATCAACTTGCGGACAGAATCTTGCTGTCATCTCGTGGACAGCAATCTTACCACTATCTGTTGATTCGTGGACAGCGATCTTCTACTAGCTGTTTTCTTGTAGACTCCAATCTTGCTGCTAGCTGTTATCTCATGGACGGTAATTGTATCGCGATCTGTAGACTCGTGGACAACATCTCGCTGCTAGCTGTCGTGTGGTGGACAGTGATCTTACTATTAGGCTAATTGTAAGATCTATTAGGCTAATATAAGATTAGGTTAATACTAAGATAAAACCGTTGTTCATGGCACGATAGCTAATAGTATTAGCTGTCGTGTCATTAACAACGGTTTTATTGCTAGCTGTCCACGAAACGAAAATGAATTTACTGCTAGATGTCGTGTCACGGACAGCGATCTTACTGCTAGCTGTCATCTTGTAGACAGCGGTCTCGACGCTATATAGCTGCCTTCTTGAAGACCGCGATGTCGCTGCTAACTGTCGGCTCATGGACCTTGCTGCTATTTCGAAAGAGTCAAAAATGTGTGAGCCTTTTGTATGGGAACGGCGTTGTTTAAAAGCCCAGATTTATTTCTTATTGAACCCAGGCTTTAGTTGTTAAGTCACTAGTGTCAAAAGATACACCATAAATTAACTAAGTTATTCTGTATTGACTTGTAAATGTTGGCTAATTTAATGGCTATTAGATTATGGAAATCATCTACCTTATATGCTGATTAAATTGACATTTAATATGTTCTATGAAAAATCTTTACTTTAACACCTTTTGATATTGTTTTTTGTTTAGCTTTAGATTAATAAGCATTTGAGAATATTTGTATGTCGTCAATATTATAACAAAATAAGTAGGCAGCCAGTGCAAATTTTATGACCCCCGACATAAAAGGGTTATTAGCTTATAAGTTTGATGTGTGTATCTGTGATGTGTGTAACTGTGATGTGTGTTTGTCTGTGGTATTGTTGCTCCTTTTTCTTTTGTTGTAGTTGTTGTAGTTTAGTGATTTAATCAAGAGTATTCTTAGCTTTGTTTTAAGAAAATTTGTACAGCCGTTTGACAACGATGGGCTCTTTTCCAATTGATGAGGCTATGAGATCAACTTTCATAGGTCTGATCACTGAAAGGTTTCAGTACTTATAGTACTTATATTAACTTTTATATACTCTATTTTCACATACAGATTGCTTCATTTCAGAGCGTTGATTAGGCGTATCTTAAAGGGTATTACCATAAGGTAATGACATCCGTTTCTGGCGTTTTTTATTTTTATTTTAGTACGTTTTAAATTTAAATAAAAATTGGTAATCATTCGAATTGCCGATAACTGTGCCTGGTCCCCTGCTGCGATGTCGTGATGTTGGTTTTGGGCATCATAAATAATTGGGACATAATAATTTCGTTTCGGAGTTATGGGGTCAGATTATAAAAGAAAGTATTATATCTTAAAACAAATGAACTAGATGAAGCTCACGTTATTACACTCGTGAATAATAAAACAACTTACCTGTACGTTCCTTCCAATGGGTCAATATAATCTTTGCGGTGTTTCGACGAATTAAGTAGGTATCAAAACCTAACATACTCACCGGTCCAACTGTTTAGCAGTGTATTGTTACGTAGTATTATTATCTGGTATGTGGTATCGTGTAATGTAAAAACGTACCAAACGGACAGAGGGACAGAGTTACTGTCGAATAATACTGAAATAATAAAAGATAGTTTAAAAACTAAAACAACCGACTTCCATGCCACGCGAGTCAGTTTCAGTAGCTTCAGTAGTTTGAGTCGTTTATCGTCATATGTCTAGAGATACTCATCAGATCTCGATGATATTACAATGGAGCCATCTCGAAAACGAACCCTACCGATTAAAAAGAATCATTCAAATCGGTTCACAATTGACGGAGTAATCGCATAACATAAACACAAAATTTAAAAAAAAAACATACAGAAGAATTGAGAACCTCCTTCTTTTTGGGATGTCGGTTTAAAATCCAGTATGGATGGTACTGTTTTAATTAATTAAACACAGTATGTAGTCCTCTAAGAAGTAGAAAATATTGGTACAATAGATATAGACACAGGTGGGTAGGTGTGTCCTCTACTAACGGCCTTGCGAATGCAAATATTGTATGATTCTTCATTACAAGTCTTACATACATTCTTAGCATTTTTCATTGCAGTTTTCATGCACATTATTCTAGGTTGCGGCCGCAGATTTTATTTCGGAGTGAAAGTTATTTTATGAGGCGTGTTTTTACAAGCATTATTCAACTTACCGTGTCAGTATGTAAGTACGTTCGAGTGGGTCAAATCGAACGTCAGGTCACTTCAGGAAGTTTTAGAACCACTCCCGACGCGACGTTCGGTTGGACCAGAGACGACAACCCAGAGCATAAAAAAGATAATAATCCCAGAGGATTATTATCTTTTCTATGCTCTGGGGTTAAGTAAATTTGTTCGGAGATTGGTTTGATTTTTTTTGAGCGGCCACTTTAAACTATTGCTATTTAATAGTACTATATTTAAAATATACAACTGTAAAAAAAAACTGTTCTAAGTTATATCGGAGCCGTGATATTTAAGATCAAAATCATGCTGCACAAACTGAAGAACTTAATGAAAAAGTAGATGATTTTTTAATTAATTACTTTTGATGTACATAACATTTCGATTAACTAGAGTACTAGACTAATTAGTCTTTACACTAATATACACAAATCTACTAATTAGGTCTTATATATGAGTATATTCGACTTCAAAATGTTTAATATATCTCCACAGAACATTGTGTGTATCTCAACGTAGCCGGTGAATACTATAATGTCCAAGTACAAGTAGATACATATTTTTGTTTTTGTTAATTTTTTTAATCGTGATTAGTCGATGCGCTCGAGACTAGCTCGACATACGCCGGGCCCGGTCGCGAACAATAGGTATAAACCATTTTTGAATAGGTTTTAAGTGTATTGTGAACGTAAATCCGAAGACTAAGAAAAAATAATGCATGTTTTATTTGGTTCAATTTTTTCACATATTTCGCCTCCGATGTACTCGTAGGTTAGAGCAAAACTTAAAAAAATAAAAAAAAGTGATTTTTTTATTGCATACTATCTACTCTATAAATTAAGCACTGGCCGCATACTCAAAAATTCAAGCCACTTCTACCCAAACCCCTTTGGCATATTTGCGTCTTGTGTATATTTAAGTGTTAATGCAGTACTAAAGTTACATCGACCTGCACTGATTATGGAACCGGGCAGTAGGGACTGGAACTGCGTAGTATGCATTGTTATCATTAGTACTTTTTACAATTGAATTGAATTGAATACACATGATAACGTATTTACAAAAGCTTATGTTTAACATGTTTTTATTTAAAACGTATGATTATATTTAAGCGTCTATGTCCTGTCCTGTCATAGTCCTGTCATATTCATATTTATCAAACCATGATGAAAATATGGCAGTAAACGCATAAATATGGTACCTTTTTACAAGCTTTCATTTAACTTGCCTTTTGTGTGGGTCAAATATTGTTCATGTTAAAACAACTTCGTATCATCGGTGACAATGCAATAGGTAATATGGTACGATCGAACTGACCTGTAGAGCCGGGCTGTAGAACCTTTACTGTAACCTTCTTGAGTTTATCATTAATTTTCGTACATTCTACGTGCAGTACGAGTATCTTTTAAATATAACTTTGTAGACTATGACCCATATTGAAAAGTGTTAAAATCATTGTCAGTGTTTGTACCCATTTAGGTAAAGTCTTCCTTTTTTGATATTACATGCCAAGGAACGATACAAAAACGTGAAGGCTTTGATTATATACCGTGAAGGTAAGTACCTTACCTAAACTATGCTAAAGGTCAACTTGTTTGGAGCTACGATAATCCCACGGTTTTGTTCTTTTCCACTTAGATTAGTGTTTGTTTGTGTTTGATATTATGTAAAAAACGAGTTTCTGACCCTATAGTAGGGACAACTTAATAGATCACATTTGACATCTGTCAGTCTCAGTTTTATAGTAAGGTGACTTGCTTAAAAACATTGATTCAATTGATAAGTCGATACGCATCAACACAAACAAGAATTATGTTAGTTTGATGTTATTCGAAATAACCAATTTTCCGGCAGCTCTAAATGAGAAATACAATTAGTCTTGACATTATTCAGTGTTATTTAATTGTTTGTTTTGCGTTAATATGAAATTGATAAGACACGTTAATACAAATTATACAAATCGGAAATTGTACATATTTAAACGATTTTATATGTATTTATGGATTTATGGATTATGGCCATTTTCTATGGAGCTACATTCTAATGTAGCTCCATAGAAAATGGCCCAATAAAATAAAAAACATACTCAAATTTACCTATGGATCTAACGTTTAGTAGTTTATCGTTAGTTTTTCAACCCAAATTATTATTGATTTCAGTTCCTATTCAATTATTTTTATATTTTTTAGTCAAAGAACAATATTATGTGTTAATTACAATCACAGTGTAGTTATTTTTATCGTTAAACATCCTTCACAAGTAATCATTGCATTCAATTCAACGTATCGACTGATCAATCGTTTGATTTTTTGGGTAGCATCCCCAGTGTTTATAAAGAAAAAGTGTTCACTGACGTAACCTTGTACTGAAGTTTAGTTTTTAAAACAAAAATTATTTGTGACTAAAGAATGTTAAGTAATTATGCAGTTCTGACTTTGAAATAATTAGTAATTTTATGTGCCCTACACTACAAGGTTACGTTGTTGAATTTTGATGATGTGTCAAATGTGATCTTAGTGCATATAAGTATACCATCACAGAGGTATACGTACGCAGTCTTACCATCAGACGAATCATGCTTATCCTATTGGCTTCAAGTACTTACCTAATAATATACATTTATAAGTTATATTTAAATCAAATCTAATTAAACTCGCTTCAACTAAAAAGTAGGCTGTTGGGTTCATAATCAGACCCTCGTTACTTACCACCACAAGATTTTATTACATTGTTTGTAGTTAGTTACAAGTAAAGCTAATAAAAACGTGTTAAGAAGTACTAAGAGTTTGTACTATCATAGACATGGTTTTGATGTAGCAAAAATGTACTACCATTTGCACTAGTCTATTTCGTAGACCCAATATAGTAAGGCTATAAAGACTTTGTAAATAAAAACAAACAATGATACTTTAAAACTAAATAAACCGCAAAGCAAAGCATTGTTTAAAAACGAATATCTTTAGTTTTTCTTTAAAAAATAATCAAAGACGCTCACAAAAATTAAACAGATCACGTTAAAATATCAAGTTACATTCCAACATCAAGTGCACCGAACTTCCTTACCATTGAAAATACTTCGCAACCGAAAAGACGATGTAATTTTCCTGTTATACCATATCAATAGATATAATAATAATATTGTAGAATAGCCACCGCTTCAATAGACACCCCGGATGTTCGCAATTTGGTTTCGTTCAAACCAATGAACGCTTCTTTAGTTGGGTTAACAATAAATTGTTCATCCCGTATCTTCGACAGATTTTTCTTCTAAAAAGTAATTTTCAACTGTATTCCTTTGACGTTATGGTTTAATTTTATATGTGAAATTGAAATATAATGTAAGGATTGTTGTATGGGTCAGTCTATTAAATCGGTTGGTCACCGGATGGACTCGTGTTTCAGATTTGGACAATCCAGCTAATATTACGTCACCTTATAGCTTTATTTACGATGAGGGTGGTGCTGTTGCTTCTTTATTATAACGGTTATTTTGGGTTAAATTGATTCGTGAGTGGGTTGGTTCGAAAAATTATAAGTTGTCGTGCTTTGTTTATGAAATTATATGAATTGATCAGTAGAATCTATAGTTGAATTTAATGGGATGTCAAAAGAATAGGTATCACCTATTCTACGTTTGAATGTACTTATTTTTAACCGACAAAAAAGGAGGAGGTTCTATGTCTATGTCGACTGTATGTATTTTTTTTGTTATGTTTGTTCACCAATTACTCGATAACGCTTGAACCGATTTAAAAAAAAAAAGTTTGTCTAAAAGGGTATACTTTAAAAATGGTCCTTTTTAAGTTTTATCGAGATATGTTTCGTTTCTCCAGAGATATGGAGATAAACACCTCAAACTTGGTACTGAAAATTAATAGCGCGGCATTTATAGTCGGTTCTTTTAGTTTTTTTAAACGATCTTAAACTATTGTTTACACAAGAAAACGTTTTTGAAATTTTAATAAGAAACATAATTGAACCTCAAACTCTAAACAAATGCATTTATGCTTTTTTTTTATTTATACTTATTTATTTTGTTTAAGCACAATTAAATGACCTAAATATTTATTATACATTGCATAGTGCCTAAAAAGATGGCCTTAAGTATAACCAACCGTACAATGTTTGCTTAGACATCGAATATTTGCTATTCCATCGTACTTACCTACACAAAAACGATTATTATTATAACGTTTAACATGTTCACATCCGTGCCACCAACAAACATTGTTATTTTTATCGGCGCCAAGGAAATCGTGTTTTTTCATTGTCTGAATACTGAACATAAATCGTAGGGATTGTCAGGACTTCCAGATGAGTTCACGGCACGTATCAGTGAGCGGCCTCAAGCCCTCAATGGGCGAGTATGCCATTTGGCCGGGTCTAGAGTGTGGTCGCCAAATGTGACATTTGCAAGAAACCCGACCTTTCGTTGAGATTCTGACACATGGCACATGGTACAAAGGTCGCACAAGTAGCTAGTTTTTGTATATCTTGTGTTCTGTTCTTCTGAATTTTGATAACAAGCCTTGTTGCGTGTGCGATGTTCCGTCTGACTTGCTATCAGGACAAAATCTACCTCTTTTACACGTAATCTGTTATCTAATAGCATTAGCGTGTCTTTATCTTGATTTTCTCTTGATTCTCTTTATTTATCTCTGAATCATACAATATTATTGATTATGCATACATGTAAAAGTAGCTTACTTACCTTACCTTATCAAGGAGAAAATCTCTGCCATAAACTTTCAGTGTTCCGGCAGCACACAGCTCTTGAGAGTCACACTATTCTAGAGGCCTGGCGTGTTCACCATCTTTGACCACATCATCGTCACCACCAGGCGAGATAGTGGACAAACGCTACCCAATAAGATATTGAAATAAATTACAAGTAAAAAAAAATTTTAAAAACAAGCTTTTATCTGGAACAATGAACTAAAATGTTAAAAATAAATTCTAGTAAGTATTTGGCGTGTAGGTACTTACCTATATTCTTAAAAGCTTGAAGCACTACCCGTTTTTCAGGCTAGGTAATTACTATACTTCAGTGCCTCAAGCTTTTAAAAATATAGGTAAGTACCTACACGCCAAATACTTACTAGAATTTATTTTTAACATTTTAGTTCATTGTCCCAGATAAACGCTTGTTTTTAAAAATATGTTTTACTTATAATTTATTTTTATCTTTTTAGTAGGTAGGTATAGATACCGACTACCTACCTACTAGCTAAGTATTTAAGAGAAGGCATGATGTTTTAAAATATTCCACGGATATTTGATGTGAATATGGGTAAAGTGCTCTTCAAGGAAAATCAATCGACTCGGTGAAGCTATGTTGCTTTATAACAGAAATGCCATGGCCACCTTACAGCTTCATCATCAGATCCTGGCTATCATTTTAGTGTAAAGTGCTCCTCAAGACGAATCATTTGAGCCCAAATTCACTGGGGTTACGTACATTTTATTACAGAGATGCCGTGGCCACCTTCCAGCTTCATCACCCGTCGCTAAATATTATCTAGGTTTAAAGTTCTCTTTAAGACGAATCAATCGAGCCCAAACTCGGTAATGTTTTGTTTTTTTATCACAGATATTCCGTGGCTGCCTTCCAGATTCATCATCAGACCCTGGATATTATCTAGGTGTAAAGTTCTCTTCAAGACGAATTAATCGAGCCCAAACTCGGTAGAGTTACGTTGATTTATTACAGAGATGCCGTGGCCACCTTCCAGCTTCATCATCAGACCCTGGATATCATGTAGGTGAAAAGTTAGCTTCAAGACGAATCAATCGAGCCCAAACTCGGTAATGTTTTGTTTTTTTATCACAGATATTCCGTGGCTGCCTTCCAGATTCATCATCAGACCCTGGATATTATCTAGGTGTAAAGTTCTCTTCAAGACGAATTAATCGAGCCCAAACTCGGTAGAGTTACGTTGATTTATTACAGAGATGCCGTGGCCACCTTCCAGCTTCATCATCAAACCCTGGATATCATGTAGGTGAAAAGTTAGCTTCAAGACGAATCAATCGAGCCCAAACTCGGTGGGGTTATGTTGTTTTATCTCAGAGATGCCGTGGCCACCTTCCGTCTCTATCATCAGACCAGCTCCATGGTACCATATCATTGTATTGTCACCGAAGATACATAAGTACACCAAATTTGAGTCCAATCGGACATTGGGAAGTGGGTCTAATTTAGCTTCCAAGATTCCACCCGCACATACATAGTGACATACATTCATACATACATACATATATTGCAAGTTAAATAAAAGCTTGTAAAAAAAAATCGTTCGCCACTAAGTATGGACAGACTATGCAATCGACACTTACTTTATCTCTCAGCATCCAGCCACGATATTGCCGTGATCCAGCTAAGCATGCTAAAACGTCTCGCCACCAATTTATTCCATTGTAATCATCCATGACCGACTCGATCGCAACGCAATTGCAAAATAACAAACTGCTCTTAAATACAGTAGCGACGGCGACGCCTCGCCGATAAATCAACATCTCCATTACAATTTTATTCTTACTTTCGAATAAATACGGCTCTGTCCCTTTCACGCTTCGAAATTCAACGCTCACAAATTATTGTTGGTTCTCCTTATTTTATTGTCGTATTATTTTTTCTTTTTTTAACTGAAGATTGTTTTTTTCTCTGTCGTACTCGGTGTTTGGATCTGTGTGTCTCGCTTGCTCTCGTAGATTTCTCGATGGTGTGGTAGCGTCTCAGCACGTGCGACACGTTAAAGGCAGAACGTTCCCACGGTCTCGGCTCGAGCCGAGCTCGCCCCGCTGCCCGCTCGGGCCCCTCTCGCGCGTGATTCGACTCCGGAGTCTCCGGACCTCGTGCCAATGAAATAAAGTGCCCGCACAGCACGTTCCAATTGCAAAATGCTATTGCAATGAAAGTGGCGGAAATGGCTCTCTCACTCGCTGTCTATTTGAGTAACGTTCACAAATTCGTGGATTGTTTTTGGAATGTTTATTAGTTATCGTAATCATAAATATCATTGACACTTTGAGCTATCTTTGTGCTTGAGATATTATAGAAAAGCTCCAGAATACAATTTTTCAATAACGTATCGTGGCGCGTTTAAGAAACGTGTTTAAATTTAGACTACCTACGTTACGACATCACACGTTTTTGGCACGTTAACTCATTAGTCATACTCGATAAGGTTCCTGAACAAAACCATTATACATAGGTAGGTAGTAAGACAAGGCAATCTTTAAGAAGGTAGTGACCTCATACGTAAAATACACTCGACATCGGTATTTCTCGGCAAGGCTCGGCCAACCTTTGCGTATATAATCAAAGCGGCCAACCTACAAAGGCAGCATAATATCACCAAATCTTTACGTAAGTGAAAGGGCGTTAAGGTTTTAATGGCACGAAATCAATTGACGCCGAGAGATCTCGGAAGGCGACCGAGTTTACGTAACTGCTGAAACAGGATTACAAAACTGGCTCCGGAGTCGTAGAACTCGTCATTTTAATAATAGTTTAATTTAAAACAAGCGATTGTGTGCATAATAGGTATGGAACTGTTTAAATATCAATATTATATATAGAACTTCTCCTTGAGAACCATTTCCATTTCTGGGCATAGCAGGCCAAACCCTAACCATAAAATAATGTTATCAACTACCTTGATGTGGGCATATTTCAAAGCATGCTATCTGATCCATCGTCAGACGCGGCTAGAATGCTCTATCTATGTGTACACAGGGTGGTTGAAGAGCGTTCGTCCGTTTAATAATTATTTACTTTGTAAGCTAATACGGGGCTGTCATAGCTATATTTAGCCAAAAGCCCCTAAATAGTTGATAAAAAAAATGTTATGTATATGTAATGTTATCTAATATCATTACCGTGTCTTTATGTTATGAATCCGTACATTATAATAATAATAAATTCATTTATTTCAGGCGATTACAATGTCTTATATATTATTATTTATCATATAAAGTAGTGCCACCATCAAGGAGAAAATGCACCGCCATAACCTTACGGTGTTCTGGCAGTACAAAACCCTTGAGAGTCAGAGTATTCTAGGCCTAGCGTATTCACCATCTTCGACCACATCATCGCAAACTACCAGGCGAGATTGTGGTCAAACATAAAAAAAAACGTTTTATTGATTTCTTAATATCTTAATCTTATTTATTTCAATCATATTGATTAAACTTGATTTAAGGGATTCATATTAAGTCTTTATTCCGAAGATAGGTTGATTGAGATGATTTCGTTGAATTGGCGACTATGCTTCGTGAATTTGAACTGAAATCTACTATCCAGCGCCTCGTTTTCCTTTGCCATACTAACGATTCCATTTTACACCACATCCTCGTTAACATCAAGTGAGTAGTCTGGTCCTTATCAAAAAAGAATTGGGATATTTCCTCATACCTGTACATCAGGCATCAAATATGTCATATAAAACATTTAACAGGAAGCAATTAGCATGGTTGCAGTAAATATGAGAGCGTGCAGTGTGTACGAGCGCGGCGCAAGCGAGCTCGCATAAGCGGCATTGTTCCGCGCGTGACCCCGATCATTACGCGCCACGTCGCGCGTGCTTGTATTAGCGTGGTGCGAGATATAAGTGGCAGCGGGTTTAAGGGAGCGGTTCAGTAAAAGTTATCATATTTGAAAAAATACGATACATATTTTCGTTTGTGCTACTGACTTCAAATGTATAAAAATAACAAATTAAGTACATTCATCTAGTAGTTTGAATATTTTTTTGCAATAAAGCCTATAATCGAAAATTGTATGCACATAATTGTGCGGAATTTACCATAAAACACTATAACAAATTAAGAATGAGTAAGTAAAGTTATACTTGCATTTAATAATATCATATAAATATGTACTACTTATAATTCATTTATTAAAACTATAATATTAATAAGTTATTTTTCAAAAAAAATATAACCGACTTCACAGACACTATGTATGTAGTAGTAGTAAGTAGGTTAGTAAGTAGGTAGATACATGTAGGTATTATCTATCTACTACCTATTAGACTTGGCTGGCACCGACTTCAAATAGAGAAGTGGGTAACGCTTGTAATAATTTTAAGTAAATTATTTTTCGCTTTTGAGTGCCTTTTTGTGGTTATGAAGTCGGTTATATTTTTTTTGAAAAATAACTTATTTTACCCTTTTTAGTGCAAAAAAAAATTTAATGAAATTACATGCATCTATTAAATTTCGTGTCTGGGCCGTTATACACTGAAGGATATATACTTTTTGAAAATTTCAAGTATGTACCTATAACGGTTAAGAAGATACAGATCTGTAAAGTGCGCACATATAGACACACAGACGGACGGACGGACGGACGAACAGACAACAAAGTCTCAGAAAGTGATCATTTGGTAGCCTTTGGGTTCGGAACCCTAAAAAAAATTGACTTTAAATGCCGCGCTAAAGTGAAAATATTCACTAGTAATAATGATGTCATCAAGGTATCAAAGGACAATGTCCAAAATGGCCCTGTACAATTAAAGCATCTGACACACACGATAATTAATTGTCTATTTTATTACAATAATTCCAAATACTTTTATAACACGGACTTGTTGTATTTCAAAATGAATATTAAAAAGTATTATTTGCTATTATTAACATTAATTGCCGCCATATGGCCAACAGAGTACTGAATCACTCTACTACGTTATAAGCGGCACTTCCCTATATTGTGGATACCCGAATTATGAAAGCACTGTCTAGCCAACCTAACAACGGAAAGTATTATTTACGTAGTAACTATTATATAATATGTGGTTTTATGCTTTTTTTTTTTTTTTGCTGTGTTGATTGGTACAAAGTACGTTCATAATTCTGAGTTATTTAATTATGTATGCAGTGTCGCGGGACTGAAATGGCCGCCATCTTCACCAAATGTCATGTCATGTCAAAAAATATTAGGTAGGGTTAAAAAAGTTTGCACCCTAACAGACTTTGCCCGGTAGAACATCCCTGTGAAGACAAATTATTTATATTTATATATAATTATTTATTATAATTATTAATATATAATTATTTATTGAGGGCCCGGTGGCGTAATTGGGAGAACGGTCGGCTTTGATGCCGTGGTACCGAGTTCAAACCGCCGTGCACCAATGAATTTTTCTATCGAAAAATATATGTGCGCTTCTCACAGTGGCCCTCCGGTGAAGGAAAACATCGTTAAGAAACCAATAACCCCCGCATGGTGGTAGAACATATCTAGTGTCCGACTGGCCAGCTACCACCCTCAAGTCAGAAAATCTGTCGCCAAACATCTAGTGTGTTCCGGCAGCTATCCTTGAGCGCCAGTTCCCATTCTAGTCCACTTCTCTATCTTCGACCGCATCATCACTTAGCAACAGGTGAGATAGTGGTGAAACGCTTGCCTATAAGATATAAACAAAAATTATACCCACCTTTATTTCTATCTCGCTCACAGTTACCGTAAGAATATCTTATATGCAATAGCAACCTCCATTGTGTATAATCTTCTTGGGACTCTTCTACTAAAACTAGTACATTCTCCTATGTTTGAGGTATTTATCTCCATATCTCAGGTGATATTAATCAGATCTCGATAAAATTAAAATGGGACCACCTCGGAAACGTATCCTACCTATTAAAAAAAGAATCATTTGAATCCGTTCACAATTGATGGAGAAATCGCGTAACATACACACAAAAAAAAAAAAAAAACATACAGACGAATTGAGAACCTCCTCCTTTTTTGTGAAGTCGGTTAATAAAACAGCTCATTGACAGTCTATTAAATAGGAAAGTTACTATAAATTCGGTACCAACAATTACTAACAGTTAAGCAATTATTTTTCTTCCTACTACTTATCATGAATAATATTTAATATCTATGTATAACGTGACTAATTTATAAGTAAACTAGTATTTAAATATTTATTAATTACGTAAAGTTAACAATAAGTGACAATAATAAGGTACTAGAGTCTGTGCAAAAAGAGAACCGTCGTAGAAGAAATTGAGGACGCGCATGTTGATGGTTCTAATTTACTGTTTTTGTTGCGTTGACAACATTGCTCTGTCATTGCCAATACCATTGAGAATGTTTGATACTTTGTACTTTTATCATTATCGGGTAGTACTAGGTACATATATTCCTTCCTATCTTACCTTTGAATGTTAGTTCATCGTAAAGCCACGACGGTTATCCTTTTGTACAGACTCTATTTTTCTGAATTTGAATTAACTTGCAGTTATAATTTAATATAGTATACGTGCGTCAGTGGCCTTACTGACCTTAACTGCGTGTGTAAGCGAACAAGACAGTATTGATGGTCTCTGTTACAAGCGTGAGCGATTGTTTTGTGTTAAACTTTTCTAGCATTTAATTATGATTATAGTTGATTTTTAACGATATGACAATTAAATAATTGTTTATAGATTTAAGACGGGAATTTAACGTGACTTACGTAATGTCGATATAGCGTTCACAGCATCACGTTAAATTCCCGTCTTAAATCTATAAGTTTAAAATGAACGTGAGTTTTTATAATAAATAATTGAAATTAAAAACTTAGCTATTTCCAATAAAATAAAAAAGCGATGAATTGAATATTCATATATTAAGTATAATAGGATACCGCAAATACTAAGGCTCTGAACTAGTCATGTTGCATAACAAACCGTTAATAACGGCAAAGTATCTCTCAAAATAAGTTAGCCAACGTGGCACTAAAGCTTAACGTAACAATTCTTTAGAGAATGTTTGGACTAGGTCATAAGAGGCAGCGATTACAAGTAGGTACCTAACGTGCTGTTTTGTTGAACTTTGACTTCTAATTATGCACGTCATTGACGAAATATAAGCGCGCGTGCGGCGGCGACCTCAGGCAATAAATGCGCGTGCGTCATGCACCATCATTGTTTATGTCATGAGCGCCAGCGTTTCTTGCAAGTGTTCATAAATTTGCTGAACTTTGACTCCATAATAACAGTGCAAGCACGTACGACTTTGCGTAGACGATGACCTCGACCTTTGTGATTTGCGCACGTGATTTTCGTGTACCTGTATACGTTTATCATTACTTTAATAAAAAATATTTTATGTTTATTATATATTATCATTTATCGTATCATTATTTTGTTATATAGTCTTAACACTGACGACTTCCATGGAGACAACACACAGCGAACTGCTTGGCAGAACCTAGAAGTACCAATATAAGTTAATAACGTAAGTGAGAATAAAGACTTTTCTTTCTATTCTTCCTCTTATCTGTATGAAGATGCGCAACGCGTGACACGGGAGTGTATTAAACCGCAGCCGTGATGTTTTCTCGTTTTGTTACTTTATGAGATAGGTATAGATTATTTAATTGAAGAATTGTTGAATTTTGTAAGTAAGAAAATGAAAATTTTATATTAGGTAACTTGTTTTAGCACTACTTTAAGTCAGTTAGCATAAGTTAAACTTAAGCACTCCATCCATTGTACTACCTTTACCTCCTTTTACTCGACTGCGTCAGAACAAGTGTTATGTTTTTCGAGTGTTTGTATGTTTGTATGTATATGAATAATAATTAAAATGGCCGATGAAAAATATATCAACTTATATGTTTACTTAGAATGTGGAATGTGAAATGCAAAAAAACAACAGATTATTCATTATTCATGCAGTCGGGCTATTTGTTTTAAAAAAAAAAATTGTTTTTTAATATGGTCGAAACACCAACAAATAAATAAAATACTTCTCTTCAAGTCAAGTTCTTGCCTATCTGTATTAAGACCGAAGTCCGAAATTACCAAGGAATACTTCACAACAGGAAATCAGTGTTAAATATAGTTTGGACAAGTGCGGCGCTAGAGCAGCACAATGTAAACCGTTTTATAATACGACCTTAGTCGATGTTTGCTTTAGAAACATGTTATTAATCATGTCTCTATAAGACGTGGAGTGTACGCACGTAATTTGGTACCTATCTGTTAATTAAACTTAGGAACTTACAGATTCATATTTATACATATATCTATAGGCTAGCGTTTGATTTGACCAATATCTCGCCTGGTGGTAAGCGATGATGTGATCGAAGACGGTGAACACGCTAGGCCTAGAATATTCTGTCTCTCAAGGGCTATGTGCTCTCGTACTAGTTCTAGATTTGTGCTCGGAACACCGTAAGGTTACGGCGGCAGATTTACTCCTTGAAGGTGGATGTTAGTAAGTTAATTTTTGATAGCAAGTCAGGCGGAACATCGATACAATCTACTCCTACCACCTGTGGACGAACATCTGTGAATTTGAACTAGCGACCTCTCTCTTATAATTCAAGCTATCTAAACATTACGCCAACAAGTGGATATAGAAGTGGAAAATGATCCTGGATTTTTTTGAAGGATTTTTTAGTGGACATCGCCAACGGGGCCCTTTAGCTCGTGGCAGACATTTAATATAATTTTACCAAGTCAGTTAATGGTAAGGTGGACCGATATCCTCTCACTCACGCAGCGTAAAGATAGTATGCTGAACCACAGATTATATAATAGTTACCACGTAACAGATATTTCACTCCCCTACAAAAACAAAACACAATACCAACGTTTCTTTCAAAGACAATACAAGCAAAAATGTGTCTAAGGCGCTCGACCTAGCGTTGTTATTACTTCGTTCAGCGCGCGATGTACCGGCGCGCGCCCGATACAGTAAAGGGGTGACTCAATAAAATAAAATAAATTTACGAAGTCTTTTTATTTACCTCACAAAATAACATCAAAATTCTTTACTAAGAGTCGAATTTGAAGTCGAGAAAGTGAATGTTATGCCGTCTTGTCATTTAAGTATCGTTAGCATAAAAAAACCGGCCAAGTCGAGTCGGACTCGCCTACCGAGGCTTCCGTACCAACGCCAATGATACCAACATTTGAGGTAAATAAATTATTCAGATTCTAAACGTTGCTTCGCACCAACTAATCTAGACCTCTAAATTGTATGAGCGCTCATATAACTCAGAGGCCTATCTTAATTGGCGTAAACAATGTATGTATGAGGAAACCTTTTCATTTTCAACTTTTTTTATTTTTTGAATTTTTTCCCTTTATTTGTGCTGTACGACTTTACTTCTTGCCAAATTTCATGATTCTAGGTCAACGGGAAGTACCCTATAGGTTTTCGACCTATAGGCTACTTCCGGTTGACTTAGAATTGTCAATTTTGGTTAAAAGCAAGGTCTTACAGCACAAGTAAAGGATAAAATTCCAAAAAATAAAAAAAGCTGAAAATTAAGGTACATTTTGGTACTTACAAGTTTTCGCGAAAATCTATATTTGCCCATATCTTTTTATCGTGTTGATTCAGGACCTTGATTTTTATACACCTAATAGGGACTATAGATTTCCGTATCTGGTATAAATTTCAACAAAAATTTCATTGCTAGGTCCTCCCGTTCCTGAGAAAATCGATGGTGACACACGGACAGACAGACAGACAGACAGACGGACAAGAAAGTGATCTTATAAAGGTTCTTTTTTTACCTTTTGAGGTACGGCACCCTAAAAATGAAAATATTATGCTTTTTTTTTGTCAAACCCGCAAAATGACTATAAAAAACTTAAATCGTTTCTAATATAGAATACGAATGCGCAGTTATCCCGTCATTAGAATAATAATATACTATACCGACTAATATAGAATACCGACTGGCAGATCACAGACAGATTACTCTATGTGTCAGAGATGGTAGATAGTACCGCCGGCGTTGAAGTAAGTTTAGGTATAATGCGCAGTAGTGAGAGGATATATAGGATAGTGATAGGGCGAGTGAGGCAGGCCTGGCTGAACCTAGTAACTAAATAATTTAGCTCAGTGATACTTGTACTATTCATTATTCTGTGTCAGTGGGTAAGTCTTATGTTATGATCGACCTACTGACTAACTGAGGCAGAGAACTCTCACGGAGTCACGGTAGTGTACTGAGTGCTGAAATATTGTACCCTTAGTTTTTTGCTATTTAAAGTTTTTTCAAATACCTACTACGCACACTACCACAAATAAATAATCAACTACTATGGAAGGTATCACTAAATGATTGTCTAGACTACTTGTGACTTACCTTAGATTTTGAATCTTAAACATGAATAGCAATTCCGAAGTTTTAGGTTATGTTATATAAGTATAACACAGTTTTACAAAATATACTGTAATACTTATTACAACTTCTAGCCTTCCATAATTTCACATCGTAAAATTTACAACAAAAACAAACTGCATTAAAAAATAGTCTACAATAGGCGTAGGAAGTTCTATGCGAGAGTTTCTCAAAAGAATGGCTAACGGAGCGCGATCGATTATCATTTTCATACAATCACGTATCTAAAGGTCACGCGCAAATCGCAATGCTATTGAACGGACGCAGCGACCATAATTCATATGGAAGAAACTATCCGTAAATTCTATTGAAACACGTTATTAAAAACTCAAACGACTACTACTTTTATTGGAGTACATATGCAGTCGATTTTCAATCGCAACATTTCCAAGTAACTATTTTGTAAAAATCTATCACCTTTTAGACGATCTTAATTTCTTACATAGACAAAATAAAGTCGAAAATCACTTTTAAAATTTGTAAGGTTGTGTATCGTAAGCCAGGAAGCGCATTGTTAGGTCACGTTCTCACAACTCCCCTTTTCTTCGAGGGGGAATAAATAATTGCACTTTTTTCTGTCGCATATGGCCAAGGAGCGATTGTGCAAGATCTTTCCCACGGCTCGCCCCTTGGTATAAACGAACGAGGTCAAGAAAAAAATTAAAAAATACGTGCCGTCATAATGCCGGGGTTTCTGGGCAGATGCGCGCTCTAGGGTTAAGTGTGGAATCGATTATGAAAAGTGAATAGTGACGTCATTCATGTACGTTTGAGAAATCGCAATATTATTGTTTTTGCTTCAGATGGTACGAGTAGGTATTATTTTTAGCATGTGGTTATACTAGATGGTACGGGATAATCAATGAATTTCACATAGGACTGTTGTGCGTTAAATAAAAAAAATACATTTTTACTTTCGTTTGTGAAAAACTTGAAAACGTTTCGCTTGCATATATAGCATTTATAAATATAGGTACTTTTCTTGTAGGCTCAAATAAAACTATACAATGATGTTCCCTATAAATAATGTGCTAGCATTTACAAGAAGTAGCCAAACACCAAAAAACTGCATTATTAACAATTTTTTTTTGTAACTTATCATCCCATCAGGATGGCTTAAGGGTTCCAATTTCAAAATCCATTTGATGCACGTATGGCCACTATTACAAGCATAAAAACTTATCGAAGTAAAGGAAAAAAAGAATTGCACCTTTTCTAAGGCGTTCTATATTTGAAAACTGGTCGCGTTCCCACGATCGCTCGCGCCAGTTGCGCGTCTTCCCCCTCGATAGTATTTTTTTGCCATGATCAAGGTGATATTTGTGTGACAAGCGAGAAGGAACGACGTGGAACGGATCTTATTTTTAAAACCAAAAAAATATGTTTTGTGTTTTAATTAAGGGTAGGATTAAATTGAAAATAAGTAAATAAAATTACTTAATTAAATAAATACGTAAATGAGTCTAAAAGGCTTATCCGCAAGCAGAGTATGTAAACCCACAAGTATGCTTCAACTATATTCTAGTGTAAGCTTTATATATGAACAAATATAGTCAAGTGTCTGTGGGAATATACTTATTATAACAGTCTATAATACTGGACTAATTAAAAACAAACAGTACATCATACAAACAAACGTTTTCACGCGTACTTGGCTGAGTAATCATAATACACAAGCCATCAATAAGGGACATGTGCATAAACGGAACACATTCGAAATTCGAACTAGGCTCCTGTCACTACGATTCAATTTTCTGCGTTGTAAAACATCAAAAAGAAATTAAAAAGTATAACGTGATGTTTGAAAATGGAACTTTATGGTCTCGGTACGAAAATTGAAATTGAAATGTGGGCAGTGTTGCCAGCGTGAATTGAGAGGACACACATTGCGTGTTGTGGATCCGTTCCCACGATCTACGCGACATATGGCGCGCGCGGGTGCACTTACCCGTAATCAACGGTGACGCGTGCACAAAAAATACTCTCGGACTTAGCGGATCTATGGGTGATGTGACGAGGAACCGGTACGCTTGTTTACCGGTCTTCTTAATTTGATCTTCGCCTGACGTGTTTGTTATGTAACAATAAAATCATTGAAGTAATTAAAATACTGGATTATTACCTATTGATTTTTTCTAATCAGTGTTCTTAAAAATCAAACACTCATTGAGATGTCAAAGTATCGTAAACACTTTAGTTAGATATTATAAATTATAAAAAAGTACATATGTATTACATATAAAATTAATTACACTAGTAATTACGCTATGTAGGTACTCAAATATCATGTAAATCTAATAATAACAAACATTGCACTAACTTAAACAATCTGGATTACGACCTTTTCTTTAAATTCCATTTTACCCCTGCAACAACAATATAATCTGGCATAATAAAAATTCGAATTATGAACTGTTATAAAAAAGCTAAATACCAAGGTCGGGCGAATCGTTCCGAATTTGAATTTTCGAATGGATGTTTTTTAGCACGGGGGCAGGTGGCGGGCGCGCAACTGTCGTCGTTCCCACGGCTCGAGCACCGGGCCTCGATATACATTGCTGTGTGAGACCGTGTCATGATTGCCAATTAACAAAATTGATGTTTTTTTTTTAACTTGTTCCTTGTTTTCTCTGTTTCTGTTTCTGGTAGAGGCCTATTTAGGAGTGGAGACTTTATATTAACGTTATTCTCAGTCGCAACAGAGTGACTGTTGCTGAGTTAGACGAGGCCTAAAGCTGAAATGAGAAGAGCTGTGTTTCCAATGACGAAGAAACAAGCATTATTTATATTTTTAAGAAAATATAATTATTTCATAAATGTGCAAAGCAGATTTTCAATTTATTGATTCAAGAAAGCGTAGCAACGTCTACGAAATTGTAGTAAATTTTTTCCTAGTATGAGGACAGTCTATTGGATTAGGAAACTACCATGTAGTACTACTTACGCTTCAATTATAATGAAACTTGCTATAATATATATATATATATATATATATATATATAATATATATAACTTGCTATTAATTTTGCAGTAGGTAATCTTTGAGTAGGAACGATTCTCTCAGTTACTAATCTAACATTTCACGACTTATAAAAGTTGTCAAGAATATGGCAGATAAGTTCCTATCCTAAGGGCTATAGTTTAACCGGTTCCTGATAGCGCTAATATGAAGAAATCTGACAAATTTTTGACAGTTTTTATATGGCGTCATGTGTCAGATAACTATCTAATGCATTATCAGGAACCGGTGAAACTGGCCCTAATAGTTCTATCAAAAACTGGTGAAACTAACCTACAGCTTAGGTAAGTACTTATGTCTATGGCATTACCATAAAAAGCTATGACGTCAGTACATATCTAAAGCAATGTTTATAGAATATTATCGTCGTACTTATTAATATTGTTCGGCGCGTGCTTAGCGCGAGTAGGGCACACAATGCCGTAATTTCCTTATGTACACTCAAATGTACGATGATATCATCTCAATGTAAATATTTTATGTATTATTCATACACGCCTTATCAGAGAGTGGAAATATTTTCGTTAAACGATTTATAGGTGACATTAATTAAAATTATGGATTAATAACATACACACAAAAAAAAAAAAACATACAGACGAATTGAGAACCTCCTCCTTTTTTGTGAAGTCGGTTAAAAACAAGGAAAGTATGTAGTTATAGATATAAAAAAAACTTACAAATACATACATAGAATCAATGACATAAATAGGTAAATTTCTTCAGCCTTGAAATGCTGTGAAGTAATTGATAAGAATAACAATTTTTACTTACAGCAAATAATAAAAATATAATAACAAAATATATGTTTTAAGGCATTTTATGTGTTAAACAATTCTTATTAAATACTTGCAAATTAATTTTATTAAAAAATTAATTGTATAAAAGATCAAATCATAACCACACTATCAATCCCAACATTTCATTTCAGCGCCATCTACCCATCCGTCCGCGAACTTATCCAGGAAGGCTGCAATAGATAGGGGGACACGGAAGTATTTTGCAAGACAATAGATTAGCAGACAATGCTAGGTCAAAGGTAACCCGTGGGAAAGGTATTCGCAAGAGGGTGATGTTACTATAAAATTTGGACATTTACCGTTACGAGTTCAGTTATTTTTGTAACGCCAACCAGGAAGTAACGGGATCTTTGCAGTTTTAGACATCAACATAGTAAAAGAGAGATTTTAAATTTCAGTGTGTGCTAAAGTTAAGTTGGTGTTTTTGTATGAAATAATTTTCATCAAGTGCATATTATGGCTTATTTATATTATGTCAATAGTTCAGTTTCGATGGAAATATAAAGTGAATGTGAAGTGATACAAAAGTGTGGTATTAATGTATACATACCATTAAAAGCAAAATATTAAATTGTCTTTAAAGGGAAACATATGAAGTGAAGTTTTTTGTGCAAATATGCATATATTACTAAGTTAAATGACTGCTAAGAACTTACATAGAATAAGTTCTCTGCTATGCTAAAAAAATATAATAGGTTTTGTGTATTATATATATTTAAAAAATATGTATAATACATATGTGAATTAAATCAGTGACTATGTATCATTAACAAAAAGCAGATAATTGCCCAAATTTGTAATCAGATGCATAAAGTTGAACAACCTTCTTTAAAGATACCGGACCAATCAGCAGTTAGTTAGTTACCATATAAATGCGACGATACAAAAAATAATTAGGATAAGTAAGTACCATAAAAAACGAAAATGCTAAATGCAGAGATCACAACATAAAAGCCAAAAATGTAAGTCCTCTCCATTCCACGCTGATTCATCGGAAAGAAATTTTATTGATGTTGACCATACAAAACATACAACGCTGAATTTAATTTGTTAGCGTGCGCCGTCAGCGAATGACTCATACATTTATTTGATGAGTGCTTAAGGGGATCTCGTCTTAGTAAAATTTGTGTGTCACATTTATAACGCCTGGTTTTGCCTGGTTTGCAATAACGCTAAATATAAAATATACAACATGAAATAATACAAAAACTCTTGTGAGCATATATGCGCGTTGATGTCTTGTTTTAGTTATTCTAAGAGTGTCTGTAATAAATGGTTTTGTTTTAAGTATTTTTACTAAGAGGTTCATCCGTTGCTTCACCAAGTGTTTATGTGTCCAGTGAAGACACTGTATATACACTAATGAAATATAGAAGCATACATTCTGAGTAATATAATATGACGATTACTATGAATTAAAGTAGGTAGTAAGTCGGTTAAAAATAGAGTCCTTTGCCAAATTGTTAGATTTAATAATGTTTTTCTTAAAAACTTATTTCAAAATTACTTTTAGTTTATGGTATCAAGATTTATTATTTCTTTTATATCGTACAGGTTAGCATTTGATTAATCTGATTTAACCTGTTGGTAAGTGATGATACATACGGTTGAGGATGATACCACGCTAAGCCTAGAATGGGAACTGGCTTTCAAGGATAGCTGCCGAACACATTAGATCTTTGGCGACAGATTTTCTTCATTAATATATTAGTATAACCGACGATTGGCGTATCAGGAACCGGGCGTTAAAATTTCATCATCATTATCAGCAAATTTCCGTCCACTGCTGGACATAGGCCTCTCCTATGGCACGCCACTGAGCTCGATATTCAGCTGTTTGTTTCCAACCACTGGCATCCAGCTTGCGTTTATTATGACTCACCTAGCTGGAGGGCGCTACGCTACGTTTGCCGTGTCTTTAGAACTCGTCTACCTCAACGGTTATCAGTTCTACGACAGATGTGACCAGCCACCACCATTTTAGCTTGCTAATCCTTTGAGGTACGTCAATAACTTTTCGTTAAAGTTTATTATGATTGAATTAAAACTAAATAAACTTGTCCTTAACACCAAGAGCCAGCTCATAGTTGACGCAAGTGTACTCTCGTGTTGACAATATTGCCGTCAACTGAGCAAATAGTAGGATAAACAGTAGCGGGTGATATCACCGCTGAATTGTTCCGATTGCACAGGTGGGTGTGCGGTAATTACTGTTGTTATAGTGTGGGTTATATGCAACTATTTTACTGTGCACTGTGTTAGGATAGGATTGTACTGTCTAAAAATTCGTTGGGTGATGAATTTGATGAGTGATGGTTGATGAAGCTTGATATGTTTTTATCGGTTTTAATACTAACTAAAGTTATACATGAGTTCAAATGGTCATATATGTATGAATGTGGATTTTCTATTTAATGACGTATTTTTTAGATTTTACCACGACAAAATTCTAGGCATTAGTGAGTTAGGGATGCCGTATCATAGGTGCACATATTTTCGTTTTCTTAATGTTTGCAGTAGACTCTGATCAAGATTGTGAAGACGTATTTCTAAAATATTTATGTGCGTTATACATGTATGTTACTTGTTACGTTTTATGTTGGATTTTAATATACCTAATGCTAGTTACAAACTTAATACAATTGCAATAAAATAAGTTTTCGCATGACTACCTCAAGCACTGTAAAATATTTCTGAAAGCGTGAGATGCTATAATTATTCTTATCGCGCTTACATCGTCGGCAGCACCAAAAGTTAATCTAATTGTAATTGAAAACTAATTAATGCAGCATGCAGCCAAGCACAATCTTCAATTAGCCATAGATCATTATAATTTCAACGTTAATAACAACCCATACGCCCGATATAATTGTATACTCGAAAACCCTTCGAGGCCACACGTGCATCGAAAGAAAAGAATTCCAATATTCTAAATAGTATTTCAAAATCAGCAATAATTGCACGTGGCTCGAACGTTACAAAAAGACTGAACATTCGAAATTGGAAGCTGAAAAAAATTAACCCAAATTTTGCAAGAGTTGCGGAATCCAGAATAAGGGTTGCAAAAAATCCTTTCTAACCCGAGCGTCCGATCGAACACGTGCATGAGGTAACAATACACCGGTGAGTCATCGAACGAGTCGCCTCGGACTCCGCGCCGTATTATTAAACGAGAAACGAGAAAAAAAAGATAAACGCTCACTCGTCGTACCGCGTCAAGAATTGTACATCTGCCGAAATTTCTCACGGATCCGAAGGAGGCTCGTATGGTATTATTATACCGGACTACTTCGCTATCTCACCCGGGCATTATAGATCTGTACGGTAATTATGACGAGTAGACGCCTAGCGGTATCTTGCGACGGGAACTTTTAATCAATTGTGCTATTTGCATATCTGGTTTGCGTCGTTAGGCTCGCGGATTATATTATGCACTCGTAAAATCGCTTAATGCCGATAAACCGATTTAGCACGGTTTTAGATGCTTATTTAGCTGTAAATTGCACGGTTTTGCATTACTGATCTTTTTCAGTGAGAATGTAGATTGTTTTCTATGAACTTACTTAGAGGTATGGACTATCCTTGTAATAACGTAAAGTTTTATGTTGTACTGTGTTATGATGAGTAATCAACTTTATTTTACGTTGCTTTAGTTACGTTTAATATATTCTGCGTAGTACTTTTGTCTAACCGCATGCGTTTCGATTGATGTAACCTTATTTACCTTATTAATGTTAGCTTTTTATGATAACGTAAGTGAACGCTATATTCATTTGTTTAGTTATATTAACTCGGCCAGTTGCTTGACACAAGTTTAATTTGTACTCATAGTAATATGTCCTAACTGCATGCGATAGATTACACTTTTGCTTAGATATATGCATTTGTTCAATTTCTTGAGATAAATTGTAGGTATATTTTTTTAATCAGAACTGAAGCATTTATTTGCAAGAATATAATTAAACAATAAAGTTCTTAAAAAGTTAGTTTGTACTAGGTATTCTGCCTGAAAACAGACGCGCAAATATTTAAATGTATCTACAGATACACACATCAATATAATATATTGTTTAACCGATCGTATATATGTCTCGAAGATTTCATCAATATTAATTTGTTAGCCTTCTTAACCGCTTAAAATAGTAATTGGAATGATATGATATAAATATGCTTATTGTTGTAGTGTAACTAAACTAGTAATACACCATGTTTTTGATTAGTTATGGTGATATTATAAAATGATAGTGAATATGGTGATATTATAAAGTTATATTTCGTTATAAAAGCATTTGATATTACTAATGGGACGTGCGTATAATTAATTAATGGCTTTAAGAAATTTGTCTGTAAACATCGATGTATATGTACTACAAATCTCACGTTATTACAAAAACGTGTGATCAGATTTATGTATTAGTATATTTTCAATTATAACTAACTAAGCTTATTATAAATTGGCTATTGCGGCTTACGGAGAATTTTTAAAGGTTTTGTTTGTTGTCAAGCAGTCAAAGTCAGCATCTTGTAAATATATATTCTTTACTAACCAAAGTATTTTATAACTGTAAATATAATTAAGGTATTAAGTAAATCTGCTTCTGTTTTATTGGACTCGAACTTTTCACTAAATCTACTACTGCAATAAAAAATAGGCTGCATTTTCAAATTGACTATAGCACGTGATAAGTACAATACAATCCATGTCCTTAATTTTCACCTACAATATGTTTCTATTGTTATAATTCTTTTACTGTGTATACTATGAACTTTCATTTCCTTACAGTCAAGCCAAACAATATCCGTAACTTCACATTTCACACGTGCAATCTACATAAATCGTGATCTATTTTGTTATGTATTGTTCTGGAAAGATGAAAAGAGTCGATTCTTTAATCGTCAATAGAGTTTTGCACAATGTATTTTTATGAAAAGGCTGCATGCATCGCCGTGAGCAAGTCGCGACTTGTCTGAGATCTTTGAACAGGTTGAAACTTTTAGAGAGCTTTTTGCATTTTGCCTGCAAGTGTGACGATCTCGATGCATCGAATGCAAATTGTAGTTAATGATACCAGTCCGTAATTAAATTTATGTGTGGCAATCTGTTTGTTATTTTGCTTGTTTGTTTTTTGTTGATGACGAGGTTGTTATTTTTTTAATATTTCATAATTTTATTCACTTGCAGCATCCATTTTATTAAAGTTTAATGTGTGTTATTTAAAATATAATTTTTATAAATCTCTTGTTAAATAACTGGTTAACTGGGTTATGTTTACATTTGTCGATATTTATTACCATATAGTATATCATATTGTTTTGTTTATCGAAGTTATATTAGCTTATTAGCTTATTGGCACGTTAGGCGCAAGACTATATTGGTATATATGTAAATGAAGATCTTTAATACTTCATTTAATTTCCCGCTCTTAAACTATGTATTTTGGTATTCTGTATTTGAGTACTGTATAATCCCGTCTGTGGGACTAGATATTCTGGATTTACTCTGTGGCACGATGATTTTGTGAAATGTTACTTCGAATTACTGAAACAAAACACATTAATTTAAACTAATAAGGAATATGTGAAGCAATAGCTTTAAATGTTGTTTCTCTTTATTACAGGTATGTAATAATTAATGTGTAGCTAGTAAGTTTGTTACGTGGAGTTATTTTTATAGTTTAACTTTGTAAAATAAAAACTCTTTATTACAGAGCAACGATTCGGCTTTTTGCTTCAATAAAAATTTACATTACCATTACCTAACCATACAACACATTACATATACTTTTTTAAACACAAGCTTACTAGCAATGTTGGTTGCATATTACTAGTACCTAGTCTTGTTAACCCCTCCAACCAAGCTAAGTATGCTTGTTTCTGGAGTGGGTTCACGTCAATATTGCAATGGGTGGGAGCGAACTCACGACCTCTGTATCACCAGGCCGACCGACGCTTAGCCATTAGGCTATTGCCGCTTGTTTATATGGCACGCTTTTAGTTACAGCCACCTTCGTAGAGCACGTGTGGAGGTTTACGCAGGGGCAGGAACCATTCCTGTAGTCTAGTCAAGTAAGTGCATGTTAAATGCGTAGTTGGTTCTTTGAGTTAAAAGCATATAAACAAGTATGCCAAAAAGTAGATTTTGCGATGCCTATGATTTTGAAGATTAGGAGACTTGCTATGCTTCAAAAGTCCTACATTAAATGTAATAGTGTTCAATTGCAACTAATCCAATACTAAGGTATACAATACAAGCAATGATTAATTGCGGTAAATGAGCATTTATTGCACGCACGCATGCAAACTAAATCAGGCTTAAATTTTTATCAGCTTAATGATAACGCCTCACAATGATGTACTTTATCTCAATAATATTTATATGTAATAGTACTATACTGTACTATATAACATGCTATTAGTCAATGCCTACTTAATTGTAAAATATAAATAATCTAAAACAAGAGACAGCGGCCAGTTAAAAAGGCCATTAAAAGTCCGGTAGCGAAGCCCAATTGCCTCGAGCGATGCACGTGCGACCGCTCTCAGAATATGGCCAGCACCATAAGTAATACCAGATCTGGTCCGACCGCATACAAGAACCATGGCTCGCGCCGAGCGAAATCTCGTCACACTACTTTTTGAACGCTCATAATGGCCTTTGATTTAAAACCTTTATATTATAAGAAGCCTTATTGGCTTCGTTTATTTAATATTAAGTTGCCTGCCTAATTATAGCTATTGTATTCAGGGTAAAGGAAAGAGAACAGATACATTTCAATTCATGTTTTATTTTCATTTCAATTCTTCTCAAATAAATTAATAATCCTAAAGCGATTAAAGCTCGAATCACAATAAAATAGTCACTGCTAAGCCTAACCTTAACGTATACAATACAAAATATTTTCAAAATATCACATTGAAAATGCAAAATTAAAGCTTTCGAGGAGTTATCACGCGCATCGAGCGATACTACACCTAACTTATCCCTATATGGCACCTTTGAACTACCTATCATTATTAAAGCTAACATCACAGACGGTTGCGGAAACCAACGGAGCGGCACTGGTTTCACGGAAGACACTGATAGTTGTCGCCAGTTGCAGATTAGGCTTGCACCCAGCGGTCGTGGAGGGATGGGTGTTGCTGTTCGGCGGTCTGGCACTCGGTGTAGCAGTGCGCGGCTGTGAAGTCTGTCTCTGTCTTGGAGGCGGCGGTCCAGAAGAAGGTTCCGGCTTCCGTCCGGGCGAAGTGTACAGGTACGTAGAAGTTCTCAGGAGTAACGGGCACGATGTCGCACGTGTCGTCCTCGTTGTAGACTAGGAAGGCGGCTCCGGCCCGGCACGAGTCCTCCACGATGTTGCGCTCGAGCATCTCGTTGGCGGCGTTCTCCTCGGCCTCGAAGCGCGTGTCGCAAGTTTTGGCGGGAACACGTTTGGTCGTCTTCTTAATCATCTTCATTAGCGGCTTCAGAAGGGCCTTGAACCCGCTGTTCTTCATCTTTTCCGTGTTGTATTTGTTTTCGTTGATCGAGTTGTTTGTCGCGATGATGTATTCGTTGTTAGCGTAGTAAGACATGTTGGTAATTGAGAGTAGAGAACGTGTGTCGCAAGTGAGATCACAGGCGGGAATGTGGGGCTGGTTTGGTCGGTCGAGTTTATATACCCGCCGCGCCGCCCCCGTCACAAAAGCCCTGTGTGCGTGAAAAGCTCCCCTGTGCGTGTGTGGGTGAGTCAAGTGGTTTATTCGATACCCCAATAAGTTTAATGCATCGACACAGGTTCATATTTAGCTGAAGGCTCAGTGTATGGTGCACTTGTATCTAATTACTACCATCAATTAAATTGTACTACGTTTACGTGGATTAATGGACTTTAGGGACTTTAGGGTTGAGTTACGATGCTGACTCTATCTGATTGCTTTCATATAGGATTTTTAAGATTTTTTTTGTATGCCAGGGTATTTAAGTAGCAATTTGGTTAAAGAAGACACTCTCTCAATTATAACATTGAATAATATTAGCTAGAGACCTGAAATAAATTCATGTAAGAGATAGGTGAAACAAATTGTTATTATTGTAGATAGATGTTTCACGATTAGTTATTACATTCTTCATGTTAACACTACATTAACGTAATACTAAGCAAGCCATCACAAATATGAGCATTCCACTCGACACCCTAACTGTATGAACCCCAAATTATGACTTCACAATAAAATGAAACAAGTGTGAAGGGTTCATGAGAAATGTGTCCACGTGCCGTCCACACGCCTATCTGTGGCCAAACACCCTTTATACGTCACATTTAGTCCTTCTGTTCATTCATTACCCCTAAAAGTAGCCCCTCGACAATGTGATTGTTATCGCCCCTCGTGGGGTCAGCAAGTCACCCTTGCCCTGCGACCTTCATGTCATGCGTTCACGTGCCCTACACTTGATTTCGTCTATTGAGGTAGATAATGGTTTGATGGCATGGTTGTGTGCTACGAGTCTATGAAGGCATTTGAATTTAGGACTAGAGATAAAGTCGTTATTTATGATAGGCCTAGCAAGGCTTTATCTCTCGATCTGTATAGGGGAGCTACGCCAAGGAATGCAGTTAATATGTATATCTCCCTGAGCCTCCAAATCAACCCTAACTCTCAGCATTTGAATCATCACAATTCATTAGCATTTTGTTTAAAAACAACACAAATAAAAATTCTATGCCACCTACACACAAAATAACCAAGTCGTACCGGTCCAAACATGTAGGATTTTTTCTTACATGCCCAAAGAGAGTATCACAAAAAAATTAAGTTAAAAGAAATCAGTGTAGCGGTGATAGTGCTGTATCAGCCAATGAGAAGCGCGAAGGAGGGCAGGTGTTGCGATCCGAAGCTCTTCGCACACACACCGACGCGCCACAAATATACGATCCGTGAACACGTGCATTCGAAGGGGATGAAAATACACATCTCCTCAACACACGAGCGGGACGCAAGACATTTTTTATCCACATGAATAGATTCACGACTCCCTCATATCCGAAATAGGGTAACGCAAAGGCTAATTTGGTTATTGAAAATTGAGGGGTTGTTCGTGGGAACGCTCTTCGATTCTAGGTTCCCAGGGTTGCTCGCACATTGAGTTTTTTTCGGTGATTCGAGATTCAGAACGACGACAGATGGCAAGCGGAGAACGTTCCCGTTCTGCGTGCTTATAATAAATCGTATGCGGTATTCGAATTAAACATACCATTTTGATGGTTCGCCGATCAGGGGAGGGATGAAGATGTAAACAAGTGTAAAAGGGGTCAGCGAAACTCTGCTCGGGACTATAATTAAATGTCTATTAGAGCCATTTTGAGATTATTAGGAGGTATTGTTAGGGGTTGAATTTTGATTTTGAGATAATAGCTGCGAAGGATTGCTTCGAATGATTTTTGTTGGATGATTAATGCTGTAATCATGGCAAGGGGTAGTAATTTATTAAAATGACTTCTTGAATTTACAATTTTTTGTGTAGAACCTACTCTTGCTTAGTATATTGTATAAACGACTATTTAACTGCTTTGGGATGAAGAAAAAAAAAATTATCAAAAGCAAAACCGTTGACCCTTGTAAGGGCAGCCAGATATTTTTTTATCTACCCTTGCCTGACAAACCTTCCTCTATCACATCATTTATTTATCTTTTGTAACCTTCACCCAGTCTTTATCTGGTAACATTTATCTTTTTTTTCAGGATTGTGCAACGTCGAGTCCGGTTTCCCACGTCCTGAAGATGCAAAAAGCTCGAACAAAAGATCTTCAAAAGAATGGATAATGTAGAGAAGACACTTTGCGTCATATTTGAAAGAGGATAAAATGCCCCCATGGCGTGACAAGTGCGTGGGATAGACGAATTTGCCTTTATGGTTTGGTTTTATACGAGTAGGGCAGTTTTTTTAAAGAATAGATGCGCCTCTAGGCTGCATAATGAACGTATAGATCTATTGTGTTTGAATGAACACACTTGTTGCGTTTACGCTGGGGAATGAGGAATCAAATTATAATAATTATTAAGGTTTTATACGGCAATAAGGAGCTAAAAATGTATCCACCTGTTTATACTTTTCCATTTCTTTGGGTTTTCTAATATATGTAAAGTAACTAATATTATAAGAAATATATCATGAAATTACTATAATACCCAAAAACACCTAAATACTTTAAATACCCTCCATACTTTAGTTATATTTTGTAGTTGCGATCTCGGTCGTAAGCATCTGAGGAAATGCATCGGACTGATCAGTGATCGAACATGCAGGAAACCTAGATAGAGGCAGGCGACAAAAATAGTAGAGAGTATAATAAACGGTTCTAAATTCTTCAACAAAAAGAAAAACACAACTTTAATACTATGTTTGGTAACTTCTATTTTCATTTATATGGCGTAATTTGGACTGCATTCACATTATTCGGATTTCGGATTTCTCCAATAAGAAAACATAACTGTATATTTATTTTATACATAAAATTTGTCATATTGTGTAAATTGTGTTAAATCTACGTTTGGGTTGGTTTTATTTATTCAAATAGACTAAGGCTGAGTTGTACCATCTTACTTTAACCGTAACTGTAATTATAAACGGTGTTTTTGTAAGGAGTTTGACAGTTTTAGTTTTTTGACGTTTGTCAAGTAAGATGGTTCAACTCAGCCTAAAATTTCGTTTTTGATATGTGTGCATACCTAAGTTTGTTACAGATTATATTTTGTTTTGTTTTACATTCTTAAGATAACCTACATAAACATTTCTTGATTTGTATATTGTTTATAAGGCGCTATAAGGTTATATAGGGTGATAAACAATTTTAATTTTAAATGTTATGAGTTTTTAATATTTAATGGTACAAAATGTATATTATATACATATGTTAATTTAAATTTACTCACATTATATATGTAAGCAAAACTTTATGTGTGTATCATCATTACAAAATCTTTTTCTTATCACCAATTTACAAAGTAAAAACATATTTTGCATATCTCAAATGAATGCTGCAATGGGCGGTCTTAAGAAACAGTAAACAGCAATATTATAAATAACAATTAAGATAGGTAAAGTAAATCAGAATTATGTATTTATAAATAACACAGGCAAACTGTTCTCAGAATGCTATCACTACAAAAATAAAACAAAGTTCTCCGCCACGTCTGTCTGTCTGTTCGCGATAAACTCAAAAACTTCTGAACGAATTTTCATGCGGTTTTCACTCATAGACAGAGTGATTCATGAAGAAGGCTATAATATATTTATTTTAATTTTTTTTATATGTCATGTTTAGCTTTAATAGGTGTATAATTCGTGAATATTTTGTGTTAATGGGTTGAAATATGACGATGATAATTGTTAAATATGTAAATTCATCTCGACGCAGCAAACTGATACAACAAATGTTGCCATTTAAGCTCTACCCGTGCGAAACCGGGGCGGGTCGCTAGTTAAATACATGTAAAATAAATGTTCGAAAAAATAAGCCAATAAATTACAAAAAATATGTTTTTATTATCATTTTTTTGTTGAGTTTTCTTGAGTTCAGTTACAATAATTAAGACAATTAAAAAACCGACTTCACATGCCGTCCGAGTCAGTTTCTGTTGGTACACTTTGAGATGTTTACCGTTATATCTATGGAGATACTTATCTACTTATAGATACAAATCTTGATAAAATTTTAATAGGACCAGCTTGGAGATTAACCCTACCAATAAAAAGAATAATTCAAATCGGTTCACAGTCTGCGGAGTAATCGCGTAACAAACATACAAAAAAATGACATATAGATAAATTGAGAACCTCCGCGGCTTCGCCCGCGTTAAAAAGTATCCTATGTCCCAATCCACTATACTGGCTACTTATGTCTGTACAAAATGTCAGCCAAATCAAGCCGTTTGAGCATAAAGAAGTCCCAGAGAAACAAACAAATATACAAACTTACTTTCGCATTTATAACATTGGTGTTAATTAGCTAAATATCTACAGGAGTAAAAAAAAATGTGTAGAAAGCTCCTTTTCAACCATCGATGGAAAAAATCAGAACACCCCACAGTATAGTGTGGGAATTTCAGTTACAAGATTACTTGAATTAAAACGCGAGGGTGGAAAATAAAAGAATATATAAATCACCCCTAATCGCTGCTTTTGTTAGTTTGTACACTTGTTGCGTCACCCCAACTTATAAGATTTTAAACCACCTTAATTTTGCTGCTCTTTGATTATCTGTTTTTTATTTTGTACCTTAACTCAGTAGTCATAGAGGTAACTATTCTATATTTATCTTTTAACACGAGTTGCCCGTTGCTAATAAGAATATGAGGGTGGAGAATTTCAGGGATTGACGCACCATTAACTGAATAGCAGGTAAACTAATTTCGAATTGGTTAGAAAAAAATAGATTTTTGCGTCGCGATTAGTTATGATGAAATATAATATTAGACGCATGACATTGTATGGTTCAGTGATTTTGATATTTGTGATCGGTTTGTCATACTCATGCCTGATATTATCGTTTATATTTGAAGCAACAGTCATAACTATATATTTTTACACGACTACGGCGAAGCAAAAACTAAGGTTATTAATTATGATTTTGACTAGTATGTATGTTCATCCCTTCCCTCGTAACGTAACTATTCATACAATTCGCAGGTTCAAATCCTAGCACGGGTGTTCATCCAGATGGTAGGAACATATTATATCGATGTTCCGCCTGACTTGCTACCAAAAAGTATAAGTATAAAAGTTTAGCACCATCAAGGAGAAAATCTTCCGCCTAACTCTGCTATTCAGGTAGCATATGGCCCTGAGAGTCAGGGTATTCTAGGCCTAGCGTGTTCACCATCTTCGACCACACTATCGCTTACCAACAGGCGAGATAGTGGTCAAACACTAGCCTATACGATATAAAAAAAATATTATTAGTCAAGAAAAGTAATAAAGCTTGAATATTTGCTATATAATTGTATGAATAACATTCCATCATAATTTCAACAAGCGATGTCTTTTCTCCCTGCTTAATCTGCTTACAACCATTTACTGAAATTCTTTCATTTTAATGACGCTTCTTTCTTCATAATTATGAGCTCAATAAATTTGATACATCCCATTGAGTCATACAATGTATTTTTCTTGCCTTATAACTTCCTGGGAGCATTAAAATACATTATAAAAGCTTTTTTCAGTATCGTTAAGGAGTCAAAAAGACTCGCTTAATGAGAACATGGTTTTTATCGGATTGGAAGAAGAGGGAGGTGATAATAACCACTCGTTTTAGGACCTCATCGTTAGGGGTTTGGTCACAATGTCAGCGAAATATTCCTTTTCTTAAACTAAACCGCCCAAGGTCAAAGGTTTTGCAAACCGGACTAGTTTTAAGGGCTACTAAGGACATTCTGTTTTATTGGATAATAAAATATTTTGTATTAAAAATACACACTATCAACTTACCATCACATCATCGAAATGCTGGTTGATATCTATGACTATTGACTACTAGACTTTGCAATATTGTTTATTCTGTGACTAGAGTTTGAAGTCCTAATCGATAATCTCGTAGCATTGCTCGTAGTATTCCGAATTTCAGCAGCTTTCGTAGTACCTAATACCTTCTCACTGTGTAATTAGGAAGTAAATATTCCAGTAAGTAATTCATTTTGCACAAATAAAACCACAATATCTTATGGGCTGAAATCATCGTTTGCCATCATGCGAGATCTTCCCGTTAACCAATACCATTAAAAAATGAAAGATAAGATTTAAGATACCTTGAATCATTCTGAGATTTTTGTTGCCTGTGTTTTACAAATGTATTATATTTATTTGGAAATATAGTCGAATCTCGAACGCTTTCACCATAAAGCCACCCATTCTGTCATGTTTTATTTGGAATATCTTCCGGATGATGGAACCGGGAGTAATACGTAATAGCGAGGGAGTAGAATATCAAGTTTAACAACGATGCGGTTAAAGGATGGTAGTTACCTTTGAAGTTTTAATTAAGGATTTGATGCGCCCTGGTTCAAAGGGAAAAAACTAGAAATATGTTAGATTTATTATTCCGATTTGACCTACAAGTTAATTATAAAGGCGGATTTTTGTTGTAATCAAAAATTTGTTAAGTTTTTTATTTATATTTTGTGTTTATGACCTTTAAAGCTGATTAGCTGTAAACAGTGTTTTATTGTATCATAAAGTTAAAGTAATAAATAATGTAATTTTGGACCTCATGTTTAATTTATTGCGGTACATTGTAGCAAGGTGCATCTCCGACGGGTCATTCATTTTATTGCTTACTGTTAATGATTTGATAGAGTATGTAAGTTCTGAATACAAGATCGAAACAATACTTTTTTTTATCATAACAGATAACTGGATAACCGAGACGATTACTTGATGGAAAGTGATGATATCTACCTACTCGTACTACCTAGTACGCAAAACTCTGGATTAATAATATGCAAGTGTATATACTATACATACTGAAACCTATGATATAGCCTATTTCTAGACGTGTTCTGGAGAAGAGAGCGTTTCACGACTCACAGAATTTAAGAACATCCTCTAACTAGACAGACTAATGCTATTCGCAATAAATACTTAAATTCAAAATTTTAAATATTACACTATTATTAAAGCTTATGACCTGGTTTCATACGGTATCCTTAAGCAGAAGCTGGAGGCATAAACTTACCTCGAGAGGTTACCAGCGTTTTTAAATACTAGTACGGAAGAGTGGATTGGCCTTTTATTACGCAATGTTCTCGAAGATATCTCTAATAGTACAATAGTCAAATTTAAAAAATGTTAAGTAAGTACCTTGACATTTGATAATATAATTTATTTTTTAAATTATTTATTTGACTGATTTGGTGGTTTGTATATGAGTCAAAGGTACTCGAAAGAAATTATTTTTATTTTTATTTATTTATTTAAAACGACCCACGACTGATTTGTAAATGTATAATTTGTTCATTGAGACCATTCCAATGAGCCTAAATACGACATCTAAAATGAGGAGTTGAGAGTATTCTGCAGATTCAAGGAGATGTCTCGTATTATGATGTCATGTATTAGGACAAGTTTACCATATTCTTGCAATGTTTTATTTGACTATTTGCTAAACAGACGGCAGCAAAGTGGCAGGTAAGTAATGCACAAAAGCGCCATTTTGATTTTTCTGACGTCCAGGGTCAAACGGCTACGAAAGTTGCTATAGTAGTCTCATCAACCAATAGCCGCGTACTGACTGAGCGAGCAGCCTCGCGAGGCAGCTCGGACGTTTGCCGCGCGAGGCCGCTTCAGTCAGTACGCGGCTAACGAGGCGCTTTTGAGCATCAACTTAAACCGACAACATTCAGCTCGGGCCGCGGCACGTTCGGGCGAGGCAGCGCGAGCATTTGCCTCGGCCGAGGCACGTCCTGACTGACCGAGGATTTGCCTCGCGCGGCTGCCTCGCGAGGCTGCTCGCTCAGTCAGTACGCGGCTAATAAAGAGCGGATAATATTTAAACGGCTGAACGGATTTGGATGCAACAAAGCTAAGAACAGTCTCAATGCAGACACCTATCAACAAAAAAAAAACTATATCAAAATCTGTTCATCTGTTTGGGCGCCACGATGCCACAGACAGACACACACATACACAGATACACAGAAACTAACCTTGAAACAATTAAATGTTTAGTGTCGCAAGCCTCTCTGGCACTGCAGCTCGTATGACCGCATTGTTTTTCTTGTTTGAGTAATTTTGAATTCAAACCGAGAAAAAATATCTGGATTGGACAAAAAATAAAGTGATGGTATCGCCCCGAGTAGACTAGCATTATTCTATGTCCTAATGCATCAAGTTTATGTCTAAAAGTTAAAAGTCATATATTATCCTCAAATTAAGCATATAATACATTTTTGGTCTTGCTGCAAATGTAGTTACTGTTGTGAAACTACTTACTCCTATTAACGTTGTTTACAATCCTTCAGAGTGGCTCCTGACAAAGATCTCTTTGTAAAAGCTGACTCTTAACGTACCGTACTGTAAGTCAGCATGTCTCGGCCCCATATGACATTAATTACTGATTAGTTGTAGGACGTCGTACTCCAACTCCATATGTATGTAGTTACTTGTAAGACGACGCTTTCATTACAGATCTTTGTCTTCAAGATGTGTGCTAGCCGATGAAAAAAGATACGCCACCAAATGACTTTACTATTTGCTGAATTTGAAGTACACAGCAATCAACATCAATACTATATAAGAAAATCAGTTTGAATATTTATTTGTTGCCTCTACACAATACGACTGATTTTCCTGTGCACATTTTTTTATACAGGAAAGGTAAGCGTTTGACCTCTATCTCACCTGATATTAAGTGACGATGTGATCGACGAATAAATAGATAGATATAACATATTATAATGCATAGGTATATAGGTGACTAATGAGTGGCGTAGGACATAGGTTATTAAAATGCGGGCGAAGCCACAGGTCGCTGCTAGTCTGTAATAACAGATATATGTACTACATACATAGTATAATCAGGTCCGCTATATCTTTAGTAGAAAATGTATACAGCATTTATTTTAGTTATTTATTTTAGTGTTAGACTAGTATTTTATTTGTGGCTAGAAATGGTCAAGCCCAGTCCCACGATAAATAACGAAAGCTGGCCCCTAACTCGTCCATTTAGCGGCGACAAGCGATGGTACAGCCGATAAATATAGTAAAGTGCATCGGACGACTAATTCGAGCAATTTGTGGATGTTCCGCGTTGCTTGGTCCAAGTAGTTTATATATAGCTATTTATGATGATCAATAAATAAATGTTTACTTAGTGTTTAGCCTAAATTGTATAAATAGAATAAGTGACTTATAAAGCTTTGTTATTCATATATTTACAGGTAAAATAACATGCATGTAAAGTGGATGATAGAAATATGTTAAAGAAAAAAATGCACCTCTTGTTTGACTTGCGTCAACAGTAATAGCGCAAAAAGGTGAAAGCCTTTTATATAATGTTGTGTACCTGCATACTAAAATCATAACAAATTTAATAAAAACAAAAAGTAGCCATTATTTTATGTATTTGTTTAATTTTTTTTTTATTGCTTACTAGCAATGTGGGTTGCACATTACTAGTAGTCTTATTAACCCCTCCAACTAAGCTAAATATGCTAAGTGTCTGGAGTGGGTTTACGTCAATAGTGGGTGGCGATCGAACTCACGACCTCTCGATTGCCAGGCCGACGCCTTAGCCATTAGGCTATTTGCCACTTAATAATGCCGCGCAGAACACAGATAGAAATAATGCCGTTTAATATTTGAATGTAATGTAGGTATTAAATAAACGTGAATGCTCAGTCACGACGAAGCTCAGTTTTAACTCTAGGTTAGTTTCGTGCCATAATTCCTATAATTCATATCAATCAATCTGCTTCGTCTTACACCGACTGGTGCAGGGAGAGGGGTTCAGTAGGGCTATTCTGTAAGCTACTTTACGCATCTAGCAAGCGGTGAGATTAGAATTTCGTATTACGAAATTCAACCGTATTACAATCGTGTTACGATTTGAATTTCGTAGTACGACTCACCGCGGATTCCGCTTGCGAGATGCGTAAACTAGCTTACAGAATAGCCCTACAGGGCTATGCTCTTTTCCCCTGACATCCTTCGCCTGCGACTACAGGCGTGGCTCTGTCTTTAGGCTTCTCGGACGGGGTGCTGCAGGCAACCACTATACGCCGGGGCGATCAGGCCCTGCCAGGTTATTACCCGTTCGGGGAAGCCCAGCGAACCGATCAGCGCGTACAGATCGCTTGAATCACACAACTTATACGCTAGCATGCGTGCACGCAGTAATATTGTGGTAATAGTTGTCGCGAGCCGGTCATTAGACCACCGCTCTGTAACTATACATACACACAGACATATAATTCACTGGCAATTAGTGCAAGAGCTGTTTTACTTTTAACTTTAATGGGCCGATGTGTAATTGCTCCTTGTTTATGTACGAACCTATGAGAAAGAGATTGCATGTAACCTTGTAAAACTGTGCTTGAAACTGTTGAATAAATATTTTCATTTCAAGCTCTTGTTATTGTTTTGAGTCATATTTCAAATGGTTAAAAGAGTTTTACTGACCGATATCTCACCTGAGGTTAAATAAAGATGCGGTCTAAGATGGAATCGTGTTTGTCTGGAGTTGGAAGACTTGATCTTATTCATATATCCGTCTTCCATACGGGCTGGCACCAAATATCATGCTGGAACTCTGCGTACCTATTGGATGGTTCGACCCACAGCCAAGCCTACCACCAGCTTGCATCAACCAGGGTTCACGTCTAGGGTGAATTTCGATCTAAGCCTACTGACTTAGGAACGCAACAATGACCTTCCCGTGGATGAGAATGACCTCCAAAAGTGCTGAAGAAATCGTCTATGTAGGTAAATTGGAACTATTTAAAAGAATTGAGTATGTAGCGGTTTTTGTTGTAGACATGAAGGCGTAGCATTAAATGTGTAGCTTCGTAGCATAATGTAGGTTTGCGTGCGTGTTCTCGATTATTTTCAATCGTTATCTGATAATACTACTGCGCTATATGATCGCCGCCTAGATCGCGCACGCAGCCACAGAAGAGTGAGACAAGGGGACGTTACTTCCCCCAAATTAATCACTAACACTCTGGAGTTAAAAATGCTGAATTGGAAAGGACGGGGCATAAATATAACCGGCGAGCACCCCTCACACTTGAGGTTTGCGGACGATTTCGTCATCATGGCAAAAACCGTGCAGGACTTGCAATACATGCAGATCACCCTTGTTGATTATTCTGCACGCGTCGGTCTCCGGATGAACTTGGATAAGACCAAGATCATGTCCAACGAACATGTTATTTCAGAACGGATTGCCCTAAATGGAGTTCCTCTCGAAGTTGTTTGCGAATAAGTCTGCCGTGGGCAAATCTTGCAATTGTGTAGAAACAATTAATAATAATATATTACTACAAAATGTTTAGAACATCGTTACCTAATATAGCAAATACGGCAGTAAAAACAGTCAGTTGAGAATCAGGCCCCATAATAATAATAATATAGTAAAGGAAGAATTATCTATCTATACTAATATAATAAAGAGAGAACATTTGTATTTTTGTATTTTTGTATGTTTGTAATGATTTGGCTCAAGAACTACTGGACCGTTTTAAAAAATTCTTTCACTAATATATAGAATGGACTTTTGAAATGAAAATAGGCTATATATTATCCCGTTTCAATCAAAGGTACATTCGTGGAGACCTAATTTGCAACCTAAGTCGACAAAAAAACGGTCGAAAAAACACGTTTCTTACGAACGCTGCTCAATTGAAAACAGATGGAAGAGTATTTGCTATGGAAGAGTTGTACAACTTATTAAGACCTACAAAAAAGTCCGCGACAGCATATGTCTATCTCTTAAGGTTGACTCACAGTAACCATTTTAATCTTTAATTTTTTGTTAAAAAAATATTACATAACTTCAAGGCTATTTTCAAGTATATAGTATTCATCCTTATCCAAATACTTACGTTTATTAGCTTGGCCACATATTATAGATTAAAATTGTCCTTTACAGTATATAATTCAAATGAAAACTCTAGAAGATATCGCGAATTTCACATACACGCGTCGCAAAAGTAATAAAATATTTGCAGTGTAACCACAGATTAGTTCATAGTTACTACGAAAATATTAATAAAAGCTTAGCTATTCTGTAGATCCCCACCGATCACAATCAATTTGAAGTCAAAATAGTATAATAATAGCATCTATTGTATAAAATAATAATGATCTATATACCTATATAAAAATATAATATTTTAAACCACCCCGACTGATCTATAAATAATTTTTTCATTAAAAGCGTTCCAATGACTCTAAACACGTCATTTAGAATCTGAGCTGTAAGTTGGTGAGGATCTGAGTATTCTGTAGAGTCCAGGAGATGTCCCAGCATCAGGTCAGTGTTCCATGTTCTTACAATATCGTTGAAGAAGAAGATTTTCGAATTGATCAGACCTATGAAAGTTGATTTCATAGCGCAATTAACTAGAAAAAAGCTCATAGTGTTATATAATAACGATTGAACGAATTTTCATAAATCAAAGCTAAGAACACTCTCGATGAAGATATCTATCAAACAAAAAAAAAATCAATAATAAAATCAAAATCGGTTCATCCGGTTGGGTGCTAAGATGCTACAGACAGACACAGATACACACGTTAAACGTATAAATCCCTACTTTTTTCGGTACGTTAAGGTTACGGCGGCAGATGTTCTCCTTGGTGGTGGTAAGCTATTTTTCAACCGACTTCCAAAAATTAGGAGGTTCTCAATTCGTCTGTATGTTTTTTTTATGCGTGTATGTTACGTGATTACTCCGTCAATTGTCTACCGATTCGAATGATTCTTTTTGTAATCGGTAGGGTACGTTTTCGAGGTGGTCCCATTGTAATTTTATCGAGATGTGATAAGTATCTCCAGAGATATGACGATAAACGTCTCAAACTTGCTACTGAAGTTGACTCGTGGGGCATTGAAGTCGGTTGTTTTAGTTAAACTATCTTACTAAACTAAACTATATATATATAACTAAACTATCCTACTTGGTAGATTTAATTACCTCTGTACGAAAACCCATGATTCATGAATGCACATAAACTTTCATTGGTAGGTATATAGCTAGGATTAGAACCAATGACCCTCGGGTCAGAATCAGGGTAACTATCCTTTACGCCAAAGGGCCGTCCAATATCACTACGTCAGTATTATAAAACAAAGTCCATCACTGCGTCTGTCTGTCTGTTCGCAATAATCTCAATAGCTACTGAACGGATTATCATGCAGTTTTTACCTATAGCCAGAGTGTTTATGAGGAAGGTTTAAGTGCATAATTCGTTAAGGTTTTGTGTAAATTGGTTGAAATATGACGATGATTGTTAAATATGTTAAAATTTTATATTCGATGCAACAAACTGATGCAAATTTTGTAGGCATATATGTTCTACCCGTGCGAAGCCGGGGCGGGCTGCTAGTATATAATAAAAGAAGAATTTTCTGTTCCTATTTTCGATGTACGAATATATATATATGCGAGACCTTCACCTACAGGAAATTACAGAAATAGCTACACATTCTCAACAATACACTCACATACACGCAAACAAACAAACACACACACACAAATACACACAATTTTTGTTATTAGTAGGTTAGAATCTTCACAAGTTATTGTCTAAGTTAGGTATATCAATTATGCACATATAGTTAAAAAGAAGTAAAGTATAAGTTTACCCACGGTACATGTATTTGTAACATTTCTTTGTGTCAATCTTACTGAATTCCACAACACAGGATTTTTCCTAGTGTGGAATTTCAGGGTGCCCAAATGATGGTTAATTTGTGTTTCATATATAATAAGACTTAATGTAATGTAAAAAAAACTAGTTTAATATTTTGGGAAATAAATCTTTCATTCATTCATTCATTCAATTTCGAAAAAAGCTCGCAGAAGGATACAGCTGGGATGGGCAGCATTTGGAAAACTTAGTCGAGTCTTTTCATCGTCCATACCACAAAGCCAGAAGATGAAAGTCTTTAACGAGTGCGTTCTTCCTGTTCTTACTTACGGAGCCGAGACGTGGACACAGACGGTGGGACTGGTTCACCAATTCAAATTCACTCAGCGAGTTATGAAGAGGGCTATGCTTGAAGTTTCTCTGAAGGATCGAATTCGAAATGAAGTCATCCGTCAGAGAACAAAAGTTATCGACATAGCTCAAAGAATTAGCAAGCTGAAGTGGCAGTGAGCTGGTCACATCTATCGCAGAACCGATAACCATTGAGGTATACGTGTTTTAGAGTGGAGACCACGGCTCGGTAAACGTAGTTTAAGGTGCCCTCCAGCTAGATGGAGCGGTGATGTACTTACGCTGGACTTATGCTGGCTGGCAGCGGCTGGAAACAAAGAGCTGAAAAACGAGCTCAGTGGCGTGCCATAGGTGGGGCCTATGTCCAGCAGTGGACAAAGATAGACTGATGATGATGATGGTTTTGCAAGGCCTTGAACCAACTTTAAAGAATGTTGTATGTTAGTTGTGTGAAGAGGCAATAGACGTCTAATTTTATGTTTTCCGTAACACTCTTCACCTTTATACCGATTGGACTAATTATATAAAACTCCAGCATGGAAAGCGACGGAAGAAATCTACTAAGGGTCAATTTATACTAGAGCAGAGTCGAAGCGCATCGCATTTAAAAAGACGCGCGCATTCTTCCTAATTCACGCGTCTGCGCGTGACCAACGCTATTTAAAATCTCAGAAGTATTGTGTGCGTTACGCTGTGGAATTAAGGTTGAATTTGTTATGTTCAGTTTTGGATCGACGCTTCGATGCGCTTCGACTCTGCTCTAGTATAAATTGACCCTTACAGTCATCAACAATAAGCACTAAATGCCAATGGATTACATATAAAATTAAAGTATAATAAACATGTATTAGACAACTGAAAAATTTACTGAATGATTGATTGATTGAAGGGAGGAGGGAGGGATGTCAATGTCACCCACCGGAGCATTATTGTTACCTTTCTGCGTAGAACTGGACATCAATTCTACAATATGGTTTCTGTGTGGTGCTTGATGGTCACTACTACTAGTAGTATCGATTGTGGCGTAATTCTCCTGCCGAACAGTTACATGACTTTACGATGTGTTACTTCGTTCAACATCCGAACCGCCAGGGAATGGAATACTCTACTTGAGTCGGTTGAGTCGGTTGAGGTTTGACAATATGAGGGTCTTCAAATCGCGAGTGAATAGGTATTTTCTGGGTAAGCGTGCTCCATCATCAATCGCATCACCCCTTAACATCATGTGGGATAGTAGGCAAGTGCTGTGTGCAGTTCTGCGTTAAAGAAATTTACGCCATCGGCATCGGTTCACATCACAGAACAGATGAAGTAGTAACTACTATTCTACATTGACATTATTCTACATGGATGAAAACGTTGGATCATGATGTTTGGTTCTAATCAGCTTTAAATATATACCAGGGTGGCTAGAACCGTGTATCATGTTTGTTAGTATAGTTGATCGGACTGAGGACGATTATCCTACGTCACGTCTTTATGCCGTCTTCGTCGTTCTTATGCCGTTCTTATTGCCCGACAAGCACGATTTCATCGACCAGATGTAATTGTGCTTATCAGAAAATGGACTGACATTACAACTTTACTTGAGTGAGATAGTGGGCAAGTTTTTCAGAAATTAAAAAAATTGCGATAGATATAATATAATCTTAGAAAGTCAAACACATTAAAGATTCCAATTATTTCTAACAGCTACATAAGCTAGCTCTTAGTATCCAGTCGTCTAATAGCCAGGCGCCGGTTTTTTATACTGTCACATTCCTAGACCTTAGCCCTTAGGACGTGACGAGTTCCTATTATTGCTTGGTTTCATGTAAAAACTCAACGTTTTCCAGATGTTAACTACTATGTACAGAGCCATAAAAATACCTACAAAATGATTTTGAATTTTTTATCACTTAGCTAGTAAGGCGAAGGCAGACATATCAGGGTTTTATTTTTTTGTAGTTAAATTTTATAGGCTGATGTTGTTTATAGAAAGTCAGTTATTTTTTTTTAATTCCTGACTCACAAACACGCGAACTCATGTCAAGTTTGTATTTATCTTGTAGGTAAGAGTTTGACCTCAGGCGGTAAGATATGATGTGGTCGAATATGGTGAACACGCTAGGCCTAGAATACTTTAACTCTCAAGGACTGTGTAGGTAATTTAAAAATAAAGTTGCCAAAAAAGCGGTTGCCAAAATTCACCACAAATCTTTAATACGAGTATTTTAGAGCTTATGACTGGTTTTTAGTTAAGATGAAAGGTACACTTTGCCTCTCATAAAAATAGTAGCACTGGATAGTCCGAGGACCCCAAGCGACAGGAAGACAATTATTAAATCTAATGTGGCATTATCACCTGTACAAATTAGACTTAAATAGAAACTAGCACAGAGATATTTTAAGTACACTTTTTACTTGTTTCTATTTCCTTTCGGCTTCAATGTTTCTTCAATTACGTCAAACGATCTGAGAATCATTACATTGGACGTAAAACATAGGGCGCCGACTTTTTACTTCACAGAAGACCGCCGTGGAATGTAATGTGATCGTAGAGGCAAGTTCAATATTTTTTTTTTGAAGTCACTCATGGAGTAAAAATTCATGTAGATATCAGTCTCATTTGTTTTATATCATATAGGGTAGCGTTTGACCACTATCTCAGCTGTTTCTAAGTGATAATGCGGTCGAGGATGGTAGCACGCTAGGCCTAGCATGGGAACTGGATCTCAAAGATAGTGTCTAACTTGAGGGTGGAAGCTGGGCAGGCGGACACTAGATAGTGTCTGTCTTACCAGTATGCGGGCATTGAGGGTTCCTCACAATGTTTTTGCTTCACTGGAGGGCCACTGTGAAAAGCGCTCATAATTTTTCGATAGAAAAATCCATTGGTGCACGTCGGGGATTGAATCTCTGGCGTCAAAGCCGACCATTCTCCCTCTATACCACTGGGCCCTCAAAATAACCTATTGATATCCTCCTTTTTGTTAAGTTAATTAGCAATAGGAAAGCATAATTTCATATTCTCTCTTACAACAGTACACTATCTTACCGTCGATTTTTATGCCTGTTATTTTTACCCACCGACCTACAGAAACACCATTGTGGCCTTCGTGTGTCCGTCGCCGTAGATCTTAATCTACCCTATACGTAATCCCTGGGCGGTAATAGATTACCGATGGTGGCAGGCGTCAGCCACGGCTCGAATCACCCACAAATCGGTTCCCCAAGTTTCAGCATGTTGTCCGGTGCCAGCCAGTATGGAAGACGGGTTGGGATGGGTTAGTTACGCTCTGCAGATTGGACTAAAACCGGTATTAATAATAAAAAAACTAAAACATTAGAAGAATATATATAGTCAAATCGATTGACGCATATTCTGCCACACTTTTCTCCTGTCTTTGTGCTTTCCGTCTTTCAAATCCCGATACAGCACGATACCATTTTTAAACGACTTCACAAAAAAGGAGGAAGCTCTCAACTCGTCGGAACCTTTTTTTTATGTATGTTGACCGATTACTCGAAGATGCCTGAACCGTTTTGAAAAATTCTTTTTTTGTTTCAAAGGGTTCTCTTTAAAAGTGGTCCCAATTAAATTTTAACGAAATCGGCCGAGCCGTTTTTAATATATCAACATTTGTATTACGACGCATTTACTTATCTCGACGACTTACTACTAACTATTGGCACAGATTATGATGATGATTATGTAATAGTTAATTCATTCTCAGATCGCGTGTAATTTGATCGAATACAGAAATCCACAGTTAAAATAATAAAACAACATTGTTTGATTGCACTCATAAGTTTTATATGTAATTATAATATGTATGTAAGTTAAAGTGGTACTGTTACACAACTTCCTCTCCATGTAGAGTATAAAAAAACCTAAAATGTTGTTACTTATTCGATTCACTCAAAACTCGGTACACAAGTAAACGTTAAAACGTTACTAATATTATAAAATAAAATACTAATAAATAAATAAACGAAAGAAAGTGTGTGAATCTGGTATTGTGCCACACTTGCCACATATCAATTTCCACGCGTGCGCAGTGGGGGGGCTCCGCTAGTAATAAATATAGTTACATATTTTATATCAGCTTCTAATATCATCTTATCAATCAAATTAATTGAAAAATCTTGTTCTCTCAAATCTTATTTTTTAACTAACGATAGCATTCTAAATCAGTTTTCCTTAACAAAGGGTTAACGTTGAATTATTTATTACAAAATTAACACGTCAGTAAAGGGTTGAAACGCGATTTGGTCAAAATTAACCTTTGAGTTACGAGGCAGTTTAACCCTTAGTTAACTGGCAATCAATCGGTAACATGCCCCAATTTAGTTGCGGGGGATGAATTTTTCAAATACATAATAGGATAGAGTTTAAATTGATTTCCTATTGATGTAAACAATTTATTTTTTACGTAAGTAATTGTTAGATTGGCGTGGAGGAATGCTATTTATCAATTTGATTTAACTGAACATAGCAACTGGTAACAATCTTAGTAAATCAGTATTAAGTACAAATATACATATATTGTTTTATATACCTTCATAATATGTACTAAATAAGTGAAAAAGTATGCCTAGACACTATTTTTCAAATTTCTACCTTACCATTTTGGTAAGCTTTTGGCTATCAACTAAATTGATAGCCTACATGACAATCATTCCGCAATCTAAAGGTATAGGTCGAATGGGCAGATAATATAATAAAAAACTAATAACAGGTCTTTCACAATAGCCTTCCGAATTCGTTGAACTCAAGAAGTCCGGTTGCAAATACACTGCAATTAAGCATTGCGGATCGAAAATATACTTTTTCCGGAGGCTGCATAATAATTATGCGTTGTCACGAAATAACACGGCATTTAATTTGGAACCTGAAACTTGGGTGCAGTAGTCTTAATCACAGGGTAATTTGAGTTTCTGCTTGAGTTAAGGAAATGTTTACTGATTCTTGCAAGTATTTTAAGTACTCCTTACAAAAAATCGTATGTGGACCTATAGATAATATTTCCTGCTTTTCTTCTGTGCTTCTTCATTATGGTACAGTTCATAATGGAATGCCGTTCTTTTGTTAAAAATAATTTCTGTAAATTATAATCATTTAAGTCGCTACTGCGGCAATTATTATATTTACCATTTTGACTGAAGTAATAAGAATTTGTTCCTTAGTAAAAGCTTCTTGAAAGTCTTCGTCCAACAAAATAAATGTAATATTAATGAGTTTATGCATGCCTGTTTTTTCTTACAGCGTCAATTTCGATATAAATTCATCCAAGACTGCAAAAAAAACCTTATTATGTGGCATTTTATAGCCCTTAAAAACTTTAAATTAGTACTAAATTACTGTAAGCAACCTTCTTGATCAGCGGAAACGATTTGTTCAGGACATGATACTTTGCAGCTCCATTAACAAGTCTTGTGTTACGAGTCGTCGTCCACGGTTGCTTGCAAACTGTCAAATTTTGATATAAATGGCCTCGCTCATTACGAGGCCCACGCAATCATCGTTCCTAAACGATTTTTTGGGCGCAAATGATAGCCTCAACCCTTCGCTTGAGGTTTTTAATTCATACTGGTTTCGAGTAAAAGTCTTGGATGTAACACCTTTTTGCGTTAATGCGTGCCCGGAACACCTAATTATCGATGATTGGCGTCCATCGACTTGATTTACTCTAATGATGTTAAATTACAGCTGTAAAATGCGAGCGGCCCGTGCGGTCCTCCGCAATTACTTGGAGGACCATTTACAGGGAATTTTACTTATTGACGATCATTAGCTTTACTATTTATTAATGTTTATGACTGTGAGTTTGCCTTTTAGATGCCGAATGTTAAACGCTGTGCTAAACTAAGTTTTACAAAATTGGATGCAGATGTCGGTAAATATCTACAAGGTTTTCAACGCAGTAATTAAAATAAAATTGTTATTTTGAAGACCTTATTTAACGCGTGGTCAAAAGTTAGATGAAAACCTAAGCTGTGATTCATATTATAAGACTGAGGTAATTTAATGTTCAAAATGGTCTCTAGATTTGAGGATGGGATTAATTATTTTTAATATTGTAGTACCTACACACATGATACATTTGTGTCCTGGATGCTTCATCATTTTATCACGCCCCTAAATAACGATGATAAATTGTCACATAAAAGAGATTTTTAAAGATAAATACAGTGAGACCTCGTGGAGGAATTTTATCGAGACGATAATAAAATATCGCTTAGCACCATAATAAAACTTAAGGGCAAAGGACTGGGTTATCTTATTTCACATCGGGAGGCAACGAAGTACCCTTTCTAAATGAAAAATAAGGTCCTTGTGATTATGACTCATGCTAAGGATTGTGGATTATAAATTAGGTTGTACCTAATATATCAAGTTTGAGTATTCATAAAATATTAGGTACGCACTGTTACTGGTCGATGGCAATGCGACCACGATCAATGCAACTTGGTCATAACGTCGAGTTAAATAAAAATTAATGTTTAGGCGCGATAAGTCCAGTATTTTAATATTGATAACGATGGCAATGCGGTTGACAGCTACTGTGGTTATATTATCTTTTATAGGTGAAGGTTGTATTAGATGGACCATACGAGGACGTAATTTGTTTTATAAATGTCTTGAGTGAGTCAAAGCTTATCCAAATATTACGAGGCGACCTGTAACAACTCATTTTTTTAGAGCAGACTTTTATTTCAAGTGTGAATTGGCTGTATTAGTAGTCATTTTTAAAAATAATTTGAATATTTACATTAAGTTTTGTCGTAAAATTACAAATTAAGTGGCAATTAATATGTGTTTTTTTCCAAACCGACTTAAATTTGTTGAAATTCAGTGGTAATTTAAAAAAATATCTATTAAGAAATATTTTGGTGTCTTCGGATAATAATATGATAATTGTCTTTTCTGATAATCATTGAGAACATTTTTTTAATGTAGATAATCACAAAATGATTTTATATAAAAATAAATGACTGATTTAATATGTTTAATTATGTAAGCGAGGGAGAGAACACCTAAACAGTATAAAATGAATTATATGATCATACATAAATAGGGACTAGTGCAAGCAGTGACCTTAATTTTGATCTCTACAAAAACTCTATAAATGGCCACACTAAGCCCCCGTCTAATCTAAACATCCTAAGTCCATAAACACAGAAATCGATTACCGATAAACCTGTAAAAACAAAAAGCCCCATCGATCATCAACAGCAATCGCATCGGTAAACCGAGAACCGTGCAAGCCCGGCCGCTCCAAATTTACCGGCCTAAGAAAATAACAGAACAAAAAAGCAGTTCCCGAAGATTTATTTAAGGGAGCGTAAAGATCTGTTTATGGTATGCGTCGGTAATTAAGGGGAGGTTGCACACGTGCGCTCACGCAAAAACGTAAAATAAAAAGTTATACCTGTTCGGGCGAAGGCGACAGGTCCGCTGACACGCTCTTCAGGAGGGCCTGGCTCCTCTGGCTCTCAAACTTTGTGCAAAATTTTAAGAACCACTGAAAAATAATACGCATATAATTTAGAGATACTTTTCCAGAAATTGGACTTCAATTTGTAAGATTACAACCTGCATTCTATATATTTATATAGGTATTACAGTGATGAAATACGACTTATGATTTCGTAGTTAAATAAACATAAACATAACAAAATAGGGGTAGGAAATGTCCTTTGAAGTCTGCCTTTGAAACTTTTTAGTGTTTACGAAAGAACGAGTAATGAAGAAAAATACTTACCGATTGCGAATTAGAGCATTCATTACGGTATTATATCTGCACAGTAATTTGCAAATATAATTTGTGAATCTAAGCAAGAAGAATGTATCCAATACAAAGGATCCCCATGAAAATGTCTCTTAAAAATTTTGAGCACCGCAGTCGCCGCCTTCCCTTAATGTTATCTTATTATAGCTAAAATGACTTCGGTGTTCAGAGATAATAGCCGATGCCCTGGGCTCACCACCATTTTTTACCGAATTTTTTACGAGTCGAGATAATACCGCTTTTAGATATACCGTGTTAGAAGGTTTGATTTCACTGTAGCAAAGGTTACTCGTTAATTATTAACTACTTTGCAAGCATTAGAGTCTTTGAATTAGAAGATAATTATGGTAATTAGTATTTGACGATAGGGAAGGCAATCAATAAAATTTTAGATTAGTTGCCTTAAAATGATATCTATTATTTATTGCATTAAACATAATATTATGGTGAACAAATAAGTCAAGTACATTATAGTACTTACATATAAAACAATACTAAATCTAAAAAGTATATAAATTTGAATAAATATTTTCTATAATTAATATTCCTTTTCCATGATTAATTCATAAAATTTTAAACCGTTATTGGTTATTATTTGTGTTAGTATACATGGATAATATATAATTTTAACATACTTTTGTAAGACACGGAACCCAAAAAAGGATATTACATTCCACAGACCACCACAATGTTATCGCTTTGCCATCGGCACGTGCATTATGGTAATAATTTGTTTTTGTTTACACATTCCTCTTAGTTTTTTCTAATAATATATTTATTCCGTTTATGAATCTATTGTACAGAACAATAGGATTACATGACAAAATATTGTTAGTAATACAAAGATCAATAGTGAAGAAAAGACGCGTAAAGATTATATAGTTGTGTCTTTGACACACATATAATAGGTACTTTACATGTCTTGTATTCTAAGAGTTGTGGTATGTATTGAGACTAATTTATAAGTAAATAAATGTATATATCATCATCATCATTCGCCCACTGCTGGACACACAGGCTGGACATAGGCCTCTCCTATAAGCTAGTGGAGCGATGATATACGCAATCTGGCAAGCAGCTTTTGGAAACAAGGAGCTGAAAATTGAGCTCAGTGGCGTGCCATGTACTCGTATGTATAGGTACATTGTATGTCTTTAAAAATATCGTTAGGTTTGCTTTGCTTGTCCAATAACACATCACAAAAAAAATGTACATACAGTAGACTTCGAGTTTGATTTGTTAGATACTAAACTATACGCTATGGCTATATTCAGCTAGATTATTTCACAGCATTATACATATCTCTATTATTTCCTTGTCTACCTCCCTTCAACAGCCTATATTTAGATGCCGCTTTAACCCTGACTTCCCGTCATTAATATCAGCGGGAGTCAGATGTCACTGTCACTGTCAAACGACTAGCGAACACGCACGCCACCTACCGATGACAGATAGTTACTTATAAAGTTTAATTTGATTACCAACGTCCCTTGGGGAAAGTTTTTGTGTTTCTGGATTCTGACGGGCCTTACATCGTTTGATTAATTATAGCTTGTGCTCGCTGATTAATTAAACTTGTTAGAGATTTTATAAATAGAGTAAATTTATCATGATTAGATGTTATTCTCTGTAGCTTAAGATTTTTTTATAAGTTAACAATAAGGATACTTACACTTCTGTTCAATATCGTATTTCATTTTTACCTACAATACAATATTAATGTTTACCGACTCTGATTAATTAATCCACCGTTCAAGAAACTGACATACGTTTACCTACCCACTTTGAAAATGTAGATTTTGATTCACGTCTTATTAATCAAATTGATATCCGTTAAGATACCTGAAGAACCTTTTTTTTTAGTTTGACCATTATGAAACTTTTGTTTGTTTTGTTAAAAGTAACAAACATAGATCCGATTAAATGTATACTTACGGTACGCTCTACGCACTGTCAAAATAACCCTTTCCTGTATTCCGTATCTATTTTTAAATTCCTCAGTTTTTATAAGTCCACCGCTTTATTTATAACATACCTCATTCACACGAACAAAACAGGTCCTTAATTACAAAAAAAAAATAACAAATGGGACTCCACGGTACGTTCAATTATCTAAAATCTCTGTCACGTTGTGTGTTTGTTGCCTGTTGATGAGTCGAGAGGGTCGAGGGTAAGAAAAAGGGATAGCATTTACACAGTTAATTGATGGTTAGGCAACGTCAGCGTTTGTATGTATGCCTTTCGGGCAAAGCACTCGTCATTGCTTATTATCTGACCGCATCTTCACATAGTTCAAAGAATTTAACCATTAATAATGGTTAAATTTTTGAACAAACAAAAGACGATACTGATACATCATACCATTAAAATATCGATATTTATGTTCAAAATTATGTTTAGATTATTGTGCTGAGTCTATTGCTAATCATTATCATCATGATACTCCCACGTTTTCTCCGTATTTACATTATGTAACACAAATTTAGCTTTATACACTTATTAAAAATTATAAACTTTTCGGTGTAATAATCTACAAACACTGCAAGTCAATTGTCAATTTAACCACCGGTTTCACTTTAACCACTCGTTTACAAGAACACCCTGGAGTTAAGTGAGGATATCGGATAGTCTTATCAGATCCCCGATTCGTCGACAACTTATCGATGGAGTTCTTATCTGATGTCTGCAGTAATTTCTGGACCAGTGGACTGAATAAGTGTGGCGTAAGACTCGGTATGATTATATTATTTGTTCCTTTTGTGGGATGCTGTCGATGGTTGTTGAGATATCTAATGGAGTATAGGATTAAGTTACAGTTAATGTAGCGTGATAGGTTTCTTTATATGTTTGAGTGTATACATATATTAGGGTTAAAAAAATGTAGTTATTTTAGTTTCTTTATGTTCCATATTCAAACTGTAACCGCAAGCAAAATATTTCTATATTTTAAGGTTGGAATGCAATTTGTTTAAATAAAATCACAGGGCGTCTATGACTCAACATCATGTCTTAGTAGAATGGGAGTTTTGCATTTAAACAAACTACCTAAACACAAACTAACTAACAAAACTACCTTAAAACCTAAAAAATATTTTTTCCTCAAGATTGCTAGGTTTACCATCATTAAAGCACTATCTGTGCCCCGTAGCTTCGCCCGCGTTAAAAAGTATCCTATAGCTTAATCCATAATACTGGCTATTCCTGTGCAAAATTTCAATTAAATCGGTCCAGCAATTTGACTGCGAAGAAGTCCCAAAGAAACAAACAAATAAACAAAGCGACTTTCTTATTCATAATATTGGTGTTAATTGATAAGTTTAGTGGAATTTATTACTACTTTTCCATCTTTTGCCATCTTATCACTTTTTAGTTTTATATGTCTAATTTTCTTTTCAAGAAATTTTCAGATAGCACATATTATACTGATTATTCATATTGATTACTCATACTAATGTCTCTCATGACATGACACTCAAGTCCCAAGCTGCAAACAACAATGCCATCAAAATTGAATGTCATGCAAAATTTTGCGCTAAGTCTTACACAATACAAAGATTACGTATCTGTTGTAAAACTTATACAAATATTATGTCGTTATTGTCGCAAAGATGTTCTTCTAAATATTTGTATAGGAAATATTGATAAACATCTATTCGGTGGTAATCCTTGATGAATGTAGAGGCATATTGGTGTCAAGTGTAGCGTAGCGAGATTAGCGTATTGTGCAAGGCAGGGATGATGCGAACGCCTCATGTGGAATGGTGGCGAAGGTAGGCGGTAGGAGCGTGGACATTTTGGTGTTTAGTTGACCGAAATGTGAGCTTTTTCATGGTATGAGAAACTGAAATGGCAAAGAACATAAACTATTAGCATTGGTGTAAAGGTACGGCCTCACCGCGGCGTCCTGCGATCTGCGGGCGCGATCTTAGTACTTTTCACTGGTTTTCTGATCGCGTTTGGTGTGAACTAGTCGGTACAAATACTACTGCACTATCTGACCGCCGCCTAGATCGCACACGCAGGACTGCGGTGTGTCCGTAAGTACCTTAAGGCTGAGTTGCACCATCTTACTTTAACCGTAACTGTAACTATTAACTGGTGATTTTATATGAAGTTTGACAGATTTTTGACATTTGTTATAGTTAAAGTAAGATGGTGCAACTCAGCCTAAGACTATTACTTTTTGAGGGCCCGGTGGCGTAATCGGGAGAACGGTCGGCTTTGATACCGTGGTACCGAGTTCAAACCTTACCGTGCACATTGGTGCACGGTAGGTTAAGATTTTTCCAAAATTTATGTGCGCTTCTCATAGTGGCCCTCCGGTGAAGGAAAACATCGTTAAGAAACCAACCAACCAACCATGGTGGTTGGACACTATCTAGTGTCCGCCTGGCCAGCTACCACCCTCAAGTTAGGAAATCTGTCGCCAAAACATCTAATGTGTTCCGGCAGCTATCCTTGAGAGCCAGTTCCCTTTCTAGGCTTAGCATGCTAACTATTTTCGACCGCATCATCATTTACCAACAGGTGAGATAGTGGTCAAACGCTAGCCTATCAAATATAAAAAAAAAAATACTTTAGGACAAACGTGTGTCGGTCTGTGTGAATGCCTGTGATAATAGGGATAACTTTTTTTTGTTAGATATTGGATAACGGTATCTTTTTATTTAATAGTTTTTATGAGTGTGTACTATCATTATGCACTGTCGACAGTCTCAATCTAGTACCTCATCAGTCAATCATGGTCGTCGTGATCTCTCCACACAGATTCTTCCTGAGGAAACTTCCTGTTTGAATATCTTCGAAATCGACCGAATAATGACGAAGGCATCTAATCAGAAATGCAGAAACATCTGTCTCATGCAAAACTCTTAATAGCCAGTACCTACTTTACGGGTCACTTTACTGCGCCCGTTATCATTTTAAGATTGAAAAACTCAAGAAGTACTTACTCGCAACAATTTCAGCTCTTATTACTCTAAAGTATAAGTAAAATATAAGAATATAATATAAGTAATATATCTTATCAAGTCACTATATAATAAAACGATTTGTTTCTTCCAAAAGACCTTCTGTTAAAGATTGATAAATAAAAATACGAGTAAATAAAATGCAACCTCATACAACGTTGCCAAAAGCAACGCCTTCACAAAGCCTTTTATTAAAACATCGGTGGCTTGAGATTGAAAAAAAAACGCGACCAAAGCCTCATTTTGTTTGGAAATTAATTCAGGCGTAAATTTCGCATAAGGTCAAATAGAAGTTCATATTGTTTGGTGTTGTAGAATGTGTTATTGTAACTCAGAGATGGTGTCTATAAGATAAGGAAGGATTTACTGCCGTCTGGGGAGATTTACACAGAACCATTATTATGATATTTCTGTTACGTTTGTAATGGAAATGTTAGTTTCCGATGTAATGCTGTTGTTGAGGACAACAATCTATTTATTTACCGAATGTGACTGGGCTTTAAAAGTCGTTTTAGAAGTTACGAAATTATTTATACTTTTAATTTTCTGAAGACTAGCACTAATGTTTAGAAAATGTCAGTTAAAAAACACAAAGGTGCCTACCATCTAGATTACACTAGACAAGACAGCAATTTCAAATTATCTAACGTCAAGTCTAATTGTATGTCTCGTATATCTACCTAAGAAACCTCAGTATTATATAGTATTTGTACATCGTCCAATATACGAGATTAACCCTGTAAAAGTTGCATTGTTTAAAATGGTATATTTGTCAAAACTTTAATCTCTTATCACGTTCATTAAATATATTCGAATACAATCATTAGGTTCCCGTTTTTGTATCATTCACCCTCACTTAACGATAATGCCTCCCAAAAACATCAAGTTTAAAATTCATAGAATTCACGAAGAAATTCCGGTATCTTGCGAATCCAGCCCTCTTCCCGCTTTCAAGGCGGGCGCCTTGAGGCGTCGTCGGTATTACTTACAAATATTTTGGAAATATTTCTCCAACTTGTCGGCGTTTTATCTACCGCTTCTTTCCGTTTAGTTGCTTATTGCGTATTGACTACTTTGTAAAACCTTAACGATCTAACACACCCCACGCATAAACTGCTTTGAATTTTATTGCAATAGTATTAGGACTTACGTTGAAGTAATATACTGTCGGTGGTTTTTGCGTTTCTATCTGGGTTTCAAATTATTATCTCACAACAAAATCTTTACGAAGAACTAAAATGAATGTGCGCAAAAACGCAACGATGTCAGTTTAGGTCAGGGTTGACACACATAGTTTTGTCTTTAAATTATAAATCTGTATAGCAGTTTTATGGAATCAAAAAATGATTCTTCGCATTGTTTCGCAACTTTTGGTAAGATACTTTTGGCTAGTTTAATCAGTTTTTGATAATGTAATATTTATATATATAGAGAGATTTAATATTTCATATAGTTATCTGACATATAAGTCATAGATAAATTCCTTTAAGAACTCAATAAGGTCTTTACTATGTTCATGTTTTCCAATAGATTTGTGAATAATGTAACACATATAGGAATTTTGGCTGCAAGATTTGAACGTTTTCAATTTTACACAAAAAAATATCTAATAAAATGTATAAGCAGCAACCCTAGAGCTTATCTACCATCTCGTGCTACGTAATTTGACACTTTTCTCTGACAAAGCCCACATTTGCTCGTCACAGACAGACCTACGCACCGACACGCAAAAACCTACGAACCGCTCTACAAAAAGCAATTAGTATTTTTTGCTCTACCATTTCGTTAGAAATTAATTTTTAGAGGAATTTCGAAAAAGGGTCGCACGTGTTAGCCGAGAATATGTGGACTGTAAGGTATGTCTTATTTTTCATAATTAGGCCGTGAAGTTTGTAGAACTCTTGGAAGTCGGACGTGGAACATATGAGGGTGGTCTTTATGTGATGGCATCCAGGAACTAATAGGAATTCGCCTCAAATGCTGTTTGTGTAATGGGAACGGTTAGAGGTCATGCTGAAACTGATTGGTTTCGGTGTATCGATGTTACTAATTGAATATGTCTGATATATTCATTTATTTTGAAAAGTTAGTTAGTTGTTAGTTAGTTGTTCAAAACGCTCTAGGTATTGATCACAGAAGTCTTAATAATAAAGCACTAATACTTCTGTGGTATTGTTTCTAGTGCAGGTTGTTTTGATGGGTAAGTAAGTTAGGTAACAGTTAGGGTTAGGACTTCTGCTAGTCCGCCTAGGCGGTACCACAACTTTGCTAATAAATTCATTAGTGAAATAGGAATGTTTTTTAGTTTGAATGGCAGTGTCTAGTGAACTTGCCGGGTATGTGAAACTTAAATTCTTTATTTCTCAAGGTAACAGGCGCCGTGCAATGATGTGCAAAATTCTGACTATGAAGAATTTTGCATGCCATTGTATCTGTAATAAGCTAATCAGGCAAGCATCGTGTTTGGCCTGTTAATATACGACCACACCGCGGCGTCCTGCGTCCGCGTGCGCGATCGCGATCTGATTTTCAATCATTTTCTGATCACCGTAGATCGCGTTTGGAGTGAATCAGTCGGTACAAATACTACTGCGCTATCTGATCGCCGCCTAGATCGCGCACGCAGACCACGCAGGACGCCGCGGTGTGGTCGTACCTTTACCTTATACCGTAAAACAAAAAAATTATTGAATTAGCTTCAATATGTGTTTATATACACACTGTAAACTGTAGCGGATACTACAGCGTGACAATAAACCATGAAACAATCGATAAATTAGACAAAAAGCTCTATGTATTGATTGAAATTTTAGTTTTTGAATGGGTAGATAAGTTATTTGAACGAACTTCATATTTGTGTTTACATAGAAGACACGGATACTGCAAAGTAACATTAAACCATGAAACAATCCATTCCATGTTTCACAAGTGCAAGATGACCCAGCAAATCCGTAACATCCTTCATCAATAGGCATTAAATTCGGCAGCACACCATCAATCAATGCGAATAAAATCGATGCATCTAAAGATAACGTAAATTCGATAAAAAATCTATGTTCCGAGGCGATACGAGATCCGTATCTAGTAATCCGTACAGGAAACTCTTTGTGACCAACAGATGCGAAATTCCACTGAACAATTCAACGGTTCAAAGGAACTGAATCCTCTTCTCTTCACTTGTGGGCGTGGTTCGATTGTGCATTAGTATAGCATGATTTAGGTCTCGGGTAAATATGTACCAGACAGTTAAAATGGCTATTGTTGGCGAAAGTCTAGAGTTACCTTTGTGCTTCCGTACGGAAAAATGCATTGATGAACTTTATGAAGGATTTGCAGTCTCTGCAAAATAGACTTCCCGCACTCTGAACAAAGATTTTATATAAACAAACTATTGCTGTCATATGCAGCTATTATAGTAATGGAAATGTTGAGTGATTAGCATCGTATATATATATTAAGTGGTATCTAAGTACTTTCACGGAAAAATTTCGCGCGGAATTTTTACGTTCAACTTTATTAGCTGGACATATACATCCAAAAAATTAACCGCCAACAGAGAGTTGGACTAAAGGTCTCGCTAATAGCTGTTTAGTCATACATCTCTGAGACTTCTTGTATGTGTAGTAGACAACTATACCCAGCTGTCTTAATTTCGCAGTGATATTTTCATTAGCGTGCAAAATATTATTGTTTGGATTAATTTAACACCAACATTATCGAATCACTCTTTCGCGATCATAAAGCACAAGGAAGCATAAAAAGTGTTGTAAAACACGCCGTTCTAAGGGATCCAAAGAAGTAATTCAGGCGGCAAATCGATATCGAAAGGGATTTTCTACTGTTTTGAAAATAGAAATAGCAGCGCGTCGGCACACTTTGAGTAGGATTAAGCTCGGATTCCGTAGCAGCCCTTTTTTGGATTGTTTTTACAGCTTACGGAACCCTTTGTCGGGTTTTAACGAATTGCGGCGAATCGGGAAACAACATAATGCATTTTGGTTGTGTTATATTATAACGTAGGGCTTTAATATGAGCGCCTATTATACGGTTCTTGAATGGGCTCTCGCATCCTTTGGCTCCGAACTACGTGATGCTGAATAGACTTGTTTCTGTTTCATGCTTTTAGCTTTCAATAGGACAGAAAATACACATCGCCGTGTTTCTATAGATTCTGCTGAAATACCCATTGTGGTGGCGCAACTCATTCAGGAGGCCTTTACTCGGAACAGTCTCGAGATTTCTTAGATCTGTTGACAATGGTGTAGGAAGTGGTATCTGGATAGCCATCGAGGATAACGTGCCAATTATTGCAAAATAAGCCGATTAGTAGCTTTTAAGTATACATTAGATAAGCAACTCCAAAATTATCATTGATATGTTTATGATGCCTAAAGTGATAAAAGTTATTCTCATTATTACAAGTTTTTTTTTATTTAACTTGCAATGTAGTATGTATGTCACTATGTATGTTCGGGTTGAATCTTGGAAGCTAAATTAGACCCACTTTCCGATGTCCGATTGGACTCAAATTTGGTGTACTTATGTATCTTCGGTGACAATACAATGATATGGTACCATGGAGCTGGTCTGATGATGGAGACGAAAGGTGGCTACGGCATCTCTGTGATAAAACAACATAACCCCACCGAGTTTGGGCTCGATTGATTTGTCTTGAAAAGAACTTTACGCCTAAATGATATCCAGGGTCTGATGATGAAGCTGGAAGGTGGCCACGGCATCTCTGTGATAAGTCAACATAACCCTACCGAAGTTGGGCTCGATTGATTCGTCTTGAAGAGAACTTTTCACCTGGATGATATCCAGGGTCTGATGATGAAGCTGGAAGGTGGCCACGGCATCTCTGTGATAAGTCAACATAACCCTACCGAAGTTGGGCTCGATTGATTCGTCTTGAAGAGAACTTTTCACCTAGATGATACCCAGGATCTGATGATGAAGCTGTAAGGTGGCCATGGCATTTCTGTTATAAAGCAACATAGCCCCACCGAGTCGATTGATTTTCCTTGAAGAGCACTTTACCCATAATCACATCAAATATCCGTATATTTTAAAACAACATGCTTTCTCTTAAATACTTAGGTAGTAGGTAGGTAGTCGGTATCTATACCTACCTACTAAAATTTTAAAATAAATTATAAGCAAAAAATATTTTTAAAAACAAGCTTTTATCTGGGATAATGAACTAAAATGTTAAAAATAAATTCAAGTAAGTATTTGGCGTGTAAGTACTTACCTATATTTTTAAAAGCTTGAGGCACTGAAGTATAGTAATTACCTAGCCTGAAAAACGGGTAGTGCTTTAAGCTTTTAAGAATATAGGTAAGTACCTACACGCCAAATGCTTACTAGAATTTATTTTTAACATTTTATTTCATTATCCCAGATAAAAGCTTGTTTTTAAAAATATTTTTACTTATAATTTATTTTATTTCTTCTGCGAACTTGGATTTTGCAAAGGAAAATCAGTTATTTCTCTTGAGTTGTAACATAACAACAAAAAAGATAAGGTATAGAGTACATGACCATTCACAAAATAAGTAGTTAACAGTAAACACCTGTGAATTAAACGCCTATTAGAACTTTAAAAATAATTGTACTCGTAAGAATTATTTGAGTCAGAGACGCTTACTAAGATATCTTAATTTGAATACTAGTAGAAAATCAAAAATACCAGACCCTGAATTCCTAGAAATAAACTCCTATTTTTTATCTAAGCTCCCGTTTATACCGAGAATAATTAGCAGCTCCCTGTCACTTGGCGAGTATACGAAATATGTTTCACTGCATTGCTATTTCATAGTAGATCTAATAATACTGCGAGGTCACATTTCGCACTGAGTTGGTAAAGCTACCGTGCTTTAGCTATGTTACCTTATTATATTTAAGACTTAAATGTTACTATGTAGGGTACAAGGACTAAATAACAGCACTCGTCCAGTTATAAGCTTTGAGTTTTCACCTTCAAAGGTTATAAGCATATGACTTTTAAATCAAAGCTGTAAGTCATATTGCATGATTTTTGCATATTCAAATACTACAATATACATAACATGAATTTAAGTGTGTATATTGTATGCAAAATGTATGCACAAATATAACAGTTTTGATTTGAAACTCAGGTACTTGCTTAATAACAGGACTATTGCTGAAATTTGGTTCCTTAACAATGTATCTCGTTTTATTCTAGCTTTTATTTTACTTACAATGTAAGCTTGTATGTAAGATATCTTTTCAACCACTTGCTAGTCCGGTTGAGCTGAAATTTGACATACTGATAAGTTCTGTGAAAATAAAATATTATGGTACCATTTAGCTGATCTGATGATGAAGCCGGGATGTTGGGACTAGAACCTAACGACAAATATTAGGAGAGTTGATTTTTAGCTAGTATGATTTGTTTTAATGAGTAAGTACTTTTCATTACACATGGTGTCGACGGTCGCACTCGACGGATGAAATTTGCACAAGGCTTGTTTTTAAAAGGTTTAAAAATATTATCTGATGTAATAATATATTTACTTGTAGTATAATATATATACTTGACACAGTAAGAATATAGCACCTTTACATTAGGATTAATAATTTAATCTCAAAAGCCAAACATGTAACGCAAACTTGATAATATGTTTTTATTAAGTGGTCTATGTTCTATCTATGCTATTCGCCTTTTTTATCCCTTGCTGAGTATAATCAAATCTATCTTAAATATATAAGAGTATTTACATGTTTTGTTTGTGAAGAGGTAGGTTTTTCTAACATTGCATTTTAGGTCCAAATCTAAAACTTACGAGAGAGTACGAATTTAGAAAGAAATTCAGACAACATAGAAGAGATTTATTACAATATCTATCATAAAAAACAATCTCTATATTGTATAACCTGAAATATTGTGTGCATTTTATAATAACTTTTTAACTTTACAAAGAAAACTTCCACAATCGTCTTAGGATACTTAAGTTCTTCTGGACGTGTCACTCATATATCCAGATTAAACTTCCTTTATATCTGGACCGTCACTAATCACAAGACCTTTTCAAATACAAAATTATATAAATCATAGGGCACATATGCATTGTTATTTTGAACAAAAAACTAGTTTTTTCTGAATATTTTTTAGCATAACCCACTCAAAATAGCCGGAAGCCATGTGTGCACAAATATTTAAAAGTGGTTGCCTGCGGACATTTTTTTGAAAACTTTTTTGAAACGCGACCTGAATTTATTTAATGGTAACATAGTGGACCCTTTTTCGTTTGACAAGGCATATTCGTGGCCCAAAAAAGATTAGCGTTTGTATTGTCGGACATTTTTTGGAGCCCCGTGGAGACTTTTTTGTAGCATTCGTGACAACGACGTTAATAAATAACAAATAGTCTAATGGTGAAAAAGCTTTGCTTATAGATTATTAATTTAAATTTTCAATCGTTGCTTTTTGTATCGTTTTGAAATTGATTTCTGTATCAAAAATTAACTTTCTGTGATTTTATTAAATTCTAAAGATTTCAATCTACAGTTATACAAAAAGTTATAGTTTCCTTATCTTTCAAATTAAGAAAAATTAATGAAACGGAATGAAAATTATCTGTTGCATAAGTATTTATTAAAATCTTCAACATGAAAATGTAAGTATCTATGACTTAGATAAACCCAAAACAAATACGCAAATCAACGTAAAATAAACTTATTTTTTGTCAAACTCTTATCAAATATAATTCGAGTTGCAAGAAAGAAAAAAAACTTTCTTTTCTTTCATACATAAATGACATTGACTACATTAAGACATATTTACTTACTTTAATACATTATTTCATACATAGACAACTTTATAAATTTGTCAACTGATTTTGATCGGCCAGTGACTTGCATATTGCCTGGTTTTGACTGGTATAATAATTCTCGATCGAAACTAACGAAAAAGGGGCAGATATTTATAAAGGTACTATCAGAGACCTTACTAAAACGTCAAAATCCTTTAAACTACTTTAGTTTAAAACTACGTTAGTTTAAAACTATGTTAGTTTAAAACTACGTTAGTTTAAAACTAGCTAGCTATAAACTAACTTATTACACTAACTGTTCTAGGTAAACTTGACTATTAACTTTTGGTCTTCTAGCATGATACGGAAATTTTAACAGCATGATAAAGTTCAAACGACAATGATAAACTCTCTAAGACGTCTCACCAAATTCTAAACCCGGGAAATTACTATACCTCGCAACACACCATACGGACCATACAATATTGCAGTTCAATTGTCAAGAAATACCTCTGATTGATGATACACCATCCAATACAATTATACCTCGACAATACCCATTGAGCCCCGAATATGCCTACCAAGTGTGTCCTATAAATAATACATTATACACCTCATTGTTAACAATCTCAATGCGAGGCTTTAAGCTAGGATGATCTCTTAAAATAACAAGTGTTTGCTTCAATGATTAACAACAATACATATACCTTTAGCTGCCTATAAAAGCCTCCTTGGTAGCGGATACTGTTGAAATACAAAATACAATGAAACGGAGCACCTATTCCGAAGCTGTTACGTTACAATTTTGCTTAACTATATTTTACAGTGGAGAATTTGCTGGCACATACAATTTCAAACTTTATACATAGTGAGCTAAATATGAATTTAGATTAGCGAAGTATATAGGTATTCCATAAATTTGGTTTCGGGATAAAATGTGCGTGAAACATCACGGCCAACTTGGTTCGCCAATACAAAGAAACATTCATCTATTGATACTTTGCTCTTTAAATGGTTTTACACATTTATAATATGAGTTACGGTAAATAGGGGCCTTTGTGATACGGGTTTTTATTTTGTTCCAAATATATTGTATGAAAATAATGCCTCTAATACTATTTCAATATTTAGACGATAGGTTTGTAGAGTGCTTAAAGTGAATAATTAAGTAAAGTGGATAAATATTTGCTCAAGGGACTATAATATTTTATAGATATGTATTGATATTTAAACAGTTTTCTCATCCTTGGGCTTTATATCAATAATAATTTTCTTTATTTTACAGCGAATTAGGCGTAACTAAAAAACTTAGATTTTATCATTGATAACTATGGGCGTAAATTTCTAACTAAAATTTAAGATGAAAAATCCACAATTAAAAGATTCAGCTGCTTATTAACCACGCCCTTTGAAATTAATTACACAAAATTGAACACATCATCTGCTCTTCATTTTGTTTTTTGGGGAAAAAGTGGGTCATTGATGTTACCCTGCCCTAGGTTGAGAACTCCGCCCTAAATGCCCGCCGTTTTACAATAACAGGTCTTTGCAAAATAGGTGGTTATGTTGTTAGCAATATTGATTATAGTGTTAGTTTTACGTTCTTAAGCAGGTATACGTTTTTGTTAAAAATGTACGTTCTATAATTTTATAGCAAGGGCCTACTGATTTATCGGATCATTGTCGGGTCAGTCAGATTTTTTTTCGCCAATAAATTAATCTTCAATTTATAAATGACTACGCTCTATGGCTTCAACTTCGTTAAAATGTACGCAATTCTTTAATGGTATTCCATATTATAGGGTAAATGTGTGCAAAATTTCATCATTATTGAACGAGCAGTGTAACATTTTTTAATATCTTATAGGCCCAGCGTGGTACCATCCTCGCTCGCCTCATAACTTACGTTAGTAAACGTTTGGCAACTGTCTCACCTGTTAAGGTGGTCAAACGCTAGCTAAAAATAGGCTAGCGTTAGACCACTATCTCGCTTGATGGTAAGTGATGATGTGGTCGAAGATAGTAAACACGCTAGCTAGAATACTCTAACTCTCAAGGGCTGTGTGCTGCCGGAACACCGTAAGGTTATGGTGGCAGATTTTATCCTTGATGGTGGTAAGCTACTTTTCGGTAGCAAGACAGGCAAAACATGGATATAATATGCTCCTACTTAATTAACTACAGTAATGAGGTAATAAGTAAACTGACTTTTTAATCTTTAGTACGAGTCGCACTTGCCCCATTTAAAGCTTTAGGTAGTTTTTAAGAAGCCTTGTCGTTTGTATTATTTGAGGATGCTCTGCACTGTCACAACTTATCAAGTTACCACATTGGTATCCTCTTTCGTCATTTCTTCAAACCAGAAAACATTAACATTTTCGCCGGCTAACACCCAGTAATTTGTATCCTAACTCAATCACTCCTACAATGACGAAGCAAAAGTTATACTTTGCCACCTTTCGTCGGCAGATCAAACCACTGAAATTAATCACAGCAAATTGGCACGTTTCTAAGAACTTGTTATAAGTCCAAATAGAAGAGAACTTCTCCGCCCTAGCCGCCCCGCCCTAGGCATCGAGTGCCCCGCCTTATCACGCCTAGTGCGCGAGAACTCTCGCTCCAGTATTTGAAGGCGGTATTTTATGCTCCGATATTTGAAGGCGGTATTTTATACAAAGGACATGTAAATTGGTTGGTAAGATTGCTTCGCTTTATCGGCGGCTATTGTTGATAATACTTCTTTGAAAGACCAAGTGACCGTTTTATGTCAGAAGTGGTTACTTTGTTCAGGTTTCAATAAGTAGTCTTCAGTGACATGTGATGTTCACAAAGCCGCACTAAGTTGGAGTAGTTTGTTTTTTGACAATATAAAATTTGCTTTGAATGGTGTAGGTAAGAGAAGTACTTCGGAAAGCGAGTGGGTAAAATAGTAAATAGCTCATCAAGTTGTTTGGAAGACAAATTGTAAATGGTGCGTTTTGTGAATTAAGGTACGGACACACCGCAGCGTCTTGCGTGCCCGATCTATATTAGTTATATTTTATCTATACTAATATTATAAAGAGAGAACATTTGTATTTTTGTATTTTTGTATGTTTGTAATGATTTGGCTCAAAAACTACTGAATCGATTTATAAAAATCTTTCACTAATATTTAGAATGGACTTTCGAAATGAAAATAGGCTATATATTATCCCGTTTAAATCAAAGGTACATTCGTGGAGACCTAATTTGCAACCTAAGTCGACAAAAAAACGGTTGAAAAAACACGTTTCTTACGAACGCTGCTTAATTGAAAAAAAATGGAAGAATATTTTCTATGGAAGAGTTGTACAACTTAATAAGACCTACAAAAAAGTCCGCGACAGCATATGTCTGTCTCACAAAGTTGACTCACAGTAACCATTTTAATCTTTAATTTTTTGTTAAAAATATCACATAACTTCCAAGGCTATTTTCAAGTATATAGTAATAATCCTTATCCAAATAATTACATTAATTAGCTTGGCCACATATTATAAATTAAAATTGTCCTTTACAGTATATAATTCAAATGAAAACTCTAGAAGATATCACGAATTTCACATACACGCGTCGCAAAATTAATAAAATATTTGCAGTGTAACCACAGATTAGTTCATAGTTACTACGAAAATATTAATAAAAGCTAAGCTATTCTGTAGATCCCCACCGATCACAATCAATATGAAGTCAATATAGTATATGATCTATTGTATAAAATAATAATAATCTATATACCTATATAATAATATAATATTTTAGACTACCCCGACTGATCTATAAAGAATCTTTTCATTAAAATTCTTCAACACTTTTTCAACCGACTTCCAAAAATAAGGAGGTTCTCAATTCGTCTGTATGTTTTTTTTGTGTGTATGTGATTACTCCGTCAATTGTGTACCGATTCGAATGATTCTTTTTGTAATCGGTAGGGTACGTTTTCGAGGTGGACCCATTGTAATTTCATCGAGATGTGATTAGTATCTCCAGAGATATGACGATAAACGTCTCAAACTTGCTACTAGAGTTGACTCGCGGGGCATTGAAGTCGGTTGTTTTAGTTAAACCATCTTAATTATTGGTAGATTTAATTATCTCACTACCTCTGTACGAAAACCCATGATTCATGAATGCACATAAACTTTCATTGGTAGGTATATAGCTAGGATTAGAACCATCGACCGTCGGGTCAGAATCAGGGTAACTATCCTTTACGCCAAAGGACCGTCCAATATCACTACGTAAGTATTATAAAACAAAGTCCATCACTGCGTCTGTCTGTCTGTTCGCAATAATCTCAATAGCTACTGAACGGATTATCATGCGGTTTTTACCTATAGCCAGAGTGTTTATGAGGAAGGTTTAAGTGCATAATTCGTTAAGGTTTTGTGTAAATTGGTTGAAATATGACGATGATTGTTAAATATGTTAAAATTTTATATTCGATGCAACAAACTGATGCAAATGTTGTAGGCATGTTCTAGATATGTTCTACCCGTGCGAAGCCGGGGCGGGCTGCTAGAATAAAATAAAATATGTAGGTAATAAATTTGTACTAAATGTACGATTGTTGTAAGATGGGCTCTTTTAACAACAATTGTCACCCAAGTAACAATGATGAGATATAAAAATTAAGATGATAATTATAATCATACCATCACAAAACTACTTATGAAAATTTGCATTTTACAACATGGTTACCACTTTTTTAAAAATAGTTTCAATCTCAGAGGAAAATAATACACCAACAGCTTTGTAGGCCCCAATATGGAAAAAATACGACCACTGAGAAAAGAATTGTTCGAAATTCAGAAAATTAATACCTTAAGAGTTTAATAAATGCCAATATTTAATGGACAGCTATACACAAAAACCTACTGTACCCATCATTGTCCTTACCAGCAGGGCTTCAACGTCCATCAAACATTTCATACCGTTACAGCAAAAAACAAATGACATCGATTTCCAAGTCCATCAGTAGCGTATTTTTTCGTCTCAAATTTTCCGTATTCGCTTTACAAATAATGCTTAGTGTTCTTATCTTGTTCAATCTACGTCTCGAGTACAAAAGAGAGATGTTATCGGTTCGATCTCAAGCCTTAGGGTCTTATAATCCCGATACGGGTCCAGACAATGGGTCCGTGACACGTGGATCGCCATTCATATGGACAAATTGGTATTATGAGTTGAGCTTTATGAGGTGAGGTATTGTTTTATCGGTCCGGTAGATTTGTTTGTGTTAGTAGATTTCATAATTGTTTGAATGATAATAACGCAAGTTACGCTGATAAAAAAAACAGTGACACGCATGTAATTGCATTTATGAGTCCAACCTTAACCAACATTAACATCATTTTTTAGGGTTCCGTAGTCCTGACAAGGAACCCTTATAGTTTCGTCATGTCCGTCTATCTGTCTGTCTGTATGTCTGTCTGTCTGTCTGTCCGAGGTTTTGCTAACAGACCTATGCTAGAAATGTGTAATTTTGTAAGGGTATGTATATAAATTACGCCGACAAAGTGGTGAAATAAAATTTAAAAAAATATTTATTTTTGGGTAGCTCCCCTACATGAGAAGTGGGGATGAATTTTTTTTGTCGTCTACCTTATTGTGAGGGTTATCGTTGAATAGGTCTTATAAAATGATTTAAGGTTTGCTAATACTATTTTTCAATTGAATGGTCCATTTACGAAATATTAACTTACTTTAAAGTGCAAATTTTTGTTCCAGTCCCCCCCCCCCCCCTCTAAAAGCTAAACTGCTGGCTTAAAAAATCTGGAAAAATTCGTGATTGTTATCACATGTATCTCATGAACTTGAAAGGAAAACTATAGCGGTTAAGATAACTCTATTAGTTTAGCAGTAATTGTCGTAGAACTTGGGTGTTGGATAATTTTGTACCAAATACAAAATCCTTAGAATAAATACTTTAAAGTGACAAAGACGAAGTACCTAGTTGCTTGTTTATAACGGGTAAAGACTTGCATTGAATAACGGGCTACTACGGAACCCTAAACTGCGCGTGGCCCGACACGCACTTGGCCTATGGTCGACACCATAGCCATTGGGCCTGGCGATCGAGAGGTCGTGAATTCTATCCTTACTCATTGCACTATTGACGTGAACCCATTCCAGACTCAAGCATATTTAGCTTAGTTGGAGGGTTTAGCAAGAATACTAGTAACGTGCAACCCCCATAGTTAGTAAGCTTAAAAATAAACTAAAAAAAGTTAGTCTACAAAATTGATTCTATTTTAATCTTCATTATTATGGGAGGTAAAAAAAACTTTATCATTAAATTTCTTCAAAAAGTCGTGTATATATTGTAAAGCTGTGGTTGTGTTTATATAAAAATTCTAATATCATCACCTCTTATAGATTTTATTATAATATTTATATACCTGTTTCATTACAAGTAAACACGCAGTAATTACTTAACGTGCTACAAAAACCAATAGGTTTTTCTGCGCACTTTCACTTTTTTGGTTCAGATTATTTTACATTATAAGTTAACACCAATGTTGCAACATCTTACTTTAACCGTAACTATAACTATTAACCGGTGTTTTTATATGGAGTTTGACTGATTTTTTATATTTGTTATAGTTAAAGTAAGATGGTACAACTTAGCCTTAGTATCTCAAAATATTTTTAAGTAGATAGGTACCTACTAACCAAATTTGAAAAATAAAATTTCTTTCCGCTCAAATGCATCAACATCTGCATTTTGTTATACTTAAAAGGTGTTTTAAGATGTTTATTATTCCTTAATAGGATTCATAACGATGATGAATTCAAAAGGATTCACCGGAGCGAAAGAATGTCAATTCATTTTCATAGTTATTGATAATATTATAGCTATTGTCATATTTTGTCGCTTGATGCTCGTCTAAATGGTTTTTTGTATAAAGGGTGTTCATGAAAAGCTAAATGATATCGTTTTAATTATTCCTGACAAAAATATGTTTTTATTTTTATTTTAAAAATATTATTAAGTTTATTAGTTTCGAGTAATGGGATTACTATTTCTATTTTTATAGTCAGGCTTCATAATTATCAAATAAACACTTTTTCACCTCACAATCTTGGAAAGGTTCTGTTTATCATTCGAAATCTGCGTGCAAAAGTGCATTTTGCGAAATCATTTTAGTATTTGTTTTTTGCACCCAGATTTTTCAGATTTTTTGAGGTAAAAAGTTGTTTGTTGCCCTCGGCAGCAAAGTTTTTCTACGTCTCTTGAAACTTTTGAAACCCACGCTACGCTCCGGTTTCAATAAAAGTAGGTACTCGCACCAAAAACCGATATCCAATAGCAATATCCAATCACAATAAATAGGTGTCTGTTCCCTAACAATAATAATTTGGCAGAGATCTTTTGCATGATGATAAAATACAGAGACATTAAATTGTTTTAAGGCTTAAGCGATTTACCAAATATTATTTTACTCGATGATGATATAGATGATTTAATAGTCACATAATTTCAATAATCAATAATTTTAATTCATCACTGAATCGATATTGTGTAAGAAATCTCATTATTTTTTTATAATTACTTCATAATGTTATAACGTGTTATGTAACCTTGTTATTAAATACTTTAATGAGTATTATTCTATTTGTTTTATTATTAATTATTCAATAATATTAAATATTACTACGAAGTATGAACACCCTTTAGAAACATTGCACTGTCTGTATCGCAGTCAAACTACAAATCAATAGGCAACAAAAGCGCTATAATAGACCTCTTAGCAGTTAAAAACGTGACAAATTCGCTTTAAAAGCCAATTTCATGTCTGTGACTCCGATTTTAATAATATACACTTTGTGAATAATATTTCAACCGTAAAAGATGTATGCTGGCTGATTGATGTTTATATCGACCATTAAAATGTTTGTTGCTTAATGTTTGGAACTTATGTAACATTGCGTTGCACTTATACCTATATTATACGGATATATTTATATGAATTTTTATTAATTGTGTGCACTTTGTGTGTGTGATTTTACAAACATACATATCACGAACACAATTAATCTCAGATACGGAACAATTGCCGGTGGATCATACAAAGAATTGTCCCGTGCGGGAATCGAACCCATGACTTACGTGAACGAAACACTAACCACTTGACTAATTGGGTATTGCAATTGCACTAATCCTACATACTGCATTGCCAAGAAAACACCAAATTATCCTTAGTTTAAAGTACTTTCAATACTCCCTTCCTTCCCTTTAAGGCAAAACTTCCAAAGGACAGGACAATAGGATGTCACGCAATTACAAGGGTAAGGACGCGTAACGACGGGTAAGGTATAAAGACTCCATAGACTAAAGGGACGACCACACCGTGGCGTCCTGACTGGTTCACACCAAACGCGATCTACGGTGATCAGAAAACGATTGAAAATCAGATTGCGAACGCACACGCGGACGCAGGACACCGCGGTGTGATCGTACCTTAACCAGACCATGCTAGACTTTGGGAAAAACACTTGCACTCGAAATCGAATACAGAATCAGAATATCTGGCTTGGAAGACATATATATTCAGAGTTAGATTTATGGTTTCAGAAATCTCACCAGAAAGGTTAAACTGAAGTATATTAATAAAAGTCAGTAGGCCAGTACCTACTTACTTACCTTTTTTAGGGTTCCGTTGCCGAATGGAAAAAAACGGAACCCTTATAGATTCGTCATGTCTGTCTGTCTGTCTGTCTGTCTGTCTGTCTGTCTGTCTGTCTGTCTGTCCGTCCGTATGTCACAGCCATTTTATTCCGAAACTGTTAGGACTACGGAATTGAAACTTGGTAGGTAGATGTATTCTGTGAACTGCTTTCCGATTTTTATACAAAAATAAAAAATATAAAAGTTTAAGGCCATCCCATATGTGGAACTGAAACAAAAAAAAAATTCTTCAAACCTATACGTGTGTCTACGGATAGGTCTTCAAAAATGACATTGAGGTTTCTAAAATCATTTTTTCTCAAAGTCAATCATTTGAAAGATAGGCGCGTCTAAAGTAGTAAAATGTGTGTCCCCCCCCTCTAACTTTTAAAGTATGGGAGTGAAAAATCTAAAAAAAATATATGCTGTAGATCTCAATAAAAACTAACAACGAAAATTGGTTTGAACGAGATACAGTCAGCAGTTTTAGAGATATGGCGACCGCAAAGATAACTTTGTTTTTCATACAAGCACTATGAAAAACAAAGTTAATTTTGTAGTTGCGAAAAATCATAGTTATGGATTACTAAACTGTGTTACGGAACCCTACGAGTGCGAGTCCGACTTGCACTTGGCCAGTTATTTTCAACTTACAAGGCAGTCATGCACTTAGGCCGCATCATCACTTTCCATTAGGTGAAATTTTTGTACGATATTCTCTTTCCTCTATTGCAAGTGTCAGTTGTGTACTTAGACATTCTATTTTTAACCGACTTCAAAAAAAGGAGGAGGTTTCTCAATTCGACGGTATATATATTTTTTTTATTTTTTTATGTTTGTTCGCGGATAACTTCGTCGTTTATGAACCGATTTCGATTATTCTTTTTTTGTTCGCAAGGAGATATCCCATGTGTGTACCATGGTAATTTTATCCAGGTATGATAAGTATCTCCAGAGATATTGAGATAAACATCTCAAAATTGGTACTGAAAATGAATAGCGAGGCATTGAAGTCGGTTGTTTTTTAGTTTTTAAACGATATTAATAATATCTTATATTACGTAGTATCGTTCGCTGCTGAAAACACACACCGTGCGTTTTTTTTATTTTTGGTACCGGAAGTAAAATAAAAAATAAAAAATAAATGTTTTTTTCACAAGGGGTGCGTGTGACCTTCTGCTGTTGGATTTTAGTTTTGCCTGATGCCAGAGCTACGAAAAAAAATTACAAAAATAAATTAAAAAAAATTAAAATTATGCGAAAAAGTGCCGCAGTCAAAGTGTTAACCATTCTAACAATATAACATCTATTCGATGCACCTCATTACATAACCTAACACACTTCATTTAATAATCAAAGCCTCGAAACATCTGCTTAAAAGCTGGTAAAACATTTCTTGACATCATTTCTGTTCCGCGTAATTTCTTCCGAGACATGGACTCCAATTGTCAACATGCCATCTTGCACATTCCTCTCGCTTCAACGGATTTCTGCGCAAAATATAAAATTTTAATACGCTCAATACGTTAGATTGAATGGGAAGGCATCTAAGAATTGCCTTTTAGTGAATAGAGGGACAGGATAAAGCATCATATTTATTTCATAATAAATGACAATTATCGTAAATTGATTTTCGAGTGTACAATACATCAACGCAGCTAACCAAACATTGGCCAAAAAGGATCGACCGTTGTCATTGTTGAGATTTGAAAATAAAATCGGGCAACATTTAAGACGACAGAATTTGGTTGTTGTGCTAGGTAGAGCTGCAAATATTATGTATTTATGTTATTGCTTAGATTATAATATATAAATAAGATGATTTCGATGGTATTGAATGTAATGCTTTTTTATTGGAGTATTTGTGATGCTAACGCAATGAAAATGTTAATTGAATGAAATTATGAGATGAGAACGAAAGCTAACTTCAAAATATTTAAAAATGGCTATAGGATCATTTTAACATTACATATAAGAAATATTAATAATTAAAATTGTAAATGAATATAAAATCGAATATAAAATCGTCGAATTTAGTTAACCGATGTCGGAGATATAGGTATAATTAATATCAAACGAAATGAAAAAGCAATACTGTGAAGTCGATTTAAAAAAAATAATTGTAATACCTAATAGCTGCTAGCCATTATCTCACCTGGCGGCAAGTGATGATGTGATCGAAGATGGTAAACACGCTAGGCCTAGAATGGTATCTGACCCTTGAGAGCGGCTGTGCTGCAGGCATACCGTAAGATAATGGAGGCAGATTTTCTCCTTGATGGTGGTAAGCCACTTTTTGGTAACAAGTCAGGCTAAACATCGATATAATGCTCCTACCACCCGTGAAAATTATCATATCATGAAGAAGCTTGAAGGACAACTGCCCTGATGTTTATTTTTTAGTAAATATGGGTGAGGTGTGATCAAACTGTTTCCACGTTAAATGGAACGCGTTAAAACTTACTGTCTTGCTAAACAGTGACAATTGTTGTATTTATTTGTCACTAATTCACTTATTGACATAAACGTGTGGTTTTCTTTTAAAATTTAGGTAGTGTCAATTTCCATATATATAATTTAATTTTTCCTTAAAAAAGTGTTTAAATACAATTACCTATTTATTATGAATTATATATATATTATATATATACTCGTATATATAGAATATCAGAATCACCATACACCGCCATATCACATTAATAGTTTCTCCATCAGAAGGTTGTCGGAGATAGATCGATCTTAGCGATAAGACCGCCTATTGTTACACTATTGTTTCATTTATTGTAATGTACTGTTACTTTTTTATGGTGTTCAATAAAGTGTGTTCTATTCTATTCTAATCTGAGAGTGTCTAAGAGCCAAATGCTTGGCTATATTTAATGAATGAAAAAAAAAGTTTATGCTACGGCCAAAATTTTCACCGACTGAAAATAGCCTGCCTTGTAGCACCATAGCCCTTGTGTAGAATAGAGATAAAATAAACCTACGGATCTACTAACTAACCTCTCTTCTTCTTCGTCTTCTTATTATTTTGAAATGCCCTAATGATAACCGTGCACATTTTTGTTCTTCCTTGGCTCACTAGGTCTTAATATAACAATTAGCAGTACATGAAATCCTTTACCATTCTATTGTTTTCGATTTCTACAAGTTAAGGTTGGGTAATAAATAAGTGCATTCAACTACATATTAAATTACCTGCTCTGTACAGTAACAAATATGTTAACAGATGTGACTTCATCCGCAAGTAGCAAACAAAACATGCTCATTCGTCAAAATCTCGCCCGTGCTGTGATTATTTTGTTAAGGATTATAAATAGTAAATTGAATAAATAATTCACAATGAGCTGGAGGTGGTCGTTGGTAGCCTCCCGCGGCGTCTTCGTGGACGTGCAAACATACTCGCCAAAAGTTACAGCCTTGCTATGACGATTGCACTACTCTACACTTTCGTTATTTTGTCATTGCGAAGAGGCTGTAAGCTCTTATATTTTTTGCTAGTTATAAAAGTAACCAATGTCCGCCTAAGTAGCAGATATTGTTTATTTAACGTGATTGGACATCAGTTTCTATATCATAAAAAAAATATCTATCGCGTCATATCTATTGTATCATATACATAGTACCTACAAATTCTACCCTAGATGAGGCAATCCACTAAACTCAAAAACAAATGTTATAAATAGTTTGTAGATAATCATTCATAATATCTAAATACCATTTACTTACTAATAATCTATTTTACTTTTTTCATGGATTTATTATTCAGATTTTTAATCGATGTCTAATGTAGATACTTTGATTTTAATATTCAGCTTCTTATTATTTAATAGCAATATGATTTGCTATAAATATTGCAACATCTTCATTACTTTTGTTTCACTCCCAGTTACGAGTAATATTCGTACCAGCAAGCCCGCACGTTCACATTGTCCCTCGATTCACGTGAAACCTCTAACTGTCCCAACGGTGGCATTGTTTCGTTCATTCGAAAGCCAAATATTGGGGCAGGCTTATTCAGGACGTTTGCAAACACGACCACTCTGGGTGGCGACTAACAATGCATTTCTTAGAAAATACTCAGAATATAGAACGGGAACTCCGTGACACCACTCCAAATACAGTGATTATCTAATTGTACCCACCTGGCTTATTTGGTTGTCTATGTGGACATGTATTTCAGAACTGTCAGTCTAATTGATGGCTGGGCCACTCGTTGTGAATGTAATACAAGTCGCGAACATTGGTGATATTGTTTACTCTAGCAGCTGTGGCTGATGTCTTGTTTCTAAGGCACTTTGAGGACATTGAGTTGATATTGCAAGCTTATAAGTAATTAAGCATTGTTCAACTAAGTAGGTCTTGCATAGCTACCTCAGAGTTAATTGTGATTTTTATTGTCGTCTGTCTACTCTCGTGAAGTAGTGTCGTCTTTGTCAGTCTAACTCAACCAATACATAAATATGCTCTACTATACATCCCAGATTCAGAGTATAAAAATAAACCTTCAGGGACGTATGCTTGTTGTTGATTCAGTGCCATGAGACAGTAATATTATCACATTTTATAACATGTCCTATATTATAACATGTTACACAATACCAGCCATACCAGGTAACCTAATTAATGATCTATGTTATGTTAGCCCTCTGCTATTTGTTATTTCATCCGCAGTAACATACTACATATTATTTATTCTGGGCCCAAGTTGTAATAGTCTGATATATCCAAATATCGTACAACTGCATATTTCAAAAGCAAAATTATATGGAGGGTAGAAAGACAAAATTAGTTTGACAGACATTATTTTATTTTTTTTGAAAATTTTCCATCTCTAGATGGAATAAAAATATGATAAAAGATACTTGAGATCCTGGCATTAATTTTGTGGTATAGGAAAGCTGCTGGGAGCTAGACATCAAGCTGATTAATCAATTCGAATCGCCACCTCCCGAAGATGGCGAACAATTCCAAAATTACGTAAAAAGGGTATTTAGTAGTAAGTAGAGTAAACACATAGCAAGGAACGCAAAAGTTCAGATTAATAAAATAATATAGGTAGGAAAAGGAAACCTGTAGCAGCCGAGTAATTGAATATAATTTGGAAAAATAATCTGGTTTCATAAATACAAATTTCGTTTAAAAAACAAACGGTTTTGATTCAAATGCGCTAAATTATCAATATTTACTTAATATTACATAGCCAGACTAATGTGTTATTTGAGGCATCGTTTAGGCTCTTATGACATGCTTATGTCTTGAAAATTGTTTATCCTACCTAAAGTTATGAAATCCAATATCAACATCAACTGTATCAATATCATCTATTTATTCTGTGTCTATACTAGCATACAATAGCATCTGTACTGAATGCTATCCGGCATAAGATGCGTTCTGAAGATCACATTTTATCATCATAGATTGTACTTACATATCTAAATTGAAAACTATCCTATCATAGAATAGAGTTGCATACCATCACGCTGTCACCTCACGACATAACTATTGTTTATAATAATAAATCCAATCAATTTGAATGCTAAGGAAGCGATAACGCCAGGTAACGACCTTCCATCCTGTATAGATAAACGTGGCTCACTTTACGCACACTTGTCTTAGGTTAGGAATTTCATTTTAATATTTAAACATCGTCAACACCAAACTAAACCTTATCTAGTTAGTGTTAGAGTTTAAAGTTGAATCAGTCCTATTAGAGATATAAACAGTGTTTTGAAACGATTGCGTTAGGTTAGGAATATAATTATTGAACATTCCTTATCGAGGCACAGCAAATTGAGACTTACCGTTTGAGGCATTGAGATCACTTTTATTTAAGCAAGGTTTAAGTAACCCGTTGATAGGCTTCATTGTTTTGTGTTGTATTGCGTCAATATTGTCACAGGACAGCGGAAATGTTAGAATCGACGACGGTAAACGGATTTATAGGGATTACAAGGCATACAATTATGTCAAGGGGTTATTTAACCTGTTACTGGTGATAATGTATTTCTCACATGATTATGGATAAGTTATTATTTTTATGACTTACATATTCGATTTTATATGTTTAAAGTCCCCGAGCTTTTTATGGTGCGTTGACACAAGGCAAAAGTTAGAAAATATTTTTAATTACATTGATTCCTACATATATATTTATTATTTGTAGATAGGCAAGAACAATGCCATTATTGCACTTGATAATAAATAATGATGCGGTCTATTAAATAATCGCACTTGCTTGAGAGTGAAAGACGGCATAAACCGAGCAAACGACTTCATACCAATCCAAATTACGCTATTATACCTACTCAACCTACGAAATAATTGGCACCGAACATCTTGCAGGCATTCTGCCGTTACTATGCAGGTATCACAGAAAAGGCCTAAAGACAACTATATATGATCACATGTCAAACTGTAATGCCGTGTTGAATTTTTAAACATAATATGTTACTATTACATACATAAATATTACTATTTCTCAAAATGCACTACGACCAGGGAATGTTTTTGGTTTCGAACAGATTAATCCTAATGTATCACAATCAAAAAAACACCGCACTCACGCAATCTTTGTCCAATAAATGGGTTCACCGAGTACAAAGCAGCCTCCAATCAGAGTAGCTATAAAAAGACAAGCAATAACCTCATACTGAGCTATTATACAAAGCCTTGCGACCATCACACCTAGCCTCAAAGGATCTGGTTTGAATAGTTTGACAGTATTGTGAAATTTCTCACTTTGGGTCCGCGGCGACCCGCAGAGCATCGTCGGGTTAGCCATTGTTGGCACACGTGCGCTCTGAATGGGCCCTTAGGTTTCTTGGATTTGACAACCCTATTTATGGAAGCCTAATTGAATTATAGGGCGCGCCCTTATGAGGGTTTGATCTGATTCAGTTGATTAAATATGTTATGGGTTGTTGTCGGTTAGTGGCGGGGAAGATAATTATGTGAGAAATGTGAGATTTTGCAAAATAATAATTCCTGTATGCTGCAGTAAATATGTAAATATGTATTTGTATTTTCAGAATGAAAAAGTCTGAACTGATTTCAATAACATTAAATTTGAAGATATTCTTGATATTTTAACGCTAGCAAAGGTCATAATTGTAATTGTCACCGCTGTTCCTTGGACTAGTGTTCTTTTGCTTGTATTTTAAGCGCATATATGTTATGTTAATTTGTTTATGTTTTTTGTTCTATGTTTTATAGTTTAAAAAAACTATATAAATATTATTTCCTTAAAGTGTGCGTTTTGACACAGTCACTCCTAATACAAGCGTTGAAGCACGAAGCGCAAACCGCGAAACTTCGCAAAATATCACTTTTTACGCTGAAACTGGCGCTAACCTATTCATCCAAGTGGTCCATCCAACAAACAGGTCAAAATAAGGCCGAGTACGCACGACCGGATTACTGGAGTGCGAAGAGTAGCGCGTGTGCTACGAGCATTGTACTTACTTGAAGAAAGATTATACATAGTATGAAACCGCCATATGTACTTATAACTTATACTTACTACTTATATATTAGGTACTTCTATATTATGTATCTTTGAGTAAGTTAAAGTCATCGATGATATCAATCAATCATGACACATAGTGATTTAGAATAAATACATTATTACTTGATAAATTGATGACCACATCGAAATTCGCCGATGCATGAGTTATTTGGTAAATGAGCGAGTAATATCTGACTTCACCAGTAAAAAAATATACTGTATAAATAATATTTATATATCTTTCCTTCCATCATCAGTTTCAACAGTCATGCAAAAAATCCTTACCAGAATATCTAGACCTATCAAAGTCCAATACTCTCGTTTGGTTTCTTCTGTAAATCTCGAATCATGGCTCTAAATTGTTTGGTCTTCAAAAGCCTTTTCTGATATCTAAACATGAAGTCACTGTCCTTGAGAGCTGTGCATATATTTGTTTTGTCTGGAGCTCAAAGATTGACTTCTTGTTATCTTTGCAAACAAAACGAGGGTGTGGAATACCAAAGGTATTTGTAGGGCTCGAGATGTTTATGCAAGCGTGTGGGGCTTATGGGATTGAGCCTTTTTTATTATTCTTTGGAAGAATTGGATTGTGATTAATGATTTGGGTTTACGATATCATCAAGTCTAGTGGAGCTAAAAAAATATGCTTTTGTTATGTAAACATTGAAATAAAATAAACTGCACAGCTCTAAAAGCTGAATTTTTCTCCAGACTTTTCGCCAAAGTTCCTAAACCTTAAATCGATGTTGAAACGTTGGTCCTTTTTAACCGACTTAAAAAAGGAGGTTTCTCGATGCGACCATCTATGTATATGTATATATTTTTAATGTTTGTTCGTGGGTAAATTCGTCTTTTATGCGCTGATATTGACGATTATTTTTTTGTTGGAAAGGAGATATCCCAAGGGTGGTACCCATAGGTAGTAATTTCATCAAGATCTGATAAGTTTCTCTAGATATATGGAGATAAACACCTCAAACTTGGTACTGAAAATTAAAAGCGTGGCATTTGAAGTCGGTTATTTTAGTTTTTTAAACGATCTTATTTTTCTTGAAATAGACTTGAATAAACTTTATAGCACAGTGTGACCGAAACCCGTACTTTACGCACGCTTTTCCGTGACTTAAATAGTCGATTATTGCAAGACGTTTAGCACCCGAGCGCAAATAATCATCTTTTTGACGGAAAAGCGTAGCAAGCGAAAAGTGCGGGTTTATGTCACACTGACAGCTATAAAATAATATACGATACTCGTGACTTAAGTTGTCTATTATTGCACGGCGTAGCACCCTCGCTGCGCTCGGGTGCTAACTTCACGCCGTATCGTAATATACTATTTTATGTAGAACATTATGGATTTCTTTGTATGATGTTAATAAACCTTACTCCTTAAGTCTATAATTTGAAATCTAGAGATACTTGGACTTTTTAAACACAACATCAGAGTCATTCATATTAGCAATAAGTAGCAAAACTTCTCCAGATTCAATATGTATTTGCTAGAAAATTAAAATTAACTTTATATTTTTCCTAACATTGAAATTGACATTACAGTACATAACATAACCGTAGTTTTTTTTTCATTCATCGAAGCATAATTTATCTCATATCCTAGCCTGCTCCGAACGTGAGAGTCGCTAATTAGTAAGTACTGATGCTAATCCATTGAGAACCTTCCATTATCTTCTCCCTTGTTAACAATAGTGTTGAAGTAAAATATATAGTACCAAAAATAGTATAATAGTACTGAGAATAATAACCATAAGTACAGTGGTACTCAAAATAAGTGGCTCGTGATGCGGCGGTTACGGAAGTTGAAATTACACGGGTTGAAAATATATGCCGCGCAACCGATTTATGTTGGTACCCACTGTGTTACAAAGTGTTGCGTGTTGCATGCTGAAGTTAGCCTTCAAAACTTGTTATTCCTAATAAGCTCAAGTACTTATCTACAGGAGTAATAAGTGTATCTAGGAGTTGTGAAGCAATACTAGAATCAGATTTTCTATTAATTGAATATATATAATGTATATAAAAAAGTTTATTAGATTTTTTAAATCAATGTATTACCTATTTTATTCATTTTGCACCATCGAGTACTGTGAAACAGCTATGTCATTATTAAAATGTTTTCGAATCAACCGGGTCATGTAACAGAAAAAATGTTTAAACATTTGTGTTGTAAGATATACCGTAACGGAAAAATACTGTTAATTTTAAGGTAAATAAACCATGCATATTTCGTAGTAATTACTAGCTAACTTCAGCCGTAGCTCGAACCAACCACCACATAAAGTTTTGTCGTCAATTGGCTTGTCAAATTCCACATTGGGATAGTAGCGCCGTGTTCTAATACTCGTATATGTATTGTACGAGTACCATCTCGAAACTATTATTAAACTAAATATCGTCACTTTACTTCAGGTGAGACAGTAATAATGTACTTATTTGTTTGAAACAAAATAGTACCAATCAAAATCTTTCGGTACAGTGAAAAATTAAAAATGTTAGAATACACGTGCACGGATGTATCTCGCAAAATTACGTTCTGGTTCGAAAATTGTTCAAGGCTCCTTTGTATTTTATTCATTGATTCACTTGAAATCTATCGAAACGTGCGCGTATCGAATCGGCAAGTATTCGATACTATTCCATTGAGTAAAGCGCATTATATTTCTCGTAACAAGCCTACAATGGACACAATATAAAGAAGATAATAAGGAAACGGGAATTACACGGTAAAATAATGGTAGGTACTAGATATATGTAATCATACAAGGTGTGTCAGAAAATGTAAGCCATTACTTTTGCAAGTTTAAGGACTATTTTTTATTTTTCATTTTGGCTCCACATGATTAGTGTATTTAGCCTGTTTCAAAGTACTTATTAAAATATTTCAAGTTATCAAAAAAATGTGTCCTAAAGTTGACTCAAAGTTACAGTCAAGTCAAGTTTAAGTCATAATCTCGTACAAGTCATATCCTCAGTAAATATGTGGACACGAATAACCTAGAGTCTATTCTCCGTGGATGTGGACTTCACTGAAGGCTTTCAGTAAAATGTTGGTGTAAACGTTAAAAAGCTTTGATTTACAATATTTGCTGTTTCTCTGCACCCGTACACATTCACGGGCACACTGCTTAAAAATAATCCACATAAATATACAATAACTCACGAAAGACGCAAGCTTTAAAAAAATTCAATGAGAGCACACACACTTTTTCACGTTCCCGCCAAAATTCAATAGGCCTTCTAGATCTAAAACGACTTTAAGCACTGATTCACTCTGAAGCCATTTGATTGGTTAACTAGGTGAATCAAAAAATAACTCTACTTCATACCTACAATGAACGAATCGGTACTCAAGTACTTATGAATAAAACTATTTATATTTGTCTTATATAGAATTTTTATGTAAAGCATTTTAGTGATATGAAATGTGTCCGTACCTGTGATGCACAGCTAAGTGAGGTACGGACACACCGCAGCGTCCTGCGTTCGTGACCTAGGTGGCGATCAGATAGCTCAGTAGTATTTGTACCGACTGGTTCACACCAAACGGCCGACCAGATCAGAAAACAATTGAAAAATACTAAGATCGCGCCCGCAGATAGCAGGACGCCGCGGTTTAACCGTACCTTAGTTAATCTTTCAGTTTGCGTAGCAAAACAATGGAAATATGTAGTTTTTATAAGTACAGATATATTACATACTCAAATCTATGCTATTTACAAACCATCTCAAACATACGTGCAAAACAATGTTAACACAGTTGGCCCTATTCAAGTGACAAACGCTCTTCGTAGATATTTTGTTTTATCCATCACGATTGACGAATAGTTTTGTATTTAAGGCGAGTTTTGCAGACGTAAGCACTATTCCATTGAAGTGACAACGCTGATATGAAAGTACTTGGTACTTTGTCCATCCATCTGTCGGTATTACACATCTCAGTATACGAACATCCTGTATTTTAAAGCGATTTTTATGGAGAAGCCTTTCAAGCCGTCCGCCATTATTCGAGTGACCGTTGAAGAATCGATTGCGCATGCGCCGTCCATTCATAAACTCGCCCAAGCAAAGATCCTTGACTTGAAGTATGAATGAATGACGCAGTGTCTTGAAAATATGCATCCGGTGCTTAAATACTGAATGGGAGTTATTTAAGTTGAAATACGATTGTATTGTTTGCTCAATGAAAGATAGCCACGCGCGTTGTTTTTCATTATCTACATAGTATCTCAAACTAGCTGTGCCCCGCAGCTTCACCCGCGTCACAAAGTAAGTACTTACCATATTGGCTATCCCTGGGCAAAAATTAAGCGAATAGTTCCAACCGTGAAGAAGTTCGACACAAACAAATATACTACCAATTTCACTTACGCACTTATAATATTTCGTGAATGGTGCATCCATAAAACTTGGTATTGATCACATGACATTTACATGAGTGGTTGTAAGACGGCTTCTGTTTTTAATTTTGTTCGTGTAGCAACTTAATTTTCTTGTTGAAATCTTATTTTTACTGTAGTGCGTCTGTACACAGTACATATATACCGGCAATATCTTATAAAACGGTGGCAAAATGGTATTTAAAATTATAAATTTGCATTCCCAATTTGCAATCATTGTATCACTACCTAACACTTACCTAAATTTAAATCATGATTATAATGGAATATTTAGTATATATATGATATGAAATAATCTGAATTCCATTATACGGAACAAAAGATATCAACGCACGCATGATTCACAATTTTGCGCTTCACAACAATTCACAAATACTTTTTTATTATTATTTTTATATCATATAAGCTAGCGTTTGGCTACTATCTCACCTGTTGGTAAGTAATGATGCGGTCGAAGATACGTAGCACGCTAGGCCTAGAAAAGTAATATAAAAAGTAAGCTAAAAGCTAAAACCCGACTTGAAAACTCACGCTCTAATTTTAGAAATGATTTTTCTTTTTTCTAATTATTCTATTCTATTTCTAATTATGGGGTGCATAATATGAGATAACACATCAACGTACACACATATCAGTCTAAATCACAACCCTCCTGTAGTTGGTTAAAAATTAAACCAAAACAGTTTTCTTTCCAAAAAAAAGGAAATTATTGGAACTATAATATGCCCGTATAGCCCAGCATGGGTCCGAGTTTCAATCAAAAGAAATTTATTACCCAGATTCGCAAAGGTTACGGTTACCTTTGGAACCATAGATTTTTTTATTGGATTCGATAATAGAGCGGCGCGAGCGTTGCTTTGCCGACTATTATGCTAAGGATAAAAATGACAGTAAAAGTTACGCCCACTTTTTTAAATTCTTATTGTAGACGCGTTCAAACGTTTTTAGAGATTTTGAAAGCAATTCGAGTTTCTGGGCGTTTTTGTTGAGAATTGTATATGCGTTAAATAAGAATGATATTGAGTATGTATGTATTAGAATATGATACATTTAATGTTACTACATTTTATGAAATTTTCAGCTGTCTGTCTGTCTGTCAACTTTTAATCAATTTTATAGCGTAATTACAGGAAAAATACTTATCACAATTATTTTATTTAGGTAATGGCTGTGAAAGAATGTTCTAAGTAAAGTACCAAAGTACAAAGTAAGTAGTAAAGTATAACCACAAAATAAAATAAGGATTTGTTTATTTTTGTTTTACACAACTCTAAAATAGCAGATAGAATCACCACCAAAGTTGTGATAAGGCTATTATCATAGATATCCGTAAACAAGCTCAAATGCCCCTCTAGTGGCCATCGAACACGTGTTCAGACCCTATTGTTATAATAAACATGTCTTCAAAATGGTACAAGTAAAAGCTTTGCGACAAATCAATTTCCACTTTATAATGTAAATGGTAAGATTAATTTTTAAGAGGCTTGCGTCTCTCTTATAATTATTCAATTCTAAGTCTGCGAAGCCTTAAATTCATTTCAGTTTTCAAAGTATTAGAGACTTTATTGTGTATCGGTACAGTTGAATATCGAGTGTATAGATATTAACAATAGATAGCCTATTATTACCGTAAAAGTGAAGAATATCACTTGATTTTTAAGGGGCACTTTAAGGCTCTTCCAAGTTTACTCGTAGCGAATGATTGTGTTACAGCAATCCATCAAACGAAGACATTTTGTAAGCTTTTATTGAGCTTTTTGCCGCTCATTTCCTGTTGCCCGGGGCCAAGATTTTGCCCAAATTTTGGCAATACAATTAAAATTTTTAAAGCCGTTTTTTTTCTTTCGGTCAGTGGGTAGGTTTTAAGTTACCGGCATCTTCAAAATAGTTTTATTTTTTAAGGTTAGATAAGGTTTTTGGGAAAAAACGTTTCGGCCTTTTCCAATTTTTTTCGGGCTTATTGAATAAAATAGCCGCATTGGCGAACATGATAAGTAGCCGCCGGTTTCTGTCAATAAGGAATGCACGTGCATTTTATTTTATAAAAAATTAAATATTGCAAACTAAAGATTGAAAAAATCGATAAAATGTCGCTCTCTATTCTAACTAGATTTTTCGGTGGTATAAAAGATTTCATGAACGAGTTAGACTAGTGCATTAACTGTTATTTGAACCCAGATCAACTTATACGTATCATACCTAGATCTAATCAGAAGATTCACAAAATGGTAAAAGACTCGTAATGAAATTAAATCCAGCCATACCCACTTAAACAGATAATGCTACTTATACTTTTCCGCCGCATATGGTGGATTACAAAGTAGCACCCAGCTTCCAAAATTAGATAAGAAAATGTCGGCCAAAAAAGTTCAGTTAACTGTCGGCGAAAAATTCGCCGGTCCTTTCTTTCGTCGCCCAAAAATCCGCGGTTTCCGGTAAAAAACTGGAATGCACCGTAATTTGAGACCGCACAAAATTGCTGCCGGTACACACGTGCAGACTTTGTTGCCAATTAAAAAAAATATTTTGGAGTTTTTACTAATATGTGTTAGTTTTTTGCGGTATATCGTCACGTGTTAGTGATTTGTGCTAGAATGGGCGCGTGTTATCGCCACATTTCCTCTCAATGATTGCGTCAAATGTTGCAGCTTCGGCGCCTAGTCTGTTTGTGTGGTGACCATGCTTTGAGTAGCCTTAATCTCTTGCGTGTTGATTTTTGACCGACCGCACATAATATGAAGGTTAAGAGTCAACGGTAGAAGTGTTGATTTTTGCTTAAGCAAACTAACATCAGTTGTGATATTTTGCTATTATAGATACCAACTAAAAAAATAGGACCTGGTGATTCAAATTTAATTGGGAAAATGTCTAAACAGAACAAAATTTTAATACATATGCCTAATATCAACTTTTTTCTTATAAAAATGTTTTCGTTCTTCTCTTGTCTATTGTCTTCTTCCATCAACTTATTGCTTAAAAAGCTACTGAGACCATCAACAATGTAAATTTAACATTTTTTTCCACTGAAACATGGTAACCCTACCCAATCGGAAGCGGCTAAGTGTTACACCATCACCTAATTATGTACACCAATAATTACTTCCCGTCACTTAACCTGTGCTTGTAAATCTACAAGTGCCGTCTTAGATCGTCAAGTTCACAGGATGTTGGCGAAAGGGACGCTTCGCAAATGCACTTCCCGTGTCGCACAAAAGGTTAATGGTCACTTCTGAAGACTGAATTATCACTTAAAAACACTTAGTTTGCTTGATGACGTGAGAAAATCGGCACTCAAAAATCTTAGATGAGGAGACTAAGATTTTTGAGATTTAACCCGGAAGTGGTGGTATTTAAGATGTCTTGCGTATAAAAAATATGTAGGTACGCGCGTTTTTATGAAAATGATTCATACATGAATGAATATAAAGTTTTTGTTTTTAGATTTCAATAGTCTTCTAAGAATACGTTCAGTTTTATCAAATTATCTAAGCAGTATGCTTTATTAAGTTTTGTTTTCGTGTATTTTTACGTCATTATAGGTTTTTATTGTAAATTGTGTGTTAACTTTTTGCGAAGGCTAAAACATATATGTACTTACTTACCATTGATTTCTTAATAAGAGTACTTACTTGTTTGGCGACATAAAATTCCATATATATTTTCGAATTTCTATGAAAACGTTATACAAACACGGTTGGAGATAAAACTTAGACAAATATAATTAATACGTCCAGCTGTTCAGCACCGCCTAATCTTTTCATCAACACTTTATAAAACACTTCCTTTGCCAAAATTCACACTGAACAGGCCAATGAAGCCGTGTGACTTTCAAACAAACAAATAAACCGTGAATTCGCACCTTAAAAACTCTTATTAAAGAGACTTGATAATCGCGCCACTTTTAGCATTACCAGTCTTTCAACAAAATTTCGAAGCGTGAACACTTCAGCTATTTCACACATTTATTTAACACTCAACAAAATGTAAAAATTATACAACTCTAATACGAATGATTAAAGCTTAAAATGTGACTGCTTTTTCTTTAAGATGTGTAAAAATATGTTGGTGGTTGACAGTTTTACCAACAACATTATCCGAATTTCACGCGACAGTTATTTGTTTTACGGGCGCGGGTTCAGTACAAAAGGCTTCGAGTTTTTCTAATAGCAGTGGTTCTATTGGTTTTCACGGTTCCCTAAATTGGGCTCAGTTATATGGAGGCGGTGGCTGTACTTAAAATGAGATTATGCTTGGATTAAAAGTACCCAAGATTTATAAAGCCAGTGAGATATTAGTTTATTTAAAGATGTTATCAACAGGGACATTTATCTGATATGTAATGGAAACCGCATTTTGTAATGATGCCACGATTTGTCTTGAGGAACACGGAAGCTTATAAAATGTTTGTGGGTTGCAAGTTGCAACATTACCACATTACCTACGGTGTTTTTATTTTATTTTTAACAGACTTTGAAAAAGGCGGGAGTAATTCTTATTAATTTATTAGTGAGTTCATCTCAGATAACAGAACCTTTTGTTTAAGTCTGAGGAGGTAATATTTATACGTTGAGAGATTATTTAAACCTTACCTAACCAAAATAACTATTTAACTTCAGATTTGTAGATTACCAGAATACCCATTATAATGGAATAATTGGAACTTAGATGGAAAAAGAACTAATTTTTTAATATAAGTTTTTAATTTTTCATGGTAACTGACACTATTATTAATATTGTTAATATCGAAAACAATATTAATAATAATTTTTGAATGTTTATAATACCTACTCCATTTCATCGAATCGATGTTACATAAAATTACTCCTATCAAAGGTACCGCGACACCAAAAGTGCCGCCCTCGCACATTTATGCTAAATCATTGGGCGGCCGGCGCGGTGTGTCAAAGAATCTGTTATATTGGCCACTATTCCTGTTATACAAAACACCTTCGGGCTATACAACACTACAAAAAAGGGATTACACATCTTGTTATATACGCAAAGTTATATTTACGATTTAATTTGTATCAACACGTATGTTTTTACTGCCTTATTTATATTATAGTTCTTAAATAAACGGTGTATGTGTAAGATATCAAATGGTTGAATTGAGATTTTATGGGTATGAACTTGAACTTTTTTGTAGTGGTAGGACTTTTGCTACTCCTTCTGGGGTGGTACCATCACTTTTCTATTAATTTAGATGTGAAATAGGAATGTTTTCGGATTGAATGGCAAAATGTCTAATGAAATTACAGGGCATGTGAGACTTAGGCTGAGTTGCACCATCTTACTTTAACTGTAACTATTACAATTAACCGGTGTTTTTATGGATTTTGACATTTTTGACGTTTGTTATAGTTTAAGTAAGATGGTGCAACTCAGCCTTAAAGTGCCCCAAAGACGGTCATTCGTCAATCAGTACGTGATTGAGATTGACCGTTTCAATTGAAAGTGCGAAAGATATGATGGAGCTTCTACCGACGCGTCAATAGCTCGCCCACATTTGCTTGTCTTTCTGCATTTACACAACGAGACGATCAATGGTTGTGTCATTCGCGATTGTCAATGGTCTTCGATCATCATTATCATCATTCGCCTTCAATCACGTAGTTGCGAATGACAAAGGCCTCTGCAGACGATCACTTGGTCCATAATTAAGGTAAAAATTTACAATTGCGAATGACCGTCTCATGTCTCAAGGTAACTGGCGCAGTGCAGTGACATGCAAAATAATGGTTATCCAGAATGTTGTATGCCTCTGTATCTGTAATAGGCAGATGTCATCGCTTACCGTCAGGCGAGCATCGTGTTTGTCCTGTTATATAACAAAAAGTAAAAAAATCCTGAAATCGTCTTGATAAAATATTTTTAGCATATATTACGATTCTAAAAATATGTATTATGTATGTGTACAGTAATATGTTGTGACGTCAATTTTTACTTAACAAGTGGTCATGTGTTTTGCTAATTAAAAATAGATTATTTAGCATTTTTTGTGCAAGATTTTTACCAATTCAAGAGTAATTAGTAATTCAACAGTATTCAACAAAAAAGTTTTTACATAACTATAACGATTAAAAAAAATATTTTAAGTGTACTACTAACTACGACTAACTATAAAATAGGCATGTGTTCTACTATATGTAATACATATATGAAGTAGTATTCTATATTTCGTTCTGAAATTAAGCAGATTTAACTGTCAGTCTACATTTAATCAGGTATACAATGCACCTCACATTAACCCACTAGACATTGAACTACAAGCTATTTAATAAATGAATGATAGGTTCCATTCAATATAATTGTTATGATTTCTAAGACCTGCAATAAATGATGTTTCGTATTATCCGCAGAACTATAATTTTCAGGCAGCTGTGACGGAAGGTAAGTCAACATCAATGTAACGGCTCTACAGCGTGAAATCGCACGCGAAATCCAAAAGCCGTCACATATTTCTGAATACAGCTCAAATGCTAAGTCAAAGGACATGTGTTTGTAATACTGACACCCGTTCAGCGAGTCGAATCGACGAAGAAAGCCCGTACAAATCCCTAAGAAATAACCGAGAAACCGAAATTTTTCTGCGATTCGATACGCTGCGATTTCACGGGTCCCATTACTGCATCCTTCGTTTTATAAGGTATCATACCTTTGCCTTAATAACTATTATACAATCTATGTCTTCTCCTACGAATATCATCGGATCGGAACGAATCGGACTTAGAATAAGGCCGATTTATCATTCTTAAACGTTTGCCGCGTCTCTTTGTGCGTTGAATGGACATCCCCGATTCTAATAAAATGTCACGTACAAAACTCCTTTGACGTAGGTAGGTATGTATTGGTTTGTGGCCGTTAAATCTTATACACGTTAAAGTAGGTATAATATACAGAACTTTTCATACATGAAGTAGACTGTGTTGTATGTAGCTGAAGAATAAAGATATGTAGAGAAAGAAATATAGATAACTAGAAGTGCCCCGCGGCTTTGCCCGCGTTAAAAACTTCTTTTGTTTACTTAAAACTTTTCTTTTGTAAAAACTATTCTATCATTAAATACATCAAATAAGAATTAGCCAAATCGGTTCACCCGTTTTCATGTTATCGCATGAGTAAGGCAATTCGGGATTCATATTTATAAAAACCGAAAACCCAAATTTTCTGACTTTGTTACCTACCCCATTTCAAATAATCCTATACTTTATCTCATCTTATTTCGCCATAAAAACTTTGAATCCCCGTTCCGTATCCGGGAGGAATTTTTAGAAAATCCTTTCTGAGCGGATACCTACGTCATAATAACTATCTGCATTCTAAATTTCAGCGCAATCCGAAACAATATTGATTTTTAGACTTCGTTACCCCAGTTTATCCTCTTAGGGTGGCATTTTGAAAAAGTCTGAAACTCGTATTTACTAATTTATTTACAGAAGTACTTGTGTGAAATGTTGAATAAAATGACTATCCAAACTTTGAACCCCCGCTTCATCCCCTTGAAGAGTGAATTTTGAAAAATTCTATCTTAGCGGATACCTAAGTCAAAATAACTATCTGCATGCCAAATTTCAGCGCAATCCGAAACAATATTGATTTCAGATTTTGTTACTCCACTTCACCCTTTTAGGGGTGCAATTTCGAAAGAGCCTGAAACACGTATTTACTTACTTAAGTACTTGTGTTAAAATTCAAATATAAAAGACTATCTAATCTTGTTTCTCCATACAAACTTAGGACCCCCGTTTCATCTCCTTCAGGGGTGAATTTTGGAAAATATTTTCTCAGAGGCACCTAACTTCGTAATAACTATCTGCATGCCATTTCAGCGCAATTGGAAACAATATTGATTTACACACTTTGTTACCCCATTAGGGGTGTTATTTAAAAAAAACCTGAAACACATATTTTCCTAATTTTTTTACTGGAGCACTTGTATGAAGTTTCGAATAAAAAATACTATCTAATCTTGTTTCTCCATACAAACTTTAAACCCCCGTTTCATCTCCTTCAGGGATGAATTTTGGAAAATCCTTTCTCAGAGGGCTCTTACGTCGTAATAACTATCTGCATGCCAAATTTCAGCGCAATCCGAAACAATATTGATTTTCACACTCTTGTTACCCCATTTCACCCTCATAGGTATGTATTTAAAATAAACCTGAAACTCGTATTTACTTATTTTTTGACTCGAGCACTTTTATGAAGTTACAAATAGAAAATACTATCTAATCTTGTCTCTCCATACAAACTTTAAACCCCTGTGTCATCACCTTCAGGGGTGAATTTTGAAAAATCCCTTTTCAGATGTAACTAACGTTGTAATAACTATCTGCATGCCAAATTTCAGTGCAATCCGAAAAAATATTGATTTTCACACTTTGTTACCCCATTTCACCCTCTTAGGGGTGAATTTTCGAAAAAAACAGAAACACGTATTTACTTATTTTGGTATTGAAGCATTTGTGTGAAGTTTTGGATAGAAAATACTATCTAATCTTGTTTCTCCATACAAACTTTGAACCCCCATTTCATCCCTTTAAGGGGTGAATTTTGAAAAATCCTTTCTTAGTACACCCTTACGTACTAAGATAAATATACCCTCCAAATTTCAAGTCTCTACGACCAGCGTTTTTTTATCAGCGTTTTCTTTAGGCTGTGCGTTGTCTGTCAGTCAGTCAGTCAGTCAGTCAGTATGTCAGGACAAAGATTCCTATAGTATAATATTTCAAGGAAATTTATTAGTTTAAGAACCTAAGCAATAGATCTTTTATGTAATATTTTTAAACGATATCTTATTTCGAGAGTCAACAAGTATCTTACAAAATTTCATCGAAATCGTTAGAGCCGTATCCGAGATCCGCAATGTATACAGGAAAAAGTTACGACGTATTTCATAATACAAATTCGAAACATTTCTTTCAAAGTTTAATTACATTTAATTATAATATTTAGGAGCCATTTTGTTGCATAACTTGTTGTCGTCTTGAAAGTAGTGACGTAATCCCGTTGCTGTAGAAATCTTGGGAATTTTGAGCAAAAAATTCGAAAAGTATTTTTGACAGTCCTCTCTTGATTTTAACCTAACACTACCACATGAGTTGACATGAGTAAAGAAAAGCTTTACTCATGTAATACAACCCAAAGAATTCGGAAGAGACTGAAACCGGTAAAAATCGGCAAGGTCAGGACTATATGGTTAATAAATATAACTCTCTCAATTTTCGATTTGTGGCCAAATGTGTGTGTGGTCTGGCGTCATCATGATGAAAGACCACTCCATTTTTGTTGAATAATGCCGTCCATTTTTTCTCAATTTCTTGCTTGAGTCTCATTAGTTGTTGACGGTAGATATCCGAATCGATGGTTTATTATTTGTAAAATTCTAAGTTACCACAAGTTCGTATATCACTGCTCTACGCCTGTTACAACTATTCAATATTTTTCAGTTTTTTACTGACTCCAAAAAAAGAAGGATTTTTATACCTATATGTTCACCGATTACTTGAAGTCACCTGAACCGATTAGGAAAATTCTATTTTTATAAGAAAGGTCTTCAGAGGTGTTCTTATTTAAAATTTATCGAGATATGTTTAGTATCTCCAGATATATACAGATATACATCTCAAACTTAGTACTGAAAATAACTTGCGCGACGTTTGAAATCGGTTCTTTTAGTTTTTTAAACGATCGTTATATTATCAGTAATATTTATTTGCAATACAAATAATAAAATATCTAATTGTTGGGTTTCATATGCCCTGTACTTCATGAGACATAATTCTGCGCTACCTTTTTAAAACGATAGCGTTGTATATACATAGATACAGACATATTCGTCCCTTCGTAATTATTTATAGTTACACTACGTGTTACCACAGTTATACCACATAATAAGTGAAAAAAAATGCATCTGAAATATTTGTGAGAGAGACGATATTTTGCCTCAATTAGTGTTCTTATACCTACCATAGTTAGGTAGGTAGACATTATGGTGACCAACAAGGTTCACAATTTAACATAACAAACAACGTTGAACGTACTGCGAAAAGTTAAAAATGCTGCTCTTCGACCGTATGAGCTATCGCACTATCTACACTAAAGTGAGAATGTTCTAGAGCTTTTAGTATGTATTCTGGTCATTAGACAGTTCTCATCTGAGAGTGATAAACAACATCATCGCCTTTGATTTACTGTGATTTGTTTCTTTTCCATCCAAAGGTTGTCTGAAAGAGATCTCTCTTTTAGCGATAAGACCGCCCGTGGGCAACTTAAATTAAGCCTATTATTGTTCAAGAGTTTCATTTAGTTTGTGGTGTACGATAAAGAGTTATCTATCTATCATCCACATAGATACTCCGTAAAATAAAAAACGTTGTTAGCATTGTACTTAATTGCATTGATTATATTTAAAGGTAATTCAATGGTGTTTAATTAAGTGTATATACATAACTACTCTACTTTATATCATTATTTTGAGTGTCAATTTCAGCTAGTTTCTACTTCATTATCTAAACCTTTTATAGTCTAGTTAGTAGATAATATTATTTGTTATCTAGTTTTTGTGGGCTCTGTTCCTAAATTAATTTATTCTAAAATAGACCTATAATCTGAAAAGGTATGAAATGAAAATATGTATAATTTTATTACTATACATTTATTTATTTAAAAACGATCAGTAAGAGATCAAACGAAAGTCTTGAATATTCTTAAAAATATCAGTCTACATTACTAAAACCTATGCTAAGTTACAACTAAGTATACTAAGTCTAACTACTTATTGACACAATGGAAGAATTCATCAAAACATAAGGCACTACAGCTATAAAACCTTAACTTAAACATTACAAAGTTGTAATAAACTTAAAAATAAGTGAGATTGGCACATTCGGCCTACTTTTCTATTTTCATAAGTATACAAAACTTACAATATAGAAAATTCATTAAGAGAAGACGACACGAATAAAAATCAATTTAAAAAAGTAAGACACAAAGCAATGAAATGTTAACTGAAGACCTTAATCTATTAAAGCTTCTGCACGATATGGTGTGAACATATCAAACCTATTATAAACTTTGAAGAACAATGAGAAAATTTAAATTTCCTTATCAATCATCGATTCATCACTATCCTAAGATAAAACATCTTTTAAGCCTACATAATTCTGTTAGAGAGCTCTTTATAAAATCTTCTTACAATCTAGTTAAAGCTTGGATTCACCATAATAAACTATAATATCACAGTCACTACACTAAAACTATTTTAAACCTAATGGAAGACATGGGATTGAAAACAAAAGAAAATCAGAACCATTATTAAACTACAGAAGAAGTTTAGGGAGATAGCCAAAGGGTGCGACGTAATTACAGTGCAGTTCTCATTAAAGCTGTCTACCAAAACTTGTGACAATTTAAAACTAAACGCAGACTGCAGAACCTCCTCGATACTAAATCTAGAGATCACAAGAATAACGGCTAAATCACAACGATCGAGGTCATCCCACAGTCACACATCACTAAGTCTAATGGAAGACGTTGGATTCTGCCAGCCGATTGCTGGCTCACTAAAACTACTGTTGGAAGACACGATTTTGTTTTCACTGCATCTTTTAGTACCAAAAGAAAAGTTTAGAACGGAAATGATTTTAAAATTACTAGCAATGTTTACATACAAAACAGTTGTGGTTATTGGCGGTGTAGCAGATTTCGCGAACTTCATTGGCCATGTTATCGTTGACTTCGACACTTTCGATGAGCTCGAACCGGTTGTTCAGGATGTTTTGATTCTCAGCATTATCATTGTCCTCTACTGGGATCGGTTTCACCGGATCCACAGGGTAGAAGAATTCAGAGAATGGTACCAGAAGAGGCTCTTCCGGGTAAGCAGTCTTATTCGATGGCAGGTCGTTGCGGGGGCCGGAGTTGGACATCAGTTCTCCTAACTTCGACCAGCATTTGTTAAGATTAACTCTCGTGGAGGTGGTCACTTTTCGCGGAAGCCGAGGCTTTGAGCTCTGTAAAGATAAGAAACAAACGATAAGTCATTGATACACGAAACCGTTATGAGTCACATTACAGTTGAACTTTGTATAACTGTACAATGTGCTACACTTCTTAAGATGCTAGCAAGAAAGCCAATAATTCATTTTATCACAAGAAAATGTTACTCATGTTTACCACCTAAAAATCAAAGCACAAATTAATAAAACCTGTGAAATTAAGATTGTATAAGAACCTTACCTGTCGGTTTAGAAGCTTAGCCCAAGGCGACCGAGGAGAGGGCACCTCCTTCTGCGGCGATTGAGTTTCATCCTTAGCCAAACACATCTTACAGCGAACTTAGTCTATCGTAAACTACAAAACGTATTTACAGAGACAGGAAAATACGACACGCGCGCACGGTGCGTGAGTCGGGAATGATTGAATCGGGAAGGGCGGCGGGGTTTATATAGGGAACGGGGAGCGCGAGCGATACGCGTGCCGGGAGAACCGAGCGCGAGCGCAGCACGCGATCAAGATCGGTAGCGCGCATTCACAAACCCGTTTTTACTAACAACTTCTACGAATAGACCCTGTACACAAAGTAAGTACCAAGTCGTCATTTCTTTTGAATCACCGCTTGGGACTTTGATTGCTCCCGTAAAGCCTCATTGGTGAACTTTGTTTCATAAGCAGTAATTGAAAATGAGTTTTGATTTATTTTCGTCTTGTAAGGCTTTGTCTGAATGCGTTTTGATTGATGCAGCGCTGTTGATCATAATTTTGAGATTAGGTTATTAATCTGGTTGTATGCCACTATTATTTATTCTGTGGTAGTGCATGTTTCTTAAAAGTAAGCAGATATAGCTTCCGCCGCATTTAATTATTGTAACTTAACTTATTAACTATTCTAAGGTATTGGAGTCTTGGACTAGTAACGCTTGCAATATAGGTCTTAAAATTTGGCAAGAATTTAATGCTCAAAACCCAGTAAGCCCTCGTAAATTGAAGCGTGTTTCTTTATATTTTAACAAAAGATAATTTTATATGGTGACTTTATAATAAGCTGAACGAAGCTTTTTGGGTACCTCGAAATGCATTTTTTTCATCCATCCGCTGATTACCTTACAAATTACTGTACGATGTTAGACGCCGATAAATATTGTATATCCTAGAATATTAAACAATATCTAGTATTATTGACTCCTAGATACAATTTCCATAGATCAGTATTTCCGTCTCCCGGCGCATATCTAGTATCATTGACTCCTAGATACAATTTCCATAGATCAGTATTTCCGTCTCCCGGCGCAATAGTCTCTATCTAGCAATATGAATCACTACCACCTGGCCTTCAGATAGATAAGTTCCGGCGCACACTCACTACAGTTCGCTTCCTGTGATTAAATCGCCAGTGTGCGGCTCGCAAATCACGTACGGTACTGATAAATCATTTCCTCCAGTCGCGCAGAGGATATGGACTAAGTAAATTATAGCTATCCTAGTAAAGTGCTGTATTACATTGTTTTGTAATAAGATTTGATTTGCGGGTAGAAATACAGTTCTATGTTTTTATCTTGATATTCTTTTATAACAGGAGCAGAATGACGCTCACCTAATTGTACCAATAATTCTGGTGCTTGCTACCTTAAAGCATTACATAATTCTATGTCGAGCTAGAACCTTATCTCACATTCCCAGTAATTCTACTAGACTAGACAGTCTTTTTCACAGACAGTCTTGATCGCGATTTCGCTATGTCGCGAGGGACTTTACTAACATGCTATACACGGACACTATACTTTTATATTATACACATCTGTAAAAAAACTTGTAAGGTAAAAAGTGGAGTCATTTTAATCAGTCCTTGTATTTATCAGTTATCTACAATCGGCAGGTTTATAGGTAATTTTGAAATGGAACCGAACGCTATTACTTAAATGTGCTACGCCGTAGAACGCTCGTAGAATGCATTACGAAAACGGATTACATATATTACAATATTTTTCTGTTGTTGATAGATTAATTCTTGATACCTTATTCATAAAAAGATTGAGTTTCTTTAATCCTACTATTTGAGTCGTATTTAAATCTTCATGGCATTATAAATGTATTAGAAAAAAAATCTTACATGTGCGTCTAAATGTGTATTCATGTAGTGCTTTATAGATTAAGATTAGATGCAGTCATTAAACGTCCGCATTTTCCTAAATATGCATTTATATTAAAATATTTAATATTTAACATTAGTAGATAAACCTATCTATTTTATATCTTGTAGAAGCGCCTACTCTTGAATTTCAATGAGCCGAATTTTAATATTAATTCTTGCATAGAATTCAAATCTCCATTAGATGGAATATTTTAAATCCAATTATGTTAACATGATGGTGACACTATTTAAATTAAAATATATTATCAATACTAATATATGTGTGTATCGAATATCGCTTGAAATTAGAGTTTGTAAGCTTACGTATATTGATTTTTTAAGATAAAGCACTGTTTAATTGGTATGCTTATAAAAACTTTATTTACCGAGCGAACGCGAAGCGCGAGCGAAGCGTCTTCGTTTCAGCTTAGGCAAAAATGCTTTTTTATATATCCGGAATTTCGGATGTCCGGTTGCAGTTGTCCTCTACAAGTCACATTTCTCAACTGATTCTTGCGAAATTTTGTTTGATAATTAAGGATTTTTTGTTGATTTAGTTTTTGGAAATTTTTGGAAATGGCGGAGATATGCGGCGTCAAAAACGTTAAAAAAACATATTTCAATTTTGCAAAGACAGAATAACATAGTATACAGCTCACAAAGCCACCAAAAAAATAAACTATAATCAGTGCCTGTGGCTTCACGCGTCAGTAATTAATAGCCTAGTGTGGGTATGTCTCAAATGAATAATTTTAATTTCCTAATAATTGTAATACCATACATGAGCCTTTTGACATTTGAAATAAACATATTTTATTTTATTTATTTTTTATTTATCCTATTCCTGCTGCAAAGTTTGCATGTTAAAGAGCTAGTCATAAATAATTACCTCGGCAGAGTAGTAGTGTTCTGTAAACATAACAATTTTTGTATCGGTTATTCATTTGTCGGTTTATCGGTTGTCGTTGTTTAGTGGAACGCGGTGTGAATTTGACAATAATTTTAGAAAACTACTGTGAAATTAGTGCCAATATAATTCTTCTTTTATCTAAACTCAATAATAAACTTAAGTAAATTAATAACATGCGTATAGAATTCACAATGGGGTCTGATAAGAAAACATTTTTTTTTAGTAATGAAGCTCAACTTATGCCGTTTAGTAACCAACAATCTTGTTTTTGTTTGACAAGTATAAAGACAAGTTTCACCGGTTCCTAATAAAATTTAAGATATTTATCTAACATATGACGCCATTATAAAAGTTGTCAAAAATATGTCAGATAAGTTTCTAATAGGGATATTAGGAAGCAGTGAAACTGGCTCATATATTGGTGTATTGTTATGACCAAACAGTGTGTAATACAATTGCAATTGCTTAGATTTTTACCTTATCGTGTTCAAAAATAATTATTTATTCATCCTAGACACGAATGTTTTAAGAGAATCAGTGTTTTACTTTTAAAAAGTAAAGCAGGTTATATTAAGTTAGTTAAGTTAATCATTTTTTTTAGTTTACTTTACTTTACCACCTCCATTTTACATAACTGTAAATTTAAAAAAATTGAAGTAAATATTCCTCACAAAAGTGAGCGTCATTTAACAAGGTAAGTGAAAAAAAAAACCATAATAATATAATTTATATCAATTTGTTGAACGAGTTTCGATTTATATGCAACAGTTAAGTTTCAAAGCGGATGATATTTTACGAGTTTGTTTCAATTTAAATTACTTACGGATGTCATAATGTTTTACGAGGCAGGAGATTGTAGATTAGACTTTATTTGCATAGTAAATAGGTCACAAACTAATCAATATAGTATTTTAGTATTCAGGTATATAAGAAAACTAAATAAATACTTTGCTACATTGATGCCTATTCACATATTTGTAATTTTTGTTAATATTCTGCTTATATATATATTAGTGTAATTGATCTTATTAGACTTTACGAGATCGACTAAATGCTACGTTGAGATTCTTATAAGACAGGTATCTCCTATTATCATCTTTGTACCCTTATCCGATGTAGTCGATACAACAGGTTATTTTCTTCCTTTTAGCTCTATCCGCTGTCATTTCGGTATCCACTCTTTTTACAACTATTTATTCCACCACTCAGTTTTCTTCTTAAACTTACAAAAGATTTTCGTATTTTAATGAAAATCTTGACATTTAAATTTTTGTTTTTATACGCTTTTCATATTACGAACTATGTAATATAATCGAGAAATAAATAAGAGATAATTTAATGAGCGAGAATCCATTAAAGAGTTGCTACTATAGAACTTTTAGAATATTTCACTAAAACCGTGGTTTGAAATATCGAAGTTTCAATAATAGCCAAATCCAATAAAAACCTTACAGCAAAAATGTTGCATTTCACCTACAAAATTTATTCTCCGTACAAAAATTGACACTGGCGACGTAACTGACACTTAATTCTACCGAAGAATTTTACACATAATACTTTCGTTAAAAGAAAAAAACTTCGACCACAACCCGACCACGTGCAGCCTTCGGTATTGAAAAAGGAATATAAAATCTTCACGTTTTTTGTCCCTTCTCCATAAGGGTAGGGTTACAAATGGAACTTTGTATTACCCTAACGTATCAAACTCTGCTTTATGGCTACACTTACATGAATGCGTAAAGGGCTATCTATATATGTGTGTGTGTGTGTGTGTGTGTGTGTGTTCGTGAAACGTGGTGCACACACGCCTGAAATGCTTTGTTGTTGACATAGCTTTGAGGGTTTAGGTCACTCCATTATTATAAGATCTTCGTTTATTTTATGTGATCAAAGGGTCTCTTTGTCACTTTAAAGGGTGTCAAACTATGAATATTTAATTTCAATTAACAAATTTGTTTAGATATTTTAGTTTACTGTGCAATACTAAAAATATATCTAAGTACTCTACATAAATATGCTTATGTAAATGGAAACATACCCTTATCTTATTTTAAAAGAAGATAATCTTGTCCAATAAATAACACAGCTATTAATAAAACTAATCTAAGCAATACCAATATAGAAACAGTTTAGTAATGTTCAAAATTATGAATAAAATTAATATTAATATCCAATAATCTGATGCCAAGTAACACACGCTGGGCACGTGACCTCCCACGCGCCATCATCAAATACAAAATTAATAAAATATAATACATTTTAAGTACAAACAGGGGCCGATGACAAACCTCATTAAACACTTAACGTTGAGTGTTGGACAATTTCACAAGAGCGTGTTTGACACGCGTCGCGAACCCGCGAGGCGTACGCCCACGCATTGTTGTCCATTAATCAACAATTTTGACCCATTCCGGTGATTCCCAATAGTTATAGCAAAATGCGGGATATGGGCGTAATTGATTTCAAATTTCATACAATTTGAATATTGGAAAATAGTACTTTTTTGTAATTAAATAAACGTTTTGTTGATATAATTTTTGTACGAATAAAAATTGTAGGTATTGGCACTTTAGCGGTATATTAAAGTTTTCCATTACATATTCAGTGCTTTTGTTTCTTGCTCCTGTAAATTTGGGAATAAAGATATATACAAAAATAATTTAGAACGGCTTTACTCTCAATAGGATTAGGATATCGAAATTACTTTGACTGCTTGAAACATTGTTGTTTTCAAAGATATTCATACATCAATCTTGATTACTAAGTACAAAGGTATAAAGGGACATTTGATAAGCAACCAAGCGTCTATGACATACTTAGTAAGGGCAGGCCTACACATGTCATAACAGAGTAGTGCATGACATTCATTCAGATTAACTTATTGACAAGTATCAAAGACCAAGAAGATTATATTCAATGAAGGCTCCATGTAGAATAAGCTCTTGAAGACTATAAAAAAGGTAATATCCTTGAATGATGTCAAATCATATTTTAGATTTATAGTTATAGTGAGTTTGAATCATGTGTACCGACTATACTCAATACTATTTGTTGTCAAAGTGGTCGTCGCGATCTTGCTGCGTTAACCCTCTATCAGCTTGTTCTTACAGTAAGTGTGAGTGGAATACAAACGATACTGGGATTATTATTATTATGTACATATTTATTTTTTGAACTTAGGATTAGGTTTTTTACAATAATGTTTATAAAAAAGAATAAACAAATTATTATAAAAACATAAAATATTATAAAAAACCTAAAACTAGGGTGCCGCCGGCAGCGGGGCTGGGCCCAAGCTGCTGGTGGTTAGGACTGCAGAGAGAGAGGAATCTCTTGACGATGCGTGCCGTGTCAAGAAGTACCGCCTTCTGTATCTGGCCCTTGATCCAGTCGTCTAGCGAGAGTCTCTTGAGATGTTGGTCGAGACTCTTCGCCATAAGGCCGTTTGTAGAAACGACTATCGGGACAATGCTAGTCGAATCAACATTCCACATGGCGGTAACCTCGTAAGACAAGTCAATGTACTTGCTGAGATTGTCCTTTTTACCCTTCACGAGGTTCTCGTCATGCGGGATGGTGATGTCGATATTATTATTATTTCTTTTTTGATAAAAGAAAGCTTACTAGCAATGTGGATTGCACATTACTATAATTCTTGTTAACCCCTCCAACTAAGCTAAAATATGCTTGTGTCTGGAGTGGGTTCATGTGAATTAATAGATTTGTCTTCACAGAAATGTTATACCTTGCAAGCTCCAGTTAGGGTTTAATATTTTTGTATGGGACCGATAAATTGTGTATGCATACCCTATCTTTGATAAGCTTTGAATCTATATTGGTTATAAATTAACAATAAGCTACGATGATTTAATATGAGGTTCCTAGAAGAAATGTCGTTAGGGACAGCGATTGAATATGTTATATGTTTTATTGTCTGTAAGTTTAGTTTATATAATAATATGCAATAATGTCTTTTCTATTCTTAGTTCAAACAGTTGTTACTGTTTTCATTAAATCTTAATATAATCTTAGTACATACAAACTTTATTTTATTTAATACTTGCTGAACGTCGGTTCAGCCACAGAATAATGAATAGCTGGTTCAGCAGGTATTAAGTAAAAGAACACGAACACACAGATTACGTTGTCTTAGTGTTATTTAATGAATATTCTACAATGTTATTAAAGTAGAACCAGAACCGATATATTATGACGGATGTTTCTACTCGAATGCAACAACTGATGAACCTCAAAAATAAGCTGAGCAGTCAGATACAACAAAATTAATTCAACATGGCGAGTATGGCTACGACAATCATACAAAATCGAGTATAATAATATCGACTCAACTTAGATCTTCATCTTATTTCCATTTATTGTCGATATAAATTCAGGAACGGTGACCATTTTAGTCAGACGATCCACATAAAACAATACTATGTGCTTTTTAAAATACAGTGCGGGTACTTATCATATAGATCACTGCATATAAAAACAAAGTACGGGAGCATAAGAAAATGTAACACGGCAGCCGTAATCATAAAACTAATATGCGAATAAATCAAGCCCTCACACTAGCACAAGAATACCACAGAATAATGTACAGTTGTATAGTGCATGTATGAAGGAGTTGAATGCAAACAACCCCGATTAGATTTGTATGGATCGGGAGCATATAAGGCACTCACACACACATGCGAGCGTATGCTCACGCGTCGTTTCTAATCGTCGCTTTCCTTCGCGTGGCGGGCGTGTGTGTACCATCCCCGTTAAGGGGGCAGGTGTGCCGTGGTGAATGACGCGGCCGTGGGAACTCACTCCAACCCCGAGTTCCCAGGCGCTCCGCCACCTGCCACCTGCCGTACTACGCATAATTCGCGTTCGTAAATGAACGGTAGTGACCACGTGTGCCCGGCCTTTTTTTCAACACGCGGAAGACCAGTGGAGCCCAATCAATTTTATCTTAATTATACCGAACCCGATACATCGGAGATTTCGAGTTAATCGATTATATCGATTTTACAAAGGAAACGTTAACGTGACCGATCGCAATAAACTCGATGGTTTTAGTTCCCATGTGGAGGTTACGAGCTAGAACGAATTGTAGTAATTAAAAGCTCTCATAACTCTATCATTGAGTTTTACGATAATAAAGAGCTGATCGATTAAGCCACTTGACCGTTAAAGGGGATGTCGAGTTTCGAAGGGCTGCAATACAATAACAATATTGCAAACGTCGAAGACTCACAACTCACAAGCGACCCATCCCGGTGAATAAAGCACACCACAAACAGTTGTCTGACAATCGTTCAACGGTCGGCATTGTTGTATAACAATGAGACGCGCGCACGCCCGCGTTTGACCTTTGACTGGGTTTGACTCGTCACTTGTTCCGGTGTCGCATAATATGCGCTTGTTAATATTGTGTTCCGGTTTGTGCACTATGACCGTTAGTGTCTATGGTACCACGTTTATCGTTACGTGTTGTTAATTTATGACTGCATTGAAAAATTTGATACTTATATGTTACTACGCCGTAGCAGGTTTTGCTTGGATGGGTGACCGTCACTTTAGATTTTTGTGGGCGGGCGTGCTTTATTTTTGGTTATCTGATGATTTTATAACTATGAAAAAGTTTTTTTAAGCAGTAATTAAGTTTAAAATTAGTGTTTGTACTTAACTCAATAAACACTTTTTTATGTCTCAAGCCCTACAACTTTGTATTCTAAATTAAAATGAATTTAAAAAAATTACATCTGTAACATTTAATCTGTGCTTGTTTTAAAATGTTGGGCTCTATGTGTAACTTATTAGTTATTACTTACCCAGGTTACCTTATTAATAACTGGAACAAGCAAGTGGTTAAAATAGTAACTTTTGGACTACATTTTGATGTTGAATAGACTATATTTACGAAGACAGAAATTATTATTCGACGTTGCACTATTCAAAAGGACCGCTGTCTATAAAAACATTGCATATACTTTCTATTAAAAAAAATAAGCGTTAGTCCTTAACTTCGTGTATACACTTAGCAAGTCATAATGTCGCAATTATAAAAACCAAGGAGTTCATTCAATTGACCTTTGTTCCGGTCCCTTAAGTCCCTCACTCTTATATCCTTTTTAATCATTCTCTTTGTAGTTAATAACATGTTCCGGTATGTGCACTATGTCCGTTGATACCGCTCTTTAATTGAGTGTTACAAGCAAGTAACGTCTGTAAATAACCGTTTATGAAAGAAGCGGTAAGTATTTTTTATAAGTTGTTGTAAGTTTTACTAATCAACTCACAAAAATATCAGGTCAGGCAATGTGAAGAAATTATTTCGTATCAGTTTGCATAGGTACTAATGTGACGTTAATCATTTATATCATTTGAAGTTATGTAATAACCTAATTAAAATCAGTTGATAAAGTCAAATCTGACGTTTTGTTATGCAGGCGTTGCACTACGATCTCTTATGGTTTAATGATAGGTACTCTTTTACTTGTGACTTGAAGACTCCTAAAATGTTAACAATCTCAGACAAAATTATTTTGCACCCAAAATCTAATGATAACATCAGATACAATAAATAATAGATAGTACATTGTAGACATTAACTTTGACTCTACTGTATAAGTAATTTAATTTTAATGATACTTTTAATTTACAAGCTTTTACTCAATTTCATAATCAGCCCATATTTTATCCACTGCGTGACGTAGGCCTATAGACCTATAGCCGGGGTCTTGCGATCGTGACGCACAACGTTGCGGTGTGCGACGCAACTACGAACTTTCCGTAGGTGGTTAGTCCTTGGGCTTGGGCGCAACGTAGCGTCACGTATTTGCTCTTAACGCATACTGCGAAGGAATAAGAGACCACTCTAGACGTTTTTCATACGATTATGTGTCCGGCACCGCGTGCCGCATAACGCAGCGTTGTGCGTCACGATCGCGAGACCAAAGTTTTTGCTAGCTACAAAACGATCAATTTTCACCTTTCCAACAACATCTAGCCAGCTTGTGTAAATCATCGCTCCTTTTCCTAGGTAATGACCTAGATGGCGTCATATACGCTAGCCACGCAATGATGTTACTCTAAAACATGTTTATCTCGATGGTATTTCAAAAGTATTTTTTTTTATAAAACATAAGTTTAATACTCTCACTCTCATTCTAAACGCCAGTTTCATCGGTTCCTGATAGCGCTAATACGAAGAAATCTGACAGATTTTTGACAGCTTTTATATGGCGTCATGTGTCACATAACTATCTAACACATTATCAGGAACCGGTGAAAATGGTCCTAAACTCAATAAGACCACTAATCCTTTTTAGTTGGGTAGCTCAATATTTTAAAAAATAAAAGCAAGAGTACTCGCCCAATCTGATTTAATTAATCAAAAGTAGAGTTTATTACGCAACTACAGTACAGTTAAAGTAGTTTAACCCATTTCAGTTGATTGGACACGCTCAATCAACTTTACAATTAATGGATTGAACTTGTTTCAAGCTCTCATTAATATAACTAGTCTGGAGCCAACTCGGATGACTTGTGAAAAAGTAACAATAAAAATAAAGGCTTTAATTAATATAAGCGTACTCGGCGAGCATCTGTTACACAATAATTAATTACATTATTGTGTTTGAGTCACTTATATACTTATAAGGCATACTTTTCGAGGCTTCTAATTCGCAGGAGTAAGTTTACCGTCGTATAATATAAGCATATTTATAACTATGAAAATAAGGGACTTATCGCGCTTAAAACAATATTATTTAAAAAAAAATTAAATACAAGTAGCTAATTAGAAACACTTGTGCAAAATCTCGCATTTAGGCTACCTAATTCCCAACACAACATTTGCGACTGACAAAAGCAACGATTTAATTGACAAAAACGCATAAATTAAGGCAAATATCCAAGTAATGACAAAATAAAACATTCTATTTTTACCGCCAGTATTAAATCATAGAGTTATCTAGAAAAATCAGGAACCAGCCGAGCGGCTATTACTCCAATCGATGTAAGCCTCGGGGCGGAATGACATTTTCTCTGGATACTTGCATAATTACGCAAACTTGTTCTCTTTGTGGGTAATTACTGTTGGGCGTCGTTGTGTAAAGACCCATCGCTGGAGGGCGGTAATCATCAGTTTGCCTGTCATACTTACCGCCCGCTACTGGATTTCACAATAAAAAGTAAGGCCGGATTCAAACGCTCGAAGTATTTCTTCATTGGATGATCGGACGAACTGCCCCCCTAGTGAATTCACTGTTTAACAGATTCACAGTTGAATTCACGTCAAACACAACTTTAAAATCTATAGAAATGGCATTGCCAATGTTATTGTTTGTGAAAAAAAATCATTAATATGATAAGGCACCGTTCCCATGATAACCCGTTCAATATTTGGATGGTTGACCATGAGTAGTATATAATATAACATTAACGTGGTTAGGATGACACGTAGTTAAAACGTAGATTGGTAGTTTGTCGTTGTAATACCATCGTAGGTCACAGGATACGTCTTCACTACAACTCTATGTTCATAGATTACTTAGCCGCTACCTTCTCAACTATAATTTCGATTGAAAACGATTTACTTATAAATATTACTGTACTGTAGGTAATTTAATGTTTCTTCTCAAGTTATCATGTATCTATGGAATGGTAGTATAGACCATTACTAACAAAACATAATTTTCTGTGTTTGTTCGAAGAATATACTTAGAACTATAATGAATCAAAATTTTAGCTATCTACTTTGTTTTGTTCCTATAAGATCAAACATTCTAGGTCTAGCCTGTTCACCATCTTCGACCACATCATAGCTTACCACCAGACAAGATAGTGGTCAAACGCTAGCCTATTGTATGTATATAAAAAACTACTCTATTAGCTAAAAAACGTGTTACGTGTATAGTCGACACCTGTAGTACTGTACTACTAAACTTCAGCACACACTTAACATTATTTGGAGATAAAAAATAGTTTAGTACCTACTTATCACCACTTACGAAGTAACAACCAGTGCTCACAATTAACATCTCATAACCAAAACTTAACTTCAAGCGGTCGCGTTTAAATGTAGCCTAAAGATAAGGTAAGCAATTCTTCTTTCATGTTTACGATGCAAAATGTAGATAGAATGTACATGTGAAACGAATATGAATCGACGCGTCGCAAGATCTATGATTAAAATTAAATGTACCGTGCAATTTAGCCCTTTTCGATATCTGATCGATTTTTATTACTTGTAAAAAAAGTCATCAATTATATTATTAAAATGTTAATATATAGACCACCATTACGCCCATCTTAAAAGAAAACTTGTTATTATTATAATTTTTTTGAGAACTTCATCTGATGCCACTACGAATGAGTGGTGACGCGGTCTAATAAAGGTATATGTAGAATATATAAGTACTCTAAATACTATCATACTTTGTACGAGTAGTTTCGATAATGTGGTTCGCTGATAAATAGTTTAAGATCGTTAACAAATCGAAAAAAAACCGACTTCAAATCCCGCGATGGGTTTTTCCAGTACCAAGTTTGAAGGGTTTATGTTCATATCCCTGGAGATACTCAAGATTTCTCTATTTCAAGATAAAACTATAATGAGACTAAACGGAAAGCATATTCTCTCAAATAAAAAAAAATCTAATCGGGTAAGTGATGGATGAGGAAACAATCATAAATAAAAGATACAGGTGAATTGAGAACCTCATCTTTTTCTGTTAAGTCGATAAAAAAATTGTGCTGTAAATACCCGTTACAGCTAACTGGTGAGGTGATTTCGACACTCTACTTAAATGTCATGCCCTAATTCACCAATCATAAGATAAAAATAGTTTTCTCACTTTTTGGCAACATTTAGTCAAAATAATATAGCGACCTTTCTCCGCTTGGCACATGTTCAATTTATTTTTCTTTCATTGCGTTAAAATATATATCTTACAAATCTTGTCGTGACAATAATTATGAACACAAAAAAATAATCTACCATATCGGTCAAGCCGTTCACAAGTGATAAAGTAATCTATCTATCATGCATGCGGCAATTAATTTTTACTTATAAAGTTAATGAGTATCTAGTCTATCAAGTACAATGGGCATGTATAATCAAATAAAACTGGCCAAGTGCGAGTCAGCATCGCGTCTCTTATCGCACACTTAGGGAGGGTTCCGAACAATACGAAACATAACAGAGTTTCAACCTCATATATTTTATTAATTGATATTACCAAGAATATTTGGTTTGGTCGCGATCTAGAAAGACGGGTCTCGTTTACTAGCGCCATCTATGTCATTTTTCCGAAACTAATTAGATAGATGGCGTTTAAAAACACGTTCTTTGTATGGGGACCGCCTTTAATTTATAACTTAATTTTGTTTTTAGTATTTGTTGTTCTAGCGGCAACAGAAATACACCATCTGTGAAAATTTCAAGTGTCTAACTATCACGGTTAATGAGCTATAGCCTGGTGACAGACGGACAGACAGACAGACAAACAGACAGACAGACGGACAGCGGAGTCTTAGTAATAGGGTCCCGTTTTACCCTTTGGGTACGGAACCCTAAAAATCACACTTAGTTGTTATAGGAACCATTACAATAATCTACGAATTTTGCTGTTAAAGCAAAATTTAAAAGTAACCTACGTGAATTCCAATGGTATAATTTTTATGTTTTTTTGAAGTGTTACACACTTTATATTTTTGTAAAATTGTTAAACACAATCCAAAATTTCTTCGTACCGACGGGACATGAACCCGCAACCTCCGGAATAACATGTTCGGGTGCTTTGCCAATTAAGCAAGTCATATGTCCCGTCGGTACGATGAAATTTTGGATTGGTATAATTTTTATTATAAAAATGTAATTCTTATTTTGTATTAAGAAATCCAGTTCAAGAAATAACTGGTGTACAGTGGTAAAAGAGAAACAGTATCGTCGTGTTTTTATTTTTCGTCCTTACACTATAATTTTAAACACTTGCAAGTTGTGAATGCTACACTGCAATATACTATCTTACTGGTAGGTACCAAGTATTAAGTATAGTACATGTAGGTTATTATGAAGACTTTTGAGTAGTAGTTTTCTGAGAACTATACCTTCTCATTAGTACAAAAATGACGCAAAAGTATCTGGTAATTCGCATGTAGTACTTGGTACTACAATGTTGCACTAATAGTGAGGACAGTGTATGTCTTCCTTCAATTGTGGAGTAAATAAACTTATATATAACTTCTATTAAGAACTTCTTAACTTATATTGTTTGGTTGCGTCCTAGGTTAATTTGCCTTATTTTTAGGGACACTGGGAATTTATGTTTTACAGACTTTATTCATGAGGTTTAAATAAATAAACCTGTTAAAAACAAATCGAGTATAAGGATAATATACTTGGTAAAATACATTTAAGTTTAAACTGTTTCCTTACTTGTTCTCTAACAAAAATACGCTAAGCAAATTATTGCAAATATTCCTAAAATTATAAATGTATTTCTAATTCAAAAATATAACAAAAAAACTAAACTAAATACTAACATAAATTATTTTACAAAAAAATAAAATGAATGAATGAATGAATAACACTTTATTGCACACCAAGAACAAAAAAACAAACAAAAGTAACAGAAGAACATAATATATCGGTAGTACAATGGGCGGTCTTATCGCTTAGAGCGATCTCTACCAGACAACCTTTGGATGGAGAGGATTTCTAAATTATAATATTGCGGGGGTGTGCAGCTATAAGTTAACATATATATGAATATACTTAAAATTAATACTTACACATATAAACAAACATAATACATAACATAGATACATATACATTGTAACTAAATAGATATTATTAAAATAGATACATATACCTTAATAAATAAGTTATAAAATCAACTATGGGAAAAATAGTGTTTAAATACCATATTTTTAAAAGCTTGTGGAGATTGGGCTTGTCTTATTGTTGCAGAAAGTTCGTTCCATAGGCGGACAGCTAGCATGGAATAAGATTTGTTGTAGTAAAGTGACGTGGAGTGATGTTGAGGTGTCTTCAATTGAAGCGTATACTGGGATCGAAGGGGGTGGGATTTAGTAAGGTGGAGGAATTCGAAGCGCTCTTTTAGGTAAAGTGGAGTCGTAGGAAGGAATAGGATATTGTAAAGGAAAGAAAGGATATGCATGTTCCTGCGAAGGCGGATAGGTAACCAATTGAGCCTTTTTCGGAATTCGGAGACATGATCATATTTCCGAAGACCGAAAATGAATCGGATACAGACATTTTGCAGTCTTTCTAGCTTATCAAGTAATAAAACCGACTTCATAACCACAAACAGGCACTCAAAAGCGAAAAATAAATTACTTAATATAATTATTATAAGCGCTACCCACTTATCTATTTGAAGTCGGTGCCAGCTAAGTCTATTGGATCATCATCATCATCATCATCATCTTCATCATCATCATCAGCCTGTATCAGTCCACTGATGGACGTAGGCGTCTCCCAAGTTGCGCCATTGAGTCTATTGGATAGTAGATAGATACTATGTATGTAGTAGTAGCAGTAGTAAGTAGGTAGATACATGTAGATAGCATCTATCTACTACCTATTAGACTTGGCTGGCACCGACTTCAAATAGATAAGTGGGTAGCGCTTATTATAATTATATTAAGTTATTTTTTTTTTCGCTTTTGAGTGCCTGTTTGTGGTTATGAAGGCGGTTTTAATTTTTTTGTAAATTTTAATTTATTTTACCCTTTTTAGTCCAAAACAAGTTTAAATTCAATTACATGTGTCTATAAAATTTCTTGTCTGGGCCGTTATACGCTGACGGATATAAACTTTGGGAAAATTTCAAGTATGTACCGAAGATCTGTAAAGTGCGCACAAATAGACATACGGACGGACGGACACCAAAGTCTCAAAAAGTGTTCATTTGGTACCCTTCGGGTTCGGAACCCTAAAAAATTGATTTTAAATTCCGCGCTAGTGAAAATATTTACTAGTCATAATAATGTCATCAAGGTATCAAAAGACAATGTCCAAAATGGCCCTGTGCAATAATAGCATCTGACACACACGATAATTAATTGTCTATTTTTAACCGACTTCAAAAAAAGGAGGAGGTTACTCAATTCGACCGTATATATATATATTTTTATCTTTTTTTTATTTTTTTATGTTTGTTCGCGGATAACTTCGTCGTTTATGAACCGATTTCGATTATTCTTTTTTTGTTCGAAAGGAGATATCCCAAGTGTGGTACCATGGTAATTTTATCGAGGTATGATAAGTGTCTCCAGAGATATTGAGATAAACATCTCAAAATTGGTACTGAAAATGAATAGCGCGGCATTGAAGTCGGTTGTTTTTTAGTTTTTAAACGATATTATATTACAAGCATTCCAAATATTTTTATAATACGGATTAGATGTATTCTAAAATAAATATCAAAAAGTATTATTTGCGATTATTAACATTAATTGCCGCCATATGGCCGACAGATACTACTGAATCACTCTACTACGTTATAAGAGTTGGCACTTCCCTACATTGTGATACCTACCCGAATTATGAAAGCACTGTGTAGCCAACCTAACAACGGAAAGTATTATTTACTTCGTAACTATTATTTAATCTGTGGTATTATGCTTATATTTTTTTTACAGTGTTTGTTGGTACAAAGAACGTTCATAATTCTGAGTTATTTAATTTTGTATGCAGTGTCGCGGGACTGATATGACCGCCATCTTCGCCAAATGTCATGTCATGTCAAAAAATATAAACTAACTTTGCACCCTAACAAGACTTTGCCCGGTAAAACATTCCTGTGAAGACAAATTATTATTATATTAATTCTCCCCACCTTTGTTTCTATCTCGCTCACAGTTGCCGTAAGAATATCTGTCAAAAAACAAAATCAACGTGAAGAAAGATGTAAAAACATTATTCAAGATCATATTTTTAGGGTTCCGTACCTCAAAAGGTAAAAAAGGAACCCTTATAAGATCACTTTCTTGATCATCTGTCTGTCTGTCCGTCTGCCTGTCCGTCTGTCCATGTGTCACCACCGATTTTCGCAGAAACGGGTAGTCTTAGCAAGTTGAAATTTATACCAGATACAGATGTCTATAGTCCCTACTAGGTGTATAAAAATCAAGGTCCTGAGTCAACACGATAAAAAGATATCTGCAAATTTAGATTTTCGCGAAAATTTGTAAGTACCAAAATTTACCTTCATTTTCAACTTTTTTTATTTTTCGGTTTCCTTTACTTGTGCTGTAAGACCTAGCTTTTGACCAAAATTGACAATTTTAGGTCAACCGGAAGTACCCTATCTATAGGTTTTGGGTCGAAAACCTATAAGGTACTTCCCGTTGACCTAGAATCATGAAATTTGGCAAAAAGCAAGGTCTTATAGCACAAATAAAGTAAAAATTCCAAAAAATAAAAAATGTTGACAATTAAAGGGTATACATACATAGTTACATACATACTTAGTAAATGCCAATCAAGGTAGGCCTCTGAGTGATATGAGCGCTCATACAATTTAGAGGTCTAGCCTAATTGGTACCAACCACTTTGCCGGTCTTTATTTAGTCTTCAATAGCAACCTCCATTGTGTATAATCTTCTTGGGACTCTTCTTCTAAAACCAGTACATTCTCCTATGTTTGAGGTATTTATCTCCATATCTCTGGAGATCTATTATGATATGATATGATATCTACTAATCAGATCTCGATAAAATTAAAATGGGACCACCTCGAAAACGTACCCTACCTATTAAAAAACAATCATTTGAATCCGTTCACAATTGACGGAGTAATCGCGTAACATACAAAAAAAAACATACAGACGAATTGAGAACCTCCTCCTATTTTATGAAGTCGGTTAAAAATACAAAAAAAAATAATACAATACAATACAATACAAAAACTCTTTATTGATCACCAAAACAAAAAAATAAAACATGTACTACAATACATCCTTAATAATAACAATAATATCGTTTAATAAAAAATAATATCGTTTAAAAACTAAAAAACAACCGACTTCAATGCCGCGCTATTCATTTTCAGTACCAATTTTGAGATGTTTATCTCAATATCTCTGGAGATACTTATCATACCTCGATAAAATTACCATGGTACCACACTTGGGATATCTCCTTTCGAACAAAAAAAGAATAATCGAAATCGGTTCATAAACGACGAAGTTATCCGCGAACAAACATAAAAAAAAATAAAAAATTATACGATCGAATTGAGAAACCTCCTCCTTTTTTTGAAGTCGGTTAAAAACTAAAAAAGAACCGACTTCAATGCCGCGCTTTTCATTTTCAGTACCAATTTTGAGATGTTTATCTCAATATCTCTGGAGATACTTATGAAACCTCGATGAAATTACCATGGTACCACACTTGGGATATCTCCTTTCGAACAAAAAAAGAATAATCAAAATCGGTTCATAAACGACGAAGTTATCCGTGAAGAAACATAAAAATATATATATATATATATATATATATATATATATATATATATTTATATATATACGGTCAAATTGAGAAACCTCCTCCTTTTTTTTGAAGTCGGTTAAAAATAACATGGCGACACAAACGGCGGTCTTATCGCTTAAAACAATCTCTTCCAGACAACCTTTGTAGTAATATTATAAGCTTTTATTTAGTTGACCTGTCCCAGTGTCTGTGATAAAATCTTACAAGCTAAATTTGACCCGTTTCTATCTACTTATCAATACAGATACTTACCTTTTAAGTAAACTATAATTTAAATTTATATAAGTAATTTTCCAAAAAAATTAAAACCGACTTCATAACCACAAAAAGGCACTCAAAAGCGAAAAATAATTTACTTAAAATTATTATAAGCGTTACCCACTTCTCTATTTGAAGTCGGTGCCAGCCAAGTCTAAAAAAAAATCTCTAAAAAAATTGACTTTAAATGCCGCGCTAAAGTGAAAATATTCACTAGTAATAATGATGTCATCAAGGTATCAAAGGACAATGTCCAAAATGGCCCTGTACAGTTAAAGCATCTGACACACACGATAATTAATTGTCTATTTTATTACAATAATTCCAAATACTTTTATAACACGGACTAATTGTATTCCAAAATGAATATTAAATAGTATTATTTGCGATTATTAACATTGATTGCCGCCATATGGCCAACAGAGTACTGAATCACTCTACTACGTTATAAGAGGCACTTCCCTATATTGTGGATACCCGAATTATGAAAGCACTGTGTAGCCAACCTAACAACGGAAAGTATTATTTACGTAGTAACTATTATATAATATGTGGTTTTATGATTATAATTTTTTTTTGCTGTGTTGATTGGTACAAAGTACGTTCATAATTCTGAGTTATTTAATTATGTATGCAGTGTCGCGGGACTGAAATGGCCGCCATCTTCGCCAAATGTCATGTCATGTCAAAAAATATTAGGTATGTTTAAAAAAGTTTGCACCCTAACATGACTTTGCCCGGTAGAACATTCCTGTGAAGACAAATTATTTATATTTATATATAATTATTTATTATAATTATTAATATATAATTATTTATTGAAGGCCCGGTGGCGTAATTGGGAGAACGGTCGGCTTTGATACCGTAGTACCGAGTTCAAACCGCCGTGCACCAATGAATTTTTCTATCGAAAAATATATGTGCGCTTCTCACAGTGGCCCTCCGGTGAAGGAAAACATCGTTAAGAAACCAATAACCCCCGCAAGGTGGTAGAACATATCTAGTGTCCGCCTGGCCAGCTACCACCCTCAAGTCAGAAAATCTGTCGCCAAACATCTAATGTGTTCCGGCAGCTATCCTTGAGAGCCAGTTCCCATTCTAGTCCACTTCTCTATCTTCGACCGCATCATCACTTAGCAACAGGTGAGATAGTGGTCAAACGCTAGCCTATAAGATATAAAAAAAAATTATCCCCACCTTTATTTCTATCTCGCTTACAGTTACCGTAAGAATATCTTATATGCAATAGCAACCTCCATTGTGTATAATCTTCTTGGGACTCTTCTACTAAAACTAGTACATTCTCCTATGTTTGAGGTATTTATCTCCATATCTCTGGTGATACTAATCAGATCTCGATAAAATTAAAATGGGACCACCTCGGAAACGTATCCTACCTATTAAAATAAACTGGCCAAGTGCAAGTCGGACTCGCACTCGTAGGGTTCCGTAACACAGTTTAGTAATCCATAACTATGATTTTTCGCAACTATAAAATTAACTTTGTTTTTCATAGTGTTTGTATGAAAAACAAAGTTATCTTTGCGGTCGCCATATCTCTAAAACTGCTGACTGTATCTCGTTCAAACTAATTTTCGTTGATAGTTTTTATTGAGATCTACAGCATATATTATTTTTAGAATTTTCACTCCCATTCTTTAAAAGTTAGAAGGGGGGGACACACATTTTACCACTTTAGGCGCGCCTATCTTTCAAATGATTGACTTTGAGAAAAAATGATTTTAGGAACCTCAATATCATTTTTAAAGACCTATCCATAGACACCCCACACGTATAGGTTTAAAGAAAAATTTTTTTTTTGTTTCAGTTCTACGTATGGGATGCCCCCCTCAAAGTTTTATATTTTTTATTTTGTATAAAAATCGGAAAGCGGTTCACAGAATACATTTACTTACCAAGTTTCAATTCTGTAGTCCTAACAGTTTCGGAATAAAATGGCTGTGACATACGGACGGACAGACAGACAGACAGACAGACAGACAGACAGACATGACGAATCTAGAAGGGTTCCGTTTTTTGCCATTCGGCTACGGAACCTTAAAAAGAATCATTTGAATCTGTTCAGAATTGAAATCGGAATTGGAGAAATCGCGTAACATACACACAAAAAAAAAAAACATACAGACGAATTGAGAACCTCCTCCTTTTTTGTGAAGTCGGTTAAAAATAATTTTATTCATTATGTTTATATATTGTTATAAATATAATATAACTCACTTTAATTTATATGTAGTCCATATTCATATAAATGTAATTGATTAAAGTAATTGTTCTTACCAATAGGCAATTACCAATGTTAACAGACGCGGAAAAGGCCTGGAAGCTATAATACGAGTCTCAAACCTAGTTTAGGTGCCAGGTTAACAATATTGTTATATGTATCTGCCTTTTAATGTTCAATAAATTATTATGATATGACTTTCACGTACCTATATTAAAACTATAGGTTGGCAAAAACGTCTTGAAACGGAACTATTTTTTTTCTGGCCTGGCAATATATCTAATCTGCGATAAAATGTTCTATTCTATCTGTATTCAGTGACTAAACATTTGTGAACAAAGTTTGTCTAGTAGTATTTTATTATTCGCCGTAATCTACGGTCTTAACCACGTTTTGACATGGATAAGACTATCCGTAGTTCCACTAGAGAAGTTATTTTTAAAGTTTACCGCCACTCTTTCCCATGAGAATAGCGTCTATCGGTGTTACCATTATATAGACACACACGCGAAAGTGGCGCCCCTATTTATTTCTACTCTATTTTGCCAAGCTGTACTACATATATTGATATTTTAGCGCCTTACAAAACGTCCAAATAGACAGTTTAAATAAATTAAATATTACGCTCAATATAATAACAGTTAATACTATATCTGCCTTCTCTACATGTAAGCCATCTAGTATTACCATACAAGTCCAAACAAGTTGCTCTCAATACAAATTAATCACGTAGATCCAATTGCGTATGTGCAATTGTAGCCTAATTAAGGCACGTACTCACTGCTACAGATGCAAGTAATAATAGTTGAAGGAATAAAGCAATTGTAAAAATAAAATGATGATATATTTTGACATAGGTATATAGACCATCTTTTATGTTTCAGCTTATAATTTTCTTTCATACACAAAGTCGATTATTTGTTTGAGAAAATCGAGCCAGGACGACTTTTAGGTTGTTTAAACGGTTTTAAAATTTCATTAGATTTCTTAGGTGAAATGGATCCAAAGATACACTCCGCCCCTTTTATATTGACTGATTTTATTTAGGTTTCAATATATAATTTCATTATTATTTATTTAGATATTATTTTATTTCGGCTGATACGGCTATACGATTTTTTTTTTCTAATACTCAGGTGAACTGAGCATATTTTTTATTTTAGGTCTGATGATCTTTGATTTTTTTTCATCGTCGTTAACCTATAATATTGCCTTATGACTTTAGCTAACTATCAGTTATCAAATTATCACAGCATCACTTTCACATACGACATATTGTCATAAGCATAACATAATTTTATAGCCTTCTCTTTGCATGCATTCTCATTACATATTTGAATAATATTATATCACAATTTTATTAGACAAAGGTATTAAAAACTTTATCAGTTTTTCTTATAACACCTTGACCTTATATATATCCTTCTTGAGAAGTTTCAATAAATAATTCATCCACATTACTCCAAAAAGCTGTTCTAGCCATATCTATTCCGAGTAATAAAATAACTGTTATTGATTTGGTCCCAAGAGGCTTATCAGTTAAGCAGAAAAGGGCGGTCATTTAACGCATATCCATGCTAATGTAAGCAGATACAAATTGATAAGACAAGCCTGTAAAACCTAAGAGTCGTTTATATCTGTTCATTAAACGAGGCATCTACATTTAACTGGAGGGATAAGGTCACGTCGACTTAACGACACTTCATTTAACAGTACCAATTAAGGTTGACTCAGTAAATTAAACTAAAATAAAACACGAAACGTACAAGTCCCTCAAAAACGTCGCAAAAAACGTCCGATAACCGAGCCACACCAAAAAAGTAAGCAGTATCATTAAGCACACAAAATATGTTTTCCATTTACACAGACGCTTCAAGGCGGTTATAATTTTGTATACGGTGAGTGTTTACTCAGTAAGAAGTGCTTCGGATCGGTAACACCTGCCGCGTTTTCCCACGGCAGCGTTCGGCCGTCTTCGGCTAAGCTCGGTAGAGATCGGGTGCGTCATACACATGCAAAGTGATAGGGACATGCGTGCTGCATGCTTATCTCACTCGTCACGCGTCAAAATCAGTGTGGCACGACCCTAACGTTTTTTAAGTGCGTGCCCGTGCTTCGCATTGAATAACAATTTCTTTATCTATGAAGTTTTGTTATTCAAAAACGGTCGTGATTGAAATCTAATGAACATTTTTGAAATCAATATAAATGCAACAGCAAACTTTTATTATAACCCAGTAGGTTCTTAGAATATAAAGTCTGTATTACGATCAAAATAAACATTTACCGGTATCTAGTTGGTCGTGATGCGCTATAAAAGGACGCATATGAAAAATAAAAAGGTAATGCGATATTTTAAAAGGCTCCGTTATAAGGAGGCAATAAAAAAGGGACTATTCTTACGCACGGTGTAAAAATAGTGAGTACGCTTAAATGGTATTGGCAATAAGAGCAAGTAAATTGTCGCAGACCTGTTAGTTAGCGGGTTTAATAGTTGGTGGACAGACTGGTGTAAAGGAACAAATAGTATTTAACTCCGTACACCGTTACTCGGCCGGAGAGACAATATTGTGATGAATATTCAACGCTCGCCAACATGGCGGGAAAATAAAACATGCCGATATTTAATTGATTGAGTATAGTTTTAGTGCTAACATATACAGCGAGACGGCTATAATTAATCTATTTGGGATAAAATTGTAGAGGCTGCTAATGAATAGTAAATACACAGTTGAACTTTTTTAGAAGTGCGCACTGTTTTGAGTTGATAATTTTATTTTGAGGCATTATAAATAATGTTATTAAAAATATGTTATTTTTATGAGCACTAACATTAACTTTTAATAGGAATGGTAACATTGTCCTGAACGAGAAAATGAATTAAGAACAGATGTATGTAGAATAATACGAATAGTAAGTAGATTTAGTATAAATATCGATAATGAGTTAAAACTAAAAGGTAGTATGATTTCTGAGCGATCTGAGAATCTATCTATCCATTTTTTATTAAAGGTACCTGATACCCTAGCGTTTGACGACTATTTCGCCTGGTAGTAAGTGATAATGTGGTCAATGATGATAAACATACTAGGCATAAATAATGGTCTGAATACCTTCCTAGAAAATAAATTGACATAGAGCATATTTTACGTTTGTAAATGACCAAATAAATTGAGGGTCACACCTGGATATAATCCGCAGAAACAAGCGCTGAAGAATATCATTACAAGAATGTAATATATATATAATTAACATTATTTTGACATACATATCTGAATTCAAATTAGAACTCTTTTAGAAATGCCGTAAGTATTGTAATTGTAATGAACATTTTTATTCGATTGTAAATGTTTGACTTTAAAAAGTGTACCATGTAACAAATTGGAATAAATGAATATTGAATTTTAAAAAAATGTACCCAGCAGAAAACAAAAGCTTGCACATTCTGGCACAATAGTAGACAAAATCCACAGAGATTCATATATATGACAAAAAAGAATGGTAATCTAATACTATGAGAATCTTTGTCCTGACATACTGACTGACTGACTGACTGACTTACTTACAGCCTAAACCGTAGAGACTTCAAATTTGGAGGGTATATTTGTCTTAGTACTCATACGCAAGGGTGTACTAAGAAAGGATTTTCCAAAATTCACCCCTAAAGGGGGTTTAAAGATTATATGGAGAAACAAGATAAGATAGTTTTTTATTTTGAAATAATTTTATTATAAAATACGTGTTTCAGCATTTTTCAAAATTCTACCTTTATGAGGGTGAAAGGAGGCTTAATAAAGTCTGAAAATCATTATAGTTTTTCTGGTTTTATATAAACATGAATACCTATTTTTCTTGGTCACGCGATAACTTGAAAACGGGTGGACAGATTTAGCAAATTATTTTTTGATGTGTTTTTATAATAATTAGGTTTTTACGAAGAAGTTTTAAGTAAATGAAAGAAGTTTTTAACGCGGGCGAAGCCGCAGGGCACTTCTAGTATGATATAAATATGAAGAACTAAGAGTTAATGCAGTGGGTACTAATTATAATTAAATAAATAAAAATCTATAATATCTTATACCGTAAACGTGCTCTATAAAATAAACTACCTACACTAATATCACGGCACCAATTAAAAATCAATAAAAGAATCGCAAAAAGTCCCCCCGTCATATCGTGTTCACGGGCGTCGCGCATCGCTCCACCTGCGCGATTCTCCCACGGCGTAACTTATCCTTTTTTACACTTATCGTTATATTCACCACTTTTGCATTTTAACGTTAACTTTCTTACCAATTTTGCTGCTTTTTAACGCTTGTACCTATAAGAGATGTTTTACAAGGACGGTTTTGTTTGAGGAAAATATCGATTTTATTCGATATGGAAAATCATAGACACTGCTGTGTAACTTATTATTCTATATTTGTAGTAAGTACATCAATTATAAATATGAAATTACATTAATCAATGACATTTTGTATATTAGCAGGGCAGCACCTTTATGTTGTTGATGACAAAACATTAACTGTGTGAACCTTAAAGGTTTCAAAAAAGGTTTCAGCCTCTATTTTCGTAAATTATCTGAAGTGTTTCAATTGCTTCTATTAATTTAGTCCAGAGCAATGTATAGTTAAATTATTATATTGATGATATTACTGTTTCAGTTTTTTCGGATACTAATAATAAATAGTTACCCTTATACCTATATATTTATACGTTAAGCAAACACTTCAAATGCCTTTTAAGGAAAATATGTGCGCAAAGTGATCCTATATTTTAAAAACGTATGAAGAAGGAATTCGATCTTTAGATTGGTATGGTTAAAGTTTACGTGTAGAAAAAGTTCAGGAAGCTAAAATGTATGTATAATATGTATTACAAATAAGCTTTTCATTGCAGAACAGGGAAATCTTATATTTAATTATTTTAATCAAACTGAGACCATTTAGGTGAACACTCGTCTTAAAGAGTCTAAAAAGTACTTACGTAGTAAAAATAGTCCAGCACATCATATTCTACTACAATTTTATTATATCCACAATTTAAAAATGATGGTGGTAAGCCCCCAAATGGCCGCTCGTTCCTCATTTTACAACCTTCGATGGTAAGATACAGACGCCTACGGTTTGACGATAATGGTTTTATTTATTAGGTTGGCTACATTGTATTTTATATTATCTCGCGCCATTTATATGAAAATGTCGGAAGGTCGATAAACAACGAAAATGTTGAATATAGTTTATTTAAATTAGTGATGCCAGCGGATATAACTTAAATAAAAATTGAAATTGTTTTTTTTTCGTGATCGTAAAATTATTTTAAAGCCAATGTCTGCTTAAAAATAAAATTTACAATATAAATGATGTAGATTGAAAGACGAGTTGGGATTGTTGCGCTATGTCGATTCATCTATTATAGTCCTGTGCTGTTTTCCATTTTGGTCTCAATGCGTTTTCGATTTTCAGATAGGCCCAATTTCATCTTAGACCACATCATCACATCAGGTAAATATTGGTCCAGTGCTTTTATGAAAGGTGTAAAACTTATTTATTTTTATTTTCAACAAACTTCCAAATATGGGATGTTCTCAAGTCGTCTAGGTTTTTTAAATTTTTTTTTATGTTAGTGACGCGGTTACTCCGCCAATTGTTAACCGACTCGAATTATTTTTAATTGGTTATAGATACATCTCCAAGGTGTTCTTATTGTAATTTCATTGGAATCAAACGAGTATCTCCAGAGATATGACGATAAGATAAACACATCAAACTTGTTACTGAAGATAACTAGCGTGGTACATGAAGTCGTTTGTTTGTAACCTTTTTACTCCTAAGTATGTCAGTAGTTTATTCAATCAAAGATAAAACTAATATAGAATTACCTTCCTATATGTGTGTATGATGAAAATAAACAGTTAAACAGAATATATTTTTCAATTCAAAATTTATTTTTAATACAATGTATAAATATGTACTCAACTTAAACCGAAGCATTTTTTTTTTCAAAAACCTTAAACCTTACCTGCAGTAAAGCACACACTTGTGTGACATAAAAAATAAAACTTATCAAAAAACATAGCAGCGACAGGTGGTCTATTGTTATTTTGGAAATATGCACGGTTCCAAATGTGGTACCCCATTGTGTGGGGCATTAGGGCAATCTTAGAGATTTGCCTGACCTACCATTTTTTGTCAAAAAGTTAATGTTAAGATTGTACGAAAACATTCGAATAGCCAAAATGATATCATTTTAACAACATAATAATAATATTAAGTTAATGAAAAGAAAATACACTATTTTACATTTATTTAACATATTTAGATGTCACAAATAAATATGTGGATACGAAAATTTCACACAAAAGATTAAAATTGTTTGTAATATTCTGTGGAAAATAAACATAAGTATTTGTGTTTCACATAATTATCAGACCAACGTCATGCTTTTCTTAATATTGCCATTACTTGCTTAACACATCATATATTAGCTCAAATTCCAATGTCCTACCATGATCCATTAGGGATTGCCAGTCTCTACATCTCGACTCCATCATCAGATCAGCTCGATCGCTATACATTTACATTAAGGTGGCAATAGCCTAATGGATAAGGTGTCGGACTGGCGATCGAGAGGTCGTGAGTTTGATCCCCACCCACCCATTGCACTGTTGACGTGAACCCACTCCAGACACAAGCATATTTAGCTTAGTTGGAGAGGTTAACAAGAATACTAGTAATGTGCAACCCACATTACGAGTAATCTTTTAAAAAAAAGAAAAGAAAGAAATATTGTGACCAATTTTACAGAAGTATACCAATTTGCTGCTTAATCAAACAAAAGCAAGTATAATGTAGTTAAAAATTGAACGTAGCAAATTAAATAAAAGCTTGTAAAAACTGGACAGTTTCATTGAAATTTATATGGGGCTTAGCGAAAAAATCTAAAAGAAAATCACCCTTTTTGAATGTCATAGTTAACTATGATATGGGGTTTTTTGGCGGGAGCGTGGAACAGTGTGTGTGATCTCATTGTATTTTTTCCTAAAACTTGTGTTCTTCCGCGTGTTAATATGTAATAAATGTGGACTATTAACCAGTAAGTGCCGGTGAATGTCCGCGAGTGTAGGGAAACAGCACAATGTTGAAAAACATGCTATTTGCGTTCTCACCAAAATTCCACTGAAAATCTTCAGTAAACACCACATCTTTACTGAAGGTATGACTTAGGCTAGACTTTTACTTGACAACTGACCTGAAATGTGACTTTGACCCATCTCTACGACTAAAATTCATAAAAACTTGAAAAATTTCAATACTTGACACTGGCTTAATACACTAATCGTGTGGAGCCATAAAGAAACTAAAAAAAAGAATTAAAAAAAACTATGATATGATGCTCGACCTATAAAGAACAGTGGGGCACGAGTTTCTATCGTATAGTTTTCGTATAGTAATAAACAATATAGTAAACGAGAACTTTAACTCTGATGATAGTTTCGTTAATGCCCGGTAGGGTGCTAATCCATTTTATACAAATTATCACGTTTAATATGACTTTTTATAACACTTTGACGTGCAAGCAGTGGGCAGTGACTGGAAACAAAGAGCCGAAGACCGGGCTCAGTGGCGTGTATTGGGGGAGGCCTACGTCCAGCAGTGGACTGATACCGGCTGATAATGATGATGATGATGATGACGTGCAAGCTCCACAGAACTTAAAAGAGATTAACCTTACGAACACCAATGCTATTTAAAGTAAGTAATAAAATAGTGTGAAACCCAGACAAGCATTTAACTTGACAATGTGTTAAGTGCTCTTGTCCCGACCTAGACCTTAATTAACGTATTTAAAGGCATCTGACATTTATCTCCATTTTTAAGATAGAGATAATTATAACAACGTGTGAATATCTTTTTAAAATCCAATTGGAAAACCAAATAATTTACACTTTATGTCGTATTAAAATACAGATTCGCTCTTAATAAAGCAATTAAGACAAAAATCATTTTAGCAGAGAACTAAAAGTCAGTTTTGACGGTTTTATCGTGCCGACAATCGTCTCTCTATAGGTTAAAAATTTAAAATACATAGACAACGCAAAATAGTCGAGTTTTTTTTTCAAGTTAGAAAATTTGAATTTTTACACCTTAACAAAAAAATTACTGTGTTTTTGTTATTTTCGTATCTTTATATTTGACTAGTGCGATAATTTCGCATAGAGACATATCATCAAAAAGTGTCCAAGCGGTCTTATCGCCTAAACAGATTTCTTCCAGACAACAATGCGGTGAAGAGGATTAGTTAAAAAATTACAAAGCAGTGTTTTAGTACCAGTTTAACATTTAAATATTAACTAGTAGATTGGTGCATCGATAGGCCATCGTCTCTAAGTATATTGAATATAGAGACGATGGCCTATCAATGCGCCCTAGCCAGACAATTATTTGATGTCTACTGTCAGATATTGTTTTTAAACCTTTGAAAATATTTAAATTACCATGTTTCTATATATATACAATAATGTCGAAAAATAATAATTAAATATTTTGTAAAGACGTTATCGTATGCAATGAAACGTAGTACCTACTAATGATATACTTACTAGGCCAAACTTTACTAACCTACTATGTATTTGTCATTACGGAGTTCCAGTCCCTACAGCCTCCATCATCAGGAAAGCTCGATGGTACTTACCATATTAAAAAGCGGCAATAGCCCAACGGCTAAGGCGTCGGTCTGGCGATCAAGAGGTCGTGAGTTCGATCCCCACCCATTGCACTATTGACGTGAACCCACTCCAGATATAAGCATATTTAGCTTAGTTGGAGGAGTTAACAAGATTACTAGTAATGTGAAAACTACATTGCTAGTAATCTCAAAAAAAAAAAATAGTACCTACTACATTAATTTATGACCGAAGATACGCAAGTTTACCAAATATGAGTTCAATGGAACGGTCAGGAAGTGATTCTATCATAGCTTCCAAGATGTGTCCCACACTAACACTGAAAGTTAAATAAAAGCTTGTAATAAAGATAAAGCTTTTAAAATTTTCCCGTAAACTTTTGTCCAAGGGAAAGTGGCTCACGCCTAAGCCAGCCTCCGACCGTGATTGGCGACTGGCCGGCCAATGCCGACGTTGGTTTCGGCCCACGAACGCTTGCACACGCCTTCCTAACGTTCTATTTTTGAATTTGAATAGATGAATCACTACCGTTCTAATTGCCGACCGTTATGTCAACGCATGTTTGTTTTGTTTCTTAATGGTCTGTCAAGTAGACGCATTATCCCAAGGAGGTTACATGTTCTAATATACCTAACTTATTTGCACTACCATGCGAACTGAGTAAGAGTGTCTGTCCTCTATAGAGACCCAAAATTAAATTTGTATTTTACCATTGCCTAGTTGGCTGTATCATCCACTTACTGGTTTTCTGTATTACTCTTTCCTAATGTTATTATTTGCACGTAATTGGTAAACAAAACTTTAGTTTTGGTATGTAAATAAATATTTCTATTCCTATATAATCGTTTAATACGTCGTTAAACAATTTATCTTTAAATCCAATATCTTCATTAAACAGACTCCTGCAATAAACAATTCTATTTAGTAATTGATTTGCATATATTCACGTCCCTTTTCATATTCTATTATCCAGAAATTACACTAGCTCTTCAAAGAAATGAAGTTCCTCTGTAAAACTCTATCATACATAGCTCTTTAAAAGATTTTATCACAATTATATCTTGACTTGTCCTGTTCATTGCTTATCGATTTCCTTTCAACTGACCAACTGGCATTATTAACGAGGATCTGACAAGCGCACTCGCAAGTCAGAACATAGTTATTAATATAATTAACTTGATTGCAATAAATGTGATACAGACGAACAACGGTTCTGTACCACATTTAAATACAACAATGTTGCCTGTGCAAAAATTATCTGTGAACATTAATAATAAGTTTTCGTTTAAAACTTGAATCACATAGAGTCTATGCAAAAAGAGAACCGTCGTAGAAATTAAGGTCGCGTCGGTCGTCGGTCGTTTTAATTTACTGTTTTTGTTGCATTGACAACACTGCTGTCATTACTAGTACGACTATAAATGTTTGATACTTGGTAGGTACCTACTCTTATCATTATCGTGTGCTACTAAGTAGGCGTGTAAGTGTACCTTCTTTCCTTACCTTTGAATATTATTTCATCATAACGCCACAACGGTTCTCATTTAGCGCAGACTCTACAGTTAATATCAAAGGTGATATTGTCAATATTAAAACACGAAAACGAGACCGTATATAAATAAGTATTCTTATTTACGGTAGTACATACAATACATATACATTCTCAAAAATTATATTCAGCCTTTTTTATGCTATCTACATTTTGCCTCCCCACGATAAGTGTATTTAGCCAGTGTCAATGTATTAAAATTGTTAATTTTTTTATAAATTCAAGTAAGTAGAATCAAAGTTACATTGCAGGTGAAGATGAAGTCATAGTCCAGCCCGAATCATACCCTCAGTATAGATGTTACGAACGTAAATAGCATCTTTTTCAACATTGTGCTGAACGTTCCCCTCTACTCCCTGGCACATAATATATAATAATCCATTCTAATACTAAATATTGTGGATTACTATCCCTTATAAAAATGTGTAACACATTAACTTGCGGAAAAACAGAAGTTTTAGGAAAACATACAGTAAGAGCATACATACTGTTTCACGTTCCCGCCAAAAAATTATTTGGCTTTTAATTAGTTCACACTAATCTAATAAATTAAAAAGTTACTATTTGTAAAGTAACAATTTGGCTGAAAATTTGCACAATGCCATCTATTATACATAGTAGAATAAGACAGGTAAGATATTTTTAACGCAGGTGAAGCCACTGGGCCACTGGTCACAACAAGATAAGACATAAAATACAAAGATACATTTAAAAGTAACAGAAATCGGAACTGCGCTATGCATACAAATATTTAAAACCAACTGTAGTTCGATATTTTGTTTCTAAAATAAAACAAAAAATATCTTCAATCAAACATCTACTGCCATCTAGGTTACTTTGCACGAACTAAATGTTATGTGCTACGCCCGCTTTGGCGCTGGTGTCGATTTTCAGCAAAGCAGCAAGAATGTCTAGAACATTACGGGTTACGTTACTTTGCTTATTATTTGCATGTAAAAAAAATATGAATTTTTTATCTGATGACTGAAAACCTACAAATCAGCAGGAGTTTTGTGTTTTATCCGTCGTTTTGTTTTTAAAATAATTAGGAGTATTGATAATAAACTGTTACAGTTACTTACATGCAATGCAATTATTTTTCAGCGCGTTATTTAATAAATAAGGTTATCCTACAATAGTAATTATAATTGTAATATCGAAATAGAAACGGCGCCCTCTATCGCAAATCTTTCTAAATATTTCGACCTGCGCTGAAACCGCCACGAGCCAAACGTACTTCCATCCTTATCTTCTTACTTGCGTTTATCTTCTCTCTCGTTCTCTCAAAAGTGGCTTGTCGCGCGCCGCGCTTCTATCGCATCGATCATTGATCTTTGAAACGCGCGCGAGCCTTCGGGCCGTCCGTCCCTTTCACACGCGCGTTCACGAACCGTTGTCTCGTGTTTCTTTTATTGCCGTTTTATTATTTCTTGTAGATGATCACGCGATTGTGAGCTGTCGCTTGGCGCGCACACGTCAGATCTTCCGTCTTTTTCTGGCGGGTGAAGTTAGGTATGTTTTGTCTCGTTTTGTCCGGCGCATGTCGGGCTGGCTGCCGTGCGTCGATGTTTTGGGAAGTGCACCCGCCCGTCGTTCCCACGGTTCACCTTCGGCCGACTTCCTTACGAAAAAAACAAACAAGAGCACTTTGTTGAAGAAAATCGACGTCTGCCGGTCGCCCGGAATGATTAATACAATTATGAACGCGCTACCTACTCGGTAATAATAGCTCTTTATACGGCACGTGGTCAGTGAGCCTTATACTCGTAGGCGAATTTCTTTTGTGTATTGTTGATTGTCGTCTAACGGTAATTTGAATTTCAGCATAATTTTGCTCAGGTAAAACCTAAGGTAATATGTTTATCCCAGATTTTTTTGATGTGGAATGCGTAGTTGAATGGTTTTGTAAATAAATTGAGTCTGCAATACTGTAGAGCTCACAGATCTACAGATCTGTGGTAGAGCTCGTAGCACATTGCGTAGAGATTGGTTTTAGTTCATTTAAAAAAAAATGCTATTACGTTTTATAAGAAGACGCTGAGAAACAGCTTTCATTTTAATAGGTATATTTGATTAATCACTTTTATTTGGTAGATAAGTTAAACTTTAGTAAAAAAAAAACATACGTAGGTATAAAGCTTTTGCGGACATTCACGATTACCTACTTGTCGTGAATTAAACTGTAAATAAAATAAATACAAAGATGGTGACTGGCTATAGATACTATTAGTATTTATTATAGGTAGTTAGTTTAGTAGTCAAACAATAGTGAATCTATTACAATATTAATAAGTTAAATATCTAGTAAAATAATGATAATACTGCATTGGTTGAGTAATCCAAGGAATAATTCAGATTATTTCAGATAAAGAAAAAATTATTACATATTTTAATAGTATCAGTGTTGTCATAAATCAGGCGTATTTAGGTATATGTAGTTCACGAGTTTATCTTGCCTACTACACATATACCTAATTATGCCCAATAGTACCTATATATTTGATGCATTGATTTCGTATTCATAAATTGATGACGACGTATATTGAGTAAATAAATAGTTTCTATTAAATTTTACAATAAATAAAACTTAAAGAGAAAAAAAGTGTTTATGAATTTAGTTTATATTGCCTGAAACTAATTGCATTCCATCGTATTTTATTGCCAGCAGTGTTCTTCAATAAATGGTAGCCTATTTGTTAAAACTGCGTATAAGCCATTGCAAATTTTATACAAAATGTAATTATAATAGAATAAGATATAGGTATAAACTCACACACTAAGAAACTATACATTCACTTACAGGCTTTTATATAAATGTTAATAAGTACATATGAAAATTATCTCAAGACATATTACTATTTATTTGCCAATTGATAATTAACCTACATATAATATCCTGAAAATCCTTATCGAAACTACTATAGGAACAAATCCTAGACGTAAGCGGTTGTTATAATAAGCATTTTATTACAAAGCGTTAAGGTTTAATTTTGCCTCCTCGAACAGTAAATATAAATTGGTGCGAGGGTTTCAAAGGAAGGCGACGGCAGATGGCGAATCTTCCTTTTATGCGGGACGCGTACTCTATCAAACGGGAGCTGGAAAATCTTAACATGGATACGACGGTAACTCTTACTTACTTACGGATATCTTTAACATATAAACTAATATTATGTTGATTTTATTACAAATACCTAATACTTCGTAATCAGTCAAGTTTGAATTTCAAAATGTTGTGGGATCATTATAACAATTATGTCTTACTTATTCACTGAAGCCTACCTAAAAAGAGCAGAAATACCTAAGGTTTTGCTTACATCAGCTCATGGCCACTACAAACACACATACAAAAGCTCTTTATTGATTTTCAAACGAGTCTACAAAAATATAATAACAAAATTAAAATTTACAGTCAGGCATTACACAATCAGCAGTCTTATAGCATAAGGCAATATCTTCCAGACAACCATAGTATGAAAAAAGTATAAAAACTGAACCTTGGCGGCAGCATACAATAAAATAAACAAACACACGGTTGAACATTTTCTTAGTAAAATCCGTTAAAGCTGTGTCTGTGTCTTCCTACTGTACGGTTTTGATAACTTTAATAGACACGGCAACGTGTACTCAAAGACGGATAGAAAGTAATATCTTTTATTATTCTTCACCATTTTCTCCATAATTTAATAACGTTTACAAAACGAAAAGAAACCGACATCACATGCTGCGATAGTCAAAATAGCCAGTATGTATCATGTCGTCATGGTATACAAATGCATATGTCGTCAAGGTACTGTTTGAAATGAACATCTCTATATCTCTGGTGATAATTGTCATACCTCGATAAAATTTTAATGGGACCAAGGGAGGCATAATCTCTCAAACGAAAAAATATTTTTTGAAATCGGTCAAGATTTGACGGAGTTCTGAGGTAACAAACATAAAAAAATACAGTCGGATTGAGAACCTCCTCCTTTTTTGTTTATTTTTTATTTTAAGTCGGTTAAAGACACTTTTACTTTATTCGTAAATTAGTCTACCCGTTTCGGTAATATATCTATGCTAGAAACAGCCAGATGCAAAAATACAAAGCTTTATATAAACTTAAAGTAACAGCTCAGTTTCGGACTCTAAGGATGTAGAAATAGTAATATCCACATTAGTCCTGTCTGTGGACTGGCATGTGCTCAAGAAACAATATACCTACTCGCGAGATCCAGTGGGAGCGGTGTTCCCACGGTAGCTCACACGTGGCCGCCAAATAAATACCTATACACTCAACACTCTGTTTTGTTTCGACGCTGCTTTAAAAACTTTTATAGATCCACAAATTATACTTACTATTTGGAACATAAATGAAAAGAGGATAGGAAAAATCGAGAAAAATCTAATTCCAATTGTCAATTGGGTTTATGCTTCTTGATGTGCCTACACTGCCTACTCGTAGACTTGGAGCAGTGTCAGCAAATATCTAACACTAGCAAGCCCCTCGCGGCTTCGCCCGCAAAATATGGTCCATGTTACTCGCTAATAATTATTATATAGCTTTTGATAGGAGTAAGGTTTTTTTAAATTGGTCTGCTGTAAGATTTTTTTAAATTGGTCATTAGTTTTTTTGTTAATCCACTACAAACAAACATCAAGGAAAGATATTTTTTTCTTTATAATATTGCTAGTGTTAGTAATGGTACCTATACGTATTAATATATACTGAAGGTTTATCTTACCACAAAGCCTCAAGGTTTCAAACATCCTTATTTCTGTCTTTTTATATATTTTAAATATACAAGTACATCGGATGTACATCCGAATCTGCACACCTTATCTTTTACTTTAGTAATTGTTGCTCTTTGGTGCTAGTTTTCATTTGTTTAGTGTATTGATTAGCCGATAGAAAAAAAGCCGAATTGAGAACCTCTTCTTTTTTATGGTCGGCTAAAAACAAAATGTTCATTGCACAATGATTCTTCAACATTTTTCAGCTAAGCCCGTACTGTTTACAAAAAAATTGAGTTTTGTCGTTTGAATTCCGGACCCTATATCCTAACCACTTAATTCATAGTTATAAATATTAAAATACGGGACTTATCGCGCCTAAAACATTAATTTTTATTTAACTCGACGTTTCGTACACCAAATAATAATATACTTAATGTTTTTCGGTTTTAATGGCAGTGTCCAGAGAAATTACAGAGCATGTGAGACTTAAGAGCAAACGTGGGGTACATTTTTCCATACAAATGTATTCCCTATTTTATGTATTCACCTTTGTCTCGAGGCGCAGTGCAGTGACATGCAAAATTCTGGACAGAGAGCATGCCGCTGTATTTGCAATAGATAGACGTCATCGGAACGTCGTGCTTGTCCTGTTACCTTATATTATAAAAAAGTGATATCGTTTTTTTTTGCAGGATATGATAGCATTTATCAGGCTTTCGTAAATCGATACAATTTAAACTCAGCTTTGGGCAGATTTCAAGGTGTACGAATCTTGCGGTTTTGATATCAAATTCCGAATTTATACGGTTTCTTTCGTAAAAGGGATATCTCCTGATACATTAAAAAACTATCCCTATTCTCTACTTAAGATTTATTTTTGGATTGAAGGAGTTCCAATTCAATTGAAGTATCTTCATCATCAAGTTTTGTTTTACGACCTCATTGATACCTTACGTATAACTTTACATTCGACTGTCGATTTTGTTTCCAAAACGTCCTATGTCTTCGTTTTATGTCTTACATTTTCAGCTTTATGTTAAGTGGGTTATGGTTTCGATGTATGATTTTGTGTAATTAAATTCGTGATAGTGGCAGTATGAGGTGTCAGCACCTGTTCTTTTTTCCCACGGCGCGTGAACGGATGCCCGTGTCAAGATATCTGAAACAGTGAAATACCATACATTGAGGAACACCTACGTGTTAACTGGTGTAATTAGCATTTAGAGAACTGGAGAAGTTCATTCTGTAGACAGTTAATTTTTGATGTTAGGTTTACACAGTAACTATTATATAATCTGTGGTTAGGTGACGATGTGGATTTAGCAGGATAAGCAGTATTTTTCTCACAATGGAATTATTGTATAGAAATGTTGACAAGACTTTTATCCGACATTTAAACAAAAAAAGTACCATCAAAGTCTACACCGGGTTTTGGCGGGAACGTGAAAAAGGGTGTGTGCTCTCGAATGTATGTTTTCCTAAAACTTGTATTTTCCCCGAGTGAATGTGTATAATAGATATGGATGAGTGCGGAAACAGTATACAGTACTCTTTGCACAATATTTACTGAGGGAATGTGACTTTGACTCGACTTTACGACTTAAATCTATGAAAACTTGAATTTATTATGGAGCCATAATGAAACTAACTAACTAAGAAAGTCTGCACCGTGACTTAATAACAGGTGCAATTGTATTCAAATATCTGTCAGCTGTAAATAAAAAAAATTATATGCATTTGTTTTATCCTTCTGTTAGGCGACTAAAATTATCTAAATTATAACTATCCAGTTATAACTTAGGTTACGAGATGATAAACTAAAATAATAATTCACAGGTCTGCAATGAAAATGTTATCTGAATAATTTTATATCAAACGCGTAGTGTTTCTTTTATATTACCTATGTCATTTGTTACATACCACCAGGCGACCGTATTGCTTGTTCTATTACTATCTTTCATAAAAAATACTTTAAAAGCCAAGTTACCAATAGATGTAATGATAACATATTACACATAAATAAATGCTACATTACAAAAGCCAGGGTATCAATCTATGAACTTAAAGAAATAAACAGATTCGGTTACCGAAGTTAAACTGTAATTCTTTCTATAGTTAATTATACATATGTTTCAAAATCTCTCTTCCTTTTCCGGCGTATATTTCGAACAATTTAACCGAGCCCATCAATAACAATCTTTGGTAAACAACAGGTGTTACTGTATTTTACTGATTGAGTTATATTGGCGCTAATAGAGATGACAGTACTATTTACTTTTAGCTCGCACTTCTATTAGAGCTAAAGAAAGCCATAAAAATACATAAATAAGAATATATAGTTTGACGTGTTCGATTTAATTCTATGATTTCAAATTATTATTATTATATTTATGTCTGACAGACAAGCACTTGACCGCTATTTCTTCTGATGTTAAGTTAAGATGTGGTCTAAGATAGATAGATTGTAATTACATAAAGGTTTTTATGTTGGTACTTCGGTGTGTTTACATTGTAATTACTAAAGTGTTTCTCTATCTACCTATTTGTTCTAATTATATTTATTATAATTTGTCTATATATAACTATGTTTTTTAAGAAACAGCTTATGGTATAGAATAGAATCGTATAGAATAGAAAAATATCATTAGTTTATCAATGCAGATTCGCGAAGTTAAACTAACACTTATAGACTGACTGACCTCTACGAAATAATAGTACCTCTAGACGTAAGAGCACAGGGCCCCTAGACAAAATCCATTTTCCTGTCTGTCTTCACGCTAACGCAAGTTCAAAATGTATGGAATGACATTTATGTTTCCGCAAATAAAATGTCATTCCCATACATATTGAACTTGCGTTAGCGTGAAGGCAAACAGGAAATTGGATTTTGTCTAGGGGCCCAGATAAGACAGCTACTAGGTACTACGTGAGGAACGATCAGTACCTATATAGACTGTCTTTAACACGTTCAATACTTTCTACAATACCTATTAATAATAAACTGGCCAAGTGCAAGTCGGACTCGCACTCGTAGGGTTCCGTAACACAGTTAAGTATACCATAACTATGTTTTTTGGCAACTACAAAATTAACTTTGTTTTTCATAGTGTTTGTATGAAAAACAAAGTTATCTTTGCGGTCGCCATATCTCTAAAACTGCTGATTGTATCTCGTTCAAACCAATTTTCGTTGTTAGTTTTTATTGAGATATACAGCATATATTTTTTTTAGATTTTTCACTCCCATACTTTAAAAGTTAGAGGGGGGGGGGGGGGACACACATTTTACCACTTTAGACGCGCCTATCTTTCAAATGATTGACTTTGAGAAAAAATGATGTTAAAAACCTCAATGTCATTTTTGAAGACCTATCCACAGACACCCCACACGTATAGGTTTGAAGAAAAATTTTTTTTTTGTTTCAGTTCCATGTATGGGATGCCCCCCCTTAAACTTTTATATTTTTTATTTTTGTATAAAAATCGGAAAGCGGTTCACAGAACACATCTACCTACCAAGTTTAAATTCTGTAGTACTAACAGTTTCAGAATAAAATGGCTGTGACATACGGACGGATAGACAGACAGACAGACAGACAGACAGACAGACAGACATGACGAATCTATAAGGGTTCGGCTACGGAACCCTAAAAAAGACACGTACAACTAGAAGATCGTATCAGGATCGTAGCATGTGGAAAGAAGTAGTCTCTGCCTACCCCAACGGGAAAAAGGCGTGATTGTATATATGTATGTATGTACTTATGTACAACTAGAAAACTGGTCTGTGTTGACTACAAATAATTTAAGATGAAATCATTTAAAATTTAAGATTAAAAAAGGACTTCACATGCCGCGATAGTCATTTTTAGTACAAGTTTGAGATGTTTATCTCCATATCTCCGTAAGTTATTATCAGATCTCAATATAATTTGAGTTTGGGACCACACGGAAAGCATACTCTATCAAACAAAAACATAATTTTCCAAATTTGGTTTGTTGGTTTTTTAAGATTTTAGGTTCGGTTGGTTAAGATTTGACGGAGTTCTGAGGTAACAAACATAAGAAAAAAACATTCGAATTGAGAACCTCCTCCTTTTGAAGTCGGTTGAAAAGTAATACGATCTCATAAATAGATACATTCTGTGCCTCCTGTGTAAAATGATATAACTGCAAAATCACAACTTTTCAGGAGAGCAAAAACAAAGTTTGAAAAATCATATTTCATTTTTGGTTACACTTATCTGGAAAATAATAATTAATTATGAGGCGTAAGAATGTATATTTTCATGCTTTACTTAATTTTTTCTGATATATTGTAAGCATTATCAGAAAAACTATAAAAATCGACGAGTTATACCAAATGTAATATTTGACTAAAGTTTTTTTACGTGTCTAATGATCAAAGTATAATTGTATCATATAACACAAAAAATACCTTTTGGTGACAATTTATATTTAGTGAGTTGTTTATATGAATAACATCATAATTCTTGGACCTACACTTACTGACCTAAAGCAAAAATACTGAAAATGAATGATAAATTAATATGGCACTACCTAGCATGCTCTAAACCAATATTTTTTCCAGATGTATTATTAAATTCAAAGTGGCAATGTTAACATTTTTGTGAAATATGATATATCTGAAGTTGTATCAATCTTAATGTTAAAAAAGAAATGTTCAAATAGAGTTACGTTGAATATAAAAAGTACATTCAACAAAAGTTTGTAATCAATAATACCTGTAATAATTAGAATTTTAGCAAAAATATACAATATTATGGCACTAAGAGATCAATTGTAAATAAATCGCAACCCATATACATATTTTATTTATTTTACGTAGGAAAACGATTTATCTTATAACATTAGCATTAATTATATATATCAAAATGTATTTTAATTTTTCGACATTACTTTTATAGATATTAAACAGACATGACTTACCTATTACTAATGAGAATTATCAGGTTATCAACCTAGTCTCAATTAGAACTTTAACTCTTGATAACTGCAGTCACAGTATGCGGCAGTATCTTTCTGGATATCAGATTTACATGGAAAGCTCCGAAAGAACTCATAAGCAGTTACATGTATAAAGGAAAGTAACTGGCAAACATTTTTTTTTCTTTTCTACAAAAATCGGCATTCCATTCAAGTACTTTTACTGAGTTTACAAAAACCATGTCATAATTTGTCCCATGTTTTCCACTTGGAAATCATACATAAGAAAACGGCGCAGCCATTTTGTTTGTAAAAGAAACATGAAAAGTCTTTTGTATATTTCAAAGGGGGTCAAAGTCTTTGTTTAATAGCTAGGTCGAAGCCATCTGACGAAGTTGACCACATCCGGCGGGAATATTGTCGTTTCTAAGCTGAAGATTCTGGATGTTCATGACTTCTACGGCCAATTGTACACTTCGCAAGCGTCACGTCCTCAATCCCATTCTGAGGATCCCAGAGCCACTCTTAGCCGCCATTATACAGAAACTCTGCCAGAGGTCAGCCTAGATGAAATCGTGATGGCTCTTAAATAGCTAAAAAACGAAAAAGCCTTCATCGAGGATGGAATTACAACGAAGCTCTTAAAAACTGCCGGAAATACTACGCTAGTCCAACTTTCGCGTTTATATAAATCAGCCCTATTTTCGAGGAGAATTCCGCAGACATAGAGCAAGAGTGTGGTCGTAATGTTTGTTAAAAAAGGAGACAAACTCTTTTAAAGAACTATCGACCGATTTTTCTCCTATGGATATCCATATCTAGGAGCTGTTTTTGAGAGTCATTACGAATCGTCTCGCACGTAGGATCAACGAATTTCAGCTCTCTCATCAGGCTGGTTTCATGGCACCTTAAATCACATTTAAATAGTGCAGCAGGTTATGCAGACGACCTAAAAGTCTAATCAGCCCCTGTGCCTAGCATTTGTGGACTGTGAAAAAGCGTTGACTCCATTGAAACCTGGTCTGTTATGGAGTCCACGCAACGTTGGCAAGTTGATTAGTGATACATCTAAGTGTTGAGACGTCTATATGGCGCCGCAACTATATCCGTCCAACTACAAAATAAAACCGCACCAATCCCCCTTCATCGAGAAGTTTTAGGCAAGGGAACGTTCATCATCATCAGCCTGTGTCAGTTCACTGCTGGACGTAGGCCTCTCCCAAGATGCGCCACTGAACCCGATCTTCAGCTCTTCTCTTCCAGTCACTGCCCACCGCTTTGCGTATGTCATCGCTCCACCTGGTCACAGGACGTCCTAAGCTACGTTTGCCGATTCGTGGTCTCCACTCTAGGACAAGTCTACCCCATAGATTATCAGTCCTGCGGCAGATATGACCAGCCCACTGCCACTTCAACTTGCTTATCCGTTGAGCTATGTCGATAACTTAGTTCTCTGGCGAATTACTTCGTTCCTGATTCGATCCCGCAGAGAAATACCAAGCATAGCTCTCTCCATAGCTCGCTGAGCGACTTTAAACTGGTGGACCTGTCAAACTGTGAGTGTCCACGTCTCGGCTCTGTATGTCATTACAGGTAGGATGCACTGGTTAAAGACTTTTGTCTTTAGACACTGCGCTATAGGGGACGTTATCTCCCCCAAATTGTTTACAAATGCTCTTGTGAATATGCTCAAGACGCTGATTCGGAAAGGACTGGGCGTAAATATTAACGGTGAATACCTCTCACACCTAAGATATGCGGATGATATCGTCATCATGGCTGACAATACATGCTGAGTACCCTGGCTGATTAGATAAAACTAAGATCATCTTCAACGTACATGTACTTCTGGAACCAATTTCCTATAACGGAGCATTCGGTAAACTTTGTCGAGTCTTCGGATACAACGGATACAACAATGCCTTAAGACCAATAAATGAATAAAAAAATATGAATGGTATATCTTAAAACATTTTTAATTAAATAATAATCTTTTGTGACAAATTGTATTACTAAGCAGCTGCATAATAAGTAACGGTGCCAATCTATGACCAAATCGAGCGCGTTCTCCATATAAAAGGTACTCTGTGACGTCCTCTTCTTCTCGAACCCGCAGCGACACTGAACAAAGAACACTGAGCGCCACTCAAGCGCACCCTGCCTCACTTCACCTCCCGTAAACCCTTTGGAGTACCAAAGTATATCATTTTTCACCAAATTTATTTATACGTGTTTTGTTTGTAAGTATTTGATTTTTTGATATAACTGAGTTATGTCGTCTTTCACTAACGTAAATTATTGTGTATAATGATTTATCTAGAGTAGTATTATCTGATACGAAAAAAAAAGTATTTTGTGAATAAAAGTTTACGCGGTTTATCTCGAGTTGTACCCAACACCTATGCAAACAGTGATAGTGTTATTTGGGTTAATTCTAGTTGTATCAAAATACACTAAATAATGTGAAACAAAATGAATCGCTATTAGATACAACGTTTATTGCATCTTTTTGCACAAAAAAATATTGAAAATTAGGTTATTTTTTATGATATAAATCGTGATAAATTATTAGACACAAAAATTTCACGAAAAAATGCAAAATAAGCTCGACTTGTATTAAAAGATCTCCTAAACTACAAGAGATATCGAAACGTGAGCTAGACGAAAAAAATCGTAATTTTTTTTACGTATAGAACTGTTAAAAACTCACTTTTGGCATAACTCGCGTTATATCTCGCGTTATATCGCGTTTTGCACAGGAGGCACAGCATTATAATCTCTAGTGTCGCTTCATCTAGCCCTATGCTTTATATATCAATATCAATGACTTTAATTAATTATACATTTGAAATAACTATCTACTCGGTGGTTGTGAAACAAGACCACCCAGTGTTGGTCCGATATAAATCGTTACAGTAGCTAGTAAGGCTTTAATTAACTGCCTTCAGGGCTTTTTGAGCTATTTTTAGGCGTTTCACTGCGTATAAGACATGAAAGGGGAACATTTCCCCTCGGGCGAGAATTGATCGTAGGTATATGAACGGTTTGTTCGTCTTCGTTTATATATCTTTGTAATGATAGATGAACAAGAAAACTCCCTTAAGGCGTCCTGCGTGCGCGATCTAGGCGGCGATCAGATAGCCCAGTAGTATTTGTATCGACGGGTTCACACCAAACGAGATTAGAAAACAATTGAAATGTACTGAGATCGCGCCCGCAAATCGCAGGACGCCGCGGTGTGTACGTACTTTTAAAACTAGGCAATTAGGCTCCTTTCATAGTTCACGTTGACATCTTAGTATAACAGATTCAGTTGTACGAAAAACGTATGTATTGTAAGTAGAATTTGAGAGTTTGCAATTTTGCGTGTCACCACTCACTACACAACGCTCATTATTAGATGATGAGTCTCGCACGCACTGTAAGTTCTCAGAGCTTTTTATGTCTGAAAGCCTAGTAACCACTATCTCGCGTGGTGGAAAACGATGATGTGATCGAGGATGGCGAACACGCTAGGCCTATAATGGTCTAACTCTCAAGGGCTGTGCCGCTAGAACACCATTAGGTTTTGGTTACAACTTTGATTAGACATTAGTACAGTGCAAACATTTTATTCTAGAGTTATTAATTATCTTATAGCATTATAGTCGCGGCGCAAAAACCTGCAACCGCAACCCGCAAATTTAAATGATGGACAATAGGACATGGTGGTTTGTCAACATTTCAGCTAGTACTGTAAGTAGTAAACTGTGTTGTTTATCGGCCGATCTGAAAGACGTCATCGGTGATACGTAACAGCGAACAGCTAAAACAAATCCCTGGAATAATAATCTAACGACATCATACCAGTTTAATTTATTTAATTGTTATTTAAGGTGTCGTGTGGTGTATTAATTTTTTCCTTTTAATTTAAAATGTACAGTTTAGTACACGGTTATTTTAATGACGCAGAATTTCACACGTGGTAGATAATAAATTTATTGATACAAAAATATTAAAAGATAACGTTTTTTCAATACCATAAAAGAATTAATGCATATTTTGAGATTAATTTCAAATATATTGTGCTTGAAATCTGTTATTGAATTAAATAATATATTATAAAGAAGGTTGAAAAAATAATCTCTCGTTGGAATAATATATTGTATTCTTTTCTACTTTTCTATCCATGACAATAAAATTTTACACCTCAAGCTTAGGTATGATAAAACCAGCCAAGTGCGCGCCAGGCCACGCGCATTGTAGGTTCCGTAGCAGTATAATATTTAACATAATTCTTTTTATAATTATCCAATACCTAAGTTCCACGACTATTATTGATAAACTGATGAAGTTATCTTAACCGCTATAATTTTCCTTTAAAGTACATAAAATGCTCCATCATCATGAATTTTTCCAGAAATTTCAAGCTAGCAGTTTAGTTTTTAAAGGGGAGGGGGACGCTATACTGGAACTAAATATTGCACTTTAAACTTTTATATTTCGTATATGGAGCAGCATCGAAAACAAGTATTAACAACCCCTAAATCATTTTAATATAGCTATTTAACGATACCCAACACAATGGGGTAGACACTACAAAAATATTTTCATAAATTTTATTTTACTACTTTGTTGGCATGATTGATTTACACTCAAAATTACAGCTTTATAGTATTAACAGTCTCATAGCAAAACCTCGGACAGACACACAGGCATACAGACAGACAGACGGACATGACGAAACTATAAGGGTTCCTTGTCAGGACTACGGAACCCTAAAAATGCAAAATAATACTCTTGACTCTTGAAATGGGATCATATTAGAATAATCTTTTATTTAAAACCATATTGGCGCGAAAGAAAAATGATGTGCAGCTTAATAAATGGATAGAAATCGACGCCATTTGTAAATCATATAATTAATTAGTATAATTTTATAAAATTGGTGGACTAATAACGAACCATTTTGGTCGAATTTTAATGTATGTGTAATAATCTTTATTTATTACACATACATTAAAATTCGACCAAAATGGTTCGTTAAATTAAATACTTTTGGACTTTAGTACATATTAATGCAAATATTATAAAGCACCATACACTACAAGAGTGATTATGAATAGTAATAAATGTTATACATCCGTCTTTGATTCCGACTTGATTTCTAATAATAATATTGATAATGTTAGCAAAAAATATTAGGATCGTTTAAAAACAACCAAAAACACTGATTGGAAATGCACACGCCAGTCATTTTTAGTAGCAATTTTGAGGCTTTTATCTCCATATTTTTAGCGAGGTCCTCATCATATCTCGATGAATTATCAATAGGACTACACGGGAAGTATAATACCCTCTAAAACAAACCAAGAATGTTCTACATCAGTTAATAAATAGTAGAGTTCTGAGGTAACAAACATGTTTTTAAAACAGTCGAATTGAGAACCTCTTTCTTTTTTGAAGTCGGCTTGCAGTTCATAATAAATATTTTTGTAAATTGTTAAACACAATCCAAAATTTCGTCGTACCGACTTGACGACGCGACTTGAACCCGCAACCTCCGGAATAACATATTCCGGTGCTTTGCCAATTAGGCCACTATGCGAAGTATCGTTACGACGAAATTAGTGGATTGCATTTGTTAACCCAATTATGCATTGGTGGCTATTTACAAAAATATAAAGTGTGAAACACTTCAAAGAAACATAATATTTCATAATAAATATGTTCAAGATCCTGAAGATTTGAAGCAATTATTATTGTCGCTATATCGACGTAGCAATGTTCACTTGAATGATGTTCCACGTATAAGATAGTGAAATACTCACTATTAAATTTGTTTTATGGTTGAATTTAATATATGCAAAAAAGATTCCGACGAATTGAGAACTCCACCTATTTATGTGAAGTCGGTTAAATAGGTAAATATATGCCCATTAATTGCAGTTGGAAACAAAATAGGTACATAAGTAAAGTAACAATCGATTTATTTGTATGAAGAGAAGATAGGTCAAAACCGTTACTTTAAAAAATAGGCTTTTAAAACTGTGTACTAACATTTTGTCTGTTCATCTCTTCATCACAAAATGCACGCATCTGGATTTCGATTCATGAAGATTGACTGCATTCGGATCAATCTGCTTTTGGATGATTTCTATGAAATATTAATATATTATGTTGCCATAACACTGCCACAAACAATGTTATTATTGTCCTACGAAGGCTACAAATATAATGAATACATTTGATAGTCTAATATTTCGTTACTTTGTTGCCTTTTCATGATTAAATGGCCCGACCGATTTAGATAAAAGTGTGCAGAGACTGCATATCGTATCTAAATATTTTACTGTGTAAAACTGTGCACAATAATGTCTTAGGTAATAGTTTGTCAGAATTACAATATAAAAAGTTTTTCAAAAGCAGAAAATAAATGTATGACCATTAAATTATTCACGTACTTACGTAAGTAATATTAATAAAACTTAAGAAACGATACTTATTGCTTTAAAGATACCTACATATATCTATGTTAATATGAATTATTTTTTACATATATCAAAATAATCTTTCATCATCACCATCAGCCGAATTCCGTCCACTCCTGAACATAGGCCTCTCTTATGGGACGCCAATGAGCTCGATCTTCGGCTATTCCTGTTCAACAGCTACCGGCCAGCTTGAGCATAATATACCTTGTTCTAAATATTCTTTAAGACTTTAAAATATGTATTAGCCTTCATCGTATTCTGGCAAACAAATATTGAAATACTTTGTATGGAGTAGAACATTATGGGTGATTCCGCGGGTGTTGGTTATTCCGCTATAGATATCGAATCACTCGTTTAGTCACCATCCTGCAATCACTGCAATTGTCTGCATTGAAACAAATGAATCGTCGTAAAATAAGCAGTTATAAGATCGTTAAACATAATAATGCAACGTTTATGGACGTTTTGCAAACCATAAAAAGGACTAGGGATAAAGGGGACCCATCCCTATTAGCGGACCCCGGCTGACGTATCCCCTTTTTATTGGCATCTAAATGAATCAAGTCTCTGTTGTCCCTTTTATGATACTTTCACTTAATCATTATCATAATCGGACGGTATCAGTCCATTGCTGGATATAAGCCTCTCCTAAGACAGATCAGCGGATCTTCTTATCCAGTCAATGCCCAACGCTTTACGAATGTTGTCGCTCCACCTTGTCACAGAGCGTCCTATGCTGTTTGCCAATTCGCGAACTTTACTCTAAAAATAGTCTACCCCATCGGTTATCGGTCTTGTAGCTGATATGACCAGTCCACTTCCTTTTTACTTTAGTTCGCTAATCCTTGAGTCCAAAGATATCTAGGTATCAATGGTTGAGTCTATGTCTTTCACTTAAACTTTCACTTTGCTTTAGATTATACTAGCTGTGTCCCGCGGCTTTGGCCACAATAAGCAGTACTTATAAGAATAATCTTATGTGTTAGTTACTACAGGTTATAAGCTATTGATATGCTACATTTCATAAAAACCTTTCATCAATCATGGTTGTATTATACATTTTGAAATGGGACTGTGAGGGCTGGTTTTTTGTTGTGGCTACTGTAAAACATGCTGAGGACTGTCCATAATTTAGACATTTTGAACTACAATGACGGACTTAGAAAAAAATCAACTAGCTAAAAATGGGCTATGGAATACAGTATCTAATGGGCGATCAATATACTCTATTGGACTAACTGAGATTTGGGTAGGTACCTCCTACTAAAAAGTCAGAAATTGCAAAAAACTTTTCCATGTTTGCAATAATGCAATATTTATATGATGATACAACTATACGTATAAGAAACTTGAAACGTATTTAGTTAGCATTCTTATTTATTATTCACAGTTAAAAATACTGACTGGCTATTAGATACGGAGACTGTAATGACTACTAATTTACAAAAGAAACCGAGTGCCAACTACTCGTATGTATGTATGTAGGCAAATGTACAAAAACTCAATCTGCTTACATACGGGGCATTTGTTACGGACTCGCGTATTGGAATCCAGTAATTCACGCAAACAGTGTGACTACGATGATATTTTTTTAGGTAGAAGGAAAAATAAGTTAGGTCTGGAGAAAATATTATTTCTTATAACTCAGTGCAAAGACGTAGTAGGTAGCAACAATTATAATAAAATAACAGACGCGTTATGTAAGTAAAATAGACCTCTTTTTGTTATAATATCTCTTGATTTGTAAATAAATCACAATTATAAATTGCTTGTCTAACACCATAGTATCGTAATTGTCAGTAGGTGAATTTTCATTCAAATGCGAATGACACAGCTGTCCTAAAACGTATTTTCCGGTGGAGTTGTCGAAAATAGTTACAAAAATAACCTAAAAAATGTGCCTATTGTTTATTACGTGACTCTGCTAACTAATTTGCTTTATGTACTCGTGTTTTTCGTCAGTGCAAGTCGTGGCTCCATTCCCCACCATCCCTCTGGGATGGGTCAGCCAAATATCAGCTGGATGCACTGGAAGTACTACGGACTCAACTAAAGTCAGCTTTCCATTATGTCATTTCTACCATTTTCTATTTATTTCTTTACAAACACGATTCCATCAAATAAGACGTGTAGCAACTTTAGTAATCTGTAGAGCCGGTGTGTTTCTTTGGTGCCATGCTGTTTACTGTGAGTGTATTATGTCGACGACGGTTAATATCCGGGTCTAAGATAAAATTGTGCTTGTATTAAAATAGAAGACGGCAATATGAAACGAGGCGCAGGACGACTGACTTTAGTCCAATTAAGTTAACGCAACTACCAAAACCAGTCCTCCAAGGTGGCTAACATCGAACAAAATGACGGAACACGACAAACCGATATTTCGCTTTTCAGTGAAAAAAATAAAGTTGAGTTGAGAATGCTTTCACACGCGCCGGTTAAACACCGGTTAAAGTCAACAGCTTCAATCCATTAAAGAAGTGAGTCTAGTCGTGGTCAACCTATACGCATATCTCGTGGAATATGGATGTTGTCGGGTCGTCGCAGGTGTCAGAGGGCCAATTTAAATCACATTATGTTGATAACTCAATTGCGAGTACTAATGCGCAATGAATGTGAAGAAATGGATGGCTCTTGCGAGATGTATCGTGTCTATGGGGATAATTTGAATATGCCGGCTTGCCTGCAAGGCATGCGTGAGCATGCATATAATGCATACATTTTGTAGAATTTGAAAGTTCTGAATAACTGTTGGTACGTAGTATTATTATTTATTCCGTGCTGTTGGTATTTATTTTGTTTTTTTTTAGTGTAAAAATAGTAATTTTAATGTCTTATACCAAAAACCTCTTCAGCCCTTTATATTTAGCTATTACAGTGGTGAGAAAATGATACTAATATAAAAATAATAACTATTTTGATTAGTGTTACAATATTTTCCTGAAAATATTCAAAGCTAAAAATATTTTTTCTGTATAAGTATAGACAGTTTAAATTGGTAAAAAGGTGAGTATTCTGCAGATTCCAGGAGATGCCCCAGCTGAAAGGGTTAGTGAGGACTATTATTTTATTTATATATTATATGCAAGCGTTTCGCTTGGCCATAATCTCGCTTGGTGGTAAACGATGATGTGGTCGAAGGCTAGGCCTTGAATACTCACTACACTAAGAAATAGATACTTTACAGACCTTGAGAGTCATCAAGGGTTGTGTGCTGGCTGCCAGAACACCATTATGGGTCAAGGTTATGGGAGCTTATTCTTGATAGTCGTAAGCTATTTTTTAGCAAAAAGTCAGGCGGAACATTATTATAATATGCTCCTGCTACCTCTGGAAATGTATTTCAACTTGACTTTCATAATTGTACCACCCATATATTTTTACCATTATTAGATATTGTTTGAAATCATGTCAAAACATTTGCCACGGCCTGTGGCCACGGCCCAGCAAAGTCAAACATGATCAAGAATCGTATATTTTATTGCTTATATAAGTTCAACCTTCATTAATTTATGAAAGTTTATTTACTTGATGTAAATAAAGTAAACACCATAAACGTATTAAGCGTGAAACTGCAAATTAATATGCCATGGCGTCGCTAAAACATTCCATTTTGTAAAAATCACGTACAACACTGTGCATATATTTACTTCAAACATTCAAATATTTGACATCAAACATCCTGGTTGAATCCGCCTCTTATTCGAAGCTCTTTTTTATCGCGAACACACAAACACTTGACCTCTGTCTCACCTGGTGATGCAGACGAAGATGGAGTCCTGCCTGCTTATCTGGAAGTGGAAAACAGCAGTGGGACGAAGCGTTCCACAAATTTATTTTCTATATCTGATAGGCTACCGCTTGGCCACTATTTCGCCTGGTAGCAAGCGATGATGTGATCGCAGATGGTGAACGCGCTAGGCCTGGAATGGTTGATTCTCAAGAACTTTGGAACACGGAACACCGTAAGGTGATGGCGGCAGATTTGTCTCTTTGATGGTGTTACCACATGATCGCTTACAGCCAGGCCAACATATTGGTGATTCGCTAACCCATCAGGTATTAAAAACAACCGGCCAAGTGCGAGTTGGACTCGCGCACCGAGGGTGTACAAACTTCTGAAGCTAGGTTAAAGGACAAACTTAACTTTGCAGTTCGAGCCCAAGACCGATGCCGAGACACGGTTAATGCACCAACCCCAAATAGTAAATTCGTTATTTTATGTCCTAAAACTACATATTTACGGTTTTCAGATTTTTTCATTTATTAGTTTTGTAAAACCTTGCATTTTGCTAAATTTCATGATTCTAGGTCATTGGGAAAGTGGCCTATATAGTATAGTAGTAGATTTTGATTAGTTTATAAAATCGCAAAATATGCGAAAGTATGCGCCATAAACAGTCATATCTTAAGATTGCGTTAACTTAACAAGTTTAATTTTTTTATAGCAGAAAGATACCGTAGACCCGATTATTTGATACAAGCTGTGCTCCACACAGCTCCGGACAGACGGACAGACGGACAGACGGACAGACGGACAGACGGACAGACGGACAGACTGACAGACGGACAGACGGACAGACGGACAGACGGACAGACGGACAGACGGACAGACGGACAGACGGACAGACGGACAGACGGACAGACGGACAGACGGACAGACGGACAGACGGACAGACGGACAGACGGACAGACGGACAGACGGACAGACGGACAGACGGACAGACGGACAGACGGACAGACGGACAGACGGACAGACGGACAGACGGACAGACGGACAGACGGACAGACGGACAGACGGACAGACGGACAGACGGACAGACGGACAGACGGACAGACGGACAGACGGACAGACGGACAGACGGACAGACGGACAGACGGACAGACGGACAGACGGACAGACGGACAGACGGACAGACGGACAGACGGACAGACGGACAGACGGACAGACGGACAGACGGACAGACGGACAGACGGACAGACGGACAGACGGACAGACGGACAGACGGACAGACGGACAGACGGACAGACGGACAGACGGACAGACGGACAGACGGACAGACGGACAGACGGACAGACGGACAGACGGACAGACGGACAGACGGACAGACGGACAGACGGACAGACGGACAGACGGACAGACGGACAGACGGACAGACGGACAGACGGACAGACGGACAGACGGACAGACGGACAGACGGACAGACGGACAGACGGACAGACGGACAGACGGACAGACGGACAGACGGACAGACGGACGGACAGACATAAGCGTCCAAAGAAAAAAATCCAAGTACCCAAACATCAACAATATAACTATGTATCTGTTCCAACAAACATTATATCCCACCCTTCAACATCTTTCACAAGGTACTTAAGGGGACGGCGATCATTAAGTTTGATTTAAATGTTAGTGCTGGTGTCCGAGCAATTTGTCCAATAAAGGGCCCGCGGACCACATGTTAATTTGTAAATGGCTCTGACACTAACCCGTTCGATTTGCATCGTTACAGATTTTACCCCTTAGTTTATCCTACATTTTTATGCAGAGGTGTCGAATCGAATCGTTAAGTGCAACAAATGAGGCAGTAGGTAACAGCAGTTATATTGCATATTGTTTCTGTGTTTCTTATTTTTAATATCGAACGCCGTATGTGATCTTCATGTTTTGTAGTAGAGTCAATAACCAGTTTAAAATGAATATTCATTTTAAAACTGAGAAATAAAATCTATAAATATATCGATAATTTGGTAAATCTTTCATGCTTGAGAAAAATTTCATCGCGTTAAATTCTAGATTAAACGTTATCTTATCAAAACAAAAAAAAACTACTTGAAATATACCTATTACAAATATAAAACACACCTCTAGCTTAATTTCAATGTCAATTGCAGTATTTTCATATATCCATTTAAAAGATTTCTAGGTCGTGTTCATACAATATAAAGGATAAAGTAAGGACGTTGGTGTTATTTAGGCTAAGTTACTGTAATAAAGAACATTTTACATTTCACATTATTAGAAAAAAAAAATTGATTTGAACATGGCTTTTTGTTCCTATCTATGTGGTGTCAGAAAAATAATGATATTTCAGTTCTGGTTAGAATTATTGCGCAAATAAGACACGCACTTGGCCAATTTAGTTTTATAAATTTTTTTATTTTTTGATTATTTCTTTATTTTACCTTGGGCTTTGCACTATAATCCTAGTACAATTCGAAAGGTCGAAACTCTTAGACCTTTCAAATTGTACTAGACACATTTGTTTATCTTATCTGTCACACATACGTCCCGTAGGGTTAGTAAATTGAGACCGACTTTGCACGTAACCCGAAGACATGATGTAAGCACGTGCTGTTGCATAGGTACCGTATGTAATATGTAGGTAGGTACATAGAGTGTTTATTGAAAACACGTGCCATTTAACTGCGTTAGCCAAAGTCCAAGTTATTGAGGTAGCACCGTGGACGTTGCACTCGGGTATTTTCAATGATTTAGCGGTTATCGATATAGATAGGTATTACCAATACTAAGTCACTAATCAATACAAACAAATACATGAATGATGAAAGTTTCGCATTCTACCGTCGTATGCGTATTATATGTAAAAAATATAATACAGCAATCATATGATATTGATTTATTAGTTTCTTTTTACATTAAACTAATTGGGAAGCGTGTTATCAACCATATCAAGTTTCATATAGGTACTACCTAACTTAAAATAATCAATTTTTGTAATATCTAAAGTGATTGCCTACATCTCTAAGGACCTACTCCCATACTTGCCATTGCCATTCAAAGCAATAAAAACAAAATAAAGTACGTAGTACATTCATATCGAGATTTATGGCCCAATTATGGCCCTATTTACTTACAGCTAATTTACGGAAATTTTCTGGCATTTTTGTCGCGCCACTTTTTTAAAATAATGCTGTAAATATTATTCTGTGACACAATTTTTTTCTTCGCATTACTTAGTTCTTCATGTGGTTCTAACCTCTGTCGGCAACTCGGCATCTCGAACAAGATCTAAACATCGCCAAAACAAAGCTTTTCAGGTTTTTGATACATTTACATTCATACAAGAACTAGAGATTTAGTTTTGAAGGTGGCTAGATACCATCAGATGTCACCGTCAAACTTTATAGCGGGTTTAGAGATTCTTGGTGTGTTACTTTGAGGCTGAACTCATGATGATAATAGGTACCTACCTACCTACCGTAAGTCCCTACTTTTAATTAAGGGAGAAAATTAGTCTACTACTCGCCCGGTGGTATAATGTTCTCCTGAAAATACTTTTAAAAGAAGAATAGAAGTAAGAAAAAACCTCTTTTGCTTAGAAATACTTACAACATTTTTTAGTACAGTGTTTAGTGTAGTCTTGAAGTGTTACTTCGGGCATTGAATACTTAATAGTACCTTCGGGTACCGTACTGAGTATTGAGTATAGAGAATTAAAATTTGATGATTAAATTGTAAGGTCCTTTGAGTCTTTAAACGGTGTTAAATCAGTTTTAAAAGTAGGAGTTATGAGCAAAAACGCTATCGGTCTAGCTTTCCACTTTGCCAAAAGATAACGCAGCCAAAGTCAAACTTACTTATATAAAAACTACTTTTTACCTTGCACTTGAACTATGGTCGTTGACATCAAACATTTGAGACAAGTAGCGAATTTTATACCCGGGCCTTAACCGGTTACAGTGACTTTTATTTTCTCTAACGTGTCCAGTTTCGCACGTCCGCCTCATAACTCCGATAACGCGTGAAGATTAATATCCTGTGAGGTTACTATATGTCTAGGGTATTGCACTTTCTCACTTATGGACATCCAAGTTATATGGGTTTCCCTCAAGGCTTGGTAATCTCTTGTTTTCATGGTCTCTTAAATTATTTTCTTATATAAGTCCGGTATTCTAGAACGACATTCAAGCGCAGGTTAACTTGTACCTAAGTATAGAATAAAGCCACCTGAGTACTAAATATCGCTTAATTAACCAATCAAATGGTTTCTTCTATGCCAACAGTAGATTTATGCTTGAGTTTTATCGTTCTATAATATTGGCTTTAGACAAACAAGCACTTACCAATTATGACCTTAATGTAAGTGACAGTCTGCTCAAAGAAAGGATGTCTAGTGTTCGACAAACAAGAATAGTACTCTTCCCGTGAAAGACAAATATCTGGAGATTGTGCGCAATTAGTTTCGTGTTTCGGGGTGGGAACTCTCCCGTTATAGTTTCACGCTTATAAGCTTAGAGCATCATTGTGCCCGTTGTTTATATTTTTATGTAATTTGTTACATTAAGTATTCAATTTTTTAGACTCCAGCAAAAGTTCCTATGATAAATCTTAAGCCGTTGAGTGTAATTGTCGTTTTACAGCTTCTTGTAAAGCCTATAAAATATATATAATACTAAAACAGTAAAATTGAGATCAATGTTGATGCGAAGACCTGTGCCACTATCATCTACTAAAATTAACAAGAAAGCAACCGTATAGCGAACTTCATACTCAATAAACTTGCAAGTTTAGCCTGGCAGCGTCATAGGATCGATTAGTAAGAAGACCAATCTAGCCGCTACGCCGTAGCAGATAATTTTCCCCAGTACCATCTCATATTTTGAAATCGTTTTACAGTGAAGAAAACCTACAAAGTACCTACATCAAAGTATGAGAAGGTAGCCTCACGGACGTTGGCTGACAATCGGCAGGTCTGTAAACATTGAGACGTGGATGTTTGCACAACTCGCACTGTGTTTGTAAAACGGCATACAGGCGTGGCGGTAGGCGGTGCTCGTAAGGTAAACCGTATGTACGAGTATGCAGCTTAGATCATTGGGGAGATATTATGAGTTATTGAAAACGTTTTTATTGTATCTAGATAAAAAAAAATCATAATTTCAAATAGTAATGTATTCCCAAAAGTAGGTATACTTGCACACGACACATTTAGTCACGATAAGGCATTTAAATGTGTTTATGCTTCTTATTAATTAAGTTCTTACTGTATTCCAAGTAATTTATAGTAGGAAGACCAGAACTGCAACAACGAGGGTTTGTAATTTGCTGGAACGACAGGAAACTCAATAGCCTTTTGACTTATGTGTCTCCTCAATAAAAGGTATCGTCAAGCTATGTTGATTCGACGAGCGCTGCGGCTAAAAGCAATTATACTATCCAATCTTCAAAACTATCGCTTACTTCTATCTATGAAAATCTACTATAAATATTCGTTTCGTTTAAGTAACTAACATGAAGTAATAAGATGAAACCTAGAGCTATCATCATCGACACGGTGGATTGGTAAGTTTATTATGCCAATAAGCGTGACAAACTGACCGATCCAATTGTATTTTATTAATTTACTGTACCAGAATGATTCATACAGGTGACAAGTGCCACAACCCTTGCTAAATTCGGGATTACCCGATGAGTAATTCATCTTGCGCTCTGAAATTACTCAATTGTAACTTAGTTAACCTCTTAACTTATATCAAGTGTTAAGTAGTTTCTTCTAGTAAATGTCACGAGCGTCTTTTGTTTGTATCAGTTAGCGTTAATCAGGCTGAACTTTACCGACACATTTAAATGCCCGGTGACGTTTAACTGCCTCTTTTGACGTTTCTTCCCATCGAAAATGTGTTATACTGAAATGTGTACGAATAATTTGAGATCGTTTAAAAAACTATAAGAACTTCAAATGTTGCGCTACTCAAAGTAGCCAGCAGTAAGTAGCATGTCGTCGAGGTATATAAATACATCGAAATACAAATGTTGATATATTAAAAAGCTCTCGCCCGATTTCGTTAAAATAAATTAACTTTTTTGTAAAGTCTGTTAAAAACGTTGGTTTAAGGTACGGCCACACAGCGGCGTCCTCCGATTTGCGGGCGCGATCTCAGTACTTTTCAATTGTTTTTTGATCGCGTTTGGTGTGGACCATTCGGTAAGTACAAATTATACTGCGCTATCTGATGCCGCCTAGATCGCGCACGCAGGACGCTGCGGTGTGTCCGTACCTTAAACGTTTTCGAGCGTTTAAATAAGTCCTTAAGTCCACGTTAACTTCGCCCTTAGAGATGCGCATAATGGACGTCGACTACATCGTTACTTATAATAACATCAGGTGAGATAATGGTCTAACGCTTGAATGAAAAATCATAATAACGTGCCGGCTCAGTGATTCAATTAGCCGACGAATTTTAACTCGCAAATGGTGAAATACTCGTAAGTCCTTACACTCATAAACGAACAAATATATTTGTTTTTTACCGGCAGGTAGTGACCTAGGTTTTGTCTTTTATTTATAGTTGATAAGCAAGGGTTTGACCACTATCTCGCCTGATGTTAAGTTAGTTGTTTAAGTATTATAACAGTGTAAGACGTCCTCCAGCTAGGTGGAGTGACGATATTCGCAGGGTAACTGGTGGCCGTTGGAAAAGGACAACTGAAAATGGAGCTCAGTAGCCTACTTTATGGCAGGCTACCTCTCTTTTAAGAGGCCTATGTCCAGCAGTGGCTAATACAGGCTGATAATGATGAAGTCTTATATATTGTTGTTTATATAATTTTGATATTGTCATTGAGTAATTATTTTTAAGTTGTTTAAATAGTACTTCTGTAAATAAATAAGTAAACACGTGTAGTGACAAATCTTTTGTTAATAAATATTAATGTAAGTACCCTGTTTTTGAGTATCAGCAAAACTTGATAAATAGGCACTTTAGTCATTCATGTCAGCTTCTAGACTTATCAGATGGTATACGACTTTTAATGGCCGTAAATATCACACCTGTTTATTTTAGCATCCATTGCCGTACTACCAGCTAGTGATAAAATATTTTTCATATCAAGTGCTCCGAGTAAATATTAACTAAGTTTAATGTTGATTTTTTGTAGATTATACTGATATTGTGAGTCAATACGTGGTACGCTCTGACGCCGTGGACGAAGGTCGATACACCTAAAACTTTGGGCAAATATTTGGAATCAATTATCGATTACTGGGAACGTCATGTACACTTCAGGATTTCAGGTGTGTAAATATATAGCACCCATGAGGATTTTGGTTCTTTTATGTCTGATAGGTAAGCGCTTGACCACTATCTCGCCTGGTGGTAAGCGATGTTGAGGTCTGACTCTCGAGGGCTGTTTTGCTGCAACACCGTATTTCCTTCTTGATGGTGGTTAACTACTTACTTAAAAATAAAAAAATCGATGCAGTGCTGTTACCACCTGTGGTAGATGACATAATTCTGTGAATAGCTGACGACGATCGGTTCCATTACTTTATGCGTTGAATGAAACCTATTACTACAGTCAGCATAATAATAATAGGCATGACAACAGTATCAAAAAATCGAAGATTTAATCATTTTAGGGGAAATTACATATTAAAACAATTTAAAACATTAGTTTAGGTTTATATAAAAACAAGAGATTATTAAGATTTTCAATAAAATAAATTATCAAAATACTGCAATCGGCCATTTTGATTGAAACACCAATCACAGCGCATGACGTCACGCTTAGGTCCTCTTATATGAGGTTTGTTTGAAAATGTTATTAAATTTTGGAAGACCCATGTGTATCCATTGTCACAGATTATATAATAGTTACTACGTTAAGTAATGTCATTATCCTATGCGTGACGTCACAGCCGACGCCATGACACATGTGAGCTGTTTTCGCGCACTACCTATTGAAAAAATATTAGAAAAATTGCTTTAAAACTTTGTTAAACTTAAGTTTATTACCGAAATAAAGGTTGTTTCGTGAATAGTAAATGTGTTCCCACATTACGGAAGCGGATTTCAAATTTTTTCGTCTTGCCTATTGTACGTAAACCGTATCTTAATTTTTTAACCTTATTTTTATTGAAATATTGGAGAAAGGAAACGATGCACGAACCTTTTAACTGTTTATTATAGTTAGACAAACTAATACATTTCGTTATTCTTTATATTATTTTTACATAGCAACGGCGACAGACCGAATACAATCAACATGCTATATTCAAAACTGACATATATAAAATATATTGTATTCAGCCAGAGGCTTCACACATTCAACCTCCAACACGCCCCCTTAATATATTACATACCCTTAAGTAATTTATTAATATATTTTAGAACCGACAAGTAGAAAAAATTTAACTATTAACCTAAACACAACTTTAAATGAACAACATAACAATACAACATTAAAGTATCAAAAACATAAATATCCGACTAGAAAATACTGTAAACCTCACTTATTCCTCCCCCTTAATAGAATAATTTTTTAATGAAAGTTTACCAATAAATTCCTTCAATTTCGGACCGTTTACAGATTTCGTCAAGATATCTGCTAACATTTTATCTGTTGGCATGTACTTAATTACTACTTGATTACTAAGTACACATTCACGAACAAAATGATACTTTATATCAATATGTTTTGTTCTGTTATGCATCATTTTATTTGCAGCAATCCTATGTGCCGACATGTTGTCGTTAAAAATGACTACTGTCTTATTCTTAACAGTTATCAAACTATCCAACAGGCTGCACAAATATACAGCTTCCTTAGCACCACAGGCTAAACCTACATATTCTGCTTCGGTACTGGAAAGCGAAACACACTGTTGTTTTCGACTCTCCCATGATATAACATTATTTCCAATTTTGAAAACAAACCCCGTAAAAGACTTTCTATCATAGGCTCCTCCCCAATCCGCATCAACGTAGCCACGTAAGTCCAAATCAATTGACTTTCGAAAACTAAGACAATGACTAGAAGTACCTTTCAAGTATCTTAATACGCGTTTCGCACATTTAAAATGAACTTCGTCGTAACACGAATTAAACTGAGAAAGTACACTTACAGCATGCGCAATATCTGGCCTTGTGTTTACCGATAAATAATTTAGACAACCTATCAAACTCTGATATGGCAGCGTACAATTAGAGTTTACTGCTTTTTCTAATTTGATGCCTACTTCCATTGGAGTGGTGACTGGCTTAGCGTCAGTCATATTAAAATCGCTTGAAACATTTACAATGAACTGTTCTTGATCCAGGTAAATTACATCCTTACCCCTTCTCAATCTCATTCCTAAAACATGTCTAGCTGCGCCTAAATCTTTTACTTTAAACTTTTTAAGCAAAGCAGTTTTTAGTTTTTGTTTTTCAACCACCGAATTGCCGAAAACGAAAATATCATCAACATATATCACAACAACTAGTGTCGCATTGCCTTCTAGTTGTTTTTGATACAAACATGGTTCTATTTTAGATTGTTTGAATCCTAAACCTAACATCTCTCTGTCTAATTCGTTGAACCAAGCATTCGATGCTTGTTTCAACCCATACAACGATCGCTGAAGCTTACATACTTTAGTTTCCTTGCCTGGAACTATTGCCCCTTTTGGTTGAAGCATATAAATGTCTTCTTTTATCTTTCCATACAAGAAAGCAGTAGTAACATCCCATTGCTCTATAAACCAATCCTTTTCAGCCGCAAGTGAAAATAACAAACGTAAGGTCGAGCTTCGCACAACAGGAGAATAAGTTTCAGAATAATCTGTACCACGTACCTGTGTAAAACCTTTCGCTACTAATCTAGCCTTGTACTTGATTACCTTGCCATCGCTATCTTTCTTGATTTTGAAGATCCATTTGCATTGAATCGGCTTTTTATCAGCTGGTAGATCAACCAGCATCCAAGTATTGTTATCCTTCAATGATTGTAACTCTTCGTCTATCGCATTCTGCCACAAATCACTATCAGGCCTTGATAAAGCTTCTTCAATTGTTAATGGGTCTCCATCAATATTCGCTATAGCAACAGTACATCCATAATAATCTACTGGTCTGCGTTCTCTTACAGGATACCTTCTTTCTTCTTCTAATGGCTGCATAATATCATGTGAATTAATCACATCTGTAAGTCCTGATCCTGAGCTAGAATCTAAGTACTCATCCTCACTTTGTACTTCAGATATATTATTTAGCACGGGTTCTATTTGTTCCTGCTCAATTTGCATAGGAACAACTGTGTCTTGTACCACTTTTATGCTTTTGGCTCCCGAAAAACATCTTCTAAAAATTTTACATTTCTCGCAACTGTGATTGTACCCGTCTTCGGATCTATTAAACGGTAACCTTTCTGGTTATCTGGATATCCAATAAAAATCATAGGTTCAGTTTTCATATCAAGCTTGCGTCTTTTTTGTTTTGGTTTCAATGCGAAAGCCAAACAACCAAAAACTTTTAGATGACTCATATCAATCTCTTTTCCTGTCCAAAGCTTTTCTGGTACTTCATTTTACTGACAGCTTTCGTAGGACTTCTATTTTTCAAGTATACAACTGTACTTACAGCTTCTGCCCAATACTTTTTATTCAGGTCTGCTTCAGATAATAATGCTCTTGCTTTTTCTATTATCGTACGATTGGCCCTTTCTGCCACCCCATTCTGTTCTGGCGTATATGGCACCGTCTGCTGGTGTTTTATACCTGCTGACTTTAAAAATAATGTAAATCTTTGATTACAATATTCACCACCTCCATCTGATCTAAGACATTTAATTGTCTTATTTGTCTCATTTTCTACTTCCGCCTTATACTCACGGAATTTATCGAAAGTTTGACTTTTATTTTTAAGAAAATACACGTGCGTTTTGCGAGTGTAATCATCAATAAATAATAAAATATACCTTGAACCGCCGAATGAATATTCTTCAATAGGCCCACAAATATCCGTATGAACAATTTGCAAAACCTCTGATGCTCTCGTACCTTTGTTTTTAAAGGGACTCTTCGCCGTTTTCCCTTCAATACAGGGAACACATGGTTCAACTTTATCACTCGTTTTAAATTCTATGCCGCTTACTAATGTTTTCAATTTATCCATATACTTTTTACCAAGATGAGCTAGCCTTCTATGCCAAAGATTTGTAATATTTTTATTTTCACTTGACAATGTCAAGTTGACGACAACCTCGTTTTCTTTTTCTTTTAATTTGAAAATTCCATCGACTTCTTGACATTTCGCAACTATACAGTTTTCCTTTTTAATAATACAACCTTCTTTATCAAAATTAATATTATAATTTTTCTTAGTCAAATCGCTCACCGAAATAAGATTCATAGATAAATCCGGAGCATGTAAAACATTCTTCAAAATAAATGGACTTTTTCCGACATTGGGTTCAGCATCACCACGTCCTGCTACTCGTAGCTTTTCCCCATTCGCTACTGTTATAGCCATACTATTTTCTGTTTTATACGACAACAGTTTACTTTTATCATGGGTCATATGATTTGAACAACCACTGTCGAGGTACCACTTGTCTCTGTCAATCGCATGCTTTGCAGACAGGCATGCATTCGCATTGCCCTTGCATTCTGATGCTTTGTGACCTTCCTTATGGCACTTAAAACATTTGTAAATAAACTTCTGCTTTCGATCATTGGTTTTGGTCTTAAATCTTGCAGTATTTGTATTTTTGGTCGCTAGAGCCAGTTCGGGATTTTCATTCATCTGACTCTGTCTGTTTCCTTCGTGTAATAAATTGGCTTTTATTTGCTCTAGCATGATTTCTTGCCCACTGTTATCTACAGCCATGATGTAGGCCAGGCTGTACTCAGTCGTTAAACCACCCAGCAAAATCGATATGATCCAATCATCGCTTATCTTGGAGTCTATATCTGCCAATTGTTGCGCAAGGAAAATAACCTTCGAAATGTACACTTGCATAGACTGGAAGTTTTCTAATTTGCAATTCCACAAATCTCGTTGAAGACGTATTCTTCTGCCCCAACTCTTGTCATCATATACTTTTTGCAAATTATTCCATGCCTCTCTTGCAGTCTTAACATTGTAAACATGCGTAAAGCATTCAGGTTCGAGCAGCAAGCAAATTGTAGTTCTAGCCTTTCTGTCTACATCTTTGTCTCCATCACAAATGTCATCTTTCTCGACAATATGCCACCAATTTTTGTTTTCTAAATAATTTTTCACTAGAAACTTTCAATTAGGGTAATCACTCGTACCTTTTAGCTTAGGTATTCCTGTAAAGCCTGTCGAGTTTTCTTCTGACATTTTCAGAAAATAAAATCACCAGAAATCACCACAATTCTCCATAAACGTTATTCTGGGCCCATAACCTATTGAAATATTGGAGAAAGGAAACGATGCACGAACCTTTGAACTGTTTATTATAGTTAGACAAACTAATACATTTCGTTATTCTTTATATTATTTTTACATAGCAACGGCGACAGACCGAATACAATCAACATGCTATATTCAAAACTGCGGGCCTAAAAAGGCCACATTGAGTAATTCATCTCTAAACAATTCATTTCCTGAATCCCCAGCAATTCCTAAACAATTCCTCTATAATTCGTAAAATGGCCACAAAATTGAATGAACTAAACGCAATTCAATTCAGCAGCAGATTCATATTTGACGATAATATTGCTACACGCAAAAAAAAACATGAATGAATGAATGAATTGTTGAACAAGTATGTTTTATTACGTATTATATTATTATAAAAAGATATTTTGTGAAGAAATAAATCTCATTTCCTTTATAAGTTACTAAAAACTATTAATAAGACTGAATTTGTTAAATTGAAAATGTTATCATGGGCTTGTATTATTATTTATTCTGTGTCATGGATCACGGCTGGCAACAATTTGGATACCTATTCCTACACGTAATCACAGACAGAAAGAAACTCTTTGTTTAGAACGAAACAAAAACAAACTTAGTTAGTATATAGCTGTGCCCGCGACTTCGTTCGCCTGGAATAGTGACTTTGGACAGCATTATTGGGCTTTCGGTTTATATTGGATTTTAAACACGATCGTTTGGGTATTTAAAAAAAATCTACTTTACAGTAATACTTCTCTTATATACACGATATTAGACGACGATTCGACGTGATTCTTTAAATTTGCATTACTTTTTAGGGTTCCGTAGCCAAATTGCAAAAAACGGAACCCTTATAGATGATATAGTGGCTGTGACATACGGACGGACAGACGGACATCATGTCTATCTGTCTGTCTGTCCGTCCGTCCGTCACAGCCAGTTTACCCCGTATCCGAAACTAAAAGTTGAAACTTGGTGGGTAGATGTATTCTGTAAACCACCTTCCAATTTTTATACAAAAATAAAAAATTTAAAGGGGATAGAAAGTTAGAAACGTACATGCATAAAACTGACACAATTTTTTTTTTCATTAAACCTATACGTGCGGGATTTTATATATACATAGATAGGTCTTTAAAAATGGCATTGAGGTTCCTAAAACCATTTTTTCACAAAGTCAATAATTTGAAAGAAAGACACAGACACTTCTGAAGTGGTAAAATGTGTGTCCTCCCCCTCCCCCCTCCTAACTTTTAAAGTAAGAGAGTCAAAAATCTACAAAAAATATATGCTTTGGGTTTCAATAAAAACTTTCAACGAAAATTGGTTGGAACGAGTTATAGTCAGTAGTTATTGAGATATACCTAACAAATTTTCAAAACCGCAAATATAATTTTTCATACAATTACTATGAAAAACAAAGTTATTTTTTTGCTGATGAAAAATGACGGAACCCTACGAGTACGACTTGCATTTGCAGTTTATTTATTTATGAACCGATTGACATGAAACAAACACTAAATGTTAAGTCAAGCTTACCACAATACATTAGTGAAAACCACATCTAAATCGGATAAGCCATTTCTGAGATTAGCGTGCACATACGCACAGACAAACAGATAAACAAGCAAAAATTCTAACAATAATTGTTTTAGATGCTATTGCGTTGATAAAGGTCCCAATAATATTTTTTCTCAAATATCTTCCATGTACAGACAGCGATCCGTTACATTTTTATTATATGTATGTATAGATATAGATGGACATAGATGTATGGATTTCGATTTGGTTATTTTAAGTGGTTTTAACGTTCCACACTCAAAATGTTCGTTTGGTTATGTACACTGGAAAAAAAATCCACTTGTACCTTTCATGGAGGGGCTGATCACTGCATACACTATTGTTTAGTTTATACAATCCAAAAAAATCCGGGATCCGGCATATCGAAAGCTAACTCTTCTTGCAATGAGCTACACTTTGCCGGCGATACATAATACTCTCTGTAATACGCGCATGCTCCAGAAAGTTTTCGTAGAGACCTAAATATGCCATTATTATCATATTAACACTACAAAAGTACCCAAACGCACGAAATGAATTGTAAAAAGTTCCTCGGGAGTAACTTCTAATGAATCTGCTATTTGACTCAAAAGCAATTCCTATTTAGTGAACCATTTTACGAATCTCCATACAAAACGGTCAAATAGATGAATTGCCGATCAGAATCGGAAAGCGAATCATAATATGAATTACTCTTAAGTGGCCATTTTGTGATTTCAAATATGATTCGTATTAGGATCATATTATGATTCAGCTAATGTGGCCTTTTTAGGCCCGCTGACATATATAAAATATATTGTATTCAGCCAGAGGCTTCACACATTCAACCTCCAACAATTTTGTTTTCAACCGACTTCCAAAAAGGAAGATATTCTCAATTCGTCTGTATGTTTATATTTTTGTATTAATGTTACCCGATTACTCCGCCACAGGTAGGGTTCATCTCCAAGGAGGTTAATTAAAGGTGGGCTTTTAAATTTTATCAATATCTGATAAGTATCTTCAGAGATATGACGATAAATGTCTTAAACTCGCTACGGAAACTGACTTGCGTGGCGTGGAAGTCGGTTGTTTTAGTTTTTAACTGTACTATTATTTATTCTGTGGTATAGCGGGTATCTACCAAATACGGTTTTGCAGATACAGACCTCAGACGGACGGACGGACGGACAACGAATTGTAATAATTCTACCCCCACTATGGAAGCGCAATGAGCTATTGAGGAATATACGCTATTGTTGAACCTACGTAGCGGCTAAATGCTGCAAAGTTAACAGTTGAACCTATTGTTAATAGCACATAATAAGGTTCTGTTGATACCCTTTGGGCACGGAACCCTAAAAAGGAAGTGATCATACATACGTCTCAAACTTGCTACTGAAACTGACTCGCGCGGCATGGAAGTCGGTTGTTTTAGTTTTTAAACTACTATTTTTTTTTACCATCACTTTTGTTGTATCGCTGTAGATTGATAGGAAATTCTTTATTGTCACATCTCATAACTTAAAAAATAACATACAAATCATTCATTTTATTAGTGTTACAATGGGCGGCCTTATCGCTGAAAGCGATTTCTTCCAGGCAACCTTACTTCCAGGCTGTACTGCTGACACCAAAACTAGATACCTAGTTTTGGTGTCGTTGGTAATTGAAAATAACTAAATCAGGTCCACTATGAATCGAAGTAAAATTGTATATAATACATAGAGAAATAAGAAAACACGACATGCCATTATTGTTACAATAAATAAATAGAAAATAACAATTCTAGGTCGTGCTTACAAAGTCCATGTAAAACCTACATACGAGCCGTCAAGTCAAGATAAAGAGTAGGTACAGTCTGTACAGTTATGCCAAACATCGTGCAAGGAGCACTCAAGAAATGCTTGTTTTAAAAACAAATGTTCAGATTTTAGGCTAAGTTCAGATTTCGCTGACGCGCGCACCATTTATACACGGATACACATTATTATTAAGTGTAATTGTGAGATGTTGCAGTTAGCAGTGAAGCGGGCTTTGATCAAAATTAAGGTAAAGTTTACGTAGTTGTATTAAACACATATATATAGCATAAATAAGTTACAACGCTTATAATATGCATTTTGGATTACAACACAAAAGGCACCTTTTGTTCTGTAATCTGTGTGCTGCCGCGGATCTCAGTTTTAAATATGGATTGTAAAATTGAGGTAAGATTATGGCGTCAGATTTTCTCCTTGATGGTCATCATCGATGTAATATCTTCCTTCCACTCGTGACAGTGTACAATCACCCGTGCTAGAATTTGAACCGGTGAACTCTCGCTTAGAAGTCAAGCCATCTGTCCTTTACGCCAAAGAGTTCTGTATCCAAAGGATAGGCCGTCAATCTGTCCATCTGGCACAGGGCTGTATCTTCTTATAAACGCTTATAGAAAGATACTTGTTTTTTTATTATTAGGCGCTTATAGTGAGCCGCAAACTGTAAGTCTAATGCGAACGAAGCCTTACTGGAACATGCACATATCGAATGTTATTGACTTGAACATATTATTGACTGTTCAAACCGCAATAATATTATGTGGGCGGAACCATAAACGTGTGAGAAAGGTTTCAACGTTTATTTATATTGATTGAGAGATTGAGAGGACGGAAATGATGATTTTATTACTAAATCTACGCGGTCCTATACGCGTTCGCGACTTCGTCTTTAATTTAAGTTTAAAAGTAATTATGATTTCTCTTTATAGAAAATAAATCAGACATCGAAGACTTTTACTAATGTATGAGTTGCTTATGTGGCTTATGTGGTTCCTTTTTATATGAAAGGCTGGCGTTTTACCACTATGTCACCTGGTGGCAAGTGAAGGTGGTCGAAAGTAGCGAACACGCTCGGCCTAGAATGAGCTGACTCTCAAGGGCTCTGCTACCGGAACACCGTAAGGTTTTCGGCGGCAGATTTTTGCCTTGATTGTGCTAAGCTACGTTTTAGCAGCAAGTCAGGCGGAACATTGAAATATTACTTCTACCTCCTGTGGACGAGCACCCATATATTCACATAGAAAAATACATTGGTGCATGGCTAGGATTTGAATCAGCAACCTCCGGGTTAGGAGTCTAGGTATCATCTATCCTTTACGCGAAGGGGCCGTCAGGTCGTCGTCTGGCTAGGTATATGTCACATGAAAAATGACGTCATATGTTTTAATTTATTACGTATCTGCTTACTTAAAGGAAAACATACTTGACTCTTTTTTCCGCTCTACGTTTATTTTTCATTCGCATGAGCAGAGATTATAGGTAATTAATTATTAACACTAAGCTTGGTCTGCAACACATTCATTGTAGGTATTGAAATCATATAGACCTTTGGCATAGCCTTAAATTTTGTTTACATGTGACTAATACGATCTTATCTCTCCACGGGAACTCGATATATTCTTGTCCAACTTAACATTTAGCGGCAGTCATGTTTTATGTATCTGGCACAAATCGCAGCCTGAGAGAATACTACCGCATCTACTTATTTTATAAAAAAACCCGAGCTAAAGGTATCGACGCATCATCTGCATATTAATAGACAAACAGCCGATAACGCGTCGACCGAATTTATAGCTATTGTAGTAAAACTGATACGTGATATAAAAAATAACACGACCTACGGGTGTGGAATGTCCTTGTTCCTTACGTCACCGTCAACAAAGCATCGGGCCCACGCGCTAATGTATTCAACACGGCGATTGATGAAGTATAAAATTTCTTAGTACCGTCTCAGTCACAATGGAATTATGATAATTTATCGGTTGGCTTGTGCCGGTCGAGTGTGTGGGAACGCGCGCGGCACGGGCTTTCCCACGACTAGGCTCCGCGGCGAAGAAAGACGTAACTTCATCAAAGATGTTAACACTTACGTCTTTTTACCGTTTCGCGGTTTGTATCACGTAACTCTGAAACAACGTAAGCGACGAGCCGAGCGCGCATGTTTCTCTAACTAGGGTTGTCGCAAGGCAGCTTTTGTCACTTAAGACGTTCTTCGGTCTATTGGTGTAAGACAGAATTGGAGTAAGTAGCGTCACGGCGGCTTCAATCGCACAATGGGTCGGTGTCGAGCCGAGTAGCGGTGCTGGGAACAAACTCACACCTTCGCAAGGTGATCCATGTTATTGTTTTCGACTGACTAATTAGGATGGATGTTTTTATAGGGCTTTGTAATGCGATGACATATGAAAAACTACTTGGAGTTTGTAATGTTTTGTCTACATTGATATACACAAGGCTGTAAAATGAAAAGTGACTTACGCGCAGCTCATGTTGAAGCTTATCACATCAGTCACAGAGGAGCGAAAATATTCTGCAACACACAATCGTAGCTTGAAGTAGGTCACGAATGATAATTAATAACGCACTTAGGTTGTAAAAAGCGAGTGCAACAGTAATTTCTATTCGCCTGTGTGACCGACAGCGGCGATAACACGCCTCGTGTCGTCGAGACCTGCCCGCCCGCCGCGCTAGGGTTGTCATACTGCAATTACAAATACTAATATAAAATAACTTTGTTGTAAAAGCAATTTTACGTGTTATATTTGTTTTTTAAAATTGAATTTTTCCTTGATTTTTTTCTTTAATTACACTGTGTTGCAGTTTTTTCCTCGAAAAATTATGGGATGTAAATATAACCATAGATATAAAAAAAAAACATATGTATTGTTAGTTTCTGAAACAAACTTTTATTATTAATTTCTTAAAATACTATTTGATATGATTTCAATTTATTTTTTTAGAAAATATGATCTTTATTACCTACTATGGTTATTTTTCAACTATAAGTCTATATTAATAAAAAGTCTTCCCTTCGCAGTTTTGATGTATCGCCACGAGTCTTGAAGACATAATGGCGATGAGGTGATTGTCTATTATCCTCCAGTACGCTAGGGTGACGCCTAGGGTGCGCTGAAGGGACCGCGTGGGAACGCGTGCTGGCCAGGTGACGTCGCTTGCCACCCTACGACTTACCAAACAGCTGTTTGGAATGTCTGCAGTGATCTTGCAGAGATTTTTATTAAAAGTAATAAAAATCTCTGCAAGATCAGTTAAATTTTAATAACAAGAAATAAAAATAAGTAAGCTGTTTTTAAATTTTTGTTATTAAAATTTAAACTTTCTTTTAATAAAAAAAAATCGCAGCGAACAAATAAACAATCAATATAAATGAAGTGTATTTTTTATGATGTCGGATAAGAATACAAGCAAGATGGTGACATGATGATACGAGGTGACGTAAAAATAAGTTATTTTTCAAAAAAATGAAACCGACTTCATAACTACAAACAGGCACTCAAAAGCGAAAAATAAATTACTTAATATAATTATTATAAGCGCTACCTACTTATCTATTTGAAGTCGGTGCCAGCCACGTCTAATAGGTAGTAGATAGATACTACCTACATGTATCTACTTACTTCCTTACTAACCTACATGTACCTACTTACTACTACTACGTACATAGTATCTATCCACTATCCAATAGACTTGGCTGACACACGGACGGACGGGCAGACGGACGGACGGACGGACAACAAAGTCTCAGAAAGTGTTCATTTGGGTTCGGAACCCTAAAAAATTGACTTTAAATGCCACGCTAGTGAAAACATTCACTAGTAATAATGATGTCATCAAGGTATCAAAGGACAATGTCCAAAATGGCCCTGTGCAATAAAGCATCTGACACACACGATGATTAATTGTCTATTTTATTACAATAATTCCAATTTTTTTTATAACACGGACTAGATGTATTCCAAAATGAATATTAAAAAGTATTATTTGCGATTATTAACATTAATTGCCGCCATATGGCCAACAGAGTAATGAATCACTCTACTACGTTATAAGAGAATACACTTCCCTACATTGTTGATACCCGAATTATGAAAGCACTGTGTAGCCAACCTAACAACGGAAAGTATTATTTACGTAGTAACTATTATATAATCTGTGGTATTATGTGTAATCAACGTGAAGAAAGGTGTAAAAACATTATTCAAGGTCATATTTTTTAGTTTTCAAAAGTATATGCAATCGCAACCTCCATTGTGTATAATCTTCTTGGGACTCTTCTACTACAACCAGTACATTCTCCTATGTTTGAGGTATTTATCTCCATACATCTGGAGATACTAGTCAGATATTAAAATTAAAATGGGACCATTTCGGAAACGTACCCTACCTACTAAAAAAATAAAAAAATAATCATTTGAATCCGTTTACAATCGACGGAGTAATCGCGTGACAATAAAAAAAAAAAAACTTATAGACGAATTGAGAACCTCCTCCTTTTTTGTGAAGTCGGTAAAAAATAATTATTACTGGATTAAATTATTCGTTAATAAAATAAAAATAGTTAAATAAAAAAAAATATTAACAAATAATTTAATTATATATTTTTTATTTAATTATATTAATGATTAAATAGGCTACCAAGTATTACTTACTAGCTGAGCCCCGCGGCTTCGACTCCCTGGAAATTGATGTGTGGCAAGTGGAAAATAATATCAGACAATCATGTATAATGTAAGTAGGATTTTAAGGTTCATCTGAACTAAGTTTTCAGTGACTCGAACCAAATAATAACATTTCCCATAAAATCTTTAACACTCATCTCTTTATCTGTTTAACCATTTTAAGGCACGAGTTTTTAAAATTAAATTAGCTTATCTGTTATTTAATTTCCGTTTCAGTAGTTATAGACATACGTAGAAACAAACATTACTGAATTTTCAATTATTTCAATAAAAAACATATGTTTTAAGGTTTATTTACACAAAATTTTCAGTGAATAGATCAAGAAATATTTTTTTTCATAGAAACTATATCACCCTATTTAATCTCTTTAGGGGATGATTTTCGAACATTAGATTAACCTTTGTCTTAATCCAGAGCCTACACTATCTACGTTTTAAATTTCATCAAAATCGGTTAAGTGGTTATGGAGATACGTGGTATCGAACATTCATACACACACACCTATTTTCGTATTTGTAATACATATTATAGTAGGAGTAGGATAGTAGTATAGCAAGATTAGGAGGAAGGAAGTAGGATAGTAGGATATATTATGTACTATCTAAACCTCTATAGCCTTGTCATTTTAGGCACTATGATTTTAAAACATAAGGTTGTGTTTTTGTCAGTGGTACCACCCAGAAACCTAAAATTGCTAAGCTTCTGTTTTTAAAAGTCATCTCATCAAGTTACAATATATATTTTCAAACTGTGATGAGACATTATAATAAATAACTTGATATCCTAAACATAAAATATAAACTTATCTGCATGACTTTAACTAAAATATTATTATATTTTTGTTATATAACAAGAATACTAGTAATGTGCAACTCACATTGCGAGTAATCTTAAATATATATATATATATATATATATATATGATTTAAATAATGGTAAATAATTTATATTTTTTTACAATTACAGATAGTAAATGTATATATATATACATATATTTATATTATATTTAAATCATCACAATCAACTGAATAAATATATAGCTATATGAAAGCAACATAACAAGCAATAAAATAATAAGATAATGATGTAAAAATATATACAAAAAAATCATATATGTATAGGTACCAGTAGCGGCACCCCTAGCTCAGTTTTATCACGGGCGTTTTGCCACAATCGTTGGAGGGCGCATAAAAGCGAGTCGTCGGGCGGCGCGCGCGCCACTCGCTCACAGAGAGTTGCGCGCGTCACACACCGATCACGTACCATGATCCTCCCAGCTAGAAGCATGTCGCCGCCGCACGGCGCCTTCCACCCTCCAGCGCACGCTCATCCAGACGAAGAACCTGTCTCCAGAACATACCAATACAGAAAAGTCATGAAGCCCATGCTCGAAAGAAAACGAAGAGCCCGCATCAATCGCTGCCTCGACGAACTGAAAGACCTGATGGTCACCGCTTTACAAGCAGAAGGAGAGAACGTCTCCAAACTTGAGAAGGCCGATATTCTGGAGCTTACTGTTCGCCACCTCCACAGCCTAAAGCGAAGAGGACAATTAGTGCTGAAACCTGAAATGTCATACGCGGAGCGCTTCCGCGCAGGATTTACGCAGTGTGCTACAGAAGTGTCTCAGTTCATCGCGAATGCGACTTTGGCCGCTAACGCGATGCAGCGACAAGGTCCGGTAGATCCTCAAGCTGGTGCCAGATTGCTACAGCATTTGAGTAATTGTATAAGGAGGTTAGAGGTGCCACCGGTGGTGCAGCCGCAGCCGCAACCGCAGCCGATAGCGCCGGGTGTAACCAGGCCGACGCCGCTGCAGCCCGTCCCTCAGATGGCAGGCCAGCTCCCTCAGCCTATGGTTCAGAGGACGGTGCTACATGAGCGAGCGTTGAAGAGGCCAGTGGAGGCGCCGGTGGACGTGGAAGCTGCGCTTGCAAAGCGCGCGTACGCGCCGCCCTCCCCGCCGCACAGCCCCGCCTCCGAGAGTGACTCCGCCCAGTCGATGTGGCGGCCCTGGTGAGGTGATGCTCATCACTCGTGCCGTCTCCTCATGATCTCGCATGCTTAAGGCCCGTGTGACTCTGTGTGATAAACGTTTTGTTGTTTCTTTATTTAACGTTCCTAGAACCGATGTGTGTTGAAAACGATGTATGGTTTGTCCTGCTCGCTTTGCTTGTTGAAGTTTTCTTTTTCTAATTTAATAAAGTAAGGTTTTGTTCAATTACTTACTCTTATTTTTGTATTCCTTACTTAACGTCTTCCGCGTCGGTAGCATTTATTGTCGGTTAAAGTTTAGTACCTAAGTTTGTACTGTGATATGATCTGAAAGGTAGTTAGTGTTAGTTGATATCTACTAAATATTAGTTATTAGGCGACATAAGTATGGAAAGAAGAAAATAAATCGCTAAGTTTTATAAAGTACATCTTGTTTTGTTTTGAAGCAACCCCTACATAAATAATTAAAAAATGTTAATACATTTTTTAATAAGTAACTTAACTTATTAAATAATATATTAGGAACTAGAAATAATTTAGTCAAGTACCTAATAACCTGATTTATTTTACCTACATGACCAAATTACTATGATTATTTTATATCTAACAGGCAAGCGTAAGTGTGGTTTGACCACTATCTAGTCTGGTGGTAAGCGATACTAAAAGTAATTCTAGTGCAACAAAAATATAGATTGTCTGTTCTCAGACATTTTTATCACACCATGTCTACACAAGTAGGTATTATTATCTTAATGGCCAGTTTCACAGGTTCCTGATAACGCTAATTTGAAGAAATCTGTCAATTTTTTGACAGCCTTTATATGGCGCAATGTGTCAAATAACTATCAAACGCATCATCAGGAAGGAACCCGTGAAACTGACCAAAAATCTAATCATTTACTTGTAAATTTTAACATGACTAGGCAGAACGACCTACACGGGTATATTATTTCAAAATATGTTAAAAAATAAATACATTTCTAATTTTACATTTTCACTACATATTTCATAAAGAATTCAATCACTTAATTATCTTATCAAAAACCATATCTTAAAATTAAAATAATTTAAGTCATTCTAAATCATGAAGATATTATATAAATTAGTGTCATATACACTCATATTATATCATAATAACATAATCAGGTGATAGGCTCACCATGTAAATTCATGGCAATCTCATACCTAATGATTACTTATGTACATTTTACGACCACATAGTACCTACGTTCAATTCTCACGATTGATTATTAGCCACTTCAGTTAATTAGCTTATGACTCTACTTAGAAAACGGCTGTATTTATAACTACTTCTATAAATATTCATTTTCATAAAGCATTTTGTTGCGTCAATTATTTAATTGTTGACCTGTTGTGATTATTATCTGTAATCAAAGATGGAGGTGATGATTTAGTAACAAGAAATCGAAAGCAGTGATTAATAACATTTTTAACCGACTTCAAAAAAAGGAGGAGGTTTCTCAATTCGACCGTATATATATTTTTTTTTATGTTTGTTCGTGGATAACTTCGTCATTTATGCACCGATTTTGATTATTCTTTTTTTGTTCGAAAGGAGATATCCCAAGTGTGGTACCATGGTAATTTCATCGAGGTCTGATAAGTATCTCCAGAGATATTGAGATAAACATCTCAAAATTGGTACTGAAAATGAACATTGAAGTCGGTTCTTTTTTTTTAGTTTTTAAACGATATTATTCTATAACAAATTATAATAATTAACAAATGTGAGCAAAAACTTGTTTGCATTAAAATAACGTCTATTGGTCTTATATAAGTTTTTTCATAGTGGAAATTATAATTACATACATAATGTGACAAAAAAATTGAAACTAATTTGTATAAAAGTCAACTTCAAATAAAATAATAAAGATAGTTTAAAAACTAAAACAACTGACTTCCACGCCCCACGAGTCAGTTTCAGTAGCATGTTTGAGACGTTTATCGTCATATTTCTGAAAATACTTATCAGATTTCGATGAAATTACAATGGGACTACTTTGAAAATGTAGCCTACCGATTAAAAAAGAATCATTTGAATCGGTTTACAACCGACGAGGTAATCGCGTTATACAAAAAAAAATATACGGTCGAATTGAGAAACCTCCTCCTTTTTTTGAAGTCGGTTAATAAGAAAATATCAATTGACTTTATATATTCATATTATTCAATTGTGTTTTATGCAAATAAAATATCTGAATCTAAATCTGTTTTTTTTTTGTTTGAGGTATTGATGTTGGTTAGAGAGTGTTCCTTTTTAACGCTTAGAAAGATCTTATTTCACAAAGGCTTCGTGTGAAGTTTTAACTTGCGTAAACAAACACTTTCTGAATAAATTATATAATAAATAATTATATTATATAGCAAAACAATATAACGAACTATGCCTCTACAGTCGTTAAATCAGAACTACGAGAATACGGACCCATAAGGAGTAGGTAAATTTTAATTTGGATTTGACAGTTGTTTTCGGTTCATTATGTACTAAGAACCATTTTTCAAATGACATATTTCTTATTAAATTATGAAGTTAAATATAAATTTCCTTTAAGTAAAGTCTTTCAGTCTTGCAGCAATATATGTGTGATTTCAGTGCAAGTTTATGCTCCATTTTCTCATGTTTGTGCATAACACTTTTGTATGAAAATCGTATTACCTAAGATATAGTTTGTAAAGAAAATGAAAACTTAACCGTTAGCATCGCTTACAATATTTAGCAAATGGTCAAACATAAACGTAAATAAAAGTAACCTACCACGAGATTAAAATATCCTATTGTTCTATTAAAACCTATTATAATAAACAAACCTAAGCTACGTTATAATACCAGTAGATATGTTTCAAGGTACCGATAACATTTTGCCAACAAATGTTCTTTGTGTAAAAGAGCCGACAGTATACGTATAAGTTTGAAGTATTATTCTATATTCTCTGGTACGGCAGTCTTTGGAGGTTCGGATGATCCTTTATAAACAATAGAAGTAATGCTTTATGATACGGTCTTCTAAAGTAATTAGTTGAGTTTATTTTTCTAACGGCACCTTATTTTATAGGCGCGGTCATAGAATAATGTTTTATTCCTTTATCTATGGCGCGGTACAACTTTTGAAGTTATCAGGAGAAACAGGACTTGGTTTTTTTGAAAAGACTACAATAATACTTCTTGGATTTTAGTTGATTTTACCTACCTGCACGGGTATTCGCAATAAGGTTATCATGTGATAATTTTCCGTTGGAGGCGCTAGTGTGCCATAAGTTCCGTGAAAATGTAAAAAGAATTTATCTCAGTGACATATCATGAGTTTTGAATAATTTTTGTAAAAATATATAAGTTAATTTAAAAACAAACTTATCATATTTCATTTTAATTCTGTTTTTTGTGTATTTCAGTAATACTTTTTAAATTGCATAATAAAATATTTGAAACTTTATTATTTATTTTGATATTTTATTAAAAAATTGTATAGCTTGACAGCTGTCATCAGGGTCATTTTATTCAGTGGTTCCACCTGGCAAAAATAAAAACAGCGGCCCCCTTTACCAGGTATTCTATTTGGATTCGAAAATTGAATTATCATGTATACAATTTTGAATTAGCGCAAAATCGCAAAATCAAATAAGCAAATTTAGATTTGAATGCTGAAAGAGTAAATACCTATTTCGAGCCTGAATTTCTTTCCGAATTATTGTCCAAATCCAAGTCCAGTTAATTGGCCTTTTTATTATTACAAGCTTTTATTTAACTTGCAATGTATGTATCTATGTATGTATGTATGTTACTATGTATGTTCGGGTGGAATCTTGGAAGCTAAACTAGACCCACTTTCCGATGTCCGATTGGACTCAAATTTGGTGTACTTATGTATCTTTGGTGACAATACAATGATATGGTACCGTGGAGCTGGTCTGATGATGGAGACGGAACGTGGCCACGGCATCTCTGTGATAAAACAACATAACCCCACCGAGTTTGGGCTCGATTGATTTGTCTTGAAGAGAAATTTACGCCTAAATGATATTCAGGGTCTGATGATGAAGCTGGAAGGTGGCCACGGCATCTCTGTGATAAATCAACATAACCCTACTGAGTATGGGCTCGATTGATTCGTCTTGAAGAGAACTTTTCTCCTAGATAATATTCAGGGTCTGATGATGAAGCTGGAAGGTGGCCACGGCATCTCTGTAATAAATCAACATAACCCTACCGAGTTTGTGCTCGATAGATTTTTCTTGAAGAGAACTTTATGCCTAGATGATTTCAGGGTCTGATGATGAAGCTGGAAGGTGGCCACGGCATCTCTGTGATAAATCAACGTAACTCTACCGAGTTTGGGCTCGATTGATTCGTCTTGAAGAGAACTTTACACCTAGATGATATTTAACAACTGGTGATGAAGCTGGAAGGTAGCCACGGCATCCCTGTGATAAAATAACGTAACCCCAGTGAATTTAGGCTCAAATGATTCGTCTTGAGGAGCACTTTACACTTAAATGATAGCCAGGATCTGATGATGAAGCTGTAAGGTGGCCATGGCATTTCTGTTATAAAGCAACATAGCCCAACCGAGTCGATTGATTTCCTTGAAGAGCTCTTTACCCATAATCGCATCAAATATCCGTGGAATATTTTAAAACATCATGCCTTCTCTTAAATACTTAGGTAGTAGGTAGGTAGTCGATATCTGTACCTACATACTAAAAAGTTAAAAATAAAGTATAAGTAAAAAATATTTTTAAAAACAAGCTTTTATCTGGGACAATGAACTAAAATGTTAAAAATAAATTCTAGTAAGTATTTGGCGTGTAGGTACTTACCTATATTTTTAAAGGCTTGAGGCACTGAAGTATAGTAATTACCTAGCCTGAAAAACGGGTAGTGCTTCAAGCTTTTAAGAATATAGGTAAGTACCTACACGCCAAATACTTACTAGAATTTATTTTTAACATTTTAGTTCATAGTCCCATATATAAGCTTGTTTATAAAAATATTTTTTACTTATAATTTATTTTAGAGTCATTTAGCAGTGAAGAGGTCTCAATAAAACTGACTTTCGCATTTTATACTATTGGTGTTGAATCGCGACACAAAAAGAAAATATGCAATATTTCGCACGTGTATTCTAAATTCAAGTTTTCTCAGTAGCCTAATCAATATCATGGCATTATTTATCTGTGATCCGATGACGAATCTACCAACAATAAAATTGTTGATATCACACTCATATACTTACCGACCGGTAAATCTTAAAAATATTAATAATGCTTGTAATGGAAATATTTCCGAAGCGACTACTCGATACTACGTAGTACTATTAAGTATTCTGTGTCGATACTTCTCGTATATTTTTATGTAGCATGATTGAAGTAAATAAATAAGTTTGTGCAGCAGTTTTAGGACTTTTAAATTATTTTGTAGTAAAAAACCTATATTAACCGACTTAAAAAAAAGGAGGAGGTTTCTCAATTCGACCGTATATATATATATTTTTTAATATGTTTGTTCGCGGATAACTTCGTCGTTTATGAACCGATTTTGATTATTATTTTTTTGTTCGAAAGTAGATATCCTAAGTGTGGTACCATGGTAACTTTATCGCGGTCTGATAAGTATCTCCATAGATATTGAGATAAACGTCTCAAAATTTGTACTGAAAATTAATAGCGCGGCATTGAAGTCGGTTCTTTTTTAGTTTTTAAACGATATTATTTTATGACTTAAATAAATTAAAGTTTGAAAAACTTAATAATTTAAGAACGTTTAAAATCAGAACAAGTTTAATTTAAAAACATATTTTTATTAAGCACAAGCTTTTACATAGCCTAGAACCAGAGTATAAGTCAAGACAAATCCAACGAGCCCAAACACGACGGAAAAACTTGTGTGATTTAGGAGTTCCTATGGCCACCCTTCAGCTACATCATCAGATCAGCACCATGTCATCATAATATTACATTGTCACTCGATTTACACATGTGTGCAAAATTTCAGTTCAATTGAACCCCTGGAAGTTGCTCTAAAATCAATGGCAAGATTTGTGACGGACAAATAAATTCACCGTGAAGTAGAGATAAAGCTTGTAAAAAGGTAAAAGTTGAGGTGTTTATGTCCATACCAATCTCTGGCGATACTCGTCTGATCTCGATAAAATTACAATACGACCAAAAGGAAAATCTCAAAAGTTTCCGTTGTTTAAATGATAACTAATATAATATCGTTTAAAAACTAAAAAAGAACCGACTTCAATGCCGCGCTATTCATTTTCAGTACCAATTTTGAGATGTTTATATCAATATCTCTGAAGATACTTATCAGACCTCAATAAAATTACCATGGTACCACACTTGGGATATCGCCTTTCGAACAAAAAAAGAATAATCAAAATCGGTTCATAAACAACGAAGTTATCCGCGAACAAACATAAATAAATATACATATATATATATATATATATATATATATACGGTCGAATTGAGAAACCTCCTCCTTTTTTTGAAGTCGGTTAAAAAGCGTGTTCAAAAAGAAACTAGATTTTGTCGATTTGATCATTTTCAATTGTTTCAGCTTCATCTGAACGCATTCATCATCAGGGTGATTTGTAAATCATTTGTCCTGCCTGTTTTCAGTCCAAACTAAATAAAATTATATAAGTTTTAAACATATTTGAAGCCTTGAAAATTCTAAGCGGCTTATACACACGCTAAATATAGGTACTTAAAATGTTGTGGAATGTGGAAATCCTAAAAATTGATGACTGAAATTTTGCAATTTTTTAGTAAAAAATATTATGATAGTTATGGGTAACAATAAACTAAATAAGGGTATATATTTTCCGTATCCATTATCAGTATAATTAAAATTATCCTTTTGTATAAAAAACTATAGTTTGTACACCATTTGTGTTATTGACGTCAACCGAGCGCGTGGTCACGATAATTAGTGTTTTTGTCGTTATTTAATTAATAAAATATCTGATAAGATATGTTTGACGTATATGCATAGGATAAGTAATACTGCGCAACTTTATGTCATTGCATTTTAGAAATATTTTAACTTTCAAGACTAAATAAAATTATATTATTTTCTTCTAACTGGCATGGCAAAATCCGATGCTCGAGCAAAAGGTTATTTATTGCCTAGTATATTAGTTTGTCCTAACCACCACCAGTTATGGTAGTTTTAGTGGAGGTCATTGGAAATAAAGCTATTTAACTAAATGCTTTTAACAACTTTCATTTTCTGCAAGCTGATCTGCTTCGTCATAAAGTGTATCCACTATCCACCATAGTTTAAACAGTAATAAACCACAGCAAACAATAAAATGAAAATAAATCTAATACATAAATTTCATTAAAAACTGACTACACAATATGATGCGCGAGTGATTTGGAGTTATTTGATGATGATTTTTACGATTTTGCCAAAAGTTTTGATTTTTAAAAATAAATGGCAACACCCAACTACTATAACACCAACTATAAAAAACGGATTGTGCTGTAAAAAGTAATCACAAATAGATTAAAAGTTCAATCTTATTAAACACAAACTATTTGTAAAATCCTTATCATGTGTAATGAAAATAACGATAAGAATGATAACAATACATAACTAGACTAAATTGCACCGTCTAACCATTTATCTCTACTGAGTCCCTACAGTCCACCTCCATCGTCAGGTCAGCTCTATCGCATTTTCACTAAAGATATGCAAGTAGGTATACCAAATTTGAGTCCAATCGAAGGTTGGAAGGAAATTGTTCTAATTTAGATAACATTACCGTGAATTTCGCTTCTAAGATTTGACACACACATACATACATACATACATACTAACACCACAAGTTAAATAAAAGCTTGTAATAAAAGTGCTTCAGCGTTAGTAAATCCTCGTTTTCAAAAGTCAGGCAAAAATGAAATCATTGTAAAGCTTGTTGGTCTTGTTGTTCTCAAACAAATTGATTCTGTTATTGGCCCTAATTGAATCACGAGAGACTTTGATAGGATTGAATGAATTAGGTTAATTCAGTTGTTTAATCAATCTGTCAGGATTCAATCCCACGTGCAATGGCTATTTACAATCATTCAAAAACAAATTCAAATTCGAAAACTGTCACAAATTATTTGAATGTTCAAAGTGAGGTTTTCGAATACAATCTAATAAATTATAATTTTTAACCGACTTCACAAAAAAGGAGGAGGTTCTCATTTCGACTGTATTTTTATTTCGTTTTTATGTTTGTTAAGTATATACCTAAACGGTAAATGTATGAAAATTCATTTCAAATGCTTTAAATAAATTTCACTATTTTCCACAGTATCATCTTTGAACTCCGTTTTCGCATAAAATTTGCCTATAAAGTACTAACTTTTTTAATGTTATATAAGAGTTAAAAGGAACCCATACAGTTTTAAAAATTAACAGAAAAATATTCAGTCAGGGTTAAGTAATTGTTTTTCAAGTTCAAGTAAAAAATATCTTACGTAGAAATTTTAATTTAGTCATTAATATTAGAATTTAGAATTTTGGTTTTTACTATTATTGTAGATGAATACATATCGCTTCTTTGCTTCAATAACGTGACAAGTCCGAAAAAACACACATTTTATTTGATAATTTAAATCGCCGTGTTTTTGGTTTATTTTTGAAGTAGAACATTTTCGGACTTGTCACGTTATTGAAGCAAAGAAGCGATATGATAGCTGTAATATTAATAAATACAATCTCAAAAATCACTTAACAGAAAAAGTTATACATAAAACCGTCCAAAATAAAAATAAAAACTGAAAATTAAACAAAACAATTAATATCTCGAAAACTACAAAAAATCGCGTTACATACGAGTACATACATGGAATTCAATCGATAGGTAATTGGTGTCTCCAGATCACAGACGTTCTCTGGTACAGGTTACATGGGACACCCTGTTTAATACGTATGAAGATAGAATTTATCGATAAACTCTTTTTGTTTTAAACAAGCTATAACAGGACATATATTTCACCGCCGTTTTTTTCCTGATTATTCCTTAAAGTACACTAAATTACACTTAAAATGTAATAAGCCTGAATCTTTTGGTATGGCAATTAAGAGTGTATCTATATAAGGTAGATAAAACGGCGTTGCACGCCTAGTTTCTACAAAGTAGCACTCAAATATTTTAAACCCGTTATAGAACCTTCCTAAAAAGCATTAAAAAATCAGTTTCGCTATACAATAAAGTACATAATTGTAATGTCTTTCTGGGCATTCTAAATGGTTAATAAACGAAGTAGCGATTGTATTCGTGGGGTCTCGGGTGCGGTGCGCACGCGCAACTAGAAATTAGTTCAGTTTTAGCTAGGGCTGCTGCCGACGGAGAATTAAGATTTTTACTAAATAAATCATCTTAAACTCCAGAACATTGCATTTAGAAGCCGATTATATGGTTTATGATGTCTACAGTTGCTATAATAATATAGTCTAAAGTTAGGATTCATATTTACAGTAATCGTAGAAGGCATAAAAAAAAATGCTGCGCTACGTTTCAAGCGTGGCACTTCGCACACTACTCAGTCATCGTTTATCAGTGAATTTCAGAATTAATAAACTAAAATTAAAACAAAAATGCACCTAGACTTGTAATAGATGCCAGGCACTGACCTTAATTATGCTACAAAGACAAAAATATATATTATAACAATGAGTGAGAACGCACCATTATTCACAGATTATCCTCAACGCTTACCATCTTCTACTTCTGTCATCTTACAACGGAGTACTATTTTTTGTTCTGTGATCTTACACCACATCGTCACCTTGTATTTGGTATAAGCACAGACCATTATATTAAAAGTATACTGGTCTCTACGTTATTAGTAAAAACAATTGAGTGTACATGTGAAGTTTTTTAAAAACACACGAGGCTTACATTTAACAACGATCTAATCTGTTGGTAGGCAAGTGACGATCTGATCGAGGATGGTAAATTGGCTCACTAAGGAATTAAAAAGAAATGAAGAATAAAAAAATGTGTAGGTGACAGCCCTTGGTCCAGCTAATTGGGTGTTGCGTTGCGTGCCCGCAACCGTGGGAAGCGCCCAGTGAAACCACGCTCGACCGCCTTGGATCCCGCAATTTGGTGTTAGTTACAGCCACGGCCTTAAATACGATCACGGTTTTTAGGCATACCTTCAGATATACTATTTTCTACGGTAAGTGCTCGAAGTCACACGATGCTGTTTTATCCACGCATGTTTTAAGTACCTTTCATCCTGCTTCTGACACTCGTATTCATAAACAATACTTTGAGGTGAGGCAGTGTTCGCGAACGCGTAGTGTAATTCAAATGAATTTAAAGACGTAACTTAATTTACTACTAATAATACTGACTAATAACTTGAGTAAAGTCCACAACTATTTCGCCTGGTGGTAAGCAATGATGCGGCCGAAGATGGTTAAGCCGCTAGGTCTAGAATACTCTGACTCTCAAGGGCTGTGTGATGCCAGAACACCATAAGGCTATGGCGGCAGGTTTTCTCCGTCTCACTGTTGTCTTCCATTTTAGGACATGCAGCGCTTCTATATTAGACAGCATTGACACATATCACCAGCTGAGATCACAGAATACTTCTGTGGGTGAGATAGTGGTCAAAGGTTTGTTTGTCCGTAGTAAAAAAAACACTTTGCTTGTCAAAATCGATTTACTTGTATGGCTTGCCGCTTGACATTACAAAGTTGACACGAGGATTTAGGAAGAGGGTTTAGGCGCAAAATGCCCAATTTTCAAAATGGCATGAGTCTTAAAAGGACCCATTCTCAAAATGGCAAATTCTACAAATACTATAAATTCTAATTCGTTATTTGATGTTACTTCTTATTTAGGCAAGTACGTTTCTTAAATATGGGTGTGATATCTTTATGGTCCGTCACGTAATATTTATATGGATAATAAAGGTTCACGTGTGATACAGACATTATTTGACGGTTTAAGTTACTATTTTTGACGGATGCCGACTACTGGTCCATGAAGGAGTAAATCGCAATAGGCTGGAGTCACGCGTTGCTGATCTATTTTAGGGTTGATTTAGTAGTTCAATTCAGTTCATTTTTTACTTGACTGTAATGTACCTTATGACTTATGAGTAATTATTATTTTTGTTCAATTTTTACTTGACTGTAATGTAGTACCTTATGACTTATGAGTAATTAGGGGTCTTATTATGAGTAATTTGGGGCCTCTGAGGTGGAATCGGGCAGTCCTTTACAACTGCCGGAGCCTGCTAGAGAGACCATTGTATACAGCGATGAGATTGGCATAGGTATGGGTAGCTTATTAAGAACAAGATTAAGCCAAAATGTACATAATAATTGCTGTCCTAATTTACCAATAAAAGATCTATGTACGAAAATTAGCAGCCACCAGTATCATAAAAATTGTACAATTATAGTGCAGCTAGGCAACAGCACAAATGTAAAAAAAACTGATATTAATAACCTAATTGAACTTTTATCAGACATTGCCAGCAAAAATCAGTAAAATAATAGTGTGCTCATTTCCATACTTAAAACACAGGAGTAGTACTGTCAATATCATTAATCATATACATAAATTAAATTTGACATTATATAATCAGACATGTCGCCTGAGCGACTTTTTGTATTTCGAATGTAATACATTTATGAGTAAGCTTTTATTGACAAAGGATACTTTGTATCTCAAAAAGACTGACATCTCGATCATTGCTAAGTTATTAGCATTCAATATATATATGATATATATGATAGATAGATAGCTAGATAATCTCTTTATTGTATACCAGAAAGAACATTAATATCTAGACATAACAGCCTAATTCGGTGATACAATCGGCGGTCTTATCGCATAGAGCGATCTTCCAGACAACCAAGTGTGGAGTAGTAACAAAAAACAAAGGGAGTTTGGCGATGGCGATTATTTATGTTAACTGGAAACTGCAATAAAATATTTATTTATTATTATAAGTAAAATACTAAATATACATATATGGACATACATACAAATACATATAAATTATATAAAATATATATACATATATTACATAAACATACTCATATAATTTTAAAATTTATTGAATACATAAATACTTTATAAATACAAATAAATACATACACATAGCTGAATACATTCACGTCTATAACAAAGTGTGATCAGTAGAATTAGCATGTTTGGGACAAATAGTGCTTTTTAACTAAAGATTTAAATTGCAAGAGAGATTTAGCACGTCTAATATCTACAGGTAGCTCATTCTATAACCGGGCAGCATGCACTGTAAAGGATTTGTCGTAGAACCGTGAGGAGTGTAGAGGAATAAATAACTGAAGGTTTTCTGAGGAACGAAGAGGTAAGGGATTAGAGAGATGTAGGAACTGAAAGCGCTCTTTAAGGTAGAGAGGAGTAGATGGGATAAAAAGGACAGAATATAAAAGGGAAAGGATATGACCATTTCTACGAAGACGAATGGGTACCCATTGTAACTTTTTGCGGTATTCAGAAATGTGGTCAAACTTGCGTAATCCGAACACAAACCGAATACACAAGTTTTGGAGACGCTCAAGCTTATCGAGCTGTTCCTCAGTCACATCCAGATAGCAGGTGTCGGCATAATCAAGAATAGGGAGTAGGATAGAGTTTGCAAGTGCAGTTTTGGTTGAAATTGGGAGGAAGTTACGTAACCTACGAAGAGAGCCTGCAGAAGCGAAAAGTTTTCGCTTCTTCTTCTTCTTCTTCTACTTCCGCTAATTGAGGCACCCAGGAAAGTTTCCTATCCAAAAGTACCCCAAGATTTTTGACAGATTCACTTATTGGAATGTGAGTACCATCGAATATAAACTGCGGAAGGCGGAACCAGTCGATTTTTGAGACCATTCGAGAACTGCCAATTACAATAATTTGCGTCTTTAATGGGTTGACGTTGATTCCGTAACATTTGCTCCACTCAAGAATGTGCTGCAAGTCTGTGTTGGTGTGCACAATAGATTCATTTTGTTCGGTGAGTGATGATTGTCTATAAATTTGTAAATCATCGGCATAGAGGTGGTAGGAAGAAGAAAGATGACATGAAACAGAATTTATGAAAATAGCAAAAAGAAGAGGAGATAGAACGCCGCCCTGAGGTACGCCTGCAGACGTAGTACACCATGTAGAAAAGGAATCATCAACACGGATACGCTGCCGACGACCAAACAGGTAACTACGAAACCAGGAAGGAAATTACTACAGGAGATATGTTAAGAGAGCGAAGGATACCTAGGAGAAGGTCAATGTGATCCAGTTTTACATGTTGTAGCGGATCACACAAACAAGCTCCAATGTAGTGGTGTTACTATGCGGGGTAATTGTAGTGTAGTTGACAAAGTTAGTTTAAACTAACGCTTAGGACAATGGGGAGGCCAGACTTAATCAACATTTTCCATCAAAATATACAAGGCCTCTCCAGCAAAGCCTTAGAATTAGAATTATTTCTCGACATTTATAAAGTTGATATAATGTGTATTACTGAACACTGGTTTGTGAAAGGTACTTTGTTACCAATAATCAGAAATTATACAATTGCAAGCACATTTATTAGACAGAAGGCAATTCGCGGTGGCTCACTTATATATGTATCTGAAAATTGTAATTTTAAGGAGCGTAAAGACATTGTAGCTTTGTCTGTTGAACGATTGAATTATCTTGTATAGAGCTGGGGCAACATATAGTCATCTGTGTATACAGACCTCCATCGGCTGATTATAAAATGTTTGAGACAATTATGGAAGAAGTCATGATGAAAGTCTTCAACACCCCGAAATCTTTGATAGTTTGCGGTGACTTTAATGTTAATTTAATTGAGCAGTCACCGCTCAGTGATAAGTTAAAAAAATTATTTCTTAGCTTCAATTTAAAGCATCTTTTTAACCAGCCGACTAGAATCACTAGCTCATCAGCAACCTGCTTGGACAATGTGTTTTGCAACTGTGAACCTGAGAAAATTGCAATCTTTGATAAACTTGGCTCCGACCATCTGGGACAGAGTGCCACATTTTCATGTAAAACATCCACCAAAGGTCAAGAATACACATACAGGCCCATTACAACCAATCGGGTTGAACAGTTTGTGGATATCATTGACAAGCAACTAATGAACCTAATATTTTCTGAGGATCCCGATGACCTATGCAGCACTTTATCTCAAATGTTGGGTGCAGAGTTCAATAATATTTTTAAATTTAAAACTATTACAAGAGCTGGGAAAATTCGGTTCGATGACTGGGCTACTCGTGGTATTTACAAAAGTAGAAAAATGATTTGTGCAACTTATACTCACAAAAACAAATTAATTTACACAATACTAAATTCATAAATCACTTAAAACTATATTCCAAAACTTTTAAAGTGGTTTGTCAGACAGCAAAATCTTTGCATTTTAGTAGAAAAATTAAGCATGCTGATGATAAAATAAAAACAACATGGAAAATCATCAATACTGAAACTGGAAAAATAAAACAAAGAGACAGTAAGATCATCTTAAAAGTTAACAATAAATTAATCATGGATAGTAATGAGGTTGCCAATACATTTGATGAGTTCTTCTCTCAAGTACCCATTACTACCACTCAGTCCATAAATTCTAGTCCCGCTGATGCTTATTCTATATTATCAAAGTGTGTAAATAAATGTGATACCTTGTTCCAGTTCAAACACGTAACTGCAGACTCAATTGTGAAAACACTTAAAATGCTCAAACAAAAGAAAACCGAGGACCTGTGGGGAATGTCAACCACAGTTCTCAGTTACATTATTACTGTTATTAGCCCATACTTAGCTTTTATTTTTAACAGATGCGTTGATCAAGGTGTCTTCCCGGATTTAATGAAAAAAAGTAAATTGATTCCTTTATTCAAATCAGTAAACAAAAATGATCCATCTAACTATAGACCAATCTCTATACTACCGGTATTGAGTAAAATTTTTGAAAAAGTAATATTAGACCAGCTTTTAACACATTTTAACATGAATGATCTTTTAAATAGCAAACAATTTGGATTTACTAAAGGGCGTTCTACTACTGATGCAGGAATAGGTCTTCTTAAACATATATTTGATGCATGGGAGAAAGCACAGGATGCTATTGGCGTGTTCTGTGACCTATCAAAAGCATTTGATTGTGTCTGTCATGAAACACTAATTTACAAATTAAAATACTACGGTGTTGAAGGTAAGGCACTTGATCTGGTATCATCATACCTCTGTAATAGAACACAGATGGTAGAAGTCAATGGCGTCAGGTCATCTGGATCCCTCATAAAAATGGGAGTCCCGCAGGGATCGATCCTAGGACCTTTTTAATTTCTAGTTTATATCAATGATTTACCGTCATTCGTACAGAACCTATATGATATTGTTTTGTTCGCAGATGATACTTCCTTGATATTCAAAATAGATAGGACTACACCTAACTTTGACGATGTAAACAAATCAATAACACAGGTTCTGAATTGGTTTACAGCCAATAACTTATTGTTAAACGCAAAAAAAACTAAATGTATTAATTTCTCTCTACCAAATGTAAAAAAGGGTATCCTAAATAGAAGTATATTAATAAATGATGAACCATTAGAACTTGTTGAATCCACAACTTTCTTGGGCATCACCCTGGATTCAAATCTTTAATGGGGTTCTCAAATATCGGTTCTAGCAGGTAGGTTAAGCTCCGCTGCATACGCAGTACGTAAAATTAGATTTTTAACGGACGAAGCCACTGCAAGATTGGTCTATTTCAGCTACTTCCACAGTATAATGTCTTATGGCATTTTATTGTGGGGGAAAGCCGCTGAAATCCAATCAATATTTGTTTTGCAGAAACGAGCTATTCGCTCTATATATAGTATGAGGTCGCGAGATTCACTTCGTGAAAAATTTAAGGAAATTAAAATTCTAACAGTGGCATGTCAATACATTTATGGAAATATTTTGTTCATACGCAAGAATATAAATGATTATAAGAAAAGGTCTGATGTACATAATTTTAATACAAGACATAAAAATAGATTAATTATACCTAATTTCAGACTGCAGAAAGTTAGTGGTTTATTAATGGGGAACTGTGTACGCTTTTACAATAAGCTACCTAAAGATATTGATCAATTGCCTATGAGCAAATTTAAAATCTATATAAAATCCAATTTGATGAAAAAATCATAGTATACAATAGGTGACTATATGGATGACAAAAATGCATGGCCTGAATGCCCCAAGTTCCAAGAACAAATATAAATTGTACTATAATTATTAATATATTTTTAAAATTTTAAAGCTGACATGTACAATTAATTTTTAAAAAAAAGATAAAATGACAAGACAAGCCCCATAGAGTATCTTGGTGTTTCTTCTCTGATGGGAGTATTTCCGAAACACCGGTAGATTCAATAGCCATTCAGTTTTCCCCTTTTGTCCGCAGATTTTCTTTCTAGGCTTGCCATTTTTATTTTTATTTAAACAATATTATGCAGCTGACAGACGGACTATCAGTTCCATTTGGATCATGATATGTACTGTGATCGGTATGCGTTTCTCTATGTTGTGTTTCACTATTTCACTTTTTTATTTTTTTTACATAAAAATTGTCTGAAGTACTGAAACACGCAGTTACATGTATGGTTGGTTTTAACCTACTTTAATTTTTTTTTAATATTCTGGCGTAAACGATTGGATGACAGCTGAATGGTTCATTTTTTTTTTCTAATTCAAAGCGTTAAATTCTGCTTTTGCTATGTTTACTTGATAATTGGTTATGATTTATTTTATGATTTATGATTTTGACGTGTATATGTGCGTATATTTATACTGCCTACATACTGAATAAATGCTTTGATTCTTGATTCTTGATTATTATTTTTGTTCATTTTTTACTTGACTGTAATGTTCCTTATGACTTATGAGTAATTATTATTTTTGTTCATTTTTTACTTGACTGTAATGTACCTTATGACTTATGAGTAATTATTATTTTTGTTCTTTTTTTACTTCACTGTAATGTAGTACCTTATGACTTATGAGTAATTATTATTTTTGTTGATTTTTTACTTGACTGTAATGTAGTACCTTATGACTTATGAGTAATTATTATTTTTGTTCATTTTTTACTTGACTGTAATGTACCTTATGACTTATGAGTAATTATTATTTTTGTTCAATTTTTACTTCACTGTAATGTACCTTATGACTTATGAGTAATTATTATTTTTGTTCTTTTTTTACTTCACTGTAATGTAGTACCTTATGACTTATGAGTAATTATTATTTTTGTTAATTTTTTACTTGACTGTAATGTAGTACCTTATGACTTATGAGTAATTATTATTATTGTTCATTTTTTACTTGACTGTAATGTACCTTATGACTTATGAGTAATTATTATTTTTGTTCATTTTTTACTTGACTGTAATGTACCTTATGACTTATTAGTAATTATTATTTTTGAAGTGAAAACTTCTTTAGCGGCGTAGTGCACATTTTTTGGGATGGGCAAAAAATTTTAAACTCGCGTCAGGGTCAGGTTTCCTGATAGTAAGACGAAAAATCGTAAGACGGAGCGCTGTGCGCTTGCGCAAGGTGTCATTCCATTTCAAGCGTTTTTTTTTAGTTGTGTTTCACTATTTCACTTTTTTTTGCGGGTGCACGTAATAGTACGGTTGGCAACCCTACATTAATCAGGGGAATTAAACATGTGTTTTAAGTGTGACGTTCGACGTCTAGATGAAAGCTGAATGGCTCAATACCTTTGTTTTTTTTTTTTGTAAATTCAAAGCAATAAGTTATGTTTCTGTTATATCTATAATATTTTTTATTGAATATGATCTGTTTAATGTTGTTATTTGACGTGTTTAAGTGCAAATTTTTAATTTGCCCATATACTGAATAAATGCTTTGACTTTGACTTTATTTTTTTAATATAAAAATTGTCTGTAGTACTGAAACACACAGTTACATGTATGGTTGGTTTTAACCTACTGTATTTTTTTTAAATATTCTGACGTAAACGATTGGATGACAGCTGAATGGTTCATTACTTTTGTTTTTTTTTTCTAATTCAAAGCGTTAAAATTCTGCTTTTGCTATGTTTACTTGATAATTGGTTATGATTTATTTTATTATTTATGATTTTGACGTGTATATGTGCGTATATTAATACTGCCTACATACTGAATAAATGCTTTGATTCTTGATTCTTCTTGATTCTCCAACGGAGCGCAGGGCGCTTGCGTGAGGTGTAATTCCAAAATATTCAAAAATGATGTTGTCAAGTTTCCACTTCTGCCGGCACTCCCGGAGTGCAACCCGTTGTTTTTCACACTATTTGATAGGCTTATGCTAATTGACGATGTGGTTTAGGATGACGTTTGGTCTGCTAACCCAACCACCGTTGCGTGTTGTTACAATGACCCCGTACCTTAACAGTAGATTTAACAGTATACCTATAGATTGAAAATAATAAAATTTAAATTTAAATCAAAACAAAATGTTACATAGAATATAAAAGTAAACTGTGGTGACTATATTGTTATAAATTACCTAAACTAATTTCTAGCTCTTATAATACTTTGTTTTCAAGTCGATACCATAAGCGTGCTACATCTCCGACCACATCGTCACTTAACATCAGGCGATTGAGATAGCGGTCAATCGCTCAAACGTCAATAGGCTTATTGAGTAAAAAAAAAGCTTTTGTACCTACTATATTTTTTTCCCGATATGTGCAACATTGGGATGTTGTCAAGTAATTATTTTCTAATCTTCATTATGACATTAACATTGCGTGCTAAATCGTCAATCACATCGTCTCATACCACAAGGACATTGGTCAGACGCTTGGCTATCCAGCATAAACACCTACAATTGTAACCTTACATAAGAGAAGAACACCACAATAAATCCATTTGACCGTCACAATGTAAGAATTGGAGTGACCGAAAGCGTAAAAAGTAAAAGTGACGCTTTTTATCAAAGACATCAAATCTGCCACCAGTTTTACGTAAGGCCCTTTCATTTGAATCGACACCTCCGTATTTATCTTTTGTAAGAGAGAGTGGAGATAGATAGATAAACTCTTTACTGCGACACCAAAGATACAGACACATATAACTTTTAAAGCTTAAATTTAAAGTGTTACAATGGGCGGTCCTATCGCTAACAGCGATCTCTTCCAGACAAACCCTTGTATGGAGAGGATCAAAATAGTAGCTTAATGCAGGGTGTGCCTAATGTAAATTAAAATGAAAAAAATAACAACATCATGTATACCTAAACTAACATAATCATACCTACTTACCTATAACAATAAACCAGATTACTTACATAAATTCCTAAACACGCATTCTTTAAATTTTTAACAGATTGAGAGAACAGACAGAAGCAGCTTGACACTATTTATCAAGAAAGATGAGCTTCTAAAGGGCTCTTGAAAATATGAAGGGATTGTGAAGATTTCACGGTTCTGGTAGAGAGTTCCAGAGCCTAACAGGCTGGACGGTAAAAGCTTTATCATAAAAACTGGAACCATGTGCGGGAAAGTTCAGGGTTAAGTTTTCTGATGACCTTACAGAAAGAGAGTTAAAACTGTGGAAGAAGTTAAAGCGTTCTTTAAGATAACGCGGAGTAGAAGGATTGAATAGAATATAATAAGAGAAAGAATATGAGTACTCCGGCGAAGGCGAATAGGAAGCCACTTGAGCTTTCTGCGAAACTGAGATACATGATCATATTTACGCAAACCAAATATGAATCTAATACATAAATTTTGTAGACGCTCAAGTTTATCTAGCTGATCTTCCCTAAGATCTAGATAGCAGAAGTCAGAATAATCAAGAATAGGAAGTAGGAGAGATTGAGCGAGTGCAATTTTAGTGGTTGTAGGAAGAAAGTTGCGTAGCCTTTTTAGTGACGCCTCAGCTGCATAGAGCTTGCGACTCGTGTTTTGTATTTTTAGTTTTGGAAAGTGAGATATCACACATATATTACAAACTATCTTAATAAGAGAAGATTATAAACGAATCTGTATTTAATCGGGTAATGTTACCGATTTGAATTATTCTTATTTTCTTAGGGCATATCCAATTGTGGTCCCTTGGTTGATTTTATAAAAAATAAAGAGAACCTTCAGATATATTGAGATTAATACTTCAAACTAGTAAAAATGAATCGAACATCGTGTGAAGTAAAAACAATATCGGTGGTGACACACGGACAGACAGACAGACGGACAAGAAAGTGATCTTATAAGGGTTCCTGTTTCACTTTATGAGGTACGGAACCCTAAAAATAAATACCGCCTGCTCAAAAGGCTTGAGGACAAAAGATCGATTAAAGAACCAACATCGCTTTTCGAATAGATATGATAAAAAAATATTTACGTACATATGAGTCTTGTCGTTACAGGCAATGGTTTTTAAGACATCGTCGATCTTTCATCAACAATCAACATCTCGCAACAGTGAATGAAAGCACATCCTCCATTTGTCTTCAATTGGCCGTCCATACTCATAATAATAACAATTGATTGTCCGGAAGCGTCAGTCAGTATTGAGATGAAAAAAGATCTGATAGATGTAAAGATATTTAATGTAATGTTTGCTGGGCTGGGTGCTTTATTCTAAGTGCAGTGGCGACATATTGCATTGATGAATTGTATTGATAACTTATTAGAGACAGGATTGTAATATAGATACATTTAGATATGTATTTACTTACACATTCGTTTTTTTGTGAAAGAAGATAAATGATAATACTATAATACATATCGGCAAATGTCGCCAAACTACTCGCGCGTTACGGCCGATATCTGGTGCAAGTCAGTTTGGAAGACGGATTAGGATAGTTGCAGTATACGTGGTTTTAGACTAGTCAGTAATTCAGCTTTTTCGTCTTCCACTTCTACTAATGCACGATTTATTATTAGAACGCAGAGTCGCTTAACGTTGGATTAGATATTGCTTGTCTAGAGATAGTAGACTTAGAGTTAGAGATAGAAATAGTTTCATACTATTCAATATAAAAATGGAACTGAAGTGTGTAGGTATACAATAGTGCATACATCGGCGATTAGTAGGTCTAGACCAAAATAGACAAAGTTGGTAACAAAGACACAATTTAACTTATAGGTCGAAAAGAGATAGCGTATCCAATCAAATTGCAGTCAATCAACGTTTTCAATGAAACAATAACACTAGATCCGTTAGTACTGGTTATTGATTCTGCCACTCATACACTAAAACAATTATGCAAGCGACGTAACATCTCTATACCATTAACATCATCATCAGTCTTGGGTCATTTTATAACGCAACGCTTTCAATTTGTTGCGATGTAGATAAAAATATAAAAAGTAATTAGAATCGTGACGGATCAAAACCACAGATTAACTTACATATTGTATGAAATTTCCACTGGTAGTAAGTACATTACTGAACAACTAAAGGCACCGGGTTGAGATATGAAGTTTCATTATGCGGTTTTGACTAAAATCAGTTTTCCTACGCCTTGTCTCATTGCCGTTTTCAAATCTCAGACAAGAATGATTCCAACTTAGACCGGATCGTCATCATTAACATCAAGTGATCACCTAACACGGATGTGACCACTATGTCAATAGGTAAGTACTTGTCAGAAAAAAATACCAAAAAGTTCTTAATTGTAAGTTACGGAGCAGTCGCTGCGTTTGCTAATTGATTACAGCAAAAACTAGCAAGAATGGCGAGATAAGTTTTTGCAGTATTTCAATTGTATTGGTGAGAAACAACCGCAATAGGAAATGCAGTGGAGTCTGACGGGTCAGACATTTACATAAACGAGCTGATGAAATATAGGTGAGTGGATCTTCCGCCATCTCGTAAGAAACGGGGACGTGAACGATACAACACTGAATTGCTGTCTTTATAGAGCTGCTGTAAACGATATAGAATCAAATTGCAATGCTGCCTTTGTAGAGCTTGAATTGAAATTGATGTTGCGATTAAGATCAAGATTAAGATCGTTTTGGCACATTACCAAAGTTGGGTTTGTTGCCCCTAAGTCTGTGAGAAGTTGAAATAAGCATGTCTTGTCACCAATACTTTGAGAAGACTCCGAGATAATTTCCTATCAAAGTCAAAAACTTTAGTAGCTTGCACGCATTGTGTACTATTTATTCAACTGTGGCAACCGTAGAAGCTTCTACTCCACACGCCAAAACCTAGCATAAAACTTCCTACTATAACATGATTATACCGTTCTTCCAAAAATAATGAGGAGCTTGCAAATGAACCACTTGTTTAGGTAACTCGTCAAAATAAAAGAGATAAAAGTGGTTACGTGGAGCGAGGTTGCGTCAAGGAGTCGCGCGTCAGTCGTGACCGCGGCGCGAGCCCGCGTCGTCACGCGTCCGCGGTGGCTGCACGAGGTACTAGGGACGGACTGAGGACTGACGACAATAGGTACTCGGCAGATGTATAAGGTAACCTCACAACTTGTTTTTATTTTTGGATGTAGGCTAGCGTTGACCGCGTTCACCTGTTGGTAGGTGACGACGTAGTCGATGCTAAGCATGGCTAGAATGGAAACTAGCTCTCCGAATACACTAATGTTTAACGACAGAATTATGGTGAACACGCAAGGCCTAGAATCGTCTAATACATCATCATCACATTGACATTGACCTCTCCAATTTCACGTCACTGTACCACAGAACAGATAATAATACTAAGTAACTGTACACTCCTCTCTCTCTCTGTCATACTACCCTCATTCAGCTCTTGCCACCTTACAGATATCATCGCTTCACCTAGTCTGAGGGTCGTCCTAAGCTATTATATATTAAATGTTTAACAGTACATCATATTCAGTGTTATTTGTCTTGTTATATGTAGTACTAGGGTAGCGTAACAGCGTTAAAGAATCATGCGTCAGTGGTCATGACCACGGCTGCATCATAGGATGATTGAAAACTGATGACACTGAGCAGAAGCAAGACACATAAGATAGGCAAGTTCTTGAATCTAACTATGTCTACAATTGAGCAAGTCTTTTGCAGTGCTACTTGTTTTTGAAACGTCATTAAATAACGGAGACAGAGGTTTGTGTAGTAGAGATGCGTCAAAAATTTGCGTGTTAGTCGTAACGTGACCATGGACTACAAGCTCGTAGAGGCAAAACATGTGTCGAAACAGTTAATTTGCACAGGCAAGGAGGAAAGAAGGAGTACCAGCGTGCTAAAATGACAGCATTTCAGCACGCTGCTACTCCTCGATAACGGTTGCAGATTTGATCTTATTTTTAAACAAAAATTGCGCAAATGTTAATATCTCAACCGAATACCGGAATGAGCACTAAATAGTTGATTAAATCTTCATCCAACTAGAAAGTGTTACAACTCCTCAATCCGGCCCTGCATGGCGTCCGCCACAGGCGATAGTTTTCCCACGGTCTCGGCCGGCCCGCTTCGTGGCCAAGTATAGCTCTGCCATTTGCATACCCTCCATCCCCTCCTCACCTCACCAACCGTATTACCCAACCAAATTCAAATGCAACCTCGGCTAATACTACACGATAAATCTTTGCGACTTTTCTATTTGGCAATGTATGACAATCCATTTTCTTAATAGATCAAGAGTGGTTCTAGTCTAACTAGACTTGAATTGAGATGACGATGTAACAGAGCTGATATGATTGTTGTGATAACATTTTATGTGTTGAGATTCATTGTTCAAACTTGCTTGAGTTCAGTTACAGGTAATGTAATATGGACTTCTTTGTCTGGTTTATAATCGGGGTATCGCAAGTCTAGTAAAGATAACACTACTTACTGCGGTTTAACTACTGAATGTTGTGTAACTGTATGATACTGTAACACTTAAAACTGTCTCATGACAATTTAAAAAAAAACAGTATTTTTATACCATATACGCGAGCGTATGACCATTATCTCACCTGCTGGTAAGTGATGATACGGTCGAGGATGGTAGCATCACAGTAGCACGGCTAGGCCTAGAATTGGAACTGGCACTCAAGGAAGTTAGAAGTTTGAAAACTGAAACCGGATACATACATTCATAGTATACACAGATCTTTATTGTTGTAACGCATATAAAATACCTAATTTGCTATATAAACAGCTTAAAAATGAGGCATTCTAAAGCTAATGCAGCTTTTTCAGACAGTAAGCGATATGTGGAAGCTTAAATAAACGAAAACTACTTAATTATGTTTTCGTTTGTTTGCATAGCGAAAACCAATTAAGTACATATTCGTTTATTTGAATTATATTTATTTAAAGGAAATATAACTCTAAGTCAGTAAAAGTTACTATGTAGATACCTAAAAAACATTTTAACATATTTATTAAAAACTTTATTCCTAAACGACAAAAGAAGTCGCAGTATTTTATCAGTATTGATCTATACTGACTGCATTATTCTTGTTCTTCTTTCTTTGTACTTGCATGTGTGCAATTTGCACCGTGACCTCTCACTTGATTATTCTCTGTTAATGCCACCATTATAATAGTGAACAGTTTCAGCTCCAGCAATTTGCGCTCAGCCAATCTCTGAACCCTCTAGCCTTCACTTGTCAAATTGTAATGACTTGATTCACAAATTAGTTTCATTACGAAATTGAGACACGCCGTAAAATATAAAACTCTCTGAATTTTCGGATGTTATTTCTAAAGCTATAATCAGCCCGCTAAAGAAGCGACCGCCAACTGTTATTAAGCGTTTGCGCCTCCCATTTCAATCCTTCTTACGCCACGCAAACGCATATAAAATTATATTAGTGGGTAGTTTAAAGTTCATCAATATTTTAACGAGTTCTAAAAATCATCTCATTACGGCCATTAAAAATGATTGAAACGTCGCGGACACGTGATATATGGGGCCGTTCTGAACGAGTTTCGGTTAATTATGTAGTACCTACCTACTTGGTTCGGTAATTTTGGTTCTGAAAATTTGCATCAGTGATGTATAATATTTGAAGGTGGTATTTTTAAGTTATTGTATAAAGATGCACTTAAATAACTCAAACTACAAAGTTATTTATTATGTATTAAATTAATGGGGTATTATTTAGCTCGAAAGTTTTTATCAAACTGTTGATGCTCTTATTGATGGAATAGTACTTCATAAGCAACTAAAAAGGTATTATCAAAAATGAAAAGACGGTAAGCCACAAACAAATCTTTGGTAGGTGCATAATTTCTTTCAAATAATCGAACTAAAAAAAACATCTACAGCAAAATATTCACTTACAATAGATGCGGATTTCTAGTAGTAACGCCACGGTTCCAGAGGCCAATGTGATTCCATCGCTTTCCATATTAGGCAAAAGGAACATTTGCAAACAATAAAAACAGATTTACTGCCGGGTTTGCGAGAACATAGCAGGCGCCCTGCTATGTTTCATAATTATTACCACTTGCTCCTTTAAATTGTTACCTTACAAATGGACAGTTTAAAAACCACTAACTCAACTCAAACCGATATGGCGATCATAAAAGATCAGTAATGAGATACAATGAACTCAGAAATATTAGCACCTACTGAATTATCCATTTAAATAAAACCCACGCGAGCAAAATGGAATTATCAAAAAACCAATTCACGAAAGACGTCGATGGCTTTGGAACGAGCGAATAAAAAGCAGTGAAACTTTTTGTCGATATAAAACGTCTTATTTAATACAAACGAGCAGATCATATCGTTCGCCCTAAATGGAGAACAGAACGTCCCTATAACAATTGCAGAACCTTTAACAGCAATGATATTTAAAATCCAGACTGCATTCCTCTTGTCGTACCAGGGCACATTTCTTCGACTTCATTTACACAATAACTTTCATGACATACAGCGACAAGATAGAAAAAACTTTTGATGTTTATGAACAATCAATTTTATCTGATGTGGCTATACATATTAAATATCTGTGGGCTATACAAAGTCATCATTATAATCCAGACTTATATTATACAAACGTTTGTAACTCTGTCACTCCGTCTATTTGCTACCTAATCACGCCTAAACGGACAATCCGTTATTGCTGAAATTTAACAAGGAGATACTTTATAGCACGAGGATGAACTTGGACTACTTTTTGTGAATATAAAATCATGATTTTTACACGTAACTTAGATCACACAAATGTTGATTGACAGAGCTTTACAATGATAACATTCTTGGTGCACGTGAACGAAATAGCGGGTATCAACTAGTATAAGTATATTTTTCTTATTATGTATCTAGGTATGAAGACTTGACTATTATTGATGAATTTAAATACTGATCTCATAATATATTATATACAATATCTCAATGCTAAAATATTTAAAGCAATATTGTACAACAGTTATAAACAGCAGGATACATAATTCTACAGTTCCTCTAACCTAAAGTTCACTACAAAAATCCAATAAGATTTCAATTTCCATAGTCCACTTCGCGACTCGGATCACAAACTTATCTTTATTATAGTTGTTGATTTTATTGAGAAACCCGATCAGCGGCGTTTCCCACGCCAAGGCTTCCGGCCGAGGCGAATTTTGACAGATCTTCAGAATCACTAACTATATTTGTACGGCCAGCAACAAAACATTAAGTTGATTAATCGTTGATGATGATGGATAATCCGTTGAAAGAGTTGACGGTTCCAATTGTCATTGTCATTGATGTTTATTTTAGCCTTTGTGTCTTCTTGAAATTGGTCTTCATTTGTAACTGCATAAACAGAAAGGATTTTTGTTCTATTTGTCCTCGCTCGGTTTATGCAATACTGTGGGATAATTACCTCCGTATAGTATTCTACCTAATTATTTCTTAATTTTTACTTTTATTTCAGTGTGACCTAGATTCATACTTAGATATTGATTTTGAACTTAAGAAGTATCATTGAAATCATAAGTTTATAAGTATAACAATAAAAAAAACTACTCCCGTTTCAGGAACTTAGTCACGAAGTGATACTGGAATGCATATAAATCTACAAAATAGTGTGTTTATACCATGCCATTTTAGCGGTAAGGATGAGGAAATATTGCAATTAAATATTATAAATATTTATTGCATTCAACGAATTGGCATTTCTTATTTTGTTTTTAAGAATAATTGGGATATTCTAGAACCAGCAGGCCGACATCTGTACCCTTTACTTTACTTGCATAGATATTGTGCTACAAACACTGGGAAGAAACACGTATCTAAAATTGTGGACTAACAATGTTTCGAAAATATCATACGATTAATTTATATTCAAAATGCGATGATAAATTAAATTCAGTTTCTGACCTCTTTACAGTCATCGGCTCAACTAATTTAGTTGAAATTTTGCACAGACATGCAAAACCGCGGGCTGCAGTTAGTATTATAAACGTGGCAGTACTTTTGTTTGTACTCTGTTTACGGCTAAACAGCTGGCTAGATTTGGCTGAATTGTTGCATAGCGATAGCCAGTATGATGGACTAGATATAAGATACGTTTCAACGCAGGCAAAGACGCGTGTCGCTGCTGGTTCTCTTTAACAGCTTTCAATTTCAGCTTAGTTACCAATGAGGGCTATCGCGTGTGAACTTACCGCTAGGGGCGCTAGTGGACTACAAGGTTTACGAAATGTCAAAATTATTTTTTGTTTAAGTTTTATCCCAAACTGGCGTTGACTTATCGTTACATTGGACATTTCATAATAAATTGTATGGCTAGACAGCTGTTACCAGGGTCATTTTACTCAGTGGTGCCACCTGGTGAGTTAGAAAACGGTAGGCCCCATTGGCAACATCGTTGATTTTGGTACTCTCCCAGATTGTTTTGCTGCCGCTCCTCAAGTGTCAATTAGCAGCGCGGGCGCCGCGGACTAGTTTTGTAAATCCGCCGACTCATTATTGCTTCCAGACGGTCTGTCTAATCTATGGTCTCGGGTAACTGTACACGATTGTTATAACCAGCGCTAGGTAATGTTATGAGCCGTAACATTCACTAAATGTATGTGCTGTAGATTTTTTTTTTTTTCTGACTGACGAGCACTTGTCCACTATCTCATCTGATGTTAAGAAGGAACGAGGGGTGCACTTTTCCATAAAAATGTATTCCCCCGTTTCCTCCCTAAAAAATTCATCTAGAGAAAAATTTGTTGCTAGAAAAAACTAAGGTCTGATGTAGCTTTCGCTCCTATCATTAGCTTTTTTTACCAACCTATTGCAAAAAGAAATATAAGCATTCTAATCTCCTCTTTAAGATTTTTGAAGGGTCATATATTTTATATTTGCAATTGGTTGATCAAAAAAAAGAAAATTATAGGAGCGTTGCTACAGCAGACCTTGATTTTTTCTAGAAACAATTTTTTCTCGAGAAGCATTTTTCAGGGAAGAAACGGGGGAATACATTTTTATGAAAAGTGCACCCCGCGTTCCCTCTTAAGTAAAGATGCGGTCTAAGATTGAATCTTGCTTGTCTGGAATTAAAAGACGGCTGTCAGACGAGGCGTTGGGCATCTTTAATCCAATCCACAGAGCTCAACTATCCCAACCCATTTCACGTAGCCACAAGTAGACCACAGAATAAATTAAAGTTCTACTAGGTACCCACGTTTAAAATGTGGGTATAGAAAAAATATATTTTAAGTTAATAAGTCTTAATAAGTTAAGAGGGAACGCGGAGTACACTTTTCCATACAAATGTATTCCCCCGTTTCCTCCCCGGAAACTGTTTCTAGAGCAAAATTTGTTTCTACAAAAAAATCAAGGTCTGCTGTAGCTACGCCCGAGCCCATCATTCGCTATTTTAGTAGAAACAAATTTTGCTCTAGAAGCATTTTCTATGGAGGAAACGGGGGAATACATTTGTATGGAAAAGTGCAAACCGCGGTCCTTCTTAACCCTATTTTAAAATGTTCATTTCAAGAAGACGTCACTGAAATATACGCCCATGATAAGTAATCTGTGCAACACTTAATGTCATATACCCTGTAATGGTGAAAAAAGATAATGTGCAACGGAAAAGATGCAGCGAGCTTAAAAACCTCAAAAGAAATCAAATTTTATAAAGACTACGTTTCACTTTTTACTACTATATTTTTCTTCTATTATCTTTCTTCATCTATTATCCGGTACATCTACCTATACTTACCAAATTATATTTTATAAATTGCTGTTTCCTTTTTATAAAGTGTTTGCTTTTTAGCTACGATTTGTACAGCCGATACAATAAAATTGTAATAGATAACAAAAGCCTTACAGTTTGTTTTACAAAACCAATAGTCCGTTAAATCGGCACGGCTCAAATAAATTGCAAAAACCTTTTTCTAAACATTTAAGTTGTAAAATCTTGTTTTTATACTTCGTCGCGTGTTAATTGTTTGAAAATAAGTAATTGTGCTTTTCAAACGTTTTTGATCTTTCATTATTCATTCTTACTTATAATATAAATATTTATGATTAGGTTTTTTATACCGTATAGGCTAGCATTTGACCCCTATCTCACCTGTTGTGATGATTCGGCCGCGGAATGAATTCTAAAATGATGAACTGGCTGTCAAAGATAGCTGTTGGAAGACATTAGGTGTTTGGTGATAGTTTTTCCAACTTGAGGGGTTGTTGCATTATTACCAAAAGTCTGGCAACATTTTTATCGTTCTTGATAGCGCTAATATGAAGATATCTGACAGATTTTTGACAGCTTTTATGTCATGTGTCAGATAACTATCTAACGCATTGTCGGGAACCGGTGAAACTGGTCTCAGATAAGATAACAGAAATTCTAGTAATTCAGAGTTCTTAGTGCCATAGTTTCTGTTATAAGCAGACATCATAAAGTTTGATAGCGATGACTATGACTCATCGCTTACCATCCGGTGAGCGTCGTGCTTGACCTGTTACCTCATACCTTAAAAAAATATTCTGAAAAAGATAGGTATCATCATCATAATCGTCATTTCCATCGTCGATAGCAACACCCTCACCACTGGAAGCGTTACACCAGCAACCCAAAGCCATGCTACGTTTCATTAAGGAGCTGGGGTGCCTTGGGTAAACGCTGGCAGGGAGAAATGCACAATACATCCCAAGCGAGACGCCAGAGATGGTCTTATCGTCCCCTTTACGGTTTTGATTTATAATAATTATATGTAAATATTTAGTTTATAATAAATAAACTTCCAGCCAATGTCCTTGACTTTACACCTTGTATCACCACTTGACGTCCCTTGAGTCACAGATATCTATAATTATTACCTTATGTTTGTCTGTTCTGGGATGCAAGCAATCTCGTGGGCAAACCCAGGCACAGAATAATGAATAGGACATGTAACCCAGGCGGGATTTAACCATCTAGGTATTCATGCTTAAGACTGTCGGCTTACTAATTTCATAATATCTAAGGTACCTCAGCATTTTGGGATTTCCACGCACTGACATACTAAGCTCTGGAATGCTTAGTCATCCGTTTCCGGTTGACCACCAGTCACCACCCACTCAATGCATCCGTAGGTTTGTTTCCCAGTGCCATACAAATATTTAGACATTGAAAATATTAATATTTGTTCTAACGTGAAGGGAATGTAGTGCATAGCATTTTATTTGAAAGAAGTAAGATTTTGTTTGTGTTATGTTTTTATGTCCTTGAATTACTATGTTGAATTATTACTTGAGTTTTTTTTATGCTATTACGGCAAATTGAAAGCGACATGTTGTTTTTGACAGTCTTTGTATGTATGAATGTTTTTATTTACATAGTTTCTTTTAAATTGTACTAGCTGTGCCCCGCGGTTATACCCGCGAAGACATCATTCCCATTTGAGTATCGGGATAAAAAGACAAAGATAAGTCGATATAGCGATCGACATATGTTTCGGCCTCATCCGGAGGCCTTCTTCAGGATCTCGAGTGCGGGGCGCTCGCCGCCGCGTTCAGCCTCGCACTGTGTCTCGCACCTTATTTGTTATTCTAGGATCTAGACTATCTACATACCAAATTTCAGCTCATTCGCTTCAGTAGTTTTAGCGTGAAGAGGTAACAAACATTCACACAAACTTTCGCCTTTATAATATTAGTAGGAAGTAGAATAGTCAATCAATTGACTATTCCACTTCCAAGATGTCCAAGATGTAGCGCGCTTTTCTAAAAAATACCTATTCCTTCACGACTTAAAGGTTGATGTTATCAGGTAACACCGATTCGGGTGAGGTGTTTCATTCATCGGGCTGCCGAGGAATGCACTGAAATTAGGTCAGTGTTGGATATATCTAGGAGTATATATAGGAGAGTGTTTTTTTATATCTGGCAGGCTAGCGTTTGACCACTATCTAACATAGTAGTAAGCGTTTATGTAGTCGACGATGATGGACACGCCAGAATTATCTGACTCCGTAAGGTTATGGTTGGCGGCCGATTTATCCTTGGTGGTAAGCTACTTTTTTTGATAGATGATGATAAATAATTATATCCTTTGACTTACTGTTTATAAAGGCATTCCTATCCCCACTATCCCTGTTAGACCAGATTGGTCCACCTATTTTTGTTTGGCATTGTAGCTTTGACTCCACTGATGTACCCTCATATTACGTAGTAGGTTTTTCGTAGCATTTCTCGATAGCTACGAGTGAAATTCAGAATTCTGCAAATCGCGATATTTTTTTTTGGAAAGCATGCTAAATTGTCGATCACAAGCATTAGGTGAAACAGCTTGACAAACGCTTGCCTATCAGGTATTAAAAATAAGAAACTTAACTAAATAGTATATTATGTAAATGTGTCCCTTAGCTTCTTAAAGTATTCACCTTTATCTCCCCACCTGACCTTACTCATAGTCACAGATTAGCTAGTGTGTCTGTGAGTGTCGATCAATGAGTCAACGTTTACTTTATCATAATAAAACAATTACTGTCTCTTCACACACGCGACTCGAGTGACGACACGGCACATGAGATGTATGGCCAAAGATTATAAAACAATATAGAAGAGGCAGTCGATATGCTGTAAAAGTCGATGCGTTTGTTTTTTATCTTTGAAAGGCTTCTTTGTCTTAAGAAAAAAATCATTCATCTTTTTTTTCTGTAACGCGTCCATTAGTCTTTAAATTTGAACAAAGCGAATTTACGAAAACGAGATTATTTCGTAGGATTGCGAGTTAAATGTTACATGTTATTCCAACCTATATAGTACCGATTTTAAAGATGTATTTTTTGTTTTATTAAAAACACGTGATTTTTTAGGATATAAGCTAATAGGACTAGGAATTGCTCTTCTGATGGTAAGCGATTACTGACGTCTAAAATAGATACTGTGGCACGCAATGACTCGCGGAAAATTACTCAGTATTGTAAATAATTAGTATAATGAGGTGAATAATTTGAAATTATTAAACAATTCAAAGAAAATTGACAATGCACTTATACCTTGAGCGTGCCTAGAAATTTCCTGCTAATTCCTTTCGTATTCCACTATATTTGTTATTTTGTAACAGAACCGGACCCTATATTGCCATTCGCCTGATGTTAAGATGTTGTCTAAGATTGTATGTTGATATATGATAACATGTATCACCTTTATCTGCAATTGGAAGACATGGCGCTGGAAAACTCAAATTTGTCCCATTCACATAGCGCCACTGTCTCAACCCTCCAAAAGAAATGATTAACTGCAACGCCACTGTCTGTCTCTACCCGTCTTCCGAAGATAGAACGCCAAAAATCACAAAAATAAAAAATCATTAGGCACATATAACCAGTCAGCTAACCGACAGTCTCATCTATGCGTCTCTAACCAGACACACGATATTAAAGGCATGTGAGAACGGCTCGTCTCATTCGATTCCCACGCGTGCCCAAGATAAACAAAGCCGCCCACTGACCTTCACTGTCTAATGATAATGGAGTAGGTATAGCGCAATCGGTGGGCATTGCCCGTTCCGTGGTATGACACTGATTCGATTAAATTCTGTATTCAAATTGGTTACAGTGGTAGGGCGTTTTGTACGTGCGTTCGAATCTGGTGTTAAATATTCAGTGGTACCTACCGTTTGAATTGGTTAGAGTTCCGTTCCGTACCTAAAAATAATAAATGCGCGTTCTTTACAACCGACTTCCAAAAAGGAGGAGGTTCTCAATTCGTCTGTAAGTTTTTTTTGTCGGTACGCGTTTATTCCGTCAATTTTAAAACGATTCGAATGATTCTTTTTTTTAATCGGTAGGGTAACGGTTAACTCGGTTAACTTCCGAGGTGGTCCCATTCTAATTTCATCGAGATCTGATTAATATCTCCAGAGATGTGACGATAAGCGTTTCAAACTTGCTTCCGAAACCGACTCGCGGGGCAGGAAAGTCGGTTGTTTTCGTTTTTAAAAAGCCCTTAATACTAGTTTTGCGTTGGAGTTATATACTCCAACGCAAAACTAGTATGAAGAATCGATCAGACTTGTAGTAATTGCTCTCATACACTCATCAACATCAGGGCTAGGCAATGGCCTTCAAACGACTAAGCACAAAAAAAAATGTTGAGTTATTACTCTAGATTTTTTAAAGCTTTAATACCATAGAAAAAAATTGATCGAAATCGGTTCATACGTTCCCACTTCTACGGGAGCTACGATCCTACCGATAGCCTCAGACTCAGACGATAATAATTATTGTCTGAGCCCTCACATTATATACACGCCAAAATTATAAATCTTATAATTTTTTTTTTGCAATGAGGCTACCAATAAATAGTTTTAACTTGCGTCACTACGTGGTCACTATCTAGTGTCCGCCTGGCCAGCTACTACTCTCAGGTTAGAAAAACTGTCGCCAAACATTTAAGGTGTTCCGGCAGCTATCCTTGAGAGCCAGTTCCCATTAGTAGCCTAGCGTGCTACCATCCTCGACATTCCACAGTATCATCACTTACCAACAGGTGAGATAGTGGTCAAATATTAGCCTGCCTATATAATATTTTTTTTAAATGGTAAAGAAATTCCAGTTAGAATGTATATCATTATATCGTCAATTAAAATAGATCTGTTGGCAATTTAAGTATTGTCGTCAATTTTACGGATGACATTTTAGATTAATCGGTACTTACCTAATTGATTTTCAATTGGAATCAAAAGATTAGTGGAATATTTAATATGAAGATTGCATATTTGTTAAATCGCAGGAGGTCTGCCTACCGAGAACTGAAAGAAACTTGTGAATCACAAAGTTATGTGTAATAAATTAGAAATGAATGTCATTCATATTAACAAAGGAATGTATTTGCTGATTTTGGATTCTTTCATACAAATTCTGTGAGAATGGATTTTATACAGGTACAGGTACAGTATGGGTACATCATCTCAGTCGTTCACACGCCCCGCAAAGTTTATACGAATTTGCAAAGTATTAAGACGCAAGTATTTATCTGCGTATATACTTCTAGTAGATATGACATTAAAATTATTTTTTTGAGGGCCCGGTGGCGTAATCGGGAGAACGGTTTGCTTTGATGCCAGAGGTACCGAGTTCAAACCGCCGTGCACCAATGGATTTTTCTATCGAAAAATCATGTGCGCTTTTCACAGTAGCCCTCCGGTGAAGGAAAAACATCGTTAAGAAACCAACAACGCCCGCATGGTGGTAGGACATTATCTAGTGTCCGCCTGGCCAGCTACCAACCTCAAGTTTGAAAATCTGTCGTCAAACATCTAATGTGTTCCGGCAGCTATCCTTGAGAGCCAGTTCCCATTCTAGGCCTAGCGTGCTTACAATCTTCGACCGCATCAACACTTACCAACAGGTGAGATAGTGGTAATATTTAAAACTAATAATTTTGATGTTACCATCTTTACCTTATAACTTGTGTTTTTTTTGCAAATAAAATATCTGAATCTGATACAGTTTGTGCAAACTAGGTACTTTTCTTTGTACTTAAATTTCCATGTTAATGCTACAATTATCAATGTTTCTAATCTTAGTTAAAGAAAAAACTTTGCGATGATGAAGTTAGTTCATACTTAGAAAAAAATAACAATCTGCAAGATAATAGTTATCAGTCCATCATTGGTTAGTTTAAATCTTCCAATACGTGATGAATTTATTGATAACTAACTAGCTGCGCCCAGCGGCTTTGCCCGCAGTCAATCCAGTATCCTTAGTACGAGTTTTCATACCAAACTCGTACGATACCTATCGTATTTCGGACAAAAAAAACAGTACAGCGCCTCTAGTGGTTACTACACTTCACTAAATTTAGACTAATCAGGGAGCCAAATTAAGTCGAAAACTATTTGAGATCTGTCAAAAGCGTTTACTATAAAAATTCGTACTAAGTACTATAAGTACTCCTACTAGGTACTAGTTATAAACCTTCTTCTTGAATCACTCTATCTATTGAAACAGCATAATATGAAAACCGTATTAAAATCCGAAGCGTAGATTACAATATTGAAGCGTACAGACAGCGCGAGCGAATTTGTTTTTTACTATACTTACATAGTTTTTAGGACCAAGCATTCGTAGTGGTCCATATCGCAGGAATATAAAAATATGCGAACAAATGTAACCATTAATTAAATTCAAAAAGTCAATGGTCCCCATTTAAATTTATATTTAAACGATCTTCTTAAGGGAATGGAAGAAAACAGAAATCCATGGAATCCGAGATGGCTTGCGCCTACCTGGCCATTGAAGAAAAGGGCAAAAAAACTACCGCAAGTTCCATTTAACCCACGTTCCATTTTGGGTCCGTGCCATTTATTTCCAACTTTTATCTTAGTTTTTCTTATCTCTGTAAAACACCGCCAAGTAGGTAGAGCGGTAACATCAATCCTAAGCTTATTACTTATTAGTTACTGTTTTAAGACTCCTGCGACAGCAGTTATCAACTGCAATATGGAGTGAATGTTTTCCTTAATAAAAAATAAACTGATTGAGAAGTTTATTTTTTCGGAATATTTTGTAGATAAAACCAAATACTTGACAATACCTCATCTGTGTTCCTGGAAAATCTATGACGGGTGTTATCAGTGTTGATACATACAGAACAATAATAATAAAACGTGTATTTATTGGAAAGTACGTGAAATGAGCTTCGTTACGTAATTTTTTCAAGGATACAATTTAGGATTTTTTTAAAAAAACTAATGCCCATTTTCACTAAACTTAAAACTCGCTTAAAACTCGTTATTTTGTCAAAGCTCATCCTGAATAGTTCCAAAAGCGAAACGCCATTATTACCTGGCATAGGAGGGTAAAACATATAAATATGCTCTATCAACCTCCATGTCGAAAATGTATTTATAAAAAAAACGTATTTCACATGTGTATTAATACTTATAATAGGATTCCTAATTAACTAAAATTATAGGATGGAATTAACTTTAAACGAAAATAATTCCGTCCAATAATTGACTGGTTATTTTGTAATCGTTTTTATATTATTTGCATTATGGAATTTGAAATGACATGTAAAATTACTATTTTTTAATATTTGCACGTCTGCACGCAGGCTGAATACAACTACTCACCTTTATTTTAAGACCAATATTGTAAAACGAATTCTTGCAAATAAATTTATTTGATTGATTTGATTTGATTGATCGCTTTAGCGTGCCAGAATATAAAAAAATAAACAAATCCAGGAATCATCAAATCTAAAAAATACTTATAAAGATTCTTCGCCTATCAGCAAAGTATGTTTTGCGATTTTGATTCCCGATGTTGCTTTTTCTGAAATATTTTGAAATCTTAGGCGATTCTTTATTTAAGTGCAGACGAACTTATGTACAAATAACGCAGAGAAATATTTTCCAATTTAAAATAATTTTTGTATTCCGTTTGTATAGATAGATTTGTATACATCGATCATAGGTCGTTAATCGCAGCCGTCGCAGGCGGCTTAACGGTCACCACGAGCTAATTACCAATATTGTTTGTTAAATTATTTTATGAGGCAATAGAGTATTAGACAATGTTTACGCTGCGTTTGGTGGAAACAATGCAGAAACAGTTGGGAGATCTTTAAAGGTATTGCTGTACCGCTATTTCTATGGCGGTTCAGGCCAATTTTAATTAAGTACCTTTTCGGTTTTTGTTTTAACTGTTAGGAATAATCTATGTTCCTATGTGTATGGTACAAGTAGCTTCGTTATATACACTTGGGACTTGGGAGCTTAGAAATCGCACTTACATTTTCACTGTAGCCTTAAGTATTTTAATGATATATTGGATGCAAATATGCTTAAGGTAAAAGTGAAAATGTAAGGGTGTGCGATTTCTATGCTTCCAAGTTTACTTTGATTTAATTATCAAATTTTATTTTATCGTAGCTTTAAAAGCGCCACACCCATTTTACCAATTGAATCCTAATTATTTATTTTAATTTTTATTGTTATATTTTTTTTATATCATGTTCATATGAAAATTTTAATTAGGTTCTTTTAACATTAATTTTGATCAAATAAGGTATTGTTATTGATTTTTTTTATAGGCTAGCCTATAGTTTGACCACTATCTCACCTGGGGCCTTATTCCGTAAGACCAATGGGATAACGCGTTCCTTAACGCGCAACGTTACGTTATTGAAAAATTGTATTCTGTGTGCCACACGATAGGTAAATTATACAAAACGCGCCCGTTACACGTCCTCATATGTCACGATATTTTGACAGCTCAAAACGCGCTCATAACCTTACCCTACCGCATTTTAATTGGCATAGAGAATACCATAACGCGGAGATAACGTAACTCGGCACGGTAAGACTTTAAAATGGTCATACTGAATAAGGCCCCTGGTGTTAAGCGATGATGTGGTTGAAGATAGTGAACACGCTAGGCCTAGAATACTCTGACTTTCAAGGGTTGTGCTGCCGAAACACCGTAAGATTATGGGGCAGATTTTCTGCTTGATGGTGGTTACTTTTGGTAGCAAGTTAGGTGGAACATCAATGTAGTTAGCTTCAACCACCTTTGGAAAAAATCAAATCATGATCATCCGTATTAGATTTTTTGCAGGTATTGTATGCCAGCGACTGCTATAACTAGCTCCTATCCTTCCAACAGAGATTGTCTGGTAGAGATCGCTCTAAGCGATAAAACCGCGCATTGGCAAACCTATTATATATTTGTTCTTAGATTGTATTTTTTGTTTGGTATGTAATAAAGTGTTAATATATTAATCTATGTTCTGACTCGCTGTTTTACTGTATTAAAAATATAACGTCGTTTGAACACGTTTTTAAAGGACCTGTCGCATTCCACGCACTTTTTGATGGACTTCTGAAGTGTAGCATCATAGATAGGTATATGAGGTTGCGCCCATATGCTCATTATGCCCACATGCCCATATGCTCCCCCCATACGCTCTGGAGGTAGCCAAAGATCTTGATAATGGAACCAATTTTTCAAAAATTAAAACCATTTAAAGTTTAACTAACTAGTTCTAACTATACGTTTAGAGTATATTTTGATTCACATTGTTTCTGTTCTTTTGGTGTGCAAATAAAGAGTTTATCTATCTATCTATCTAAATCTAAGGACGATAAAAAAGCTTGCATGGTTATACAATTCAGGTATAATTATTTTGATGTCATTAAAATATAAAATATAAATATAAAATATGACTTGAATTGAATCTTTTGTGCAGTCGTAAATAATAAATATTATAAAATGTAATACTACCTATTTAAAGCCATTACTAATTAATATTTTTGGATATGACAACAACTCCATGAGGCAATCCTCCATTATGCCCTTTTCCTGCCGTCATGTGGCTTTGGTAAACATGTCCGTAGCCAGTAAAAGTTTACGTCATTAAACCACATCCACTATATTTACGTGATTTAACTGCTACGTGACTTGCCTCTCATATTTTTAAGCCTATCTGCATCAATAAGTACTTTTTGCACCTAGGTACCTATCTGTAATCTAGTGGCTAGTAACGATGAATATGATTAAAATGTAAGTATACTCTAAAATCGAATGTAGGTACCAAATGTTGACGCACCAGTTGACAGATTCTTAACAGAAAAAACTCTCTAACCCCAAAATTAAGTTCCACAACCCGTGCCACAGAATAAATAATAGCACAAATACCCGTGCCCACATGATTTTTTCTACCCAGCAAACATTGTTTAAAAAGCCGCCTCTAAAAATAAGTCGTGATAAAATCCAGCTTCTTGAGACTCAAGAATACCCTGGGAAAGTATGTTACGCATGCTCGAAACCCGATCGGTCGGCCACACGTGGTCAGGCACAGACACAGGGGCATGAATGGCAGGGCGCGGGAACGAAGGGCCGCGGGATGCGCGGGCGGCGGCGAAGGCTTTTTTCAGGCAGTACAATTTGAGACGCGTCGGGAGTCGCGCGTCCCGTTTCGAAAGCTCTCCTCTCCGCACCACATTTAGTGAACGTTCAGTGCCTAAGTTCAAGGCTGTTTATAATCGGTACGTACTTATATTATCATAATAAATAGGTGCCTACTTATTCATGTATACGATTAATGTTCATACGAATTTGTTGTGATCGAAAATCGAAAACTTATTATTCAAATCGACCAATTTGGAGATGAATTGAATTTATTAACGCTGATTAAACTTAAATAAGGACACATCGTAATTTTAGCCGATGTTTTGATTAGGTTGTTAATGATTTCATTTGATGGATTCTTATGTTAATTTAATGATTGATAGACAGAAGTTAATTTGGATTTTTCTTGTTTAAGGTAATTATGTCTCCGGACCCGGCGCCGCTGTCGAAGACGGCGAAATATAAGAAGATTACTAAGCCGCTACTGGAAAGAAAGCGGCGCGCGCGCATCAATCGATGCTTGGACGAGCTTAAAGATCTCATGGTCGGAGCTTTAGAGGTGAGTGCATTTTAAATATTTTTTTTATATGCAATTGTTATATTTGTACGTTTTTTTATAAAGAAAGTAAACTTAAATGTTATAATTTCCCCAATATTAAACGTGTTATAAAGTAAAAACTTAATTAAATAAGTGTCTAATGTACGGATAATTATGAATAATTAATTACTTATTACATTTTCTTCGTTGTTGTTGGTTTCTCCCCATCAGTGGTAGTCCGTGCCAGCGTCCAGTATCTCCATATAAAAGTAACGTAATTACCGTGTTCATGTTTGTTTTATCCTGCGCTATCAACATTAATTGCAAGTGCGACAACGCTCCTCTTTTTGCCGGTCATCAAAACGCCATCCATCATCCATTCACAAGGCATTTATTTTTATCTTTTTTTCCGAGACCGGTCGTCCTTGTTATCATTTGTTCTACCGCGAAACTGGAATAAAAGTACTCGTTCCATTAAAGAAACAGGAGTGTCTACTTGTCGCCGTACAGTTACAGTAATGTGATGTTGTACCCTCGTGGCAGTCGTGGCGTGAGAACCGACGCTCGCACCTGCCTCGCCTCGTTTTACTCATTTAGCCTTTTTGCCCCCAGATCGATGACGACAACCTAAGCAAGTTGGAAAAGGCAGACATCCTTGAGTTAACCGTTAATCATCTCACAAAGTTGCACAGCCCTAAGGACCCGGTTGTGGAGGCGAAGAAGTTTCATGCCGGCTTTGGACAGTGCGCCGCCGAGGCGTGTCGATTTATAATGTCCGTGCCTGATCTAGACGCAAACGTCAGCCAAAACCTTATCGGACATCTCTCGAGGCTTATCAGCGCGCAGCCTCTCACCATACAAGTTCCGGAGCGACCGACGTTTTCGCCGCCGACTTCGCCATCCTCCGTCATCTCGGACCGACATCACTATTACAGCGACCACGACAGATCGTCATCGGACGCAGAGGACTCTCTCTATTCCGGTGATGGGTCGAAGTGGACTTACAGTAATAGGTCGAGCCGCATACCTCACAAAGGCTCACCTCCGAACGGGGGCCTTCTCACCACGGTGGACAAACTCGAGCCGAACCACGCACCCGAACAAATGAACGGACACAACGGACAAAGAAACGCATATTTCAACCGAGTACCCGCCGAGGCGAAGGATATTATCCTACAAAAAATCAGGCAGCACATAATGGACAAGCGCGGAAACGAGAACTCTCTCGACAATGGGAGCGTTGAGACACCCGAACCAAAATATTTACACAGAGATGAGCCGTACAAGACTGAATATACCTATCAGTACCCGGCCAGCGTACCGAGCGACACGCTGGATCTTAGGAAAGTAAGATCACCGACGAAGGTGAATATCGAAGCAAAAACTTTGGCCTCATACCCCGTCGTTAATCAATTAGACTCGACTCCCCCGGAGAGCAAAGTTGAGGCTAGGCCGCCCACCGTTCCGGAACATTGCGAATCGCCGATGGATTACAGTAACTTGCCGCCTAAAAAGAAAAGGAAATTGATCGAGTACCAGGAGTACAAAAAACAAGAGGCGGCCCGTCAACTGGAGGCTTTTTATGCGGCGAAAAAAGAACGTCACGGTGACGGCCCGCCGGCGGACGAAGATGGCAATAAATGGCGTCCTTGGTAGCCGGTCAGAAACATCGGACCTTAGGGTGGTACTTATGTTAAGGGATAAACTATATGAGGAGGATGAAAAGAAAACTTCCTACCTTACTCGTTGCTACAATACGTAGGATAACAAAACGCGTTATCCTTTCATGTGATATAAAGTCTCTTCCATGACAAAGCTTTAATTTGTTATAATTTATCGTTTATTTTGTGATTAAGTTTAGTGTGTAAGTTAATTGATTGTGCCTTAAAACAAGTCGGCCTGTTAAAAAGTTTCTAAATCTATTTATGTGCCATTGATTTGATCTCGATGTCTTCCGATCTAACGTCGAATTTTTGTCTTCCTTTATTGATCGACATTCATGTTAAATAAACTATTGTGATTAATAAATAAATTATACCTACTTACATTAATATATCAGACTTGATTTTATTTTTCGTTAGGTAAGCTCCTATTATATCCTATTCTATTTATAATATCCATCCGAAGTAAATACAACGCTGAAAAAAAAGGTACGTTCACATTAAAGCTCCTATCACATCACTTCGTCACTTTCCATCACGTGAGATAGGATAGTGGTCAAATGCTGCTAATCGTCATAAAAAAAGTTATCGTTTAGCTGAATAACTTGATAGTGAAAACGGCATATATGTACCTAAGTACAATACTTTTGGGTTGGTACATTTAATAACAATTAAAAATAGTAAGTAAGTACCTAACATATAATAATTTACTTATCTACTACAGTTCAGTTACTAATGCAATATATAAATATCTAAATGTTAAATGCTAAATGCAAATAGTAAATATCTAAATGTTTTATTAATTTTAAAATCGCTTTAATATAACTGAGTAGCTATAAGCTTACTTACACAAATTTAATATTTCTACATTCCATGCCTATTTACTCGTACCTAATGTATAAGCTTTCCATTGAATATGCAGATAATTGCTTATACATATAATTAGATACCTACCTAATTACAGTATACTACATATAACTATATATAACTTATCTATTCACTTGCAGCGTAGGTACAATACCTATAAATATATAATACACTATAAATATCTCGTGTAGAAAATAATCAGATATTATATTGTGTTACTATTATTAATCCCAAACAGTGGTTTATTATTTATTAGTACCTACTAAGGGGTATGAAAATATGTATCCAATACAATATTATTTGGCCCCTATAATATTTTATTAGATACATATTTTCTTATTTTATATGGTTTCCATATAATTTGGACTAAACCTATCGACACTGGACTACTCACAATAATGTTTATACATTAATTATAAATTACTAGTTATGCCCCGCGGCTTCGCCCGCGTTAAATAGTATCCTATAGCCTAATCCATAATACTGGCTATCCCTGTGCAAAAATTTAGTAAAATCGGTACACCCGTTTGACCGTGAAGAAGTCCCAAAAAAAACAAATAAATAAACAAACTGACTTTCGCATTTATAATATTGGTCTTGATATTTGAAAATATAAAAGCAATCATAAGTATTTTCAGTACAAAAATCATACGTAGAAGGCAAAGAAGCCTAATGACAATCATATCAGCATTATCAGCAATAGGAAATTACCCTAGAAGTTCGTATTTGTTTTACTAGTAGCGTCATCTATTATTACAGATATAAAAATACTGAAAACAAAATACTATGCCCTCTTTCGGTTATTTTTCTACCTAGCGATATTATTGCGTCGTCTCTAAATAATTGGAAGTAACGTTTACAAGCTAAGATACTCAACAAGAAGTTAAGAGACAAACCGATAGATGGCAATAAAAAGCAAATGTCACAACTTTTGCTTTAGTGACATCTATGTTAAATTTGTAGTACTAACAACGCTTTAATAAACAGTATGTTACATCCGTGCCTATACTTTCTATTTGCCGCTAGATGACGCTTAAAGTAAAAGTTGTTGACTTAGATTATGACTACTCACCCATAGATGGCATTACTGTCTGCTTTGTTTACAGTACGGTCTACTCCCCATCCTTGCCGCCAATCGCCGTATCGTAGTAACGGAAGAGTGGGGCGTGCGAGCAAATCAAATTCATTCATTCTATGCCGCGCCGGTCGCCTGGCATGTTGTATTGTGGACATCAACGAATAGCCAATCAGCATCAAGATGTGCCGCGCGCAAAATTCAACGAACTTTTTCGACGTTTGAATAAAAACGAATTTGACAGTTAGAAATTGACATATATAAAGTGCAAAACAGTGAATTTATCGCAATTTACAAAAATATTTGTGGTTTTAACTGTGATAATGTGCTGTAAAGTGTTTGTTAGTGCAATGTTATGGTGAGGCGATGCTAGTGGGTGAACAATCTCCGGCGCCGCGAGTGGTGGCCGGATTGAGGAAACTACGGCCGGAACTAACGCCTGGACCGACATTGATACCTGCGGATCCTAATTTTAGGATATCAGGTCAGTAGACATAAGATTCTCAGACTTTCATAGATGTAGCTACCTACTAAAGAAAAATAAAAACATCCTATCGTCTGTGCTATCGTCAAAGATCGTAACCAACTCGATTAGGTACCGAATGGAGGGAGCTTCTCTTTTATTTGGAACAAATTATTTTTCTCCATGATCATAACTTGGTTATTTTAATTATAATTATTATTTTAATAGGATATTTAATAGTTAGATTTTTATTTAAGAAACTCAACTCAAAGCACTTAAGCATTTTAGCTGTATAGCCTGTAAATCTACCCGCTATAATCTGTAAATTTTCAACTTTCCCGTTGTAGGTCGGTAGCATACCTACCGTTTCATCAATGTATTTTAGCCTGGAACCTAGATAATGTTGGCGAAATATTAATATATACCTTATATGCCATTGTTCCCTTCAAACACCTTAAAGCATCCTTACAGTAAATCTGCTACTCCATTTTTATTCCAATTAATTTGTGATAATAACTCACAACCTACACTGACACCTCTTTCTCTGGGTGTATTATGCATGTTCTCTGGGTGATTGTTGGCCCATTTGGGCTGGTCACATCTGTCGTAGAACCGATAACCCTTGGGATAGATGAGTTCTGAAGTGGAGACCATGGCTCTACAAACGTAGTGTAGGAAGTGCTCCAGCTAGGTGGGGTGATGATATATGCAAGCTGGCAGGCAGTAGTTGGAAACAAATAGCTGAAGATCAAGTGCATTGGTGTCACTGGCGTGCCATAGGAGAGGCCTATGTCCAGCAGTGGACGGAAATTGTCTGATAATTATGATGATTGTGCATGTCATGTCCTTTAAGGTAGGTATCTAAACCACTATATTCGCTTTTATTAGCTTTGCATACCATGTACATCACTAGGGCAACTCATGCAATCCTATGTACTGTATGGTACCATACAATATAGTACAACCTTCGATCTATACTTGATCGAAGAGTACAACTCATGAAATATATACCTACCATACTTACAATAGGTTAATAGATATTGTATTGCAGGAGTAGCCTACTTGATAAGACCTAAGATCTATTGTTTATTGATGAAACCCTGTTCGATCTTCCAATGAATTGACTACTTCTTAAGATTGTAAATGAAACAGTATATTAGTACAGTCCCTATAATTTTTTTTCCATAACATATAGGTATATATGATTTTTAGGTAGGTACCTTTATTAAGTACATAAACTCAAGTACTTAATATGTTGTTTGCCTTGCCACGGTGACTACACTAATAGCTGCGATTGACTGGTTGGCCATACCTGTTCTATTGTAATGTTAAAAATGTCTAAAAATCTTAAAATTTAGTATGAACCACAAAATGTTAACTTGATTTTTACTGAAATAATATAAGAACAAATAAATAACCCTAGTAACTTCATTGTCTGTAAAAAACACTGCAAAATATAATACCATTATTGTCATAGGGTTATTGCGCTGCTCAATAACTTCTTTCTTTTCAACACTTACAAGTTAACACTACACATAACATTTTGAATATCAATAGGCACACGCTTAATAACAGCTGTTAAAACAACTGATTAAAGCATCTGGCAATCAAGCTACAAAACACCTTTTTAGTGGCTTTTGTCAATGATAGTCAGCTGTTCTCAATAAACAGCTGGAAAAGGGTTAGATAATATAGATAGCTACTAGATAGGTACCATTGCGTACAGTTGTGCGTATCCAGTTTCAAAACATTTTCGGTTGCAAGTGTCGATTATTTTTCTAACCAATCAGAAGAGCCAAAACCAAAAACAAAACATAATTTTTGGCTTTGTCCCTTCTTGCCAACAATGGGAACAATGTCAACATAGACAGAAGCGAGATGCCCATTTAATAGGAGTGCACAGAAAATTATTCCTGAAGGTGGATACGCACAAATGAAGGCAATTGTACAATATATTGAGCACTTTAGTACCTCGACATTTAGATTAAAACTGAATGGCTCATTACTTTTGTTTTTTTTTTTTAATTCAAAGCAATAAGTTATGTTTTTGTTATATTTAGAATAATTATCATTGATATGATCTATTTAATGTTATTTGACTTGTGTAAGTGCAGATTTTTAATTTGCCCATAATACTGAATAAATGCTTTGACTTTGACTTTTTTAATGCAGTAAGTTTGTAAATATTTTAGTATCAAAAGGAGGTTTTATAGTGAATGATCTCTGTCAGACAACCTATAGACGGATAAATTGTAATATGGTAGGTATGGTTACCTACCTATAGTTTAACCTATAGTTTATCAGTAATTAATGATAAACTAATTATTAAATAGGATTTATGTAAAAAACTACATAGGTAGGTATTTATACAAGCAATTCTTGTATGTACATACCTAGATACCTAGGTATATAATATAGGTAGTAAATATTGTGTACTTATCTTGGATATGGCTGTAACAATTTGGTTGACATTTTGTATTTAGTAAATAGTTTTGCTTTTTAGGGTTTTGTAGTCCTGACAAGGTACCCTTATAGTTTCGTCATGTCCGTATATCTGTCTGTCCGAGGTTTGCTAAGAGACCGTTAATACTAGAAAGCTGTAATTTTGTAGGGGTATGTATATAAATTACGCCGATAAAGTGCTGAAATAAAATTTTGTAAAATATTTTTTTTTAGTTTAGCCTATATGAGAAGTGGGGATGAATTTTTATTCGTCATCTTTTGAAATGACTTCAGGGTTGCTATTACCATTTTTTGATTGAATGCTTCATTTACGAAATATAAAACTTTAAAGTAGAAAATTTTTGTTCCAGTAGGGCGTCCCCCCCTCCCCCCCTCTAAAAGCTAAACTGCTGGCTTGAAAAATCTAGAAAAAATCGTGATAATTGTGCATTTCATGAACTTTAAAGGAAAATTATAGTGGTTAAGATAACTTTATTACTTCAGCAGTAATAGTCGTTGAACTTGAGTGTTGGATAATTTTGTACCAAATACAAAATCCTTCGAATAAATCCTTTAAAGTGACAAAGACAAAGTACCTACCTAGTTTCTTGTTTTTAACGGTAAAGACTTGCATTGAAAAGCAGGCTACTACGGAACCCTACACTGCGCGTAGCACGACACGCACTTGGCCGGTTATTTAGTTTATCTATAGCATAGATGTATTTTTTGTGGAAATGCAATTTTGCACAAATAAATTGAGCACAGCTCCATTCGATCCAAGATGTAAGGTGTAGTGTAGGGTCTGTTTCCATTTCCAACTGACTTACAAAATGAAGGTTGTTATCAATTTGTCTGTGTTTTACCTATAGGTAATTTTTATTATTGCACGTTTGTTACGCCACATAAGTAGGTAGGTACCTACCTAATCAAATTCAGTACACAACAATCAAGTAAGTAGGTAATGTTAATTTAATAAGTTATCTGTCTATTCTAAAAGTAATAAAATATGTATAAATTGAATTTCCTACCTAACATACAACTTAAAATTACTCATATTTTTTTGTAATATTGCCTGCTTCCTGCAAAAAGGTTACATTACATAGTCACTAAGTAGGTATATAAGTATAATCTGTGCTTTGTGCTAGCCCTACACTATACCATAGAAGATATAATAATACTGTACCTTAGTAACTTTCATTTAGATTACCTACCTACCCTAACTACAAAATAATAAAATATTTTGTAAACTTATCGCGATAAAAACATCTTCTTGATAATATTTTTTTAATAAAAATGGTAGGTATACGGTCTATTTGAGTATTTTGAGTGTTAAAAACAAAATGTGACATTTGCAAACTGTAGGGTGACCATATAATTTTCAGAACAATTTAAGACTGCGACTCTATCAGTTGCACACTGTTACGAAAGCAATATTCTGTGACGAAAGTAAAATAATATAATTTTCAGTGAAAATAGTTATTAATTTATAGCCTTAATTAATAATAAATATGATAAGGTAACTTAAATTCAAACAGATTTTGTATAAAAAGTTTATTATGTAGGTACAGGGCTGCGTTCACGTCCTCCGGAGAAGGTTTTTTTGGTTGTTTTGCAACTCGCTCGAAGGTCCGGAACGACTACGGGTGTTTTTCACTCAAATTGTGACTTTGACATTTTGCGCAGACTCTAATTTTGAGGTTATATACTTTCTCATTTATTTTTCTTTTTCTGAATATTTTCCGTCTGATTTTACGATTAATGTCTCGTCATGTCACGTCTTGGTCTCGACAATGTAAATGTCTTCCAATTCCCTTAATCTGTAACAAAATTTCAGCTTTTCTCGCCAAATTTACTGTCACCAACGTCAGAGCGTTTTTTAACCATCGAATTTGATGGTTAAAAAGTTGCAACCGGAGTGAAACAACCGAGGTCGTAAACGACACAGTTGCGCTAACCGAGTGCGACGCTCTGAGGTCGGGAAGGCAGCCCAGAACAAATTAGTTCACCAGAATGCGAAAGAGAGACAACAGGTGAGATAGTGGTCAACCGATAGCCTAACTATATGATATAAAAAATATATTTAAAAAAGAAATATTTTTTATCGCTACATTATCAATTTTACGAGAAGTATTGTGATTTGGGACATTACTAAAACTTGCTTTGTACTTCGAAGAAATGTTTATTCAATTCTTTAGTCGCTACGACCTAAAACGTAATCTCAAAAGCTAATCTTACCTTAATCCACCACCTTGATCACGTGGCGTGAAAGCACGCATACAAGTCCTAAGTAACCTACATAAGTAGTAAGCTGAGTTAAGTAGCAAAAGTCGATTATTCAGGTTGTCCGGAAGAAGTTTTTGTAGAAACTATTTTTTTATTATTTTACTCTGAGAAACTTAATTACAGTGGGTGACGATGTTCCACATAATATCTCTGATAGCCATCCTCACCGGAGGCCGCCGCGCCACTTCACTCGAGACCACCGGACAGGCCCGGAAGAACCCAGAGCCAAATGAAGCCATACATCAGAGAATTCTACTCAGAAACAGAAGAAGTAGACAACGAAGCCCAACACAAAGAGGACACAACTCCCAATGCTTCTGACGATGAAAGGAGGGACCCGCCGGAGGCCGCTGCCGTGGCTGCTGATCGGTCCGCTGGGCTTCCCCGAACGGGGATCAACCTGGCGCGGCTTGATCGCGCCGGCAACTAACGGTCACCGCGGACATCCCTCCCGGATTCCGCTCAAGGCAAAGAAAAAGACACGCCCATTGTTATGGGTGGAGAAGAAGTCAGGGGAAGAGGGCAACGCCCTGACCCCCTATCCCTGCACCAGAAAGGTGTATGTGCATACCCAGAAGAAGTCCTCACCGGATGAACTTGACAATGTTACTTATCTGGGTTGACTGCCTCCATAATTCATAGCATTCATAATATGTAATTGCAACTTGAATTAGTGCCTTGTTGGCTGTTGGCTGTAGGTAATTTTAATGATATCATCTCAGGGTCATAACGTTACTTTCTAAGTAAATAATTTATTTTTGTTATTGTGGTTTTTTTTATTAAATAATTATTCAGACGAAATGACTGGCTTAGTAAGTACTTGCAAATATCGAAAAGTATATTATGAAATTAATTTGTTACAAGGCAATATGTACTATTTGGACAACGGCAAGAAAATTACATTGCATGAAAGTAAACATTTGTGAATTAATTTATGTCCGTTCTTTATGTTACTTCAATTTCTTGTTTTTTCAAGAAGTGTTTTCCTTATTGGCATTCGTTGTCACACTTACTAAGGTAAAGTGAATTCAAATTTCACCATCCTGATATCTCAAAGGAAAGTCGATACCTATGCCCCTTTATCAAAAAGAAAAGTAGATAATATTTGACGTTGACAGGTTGATAAAAGATAAATCCTCTCAATCCAGATATCCTAATCTATAAAAGTACCTTGTACCTATCACACGACGACAGATAAAGGTAAATACACTCACCGAGTCAAACTTAACACTAAAACTGATTCATCTGCTCATAAACAACAAGAGCCTTGTATTATAATGAAATATCTTCGCAACGAATGTTTTGACGACGAAGTCTCGCCAAAGCCTTCAAATCTATTGAAATAAATATCGTGAATCATTTACCATAACTTTAAAGCACACCTTTAGATACAATAAATACAACTTGCAAGTGAGTGCGCTGTTTGTTGACATTAAGTTAATGTTCCTCACGTCACGATCATGCTTTTAGTTACGCTTGCTGCCAACTCTTGAATCGATTTAAGGTGAATGTTCTATCCTTGGACTAGTTAACCTAGAACTAAGTGTAATAATAATAAACCACCTCCGCTTAATTTTTTTTTTGTATGTTATCGTAATTGGATTTGTAATACAAAAATAGTATACCCGACGGACCACCGCTGAGAAATCCAGTTTGATAGTTGTGTCACATGTTGGTTCTTCAAATCATTACATCATTCTGCTACTTCTACTTCTAAGAAAAAACGCTTAGCGCTTCCTTTTATACGAGTAATACTGTCTGTGTAAACACTTTTATTAAACGTCTAATAAAGTTGTACCTGACGACTAGATAGGTGTGTCTATATTAGTGCCCGATTGTAAATTAAACGCAACTACTAATAGGTATTCATAAAAATGTGGTCTAAGATTGCATCATTAAGAGTGAAAGCCGAAAAAGGCATTCGTATGGACTATCTTTAGTCAAATTCACATTGTGGGACTATCCCAAACCGTCTACCGTTTATTAATAGATTTATAGCACTTTATGGACATACCTAAACAGTTTGTTCTGTGTGATTAAAACTAGGCACTAGTAACGGTCAAACACACATATTATTGTACTTCTATCTCTAAGGAAAGAGTATATTCTAAATAATAGTGCTATGCTTCATCCATCACTTCTGTCTTCACATCACACTATTTGCTGTCAAATTTTGATGTTTTACAATTTGTGCAGGTCTGCACATCTGCCCTCAAGTACACTCGATGTAAGAATGGTCAAAGTAAATTAAATTTTAGCTTAACTTTAGCATTAAGTTATTATAAGTATCCGCTTCAAAGTTGACATATCAAGCTAACCAGCAATATTCTTCCATAGGTGTTCTCCGCCAGTATTACAATGAAGACAAGGACTCGTGGGCGTGGGTCCGATGTGCCGTGCGTGGTGGATGCTTGCATGCCTGGAGAGAAGGCACATTGCCTCGAAGGCCTGCTGCCCGGCTGCCACTGCGAGGACTACATCTACGGACAGCCACCAAGCTGCCCAACGCGTTCCAGCTATCGAGGCTCCGTGATGACGCTGCCGTTGCCACATTTCAGGTGAGGATCTTACATCATTCAGAACATCTATGGCTATGCCAACCAAAAGCGTGTCTTCTATTCGATCTTAATATTTCAGAGGGTTTAATATAGTCCCATGGTATTTTGAATATACCATACGGTTTGGTTGTCTAAGCGGAAAACATAGGTATAGGTCGTCAGACTTACTTAAACTTACAAACTTGTCAGCCAACTATAATAGTCGGCCATATTTATCACAGAAATTGTTGCCTCAGTATGAAAAAACCTGTTGACGTAATTTTATCCCTATATGGTACTTCCACCATTTCTTCCAATATTCATAACTCGCAAATTAGTTATTATTCACATTTTGAGCTCAAGTGATGTCTAAGTGCAGACAATCACTGACTTACACCTGTAACAATAGGTCTCCTTGTCAGATTACACATGGTTTGTAATAATATGATACCTCGTATTAATTATACACACTGCGTTTACCATGTTTTGCCATTTTCTAGGAACTACTTTCGTTTCCGCTGCATAAGCGATTTTGCCATATCCGGGAAGTAAAGCCACACTTGCAGTGCTAGATATGATAAAGAAACAGTTATTGTGGCCAGCACGCTATCGGTATCGATTTCAACTAGTGGTGTTCCGTAGCGGAACCAATTGTCTATACCATTTCTTCGACAAATCGCCTTTTTTAAAGAGCCAATTAAAGGCAGTTTGAAGGAAGATCAGCAGATTGTAATTGATGAAAGCAATTCTTCAAACAAATTATCTCAATTTATTTAATGTTCGTGCCAAAAATCAGGTGACCCAGACCGAAGAATCACCTGATGCGATGGTATTTTTTGATTGGATAGTCGACTGCAAAAAACGTAGCACTGGTGAAACACTAAAGTTCATACCTTAGATTACGTGTTTTAATCACTTTCGTAATCGTTTTTGTCTTGAAGTAGGTAAATAACATGGAAAAGAACTTCAATTTTTTTGAAAAATATTTAGGTAAGCACGCCACAGTTACTCAAAAGATTCTATTTGCAGAATTTATAAACCAGATACACCTTGAACGAAAGCCGAATCATCTCCAAACCACTTTCAATTACCCATAGATACAGTTGTACTGGATTTCGGTGGTCCCAATATCTAATTCGTTACAGTAACTGACTGACTTTGTAACACACAGTCATCGCTTGATTGCTCCCATTTTAAACCGATACAGACGGCAATTTTCTAATTGCCTCTAATGGACGGTTTCCGATAACAAAAACCGATAAATCAATGTGGATCGCGTGTTTAACAGATTACTTTGGTCATACTGTTGCACTTGCGATATGGTTGCTATCTGCTTTACTCATTGCTGCATACTTTACTCGCTCATTAATGCGATGCGTTACTATTTATTTTAGATTGAGTTTATTGATCTTTTTAGGGTTCCGTACCCAAAGGGTAAAACGGGACCCTATTACTAAGACTCCGCTGTCCGTCTGTCTGTCTGTCTGTCTGTCTGTCTGTCTGTCTGTCTGTCTGTCCGTCTGTCACCAGGCTATAGCTCAATAACCGTGATAGTTAGGCAGTTGAAATTTTCACAGATGGTGTATTTCTGTTGCCGCTAGAACAACAAATACTAAAAACAAAATAAAGTTAAAAATTAAAGGAGGTCCCCATACAAAAAACGTGTTTTTAAACGCCATCTATCTAATTAGTTAACGGCAAAATGACATAGATGGCGCTACTAAACGAGCCCCGTCTTTCTAGATCGCGACCAAACCAAATATTCTTGGTAATATCAATTAATCAAATATATGAGGTTGAAACTCTGTTATGTTTCGTATTGTACGGAACCCTCCCTAAGTGTGCGATAAGAGACGCGATGCTGACTCGCACTTGGCCAGTTTTATTTCTCTTATGGGAGTATTTCCGAATCCGACGGTAGATTTATTGATTACTAGCTGTTACCCGCGGCTTCGCCCGCGTTATTTGTGTCTTTATGACCATTGAGGTCTAGATCGATGATCTCTTAGGCCAAGTCATCATAGATGACCCTCAAAGTCGAAATCAATATCCTCTATTATTAAAGTCATTAATCATTTTGGTTGGGTATACGAAGTTGTGCTGTTTGAATGTTTGACTCAACACAACAGTTCCTAAAAACATTTCTTCTTACCCGCGGCTTCGCCCGCGTTATTTGTGTCTTTATGACCATTGAAGTCTAGATCGATGATCTCTTAGGCCAAGTCACCGTAGATGACTCTCGAAGTCGAACTCAAAACGAACATTTTTTACGACTTTTTATGACCCTGACAGTTGTTATGACCTACTAAGTCAGCACCGATGACACAAAGGTTAAACTTGATATCCACTTATTTTAAGGTTAATCATTATTATGATTATTGAAGGTTGTACTGTTTCAATTTATAAACTCGTTTTGATGCATGTGGCTATTAGAATACAAAAAATGCAAAAATATTACCTACAAAGTAGATAAAACAAAGGTTTGCGCGAGCGTAGAGAAAATTTTTACGTCTTTTTGTGACTCTGACAATTTTATATGACCTACTTAGCCAAGACCGATGACCCTAAAATTAAAATTTATATGCACTTATTTTAAGGTTAATAATCATTTTGATTATTGAAGGTTGTCCTATATCAATTTACGGACTCGTTTTGATGCATGTGGCTATTAATATACAAAAAATAATGAAATATTACCTACAAAGTAGATAAAACAAAGGTCTGCGCGAGCGCAGCGAGCGCGAAAATTTTTACGTCATTTTATGACCCTGACAGTTTTTATGACCTACTAAGTTAACACTGATGACGCAAAAGTTAAACTTGATATCCACTTATTTTAAGGTTAATAATCATTATGATAATTGAAGGTTGTACTGTTTCAATTTAAAAACTCGTTTTGATGCATGTGGCTATTAAAATACAAAAAATAATGAAATATTACCTACAAAGTACATAAAACAAAGGTTTGCGCGAGCGCAGCGAGCGCGAAAATTTTTAAGTCATTTTATGACCCTGACAGTTTTTATGACCTACTAAGTTAACACCGATGACGCAAAGGTTAAACTTGATATCCTCTTATTTTAAGGTTAATAATCATTATGATTATTGAAGGTTGTACTGTTTCAATTTATGGACTCGTTCTGATGCATGTGGCTATTAAAATATAAAAAATGCTAAAATATTATCTATAAAGTATATAAAACAAAGGTTTGCGCAAGCGCAGCGAACGCGAAAATGTTTACGTCATTTTATGACCCTGACAGTTATTATGACCATCTAAGTTAACACTGATGACATAAAGGTTAAACTTGATATCTACTTATTTTTAGGTAAAAAATCATTATGATTATTGAAGGTTGTACTGTTTCAATTTATGGACTCGTTCTGATGCATGTGGCTATTAAAATACAAAAAATGCTAAAATATTACCTATAAAGTATATAAAACAAAGGTTTGCGCAAGCGCAGCGAGCGCGAAAATGTTTACGTCATTTTATGACCCTGACAGTTTTTATGACCATCTAAGTTAACACTGATGACATAAAGGTTAAACTTGATATCTACTTATTTTTAGGTAAAAAATCATTATGATTATTGAAGGTTGTACTGTTTAAATTTATAATCTCGTTTTGATGCATGTGGCTATTAAAATACAAAAAATACTGAAATATTTCCTACAAAGTAGAAAAAACAAAGGTTTGCGCGAGCGCAGCGAGCGCTATTAATGCGCGAGCGAAGCGAGCGCGAAAATTTTTACGTCATTTTATGACCCTGACAGTTTTTATGACCATATAAGTTAACACTGATGACATAAAGGTTAAACTTGATATCTACTTATTTTTAGGTAAAAAATCATTATGATTATTGAAGGTTGTACTGTTTAAATTTATAAACTCGTTTTGATGCATGTGGCTATTAAAATACAAAAAATACTGAAATATTTCCTACAAAGTAGATAAAACAAAGGTTTGCGCGAGCGCAGCGAGCGCGAAAATAGTTACGTCATTTAATGACCCTGACAGTTTTTATGACCAACTAAGTTAACACTGATGACACAAAGGTTAAAACTTGATATCCTCTTATTTTAAGGTTAATAATTATTATGATTATTGAAGGTTGTACTGTTTCAATTTATGGCCTCGTTTCGATGCATGTGGCTACTAAAATAAAAAAATGCTGAAATATAACCTGCAAAGTAGACAAAACAAATGTTTGCGGAAGCGCTGCGAGCGCTATCGCTGCGCGAGCGAAGCGAGCGCGAAAAAATTTTATGTCTTTTTATGACCCTGACAGTTTTTATGACCTACTAAGTCAAGACCGATGTCACAAAGGGTTAACATGATATCCACTTATTTTAAGGTAAAAAATCATTATGATTGTTGAAGGTTGTACTGTTTCAATTTGTAAACTTGTTTTGATACATGTGGCTATTAAAATACAAAAAATGCTGAAATATTATTTACAAAGTAGGTAAATGAAAGGTTTTCGCGAGCGCGAAAATGTTTACGTCATTTTATGACCCTGACCCAGTTTTTGTGCCCCACACTTAACTGCCGAAAAAATGTATTCTTTGCCCTTTTATGCCCTATTAAATGTATGTGTACAAAATTTCATCTGAATCGGTCAAGCCGTTTGGCCGAAAAGAGGCCACACATTTACAAAATTCTATAATAAAAATATAGACACCCAAAATTTCCACCCAAAAAAATATATTCGTTGCCCTTTTATGTCATTTTGATTGTCTGTGTACAAAATTTCAGCTTAAATGGTTAACCCGTTTGACAGAGAGTAGGACACACATTCACAAAGTTCAATTTAAAAATTCTTGGCACCTGGACTCGACTGCCAGAAAAAAAGTATCCTATGTGATTCTATGCAATATGAACTGTAATATACATAAAATTTCAGCTGAATCGGTCAAGCTGTTTAGCTGATAAGAGGCCACACATTCACAAAATTCAATAAAAAAAATCTAAACACTCAGACTCGATAGCCAAAAAAAAAGTATTCAATATCCTATTCTGCCCCATGACATGTATTCATAAAAAATTTCAGGCAAATCGGTCAAGCCGTTTATTCGAGAAGAAGTCTTATATTTACAAAATTCAATTAAAAATATCTGGACCCCCTAACTCGATAGCCAAAAAAAAAGTATCCTATATCCTATTCTACCCTATGAACTGGCTTCATACTACATTTCAGGCAAATCGGTCAAGCCGTTTTTTCGAGAAGAAGTCTTATCTTTACAAAATTCAATTAAAAATATCTGGACCCCCCAACTCGATAGCCAAAAAAAAAGTATCCTATATCCTATTCTACCCTATGAACTGTCTTCATACTACATTTCAGGCAAATCGGTCAAGCCGTTTATTTGAGAAGAGGTCTTATATTTACAAAATTCAATTAAAAATATTTGGACCCCTTGACTCGATAGCAAGAAAAAAAGTCTTCATTATTCTTTTCTGCCTTATGAACTGTCTTTATACATTATTTCGGGCAAATCGGTCAAGCCGATTATTCGAAAAGAGGTCCTTTAGTTACAAAATTCAATTAAGAATATCTGGACCCCCTGACTCGATAGCCAAAAAAAAAGTATCCTATATCCTATTCTGCCTTATGTTCTATCTTTGTACAAAATTTCAGCCAAATCGGTCAAGCCGTTTGACCGTGAAGAAGTCCCAAACAAACAAACAAACAAACAAACAAACAAATAAACAAACTGACTTTCGCATTTATAATATTGGTGTTGATTACATTTCCCTTTGTTTTCCACATACCATTAAGGGTTCATCTAATCTAGAGTTAACTAAAGTTAAGATTATCTTTAAATTATGTAATTTTATATGCGTAGCATATGTGTTTGCATTAGTTATTACGTACAAGTTAGTGATCGGGCTGTGAATGGCTTACGATGATCAGTTTTATTATGATTTATGTTACTTACATATTATTATAATTCTAACGTGATACCACGTTCATCAGGTTCTTTTCAATTGTTAAATTATTTAGCAGCTAGCTTTTGCAGACCGTACTTAATTACTTATTAGTCAAACAATGAGTACGAAAATGGATCCCCAATACGACAACATGTTTATCGTGACACAAAAAGTATTATCTCTGCTATCCCAGTATGTTTATACCAAACGCGTAAACATAACAAATGTTTTCGCATTGCTTTAAAATAATGTTTGCCACCATACATATTTATGAGAATTAAACCTATTAAATATGCATGAAACATTTTTGAATAGTGCTATGTTATTTGTTAGCTGGGGACAATGTCCGCCGAAGCCTTCAAGGCTTTCCAGCATTCAGATATAATATATCTCTAATATTTCAGTACTATTGTAAAGCTTGTTGTCGATAATTTTAAATTTATATTGACGAACGTGACTATTGTGCGTCGGTACCGACTATTGTCAGAAAAACGCAAAACTGTTATTTCAAAGCTAGCTTATAATATTTAAAGATGATGATGAATGTTGTAAATTATGTTGAACGTATTTTAGTTTTCTGCTTTATATTAGTGAAACTATTAATTTATTCATGCCTATATCTCATCATACAGAATAATTCAATAATACAAAAGACGGAAGACTGGTTGAGATAGTTTAAATAATGTGATAAAATAGATGAAGTAGTCCTATTAAGTAGTGACAATAATGTCTCAGACAAGTCACGTAGGTGAGCACTGGTCATTGTCTGTCGACGACAATGCTTTCATAAATAATTTCAACAGCATCTCTCGATATTATTGCCCGACATACACGATTCTTAGCACCGACAGACTAGCTGGCATATTGATTAATTGTAATAGTAATAATTTTGCATTTGTTGCATTTTGTATTTAATTTATTATATAGTAGAGGATATTATTTATTTTATATATAATGCAATATGCTCTATAATGCAATAAACGGAAGTCTAGATACAGATGAATGATGTAAAATAGTATAGATAACAGTTTTAAACTCGTTTTTAACTATACTTTCACAAAACATCAGCTGTTATATGATGGGGCATGTTTTTATTGAATAAACCACAAAGAGCCATAGATACATCTAGGCAGGTAAAACGAGATTATAAGTGAACGTCTCAAGACGTCGCCCGCTCCCCTTCGACATTCGCCTTTCTCACGAGTCGCTCGCTTTAATAGACCTCAATAAAGCGAAACACCCGTAAATCAAAGACCTTTGTGCCCGACGACCTTTTGATGGGACTATTTACATAAGAACGGCTAGAAACGCGAAGGTGTTGACACGTAAAAGAACACGTTCGACGAAACAATTCTCGGTAATGTCCCCTAAAAAACTCGTCTAGTGTAACGTGACCATGACTAGTCCCGATCAGCTGTTACTTTATTGTCACCCTACTCTATTTGCATACGCTCAGTTTCCGTTAAAACATTCAAATTTAAATTCGGATTCTTTATGTAACGTTTTATCTAGTCATAACTTTTTTCCGTTAAATGTTTAAATGAGCGTGTATTGTTGCAGACTTGCAATGCGGCGGAGTATACGAGATGGGTGCGAGCGCTGTGCGTCGAGATCCTGGGTCAGACGCCGCTGCCGCAAGTACGATTCCTGGACGTGTTGTGCGCCGCAGACACTAACAGCAGAGAACCAAAGACGCCGTGCCCGCCGCGGCCGCCCCCGCGAGCTCGGCGGAGGTTGCTCACCTCCTCGGAGACGCAGCTCGTACGGGATCACTCCCCCGCCGCGACCGACGAGGGCATCGTCGTGGAAGACGACGACTACGACTCCTCGTCCGATCGCAGCCTCGACTCGACTCTGTCCATCGACGCGCTAAAGCCCGTCGACACGGTCGACGCGCCCCCGCGCCGAGTCGAGGTGATCAAGTGCGACAGTTGCAGCAAGCTGAACGCGAAGCATCACACGCTGCCGCGGGCCGCCCGGGCTGAATCGGAGCACGGCCGCCGCTACTTGAAGCGGTGGGAGGGCTCGGCGGGTGGTGCCGAACGCGGCAGGTACGCCATGGAGGCCGCGCGGAGGAAGACCTCGCCGATGGAGATCAGGGCGCGGTCGTGTTCGCCGAACGCTCACGAGGCCGTCGCACAGTACGTGCCGGTGAAGGAGCGGCGGGCGCTGTTTGAGTCGCTGTCGCAGACGGGCGGCAGCTTAGCGCGCAGCAGTGAACAGCTGTCGCGGGCCGTCTCGCCGGCGGAGACGACGCCGCGCCGTGCCGCGTCTCTCCACAACCTGCAGGCACCGCCCACGCGCTCCGTCAGCGACCTGCGCCAGTTCTTCGAGGCGGTGGCGCGCGGCGCCGGCGCCTGCAACCTAGTGCAGCGCCATCTAGCACCGCCTAACACAGCCCCGCGCCCTTTCGCCTCGCTCACCTGCGCTTGACCTAGCCTTAAGTACCTGTAAATATTGTAGATAAACTTTGCGTTGACCGCTGTTTCACTAAGTCGTTCGTTTTTAAGACTGTTACGAGTATTGTTATAGAAATGCCTAATATAAAATAAAATGACGTATTATTCGATTACATTTTTTATTGGAGACCTCGATCCCCGCCCTCGGTCCGTGATTCGCATTGTTTTATTCGCTACGGACGATTGAATAAATCTTGTGAGGTATTTTAATAGTGTGCTACAATGCGATAGATTAGAGTGTGCAGCGTTGTAAAGGTCGAAGTCGTCGGTTTTACGTCCTTCGTATGTCGCAACGTAAGTATCTAAGTATAAAACGTCTTACAAAACTTAACCACATTTACCTATTGTTGTCAAACGTTTTTCTCAGAAGCGACGAGATTGTGTGAGCATTCGTTGCGAAATTGAGCTTAATAGAATCATGTGACCGAAATGTACCGAATTCAAGATGAAAGAAAACGGTATGTTTCGTGAGCAGACATTGTTAGCGACTTCGTACTAAATACAGGTGACCGACGAATCATAATATACGTGCTTATTTGGTACATCTAGATTATTACGAAACTACTATATTTTGCCAAAACTGTTTTGTAAATTTTCTATTTCAGTGGCATAATTTTCAATAAAATTATGTATCCTATCTACGGCCGTTATTAAAGAACAATATTCGAGCACAGATAATGAACCCAATAGATCTGTAAAAAAAAACACATTGTATGGAAACACCAATTAGGAACAACTTATTGTTCCTAATCCTAATTGGTGTTTCCATGTGTTTTTTTTTATAATATGAAGTGGCTAACAGGCTAGCGGCCCACCTGATGGTAAGTGGTCACCACCGTCTATTGACAAAGACATCTGCAAAACCCCAGAGGTATTGCCGGTGTGTTGCCTACCTTTATTCGAAGAGCACTCTCATTACTCTTCGTTTGAAACTACCCAGTTTAAATGTTTCAAGGAATGAATTTCAGATGGGAGCTCATTTCACATCTTACAGGTACGTTGGAAGAACAATCGTGTGAAACGAGTAGTATGGGATGCCCACGTAGGTATCTATAATGTGCGGATGTGACGGGAGTTTTATGGTAGAAACGGGACGAAGGTATGATATTAAAAAGCTCTTCAGAACATTCCCCGTGACAGTACTTATAGTACATAGTATTATTATCTTTTCTATGCTTATAGTGAAGGCTAAGAGAGCCAACTTCGCGACGAAGACTCAAAGGTTCCAATTTGTCAGTTAGCTTGGTATCGTCGACAAGTCTAAGGCTGGGCATACACGGACAGCTTGAAGCAGTTAGGATCGACTGCTTCAAGCAGCGACTGCATAATGAACTAAAGATTTCTACGTACGTACATACAAGAACCACTCGAGCAGTTTCAACTGCTTTGGGCGGTTGGCTGCACGGTGAAATTTCATCGTGCAGCCAATCGCCCGAAGCAGTTTGAAGCAGTCGATCCTAACTGCTTCAAGCTGTCCGTGTATGCCCAGCCTTACAATTGATATTTCGATGCATCACTCCATAGATGAAAACAGTACTTACTCCATATGTGGCCTAACCTTATATAACAACGTACGCTGGCTCGGGTACTTGTACTATTCATTATTCTGTGACTCGGGGTGAAGTTACTGTTTGGATATATTTAGTACCTACACCGAGTTTTTTAGCAGTAAGTTTGCTTTGCATTCTGACTCCCAAACTGGACCTCGCTAGAAATATCGACACCCAATATGCTAATCGATTTTGAAAGGGGAAGGAGAATGTTCTGAATAAGCGGGGCTACAGGAAACTGACTTTTTGGCCGAGAAAACCTGTGTTTTAGTAGGGTTAAATTGTGCAATGTTTCGTAAAACCCAGGCTGAAACATTTTCTAAAGAACGCTCCACCTTTAGACACTAGCTCTGCCCCATGATTTACAATCATTCGAAAACCTATTCGAATTCGAATGCTTCATTATTAATATTGAATATTGATAAATTTAGTATCACTAATTTTTGTCCTATTAACCGGCGAGCATGTATAAAGGCGCTCATAGAAGTGGAAGAGGCGAAAGAGGATCGTAGCATGTGGAAAGAAGTAGTCGCTGCCTACCCCAACGGGAAAAAGGCGTGTTTGTATGTATGTATGTATCTATGTATGATTTTTTCGAATTGAAATATCAAAAGTACCTAACCGATTGGAGCATTGTGAATTACAAAGATCCAAGTCGAAGTAAAGGCAGTTTCCGAATCTGAACTTGCTTTCGAATGATTGAGAATAACCCTGCTGATCTCCTAGCATTGATCCGCCCTGTGGGGCATTTTATAAAAAAAAACACAAAACTAGGTATTGAAACATTCGTGTGATAGGTAACTACTATTAAAAACCTCGCCTACGGCACGGTTTTTAAATACCCTCGTTTTTTAATACCCCTCATTATGCAATAGTTTCTTTAACTGCAATTATAGAATTTCACTCTTGTATCGACAGTAGATTATTAGTTCTTTTGTACAAGAATGAATGTGAATTTAAAAAATCATAAGTTATAAAAATCAAATAAAGTAGGACGTAGATATTTTATTTATCGTCACTTATTTTAAAATATTCTAAATAACACATTGTGAATAAGAAATTACTTAAGTACGTAATCTAACATATTTCAGATAAGTTGAAGTATCGTTAATGAATCATTTCTAAATAAAATACAAATAGATAAGAGGTCGTTACTAACGTCTCATCTTAGAAATATTTGACCATTAACTAGTAAGAGGATGTGGAATTGATAAAATGTCATTGTTACATGCGTAGATATCTGTGATTCAGAACTTTAGTAAGTAGGTACTTTGGACTTGATAAGGCGAATTTGTAATTAGACATATAATTTTGATTTATCGTCTGATTTCTCAAGGTGAGAGGAGATTCTTCAAAGCCTAGAAGTAACGTTATTGTGACCAATATTTCGATTTTTCAGTTTTAGATACCCAACCCAACTAGTTAAAATAACAGTAACAGTTTATGTAGTTTGTGATGCTAATAGGGCCCATACTTACCTCAGAATACAGAAAAAACAACAGACGCGTCCAACCATAACTTAAAGCGAGGCTGTGTCAAAAAACCGATCCGAAAATCCGCGCACGCATCCCCCGTGTAAAGTTGCTAGCTAGCATAGGTGCAGGTTGGAACGGCACAAGATGGCTTAATATAATTTTATTGGACATTTATAATACACGTTATCTACGTAACGGCATTCACCACAGTGACTTATTGAAACGCTGTCGCGTGAAAACACACTATGGAATGGTTTTAGTGGCGTCACTTTTAGGTGAGTTGACGCCTTCTTGTTAATATTATATTCTGAGGTTCATACTAATTCATTTTGATTGGTTAATAGATTAGCTGGGACATGGTTGTACGCAAAGTGGCTGGCATAGTCGTAGAATTGGGCCGGTAGTTGTTTGATGGGTCCACAGCTATTTAGTAACCAATTAGACCATTTGGTCTAATTGGTTACACAATGATATTCATGATGGTAATACAAACAAGACGCCTCATTTGTCTAATATCGACCAAAGCACAGAATTTTCCCAGAACTCAAATATGTATGTAACCTGGAAGCTTAAGTGAAATTATGCGCTGTAGGTACAACTGATTTCAACCAACCTATCCTTCAAAATCTTTGGAACTTCGGCCAGTAACGCCTTCACTATTACCAACTTAGTGGGTACTACACTTCTAAGTATTTATAGATAGATAGATAGATAATAATAATAATATAATAATATAATATATCCATTTATTTCTCTCACAAAAATTACAAAGTACAAAAAAAAAAACAAATTACAAATAGGTAGGACTTAAGTTTATAGGACATAATTATAACATAAAGGCATATAATTATACGTTGTGAGAGACTGGTGCCTGCTGTAGGTTTTGTAAAAACCTGTATTGCAGGTCACCAGGACCCTCCCGCGGAACATTACATACATATAGTTATAGTCTAGTGGCACAAGTAAGGTGATGTCAATAATTTATAACCGTATGAAAGTAATGGAAGTTAGTATAATAATAAATAAAAAAAATAATTAAAGTAGGTAGTAAGTAAGTAATGGAAAGACAACACATCTAAGTTATTACAATAAAATAAAGTAATTAGTGCAGGGAGTTAAGTGTGTAGGTATCAATGAATGAGTGTGAGTAAGGGTTGTATGAATGTTTGTGTACTTGTGAGTCATATGTTTCTAAAGTGTGTGTATCAGGTAGGTAAGTAGTACATAGTCACAGAATAGTGAATAGCAAAAATATAGTGAAATGTGTCGTAAGTTTGTGTCGTGAAATATTTGTACGTCGAGGCTGGAGGTCTTAAACAAAATAGTGGTTAGATCAGCTATCTTGTTTATAGTAGGTAGGTATATATGTAGGTTCTTGGAAATTAGACGAGTGGAGTGAGCAGGTTTTCTGTTTCTTGATAGCAGAGTGCTTTTAAATAATGGGTTACATTTTGTTTACATTGGTATGAGTTCTGGGGGTATACTGAGAGTTGTGTATTTAATTTGTTATATAGATAGGGTCCGAGGAAAATGAAGAATTTTTGAGCAAAAGACGTGTTGACTGAATGTGTTTCGCATACCGTACCTTTCCTTCTCCGGTCTTGGGTCAATGCTGGGTCGTATTGTGACTCTGAATGTTGTTTTAGGATAATATTGAGAATGAATATCTGTCGCACTGTTAATACTTCCCACAGCTTATATACCTCTTGTGTGGGGTGTCGAAACGGAAGGCCTGCGCTAACTTTTAGGATAGCCCGTTGTGCTCGTTCTACTTCAATTAGGTGTGTTTTAGCTGCGCCTCCCCATGAAGCGACACAGTATTCAATCAGGGATTTGGCTAATGAAAAATAAACCCTTTTTATTATATCTCGGTGTGCAACGTGGCGAAGGTGGCTGAATATATAAATTAGTTTACGCAATCTAGTTACTAGTGTAATAACTCTTTATTGAACACCACTTAAAGAAAGGATACAACTTAAAACTAACAAATTATTTCGAATGATGTGTCATTGGGCGGTCTTATCGCTCATAGCGATCTCTTCCAGACAATATACGTACTATACGTACCTATGAACTTAGGTACTGGAAATAGTGAAGGCATTGTTAACAAAAAGCTCTCCAAACGTTGGAATCCCTCTTGAATTCCCAGAAATTAACTTTCTTTTATAACCTCACGAAGTAAAGGTCAAAACGTCTTCGTCCTTTATCCAAAATAATCTACGCTCACGCTACGCCCATATTTCTTTTTGTTAATAGATCATTACAAACACGAAATCTATTCAGAGTACAGGACATAAAATCCGTCTCTGTCTAACGCTATCTAAAATATGTAAGAGTGTTCTTCTATCTCTTTTTAACACTAGGGCTACATGATTTAATAGTACTAAATTAGCAGTCGGTCTGTGTCGAATGATGGCTGCATCCTCACAACTAGTAGGTAATTCAATCTGGACAAAAAATGCCTCGGACAAAAGAAAGAGAAATAAAAAATGTTAAAGAAACTGGGGGATGATACAGGTAGCGGGGATTATAAAGATTTGGACATGGGGTCGGTATAAATTATATCTAACCGTCTTCGAGAATCGAGAATTTCAAAGCTTCTGAAGTTGGTAAAAGTTAGAGCGAAGCTTCAGATAAAAGTTCTGTTTTGAAGGGTGCCAAACTTTGTTACATAGTTATGAATTGAGATAAAAGTTCGAAAGTTTGCTGTTGTTAGAGCAGGGTTGGGTTACCCACGTAAAATATCCCTATACTTTGACTAGTGTTAACTTAAGAATTGCCTATATTGAAATACCTACTTATAGTGATGACTTCCAAAGACAAAAACAGCAACACACATCTCTATCCACCTACCAAAACAGTTTTTGTCAAGCTCTGTTGATGTAATGTTATTATCTTACTATTAGTTGCTAAATATAGACGACCATAGCCAAATCAGATGGAAACCGATTGTTAATCGACCGGCGAATGCACTGACCTTGATCGTGACTCTACTTTTTGGATTGGTAACTGTCCACTGATCCAATTCCCTACTCATGATAAATTTCGCTCTATCCTTCTTTGACAATTGTCTATTACGTAAGCTAGACTGAGATGGCCGAATTTGGTATGGAAGCAGGTGCAAGGTTATACCAATAAGGTTACTATCGTGATCGATAAAGTCAATTTGCCAGAACAAATGTAGTGCCGATGCAGACCAATTGAAGGTTTGATCTTTCCATTGATATTTTAGGTTCAATATTGAACGGAAAATTAAATGTCAGCGTGTGGAAAGACAAAGACCATGAACTCTCGATTTAGAAGGGTGCAACGTGTCCATAACGAGACACGTTCTCAATCAAGTAAGCGTAAATAACTGTTGTTCAATCAAAAATAACAGACATTTCTAGAGATTGCGACTACGACCAATTCAGAACTGGCCATAAAACCTGTTACTATTCAATTTAACTATTTTGTTTGTCTTTCGTGCTGGCAAGGAATACTCGAATACTTTTCTCATAGAACAGCTGTTTCTATGAGAAAAGATCTCTAGGATTTAACCAAGAACAAGCTGTTTACAATAAACGCAAAGGGTAGTGCTGATAAAAGGGTGAATGGCGAGAATAATGGAATTATGGGTATGACTCGTTGAGTTCCTTTTCAGTCGGCTGATCAAATGGGTCATGTTTTAGGGGACTTGTACAATTAATCTTGTCCCGATAGACGACTGGCCCAAATTGAGTGACCCAAATTAAGGCATTCATTTGGAAAGAATAAAACATCACGCAGGAATACCACGGCCATTAATTGGGTCTGTTAATGTTAGGTATATGAATTTAGTTATAAAATTTAATTTGTTTTTGTTTACATCTTGCACATACATACTTTTGCTCCATTAGAAAAAGAAAGATCTCTTTCTCATAAACCATATCAATCAATTGCAACCAAAACCACAAGCCATTCATTGTCAATGTCATTGCAAAAAGAAAGCGGAACTGACCTCCTGCCAAAGCCTAAAACTAAAACTTGGCAGTAACTAATAACCAGAAAATAAGTTACCTACAATAAAGTTTAGAAAACACTGCTCTTAATAATTTCGCGTCTCATAGGCGTATTAAATACCGTTATGGATGTGCAAAAAGTGTAGCGTCAGACAATAGTTGCGACTTTGACAAGTACAGAGTGGTTTGCGGTATTCGTATGAGATGGCAGTTACACTACTAGTTTGATTGATTCTACCACCTACATAGGTAATCCTACCTAAATTATTTATCCAAATTTATCCTAAATGACCAAGTGCAAGTCGGACTCGCACACGAAGGATTTCGTACCACCATGCAATATTTAATTAGCTCGAGCAGAAGCCTACTGCAAAAACACGTCTTGTATTTGGGTCTTAAGGTGCGTACAGACTATTCAGATAATGTGGACATAGAATGTTATTATAACATGTTTTATAACGTTGCGTGTCCTCATTATCTGAAACATGTTAAATAACAATGTTATAACATTTTATGTTATATATTCTGTACGCACCTTTGTACACATATCTTGTTGTTAAACCTACTACAGTAATACACAATTTGTGAAAATTTCAAGTGAAGACCTATTACGGTTCAAAAGATACAGCCACGTGACAGACGGACGGATGGCCAGGGTAAACGGAGTCTCAGTAATAGGGTCCCTTGAGTACGGACCCCTAAAATGTAATGACTTGGCAGGTCTGAAATCGGAATTTACTACCATATCATAACTGAATAATCGGACTGATATTGGATATTTTTGTACCGTTAAGTGATAGAGACATAAAAATACTGAATCGAAGTACATACCACTATAGCTAAAGACTTCTGTGGAAGTAACTAAGTTTAGTATTATTATTAAGTCCTTACTTTCTTACTTCTTATACAGTTATTGTAAACATAAAACGCAAACAAGATAACTTACATGTTCTATGACTCTAGAGAGAGTCTCTAAGTTAGATCTGAATGAATTGAATGCTTTGTCCGAGAAGCGTGACATATCTACTCTATCTACTGTTTAATGGTTGGGCTCAGCGAAGACTTCGTTGTGCAGGTTTTAAGTATTTTTTATTTTATTGTAGGTAGGTTAGTACTTTTAATACCTAAGTCTTTGACCACTATCGCACTTGTTGAGAAGTGACGATGTGGTCAAGAAGAATGGTCTCAGAACATGAGTAGATAAGTTATTGTCTAGACATGTCGATAGTCTGTAGTTAAGTAATGTCTAAACAAGTAAACTTTTTTGGATATCTGTCCAAACCTTATTGCCAAAGTTGCATTGCTACAAAGGCAAATGTGTTGACTAAGTTAAAATAATAATAGATACCACCTTAACCATATAATACATAATAGTACTGCCTACTTAATTATAACTAGTACCTACATCTAATAGTAATTTATTTGCTCAGCTACTAGAGTTTGTAAGGCAACAATGAACAGCAATCTTAGTATGACTCATTGTTTACTATCATTAGATTGTCATTAGATATGTTACTACGTAGTTATGTGGCAATTAGTTGAGGTAAATAGAGCATTTTGTTGTATGATTAAAGATTTAGATAAGATTAGCAAAATTATTATTATCCTGTTAACCTTAAGCGTAGGGTAAATTATTCTTAAAGTTTACCGCAACTCTTGAAGTTGCAGTATCTGTTTAATAGTATCTAAAGCATACGTTTATTTAAAGCACCTTTCCTTACATATCCTATGAATATTTAAAAAAGCTATTTACAGGTAGTTTCTTGTTATTTCTCGTTGCCCTTTCCATAGCCTCCTCATTCATTAACACAAAACCCGACATCAATTTTTTTTTAATATATATTTTATAGGTTAGCGTTTGACCACTATCTCACCTGTTGGTAAGTGATGGTCGAAGGTGGTAAGCACGCTAGGCCTAGAATGGGATCTGGCTCTCAAGGATAGCTGCCGGAACACATTAGATGTTTGAAGACAGATTTTCTAACTTGAGGGTGGTAGCTGGCCAGGCGGACACTAGATAGTGTCCTACCACCATGCGGGGGTTGTTGGTTTCTTAACGATGTTTTTTTATTCTTCGGAGGGCCACTGTGAAAAGCGCACATACATTTTTCGATAGAAAAATCCATTGGTGCACGGCGGTTTGAACTCGGTACCTCTGGCATCAAAGCCAACCGTTCTCCCGATTACGCACCTCGAATTACATAATTATCTAAGCTATGTAGCGGTTTGGACTTTTATGATATACCAATATCATAAAAGTTCAAATCGAGCAACAGGACTTACAAGACCTACCTAGCCTACCAAGGAAACAAGCAAACGGCCCATCTGATGGAATGTGGTCACTTATGAACTCTTGCAACATTACTGTGTCACTCATGCGTTGACAATCTATCAAGAATTCAAGATTCATTTTTAACGCCCCTTTTGAAGGACATCATGTAGCTAATAGCTCTGCAAGAAGCAGCAGACGGTAGCCCATTTTATGTTTTACAAGTGTATGGGAGAAATGACTGCTCGAATAGAGATGAGTGCGAAGTACAAGTCTCGATAATATGTGGATGAACGTGATCTCTACGGCGAGAGATGAGATGGTAAAATCGGAACGTCAGGTTTAAATCAAATTAATTCTTCAGAATGATCATTCAACAACAAATGCTGTAGAAGATACAAACGCGCGCGATATCTCTGCTGAACTGAGGCAGATATGTCGATTCGATGCCCAGGATATCGATATCCCTTGAGATTTTGATAGGAGTATATATTTTTTATTTAACCCTTTGCGTTTTTTATCGCATTGTTGATAAATCTTACGACTGTAACTGAAAATAACACTGCCCTATCTCAACAAATGAGTCATTATAATTTTAAAATTATAGTGGGATTGTCAGGAAGAGCTTTCGACGTGGTCGCTCAAAGTCGAGAAAATTCTCCCAAAGGTAGGTTTCAGCTGATATATTATTCATCTTTGTCCATCCATTCAAATTGTTTCTTCTTCATTACTAGATACTCTTATTCCTTCTATGCGTTTCCACAATTCCCAATACCTATCTCTTCCATAGTCAATGAACGTAGCAATGAACCGATAACGAAAATAAAGTTAACTAATATTTTTTTCTATTCCTACCTCATAATAGTCATAATATATCTGGTCTTATTTATTTTAAAGGATTGTTGAGAGGCGATTTTCAACAATCCTTTAATTCCCAACTAACTCTTCAAAAGTCAATGAACCAATAACCATTATTAAGTTAACACTTTACCACCTTCTAAAATAAAATCATCTCACAAAAGCTTGCCGTCATCAATCTATCGGCTATAGATAATAAAATGAATATAAAATATGATACGGGTGCATTTCGGAAGCGGATGTCTGGTGATTTATAGGTATCATTGACTTTGCCCCAAGAAGACTATACTCAATAGAGGTAGCATGTAGAATAAACTTTAGAAGACTAAATATATGACCTTGAGTAACGTCATATCATGCTCTCCTCTTTTCATTACGTTGATTTTAGTGTTTGACAAAATATAACACGTATTCTTACGGTAAGTATATAAGTGATAGAGAAAAAACGGGTGAATTAATTTGTATTCACAGCAATGTTCCACCTTGTAAGCTCCAGTTAGGGTTTAACCTTTTTGCTTTGCCCTTATCTTTGAAGTTGGTTAACTGAGCTCTGAAACATAAAGATGACGTGTTTATGCCTTTATGGTCATTGTTATGGAGATAGAACTTTTATGATCATCTGAAAATAACTTGAGAAAAAGGATATTAGTTGTTACTGTTGTTGGAACTGTAGTTCATAAAATCATATTTAATGGAGTGAATAAATTGAATCCGTAAGTAACATTCGGGGTCATTCTTACCCACGGGAAGGTCATTGTTGCCTTCTTGCATCCGTAGGCTGACCTTAAACAGTCCTGCACATGATCCGTGTGTGGTGCTTAATTGGTGGCAGTGGTACTGGAGGTGGATTCGGTCATGGCTCGAACCACCCACTGGACTAAGACATGCAACCAATCGAATCGCCAAGTTCCGGCATGATGTTCGGTGCCAGCCAGTATGGAAGTCGGTTTGGGATAGTTGCGCTAAGTGGATTACACTGAAATCAGTTGTCATATGCTTCTTCGATTTCCAGATAAGCACGATTGCATCTTAGACCACATTAGGTGAGATAGTAGTCAAGTGCGTGCCGATCTTGAATTAAAAAAAACAGGAAGTTCAATAATTCTGCTCTTCCTCACTCCTCACTAGAACCAAACGATCAATTGGAGTGATAACATCCCATCAGACGAAATAAAGTTGTGTTATAGCCCCAGACCACGACTAGCAAATCAAGTCAGTGCCCCAGACGGACGAGTATAGCTCTTACGACTCAAAAAATCTAAATATCGTTGATTTCGATAAGGTAACTTTAGCAAGCTATAAATGAATAAACAAGCCCAAAGAAAAATAAAACAAGTGAAAGAGAGTTAACATACCCCTACACCAAGCCCATACATGGAGGCGAGGAGGCGACATACTGACTCAGCCAATCGGCCCAATTTACTCAGATTATTTTAACTCACTGAGTCAATACTTCACTGTTAATTAATCTGTGGTCCGTCGATTAATCGCTGACTCAAGTTTTGTTAAATTAATCTTTAGGGGAATAAGAAGGCGACGTTATGTGGGCGCCACTTGATTACTCATAGCGTCTTGTAATTTCTAGCATAGCTTCGAGTTAAGATTATATAATATCATAGTCATAGCGAGTGGTCTGGTTCATCTGGTTGCCTATCTGGAAGCCAATTAGAAGAGAAGTAAGACGTAGAACAAAGACGCATCTCTGTCCCGTCCTTTCTCTATGCTTTGCTTCGCGAAACTTCCTTAAATTTTCTATGAAGAACTCCAGATTCTCATTTTGTCGCATCTATCTAACCTACCTGCGCCTTGAACACAGGTTAGTTACGTCTTGCATAAACTAGAATAATTGCCTTCTATACTTAGGTAAAAAAACAGGTATCATCTCAAGGACATGTTTCGCTCGCGACTCGCATCTATTGCCATGCGTTTAGCCGGTAATCACTGTTACTGAGCAATAACTGTTGAAATTTTAAACTAAATATATGTGTTGACTGACTGGCTTTGAATTGTGCAAAGCGGGAAGTGGTAGAAAATAGCAATTATTTATTCTGTGACAGAACTGACTAATACCACAGTTTTACCAATTATCTCTAGTGTGGTTTTACAATCCATAAAAACTGTGACAATACCTACAGACTTTTGACTAACAACGCGACTGTAGAGACAGTTAATTTATTACTTAGTTATTAGAGGTAATTTCACTTCCTATCAAGTGGGCAGTTTGCTTGTTACCTATATCATAAAAAAGAGGAGAAAATTGTAACTCTTCATATTTTGACACCCACAAATATTGATTAAAAATAAATTATAAGTAAGTAAAAAATATTTTTAAAAACAAGCTTTTATCTGGGACAATGAACTAAAATGTTAAAAATAAATTCTAGTAAGTATTTGGCGTGTAGGTACTTACCTATATTCTTAAAAGCTTGAAGCACTACCCGTTTTTCAGGCTAGGTAATAACTATACTTCAGTGCCTCAAGCTTTTAAAAATATAGGTAAGTACCTACACGCCACATACTTACTAGAATTTATTTTTAACATTTTAGTTCATTGGCCCAGATAAAAGCTTGTTTTTAAATATATTTTTTATTTATAATTTATTTTTAACTCTTTAGTAGGTAGGTATAGATACCGACTACCTACCTACTACCTAAGTATTTAAGAGAAGGCATGTTGTTTTAAAATATTCCACGGATATTTGATGTGATTATGGGTAAAGTGCTCTTCAAGGAAAATCAATCGACTCGGTGGGGCTATGTTGCTTTATAACAGAAATGTCATTACCACCTTACAGCTTCATCATCAGATCCTGGCTATCATTTAAGTGTAAAGTGCTCCTCAAGACGAATCATTTGAGCCCAAACTCGGTAGAGTTACGTTGATTTATCACAGAGATGCCGTGGCCACCTTCCAGCTTCATCATCAGACCCTGGATATTATCTAGGTGTAAACTTCTCTTCAAGACGAATCAATCGAGCCCAAACTCGATAGAGTTACGTTGATTTATCATAGAGATGCCGTGGCCACCTTCCAGCTTCATCATCAGACGCTGGATATCATCTAGGTGAAAAGTTCTCTTCAAGACGAATCAATCGATCCTAAACTCGGTAGGGATATGTTGATTTATGACAGAGATGCCGTGGCCACCTTCCAGCTTCATTATCAGACCCTGAATATCCTCTAGGTGAAAAGTTCTCTTCAAGACGAATCAATCGAGCCCAAACTCGGTAGGGTTGTGTTGATTTATCACAGAGATGCCGTGGCCACCTTCCAGCTTCATCACCAGACCCTGGATATCATCTAGGTGAAAAGTTCTCTTCAAGACAAATCAATCGAGCATAAACTCGGTGGGGTTATGTTGTTTTATCATAGAGAAGCCGTGGCCACCTTCCGTCTCCATCATCAGACCAGCTCCATGGTACCATATTATTTTATTGTCACCAAAGATACATAAGTACACCAAATTTGAGTCCAATCGGTCACCGAGAAGTGGGTCTAATTTAGCTTCCAAGATTCCACCCGAACAAACATAGTGACATACATACATACATTGCAAGTTAAATAAAAGCTTGTTGTCGGACGAGTGTGTAGCAGATAAAGTTTCTTATACATTGGCAACACTTTTGTTATAAACGGGCAATTACTCTATGTGTTAATATATATCTGTGCTATCTTGTTTTTGCTATGGCCGACAAAAGCCCTTGGAAATTTTTGGATATTTGTAAAAGACTAAGCAAATCAATCGAGGATATAGTGTAACCAGGACAGTTATTATACTCTTTGCTATACAAATATAATAATCTGTTGTGCAACCGAAGAAATATAAGGAGATATAAAACAGCGAAATGGATTTTCATTGACACGTATTACCAGGCAGGATCTGTTAGCTGGAGAAGGAACATGGTCCTTCGAGCCGGATTATTGAATTATACAGTCCATTCATCAATTTGTGAAGAAAGTGAAGTGTAACACACCAATCAGAAGTCTGGTATTCGGTCAGCGGTCTCAAGTTGTGTTTATTTCGTTGTACAGAAAGACATCAAGATGGAGTCGTTATACAAGCTACAATTTGATAAGAAATCTGTCATCAGTAAAGCAAGAGTAAATTTCAAGAAGTCACCAAGAGATCGTATCACTCATGTTTATATCAAAACCAGGTTAGAGACATTGGAAAATACATGGAGTAGCTTCCTAGCTACACATTATGATATCATATCACAAAAATCAGATCTGCAATGTGAATATTTTACTAGTGACACTTATGAGGTAACGGAAGAATTATATATGTTATATAAAACTGAGTTGTTAGAAGCCTTGGAGGATCTAGGCAGTAAGAATGATGAGCTTAAGTCTAATTCACATCATGATAATGTAAAACTTCCAAAAATAAATATTCCAAATTTTTCTGGATTATACTCGGAGTGGCCAACGTTTAAAGATTTATTTTTGTCATTAATTCATAACAATCAAGGTTTAGATGATGTTCAACGCATGCATTACTTGAAGGGCCTGCTTACAGGTGAAGCAGAGCAACTTGTAAGGCACATCTTAGTCACATCGTCAAACTACTCTGAATGCTGGTCTATTTTGAAGAGTCGCTATGACAACAAAAGATTTTTGTCTAATTGCCTTCTAAGGCGTTTAATGAGCCAAAACAATGTATCAGAGAATTCAATTGCCATTAAAAATCTATTGGATACAACAATGGAATGTCTGAACGGTTTAAAAAATCTAGGTATAAATGTCAGTACATGGGACATTCTCATAATATACATAATCGGTGCTAAACTGGATCCTGAGTCGAGAAAGCAGTGGGAGACTCAAATAAGTTGTATGGATGAGTTACCCACACTCTCACAATTTAAGGAGTTTCTGGAAGCACGATTTAGGGCTTTAGAATTTTTGAGTATACCAGCAGCCAGCAAAAATAAGTCTAATGCCAATGTTAACAAGCATGTATATCATAGTTTGACATCTGAACAAAAGGTTAATAACAACAACCAGTCATGTGCGTTTTGTAAGGATAAACATAAGATTTTCAATTGTAAACAATTTGCAAAAGAGAGTTGCGACTCGCGTCGAAATTTCATCCAAACCAACGGTTTATGTTTTAATTGTCTGGGTTTTAATCATTCCGCTAAGTTTTGTCGCCAAAATACTTCTTGTCGCATATGTAACCGTAAACACCATTCGTTGCTGCATCCTAAAGTTGTTTCAAGTTCAAACAGTTGTAACAATATAGAAGTTAAAATGAATTCAACAACCGATCAGGCAGCGTCATCACCAAGTGAAACTAATGTAGTGTCACATTTTTCCAGAGAGTCAGTCTCCTCATCACAGGTTTTGTTGGCCACTGCTCTTGTCGAGGTGCAGACAAAGCAGGGCTCGACACAGCTGCTGAGAGTGTTATTGGATCAAGGATCTCAGGCATCATTCATAACAAATTCAGCAGTTCAGTTACTGGGACTGAAGAGGACGCCTACTCGATCAGTGATTTCAGGAATAGGTGGTGAGAAAGGCGAGTTAGCCTCAGAACATACGGTGACTGTTACTATCAACTCACACCTAGATCCCAAGTTTAGCTTGAAGGTAAATGCATTTGTTTTAAGTAACATAACATCACTCTTGCCATCAGCACAGATTGTACCAGGAAACTGGCCTGAATTGGAGGCAATTGGATTAGCAGATCCTGAGTATCACACACCAAATAAGATTGACATCTTACTCGGTGCTGAGGCCTACGGGCAGGTTTTGAGAGAAGGATTAATCCGCGGTCCACCGGGTTTGCCGGTCGCCCAAAACACAGCATTGGGCTGGATATTGTCAGGGAAGGTTTCATCGACCAGTGACATTATTAGTTGTCATCATGTTGTCTTATGTCAACCAGATCACGTCGATGAAAATACATTACTGAAACAGTTTTGGGAAATTGAGTCAGTAAATCCTGAAAATCAACGGAAAATATTATCCAAAGATGAACAGCAATGCGAAGATATTTATAATCAAACGACAGTCAGGGATAAAGATGGTCGTTATGTTGTTCAACTTCCATTCCGCAGTGAAGATCCGCAATGTCGATTTGGAGGCTCCAAGTCCTTAGCAACCAAAAGATTTCTGCATCTGGAAAGCAAGTTCAAGAAGAATCCAGAATTAGCGAGAAGATATGCAGAAGTGTTCAACGAATACAAAGAACTTGGACATGTTGAACGTGTGTCAGCTGATGAAACTGTTAATGAAGCAGCAGTGTACTTGCCACATCATGCTGTCATCCGTGATGACAAATCCACTTCCAAAGTACGTATAGTATTTGACGCATCGATGAAAGGCTTCAATGGGGTATCTCTCAATGATGATCTTCTGGTGGGTCCTACTTTGCAGTTGCCGTTACGTCACATCATTATGAGGTGGAGAATGCATCCCATATGTCTCTGTGCTGACATTATGAAAATGTACAGGCAGGTGAAGGTTGCCTCTGAACATGCTGAATTTCAAAGGGTAGTGTGGCGTGATAATCCGGAAGCTGAAATTGAAGAATATAAATTAGTAAGAGTAACATTTGGAACAGCATCAGCACCTTATCTTGCAGTTAAAACCTTGCAGCAGACCGCAGCTGATGAAGGAGAACAGTATCCTGATGTATCTGAAAAAATAAAAAAGGACTTTTATGTAGATGACCTGATGACGGGATGTCAAACAGTACAAGAAGGCCTAAAGTTATATAAAGAAATATCAGAGGTACTTATCAAAGGCGGATTTCAGCTGCAAAAATGGGTGAGTAGCTGCAACGATTTAAATGCCAAAATTTCGGAAGAGGGAAAAGAGAGAGAGAGAGTATCAGGAGAAAGAGATAACGAGGAAGTTAAGGATATAAAATTAGATGAGGTGATGAAAATTCTGGGAGTTTCTTGGGATCGCAAATGCGATGAATTTAAGTATTCAGTCAATCTGCCATTGTTGCAAACACCAATTACAAAGAGAAGAGTAATTTCAGACATTTCCCGCATATTTGATCCACTGGGTTGGGCGGCGCCTTGTGTTGTCGTTTCCAAGATTTTTATTCAAAAGCTGTGGCTTTCCGGGTTAGGCTGGGATGATGAGTTGACACCAGAATTGATGTCAGAATGGCAAGGTTACCGTCATAATTTATTAGAAATTTGTAATTTTCATGTTCCCAGGTGGATACAAACGACAGTGGATGATGATTCTGTGTCTCTTCATGGATTTAGCGACGCATCAATGTTCGCTTATGCAGCAGTTTTATATATCCGAGTTGTCACCAGACAAGGAGAGATAAGGGTCAGTTTAGTCACTGCTCGAACTAAAGTCGCTCCAGTGAAGCAACAGTCCATTCCTCGTCTCGAATTGATGGGAGCAACATTATTATCTGATTTGACATGTGAGGTGGCGGAGGTCATGCAGATACCAAAGGAAAATGTACATCTCTGGACAGATTCATCAGTAGTATTGGCGTGGCTCAGTGGACATCCTAGTAAATGGACAACCTTTGTTGGAAACCGTGTTTCTACCATTCTTACTAGTTTTGACAATACACAATGGGCTCATGTGCAGTCCTCTCAGAACCCAGCGGACATTGCTTCAAGAGGTAGTACACCACAAGAATTGTCAACAAATAAGTTGTGGGCTGAAGGACCTTCATGGCTTATGAATAATACAATTGAATATTGTAGACCGAAGTCAATTGCAACCAACATGGAACTGAGAACAGTTAAGGCTCATGTAGCGACTGAAGACCCAGAAGAAAATCCGATGTGGTCTAAATATTCAACATTGAACAGATTGTTGAGAGTGATAGCTTACTGTAGAAGAGTCTTGAGATGGAAAAAACAGTATCACGGAAAGAAAAGATATGAAGTCTGTTTACAAAATGAAGAATTAGAGGAAGCGACAGTGGTATGCATAAAATATGTACAAAATAAATATTTCAAGGAAGAAATTGATGATGTGAAGAGGATGGGACATGTGAAACAGAGGAGTAAATTAAAACCACTATGTCCAGTAATAGATAGCAGAGGAATTTTAAGAGTCAGTGGTCGAATCGAGAACTCCAACTTAGACATAGATACAAAACATCCTATAATCTTGCCGCAAGATAGTTCTTTCACTAATTTGGTTATTGCTGATTGTCACAAAAGAACTCTCCATGGTGGTCCAACTCTGATGTTAAACCAATTGCGTACTAAGTACTGGATCATATCTGCAAAATCATTAGTAAAGGCATATGTACATAAATGTGTCAAATGCAAACGGTTTGCCACATCAAGCCAAACTCAATTAATGGGTCAGTTGCCAACTTGCAGAGTTACCCCAGCTAGACCATTTCGCCGGAGCAGTGTTGATTTTACAGGTCCAGTGAAAATAAGAGTGGCTAAAGGTCGAGGAAATAAGTCCTACAAAGGATACATTTGTGTCTTTGTTTGTATGGTGTCCAAGGCGGTTCATTTAGAGGCAATTAGTGACTTGTCAGCTGAAGGATTCATTGCTGGATTCAAAAGATTTGTAGCTAGGAGGGGAGCAGTAACTGACATCTGGAGCGACAACGGTACCAACTTCGTAGGAGCTGCTAAGGAATTGAAACACTTAGTTGCAGTAGAACAATCAACTGTGGCTGTAGAGATAAGGGAATGGATTGGAAACAACGGGACATCATGGCATTTCATACCACCACATGCTCCAAACTTTGGTGGTCTTTGGGAGGCAGGAGTTAAGGCAACAAAAAGACATTTAAGACATGTTATTGGAAATTCAACACTCACTTATGAGGAACTTGCCACTGTGTTGATACAGATAGAAGCATGCTTAAATTCTCGGCCGTTGTCAATGATGTCTGAGGACCCTGGCGATCCAATGCCGCTGACTCCGGGTCATTTTTTGGTTGGTGAACCACTTATCACGTTGCCTGACCGAAATTATGAAAACTCTAATGTCAGTAGTTTGAGACGATGGCAGGTGACGCAGCGTATCGTTCAGCACTTTTGGAGACGTTGGTCCAAGGAATACTTAGTCCACTTGTTGCAACGCTACAAGTGGACTAAGCAAATACCTGAACCCAATGTTGGAGATGTAGTGCTCGTAAAAGAAGATGGTCTGCCTCCTTCTCGGTGGCTTATGGGTAGAGTAGTGACAAAGCATTCTGGTGGTGATGGTTTCACGCGAGTGGTGACTCTTAAATGCAACGGCTCTATCATCAAAAGGCCAACATCTAAACTGTGTGTTCTCCCTGTTTCATTGTAGTTTAATAACATATTCTAAATACGTTCCTTTAATGTTGTCCTCACCTCACGGTGGGCGGTTGTAATTTGAGTAAATACTTTGTATACCATATATTGTAAATTGTACATTGTAAATTCATAATATATTATAAATGGATTTGTTTAAGGTTGCCCTCATCTCATGGTGAGCAGTTGTAATTTGAATTAGTTCGTAAAAGATAAATAATATATTTTTGTAACTCACAGCATGCGCAAGTTGTGTAAGGACATATGTCTATGTCCTTGGTGGGCGGTATGTCGGACGAGTGTGTAGCAGATAAAGTTTCTTATACATTGGCAACACTTTTGTTATAAACGGGCAATTACTCTATGTGTTAATATATATCTGTGCTATCTTGTTTTTGCTATGGCCGACAAAAGCCCTTGGAAATTTTTGGATATTTGTAAAAGACTAAGCAAATCAATCGAGGATATAGTGTAACCAGGACAGTTATTATACTCTTTGCTATACAAATATAATAATCTGTTGTGCAACCGAAGAAATATAAGGAGATATAAAACAGCGAAATGGATTTTCATTGACACGTATTACCAGGCAGGATCTGTTAGCTGGAGAAGGAACACTTGTAATAACGAAAATTCTATCAAAATTGGATCAGTAGCTTATGAGAAAATCGCGGACTTACAAACAAACTTACGGATTAAATACAGGACTTCTTTTTGAAGCGGTGTAAAGATAAATTATTAAAAAAAAAAACCGTCTTCATAACCACAAACAGGCACTCAAAAGCGAAAAATAAATGATTTAATATAATTATTATAAGCGCTAGCCAAGTCTATTGGATCATCATCATCATCAGCCTGTATCAGTCCACTGCTGGACGTAGGCCTCTCCCAAGATGCGCCATTGAGTCTATTGGGTAGTTAGTAGCAGTAGTAAGTAGGTAGATACATGTAGGTAGCGTCTATCTACTACCTATTAGACTTGGCTGGCACCGACTTCAAATAGATAAGTGGGTAGCGCTAATAATAATTATATTAAGTAATTTATTTTTCGCTTTTGAGTGCCTGTTTGTGGTTATGAAGTCGGTTTTATTTTTTTTGAAAAATAATTTATTTTACCCTTTTAAGTGCAAAACAAGTTTTAATTAAATTACATGTATCTATAAAATTTCGTGTCTGGGCCGTTATATACTGACGGATATAAATATTGTGAAAATTTCAAGTATGTACCTATTATGTTAAGGTTAAGAAGTTAGTTAAGAAGAAGTAAGTTAGGTTAAGAAGATACAGATCTGTAAAGTATGTACGTATAGACACACGGACGGACGGACGGACGGACGGACGGACAACAAAGTCTCAAAAAGTGTTCATTTGGTACCCTTCGGGTTCGAAACCCTAAAAATTGACTTTAAATGCCGCGCTAGTGAAAATATTCACTAGTCATAATGATGTCATCAAGGTATCAAAGGACAATGTCCAAAGTGGCCCTGTGCAATAAAAGAATCTGACACACACGATAATTAATTGTCTATTTTATTACTATAATTCCAAATACTTTTATAACACGGACTAGATGTATTCCAAAATGAATATTAAAAAGTATTATTTGCGATTATTAACATTAATTGCCGCCATATGGCCGACATATATCACTCTACTACGGAGTTGGCACTTCCCTACATTGTTGATACCTACCCGAATTATGAAAGCACTGTGTAGCCAACCTAACAACGGAAAGTATTATTTACTTAGTAACTATTATATAATCTGTGGTATTATGCTTATAATTTTTTTTGCAGTGTTTGTTGGTGCAAAGTTCGTTCATAATTCATATATATATAATCATTCTGAGTTATTTAATTATGTATGCAGTGTCGCGGGACTGATATGACCGCCATCTTCGCCAAACGTCATGTCATGTCAAAAAATATTAACTAACTTTGCACCTTAACAAGACTTTGCCCGGTAGAACATTCCTGTGAAGACAAATTAATTCTTTGTTTCTATATCGCTCACAGTTACCGTAAGAATATCTGTCAAAAACCAAAATCAACATGAAGAAAGATGGAAAAACATTATTCAAGGTCATATTTTTAGGGTTTCGTACCTCAAAAGGTAAAAAAAAGGAACCCTTATAAGATCACTTTCTTGTCCGTCTGTCTGTCTGTCTGTCTGTCCGTCTGTCTGTCCATCTGTATGTCCGGCTGTCCGTGTGTCACCACCGATTTTCTCAGAAACGGGTGGACTTAGCAAGTTAAAATTTATACCAGATACAGAAGTCAATAGTCCCTATTAGGTGTATATAAATCAAGGCCTTGAGTCAACACGATAAAAGATATGGGCAAATTTAGGTTTTTCCGAAAACTTGTAAGTACCAAAATTTACCTTAATTTTCAACTTTTTTTGTTTCGGAATTTTTCCTTTACTTGTGCTGTAAGACTTTGCTTTTGACCAAATATGACAATTCTAGGTCAAGCGGAAGTACCCTATAGGTTTTGGATCGAAAACCTATAAGGTATTTCCCGTTGACCTAGAATCATGAAATTTGGCAAGAAGCAAGGTCTTATAGCACAAATAAAGGAAAAATTCCAAAAAATAAAAGATGTGGACAATTAAAGGGTATACATACATAGTTAACGCCAATAAAGGTAGGCATCTGAGTTATATGGGCGCTCATACAATTTAGAGGTCTAGCCTAATTGGTACCAACCAACATTGGTACGGAAGCTTCGGTGGGCGAGTCCAACTCGACTTTGCCGGTCTTTATTTCGTCTTCAAAAGTATATGCAATAGCAACCTCCTTTGTGTATAATCTTCTTGGGACTCTTCTTCTAAAATCAGTACATTCTCCTATGTTTGAGGTATTTATCTCCATATCTCTGGAGATACTAATAAAATATCGTGAAATTAAAATAGGACCACCTCGGAAACGTACCCTACATATTAAAAAAATAATCATTTGAATCCGTTCACAATTGACGGAGTAATCACGTAACATACACACAAAAAAAAAAGAAAAAAAAACATACATAAATTGAGAACCTCCTCCTTTTTTGTGAAGTCGGTTAAAAACTATACCTATTCTATAACTAGAACGCACAGTGAATATGAACTTCTGTAAACATAGTATAGCCTATACCATTATCTATTTTCAAGAATAAATAATAGTACAAGGACTGTACTAGAAGTGTAAGTCGCGATAAAATTAGATTTTCACTTTCACCAGAACTAAAATGAAAATAGACCGAGATCCAGTGGCTTGATGCGACACTACTCTGAATGATACCAGTCTAACTAATGTCAACATAACGGATTATGATAGTTACACTCAAGATCCGTTAAATGTGACGTTAGCTGATCTGAATAAATATATTTTGTATATATCAACGAAATATGACCTCAAAGATGTATTTCACAACAGATTTGTCTAGTAATATAGGGCGCTAATATTAAAGGCCAAATTATATCCAGTTGTTATTATGCATTTTTACAATCATCGTCATCAGTAACAGCCAGTATTCGTCCACTGTTGGACATAGATATACAAAATAACATTATATTTTATCTTCCTGAAACTGATTCCTGAGTTCGTTCCTTTTCAGGGTTCTGCATCGGAAATATATAAAAAAATTAAAAAACCGTTATTTACATGCTGCGTGAGTCAGTTTCAGAAGCAAATCTGAGATATTTTACTTCATACATCTGCCAATCTGGAGATCTGGAGATATATCAACGTAGAGAAGTAAGTACCATACCCAAAATAATAATTATTCGAATTGGTTTACAATTGTAAATCCGCCAATACGCCAATTGGCGGAGTAATCACGTAACAAACATACAAAAAAAAATAGAATTGAAAGTCTCCTCCTTTTTGGAAGTCAGTTAAAAAGAACGGGTCGCCTATAACGATTGTCTGCCCTCTTTACAAAAGTCACGGGACCTATCAGTGACGGGTTGAAATTCTGCAAATTGTGAATAGATAGAGCCACCTTATTACGAATACTTCTGAGGAAGATAAAAATAAAAAAAATACTTTATAGTACAGCTTAAAAATAGAAAGTACAACATACAATATTTTTTCTTAAATAAGATTATTGTAACCATTGGATTAGGAAGAATAGGATTCACTAGTGAATTGTTGATATTTTATAAAGAATTTATTTTATAATTGTAACTAAATGGAAGGATCTCGTGTTGAAAGATACGTGAGTGCAAGTTCTCTTCTCAGAAATCTACGTCGAGGATATCGCGAAGTAGAGAGAATATAGCCGATTAGTTGCAAATGGGATGAAAATAATTGAGGAACAGAGATATTTGTATTGAATTAATTGTAGTTATATAAAAAATATTGTTATGGTGTATTCTGTAGTATGTAGCATAAAATCATGAGTTAACAGTGTAAAAAATAAATCGCAGACAGGAACAAAAAAACTTCACTGAACTTGACACCAACTTCATACATAAAATGTGACAAAAAATGTTGACTGTCACTGTGCTGTCACTCCTTGTCATCAAGATATACCATAAATACTTTTTAACGAGTCTGACTTGCAAATCACAAATTGATTCCAATGTTTTTTGATGTTTTTTTGCAGTCGTTGATGTAGCTTCTTGTTTGTTTTGTGATTTTCGTAGATATTGTACGATTTGATAGCTTTTGTTTAATTAATCAGTATTCAGTAATTAAATAAATAGTTACTTAGTACAGACCTACCTATTTCACTGAATATGATTATCAATTTTGACCACATCATGGCTTACTACCAGGCGAGATATCAATCAAAACGCTAGCCTATGAGATATAAAAAATAATACTTTCCTTATTAGTTTACGCTGTCAAAACAAACAGAAATAATAGTAAAATTTTGAACCGACTTAAAACTTTTACTTTCGTTACATTTTATGCAGTCTATGTTGATGTGTTTAATGGCATCTTTACTTCCAGTCAAGGTTGAGATTAAACGCTGTCTTAACGATAAAAAAGTAAAATATTCGTACTAAGGTATACTGTACTGGTTTAGGTCAGTAACCAAGTTTGAAAATAAGTGGTCAAGTATCCTTATAGAGAAAGCTGTGAATAAACAGTGGTAACTGACCTGACTCAAGTTAGCGTCATCTTGGCAAACCATATTGGTTTTACGGACAACACAAAGATGACAAAAGTAGCACTGCCGTATCTTTACAAACAGTTCCTGAATAAGGTACTTACATTGACTATTGACTACATTGACTAACTAAACGTCTTTTGAATTACCTATAAGCTTTTAACAGGTGAAATGCATCTGAACTAAGTTTGTTAAGACAATGCTATTTATATTTATCCTGTAGATATGAAAGATAATTAAAATGAAAAAGCGCAACAGCAAAGGTTTTTTTCTGTTGAGCGAAGTAACGCTGATGGCCGAAAAAAAACATGCAAAAGAGAATCCAATTATCAGTCCCAGTGAGTTTTTATCATTGACCAACGAAACTACAGTCAACCTAAAGACTCTTCCACCGCCTTGTTGTAAGGGCTTGCAATTTTTCACAAGTGACGTAAAGTTGTTTATTTTTTTAATTACATAGGTGCTTACTAAGTCGCTTGCGAGTAGGTGTGAGACTTGATCCCCAAATATATTGACCCTCAATCGTCTCGATCGTAGATAGAGAACTCTAGTTGTCAGAGAGCCGCTTCATTTACGTGCATACCTTAAAATGCACCATATTATTTATGATAGTAATTAATCTTCAAAGAACCCTGATCCACGTCAGGTACAAGCTTATATTACTCCATGACGAAGTAACGTAGCGAAGCATCATTTCAAGCGTATCAGTACTTAATGAACCAATTCATATTCAAGGGAAAGTCCATTACCTTTATTAATTAGATCATTTGTATAGATTTATGAGTACTAAATATACTGGTGTCTATCTGATTTAATGTATTAGTACAGCCGAGTATTCTGGTCTGTGGTATTGGTTAGTAATAAGAAATGATGAACTCGTAGAAACTGTAGAATGGTGTTTTTAGGGTTCCGTACCCAAAGGGTAAAACGGGACCCTATTACTAAGACTCCGCTGTCCGTCTGTCTGTCTGTCTGTCTGTCTGTCTGTCTGTCTGTCCGTCTGTCACCAGGCTGTATCTCATGAACCGTGATAGTTAGACAGCTGACATTTTCACAGATGATGTATTTCTGTTGCCGCTATAAAAACAAATACTAATAATATCGTTTAAAAACTAAAAAAGAACCGACTTCAATGCCGCCCTATTCATTTTCAGTACCAATTTTGTGATGTTTATCTTAATATCTCTGGAGATACTTATCAGACCTCGATAAAATTACCATGGTACCACACTTGGGATATCTCCTTTCGAACAAAAAAAGAATAATCAAAATCGGTTCATAAACGACGACGTTATCCGCGAACAAACATAAAAATATATATATATATATACGGTCGAATTGAGAAACTTCCTCCTTTTTTTTAAGTCGGTTAAAAACAGAATAAAGTTAAAAATAATAGAGGGTCCCCATACAAGAAACGTGTTTTTTTTTGGCATTTCACGCCAAGAAACGTGTTTTTTTTGGCATTTCACGCCATCTATGAACGCTTAGTTAGGTAAACGTCACATAGATGGCGTTATATTGAAATGTCGACCCCTAACACCTTTGTTAGACGTTAGATGGCGTTATAAGAAATAAAATGTTTATTAATTATTATTATTTGCTAGCGAAAAATGATAGTGGTATTTTTTGCTCGATCTTATAAAATACTGTAGTGTGGTAGTTGTGGTACGGAACCCTACGAGTGCGAGTCCGACTTGTACTTGGCCAGTTTATTTATATACATACATACAATCACGCCTTTTGCCCGTTGGGGTAGGCAGAGACTACTTCTTTCGACATGCTACGATCCTGACATACCTCCTTCGCTTCTTCCACTTTCATGAGCGCCTTCATACATGCTCGCCGATTATAGGTACTTTTGACTTGGCCTTTCTTTAAAACGTCTCCGACCTACATTTATATAGATTTCTTTATAAATAAATAGAACAGAAATGAGAAAAAAATCCTAATAAAGCTACTAATTTGTTGCACCTTTATTAGCGTTTGACCAATTTCTCACCTGTAGCGCGCTATCTATCTATAGGCCTAGGCCTATAATGTGGTACTTATGGGGAATGCACGGATAAACCACAGTTTATCTTTAGTGGATTGCTTGATTTTTTTGTATAGCCCTATTCTTCTTTTTAACCCACTTCAAAAAAGGTGGAGGTCCTCACTCTAATGTTTTTTTATGTGTTTGTTTCCTCAGAGCTCAGTCATTTGATAACCGATTTGGAAAATTATTTATTTAAATACTCAAACCAATAAATAATACTTTCCATTTACAATAGAATTCTTTAGTAAAGTCGTCAAGATCTGATGAGTATCTTCAAAGATATAGAGATAAACACCTCAAACTTTACTGAAAATAACTATAGTGTGGCATTTGAAGTCGATTATTTTAGTGTTTTGAAACGATCTTAAATTATAATACAATCACTCTATGCCAGATAAACTGTAAAGCTGCGATTCATTTTGCTTTCGACGTCGTAGTAAACTTTTATACAGTGACTAGCTGTTACCCGCAGCTTCGCCCGCGTTATTTGAGTCTTTATAACCTTTGAGGTCAATTTCGATGATCTCTTAGCCGAGGTCTATATATCTTCTACTAGCTGTGCCCGCGACTTCGTCCGCGTGGAAAAGTGTCTTTGGGTAGCATTAACTCTACCTCCCACCCACTTCCACATCCCCTCCACCTCCCTATTCCCTCCCCTCCCTTCCAGCTCCCCTCCCCTCCCTTACCACTCCCCCTACCTCCCCTCCACTCCCCCTACCCTCCCCCTCCACTCCCCCTTCCCCTTTATAAACTTTGAATGTCATATTTATTTATATCGAATTAACAGCCTATAAAGTAAATTTCAAGCAGACTATCTGTGTACTAAATTTCATTTAAATGGGTTCAGCAGTTTTGGCGTCAAAGCCAGACAGACAGACAGAGTTACTTTCGCATTTATAATATTAGTAAGGAAGTTAGGACGTATAATAGCTATTTTATTTTTCTACACATACTTAAGTAGGTAATAGATATATATATAGATTTTTTAACAGGCAACATCCCTCACGGACTCCTTTGCAATTGAAGATGAGAATATTTTACAGGGTCAAGTTAATTATATTTTTTAATATAATTCTACTTCATCTGCATATTAGATACTCACTTACATACAATGATGTCATACTTGAACAGAACTTAAACACCGAGAATGAATACCATGTCTTACTTCACAATGAGAGTTAGGTACATGTGATGCCAATTGATACGCCGAATGTAACATAATATGATCCCGTCACTTGCATGCCGCTGGACAATGATGGCTCCTCCAAAGCTGTCTCATAAATCCTCGTTTGTAACGAGGATACATTAAACAATATATACTTTTGTAGTACTTACATGAATGGCACAAAATCTACGTGCAGCAGACTTATCCATCTACAGAGTTTAAGTACTGTGGGTATCTCATTTGTTTTAAATCTTAGTTAATGATGTTAGCTAGCTAGGAATATAATGAGAACTGTCTTTTTAGGACAGCTGTTGGAACAACCATTTGTCGTCGGACTTCCTAACTTTAAGGTCAGCTAAGTGAGAACCAGACAGTCCCTATCTGTCTATAGCCTCTATAGCCTCTGTGTTATAGCAAATCTCTAAAATGTTACCACTACAAATGCTGCAATCGCGACTTGAGAACTCTTAAATTGTATTCTATAACTGCTGATTGCTGCTGTATTTACAAGAAAATAATTAATTAAACTAGCAACGAGTGTCTTTTCGTAAACTGACGTAAACATAACAATCAATTAGCACGTAATACAAGATACAACAATGTAGAATGTAGATTCTCATGCGTTTTGTAAAGACGCGAAACGTTGCGCTAATCGCTGCGATTGTCACAATTGCGCAAAAACTCAATAATAACAAGAACAATGCTCAAAGGCTGTAATAGGCTAGGAGATTATAATCAAGCTCATTTTGATATTTCATTATTGCTTTTGGTTCGCTGCTCTGTGGTAACTTTAAAATTATCTCAGTTTGTATAGTAGATAGATTATATCTTCTAATACTATAAGAATCTTTGTCCTGACATACTGACTGACTGACTGACTCACTCACTCACTGACAGACAACGCACAGCCTAAACCGCTGGTCGTAGAGACTTGAAATCTGGAGGGTATATTTTTCTTAGTACGTAGGGGTGTACTAAGAAAGGATTTTTCAAATTTCGCCCCTTAAGGGTATGAAATGGGGGTTCAAAGTTTGTATGGAGAAACAAGATTAGATAGTCTTTTCTATCCGAAACTTCTCACAAGTGCTTCAGTACAAAAATAAGTAAATACGTGTTTCAGGTTTTTTTTTTAATTACACCCCTAAGAGGGTGAAATGGGGTAACAAAGTGGGAAAATCAATATTGTTTCGGATTGCGCTAAAATTTGGCATGCAGATAGTTATTACGACGTAAGAGCCCTCTGAGAAAGGATTCTCCAAAATTCACCCCTGAAGGGGATGAAACGGGGGTTCAAAGTTTGTATGGAGAAACAAGATTAGATAGTCTTTTCTATCCGAAACTTCTCACAAGTGCTTCAGTACAAAAATAAGTAAATACGTGTTTCAGGTTTTTTTTTTAATTACACCCCTAAGAGGGTGAAATGGGGTAACAAAGTGGGAAAATCAATATTGTTTCGGATTGCGCTAAAATTTGGCATGCAGATAGTTATTACGACGTAAGAGCCCTCTGAGAAAGGATTCTCCAAAATTCACCCCTGAAGGGGATGAAACGGGGGTTCAAAGTTTGTATGGAGAAACAAGATTAGATAGTCGTTTATATTTGAAACTTAACACAAGTACTTAAGAAGGTAAATACGTGTTTCAGGCTCTTTCGAAATTCCACCTCTAAAAGGGTGAAGTGGGGTAACAAAGTCTGAAATCAATATTGTTTCGGATTGCGCTGAAATTTGGCATGCAGATAGTTATTTTGACTTAGGTATCCGCTAAGAAAATTTTTCAAAATTCCCTCTTCAAGGGGATGAAGCGGGGGTTCAAAGTTTGGATTGTCATTTTATTCGAAATTTCACACAAGTACTTCTAAGTAAATCAACACCAATATTATAAATGCAAAAGTCAGTTTGTTTATTTGTTTGTTTGGGACTTCTTCACGGTCAAACGGCTTGACCGATTTGGCTGAAATGTTGTATAAAGATAGAACATAAGGCAGAATAGGATAAAGTTTTTTTTTTTGGCCATGGAGCCAGGGGATCCAGATATTATTAATTGAATTTTGTAAATATAAGACTTCTTCTCGAATGAACGGCTTGACCGATTTCCCGGAAATTTTGTATGAATACATGTCATAGGGCAGAATAGGATATAGGATACTTTTTTTCTGGCTGTCGAGTCAGGGGGTCCAGTTATTTTTAATTGAATTTTGTAACTAAAGGACCTCTTTTCGAATAAACGGCTTGACCGATTTGCCTGAAATGTTGTATAAAGACAGTTCATAAGGCAGAAAAGAATATAGAATACTTTTTTTTCTGGCTATCGAGTCAGGGGGTCCAAATATGTTTAATAGAATTTTTTAAATATAAGATCTCTTCTCAAATAAACGGCTTGACCGATTTGCCTGACATGTTGTATAAAGACAGTACATAGGGCAGAAAAGGATATAGAATACTTTTTATTTGGCTATCGAGTCAGGAGGTCCAGATATTTTTAATTGAATTTTGTAAATATAAGACCTCTTCTGGAATAAACGGCTTGACCGATTTGCCTGAAATGTTGTATAAAGACAGTTCATAGGGTAGAATAGGATATGGGATACTTTTTTTTTGGCTATCGAGTCAGGGGGTTCAGATATTTTTAATTGAATTTTGTAAATATAAGACTTCCTCTCGAATAAACGGCTTGACCGATTTGCCTGAAATTTTGTATGAATACATGTCATAGGGCAGAATAGGATATAGGATATTTTTTTTCTGGCTGTCGAGTCAGGGGGTCCAGATATTTTTTATTTAATTTTGTGAATGTGTGGCCTCTTATCAGCTAAACAGCTTGACCGATTGGACTGAAATTTTATACATATTATAGTTCATATTGCATAGAATCACATAGGATACTTTTTTTTCTGGCAGTCGAGTCCAATTGTCCAGAATTTTTAAATTGAACTTTGTAAATGTGTGGCTAGGTCTCTACTCTCGTTCAAACTGGTTAACCATTTAAACTAAAATGTTGTACACGCACGGAAATTTTGTACAGACATTTAATAGGGCATAAAAGGGCAAATAATACATTTTTTCGCCAGTTAAGTGTGGGTGCCTATATTTTTTTTAACTATACATAGAGTTTGCATATTCATAAAAGTTTGAGCATAGGTTCATAGATAATGACTAAACTTAATAAGTGCCTTAATTAGGCCATAAAACTGTCAGGGTCATTAAAAGTCATCAAAATTTACGCGATGGCTTTGCTTGCCCAACGTGTTTTATCTGCTTTGTGGGAAGTATTTCAAAAGCATTCGTGTCTTAACAGCCACATTTAACCTTAGGGTCATCGGTGTTGCATTCACTTCGCTTGCGCATTGATAGCGCTCCCTGCGCTCGCGCAAATCTTTGTTTTATCTACTTTGTAGGTAATATTTCAGAAACTTTTGTATTTTAATAGCCACATGCATCAGAACGAGTCCATAAATTGAAACAGTACAACCTTCAATAATCATAATGATTTTTAACCTTAAAATAAGTGAATATCAAGTTTAACCTTTGTGTCATCAGTGTTAACTTTGTAGGTCATAAAAACTATCAGGGTCATAAAAAGTCGTAAAAATTTTTCGCTCTCGCTTCGCTCGCGCAGCGATAGCGCTTACTACGCTCGCGCAGTAATAGCGCTTGCTCCGGTCGCGCAAGCTTTTGTAATATCTACTTTGTAGGAAACATTTCAGCAACTTTTGTATTTTCATAGCCACATTCATCAAGACGAGTCATAAATTGGAACAGTACAAATTTCAATGATCATAATGATTTTTTACCTTAAAATAAGTGGATGTCAAGTTTAACCTTAGGGTCATTTGTCTCGACTTAGTAGGTCATAAAAATTGTCAGGGTCATAAAATGACGTAAAAATTTTCGCGCTCGCTGCGCTCGCGCAAACCTTTGTTTTATCTACTTTGAAGGTAATATTTCAGCATTTTTTGTATTTTAATAGCCACATGTATCAAAACGAGTTTATAAATTGAAACAGTACAACCTTCAATAATCTTAATGATTTTTTACCTTAAAATAAGTGGATATCAAGTTTAACCTTAGGGTCATCGGTCTTTACTTTGTAGGTCATAAAAACTGTCAGGGTCATAAAAAGACGTAGAAATTTTTCGCGCTCGCTGCACTCTCGCAAACATTTGTTTTATCGACTTTGCAGGTAATATATCAACATTTTGTGTATTTTAATAGCCACATGCATCAGAACAAGGCCATAAATTGAAACAGTACAACCTTCAATAATCATAATGAATATTAACCTTAAAATAAGTGGATACCAAGTTTACCCTTTGTGTCATCAGTATTAACTTAGTAGGTCATAAAAACTGTCAAGGTCATGAAAGGTCGTAAAATTTTTTCGCGCTCGCTTCGCTCAAACATTAATAGCGCTCTCTGCGCTCGCGCAAACCTTTGTTTTATCTACTTTGTAGGTAATATTTTTGCAATTTTTGTATTTTAATAGCCACATGCGTCAAAACGAGGCCATAAATTGAAACGGTACAACCTTGAATAATCATAATAATTATTAACTTTAATATAAGTGGATATCAAGTTTATCCTTTGTGTCATCGGTGTTGACTTAGTAGGTCATAAAAACTGTCAGGGTCATAAAAAGTCGTAAAAATTTTTCGCGCTCGCGATAGGGCTTGCTACGCTCGCGCAGTAACAGCGCTCGCTCCGGTCGCGCAAGCATTTGTTATATCTACTTTGTAGGAAACATTTCAGCAACTTTTGTATTTTAATAGCCACATGCATCAAAACGAGTCATAAATTGAAACAGTACAAGCTTCAACATTCATAATGATTTTTTACCTTAAAATAAGTGGATATCAAATTTAACCTTAGGGTCATCGGTGTTGACTTAGTAGGTCTTAAAAACTTTCAGGGTCATAAGAAGTCATAAAAAAGTATCTCACTTCGCTTGCGCAGTAATAACGCTACATAGCGTATAATAGCGTGTTTTAACAGCCTCATAAATTAGACTGACTCAAATTCTTAAACAGAAAAACTTCGTAAGCCTTGGTTTGTGTGGTCCTATAGACGATTCGCCGCAAGTTTGTACTCCCACTTTGGCGTTAAATTCTCCCATGACAACGTTGTAGTGAGCCTTGGAGGTGGTGTGTAAAGCTCTGGAGATATCTTTATACATGCTCTCCACCTCATCATCCAAGTGTGTCGAGGTCGGTGCGTAGACCTGGATAACCTTGAGGCTGTACCTCTTGGTTAACTTAATTATGAGGTACACTACCCTGGTCGACACACTGGAGATTTCAACAACGTTGTCACAGAGAACATTGTTGACCAGAAACCCGACGCCGCCTTGGGATGGCTGATCTCCTTCTCTGTAGTACATAAGATGGCCCGATTCTAAGGTTATGGTGTCTTCTCCCTGTCTTCGGACTTCACATAACCCCAGACTGTGCCATCTTATGTGTTTCAGCTCCTCCTCTAGCTGCGCCAGATGATCGTCCAGCCGAATCGTGCGTCCATTGTACGTTGCGAGGGTCAGTTTGTTCTGGCGGCCTACCGTAACCCGGGGATTCTTAGCACCCCCTGCCCTGCCGTTACCGTGACCGCCGCCGTGGTCAGGAATAGCAGGGCGGCCGGGAACTGGGGGCTGCGGCTTAATGTAACTTTCCATTTTGGTTACATCCCTTGGGAGAGATATGCCCTAATCGCCATGCTGGGCAGGCGTGTTGGCGATCGCAGGACGTAGCTTCTCGCACCGGTGATGCTGCTGCCCGTTACCGGCCTGTAGAATTTGGCTACGCCATAGATATGAATTGGTTATACCGCCATTTGTCGGTCGCCAGAGCCCCGTCTGTTGGTCAGCAGGATGCACCACGGGCAGGTGAGGTTGGCTGGGAGCACCGAGGTCGTATTTGTGCTCCCTTACATCCCTTGTGCTCCCTTACATCCCTAACTAACCTAACCAAAATGATTAATGACTTTAACAATAGAGGATAATGAGTTTGACTTTGAGGGTCATCTATGGTGACTTGGCCTAAGAGATCATCGATCTAGACCTCAATGGTCATAGACACAAATAACGCGGGCAAAGCCGCGGGTAACAGCTAGTTATATAATATAAGTAATGTTTTATAGCTTACTTAAAACATTATGTAAGAACCTGGTATCTTACTAAATCAATGTTAAAAATAGATTTAGATTGAAGATGATCTAATGAAAAAGATTACTTTTGTACGGTGCGGAGGCAACCCTAATTAAACTTGTTCCTTAGGGTATATATAAACGCGTTTCTATTTACGTAAGTATAAGTTATATTTATCGGAAACCGGGCCGGACTTCAAAAAACTTTATTTGAAAGGATCATGATGATGACAAAATTTAACTTCACTTTTGACTGTTTTTGAGTTACAAAGTATCACCGTTTTCAAGGTAGGTAGCTCTCCATCTAAGCACTGTTATTGCTATTAGTCATAGAGTCGTGAAAGTGCTGCTTTTTCACGAGCAAACCCGCGGCACGAAGCCGTAGACAATGCGACCACAAACAATCGTGAAGGTTGGAAGCCGAGTCGGGGATTGACAACTAGGTACACTAGCCTTCTAAATCTAGACCTACCACACTTTTAAAATTGGAATAACTTAAGTAGATAGGTAACACAAGATATATATTATCGAAATAAAAAGGATTAGGTACAAAAATAATACAACAATTTATAACAAGATATATTGTCAAGATAATAAGGACTTTTTTTGTACCTACCAAAAAAAACTGGCCAAGTGCAAGTCGGACCCGCACTCGTAGGGTTCCTTAACAGTAGAGTATCTTATAACTTTAATTTTTCGCCGTCTTTCGCCAAAAAATTAACTTTGTTTTTTATAGAGTTAAGTTAATACCCTCCTTAATATATATATATTTTTTATTTTTGTTCGGTTCGGAGCGGTTCACAGAATACCTACCTTTTAGTTTAAGACTTTTTTACGAAGTTTCAACTGTGTAGTCTTAATAGTTTCGGAATTAAGTGGCTGTGACATTCAGACGAACATACAGACATGACGAATCTATAAGGGTTCCGTTTTTTGCCATTCGGCTACGGAACCCCAAATAGAATACAAAAAAATATGTGAAGTACTGATCACAACCTGATTGAGCATGCCTGGGATGAGCTTGGGACAGTAAGACTTTTTTCAATTACATAGCAAATTGCGAAAAGTGAATGTATGTTGTACAGGTCGGCCCTTTGGTTGAATACTCTAAGTGGATATATAATACAGTAACATATTATTTGTGGTTTATGACCTAACACAAGAAAGCCTGAAGAAAGTGAGAGTAAAGTCAGTGAAGCAATCGGGATGCGCGTGCGTACTCTCACATAATCTGTGGCTCAGGTTCACACTTATCCACAAACAAAGATGAGGATAGATGGCCTTTTTCCTGGATTTTAAATAAAAAAGTGACGGTGCAAGTTGTGGCCTGCGCTTTGCAGGCTCTTGAAGCTAGTTAAGTTGTCTTACCCTTAAAAAGTTGAAATGTAGTACTCGTACCTTTTTCAAAAAAGTTTGTCAGAAAAATAATATGGACATCACGCTACGCTAATTTGTCAAATTTTAATAAAAATCAAGCATGACACATAGAAATGCATGCTTTATATCACAAATAAATCACTACAAGTTTATTATGCTCACTGATGAAGTGATTTATTTATTACAGAGAAAACTGGTGATTTATTTGTTGGAAAGCATTACAGCAAATTAAAAGGGAAAATTATTGATCATTTGGCGCTTAAGTACATGATATCTGACGTGCTAATTACGTTTCATATTTATTACTTTATTTATAAAGGAAGGTTTGCATTAAAATTTAGCAGTGTCGCCCAATATTTTAACAATGCACAGTTTTTGCATGTCTGTTATCGTTTACCATCAGGAAGGTATCTAGTTTGTCCTGCCTAAACGAAAAATGTGGTACTACGTATACAAACCGATAATAATAAGTGTTAGTAAGGGTATTTGCTCCAATGCCTCCAACTCCCAAATAATGAACACATGTTCATCAACCGTGTACATCTAGCTAAATCCATGTCTGTGCACTGCTTACCTACCTCATCATTTGTAGCGGCGCTGCGCCGCCGCATGAATGTCGACGATAATTAACAAACGATGTTCTGACCTTTGTTACTCTTACTTTCAATGGTTTCAATAAATATCCATTGTGTGATGTATGACAACTGTGGATAGATGTTATTGTGTAAACAGAATAATGAGAATTCTTGTAGCAGATGTTTCTACAATTCTTTAAATTCTTATCAGTCATTTGTATACATACTTGTTATTGATATATAGTTATAAATTGTCAACGATTGACGATTGATCTGTTTTTGCAAAATAAATCACTTATAAATTGGTCGTAGATAATTTAATGCGTGGCGTGGCGCTGCAATTTAGCTGCGACTCCGCACCCATTTTGAAATAGGTACAAAATAAAAAGTTAAATTTTAAAAACTTTATTTAATTAAAGACAAGCTTTTACATAATCAAGGATGTAAGTCATGACAAACCAAACGAGCCCATTGATGTTGTAGTATATCAACGATCAAGGTTCCTATCTATAGATAGACCATCTTCAGGCTCTATCATGAGACGAGCTTGTTGATACCATAACATTGCATTGTCATCCGATTTACATAACGTACTCATATGTATATGCAAAATGTATCTCAATCAAACACCGAGAAGTGGATCAAATTTAGCATGCAAGATTTTATTACAGACATACACTGCACCGGGACAGGTGAACCTAAATAAAAGCTTAGTAAAAAGTAAAGCAGGTTTGGTGGTAATATAGACATATTACCATCGCGTAAGTTCACATCCCGTTTTTATTTTTTTATTTAGAAATGCGAAAGTAACTCTGTATATCTCCGGTTACATTTCTGGACAGGTTTGACTGAAAAAGGACAGCCAGGAATCGTAGGATAAAAATATGGGATGCTTTTTGATGCGGACGAAATCTGCAGAAGCGCAGCTAGTTAATAAGTAGTATTAGTTTATTAGTAACAGCTATAGGTATTCAATTGTATTTTAATTTGTATTTAGTTATAAGTACCTACCTATCACAGAATATAGTGCACGTTTTCAATTAAATAATAACTTCGCCTTTCATTATATATGTGTAATACCAAAACAACTAAAATGCCTATTGGCTTAATTAACTACTAAAACTCCCTAAACATTATTGTTGTGATTTGAAATGTTCATAAAACTGCAGTTCGCATTAATTTTCAGCTCCGTTAAGTTATTATGCTAGCTCAAGGTTGTTTTGTAACTTGAATACATGTTTTGTTGTTTTTTTAAAACAAGTTATATTTTTAACTGACTATAAAAAAGGAGGAGGTTCTCTATTTGGATATTATTTTTTTATGTACATTGGGGCATCACTACAACATTTGCAGTTTTTCGAAAGAAGTTTATTCCCGTATGGTCCTATATAAATTTCTCAAAGATTTGATAGGATAAGCACCTCAAAATTGATACCAAAAAGTCTTTTTGGTATCAATTTTAAGGTACGCAGTAAACGCAATATTTAAAGTTTATATATTTAAAAGTTTTAAATGAATGAAAGTAATTTTAATGCGGGCTAAGCCGTGGGGCACAGGGCAGCTGTATGATATAGAAATAAAAACCGGCCAAACCGGTAAATACCAATTAAGCTAGACCTCTAAATTGTATGAGCGCTCATATACCTCAGACGCCTGTCTTAATTGGCATTTACTAAGACACCCTTTAATTTTCAATTCTTTTTATTTTTTGGAATTTTTCCTTTATTTGTGCTGTAAAACCTTGCTTCTTGCCAAAATTCATGATTGTCAACGGGAAGTGCCGTATAGGTTTTCGACTCAAAAGCTATAGGGTACTTCCGGTTGACCAAGAATAGTTAATTTTGGTTAAAAGCAAGGTTTTACAGCACAAGTAGAGGAAAAATTCCGAAAAATAAAAAAAGTTAAAAATTAAGGTAAATTTTGGTACTTTGGGACACACCGCAGCGTCCTGCGTGCGCGATCTAGGCGGCGATCAGATAGCGCAGTAGTATTTGTATCGACTGGTTCACACTAAACGCGATCAGAAAACAGTTGAAATGTACTCAGATCGCGCCCGCAGATCGCAGGACGCCGCGGTGTGTTCGTACCTTTACAAGTTTTCGCGAAAATCCAAATTTCCCATATCTTTTTATCGTGTTGACTCAGGACCTTAATTTTTATACACCTAATAGAAACTATAGACTTCAGTATCTGGTATAAATTTCAACGTGCTAGGTGTAACCGTTCCTGAGAAAATCGGTGGTGACAGACGGACAGACAGACAGACAGACAGACGGATAAGAAAGTGATCTTATAAGGGTTCCTTTTTTACCTATTGAGGTACGGAACCCTAAAAAGGGTAAAAACACCCAACAAAACAGCACCACGGTAAAATAATAATATATTACCGTAAACACCACGGTAAAATAATAATATAATACAGCACCGCACCTATTCAAAATGCAAACACCAGCCTTCAAAGACCATAATAAAATGATCTAACGACACAAACAGGCAGATGCACGCCTACATTACGGTTAACAGCCATTTGAAGTAAACAATATGTTGCGGTAATGGTGCGGCAGCTGTTTCACTTTCACTTCCATGGTGCATTACGGAAATAGGGATTTTTTTGTTCCATTATGGCTTTACACGATTAGTGTATTTTGCCAGTGTCAAGTCAACTATTAAAATTATTCAAGTTTTTGTAAATTCAAGTCTTAAACGAGAAGAATAGTTCTGAGGTAAATACTTAAAAAATATGTATAATCGAATTAAAAACGTCCTACTTTTTGAAGTCAGTAAAAATAAATACAAAGAGAAATAGAACCTCTTTATTTCCCAGTAGTTCTGTAACGAAGACACTTAATTATCCATATATTTTAACAACAATTTACGATATTTTCTTATTTGCATAGTGTAAAATAGTCCCAAATAGTTTATTACAATACAACCATATTCATAGATATGTTAAACAAATGCTTTTGTTAGTTTATTCAAAGGTTCATCTTGCCTATTAACTATCTCACAAAAGCATAAAGAGAATATTCCGACTCATTAACGTTCCTAAATGACGCATTTAATTTTATAAAATTGTTTATGAGTATAGGGTATAAAGGGTGGGACTGGGGATATCATAAACAACTCTCTTTATTTATTCTGAGCCACTGGATATTATTATAAAGTTTTCTGCATTCGTTGGACACGAATAATAGACACGTTGTGCCCAGTTTTTTTTTACTAGGTACTTATTTATAGTCTAGAGTCTGACCACTGTCTCGCCTGGTAAGCGATTATTTGGTCGAAGATAACCGTAACCGCAACCGTCTACCGTAACATAACACACCTAGTGTGTTCACCAACATAATAAGTGTGTAGAAGAATAACATTAAATAATAGATTTTAGATCAAGTGTCACATACAGAAGGCCGCCGCTGCCAGCGGAACCCTAGGAAGGTTTTGTAAAATATCGTTTATTTGATAATGCTTTTGTTTTTACTTATATTGTTAAAAACCTAATCGAAAATTAATAATTTAAATAACGTGAAAAATAATGATACACATCTAATAATAATCAAGCCTATAATACTAATTACCACACAAGATCACGATATAGAAATATATATTTAATTTTGATCAGACTAATGCTATTCTTTCTTCTGTTTCCATAATAATGAAAGTATTCTGAAATATTACTCATTTGCTATTCTGAAAAATTACCTATATGTTACGGATTATTGCAATCCTAAGTCTAATATGAGATCTCTTCAAGACAGCTGATTTTTATGAAATGTTGTTTAGGGTAACGAGGTATACGAGCTTATACATTAATAGATCAAATAAAATAAGATAGGTAATACATAAACAATAATAACTTAAGAAAGCAGTATCAACAATCAAGCAAGCTTTCAAAACCACAAATCTTACGCTTGTCCAATTCCATACAATCCTAGTCAAAACTGGATGCAAATACACGTTATTCCCACGGGGTACAAAGGGTTCTTACATACCCTAACAAATCCATTTTTTACCGCAGTGTCACTTTAATGATTCCAACGTCTTTTCGTGTTTACCTTGCTCTTTTATCTATGATATGTATGACATTATGTGTGAGTCTAAGGGTGGTTTCTTTACACATTTATAAATTATTGACAGTATTGATAGTCTTTTTACCGTTGTTTGTTATTTACGATTGGATGTTGGATAATTTGTTTTGCACGGATTTGATGGCGAATCGATGTATAATTTTCTTTGTAAAGGAATTATAAATAACTAGCTGTTACCCGCGGCTTTGCCTGCGTTATTTGAGTCTTTATGACCTATGAGGTCAAGATCTCTTAGACCAAGCTCTATATATCTTCTGTAATAAAGGCTAAGTATGTTGGTGGTTATGCTAAGTTGGTGCTAAATAAAAATATAACCCATTCTGAAATGAATAAAGCTGTTAAAAAGCGAAATTCTTGAAAACATTCCTAAAACGTTCATAAGGCGAATGTTTTAAGACTTTTTATGACCTTGACAGTTTTATTACGTAATAATCAAATCATTATAGACTCTAAGGTTGAACTCAATATCCTCTGTTGTTAAAGTCATCGATAATTATGGTTAGGTATACAAAAATGTGCTCTTTAAATGTATGACTTAGTTTGATGCTTGAAGGTGTTAAAACACAAAAGTTTCTGTAATATTTTCTAGAAAGTACATAAGGCTATTTTTTATGAGCCTGACAGTTTTATGACCAAATCAAGTCAATCAATCAAGTCTCTATAGATGACCCTAAGGTCGAACTCAATATCTTCTGTTGTTAAAGTAATTAATCATTACGGTTAGGTATACCAAGTTGTGCTGTTTGATTTTAAATGTTTGACGGAGTCTGATGAACGCAGATGTTAAAAAGCAAAATTCTTCAAAAATTTTCTAAAAAATTCTTATGGCTACAAGAGTGCAGCAAGCGAACATTTTTTCTGACTCTTTATGACCCTGACAGTTTTATGACCTGATAATCAAATCACTATAGACGACTCCGAGGTTGAACTCTATATCTTCTGTTGTAAAAGTCATCGATCATTATGGTAAGGTATACAAAAATGTGCTTTTTATATGTATGACTTAGTCTGATGCTTGAAGCCGTTAAAACGCAAAGTTCCTGAAAAACATTTCCAAAAAAGTTCATAAGATGGAATGGGTACGCGAGCGCAGCGAACGAAAATTTTTTACGACTTTTTATGAACCTGACAGTTTTATGACCTAATAATAAAGTCTCTATAGATGACTCTAAGGTCAAAATCGATATTCTCTGTTGTTAAAGTCATTAATTATTACGGTTAGGTATACCAAGTTGTGCTGTTTGATTTTAAATGTTTGACTCAATCTGATGAATGAAGCTGTTAAAAATCGAAATTATTGAAAAATGTCCTAAAAAGTTCATAATGCGAATGGTTACGCGAGCGTAGCGAGCGAAATTTTTTCATGACTTTTTATGACCCTGACCGTTTTTATGACCTACATAGTCATGACCGATGATCCTAAGATTTATCTTGATATCCACTGATTTTAAGGTTAATATTAATTACATAATATTCATTATGTCAATATTCATTATAATTATTGAAGGTTGTACTGTTTGAACTTATGACTCCTTTGATGCATGTGGCTATTAACATACAAATTTTACTGAAATATTACCTACAAAGTAGATAAAACAAACGGTTGGCGAGCGAAGCGACCGTGAAAAATATTTATGACTTTTTATGATCCTGACAGTTTTTATGACCTCCTAAGTCAACACCGATGACCCTAAGGTTAAACTTGATGTCCTTTGATTTTAAAATCAATAAATTATAAGAATAATCAATGAAGTGAATCGTTTAAGCCGTTTATATGATAAGACGCATTTACAAAATTTAATAAAAAAATCTGGACCTCCAGGCTCGTCTAATAAAAAAAAAGTATCCTAGTCCTTGTATGTTCTATTGAATTTCTTTGCACAAAATTATAGCTGAATCGGTGAAGCCATTTATCCGATAAGACTTCACACATTTACAAAATTCAATGATAAAAATCTGGACATCCAGACTCGTCTGCCAAAAACAAAGTATCCAATGACCTTGTAAATCCTATTGACTATCTTTGCACAACATTTCAGCTGCATCGGTGAAGCCATTTATCTGATAAGACGTCACACATTTACAAAGTCCAATAAAAAAATCTGGACATCCAGACTCTTTGCACAAAATTTCAGCTGAATCGGTTAAACTGTTTATTCGAGAAGAGATATTTACAAAATTCAATAAAAAATATCTGGACCCCCTGACTCGACAGCCAGAAAAAACGTATCCTATATCCTATTCTGCTCTATGAACTGTCTTTAAACTAAATTGCAGGCAAATCGGTCAAGTCGTTAATTCGAGTAGAGGTCTTATAATTACAAAATTCAATTTAAAATATCTAGACCCCCTGACACGACAGCCAGAAAAAAGTATCCTATATCTTATTCTGCCCTATGAACTGTCTTTATACAAAATTTCAGCCAAATCGGACAAGCCGTTTGACCGTGAAAAAGCCCAAACAAACAAACAAATAAACAAACTGACTTTCGCACTTATAATATTGGTGTTAATGTATATATTTATTATTTTCTGGTAACGGTCATCTTATATAGAAATGTAATTGATTTACCATTGATTGTAGTTGCCTACTAAGCTGTTCACTGCTGCTCGCATAAAAAAATATTCAGGATAAAAATAGCTTTGTGTAAATTTATAACAACATCCAAATACTTCACTGTCACTGTCACTGTTTTGTACATACTACAATACTAACTTGTACGCTCTTCACATTGGGCCATGATTTTGAATCACCTCGACAGCAACTCAAATGAACCGCTTGAAAAAATAAACAAATGAATTAAGAAACAAACTGAGGGCCCGATGGTATCGTGAGAAAATGGTCGGATTTGATGCCAAAGGTACTGAGTTCAATCACCGTTGTGCACCAATGGATATTTTTATCGAAAAATGTATGTACGCTTTTCACAGTGGCCCTCAGGTGAAGGAAAACATCGTTAAGAAACCCCCAACCACCGCATGGTGGTATGACACTATCTAGCGTCCGCCTGGCCAGCTTAACCCTCAAGTTAGAAAATCTGTCGCCAAATATCTATTGTGTTCCGGTAGCTATCCTTGAGAGCCAGTTCCCATTCTAGGCCTAGTGCTACCATCCTCGACCGCATCATCACTTACCAACAGGTGAGAAAGCAGTCAAAACGTTAGCTTATATTATATATAAAAAAAAACATCGACATTATAATTTATAATAACGGGGTGACTAAAATAAATAAATGCTAACCAAATCCAGTAGATTTTACAACACAATCTTTGAGACGTCAAAATAGACCAACAAAGGATCTCAAAAGTCCAAAGACCAATTCCTTATCATCCTATGTGGTGGGTCCCCAGACTGATTTCACGGTTATCATGCCAAGATTGACAGGTTCTCGGCACAATGGGACATTCGGGGCCTAATGTACCCATTATCCTTTAATACGGGGCCGGGTTACGCCGGGTTAAGTCCCTTTAGATGAATCGATTTGGATTAGAGTCGCTAGCGGACTCTTTGACTGTATAAATGTTGGTAAGAATACGAAGAAATGTCGAGTGTCGAAGATAGATGTGGTGGACGTGAGTTGAATACAAGCATACATTCTACAAGCATTATTTAAAAATATTGCTGAACGTTTCCTTTGTAGGGTTCCGTAGTCCTGAAATGGAACCCGTATAGTTTCGTCATGTCCGTCTGTCTGTCTGTTTGTCCGAGGTTTTGCTAAGAGACCGTTAGTACTAGAAGGCTGTAATTATGTAGGGGTGTGTATATTAATTATGCCGACTAAGAGGTAAATTAAAACTTTGATACATATTTTTTCTAGGGTAGCTCCCCTACATGTGAAGTAGGGATGTATTTTTTTCGTCTTTTACCCCTTTATGTGGGTTATCGTTGAATAGGTCTTTTAAAATGAAGTAGGGGTTGCTAATACTATTTTTCAATAACGATGATAGTGCTTTTCATGAACTTTAAAAGAAAATTGTAGCGGTTAAGATAACTTTAGCAGTTTAGCAGTAATAGTCGTTGAACTTGTGTGTTAGATCATTTTAAAAATAATTATGTTAAATATTATACTACTACGGAACCCTGCACAGCGCGTGGACACGCGCTTAGCCGGTTTTATATACTAGTCCGATTGGAATGGTAGAACTACTTGTAAGTAAATCAACAGGGCAATAGATTTTTTTTCTGTTTCAAGAGATAAGTAAAATAAAAATGTCCCTCTGGACAAAGCTGCTGAATCTAGATTTTTTTTATGATATAAGGTAACAGGATAAGCACGACGCTCGCCTGTTGGTAAGCGACGTTGTCTACCTATTACAGATACAGCGGCATACAAAATCCTGGATAGCCAGAATTTTGCATGTCACTGCACTGCGCCTGTTATCTTGAGACATAAAGATGTTAAGTCTCATATGCTCTGTAATTTTACTAAACACTTTGCCATTCAAACCGAAAATCATTCCTTTTTCACGGTCGAATGAATTGGTAAAAAGATACCACCCCAAGCGGACTAGCAGAAGTCCTACCTACCACTACAAGTACAACTGAATCAAGCAAGCACAAGCTAATAGGATCTGCTGAATCTAGATGGCGAATTCAGGCCGTCTCTTCAGGTTTCCATGAACGAGAAGAAGTGAGATTGAAGATAGTGAGTAATGAGCTTGCCTGTTAAAGAAAAAAATTATAAACTATACTTACTTCTCTTTAATCTCTCGGATTTTCTGACGAGCTTTGTGACGATACTGAAGTATAGACACTGCTGGAATTTTATCTGTTATATTATCATCTCACATCAGTCAGATAAAGTTCGATGTTATGAAATACACAAGGAAAAACACATTCAAGATTAAAAAGAGCAAGACTATTCTAAGCCTAGCGTATTCACCATCTTCGATCACATCATCGTTTACCAGCACGTGAGATATTGGTCAAACGCTAGCCTATCGGTTAACTAGAAAAAAAAAACAGGTAGAATAAAAGGAATATGTATCAAAAACTTGTCGCCATGATCCTGATGTTATTGAAACATTTATTAAAGACACAAAAGTAAACGACTGTAGTTTCTTAAAATTTAATATTTAACAACACTAAAAGACTTTCAAAGGAACAAAATAATTAGGTATCAAATAAACCAAACCAAAAACAACAAAAGTTGGCATTTCAAAGAACTTCCTGTTCACAAAGACGCATTGAGTGGAAACGTTTCCCATCGCTTTAATTGATGTGCGAACGTGGCGCACAGATGTGGACGATGCGATGACCCGCTGTTGCAGTACTTACTTACTTAGTTGTAATTGCTTCCGAGCCTCATTAATATAATATCAATAATTGATGGAGTTCATAGGTAATACACAAAAAAACAATCGAAATAAAACCCTCCTACTTTTTATAGACATCCTACCTAAATGAATTGGCCTTGAAATTATAGACCTAGCTAAACTTTTTACAACCACCATTCTAATAAATATTATAATTATTTTCATTATAAGCTTATATTGTCCACCACTAAAGACCTTCTTTTGTTTAACATCGTATAAGCTAGCGATTGACGACTATCGGTGGTAATCGACGATGTGGCCGAAGATGGTGAACACGGTGTGTGCTGCCGGAACACTTAGGTTATGGCGGCAGATTTTCTCATTGATGGTGGCAAGCTCCTTGTTGTTAGCAAGTCAAGCGGAAAATCAAAAATAATATGCAGAAAAAGCAACTTTTCTACAGGTGGTTTCTTTCTACCAAAGCAAATTACTGAGCTCGATCTTCAATTTATCTTTTTCAACAGGATATAACTACCACAGTTCACAATTACTGCAAATATTGTCGTTCCACAAAGCTAAAGGGATTCCCTAAATATCTAGCTAGTATCTATGTACGAGTATCTATGGTGTCCAAACGGCCCCACGTTACATTTTATTGATGAAAATGATGATAACTGCCTACGTAGGGTACTTAAGTATGGTCGTGTATGTCATACGCGTGTTTATTATTGTTTATCTTTCCATATATCCGGGTAATTTGAGCACTTTCCCTCACTTTCTTTTCGTAGTTGGGAGCATCAAATTGCTTATTATTCTTATTAGCGTCGTTACATCAGATAGCGCCACCTATTGTTTTATGTTAGTTTGATCTAGTCTGATTATTTTGAGAAACTAACACAAAGTGGCCAGTTTGACAATACGCCAATATATTATGAAATACTAGCTGATACCCGCCTGTGACTTGGTTCTCGTACACCAAGAATTTTATCACTGTAAAGCTCTGTCAATCAACATTTGTGTGATCTGAGTTATTTAAGTTATGTGTAAAAATAAATATTTTTTTTATTCCCAAAAAGTAGCCTATGTTCATTCTCACGCTATAAAGTATCTCCTTGTTGGGTTGTTGCAAGATTCGGTCGTCCGTTTATGCGTACTAAGGTAACAAACAAACAGAGTTACACATGTTTTTATTATATTAGTCTGGATTTCCTTCCTGTATGTTACGTGAGTAAAAAAATCCTTCCGTCATAATCACGGGTCATAATTAAGTTTTGTAGGCATGTAGGTAAATATTATGTTGCGCAGGAAATCATCCCATATTTTACCTTATAGGGAATATTAATTAGTTGTGACGTCATAAATCCGTGAACACTTACCTACTGTACTTGTTTGTTGTTTTGATGGCACAAAATGCGTCAGTGGCGCCTTTAACTCGTCGTAATAGGCGTTTAGGTTCTTTAAAGAAGATATAATTCGAAAACAGCATGTCAATTTTGGAAATTTTCAGCAAACTTTTCAAGATATTTTCTAGATATTTATAGACCTAGTAAAATTTGATTTATGCTAGGCGTCAGCTTTAAAATTGCAGCAGAAGCAGCATAGCGCATGTTTGCTAAGTTTGGTATTTGTTTGGTTTTTTTTAATCTATGCTAGTATTAGCCGTGGCTTGCACCACATATGTGTTGATGGATACGCGCGCCTACTGGTTCATCAGGTTCCGATTTGGAACTTCCGAAATTCGTGACATGTGGGCTATTATAGCTTCAGAAGAACAATTTCTGTAGTTCAGGCGTGGACGAAGGTCTACGTTCAGGCCAATAACTTCAAAATTTATAGAAATTACATTTTTATCTACAACAAATTGTTATTGAGATACGGGATAGACTAATAGGGTTGTCTCATCTAGAGAGGCAGTTGCAATCTAAGATTTTTATTTAAACTCACTGGTTGCGATATGTAGAATGGACTGAATAGTTAGTAGAATGTTGACGTAATTGATATAATTATACAGGTGTATTTTTAAATTCGTATATTCTAGTCCCAGTCGTGTTGAAAAAGACTACAGTATTATACCGTGTAATATTGCTCTAAAGATCGTTTGGCTTCTTTGTATATTCAATCTAATCGATCTTCACTCACCTAAAGATTGAATTTGACATAAAGCTTCATATTATCTCAAAATGCAAAGTAGTAAGAAATCGCGATAGATCGATTATTGAAACCAGCCCTACATTACTTCCTGACTTCACAGCTTGCACTGTCATGTTCATTAGTTATTTTGTAACCGATAATACCGTGGCAACCTAATCCTTTGTTATTCAAAACTCCAACTGATGTAATGATTTAAACTTGTTCATAACAATGAAAACCGTTTCGTTTTACTTGCGAAAGTCAAATTGTATTTACGTGCTCTAACAATGTGAGCGTCGTGCAACTGTTTTAATCTATTGCGATAGCTTCAAGTCTGAAATGCTGCTCTTTCAAACGGTCCTCTGTTATAATATAATGATAATAAGGTCCGTTTGAAAAACAAAACTAGTTGCCTTTAGAACTAAAGACGCATTTTTACTCTTACGTCCAAGTCCAAATTGAGCAATGTAAATAGTTGTAAGTAGGTATACACTTTTTAGTTACAACTCAAAAGGACTGAGGACCTTCTTTTTACTTTTTTTTTCTTTTTTTATATCATATAGGCTAGCGTTTGACCACTATCTCACCTGTTGGTAATTTATGATGCGATCGAGGCACGCAATAGCACGCTAGGCCTGAAATGAGAACTGGCTCTCAAGGATAGCTGCCGGAATAAGTACATTAGATGTTTGGCGGTAGATTTTCTAACTTGAGGGTGATAGCTGGCAAGACGGACACTAGATAGTGCCTTACCACCATGCAAATAAAAAAAGTTTTATTACAGTGCCGTTATACTTACCTGAATACTACTGTAGCAATATATTAGACTCAATCATTGTACTTCTGCGAATTTAGAACATGTAATCAAGTTAAAATTATTTTATTGATTTGCCACAATGCTAAACGTGGCCTAGTTGTGGCCATTATCGAATAATCATCAACATCATCATTAGCCGGTGTCAGTCCACTGCTTGACGTAGGTCTCTCTCAAGATGCGCCACTGAGCCCGAGCTTCGGCTCTTCTTGTGATTTTCCATCATTGGCGGGTTGGGGATCGTAGGACGTAGCTTCTCGCACGATGCTGCTGCCCGTCACCGGCCTGTAGTATTTAGCTACGCCATAATTTTGAAATGGTTATATACCGCCTTTTGTCAGTCGCCAGAGCTTTGTTCGTTACAGGATGCACTACGGGTAGGTGAAGTTGGCTGGTAGCACTGAGGTGGTATTTGTACTCCCTTACATTTTATCGAATAATCCAACATAATTTTTTTATTCGATTTTCGTCGACAAGGGCGTTATCGTGAATTCTCACGCCTCAGAGGGATAGCAAATTTTGCGTGACATTTCCGATTTCGTATCAATTGAAAATTGATCGTTGCTAAACGAGCTACAAATCATCGATCACTCGTAAAGCATTTTCAAGGCTTACAACTTTCTGACAGAATAGATTGTGATGATAATCGATAGTTGAAACGATTCAAAGCTTAAACAAAGTTTTCGTTATGTTTGACAAATGATTTATTTTATTGTTAAACTGATGTTGGTTCATTCCTAGAGTTGATATGTACTACGCACAGATAATAATATAGCAATCTCTCTGTACGAGTCTTTATTCATTTCTGCGGTTGGTGTTTTTAAAAGTGTTTGTTTATCTTCAGTTATAATTCCTGGAATTTTGCAATTAATATTTCATCCACTTCCACTGAAGCTATCGAGCTGAAATCTCACAAAATCTCGGCACGTCACATTAAATTTTAATTTAAATGGTCTAAATGGTCTAAATACAAAAACATATATTATTGAACCTATTAAGGTACGGACACACCGCAGCGTCACACTGCGTGCGCGATCTAGGCGGCGATCAGATAGCGCAGTTGTATTTGTACCGACTGGTTCACACCAAACGCGATCAGAAAACAATTGAAAAGTACTGAGATTGCACCTGCAGATCGCAGGACGCCGCGGTGTAGCCGTACCTTTACTTCTATTCTCCATGGATGAGGATGATGATCATACATACATGAGGCACAGAATAAATATTAAAACTTATATAACTAACTTATATAACAACTAGCTGTTACCCGCGGCTTCGCCCGCGTTATTTGTGTCTTTATGACCATTGAGGTCTAGATCGATGATCTCTTAGGCCAAGTCATCATAGATGACCCTCAAAGTCGAAATCAATATCCTCTATTGTTAAAGTCATTAATCATTTTGGTTGGGTATACGAAGTTGTGCTGTTTGAATGTTTGACTCAACACAACAGTTCCTGAAACATTTCTTCTTACCCGCGGCTTCGCCCGCGTTATTTGTGTCTTTATGACCATTGAAGTCTAGATCGATGATCTCTTAGGCCAAGTCACCGTAGATGACTCTCGAAGTCGAACTCAAAGCGAAAATTTTTTACGACTTTATATGACCCTGACAGTTGTTATGACCTACTAAGTCAGCACCTATGACACAAAGGTTAAACTTGATATCCACTTATTTTAAGGTTAATCATTATTATGATTATTGAAGGTTGTACTGTTTCAATTTATAAACTCGTTTTGATGCATGTGGCTATTAGAATATAAAAAATGCAAAAATATTATCTACAAAGTAGATAAAACAAAGGTTTGCGCGAGCGTAGAGAAATTTTTTACGTCTTTTTATGACCCTGACAGTTTTTATGACCTACTATGTTAACACTGATGACGCAAAGGTAAAATTTGATATCCTCTTATTTTAAGGTTAATAATCATTATGATTATTGAAGGTTGTACTGTTTCAATTTATGGACTCGTTCTGATAAATGTGGCTATTAAAATACAAAAAATGCTGAAATATTACCTACAAAGTAGATAAAACAAAGGTTTGCGCGAGCGCAGCGAGTGCGAAAATGTTTACGTAATTTTATGACCCTGACAGTTTTTATGACCATCTAAGTTAATACTGATGACACAAAGGTTAAACTTGATTTCCTTTTACTTTAAGGTTAATAATCATTGAGATTATTGAAGGTTGTACTGTTTCAATTTATGGCCTCTTTTTGATGCATGTGGCTGTTAAAATACAAAAAATGCTGAAACATTACCTACAAAGTAGATAAAACAAAGGTTTGCGCGAGCGCAGCGAGCGCTATTAATGCGCGAGCGAAGCGAGCGCAAAAATATTTACGTCATTTTATGACCCTGACAGTTTTTATGACCAACTAAGTTAACACTGATGACACAAAGCTTAAACTTGATATCCTCTTATTTTAAGGTTAAGAATCATTATGATTATTGAAGGTTGTACTGTTTAAATTTATAAACTCGTTTTGATGCATGTGGCTATTAAAATACAAAAAATACTGAAATATTTCCTACAAAGTAGATAAAACAAAGGTTTGCGCGAGCGAAGCGAGCGCAAAAATATTTACGTCATTTTATGACCCTGACAGTTTTTATGACCAACTAAGTTAACACTGATGACACAAAGCTTAAACTTGATATCCTCTTATTTTAAGGTTAATAATCATTATGATTATTGAAGATTGTACTGTTTCAATTTATGGACTCGTTTTGATGCATGTGGCTATTAAAATACAAAAAATGCTGAAATATTACCTACAAAGTAGATAAAACAAAGGTTAGCGCGAGCGCAGCGAGCGCAAAAATTTTTACGTCATTTTATGACCCTGACAGTTTTTATGACCATCTAAGTTAACACTGATGACAAAAAGTTTAAACTTGATATCTACTTATTTTTAGGTAAGAAAATCATTATGAATATTGAAGGTTGTACTGTTTAAATTTATAAACTCGTTATGATGCATGTGGCTATTAAAATACAAAACATACTGAAATATTCCTACAAAGTAGATAAAACAAAGGTTGCGCGAGCGCAGCGAGCGCTATTAATGCGCGAGCGAAGCGAGCGCGAAAATATTTACGACATTTTATGACCCTGACAGTTTTTATGACCATCTAAGTTAATACTGATGACACAAAGGTTAAACTTGATTTCCTTTTACTTTAAGGTTAATAATCATTGAGATTATTCAAGGTTGTACTGTTTCAATTTATGGCCTCTTTTTGATGCATGTGGCTGTTAAAATACAAAAAATGCTGAAACATTACCTACAAAGTAGATAAAACAAAGGATTGCGCGAGCGCAGCGAGCGCGAAAATTTTTACGTCATTTTATGACCCTGACAGTTTTTATGACCATCTAAGTTAACACTGATGACAAAAAGTTTAAACTTGATATCTACTTATTTTTAGGTAAAAAATCATTATGAATATTGAAGGTTGTACTGTTTAAATTTATAAACTCGTTTTGATGCATGTGGCTATTAAAATACAAAAAATACTGAAATATTTCCTACAAAGTAGATAAAACAAAGGTTTGCGCGAGCGAAGCGAGCGCAAAAATATTTACGTCATTTTATGACCCTGACAGTTTTTATGACCAACTAAGTTAACACTGATGACACAAAGGTTAAACTTGATATCCTCTTATTTTAAGGTTAATAATTATTATGATTAATGAAGGTTGTACTGTTTCAATTTATGGCCTCGTTTTGATGCATGTGGCTATTAAAATAAAAAAATGCTGAAATATAACCTGCAAAGTAGACAAAACAAATGTTTGCGGAAGCGCTGCGAGCGCTATCGCTGCGCGAGCGAAGCGAGCGCGAAAAAATTTTATATCTTTTTATGACCCTGACAGTTTTTATGACCTACTAAGTCAAGACCGATGACACAAAGGGTTAACTTGATATCCACTTATTTTAAGGTAAAAAATCATCATGATTGTTTAAGGTTGTACTGTTTCAATTTGTAAACTCGTTTTGATACATGTGGCTATTAAAATACAAAAAATGCTGAAATATTATTTACAAAGTAGGTAAATCAAAGGTTTTCGCGAGCGCGAAAATTTTTACGTCATTTTTTGACCCTGACCCAGTTTTTATGACCTATTAAGTCAACACCAATGACCCTACGGTTAAACTTGATATCCATTTATTTTAAGGTAAAAAATAATTATGATTATTGAAGGTTGTACTGTTTCAATTTATGGACTCGTTCTGATGCATGTGGCTATTAATATACAAAAGTTGCTAAAATGTTTCCTCCAAAGTAGATATAACAAATCTTTGCGTGACCGGAGCGAGCGCTTTCACTGTGCGAGCGTAGCAAGCCCTATCACTGCGCGAAACTTTTTTACGACCATTTATTACTCTGACAGTTTTTATGACCTACTAAGTTAACACTGATGACACAAAGGTTTAACTTGATATCCACTTATTTTTAGGTTAAAAATCATTATGATTATTGAAGGTTGTACTGTTTCAATTTATGGACTCGTTCTGATGCATGTGGCTATTAAAATACAAAAGTTGCTGAAATATTACCTTCAAAGTAGTAATTTTTTTACTTTTAATGATTCTGACAGTTTTTATAACCTACTAAGTCAACACCGATGACCCTTAGGTTAAATGTGGCTGTTAAAACACGAATGCTTTTGAAATACTTCCCATAAAGCAGATTGGGCGAAGCACGTTGGGTGAGCGAAACCATTGCGTAAATTTTGATGACTTTTAATGACCCTGACAGTTTTATGGCCTAATTAAGGCACTTATTAAGTTTAGTCATTATCCATGAACCTAAGGTCAAACTTTTATGATTATGCAAACTCTATGTGAAGTTAGGAAAAAATATAGGCCCCACACTTAACTGCCGAAAAAATGTATTCTTTGCCCTTTTATGCCCTATTAAATGTATGTGTACAAAATTTCATCTGAATCGGTCAAGCCGTTTGGCCGAAAAGCGGCCACACATTTACAAAATTCTATAATAAAACTATAAACAACCGAAATTTCCACCCAAAAAAAAAAATTCGTTGCCCTTCTATGTCTTTTTGACTGTCTGTGTACAAAATTTCAGCTTAAATGGTTTACCCGTTTGACCGAGAGTAGGACACACATTCACAAAGTTTAATTTAAAAATTCTTGGCACCTGGACTCGACTGCCAGAAAAAAAGTATCCTATGTGATTCTATGCAATATGAACTGTAATATACATAAAATTTCAGCTGAATCGGTCAAGCTATTTAGGTGATAAGAGGCCACACATTCACAAAATTCAATAAAAAAAATCTAAACACTCAGACTCGATAGCCAAAAAAATGTATTCAATATCCTATTCTGCCCTATGACATGTATTCATACAAAATTTCAGGCAATTGGTCAAGCCGTTTATTCGAGAAGAAGTCTTATATTTACAAAATTCAATTAAAAATATCTGGACCTCCTGACTTGATAGCCAAAAAAAAAAGTATCCTATATCCTATTCTACCCTATGAACTGTCTTCATACTACATTTCAGGCAAATCGGTCAAGCCGTTTATTTGAGAAGAGGTATTATATTTACAAAATTCAATTAAAAATATTTGGACCCCCTGACTCGATAGCAAGAAAAAAAGTATTCTATATCCTATTCTGCCCTATGACATGTATTCATACAATATTTTAGGCAAATTGGTCAAGCCGTTTATTCGAGAAGAAGTCTTATATTTACAAAATTCAATTAAAAATATCTGGACCCCCTAACTCGATAGCCAAAAAAAAAGTATCCTATATCCTATTCTACCCTATGAACTGGCTTCATACTACATTTCAGGCAAATCGGTCAAGCCGTTTATTCGAGAAGAAAACTTATATTTACAAAATTCTATTTAAAATATTTTTACCACCTGACTCGATAGCCAGTAAAAAAGTATTCTATATCCTATTCTCTCCTATGACATGTATTCATACAAAGTTTCAGGCAAATTGGTCAAGCCGTTTATTCGAGAAGAAGTCTTATCTTTACAAAATTCAATTAAAAATATCTGGACCCCCTAACTCGATAGCCAAAAAAAAAGTATCCTATATCCTATTCTACCCTATGAACTGTCTTTATACTATATTTCAGGCAAATCGATCAAGCCGTTTATTTGAGAAGAGGTCTTATATTTACAAAATTCAATTAAAAATATTTGGACCCCCTGACTCGATAGCAAGAAAAAAAGTATTCTATATCCTATTCTGCCCTATGAACTGTCTTCATACTACATTTCAGGCAAATCGGTCAAGCCGTTTATTTGAGAAGAGGTCTTATATTTACAAAATTCAATTAAAAATATTTGGACCCCCTGACTCGATAGCAAGAAAAAAAGTATTCTATATCCTATTCTGCCCTATGACATGTATTCATACAACATTTTAGGCAAATTGGTCAAGCCGTTTATTCGAGAAGAAGTCTTATCTTTACAAAATTCAATTAAAAATATCTGGACCACCTAACTCGATAGCCAAAAAAAAAGTATCCTATATCCTATTCTACCCTATGAACTGTCTTCATACTACATTTCAGGCAAATCGGTCAAGCCGTTTATTTGAGAAGAGGTCTTATATTTACAAAATTCAATTGAATTATTTGGACCCCTTGACTCGATAGCAAGAAAAAAAGTCTTCATTATTCTTTTCTGCCTTATGAACTGTCTTTATACAACATTTCGGGCAAATCGGTCAAGCCGATTATTCGAAAAGAGGTCCTTTAGTTACAAAATTCAATTAAGAATATCTGGACCCCCTGACTCGATAGCCAAAAAAAAAGTATCCTATATCCTATTCTGCCTTATGTTCTATCTTTGTACAAAATTTCAGCCAAATCGGTCAAGCCGTTTGACCGTGAAGAAGTCCCAAACAAACAAACAAACAAACAAACAAACAAATAAACAAACTGACTTTCGCATTTATAATATTGGTGTTGATTACAGTAAGTTTTTGTAAACTTTAAACTTTCGCGATTTGAACACATTGTTATAAATATGAGAATACGGGACTTACCGCGCCTAAAACATTAATTTTATTTAACTCGACGTACAAATTACAGTAAGTTAATGTGGTTAGAGATTTACGCGGAGCGTTATTTAAAGTGCAAGTATGAGGTGTTTATCTCCATATCTCCGGAGATACTCATCAAATCTCGATTTCTAACGGAACTACACAGGAAGTAATCTCTCACAAACAAAAAAAGAGGTTTCCAAATCAGTTTATAAATGATGGAGTTCTGAGGTAACATACTTAAAAAAATAAACAGTCGAATTGAGAACCTCCTCTTCTTTGAAGTCCATGAATAATGTGTGAACGTAACCTAAAACCATTATTATCTTTTATAAACCGAGATCACCGATAACGTAAACATTACCTACGAATCTTGCTCCCATACCATACGTAGTAACTATTATATAATCTGTGCCCATATTCCCATCCCATGCCATCAGAATATAACATCAAAACATTTTGAATAATAACCTCCCGTGGACTATAACAATGCTATATTGTGGCAACATTTTGAATCACAACTTTAACAACACAATGCACCAGGAGCGGATTATGCAAACTCCAGCGCAGATCGTATCTGCAGATCTACTGATTAAGATGTACTGAAGAATGCAAAGTACTTTGCATTCTTCCAGCCAGAGGGTATACATTATTTTAGCAATTGCGTAAACTTAGGAACTGACGTCGAAGATCGAACTCCCCGTGTGTTATAGTATTGTTCTGTGAGATAGAGTGAAATAGAGAGAAAAGCTGATCCCAAGTCCAATACAAAGTGGAATGAAATAAATTCTCCTAGCGTAAAAAAGAAAGAGAATAACATCAACAAAAATATGCATAAAGAGGGCACGAGGCACCAATTTTAAGTTTGATAATAGTGTTTGTGTGAATTGTGTATCATTTATCAGAAAATAGATAAATACATAATAATAAACAAATAGCCCCGCCCCATACGCATGCGAAAGAAGTTCTAAAGAAACGAGAGCGGTTGTACAGGATCTGGAAAATTCGTATATCAGGGAGCTGAGTCATGTCTTCAAAGCTTTGGTCATCGTATTGTATTATCAATCGTGTATTTCAAAGTATATTTAATTTAATATAGATTGTTTAAAAATTCAAAAAACTGACATCTATGCCGCGCGAGTCAGTTTCACTAGCAAGTTTGAAACGTTTATTATCATATCTCTGGAGATATTTATCATATCCTAATAAAATTTAAATAAGACCACCTTTGAAATTTACTTTACCTACGAAAAAAAGAATCATTCAATTTGGTCCACAATCAGAGGAGTATTAGGAGTATTGGGTAAGAAAAATGCAAAAAAGAAGAAAAAAAACATACAGACAAAAGAGTACCTCCTCCTTTTTGGAAGTCGGTTGACAAATAACATTTCGTCGCAGTTAATTTTTTCAAACTTCATTCGCACAGTGGATTGTTTCCAAGCAATTTAACTTCAAAGGGGCCCTGATTCGTTTGAACTATGTCGCCTATTTCTAAAAGGCTTTTATTATTTCATGTTTTTGTAACGTGGATTTTGTGAAACGGTGTATTAAACACGGTTTAAAGACTTTATACAAATATATTTGTATATTTTTGGACAACATTTTAAATTTTATGCTAGGCTGACAGCACCAGATGCCAGCCAGTCATGTATGGTGCTTGACCATTAAGCAATAATTGATTGGCTGCAGTTTTTTCAAAACGTTTCACACATTTTCATAGATTACGCATGTAATAGTGTCACTCTAGTTCTTTGGTAATAATAAAGATATTGAGTGTTCGCCTAAACATTATGATCGTTCGTAGCAGCCTATAATCCACCCTTAAGTTCGCAAGGTGGCTAGCAAGAGCGGACAAGATTAGTCGGGGATTGTGCTCAGTGGCGTCCAATTGAAGAAACCTATGTCTAGCAGTGGACTGCTGATGATGATGATGAACCCACCCTCTGCCATAGAATAAATAATAGTACAACCACTGGGCATAGTGGGTATTGTGGTATACTGAGTGTAGTCTGTTTTCGCTCTGGCCACGCTTTTCGGTGCTGCGCTGCCCTCATCTTCTTTTCTTCCAACTTAACAATATTGTCATCCCGTCATGCTACCGGACATACAACGTTGCATTTTTCAGATCTTGTTTGCCAACTTTACCTGTCATCACCTCGCCTAAACTTATTGGCAGGACACAATGTGGTTTTACCGTGGTTATAGAAACTGGGGTAACACCGTGGTTTTACTTCAGTTTCTATGCAAGATTATTCATCATCATCATCATTATGAGCCGGTATCAGTCCACTGCTGGACGTAGGCCTCCCCCAAGAAACGCCACTGTGCCCTATCTACGGTTCTTTGTTTCCAGTCACTGCCCACCGCTTTGCGAATGTCATCGCTCCACCTATTCACAGGGCGTCCTACGCTACGTTTGTATATCTAAGTACCTATATATAAATTACTTTTTATACTCCTTGGTTTCGAGTACTATAACTAGTTTGGGTTCGTACCTTCAACCTTTCATCCTATAATGTCGATAGTTTATACCAAGTAGTTTATCTGTGCTAGAGGCAAAAGTAGAGCCAAATATATTATATGTAGTGCAACATTTATTTCAGTGCTGTGTAATGGAAAAGTTTGCAGACGCTTACCTTTTCCTATAATTACCTATAACTACACTTTCTATTCCTGTACTTGCCTAGAACAACAATTTATAACGAACCAGTATCACACCCTGCTGTTTAAATATCAATACCCGACTCAGCAGCTTCAAATCACTTTCCGGTCATGATGATCGAGTGATTGTCTTTTGTTCCCAATGAAGGGTCCGTGGCGTTCCCACGTCACTTCTGCTTCTGAACTAATAATGGTACTTCTGTTGGTACGTTGACGTGCCAAATAATTGCCCAGTGGGTGGTCTACTTCATTAAGTACCTACTCTTTAAGTGGATCTACCTCTTTTGTTCGTTTTTTGGTAGATTTCCGAGTTATGTTCGCTTAGCTGCCAGCTTATTAATATGAGCTTGGTAGCAAGTATTTTATTTTATGATATGGTTATGTAGAAGTTTAGTTTACTTAGTTTCATAGTTATCTTCCAAACAAACTACAACTTTTGAGGGCCCGGTGCAGTGGCGTAATCGGGTGAACGGTTGGCTTTGATGCCAGAGGTACCGAGTTCAAACCGCCGTGCACCAATGGATTTTTCTGTTGAAAAAAATTATGTGCGCTTTTAACAGTGGCCCTCCGGTGAAGGAAAAACATTGTTAAGAAACCAACAACCCCTTCATGGTGGTAGGACACTAACTAGTGTGCGCCTGGCCAGCTGCCACCCTTAAGTTGGAAAATCTGTCGCCAAAACATCTAATGTGTTCCGGCAGCTATCCTTGAGAGCCAGTTCCTATTCTAGGCCTAGCGTGCTTACCATCTTCGTCATCGATCATACCATCACCTAGCTTTTTCCCTACCCTTAGCAATAAATTGCTATTTACTTTGGTGATACAGACGCACATATCGTTATTATATTTACATGATAATGATATATTTATTGTAAAAGCAATAGCTTTATCCAGATCCAGATAATTGATATAATATTGGGAGAGGCCTATGTCCAGCAGTGGACTGATACCGGCTGATTATGATGATATAATAATAATGAGAGGTAGCTTTTGTAACTTCCGGTGTTTATGTTACCCGTTTTAGTATGATTCGGAGAACTTCAAATCGCGAGGGAACAACCCAACATCCAAATGTATATTTCAATGTTTGTTTTCATGTTATTGTTAATTTCATTCCCATAGGTATTGAATTTGCGTGTGAACTCGATTAGAAGTTATATTTTGTCATTGGCGGCAGAAATCTTCTAGTGCAGTATAGAATCATGCTGCATAGTAGGCTACGTATTCGTGAATCAGTGTATTATTTTTCAGTCAGTGTATTATTCAGTCAGGATAAATTTACAAACTAACAAAAAAAGTCTCTAGGCGAAATCTACCCATCAGACCATCTCTTTTTATGAAATATCATTAGTTCATGGTACGTGATCCCATTGGTGCTTTATCACGAAGTTCCTTTGTCATTGGTGCTATTATTTGATGATATTTACTTGCTTTTTAGGGGTGACGACGGGGTGTTAGACTAATAACACCATTTGCAATGGAACGGTGTGAAACACAGCTTGGTACTGTACTTACTTTCTTGATAAAATTGTTTTGTGATATTGACGGCCAATTCTTCCACAGGTAGCATTATATCGATGTTCCGCCTGACTTGCTGCCAAAAAGCAGCTTATCACCATCAAGGAGAAAATCTGCCGCCTTAGCCTTAGTTAAGAACAATTACTATCATACCTTAGTAGGTGTATTAAATTACTATGCAATCTCTTTTGATTGCATAGTAATTTAGCATTATCTACAGCTCTTTCACACAAACACTATTGGTCCTTGTGTACACACAGAGGAAGACAACAGTGAGACAAGGAGCTGGATAACAGACTTCACCACATGACACGGTTCGGCTGGCATTGATCATAGCACACTTTTAAAAACTCCAAACTCTCCTGCAAAAACTTAAAAACATTACCGAATATAGTTAAAAGCTTATTAAGTAACGAACGTAAGAACAAGATAACTCAATAGACTTCACATAATATGCGAACAAAGCGCTTACATAAGCAATATTCATTATGTTAGTAATTAAGCAAAAACCGACACTATTTCCCGGGGGATAAGGTTGATGATGGATAATTAAAGTGGTTTCTTTTAATGGTAAAAGTGGGATGCAGTTCTAGTAGTCAGTGAGAGCATTGCAAGGGTGTCTGTGATGAATGCATATGACGGAATGACCCGAACTTCGTTGATATCACAGTTTTACAATCCTGTGGTTGATATAATGAAAATAACTGCAAGATAATCCAATGATTAAGGAACCTAGTGGCAGCTTTGAGTACTTGAATATTTAATGAGGGTAATTCTGTGTTGGCAGATAATATATCGTTAGAGTATCCAAGCTGGCTACACGAATTTACAATAAACATTACAAATAACTGTACCTAAATGTCACGCAAGCATTTTTTTTTTTGAGTTGCTATTGAACTATTCGACTTGCATGTTTATCTCCTTTTGTGAAGTCAGTTCCATTAAAATCATTGAAACATTGTAATCGCAAATTATTTCTTGATCCACCAGTTAAAATTATCCTGATCAGGTAAGTCTTTATAGTCACCCGAAGCACTCATATTAGACGAGTGGGCGACGACAGCACCAAAAGGTCACAAATCACGCAATACTTTCACGAACGCACCGTCTGATGACAACTTTGTGTTTACACTAACTTGCACTTAACTCCGATTATAAGTGCTAATTATAGCAATACGTATAACATAATAGGTCTGTGCAAGTAAGATAAGAGCAGGCAGTAGATGGTATTATGTAAAGACTTAAGTGATCCGGCCGTAAACCAAAGTAACCGACATAGCCCGTAGAAAAATCACCATGAAGGCAGTGAGCCGGTTATATTCGTCACTGAACCGATAACTGATGAGGTGGTAGTACCTATACAAGTTCTGGAGCGGAAACCACGTTGGGGCAAACGTGGTGTAGGACGCCCTATTAAGCAAGATGGAGCGACATTCTGCGCAAACTAGCTGGCGGTAACTGGAGTCGAACATTGGGCTCACAGACTACAATAGTTAGTACTTTAGTGGTCTGGGAGCCCAATTGGGCTCTAGCGTTCATTAGGAATTTGGGACGCAGATAGTTATTATGACGTAGCTGTCTGCTAAAACGGGGGTTCAATGTGTGTATGGAGAAACAAGATTTGATAGCCTTTTTTATTCGAAACTTCACACACACAACACAAAACATGTGTTTTAGGATTCCACCTCTAAAAGCACCTGACATCGGGTAAAAAAGTATGAAAATCAATATTGTTTCGGATTGCGTTGAAATTTGAAGTGCAGTTAGTAATTTTGACATAGGTATCCGCTTAGTCTGAGGTATCCGCCAAGAAAGGATTATAAAAAATTCATCCCTACGGGGATGAAACGGGGCGACAAAGTTTGTATGGAGAATCAAGATTAGATAGTCTTTTTATTCGAAACATCACACAAGTACTTCTGTAAATAAATAAGTAAATACGTTTTTCAGGCGTTTTCGAAATTCCACCCCTAAGAGAGTGTAATGGGGTAAAAAAGTCTGAAAATCAATATGTTTTTCGGGTTTATAAAAATGACTCCCTTTTTCCCTTGTTTACTTTCGCCATAACTTCAAAACGGGAGGAAGAGTTTGGCCTATTCTTTTTTAACGTGTTTTCATGATAGAGAGGTTATTAAGTAAGACATTTTTAAGTGAATTAAAGAAGTTTTTAACGCAGGCGAAGTCGCGGGGCAGCTTGTAATTTAACTGGACATTTTGCAATTCAAACCATCAAACCCGTACCATAAATTCTGTTTCACGACTGAATGAATTGGCAAAGCAGTGGTACCACCCCAGGAGGACTAGCAGAAGTCCTACTTCTACGAAATGCTTCCGCGTAATTGCACTGCGTGAAAAAACAAATGTTCAATCTACATTGTACAGTATTTGGTACGTTATTTCCTACTCATTTTACATTTTTCAAAACCAGGAACTTGTTCAATGGAACATCAAAACAATAGTTTAGCAATTCGATTCATACAGACATTGGATACGATTTTCTTTCATAATATTATGCCGAATTCGCAACCTTACTGTCTATTTCTTACTGGATAGAGTAATTTTACAGCTTGCTCGCCAAATAGATACCTTTGTTAAATATATAAAGATCTAATTTCCATTTCGTTTTTAGTACCAAGGTGTTTATCTGCATATATCTGGAGATACTCATCAAATCTCAATAGACATACTATAAATTAAAATCTTTACTGAATTATATGCGTTTAAATGAAGAAAACACATTCAAATGAGATCAGTAGTTTTGATAATTGCGAACTTGCATACATACATATATGGTTCGAATACAGAACCTCATTTTTTGAAGTCAGTTAAACATTGAGTAGTATCACTATAAATAGTATCAGGGTCTGGTCAGTATCTCCAGAGATATGCAGATCACTTACCTCAAACTTACTACTGAAAATGTCTCGTGTAGCGTTCAGTTTTAAATAGTTTTTAACGATAATTATGAATGATGGAAGAAGAAGAAGACGGTTGGAATAGTTATCTCTGTGGATTGGACTTAATTTTGAAGGCTCAGTGTTGTAGTGGCAGAATGGTCGGCTTTAACGCCAGAGATGCCGAATTCAATCCCTGCCGCACTAATGGATTTTTCTATCGAAACATGTAGGGATGTGCGCTTTTCCCAATGACCCTCGGGTGAAGGAAAATTATCGCTATGAAATCCACAGCCCTGGCATGGTGGTTAAACACTATCTAGTGTCCACCAAGCCAGCTACCACCCTCAAGTTATAAAATCTGTCGCAAAACATCTAATGTGCTCCGGCAGCTCTCCTTGAGAGCTAGTTGCTATTCAAGGCCTAGGGTGCCACCATCCTCAACCGCATCATCACTTAACAACAGTTGAGATAGTGGTCATACGCTAGCCTATATGAAAAAAAAAAAAGTTGTCCAGAGCCTCGTCTCAGTACCGTCTACCAAATCCAGACAAGCAATATTCCATTTTAAACCGCATCTTCACATAACATTAAGCGTTCAAGTGTTTGTCTGTCAAATAGAAAAAATATTACTCAATTTTCTAAAGCCAAAATAAATTACAATTTAGCAACTAACTTTAAAATTGAACATGCGCGGTAATAACCATATAATGGTGATGAAAGTGTACAGACAAGTAGCTATAGCTAGTAATAATCTAACTACTGGGGACGTACATTATTTAGTCACATGATTAGTTCACGTGTTGCTACGATGTAAACGACTTAGGCTGAGCGCAGACTATAGACAAAACAGTCTTAAGACTGTCTCAAGACTGTCTCAAGACAGTTTTGTCTATCACCCTGCGCACACTGCGAACAAAACTTTTTTGTCTGCGAGGATGCGACACAGAACAAAATATAGAATGGACACTTTGATCACTCCACCAATACATGTATTATGTACCTACCTACAATTTGTCTTCTTCAGTTATACAGTAACTAGATATCTACTTTATCATTTTTAGGGTTCCGTTTCTCAAAAGGTAAAAAAAGGAACTGAGCGCTCATACAATTTAGAGATCTAGCTTAATTGGAACCAACCATAAAATATGTTATGAATAAAATAGTGCTATTGAGTGATTTATTTACGTCGCGTCGTTCGCGTGTGAAGCGTCCTTGCTCAAGTTAGCTCCTCGACAGCTCAAAATCGGTAGGGAGGTGAGTAAGCCTCGATTGTTGGGGCGAACAGAGTGTCCATTCTATACGTAATATCTGTTCTGTGTTGCATCGGTTTTGTTTGTCGGCACCGAGAACAAATAATAATACTACGTATAGAATAGACACTCTGTCCCACCCACCAATCGAGGCTTCCTCACCTCGCCTCTGATTCTGGAGCTGCTGAGGAGCTAGTTTAAGCAAGGCACCACACGCGGACGACAACAAAACAATAATACTACTCACGTGAAAATTTACGTCAACTTCATACATATATGTTGGGACCAGTACATACAAGAGGTTCAAATTTACGTAGGTTCTATATTATATATAAAAACCAGCAAAATCGAGTTGAACTCGCCCACCGAGGCTTCCGTACCAACTTCTCAGACTAGTTTAAGGGACAAATTTATCTTTGTAGTTCGATCCATATAGGAAATGTATTGCAACAACTACAATTAATCATAAGTTAAATATTATGTTTCTTTGAAGTGTTTCACACTTTATATTCTTGTAAATTGTTAATCAATTATTTGTTTAACAATTAATCATAAGTTTGTAAAAGTAAATTAATCGTTTTAAGGGTTCCGTATCTCAAAAGGTAAAAAAGGAATCCTTATAAGATCACTTTCTTATCCGTCTGTTCGTCTGTATGTCCGTGTGTCACCACCGATTTCCTCAGGAACGGGTGGACCTAGCAGTTAAAATTTATACCAGATACTGATGTTTATGGTCCTAATTAGCTATATAAAAATCAAGATCCAGAGTCAACACGATAATAAGATATAGACATATTTAGATTTTCGCCGAAATTTGTAAGTACCTAAATTTACCTTAATTTTTTACTTTTTTATTTTTCGGAATTTTTCCTTTACTTGTGTATTACCTTGATTTTGACCAAAGTTGACAATTCTAGGTCGACCGGAAGTACCATATAGGTTTTGGGTCGAAAACCTGTAGGGTACTTCCCGTTGACCTAGAACCATGAAATTCGATAAAGAGCAAGGTCTTACAGCACAAAAAAAGGGGGAATTTCAAAAACGAAAAAATTATTAAAGTAAATGGTGTCCCATACATACATAATTAACGCCAGTTAAGATATGCCTCTGAGTTATATGAGCGCTCATACAATTTAGGGGTCTAGCTCAATTGCACCAAACTTAAGTTTGGTGCCATAAGGTAAATATGTAACTAAAATTGTGCCTCTGTGTAATTTATTTTATTCATAGTTGACGCTAATTAAGATAGGCCTCTGAGTTATATGAGCGCTCATATAATTTAGATGTCTAGCTAACCAACCTTAAAAAATGTAAATAAATAAAATAGTGCTATTGAGTGATTTATTTTCGTCGCGTCGTTCGCGTGTGGCGCGTCCTTGTTCAAGTTTGTTCCTCGACAGCTCAGAATCGGTAAGGAGGTGAGGAAGCCTCGATTGTTGGAGCGAACAGAGTGTCTATTCTATACGTAGTATCTGTTCTGTGTTGCATCGGTTTTCTTTGTCGGCACCGAGAACAGATAATAATACTACGTATAGAATAGACACCCTGTACCACCCACCAATCGGGGCTTTCTCACCTCCCTTTCAATTCTGAGCTGTTGAGGAGCTAACTTGAGCAAGAACGTGCAACACGCGGACAACGCCACGAGACGGTTGTTTTTAAAACATAACCCTCCTTCTTCCGCAGTCGGGTGACTGCGAAAGGAGGGTTAATTTTGTTTCGAGTGTATATATATATATATATATAGATATTATATATATATTCACCGTATATATATTATATATACATATGTATATACATATAAATGTATGAATGTATGTATATTTCTTTGGCACGCCCTAGAGCCTGAATGGCTTATCGTATTTTTATGTTAGTGGTGTCAACATTCAAGTATTAGAAAGATAATTCTTGTTTTCAAAAAGCTTCGTCAATTGCAGACGAGAATACTATCAAATCTGTATATACAAAGTTTTGAATTCCCACCATATTTGCAGGGGTATGTATACTCCATGTAAAGAAATCAGTAAAAAAATATATATTAAAAAAATATATATAATTAACTAGGTACTTGAAATCAAACCTTCTTAAATCGACTCGCTCTTGGCGAACTACACGCATTGTCATAGCGCCGCCACAGGCGCCGCATTGCCTTTCGGCAAAAATCAAAGGGGCCGCGTCCGTCGGCGGCGACCGGTGAAACATGTTTGTGTTATTATTTTCGTTTTGTCGCTTCATTTTCAACCGACTTCAAAGGTTTCTCAATTCGACCGTATATATGTTTTTTTTTATGTTTGTTCGCGGATAACTTCGTCGTTTATAGAACGATTTTCATTATTGTTTTTTTGCTGGAAAGGAAATATCCCAAATGTGGTACCATGGTAATTTTATCGAGGTCTGATAAGTATCTCCAGAGATATGGAGATAAACACCTCAAAATTGGTACTGAAAATTAATAGCGCGGCATTGAAATCGGTTCTTTTTTAGTTTTTTAAACGATCTTATTTAGTTTTTAAACGATATTATAGCCTAGTGGTGAGTCGTAGTCACTTGTTATTGCCAAGACAAAGTTTGTAGAGAAGACAAAATAAAGGAATAACATCGTTTAAAAAACTAAAACATTCGACTTCAAATGCCGCGCTATATTTTCAGTACAAAGTTTGAGGTGTTTATCTCCATATCTCTGGAGATACATGGAGGGAAGGATAGCTGGAGGGGATTGGATGTGGAAGTGAGGGGAAGGGGGAGGGTAGGGGAGCAAAGGGGGAGGGTAGGTAAGCGAGGGGGAGGTTGGGGGATTTAGGTGGAAGTGAGGGGGTAGGGGGAGGGGAGAGCATGTGAGGGACGGAGAGAAAGGGGGAGTAGCGTGGCGTGGTACGGCGCGGTGTAGTTGGGATACGTATGTTTCTTATTTGTTAATGCTACCCAAAGACACTATTCCACGCGAACGAAGTCGCGGGCACAGCTTGTATTTATTATATATAAATATATACATATATATATATACATTTTTAAGGTTTGTTAGCGGATAACCGCGTCGTTTATGAACCGATTTTGATTTTTTTTTTGTTGGAAAGGAGATATATATAAAGAGGTCTGATAAGTATCTCTAGAGATATGAAGATAAACACCTAAAAATTGGGACTGAAAATTAATTGCGCGGCATTGAAGTCGGTTCTTTTTAACCGACTTCACAAAAAAGGAGGAGGTTCTCAATTCGTAAGAATCTTTCTTAAGATATCTTATAATAATCTTTCTTTAAAATTCTTTTTTATTTTAGTTCACCGATTACTCGAAGATGCCTGAACCGATTTGGAAAATTATTTTTTTGTTTCAAAACATACCTTTCCCAGGTGGTTCTATTTAAATTTTAACGAAATCGGCCGAAACGTTTTTAATATATCAACATTTGTATTATGACGCATTTACTTATCTCGACGACTTACTACTTGGCTGGCACTTTACCTACTGGCACAGATTATATAATAGTTACTACGTCTACTGGCTACTTTGACTAGCGCGACGTTTGAAGTCGTTTCTTTTAGTTTTTTTAAACGATCTTAAATTATTTAGTTTTTAAACGATCTTATCTGAAGTCGATTAAAATAAAATAAATAGTTTTTCTTTTTCCATACAAGTTGTTCGTACCCGTCAAACAGGATGCGTTTATTTCATTTGTTAAGATGCGTACAGACTATGTAACATAACGTATTGTATAACATGGTGAGATAACATGTTTCAGATGATGTGGACACTCATAAAACATGTTCAAATAACATCGCCAGTCGTCAAAGCGCCGCTTCGCTTTTCGGCAGAATTCAAAGCGGGCCGCTTCCATCGGCGAATCATGTGTACACGGTAAGGCGCGGTTTATACAGAAGAAACGTGGCGCGGACGGATGTCAGTGTGGACGTTCGTTCCCATTCTGGGTTCGTGTGAGGGTTTCGAGGCGAGCCTCCTTATCCTGGTTGGGGTCTGGGGCAACTACCCTCGGGGTACGCACGGGCTTTAATCAGCCCTATAGTGGTCCGATATGGTCGTTGGCCAGATCTGGGCGTGGTGGTCATGTTGGCCATCTTGGCATGGTGGTCTTGTGCTGCTGTGGTAACCGCTACTCCTCCTCTTTGCTGTCTTCATCCACCGGGACTAAGTCGCGTGGGAGTGCACGCCAGGTCGATACAGCGCTATCAGGCGGCCGGGCGTGGTGCGGTGCAATGTTCTGGAGGTGAGGGTGTGGTCCGTTGTCTGCACGGTCAAATTGACAGCGCGCCAACCGGACCACGAACTCCCTCACCGTCTCAATTTTCACGTCCCGGGCGTTGGCGTCATTGCTTACGTATCGACCGGTTCCCGTGCATATCCGCAGGGTGACGTTCTGAATGATCTGAAGACGCTTGCGCTGGGTTTCCGAGCATAGGGCATACCACGCAGGAGCAGCAGACGTCATCTTCGTGCGTATATACGTCTTGTATATGCCGACTTTGGTGTAGAGTGGCAGCTTCGATCGGAGGACCGGATGGAGGAGGGCCTTAGCGGCTTTCGCTTGGTGGACTGCGTGATCCACGTGCGGGCGCATCCTCAACGTCCGGTCGATGTAGAAGCCCAGGTACTTTGTACTCGTTTCCCACTTGACGTCTTGTTCTCGGAGCTGCAGTGGAGGTGGCAGGATGGGTTTGGGCTCTGGTCAGCAGCGTGGCCGTCTTCCTCACGTTGACGGCCATGCGCCACTTGTCCAGCCAGACTGGCAGGATGTCCAGAACCTTCTGCATTCTGTTGGCGGCTATAGTAGCTTTGACAGAGGACGTTATATACGCACTGTCGTCGGCAAAAAGTGCTAGTGTTACTCCTCGTTCTCCTGGTGCAAGGTGTTCGACCGCCAGAACCGGTATGTCGTCTGTGTAAACCGCGTACATGTACGGTGAGAGACAACTTTCCTGGGAGACAAAAACTCCCACTGCGATCTGCCGGTTGCCGGAAGTGGCGCCCTCGACGGACACGCAGAACTGTCGGTTTCTCAGGAACGATGAGAGGATGTGGATTAGCGCCGCTGGAGTCGGTGTCCTGGATAACTTGTAGATTAGGCCTTCGCGCCACACTCTATCGAAGGCCTTCTCGATGTCCAGGAACACGGCGACGCTTCTACTATTTCGGTTCAGTTCACTGGTGAGCTGGTGGATCACCCTCGTCAGCTGGAGCGTTGTGGAGTGACGCGTGCGGAAACCAAACTGCTCCTCACGTGGGGTGAAGTGAGGGCGCAGTCTCCGCAGCAGTAATCGCTCGAACAGCTTGACGAGGTGTGACAGCAGGGTAATAGGGCGGTAGCTGGAGGGTAGACGACGGACCTTGCCGGGTTTGGGTAGTACTATGACTTTCCCTGTCTTCCACGTTGCGGGAAAGTATCCTGTTCTTAAGATACCGTTGAAGAGTCTGTCTATACACAACAGACTTCTCCGCGGCATCTGCTTGAGTTCCGCGTTCGACACCTCATCTAGACCGGGTGCCTTTTTCGTCTGTAAATAGCGTACAGCTCGTGCCACTTCCATTGGGGAGATGAAATCATCCCCTCCCAGCGGGGGCGCCGAAGTCTGCAGACTACTTCCGTGGATACTGCGTTGTAGTGGGGCACGACAACAGGGTCAGCATTGAGAGGAACGGGATGCAGCTGAAACTGTGATTCTAAATGATCAGCCAACAGTTCTCTTTCCGCTGGGGCAAATTTCCGGCTTCCTGATGAGTCCGTTAGTGGGTAGACTGGTATCTTAGCCCTTAACAAACTCCTATTCAGGGCATGAAGGTTGGTTTCGTCTTCAGTGGCTTGGGCGATACGAGAATCCCATGCGTCACCTCTCCACTTCTTGACTTCATTGGCGAGCGTTGCAGTTATAGCATTTAGTCGTGCTTTTGTTGTTGGGCAGCGGGTGCGGGCCCATAGTTCACGCATCGCACGTTTCTTAGCCCTTAAACGTGTTAAGGGGCCTGGGAGTTCTTCGCGCCAGCTTGTTCGAGGTTCAGTAGTAGATGCTGCTTCTTTTGCTTCTTTGATGGAGGCAGTTATTTCAGCCGTGCATCTCTTCTCGTCCTCCGATGTGGTTAATCGGCCTACTATCATCGTCATCAGTCGTTGTTGGAACTGGTGCCAATTGATCTTCGTGTAAGTACCCCGACAAAGAGTTGCTTCTGCCGAAGCTACAACCGTGATGAGCAGTGGTAGGTGCTGCTCATCCAGATCGTAGAGGACCTCCAGATGCATTGGGGCTGGCAGGTTCTTGTGGGCTACTATATCGATGACGTCCGGGTTGTGGCGTGGATTGGATGTGGGTAGGAGAGTCTGGGCCGATTACTTCGTAACCATTACTCTCCATATCCTCTTGGAGTTTTCTTCCAATGGGATTAATGACTCTGGACCCCCACACCAAATGTTTGGCGTTGAGGTCCGCTGCCAGCAGGGTTGGAGTGGCGTCCATAAAGATACGCCTCATATCACCAGGGTCGAAGTTGGAGTTCGGTGGCCGATATCCGCCAAATATCTTCACCAGAAGTTGAAGTTGAGAACCACCAAGTTGGACCACGACGGCAGTGGTTTTGGTGATTTGATTGGGTAGGTCACCAACTACGTCGTGCACTATGTCCCTCCGCACTAAGGCAGCCGTTCCACGATATGGTCGGCCCTGGGGTGAGACATCGTCGTGCCGGTACACGAAGTAGTTGGCGAATTTAAATTGTTCCGTCTTCTTCAGCTTGGTCTCACCAAGGAGGATGATATGAACATCCTGCGAGTGGGTGAGAATGCGTAAGTTGTCGGTCTTGGTCTTGATGCCGCACGGGTACCAGTACAGTATGCGGAGGTCTTATCTATGCATACTGGAACCGGGATAGTGCGGACAGTCCTCGCATAGCTGCCGTCCGAAGATCGTCCGGCTGCTATGGCTGCAAGTAGGCCCACCAGGGCTCCCACCAATGCTGAGATGGGTTCCAGGAAGGTACTCTGCTGTTGACCTGCTTGGTAGCAGGGGTATCCGGCTTGAGTAAAGACGGCTGTCATTTGTGGCTGGTATGGTGGGGCCCATGGGTATTGACCTGTTGGCATGGGTCTTGTAGGAAACCTTGCTGCAGAGCGCGGGCGTGGCTGGGCAAAAGCACTCGCACCTGCTTGCATATAGTATGGTGCTCCTGGTGGTCCCTCTGGCCAGTCTCGGTGTGGGTCTAGTCACTGCCGATGCTGTGGTGGTGGTACCCGTGACAACCTGAGTTACTGGCACGAAGTAGACTCGTGACTCTGGTCTCGGTCTGGTCTCTGTTAGTGCTTATGCTGGTCTTGGTACTTCTGTTGTATTAGTGGTGGGCTGTTGCGGTTGGTGTTGCAGGGGTGCCCCTTCTGTCGCAGTGTCCGATTCTCCTGCTGGAGTACTAGCAGGTGCTTGCCGTCTTCTTGGGGCTCTCCACCTTGAGCGAGGTCTGGTTGTTGCTGGCTCGGGTAGTGGAGGGTAGTGCGCCATGGAGGCTCTAGACGCCCCATAGGTTACTGTGGGTGCAAGTAGCCTTGGGTCTTGTGGTGGTTGCATCTTGGGCAGGAATGGTGTGAAGTTGGCCGGTCGCATTGAGGGGGGTACCGAGGTGGATACTGCCGTGGGCGCGGCGCTTTCTGGTTTACCCTCCCTTCGCGTTCTCTTCCATCTTCTCCCTCCTCTTCCTCCCCTACGGTGCACTGTGGGGGCGCCTCGTGGTATTGGGTCGTTAGCTGGAGGGCGCGGACGGATGGCGGAAGTAGATAGTCAAAGTAACGCAATATAAACCTTATAGTGCGTAATATAGAGTAATTTTTGGCTTAAAGAGAATTGCGCCCGGTTCTTTAAAACGTTCCCCGATCGTGTCAGAGGCTAAAATAAGAAGCCAATACTGCCAAAATGGTAGGAACCTGCCACATATCGTCACACTAGCCGTATCGCGCCACGTGTCTCCGCCACTTCAGTATAATTTACGAAACTACGTGACAAACGTTGGCGCCACGCCACAAGCCCTCGCCACGTCTCTTCTGTATAAACCGCGCCTAATATTCGCAAAACAGTCGTCAAAGCGCCGCTTCGCCTTTTGCGGCAAAGTTTAAAGAGGCATCGTTCATCGACGGAACACGTGTACACTACTAAATAGGCTTGGGCTAACTATATCCAACAGAGGAGTGAGTACATCGTATATCATTCCATGTAAGGATATATATCCGCTTAGTATGTCCGCTTAATATATTATCCGCTTAGTATAACTGCTTAATATGTTCGGTATATCCATGTGAAATGTGTTTCAGACTTTGCAGATAAATAGATAAATAATACTTCAATGATTAGTATATCCCATATCCAAAATAAAGTATATCCGCATTTCATAACCGATATTATGTAACATTATAAGACCGTATCTGTTGTGTTTTTGCATTGTTTTTGTATCCGTTGTTAGTGATGATGTGATTCAAAATAATATGGCAAGGTTGCCTAGAAAATACCTATTCACTTACGGCTTTACTTTTTAACCGATTTCACTTTTTTTTTTGTGTTTCATAAAGGTATACCGGATATATGGGATATACTAGTATTAAGGTTTCGGGAAGTGGAATGATGGGTATATATTCGCTTAGGGATATATATCCGAAGATATAGATGTGTCCGGAGTTACCCAAGCCTACTAACCGAGAACGACAAACGATAATTGTTAAATAACATTGTTATTCTAATGTGTACAGTAATGTTTTGGGTTGCAATGTTGAATAACAAGGTTACATGGTGTGGACGTGTTATATAACACAAGTTAAATAACATGTTACATAGTCTGTACGCACCTTTATCAAATCAGACATTTTTTAGGGTCCCGAAACCAAAGGGACCCTAGGGACTACTGAGACTTTGCTGTCCATCCGTCCGTCTGTCTATCCGCCTTTCTCAAAACTGTATCTCCTTTACAGTAATAGGTAGATACTTGACATTTTCACTAAGTATGTATTATTATGGGGATTTAAGAACAAATACTAAAAACTAAAATAAAGTTAAAAATAAAACTGGCTAAGTCGAGTTGAACTCGCCCACCGAGGCTTCCGTACGAACCAATTCAGCTAGATCTCTAAATTGTATCAGCGCTCATATAACTCAGAGGTCTACATTAATTGGCGTAAACTATGTATGTATGTACACCTTTTAATTTTCAACTTTTTTATTTTTTGGAATTTTTCCATAATTTGTGCTGTACCTTGCTGCTTGCCAAATTTCATGATTCTAGGTCAACGGGAAGTACCCTATAGGTTTTCGACCCAAAACCTATAGGGTACTTCCGGTTTACCTAGCATTTTCAATTTTGTTTATAAGCAAAGTCTTAGAGCACAAGTATAGGAAAAATTCCGAAAAATAAAAAAAATGTTGAAAATTAAGGTACATTTTGGTACTAACAAGTTTCCGCGAAAATCTAAATTTGCCCATATCTTTTTATTGTGTTGATTCAAGACCTTGATTTTTATACACCCAATAGGGACTATAGGCTTCAGTATCAGGTATAAATTTCAACTTGCTAGGTCCACCCGTTCCTGAGAAAATCAGTGGTGACACACGGACAGACGGACAGACAGACGGACAGACAGACACACAGACAGAGAGACAGACGGACAAGAATGTGATCTTATAAGGATTCCTTTTCTACCTTTTGAGACACGGAACCCTAAAAACGGTTAATTTACTTCTACAAACTTATGATTTGTAGTTGTTGCTATACATTTCCTATGGATCGAACTACAAAGTTAAGTTTGTCCCTTAAACTAGTCTGAGAAGTTGGTACGGAAGCCTCGGCGGGCGAGTTCAACTCGATTTAGCTGGTTTTTATATATAATATAGAACCTACGTAAATTTGAAGCTCCTGTGTGTACTGGTCCCAACATATATGTATGAAGTTGACGTTAATCTTCACGTGAGTAGTATTATTGTACTGTTTTCGTCCGCGTGTGGTACCTTGCTTAAACTAGCTCCTCAGCAGCTCCAGAATCAGAGGCGAGGTGAGGAACCTCGATTGGTGGGTGGGACAGAGTGTCTATTCTATACGTAGTATTATTATTTGTTCTCGATGCCGACAAAGAAAACCGATGCAACACAGAACAGATACTACGTATAGAATGGACCCTCTGTTCGCCCCAACAATCGAGGCTTCCTCACCTCCCTACCGATTTTGAGCTGTCGAGGAACTAACTTGAGCAAGGATGCGCCACACGCGAACGACGCGACGAAAATAAATCACTCAATAGCACTATTTTATTTATTTAAATTTTTCAAGGTTGGTTAGCTAGACATCTAAATTATATGAGCGCTCATATAACTAAGAGGCCTATCTTAATTAGCGTCAACTATGAATAAAATAAATTACACAGAGGCACAATTTTAGTTACATATTTACCTTATGGCACCAAACTTAAGTTTGGTGCAATTGAGCTAGACCCCTAAATTGTATGAGCGCTCATATAACTCAGAGGCATATCTTAAGTGGCGTTAATTATGTATGTATGGGACACCATTTACTTTAATAATTTTTTCGTATTTGAAATTTCCCCTTTTTTTTGTGCTGTAAGACCTTGCTCTGTGTCGATTTTCATGGTTCTAGGTCAACGGGAAGTACCCTACAGGTTTTCGACCCAAAACCTATATGGTACTTCCGGTTGACCTAGAATTGTCAACTATGGTCAAAATCAAGGTATTACAGCACAAGTAATGGAAAAAATCCGAAATATAAAAAAGTCGAAAATTAAGGTAAATTTAGGTACTTACAAATTTCGGCGAAAATCTAAATATGTCTATATCTTATTATCGTGTTGACTCTGGATCTTGATTTTTATATATCTAATTAGGACCATAAACATCAGTATCTGGTATAAATTTTTACTTGCTAGGTCCACCCGTTCCTGAGAAAATCGGTGGTGACACTCGGACATACAGACGGACAGACGGATAAGAAAGTGATCTTATAAGGATTCCTTTTTTAACTTTTGAGATGCGGAACCCTAAAAACGATTAATTTACTTTTACAAACTTATGATTAATTGTTAAACAAATAATTGTTTAACAATTTACAAAAATATAAAGTGTGAAACACTTCAAAGAAACATAATTTTTAACTTATGATTAATTGTAGTTGTTGCAATACATCAACACCAATATTATAAATGCGAAAGTCAGTTTGTTTATTTGTTTGTTTGTTTGTTTGTTTGTTTGTTTGGGACTTCTTCACGGTCAAACGGCTTGACCGATTTGGCTGAAATTTTGTACAAAGATAGAACATAAGGCAGAATAGGATATAGGATACTTTTTTTTTGGCTATCGAGTCAGGGGGTCCAGATATTCTTAATTGAATTTTGTAACTAAAGGACCTCTTTTCGAATAATCGGCTTGACCGATTTGCCCGAAATGTTGTATAAAGACAGTTCATAAGGCAGAAAAGAATAATGAAGACTTTTTTTCTTGCTATCGAGTCAAGGGGTCCAAATAATTCAATTGAATTTTGTAAATATAAGACCTCTTCTCAAATAAACGGCTTGACCGATTTGCCTGAAATGTAGTATGAAGACAGTTCATAGGGTAGAATAGGATATAGGATACTTTTTTTTTGGCTATCGAGTTAGGTGGTCCAGATATTTTTAATTGAATTTTGTAAAGATAAGACTTCTTCTCGAATAAACGGCTTGACCAATTTGCCTAAAATGTTGTATGAATACATGTCATAGGGCAGAATAGGATATAGAATACTTTTTTTCTTGCTATCGAGTCAGGGGGTCCAAATATTTTTAATTGAATTTTGTAAATATAAGACCTCTTCTCAAATAAACGGCTTGACCGATTTGCCTGAAATGTAGTATGAAGACAGTTCATAGGGCAGAATAGGATATAGAATACTTTTTTTCTTGCTATCGAGTCAGGGGGTCCAAATATTTTTAATTGAATTTTGTAAATATAAGACCTCTTCTCAAATAAACGGCTTGATCGATTTGCCTGAAATATAGTATAAAGACAGTTCATAGGGTAGAATAGGATATAGGATACTTTTTTTTTGGCTATCGAGTTAGGGGGTCCAGATATTTTTAATTGAATTTTGTAAAGATAAGACTTCTTCTCGAATAAACGGCTTGACCAATTTGCCTGAAACTTTGTATGAATACATGTCATAGGAGAGAATAGGATATAGAATACTTTTTTACTGGCTATCGAGTCAGGTGGTAAAAATATTTTAAATAGAATTTTGTAAATATAAGTTTTCTTCTCGAATAAACGGCTTGACCGATTTGCCTGAAATGTAGTATGAAGCCAGTTCATAGGGTAGAATAGGATATAGGATACTTTTTTTTTGGCTATCGAGTTAGGGGGTCCAGATATTTTTAATTGAATTTTGTAAATATAAGACTTCTTCTCGAATAAACGGCTTGACCAATTTGCCTAAAATATTGTATGAATACATGTCATAGGGCAGAATAGGATATAGAATACTTTTTTTCTTGCTATCGAGTCAGGGGGTCCAAATATTTTTAATTGAATTTTGTAAATATAATACCTCTTCTCAAATAAACGGCTTGACCGATTTGCCTGAAATGTAGTATGAAGACAGTTCATAGGGTAGAATAGGATATAGGATACTTTTTTTTTTGGCTATCAAGTCAGGAGGTCCAGATATTTTTAATTGAATTTTGTAAATATAAGACTTCTTCTCGAATAAACGGCTTGACCAATTGCCTGAAATTTTGTATGAATACATGTCATAGGGCAGAATAGGATATTGAATACATTTTTTTGGCTATCGAGTCTGAGTGTTTAGATTTTTTTTATTGAATTTTGTGAATGTGTGGCCTCTTATCACCTAAATAGCTTGACCGATTCAGCTGAAATTTTATGTATATTACAGTTCATATTGCATAGAATCACATAGGATACTTTTTTTCTGGCAGTCGAGTCCAGGTGCCAAGAATTTTTAAATTAAACTTTGTGAATGTGTGTCCTACTCTCGGTCAAACGGGTAAACCATTTAAGCTGAAATTTTGTACACAGACAGTCAAAAAGACATAGAAGGGCAACGAATTTTTTTTTTTGGGTGGAAATTTCGGTTGTTTATAGTTTTATTATAGAATTTTGTAAATGTGTGGCCGCTTTTCGGCCAAACGGCTTGACCGATTCAGATGAAATTTTGTACACATACATTTAATAGGGCATAAAAGGGCAAAGAATACATTTTTTCGGCAGTTAAGTGTGGGGCCTATATTTTTTCCTAACTTCACATAGAGTTTGCATAATCATAAAAGTTTGACCTTAGGTTCATGGATAATGACTAAACTTAATAAGTGCCTTAATTAGGCCATAAAACTGTCAGGGTCATTAAAAGTCATCAAAATTTACGCAATGGTTTCGCTCACCCAACGTGCTTCGCCCAATCTGCTTTATGGGAAGTATTTCAAAAGCATTCGTGTTTTAACAGCCACATTTAACCTAAGGGTCATCGGTGTTGACTTAGTAGGTTATAAAAACTGTCAGAATCATTAAAAGTAAAAAAATTACTACTTTCAAGGTAATATTTCAGCAACTTTTGTATTTTAATAGCCACATGCATCAGAACGAGTCCATAAATTGAAACAGTACAACCTTCAATAATCATAATGATTTTTAACCTAAAAATAAGTGGATATCAAGTTAAACCTTTGTGTCATCAGTGTTAACTTAGTAGGTCATAAAAACTGTCAGAGTAATAAATGGTCGTAAAAAAGTTTCGCGCAGTGATAGGGCTTGCTACGCTCGCACAGTGAAAGCGCTCGCTCCGGTCACGCAAAGATTTGTTATATCTACTTTGGAGGAAACATTTTAGCAACTTTTGTATATTAATAGCCACATGCATCAGAACGAGTCCATAAATTGAAACAGTACAACCTTCAATAATCATAATTATTTTTTACCTTAAAATAAATGGATATCAAGTTTAACCGTAGGGTCATTGGTGTTGACTTAATAGGTCATAAAAACTGGGTCAGGGTCAAAAAATGACGTAAAAATTTTCGCGCTCGCGAAAACCTTTGATTTACCTACTTTGTAAATAATATTTCAGCATTTTTTGTATTTTAATAGCCACATGTATCAAAACGAGTTTACAAATTGAAACAGTACAACCTTAAACAATCATGATGATTTTTTACCTTAAAATAAGTGGATATCAAGTTAACCCTTTGTGTCATCGGTCTTGACTTAGTAGGTCATAAAAACTGTCAGGGTCATAAAAAGATATAAAATTTTTTCGCGCTCGCTTCGCTCGCGCAGCGATAGCGCTCGCAGCGCTTCCGCAAACATTTGTTTTGTCTACTTTGCAGGTTATATTTCAGCATTTTTTTATTTTAATAGCCACATGCATCAAAACGAGGCCATAAATTGAAACAGTACAACCTTCATTAATCATAATAATTATTAACCTTAAAATAAGAGGATATCAAGTTTAACCTTTGTGTCATCAGTGTTAACTTAGTTGGTCATAAAAACTGTCAGGGTCATAAAATGACGTAAATATTTTTGCGCTCGCTTCGCTCGCGCAAACCTTTGTTTTATCTACTTTGTAGGAAATATTTCAGTATTTTTTGTATTTTAATAGCCACATGCATCAAAACGAGTTTATAAATTTAAACAGTACAACCTTCAATATTCATAATGATTTTTTACCTAAAAATAAGTAGATATCAAGTTTAAACTTTTTGTCATCAGTGTTAACTTAGATGGTCATAAAAACTGTCAGGGTCATAAAATGACGTAAAAATTTTCGCGCTCGCTGCGCTCGCGCAATCCTTTGTTTTATCTACTTTGTAGGTAATGTTTCAGCATTTTTTGTATTTTAACAGCCACATGCATCAAAAAGAGGCCATAAATTGAAACAGTACAACCTTGAATAATCTCAATGATTATTAACCTTAAAGTAAAAGGAAATCAAGTTTAACCTTTGTGTCATCAGTATTAACTTAGATGGTCATAAAAACTGTCAGGGTCATAAAATGTCGTAAATATTTTCGCGCTCGCTTCGCTCGCGCATTAATAGCGCTCGCTGCGCTCGCGCAACCTTTGTTTTATCTACTTTGTAGGAATATTTCAGTATGTTTTGTATTTTAATAGCCACATGCATCATAACGAGTTTATAAATTTAAACAGTACAACCTTCAATATTCATAATGATTTTCTTACCTAAAAATAAGTAGATATCAAGTTTAAACTTTTTGTCATCAGTGTTAACTTAGATGGTCATAAAAACTGTCAGGGTCATAAAATGACGTAAAAATTTTTGCGCTCGCTGCGCTCGCGCTAACCTTTGTTTTATCTACTTTGTAGGTAATATTTCAGCATTTTTTGTATTTTAATAGCCACATGCATCAAAACGAGTCCATAAATTGAAACAGTACAATCTTCAATAATCATAATGATTATTAACCTTAAAATAAGAGGATATCAAGTTTAAGCTTTGTGTCATCAGTGTTAACTTAGTTGGTCATAAAAACTGTCAGGGTCATAAAATGACGTAAATATTTTTGCGCTCGCTTCGCTCGCGCAAACCTTTGTTTTATCTACTTTGTAGGAAATATTTCAGTATTTTTTGTATTTTAATAGCCACATGCATCAAAACGAGTTTATAAATTTAAACAGTACAACCTTCAATAATCATAATGATTCTTAACCTTAAAATAAGAGGATATCAAGTTTAAGCTTTGTGTCATCAGTGTTAACTTAGTTGGTCATAAAAACTGTCAGGGTCATAAAATGACGTAAATATTTTTGCGCTCGCTTCGCTCGCGCATTAATAGCGCTCGCTGCGCTCGCGCAAACCTTTGTTTTATCTACTTTGTAGGTAATGTTTCAGCATTTTTTGTATTTTAACAGCCACATGCATCAAAAAGAGGCCATAAATTGAAACAGTACAACCTTCAATAATCTCAATGATTATTAACCTTAAAGTAAAAGGAAATCAAGTTTAACCTTTGTGTCATCAGTATTAACTTAGATGGTCATAAAAACTGTCAGGGTCATAAAATTACGTAAACATTTTCGCACTCGCTGCGCTCGCGCAAACCTTTGTTTTATCTACTTTGTAGGTAATATTTCAGCATTTTTTGTATTTTAATAGCCACATTTATCAGAACGAGTCCATAAATTGAAACAGTACAACCTTCAATAATCATAATGATTATTAACCTTAAAATAAGAGGATATCAAATTTTACCTTTGCGTCATCAGTGTTAACATAGTAGGTCATAAAAACTGTCAGGGTCATAAAAAGACGTAAAAAATTTCTCTACGCTCGCGCAAACCTTTGTTTTATCTACTTTGTAGATAATATTTTTGCATTTTTTATATTCTAATAGCCACATGCATCAAAACGAGTTTATAAATTGAAACAGTACAACCTTCAATAATCATAATAATGATTAACCTTAAAATAAGTGGATATCAAGTTTAACCTTTGTGTCATAGGTGCTGACTTAGTAGGTCATAACAACTGTCAGGGTCATATAAAGTCGTAAAAAATTTTCGCTTTGAGTTCGACTTCGAGAGTCATCTACGGTGACTTGGCCTAAGAGATCATCGATCTAGACTTCAATGGTCATAAAGACACAAATAACGCGGGCGAAGCCGCGGGTAAGAAGAAATGTTTCAGGAACTGTTGTGTTGAGTCAAACATTCAAACAGCACAACTTCGTATACCCAACCAAAATGATTAATGACTTTAACAATAGAGGATATTGATTTCGACTTTGAGGGTCATCTATGATGACTTGGCCTAAGAGATCATCGATCTAGACCTCAATGGTCATAAAGACACAAATAACGCGGGCGAAGCCGCGGGTAACAGCTAGTTTCCTATATGGATCGAACTACAAAGTTAAGTTTGTCCCTTAAACTAGTCTGAGAAGTTGGTACGGAAGCCTCGGTGGGCGAGTTCAACTCGATTTTGCTGGTTTTTATATATAATATAGAACCTACGTAAATTTGAACCTCCTGTGTGTACTGGTCCCAACATATATGTATGAAGTTGACGTTAATCTTCACGTGAGTAGTATTATTGTTCTGTGTTCGTCCGCGTGTGGTGCCTTGCTTAAACTAGCTCCTCAGCAGCTCCAGAATCAGTGGCGAGGTGAGGAAGCCTCGATTGGTGTGTGGGACAGAGTGTCTATTCTATACGTAGTATTATTATTTGTTCTCGGTGCCGACAAACAAAACCGATGCAACACAGAACAGATACTACGTATAGAATGGACACTCTGTTCGCCCCAACAATCTAGGCTTACTCACCTCCCTACCGATTTTGAGCTGTCGAGGAACTAACTTGAGCAAGGACGCGCCACACGCGAACGACGCGACGTAAATAAATCACTCAATAGCACTATTTTATTTATTAACATATTTTAAGGTTGGTTCCAATTAAGTTAGACCTCTAAATTGTATGAGCGCTCAGTTCCTTTTTTTACCTTTTGAGAAACGGAACCCTAAAAATGATAAAGTAGATATCTAGTTACTGTATAACTGAAGAAGACTAATTGTAGGTAGGTACATAATACATGTATTGGTGGAGTGATCAAAGTGTCCATTCTATATTTTGTTCTGTGTCGCATCCTCGCAGACAAAAAAGTTTTGTTCGCAGTGTGCGCAGGGTGATAGACAAAACTGTCTTGAGACAGACCGTTAAGACTGTTTTGTCTATAGTCTGCGCTCAGCCTAAGGCTTAGTTACTACACGTTACTCCTTGTACTATTATTTGTTCTGTGACGTTACCATAGAAATGCAATTAGATACACTGTGACCACTCATGCACTCGGCAAATGAGATAGGGACCGTGGTGGAGCATATTGTTGCACCCTGGGTCATAGAATAAATCATAGTATCTGCGTAATTCGAGTTTCGTCAGTACTATTCATTATTCTGTGGTTTCGTCGGGTCTCGGTAGCGGTGATCTCTAGTGCCTAGTGCGAGGTTTATAGATTGGTTTACTTACTCGATCACGTTACAGTAAACGCAGATTTGTATGGAATTAAAAAGCGCCATCTAGTGTGCGTAATAAGTAACATTGTAATTTCCATACAAATCTGTGTTTACTTTAACGTGATCGAGTGAGTAAATAAATTTTATGAAACTCGCACACCTGTCCGCGACAACGGCGACAATCGTGGAGCACGCGACTATTGTAGAGCGACTCGTTGCGTTTCTTTCGCTCAGGCATTCATTATTCTGTGATGGAGGTAGCGCTTTAAACATTATAAAGGCCTTTCTGGACCAACATAAGTTGAATGAGAGCTTCGTTGGCGCAAAGGATAGATAGATAAGTAGCTTGACTTCTAAGCGAGAGGTCGCCGGTTCTAATCCTAAGCATGGGTATTCATTCATTCATTTTATCGATTTTCGGCCTGACTTGCTACCAAAAAGTAGCTTACCACAATCAAGGAGAAAATCTACCTCCATTACCTTACGGTATTCCGGCAGAATACCGCCCTTGAGAGTCACAGTATTCTAATCTAAGCCTGGTGTTTTCACCATCTTCGACTACATCATCGCTTACATACAAGATATAAAGAAAAACATAATTATGATCCAACGCCTCTTCGTAGCCGTGTTCCAGGTGTTTCCCAATACAAAGTACTCAAGCGAACCAATCACCCGCAATCAAAGTGCAGAGGTTATCTGTAGGTCGCGAGAACTATAATTAGTTACACGTACTGTATTGCTGCACCCATTCATTGATATTGCTGTAATGATTATACTGTCGTATAGGTACTATTAAGTATTCTGTGATAATGTTTCGAGAGCTCATTTTGACTGACGTAAAAGAAGGTAGGTACTTTTATTAGTGTGGATGATGTTTTTTTTTAATATATGAATGAAAACAAATAAAATGAAAAGTAAACAAATTCACGCAACATACATTGTTTAGGTATAAAGAAATTCATTTTTTTTAATACGTGGCCATTTGGACTACTTTACATATGTTTACCTATATATAAAAGTATATCTATACTAATATTATAAAGAGAGAACATTTGTATTTTTGTATTTTTGTATGTTTGTAATGAGTAAGCTCAAAAACTACTGAACCGATTTAAAAAATTCTTTCACTAATACATAGAATGGACTTTCGGAATGAAAATAGGCTATATATTATCCCGTTTAAATCAAAGGTACATTCGTGGAGACCTAATTTGCAACCTAAGTCGGCAAATAAACGGTCGAAAAAACACGTTTCTTACGAACGCTGCTTAATTGAAAATAGATAGAAGAATATTTTCTATGCAAGAGTTGTACAACTTAATAAGTCCTACAAAAAAGTCCGCGACAGCATATGTCTATCTCTTAAGGTTGACTCACAGTAACCATTTTAATCTTAAAATTTTTGTTAAAAAATATTACATAACTTCCAAGGCTATTTTCAAGTATATAGTATTAATCCTTATCCAAATAATTACGTTAATTAGCTTGGTCACATATTATAGATTAAAATTGTCCTTTTCAGTATATAATTCAAATGAAAACTCTAGAAGATATCACGAATTTCACAAACACGCATAGCAAAATTAATAAAATATTTGCAGTGAAACCACAGATTAGGTCATAGTTACTACGAAAATATTATTATAAGCTTAGCTATGCTGTAGATCCCCACCGATCACAATCAATTTGAGGTCAATATAGTATAATAATATGATCTATTGTATAAAATAGTATTCATCTATATATATATATATATATATAATAATATAATATAATATTTTAAACCACCCCGACTGATCTATGTATAATAGCTTTTTCCAATGACTCTAAACACGACATTTAAAATCTGAGCTGTAAGTTGGTGAGGATTTGAGTATTCTGTAGAGTCCAGGAGGCTTCCATGTTCTTACAATATCGTTGAAGAAGAAGTTCATAGCGCAATTAACTAGAAAAAAGCTCATAATTTTATAACGATTGAACGAATTTTCATGAATCAAAGCTCTCGATCGAAAACTCTCGATGAAGACTATTGGTGGCTATTGGTGAAAACCGCATGATAATCCGTTCAGTAGCTATTGAGATTATTGCGAACAGACAGACAGACGCAGTGATGAACTTTGTTTTATAATACTTACGTATTGATATTGGACGGCCCTTTGGCGTAAAGGATAGTTACCCTGATTCTGACCCGACAGTCGTTGGTTCTAATCCTAGCTATATACCTACCAATGAAAGTTTTATGTGCATTCATGAATCATGAGTTTTCGTACAGTGGTAGTGGAATCATTAAATCTACCAAAAAGTAGCTTACCACCAAGGAGTACATCTGCCGCCGTAACCTTACGGCGTTCCCCGACGCAAAATGTAGGGGTAATATACGTTTAACGTGTGTATCTGTGTGTCTGTCTGTAGCATCTTAGCACCTAACCGGATGAACCGATTTTGTTTTTATTATTGATAGTTTTTTCTGATGATAGAACCAAGCTGTATGGTCTGTGGGGATGGTAAGACAATCGAATTTGGGCTAATATGTATTGTTATCAGTAGTAGGTACCATTCATTACACATGATAACATCTTTCCGAAAAGAAATTATATATAAAAAAATTAAATTACCATTTTTTTAGTTTAAAAGGCAATAAGAAATGACGTCATCGTTTACCATCAGGCCATTAGATGAGTGTTTTGAAATACTATTAAATAAGCCGACCAATTCGAGTTGAACTCGCCCACCGAGGCTTCCGTACCAACGTTAGTTAGTACCAATTAAGCTAGACCTCTAAATTATATGAGCGCTTATATAACTCAGAGACCTATCTTAATTGGAGTGTATGGATGGGGAAACCCTTTCATTTTGAACTTGCTGTAAGACCTTGCTTCTTGCCAAATTTCATGATTCTAGGTCAATGGAAAGTACCCTATAGGTTTTCGGCCCAAAACTTATAGGGTACTTGCGGTTGACCTATTCTCAATTTTGGATAGAAGCAAGGTCTTACAGCACAAGTAATGGAAAATTTCGAAAAACAAAAAAAGTTGAAAATTACGGTAAATTTTGGTACTTACAATACAAGATTTCGCGCAAATCTAAATTTGCCCGTATCTCTTTATCGTGTTGACTCAAGACCTTGATTTTTATACACCTAATAGGGACTATAGACTTCAGTATCTGGTATAAATTTCAAGTTGCTAGATCCACCCATTCCTGAGAAAATCGGTGGTGACACACGGACAGATAGACAGACAGACAGACACACGGACAGACAGACAGACAGACAGACGGACAAGAAAGTGATCTTATAAGGGTTCCTTTTTTACCTTTTGAGGTACGAGACCCTAAAAAAATATTTTCTCATTATTTCTTACACTTTTGCCTTTTGCTCTGAATACCACAATGTCCCTATCAGTTGTCGTAAAAGCTTTAACATTTTAAAGGCCCGATAAATAGGTGATATAATAGTCCTTTGAAAGAATCTTTGTGTTCATGAATATAGACAAAAATAGTAAGCCTTTGAGCCGTGCCTTGAGAGTTGGACTATTCTAGGCTTAGCGTTTTCACCATCTCGACGATATCATTTATTGATTACCACCAGGCGAGATAGTGATCTAACGCTGAAAAGGATATAAAAAATATAACCATGAATTCCATGTAAACTAAAAAGAAAATGACATTGAACGCATTCTTTAAATGGATGTCTTGGCCTAATCCAAATTAAATTACCTAATTAAATGCAAGTTTCATGCAAATTACGCGCTCTCCATATAAAGTCGTTAGACTCGTCGCAAAGGTTTCGGATCGAGGAGAGATATACACACATATAAATATAATTTACATATACATATTTAAACACAAACTGATTCATAAGTTCATGGTCAGTGTTGAAACTTATTAATGAAGGTTGCGGATGGGTTTTAGCACACGATATTAATTCCTACTTATATTTTCCTTATTTAATATTTATATGTTGAGTAATATTAAGGTTTAAAGGACAAAGTAGTACCTAATTAACATACAGAGGTGTGAACATCAGGGCGTAGGCGCAGTGCAATAACGACCAGCATTATTTACATGGTAGGTACGAATACGTAAGAAAATACTCACTAACTGAATGAATGACAGAAAACCACATAGCAAGAATTTAGCTAACCAGTGCCTTACAACTTATAGTTAACATGCAGTACCTAGAGCACCAATAACGGATTTCGTTGGTGCTCTACCTAACAAGTGGTGGTGTTCAGTGCCTTTACTCACTGCCTTTTGAAAAAAATTGTATGTATATCACATTTGTGTAAAAGTCAAAACAATTCTGCCCTTCTCGACAAGCAAAATACGTTTATTCTTCAAGTCCGCATCATCACTTTCACACAGTTTCACAACCTTTCAACTGAATCACTATCTCACCCGAAGTTAAGCCACTAATGGTCGGTTTCTGATGTCGGTTTATTGAGAGTTTATCTACTCAAATGTACCGTTACTGAATAGATAAACTCTCAATAAATGTACTCAGAAACCGGCTATTAGCTGTTAGCTATTAGTATTTAGCTTTTTTATATCTGATCGGCTAGCGTTTGACCACTATCTCGCCTGGTGGTACGCAATGATGTGGTCGAAGAAAGAACACGCTAAGCCTAGAATGGACTGAGTCTCAAGGGCCCAAGGGCTCTGTACTGCCGGCACACCGTAAGGTTGTGGAAGCTTTTGTGTTTTTGGTATAATGGTCCTACCATTTTTGTTGTTATTGAAATAAGGAATAGGGGATTAACTCTGATAATAAATACATGAAAGCATGAACAAACGACTTATGGTAAATATTCACATGCGTTAAAAAACGCGTTTAAAATGAACATTATGTAAAATATCAAAAGGGGTATTCCATACTTCGAACGTGAAATAATAAGGAAAACACATAGGCTTAACTTCGGGATTACCACCTCCTTAAAGCTTATCCTTACGGGTAATTCCAATGCCAATTTTATGAGTCATATAAATTAGAGAGCTTTCTTGATGTCTGAAGAATTTTGGTTATAATAGGATAAGCGATAATAATTATTATCGCTGGAATTACCCGTAACGATAAGCTTTTAAATTCTTCACGAAACTTAAGATTCGTATAGTTGGAGAGGTTATGTCCAGCAGTGGACTAGCATAGGCTGATGATGACGATGATAAGCGCTAAATGTTACTATTTAAATCAAATCAAATAAAATCAAAGCATTTATTCGGTATGTAGGCAATATTAATATACTTACGCACATATACACGTCAAAATCATAAAATAAATCATATTCAATTCTACCTATATAGGTATATATATAAACTATAAGTTTACGGTACCCTTCAAAACTAAAAACATCTCCAATTCACTGTTGAATAAATGGTAATTAATGAGGTATACAATTGTAAAATATTCATTAAGAATCCACGTGTGAGGTAAGGTTCTAAGGCTCGTTTCAGAGCAAGGCGTAGAGTTGTGTTGAGAAGGCAATGCAATAGGTCTGCGGTGATAAAATATCTGTAATATCGCTGTAAGTACTTATTTACAACGAAGTTGAAGCTTACATAATTGTGTCTCCAATTCATTGCTATGTGCATTCGGTCCGCAACAAATACTCTGAAAACAGCCTAAAGTCGGAAACTGACTTTCATCGTGTTCTGCTCTGTGCTTGTGACAGTTGTGACGTAACTCGTAATGTTAAGTTAAGTACTTACCTGTACTATCATATTTTATTCTGTGGTTTAGGTCTGCATTCCCGACAGAGATCTGCAAGGTCGCTAAGCGAAGCGATGAGTGAGGAAAAAATGCTAAAATAAAATAATCAACGGATTTTTTCTTAACTTATGTACGTACCAACTCGCTCACTTATTAACAAAGATTAATAATATTTTGCTGTCTCGCACCTCTCGGGTTGAAACGCAGCCTTATTAACCTTACAGAAAACAATCACGCTGTAGACAAGATCGCCTTAATCTTGATCCTAAATACCTGCACTGTAACTAGTATACATTAACTAATCAATTAAGGCAAGGCCGCGAGTACTAACATGGTTAATTCATTTGTTAAGCCTAGGAATTCTGTTAACTTCTATATCAGTTACAAGCTATTACACATTAGGAACCTTACTCATGAACGTTACTTAGACATGACTTAATTGAACTAAATTAATAAGTAGTCTCATTTGCCTTTAGCAATTTCCTTTAGTGAGAAGTTGAAGTATTGATTAGTTTATGTACCGTTTATAAGTAAGACTGTAGATTTATAGGATTACAAGATACAACTGTTCAGCGGTATTTAGCTTTGCCCGCATTATGCCCGGATTGAGAAGTGTACAATCTCCACTTACCCATACATAAGATACTAATGAATATCTAGCGTGTACGAAATTCCATCTAAAATGGTTTATTATGGTTTCACCGCGCCGCCGGGTATCGAAATAAGCAGAATTTTTGAAAGGTATGTATGGAAAAATACGATTTAGTTAAACAAATACAATGTAAAGCATACAAAGCCATGGTTGTCGAGCTCGTGTTGATCTTAAGCATATAGGAATGGCTTGTCCAGTGCCCATAAAGTACGTGAATCTACCAAGGCTTAGTTAGGAAATACTATGACTTATTTATAATGTGTCGTCAGTTTACATCAGGTGAAATATTAGTTAAACTTGACTTGACGGTAATTATTTTTTTTTTAATTGTTAAAATTTGTTAATGTGATCGAATAATTGAAGATTCTGGTAATTTTGTCCAGTTTCTGTCAAATTTACCTTATTTCTTTTAGGCAGGTATATTAAAATTCACATGGGTATTTTCGCCACCTCTCTATGAAGTAAAGAAACTTTAAGTAAAGGTATGGCCACACCGTAGCGCGATCAGCGGGCGCTATCTCAGTACTTTTCAATTGATTTTTGATCGCGTTTGGTGTGAACCAGTCGGTACAAATACTACTGCGCTATTTGATTGCGCACGCAGGAAGCTGCGGTGTGTCCGTACCTTAAAGAACTTAAGTAAGTAAGAAGTAAAGAGCATTTCTTCTTCAGATTTTACCACGGTAACTTGCTTATTATTATTTTTTTACATACCATACATACAATCACGCCTTTTCTCGTTGGGGTAGGCAGAGACTACTTCTTTCCACATGCTACGATCTTGACATACTCACATCTTTCGCTTCTTTTACTTTCATGAGCGCCATCATACATGCTCGCCGGTTATAGGTACTTATTTTGACTTGACCTTTCTTTAAAACGTCTCCGATCCGGTTGTGATACGTTTGCCTAGGTCGGCCTCTAACGGCTGGCCCATTTACACTCGTCTCATAAATCTGTTTCGTCATTCTTTCTTCATCCATCCTCTCTAGATGTCTGAACCATCTAAGCATCCCTTTCTCTATCTCTGTCACTACATCTTCTACCACACCACAACATTCCCTTATCACGCTGTTCTTCCACCTTATCCATCAGAGTCACTCCAATCATACTTCTCAAACTTCTCATTTCCACAAAATTAATTTTACTCTCATGCTTCTTCTGCCCAGCATTCACTACCATACATGATTGAGGGAACCAACACTCCCCTATACTTTTTAACCGACTTCACAAAAAAGGAGGATGTTTTTTGTGTGTATGTTACGCGATTACTCCGTCAATTGTGAACGGATTCAAATGATTCTGTTTTTACCCGACTGCGCGACGCAAAGGAGAGGTAATGTGTCTATGTCTAATCAGTCTATGTATGTATGTATGTATGTATGTATGTATGTATGTATGTATGTATGTATGTATGTATGTATGTATGTATGTATGTATGTATGTATGTTTGTTCCTTTGTGGCACACTAGAGACCAAACGCGTGGGCCGATTTTGATAATTGGCACGTCAATAGATTCGCCATGCTAGCGCAAGTGTCAACGAAAACATAAAATATTGAAAAATTCAAAATGGTGGATATCAGACGCCAAAATTTGGGGTTCAAATAATTTTTTTTTTTTCAAAACCTATCGTGGGGTAACCTAGTGGGGTATCGAATTAAAGGTCTTAAAATGGAGATTCAAAATATATTTATAACAAATCATTTATGATCGTACAAATCGAAAAAAAAAAACGATTTTACATGCTGCGTTAGTCACTTTCAGTAACAAGTTTGCGGTGCTTATCTTTGAAGTTACTTATCAGATCTCAATAACATTACAATGAGACCAAACGAAAATCATATTAACTCAAACAAAAAAAGAATTTTCCAAGTCGGTTAAGAATTGATGGAGTTCTGAGGTAACAAACAACCTCTTCCTTTTGGTATAGTCGTTTAATAGTACGGAATTTGCCGTCTTTTACTTAACTAAAAATTTTTTAAAATAAAACATTAAATTAAAAAATCAAAAAACCCGATTGCGCAAAAAGTGAAGTGTTAAAAAACGAACTGAAAAGAAAAAAAGGAGTAAGTCTAGTAGTTTAGACTTCTGTTTAGGGATATCAAAAAACCATACCATTTAAATTCTGTCTCGGTCGATACACTCATAAAATAAATTATACATTGTTATATGGAATATAGAGACTTTAATAGTCGGGACACATTAATCCCATTCGTTAAGCCATTAATGTGTCCCGACTGTTAAAGTCTCTACATTCCACATAACAATGTATAATTTATTTTATGAGTGTATCGACCGAGAAAGAATTTAAATGGTATGGTTTTTTGATATCCCTAAACAGAAGTCTAAACTACTAGACTTACTTGTTTTTTCTTTTCAGTTCGTTTTTAACACTTCACTTTTTGCGCAGTCGGATTTTTTGATTTTTTAATTTAATGTTTTATTAATAGGTAGGGTACGTTTCCGAGGTGGTCTCATTTTAATTTTATCGAGATCTGATTAGTATTTTCAGAGATATGGAGATAAATAACTCAAACATAGGAGAATGTACTGGTTTTAGAAGAAGAGTCCCAAGAAGATTATACACAATGGAGGTTGCTATTGCATATACTTTTGAAGACTACAAAAATATGACCTTGAAGAATGTTTTTACATCTTTCTTCACGTTGATTTTGGTTTTTAACCCTCGACGCAAAACGAAGGAGTGTTATAAGTTTGACGTGTGTATGTGTGTATCTGTGTGTCTGTCATCGTGGCATCGTAGCGCCCAAACGGATGAACCGATTTTGATTTAGTTTGTTTTGTTTGATAGATGTCTTTGTCGAGTGTTCTTAGCTTTATTGCATGAAAATCTGTTTAGACGTTTAAATATTATCAGCTCTTTTTTGGTTAAAAAAACTACTATAGCAACTTTCGTAAGCTCGTAGTCCTTTGACCGCGGACGTCAAAAAATCAAAATGGCGCTGTTATTATCTTGTTACTTCAATGATATTGCAAAAATAACTCAGAATTATTTACGTACTTTGTACCAACCAACACTGCAAAAAAAAAAATTATAAGCATAATACCACAGATTATATAATAGTTACTGCGCAAATAATACTTTCCGTTGTTAGGTTGGCTACACAGTGCTTTTATAATTCTGGTATTCACAATGTAAGGAAGTGCCAACTGTTATAACGTAGTAGAGTGATTCAGACTGTGTGGGCCATATGGCGGCAATTAATGTTAATAATCGCAAATAATACTTTTTAATATTCATTTTGGATTACAACTAGTTCGTGTTATAAAAGTATTTGGAATTATTGTAATAAAATAGACAATTAATTATCGTGTGTGTCAGATGCTTTTATTGCACAGGGCCATTTTGGACAGTGTCCTTTGCTACCTTGATGACATCATTATGACTAGTGAATGTTTTCACTAGCGCGGCATTTAAAGTCAATTTTTTAGGGTTCCGAAACCAAAGGATACCAAATGAACACTTTCTGAGACTTTGTTGTGCGTTTGTCCGTCCGCCCGTCCGTCCGTGTGTCTATATGTGCGCACTTAACAGATGTACCTTCTTAACCGTAATAGTAATACTCGAAATTTTCACAAAGTATATATCCGTCAGTGTATAACGGCCCAGACACGAAATTTTATAGATGCATGTAATTTAATTAAAACTTGTTTTGCACTAAAAAGGATTAAATAAAATCTTTTTCAAAAAAATAGGAAGTAGATATATACTATCTACATATATCTACCTACTTACTACTACTAAATACATAGTATCTATCTACTATCCAATAGACTTGGCTGGCACCGACTTCAAAGTGGGTAGCGCTTATAATAATTATATTAAGTAATTTATTTTTAGCTTTTGAGTGCATGTTTGTGGTAATGAAGTCGGTTTTATTTATTTGAAAAAGATTTTATTGTAATACATAAATAGTTATTATTTTAACTTTCTTATTTGATATACATAATATGAAGGATATCTCTGACTAAAAGAGAATAAAAGTGCATTATGTATGTAATTTGTTATTATTATTTTGACATGATCACTTGTTTTAATGTTTTGACATTATTAATTTTATATACCGCTCGGGTGCTAACTTCACGCCGTGCAATAATAGACAATTTAAGTCACGAGTAACGTATATTATTTTATAGCTGCAATATGACATAAACCCGCACTTTACGCTTGCTACGCTTTTCCGTCAAATAGAAGATTATTGCACAGCGTGAAGTTGGCACCCGAGGGCAGCGAGCGTTTTAAACGTCGTCCAATAATCGACTATTTAAGTCACGCAAAAGCGTGCGTAAAGTGCGGGTTTAGGTCACACTATGCTATAAAATATCTTTATCTATATCTTTATTAGGTAAATCTTCCAACGGTCGTCATTGGCGTCATTGGATTCCATATATTATAATCACATCCACGATTGTTTATTGTGTCCATATTATAATGAAGGACGTTTGTCTTGCATTGAATACGTTAAGCTAATAATTATTCACCCCGTGTACCGGCAAAGGCATGCAGGAAATATGGTTATTATTGGTATTTTGTAGCACTGTGCATTATGTTGTGCAATCTAATCATTCAGAAGAGTATGAATTAAGTTTGACGGTTGGAAGATATTGTTACTTTGCTACATTACAGTCTCTTTTTACAAGTTTTTATTTAACTTGCTTTGTACGTACGTATTATTGTATGTATGTATGTTTGTGTGGATCAAATCTTGGAAGCTAAATTAGAACCACTTCTTGACGTTCCATTGGCATCAAATTTGGTATTCTTCTGTGACAATGTAATAATATGTATAATAATATAAGTACAGTAACCCACCCTTCGGTGAAGTAAAGACATCGTTAAGAAACCTCCAACCTCTGCATGGTGGTAGGACACTATCTAATGTCCACCTGGCCAGCTACCAAGTTAGAAAATCTGTCGCCAAACATCTAATGTGTTCCGGCAGCTATCCTTGAGAGCCAGTTCCTATTCTAGGCCTCGCGTGCTACTATCCTCGACCGCATCATCACTTACCAACAGGTGAGATAGTGGTCAAATGCTAGCATATATGATTTTTAAAAAAATTGTAAGTGATGAAGACAGCGCATGATCATAGAGCGCGACAAGAGCAAATAGTGGCCTATATCCAGCAGTTAGTGGACTTATGGTTGCAAAAGATGTTAATAATGTTAAAGATTGATCAATCAAACCTGACCGAACACGATTCAGTTCTAGACACAGCTTTGCCACAGTAGAAATAATAGTTATGAAACTTTATGAAGTTTACACGTGCCGTTATATTAATGCAGTAATAAGGCTTACTATTATTTCAACTTAGTTGAGTGCTAGTAGACATAGAATAAATTATGAGTTTAACTACTTATTACTATTCATTATTCTATGGCTTAGCGTAACAGGTGAGTAATTAGCTCGTGCTCTAATTAAAGTACGAACAAGCTATGAGGAAGGAAATCCAAAGAAGACATTTCTGCTTACCTTAAGTTTTAGTCCAGTTTCCGCAACACTAGTTTCCTTTAACATTAGGCCAAAACAGGACATTTTCACATGATAGGTCGATAGATTTTGTATTATAGCTATCATTTGTTCATAACTTAGCCTATGAAGTACAAATACACCTAATAATTAGTGAAACACCTACTTCTAACGTCAACTGACCCAGATATATGCCTCTGGAGATAAAAAAAATATATGCAGTGCAGCAATAATACTCTTATGAATAACAAATAGACTGGCCAAGTGCAAGTCGGACTCGCACTAGTAGGGTTCCGTACCACACTACAGTATTTTATAAGATCGAGCAAAAATACTACTATCATTTTTCGCCAGCAAAAAATAATAATTAGTAAACATTTTATTTCTTATAACGCCATCTAACGTCTAACAAAGGTGTAAGGGATCGACATTTCAATATAACGCCATTTATGGGACGTTTACCTAACTAAGCGTTCAGAGATGGCGTGAAATGCCGAAAAAAACACGTTTCTTGTCCCATACAAGAAACGTGTTTTTGGGGACCCTCTATTATTTTTAACTTCATTCTGTTTTTAGTATTTGTTGTTATAGCGGCAACAGAAATACATCATCTGTGAAAATTTCAACTGTCTAACTATCACGGTTCATGAGATACAGCCTGGTGACAGACGGACAGACAGACAGACAGATGGAGAGCGGAGTCTTAGTAATATGGTCCCGTATTACCCTTTGAGTACGGAACCCTAAAAAACTATCCAAATAGGTCAACGGAGGCCAGAGTTATAAGTATGATACTTCTACAAAAATATATTCAGTACCTACCAATGATCCTCTTTAGAATCTGAGGTAAAATCTCATTGCTACCACCTACTGCCTTATTTTTTGAATTTGGAAAAAAAACATATAATCACGAAAAGTATCCCAGACATTTCAAAGTTTAAAAAGATAAATGATTAATTAATAATAAAGATAGTTTTAAAACTAAAATAACCGACTTCCACGCCGCACGAATCAGTTTCAGTAGCAAGTTTGAGACGTTTATCGTCATATCTCTGGAGATACTTATCTATCAGATCTCGAAGAAATTACAATGGGTGGTCCCATTATATCCTTCTCTCTTGTTCATCTCCTTGAAAATTTACTCTACCAATTAAAATAAGCATCATTCGAATCAGTTCACAATTGATGGAGTAAAAGCGTAACATTAAAAAAAAAGATACAGACGAATTGAGAACTTTTTCTCCTTTTTGGAATTCGGTTGAAAATAAGTTCTATCTTATTTCTATTGCTTTATGACCTTAACAATGTTCCATTCCACTAACATTATTTCTGTAACCGAACCGAATTTGATGCCTCATATCAGCGACCTCAATTAAAACTGCCAACAATTATACTTTTCAATTACAATATGTGAAAAACGACATTGAATGGAAGACCTTAACACGGATATGCAACGGAAGTGGCCGCGATCCGAACTGATGTATAAAAGTGAAACGGGTCACAATGTTCGTTTGGGAAATCAAATAAATAAATAAATAAAATGTATATCGTCACACACGGGGAATGACATAATGCATTCTTATTTCAGTTGTATTACGTCTGAAAGATGTCGTGATACGGCCTTATAGCACAGTACTATGTTGTAGACTTATGGTAGGACTTTATGATAAGTTATATACTCGTACCTTCTTACAAAAGTGCAACTAACTACCTACATAAAAAAATAATTGACGTAGTTCGTACTCATGAATATATTCGTCAGATATTGCGACGGTTTCAACCTGCTCTTACCCAAAAAAAAATCCATTTTCCTTGTTTCATGCCCTTCATCGGTAGGTAACAAGTCCAACGTAAGGGAATATTTATTCGTATCAGGGGTCTCTACATTTATACAGTCTCTACATTGATAGCGATGCGTCTTGTCATCGCAACCGTCTGCCAGAATGAGATGCAGCTAGACAGTTGTTGCACCTGTATCTCTTTTGGTATCGACGATTATCGGTCGAAATTCATCGCTATGCATGTAGAGACTACCGCCCCAGGACACCTGTAGGTATTATAACATAGTATTTTATCTATAATATAAATATCGATTACTGATTGTGTCGTTTGAAACTCGAATTATTTTTATCATTATTTCAAACAGTACAAAGTAAGATGTTCACCTGGTGAGCGATGACGTTACTTACTCACAATAGACCGTGGCACACAAAACTCCGGGTTGCCAGAAGAATTCACGCGTCACGGCGCGCATTGCGTCTGTTTTGTTGTGTTGTCGAGTTTCAAATACTTTGTATTTTCTCTGGAAACCTAATTGAATATATTATGGGGTAAAGATCTTGCATCAAGTCGCCTTCGTAGGAAGATAGGAGTAGTCGAGGGAGGTAGAGAAGTAGTTGAGGGGAGTCCCCCCCACTTGTTTCCCCCCAACCGGAGAAGAGTAGTTTTTTTTTTTTAATTTAAATATTTTTATCATTCATTTGTATCATTTTTAGCGCTTCGCCGGCCGCTGCTACGGCACGCTCGCTTCGCTCGCTCGGCTCGCGCGATTTCTGGTCACTGTTCTAACATAACCAAACATAAACACAAGAAATTTATAACAAAAAATCATCTGTCAATGTCAACAAAAAGGCAGCTTAGTTTCTTTTCACGCACTTTGACAAGAATTGTCAGTTACGTTGTCAATGACGTTGTCTGGAAGAGATCGCTCTTAGCGATAAGACCGCCCATTGTAATACCATAGACTTTAAGTTATTTGTACTATGTTACTGTGCTGGTATTCAATAAAGAGTATTTCTATTCTATTCTACGTTTCGTATTACGCATTCGTATGTTCTGTAATAGGATTTTACGTAATTTCAAAAAATAATATTAAATATTTTATCGCATCTCCGGCAGCAAGTTTTGCTTCAGGGCGCTTAGTAGTACGAACCCACTTAACCCCCCACATTCACAGTTTACTCAAATTCAGGCGACTCGATATAAGATCCAACCCTATTATGGACTATGTTATATGTAAATAAAAAGAGAAAATGAACGAATTGTTAAATATGTATCGCAATTCATCAAACTGTCACATGTTCTGTGAAGACGTAGCGTAGGTACGATCTAGTTTCGAATATCGTATCTTTTGTAAACATCCTGTATAATGCAAGATACGTGTCACTTTCTTCGATAACGGAATTGATGTGTTTGAAATATTTTGATGATAAGAGATAGTTTACGTTGTTTTTGTATGGGACTATTTGTATGTAAAAGTACTTTTTAAGGTACGTTGTTTGATTAAGATTGAAAGATCTTTCCATTAGAAGTGATGGAGGAAGGGAATGTCTATCTATTTTATTAAAAGGCCATCACAAGTTCAAATATTGTTTCTGAGCCAACATGCCTGTGTAACTACTGCAATGGAATTCTACTTGAAATCGGATACATTCGAATTCGACAACCTCATTTTGAATATAGACTTTTTTATGAATCTTATGAAATATTATAGACTATTCTAACAATTCATGAATTTCCCCATACCTCAAAAGGATAAAACCGGCCAAGTCGAGTTGGACTGTCTGTCTGTCCGTCTGTCAAGACCCCTTTTTCTCAGGAACGCGTAAAGATATCAAGTTGAAACTTATACTAAGGCGGCAATAGCCCAATGGATAAGGTGTCGGACTGGCGATCGAGAGGTCGTGAGTTCGATCTCCACCCCACCCATTGCACTATTGACGTGAACCCACTCCAGCCACAAGCATATTTAGCTTAGTTGGAGGGGTTAACAAGAATACTAGTAATGTGCAACCCACATTGCGAGTAATCTTTTCTAAAAAAAAAAAAAAAAAATACTTATCAAAAACTCGGGTCTACGGTCTCTATTGGCTGTGAAAAAATCAAACTTGTAAGTCAACGCGATCAAAAGAATCAACGGGAACTTACCTGTAGGTTTTGATATCATATCATTATATATTTTTAAAAGATCCATATTTTTATAAACAAGCAACTAGGTACTTCGTCTTTCTCACTTTAAAGGATTTATTTTAAGGATTTTGTATTTGGTACAAAATTATCCAATACCCAAGTTCAACGACTATTACTGCTTAACTAATAAAGTTATCTTAACCGCTATAATTTTCTTTTAAAGTTCATAAAATGCACTATCATTAAGAATTTTTCTAGATTTTCAAGCCAGCAGTTTAGCCTTTAGAGGGGGGAGGACGCCCTACTGGAACAAAAATTTGCACTTTAAAGTTTAATATTTCGTAAATGGAGCATTTATTCGAAAAATGGTATTAGCAACCCTCAAGTCATTTTTAAAGACCTGTTCAACGATATCCAAAACGATGGGGTAGACGCTGAAAAAAAAATTATCCCCACTTCTCATGTAGGGGAGCTACCCTAAAAAAAATATTTTTCAAAATTTTATTTCATCACTTTGTCGGCGTAATTTATATACATACCCCTACAAAGTTACAGCTTTCTAGTATTAACGGTCTCTTAGCAAAACCTCGGACAGGCAGACAGACAGACAGACATGACGAAACTATAAGGGTTCCTTGTCAGGACTACGGAACCCTAAAAACGTACTTCTAACTCAACATTTAGTTTTATGAGATTGCACGTACGTATTTCCTTATAATAAATTGCCTTGTTTGCCTACAAAAGAAGTTAATATTGTTAGGTCATGGCTGCTAAAATATAACATTAAATGCAATTGCCCTTGGATGGTTTTTTTTTTACTTTTAGTCTATCTCCATTTATAATTTTTAAATATATTTTGTTAAATTTTACCTACCTCATTATTGTGACAGACGGGTAGCGGAAAAACTAAAACCTGACCAAGTAGCTGTAGCCTAGTAGCGTAGCTGCAGCTGTAGCTCTCCCCAAGTAAATAGTATTCTGTGCTATATCCTGTAGTTCTGTTCTGTTTTATTTTTGCAACACAGTTCTAAATTTACATAAAAAGCAGGGTTTCAAAATGTTTTTGTAAAACATTTAATTTTCACGAAATAAAGCAATTTGTATTGAGTTTTGTGTTATGTTTATGTAGTTAAGTAGATACGTATATACAAACATACAAACATACATTGCCTTTGTTGGGTAAAATATGTAATAAAATATGTAATGTATAAGGTGTTGTAATGGTTATATATTAAGGTCCTACCATAAGGAATAACACATTCTGCTTATTATGAGCGGCATTTGAAGTTTTTTTTTAAATTTTTAAATCTATATTGTTCAAAGTAACTACCCATATTAGGTATATACTATAACAATGGAACCTTGTGCAGCGGCTGGCAGTAAACAATAAGACATACATTATCATTATCAGCACATTATCGACAACCTCAATATGTCATGTCTTCATATCGCGAGTGTGAACTGACCTTTGCAGCTTCTTGATTGGTGCATGCCGAAGATATATAGATACCAACTAAATGAAACCGATTTTTATTAGATGCTTATTGAATGTAATCTGCTAGCTATTTCACCAAACTCTTCAAGAGGAGCATTATGGACTGTAGGTAATAATAATTAGAAATATACTTTAATATCATTTAAATAATACTTAAATTCAAAGTTTAAAACCACTCCTACTGATCTATGTATAATCTGTTTATTGAGACTATTTCGATGAGCTCAAATTTGACATCTCTGCTGTAAGTTGCAGGTGAGGAGTAGAGTATTGTGCAGCTTCCAGGAGATGTCCAAGCATCAGGTCAAGGTAATAATGTTCTTACAATATTGTTGAATACCGATACCGTATACCGATTATCAGATTAATCAGATCTATAAACATTGATTTCAAAGCGTTATCCGCACCTACAAAAAAGTTCAACGGCTTAACGGATTTGCAAAGCTAATAACTACGATAGTTTAAAAACTAAAACAACCGACTTACATGCCCCGCGAGTCAATTTTAGTAGCAAGTAGCTGCTGGACGTAGGCCTCTCCCAAGATACGCCACTGAGCCCGATCTTCGGCTCTTCTTGTGACTTTCCATCCTTACGAGGGATATGACCGAATCGTCTCCGGCCTGTAGTATTTAGCTAAGCCATAAGTTTGAAATGGTTATACCGCTATTTGTCGGTCGCCCTCGCCAGAACCTCGTTCGTTGGCCAGCAGGATGCACCACGGGCAAGTGAGGTTGGCTGGGAGCACTGAGGTGGTATTTGTGCACTTTGCATTGCATGTGCATTTGTGTTATAATTTTTTGTTTGTTTTGTAAACGATCTTAAATTGTTGTGGCGGGGGTTTAAAAAAAGCTCTCCCCCATTATAATGCGCTTGTGTCAGACATTTTCTTTACTCATGTGGTCAGACATAGAAAACGATGCTAAACCATGCTAATAATTTCCGGATGTTAGGTATTTAAACAATACCTAACAACTATCTTTGACAGTCTAGGCCAGCTCATCGGTTCATCGGCCAGATATCCGACAGCTGAAGACAATGGCTGGGATTGGTCAAAGTTCACGCTCCGATGCATCTCAAGGAAGAGGCCAGATAAGAAACGCCAACGACATGCAAACACAGCTGCTTATTTTTACATGAATATCTTGGGATGGAATATTGACTATGTTCACAGACTATAGATCTGTGTCACAGATAGTTACTACGTGGTAATTAGGTACACGAATTAACGCAAAGTAGGCAGCGCTACTAAATATTTAAAAATCATGATTATCGTCATATAACGTTATCCCCTTCATCATTTGTATAGTCTTGATGACCTACCTTTGTATGAGCACAGATTATATAATAGTTACTGGTAAGTATGAGCCTGGATATTTGGGTAGCGTACCCAAGCTTTATTATTTATTGAGCAAATTTAAGTGCGCAGTGTGCGTACGCTCAGAATTCAGAAAAAAATTAGAAACCGCCTCCAACAGTTATTTCAATGCAATTTTTACTTCTTTTACAATCGCTCTATCCTCAGTCTCAGTCTCTTTTTATACTCTCATATTTTACCATTTCTTTTACTACACAGTCCAAGTTAAAAGTTTCTTAAATATTCCTTTCCTATTATTACTACCTATATACTGCATTTGTAGTGATATTTGTCTGCGTGTTTTCACTGTTTCCTTATATCAATAAATGTTTTATATTTATATTGCAATAAGGTTACTAAGAATAGAAAAAGTTAGGTCGTCTTCGAAGTTGCATAAAAAATTAACGACGCCTAGGCGGCTATAATCTTTGAAACAATGAAATAGCAGGAAGGAAGTGCGCTATTAAGTAGACATCAAGCGATGTTATTGTATCCAGCTAGCCTTAAGTCTTTAAGTCGTGATACTTAAATAACTTGAACAAATATGAGAAACGTGATTTGCAACTTATGTGTAACATTTTGACATTAAATATAGAGGAAGCCACTCCAATAAGTGTGGAGTCACGAGAATCACGCACGAGTTTTAAATTCGTTCAAATATTATGTTCAGTCATGTTTACTGAAATACAGTAAGTAACTGCATCAATTTTTCATTTACCACTGCATATGAAACATTGATTCTTTTTTTCTGTTTTTCTGACATGCAAGCACTTGACCGCTAGTAAAGACGCCGTCTAAGATGGATGATTAACAAATACTGGACATGGATTATTCTTATTTTTTGTAATAATATTCTAGATTTTTGAAATGTAAATTGTTGAAGTTCAAAAGTGTACCATGTACCTAATTGAAATAAACGATATTGAATTGAATTGAATTGAATGATGGCCCTCCAGCTAGGTTAGAAACAAAGAGATGAAGATCGAGCTCAGTGGCGTGTCATAGGAGAGGCATATGTGCAACAGTGGATGACTACTGGCTGATGGTGATAATGATGATGAAAATGAAAAGTTACTTCTCTCCTCGTGTCAGTTTCAATCACCGCATTTTATTTACGGTACCGACTGTTTCAGTCCGTACCGGAACACAGCGAACCGATTGGCAATATGACTTTTGTCCGGTGGGTGCTCCGAGCCATGGCCGAGGCCTACTGCCGATGCCGGTCACCCATTTAGCACCACTCAGCGAACAGGGTAGATTAAGGTAGACCTTGACAATCTAACCTAGACAACATTGTCTCGTGGCTCGTGGGTGACAGTGAGTCATCCCAACTATTTTAGATCTTTTAAGTCTTTTAATAACAATTTATTGCCGACTAATGGCTAGTTTCACCGGTTCCTGATAATGTTTCATATATGTAGTTCATATATTTCATATCTGATATACGAGACCATAATTATAAAAGTTATCAGAAAACTGACAGATAATTTCAAATTAAAAATGATTACCAACTGTATTGTTTCTTTCCTTTTTGACATTCTACTTCATCAACTGTACAGTAAAAAATACCAAATTTTAGGTAAGACATCGATAAATGCGTTTATGAATAAGACGGGTAGGTAACCTTAATAAATCTTGTATGATCTCCGAAACACTTTTCTTTATCTCTATTCTTCATCTGAATTCTTACAGCTCCGTCGAAACGGCATTATCCCACACTCCACAGATAATGTAAAGATTGATACCGTCACGTCAAACTGTCAAACCTCGACCGTGACCTTCGCTTGATGGATCGAGCACTCAAATAAGGTAGTACAAATTTTAAGAAAAATAATAAAATACTGGAACTAAACGGGCTTTGAAAAGATATCCGTATGGGGATTCTTTTGAATCTAAGTAAGTACCTTTCTAATGTTGGTGAGTCAAGAATTATTCTAGTGGTAGGCATCGAGAGTACTTACTACATGTAAACCAGAGACACGGATCATAAACTGACTTATGTGCCGAGCGGCGCGCGATCGGGCGTGAGGAGTTCTTACGCTTTAGCGTAAGAACTCCTTATCCTTATAAATGGTTTACCATAGAAATGATAATAATACTACGTAACTAACTACGTGGCTAAACTAAGCGAGATGTAGATTCAGCACTGCTTTTTATTTGAACGTAGAGCTAGTTTACGACGCGTCATCTGGTACATAGTACATATACGTAGTACATTATATACATCGATGGTGGTAGGACTGCCGCTAATCCGCCTGGGGCGGCACCACTCCTTTTTAGGGTTTCGTAGCCGAATGGCAAAAAACGGAACCCTTATAGATTCTTCATGTCTCTCGATCTGTCTGTCTGTTAGTTAATTATCCGTGGAATATTTTATTTTTTCGTTTTAAAGGGCACAGTGTCCAGGAAAATTGCAGGGTATATTGATATACATAACATCTAAATGTTTCAAGGTATTAAAGAACGCAATGCAAATTTTTGGATGCCTAGTATTGCGTGCCACAGTTTTAGTTATAATAGGCCGAACCATTGGGCGAGTATTGGCTTGGGACAGGCCTACGTCCAGCAGTGGACTGACACCGGCTGATGATGATGATGATTGGGCGAGTGTTAGGCGAGTGTGTTATACAAGTAATTAAAAAAAAATCTTCTAAACAACCCCTTCTGTGGTTACAAAACATTTTATATCCATAAAGTTATTTGTGCAATAGCTATTTTTGAAATAAATAACCGCACACGCTAATTGCGCCTTAGTTTACTAAAACTAGGACAAAGTCACGTTCAATAAATAATATAAGGGGCGTTAACCTCGAGCAGGGTGCATAAATGACAGTGATGATGATGATAGATAATTACATCAAAAACTTCAAAAGATTTGCAATTAATTACATAGTGTTACAGGTTTAAAGTGATGATTTACGAATATTTTCTATAATTTATGACAGTAATTAATCCTAACATTTCTAAACCTAACAAAAGACTGCTATAAATGTTAAGTTATATGTGAAAGTTGATAGCTAATTGCCTATTACGTGATGGATATTATTTTATTACACAGTTTTCTAATTAAAGGAAGATCGGTGAGAACGGACAATTTTAAGCTTCGGTTACACATAGTGAATACTCGTTACGATTATCTAACTAGGTACTCGCCGCCTGCCTGTCACACAGCCTTTTTCAGATTATCTTTACGGCACTTTAAGGCACACACACTTAGGTGGGGCCAGCCCCACGCATAGCCACATAAGTATATAAGTATACAATATAGCGTAGCGTTGCGGGGTCTGTCTGTAGGGAGCGATGATCCATATAAAATGCACTATACTATTATTTATTAAGTGGCTAAAGTTTGGTAGTCTTTTGCATTGTGATGCGTTGCGGCACGGACCGCCCTAACGCCTAAATGAGCGGGAACCTTTAAACAAGTTGATATAAAAAATATAATTATATAATTTAACACACCGGTACGATAATAAATATGCTAGTTACTAAGTAAACGCAGGCTACTGATGACCTGTATTTTACTGGTATCTAGCTCGTAAAAATATGAGCTGTTACATAACTCATACTAAAATAGGTCTGTATTTATTGGCACAAATAAACCTCAATGCGTCAAGGAAGAAAATCAGTTTATTGCTACAAGTGTGGTCTTATGTCCAATTGTATATGTATACTTACATGTATTGTATGTACTTTAACAAGTAATTACAGTGTGTGTTTTGAAAATGTTTATGCAAGGAGGTAACTTAATCCCGCGACACATGGATATCCTGCGACATAGGGTCCTAGTGCAGGATCTAGTGATCTAATTATTTGATAATGCACGTGCCTAGATAATATTTCTAAGCTGTATTAACATTACAAATATGTTATGTAATGTTAATGCTGCTTTAAAATTATATCTTTAAACATTTCTACTAGATACTAGACGAAATTGCGAAACTGTGATTTTTTGGTAATTAGATAAATATGCACAGAAGAGTCTAGAGGATTCTGTATTGTTGCTTATCTTCACTCTTTACCTTGATTAGCTGAAAAACTACTAAATCAGATGGGTATTTTTATAAAGATTGACACGTCATTAAAATACATACTTAGAATGATTAATTTAGGCGCTGCGTAGGTAAACATAAACACATAGGGTAAAAGCCGGATAGTTGCCTCGGACGGATACATGCCTCAGTTTCAAATGCTCTATGTTAGACGTATTGACAGTGTTTCGTTTTGATCATAATTAAAAGCGTCCCCCGCGCAGGCCTCAGTGCCGCATGGCATAAGCCGTTGAAGTAGGCGCACGTGTTTTGTCCGTGTGACAAAACATCTTCCGCGGCGATACTTTGACGAGCGCCAGAATTATATTGGTAAGTAACCTCTGTTAAATATTTTTATAACTGATTGCGATTTCAGTCAAAAATATATTTGTTTGGGTGCATTAGAGTTTAAATTGCACTGTTTATTAGGTTTTATTGTTAAATATGTTTTATTTATTTCGTAAATAAAAAGGGCAAGTATCCGTATCACATCGGATAGTTGCCCTATTGTCTTTTGCGGATTGTTGCCCTGCGGCGTTGCCCTACGGCAACTATCCGTAACTATACATTTTTTACAAGCAAAGACAGATTTTTTTTCTTAGTTATTTTTAGGGTTCCGTACCCAAAGGGTAAAACGGGACCCTATTACTAAGACTCCGCTGTCCGTCTGTCTGTCTGTCTGTCTGTTTGTCCGTCTGTCACCAGGCTATAACTCATGAACCGTGATAGTTAGACAGTTGAAATTTTCACAGATGATGTATTTCTGTTGCCGCTATAACAACATATACTAAAAACAGAATAAAGTTAAAAATAATAGAGGGTCCCCATACAAGAAACGTGTTTCAGGCAAGTATCCCCCCCAACCATTTTTAACGTTAGGCTAGTATCCGCTATAGTTGGCAACTATCCTCTTTTTTAGAGGTTATATTAAACTGGATTTACTTAAAATTTATAATATTTATAATTTTTTTATAGATAGGGTATGTTAGAAGATTAATGAACTATGTTTGAGAATACACTTTGAATAAAAAATGTATTGGTATACATTTTTTAAAGGAGTTATTTAAAAAGTGTGGCAACTATCCGGCTTTTACCCTACTTACATACCTAGCCTGATAAAAACATAACCCTTCCTTTCGACTTTGCCGTAGTTGGTTAAAACGGGACAAGGCCGGGCTGTTACCGGTTACCCCACACACAGCATCATCCAGACTTCCAATGGGAAGCCAACTGTACCACTTAGCGCACAGGTGAGGCGCCCTACTGTCTACTTATGGACAAGCGATTTTCCTTGATAATATAGCTGGTAATGGATTTTGTTTTATATGCTCTTTACATTAGAGATGATTTTGAGGAAAACGTGGTAGACATTTTTTTTTTGCTTTGTAGTGCTCGCGCTCGTAGCGTTGCTACACTAGGTGTTTGTTACCGATTGTAACGGACAAACCAGTCAGTTGTTTAGATAGGTGGATCTAAGTTGTTTGTTCTAGTCACAACAATCGTAGGCCATGTCAGAGGCCTTCAGGCTGCCAACAAACTCTGTAAACTCTAGCCACTTTTTTATATCTTATTATGGAAGCGAACTCAGCCTCTATGAAACGCAACCATTTTGCTTTATGGTCTGATCTGCTTTAAGTTGAGCAAGCGTTTGCGAAAAATGTGCCTTTAACTATGTGTGCAGCATACACCAATACACCTACCATATCGATTAATGATCGATATGGTAGGTGCAGCCTTCCACGAAATTCCTTCCTAATGATGACTACCTATTCAAAGCCCACGCCTTAGTAAAGTACGAAGATCCTACTCAATTATTACATCAGTTGCATTCCAAACAATGGGCAATAAGTTAACTTGAAACTAGATTTTGCGTAGGAAAACTCAATACTCAATATACAAAAGATTTATTGCATGACTACCTCTTTTTGGTGCCTAGGCACAGATAACATAATAGTTACTGCGTAAGCCTAGGTAGCTGCTTTTTGGGGTAATAGAGAATATGCATGTTTTTTTTAAATATTTTTATTTCATTATCCTCCATATAACTTAATAAAAAAATAAAATACTGCTGGAATTGGTCTAATTATTATTTAACTAAATATTGAAATATACAAATAAATTTGAGCAGTTTAAACGCCATCATTTCCCGGGCTCTTTGGTAGTGAATTGTGACGTCACGCACTCACGTCAGACACACGCCGCTTGAAGCAAACTAGCTTTTTTTTCTTTAACTAAGACTCTTGACTTTTGTATTTAGCCAATAGCATTTAAATTATGCAGTTTCTCTAATCTCGTAATGATTTTTACCAATATTAAATGGTTAGTAATATACATTTTTGCACAACAATACGCGGCAAACACAATATTTGGTAATAAATACAATAAGAACACACCATACATTCATTTTTATGTTCCCGCGCTCAATGTTTCTATCACGTGGAGTAGTGAATTATGACGTCAACTTTGATTCGACCAATGGTGATCTGTTTTACAAAATTAAATTTCCTTCGCTTAAATTGCATTTTTCATTTATTATTTTAAGCAAATAAAATGGAATTAAATTAAAAAAACAACAAAGATTCGAAAAAAAATTATTTCCAATAAATCTGAGCTACATGCATATTCCCTATTGTATTTCTAGCCAAGACATCTTCAGTATCTTCACTACAGCGTAATACCTATATTGCGGTATACGGTGTGTACCTATTATTTTCACCATCATTATTGAACTGGTCCGATAATGTATAGCGAATGAATGAAACTCTTCTAAATTGATTCCAACCTACCCCATAGAACACGACAGGTCCAGCCAGACAGAGATGAAGGAATGAATTAGAAATATTTCGTGCCCACTGTACACAAATACATAATAGAAATGCTGCAATCAGTCAGTTTATAGGTATACTTATCCGGTAAGGCAAGCGCTTGACCACTATCTTGATATGAGAGTAAGCGATGATGTGATAATGGTCGAGGATGGTAAACACGCTAGAACTAGAACACCGTAAGGTTATGGCAGCAGATTTTCTCCTTGATCGTGGTAAGCTATTTTGTGGTAGCAAGTCAATCGGAACATCAGTGTAAATGCTTCTACCACCTGTAGGACCTATCCGAAATTCTGTTACAGAAAAAACAAGTATGGTTGAATAGGACAAAGAATACTTTTACGTGACTAAAGGTACGACCACACCGCGGCGTCCTGCGATCTGCGGGCGCGATCTCAGTACTTTTCAATTGTTTTCAGAACGCGTTTGGTGTGAACCAGTCGGTACAAATACTGTTGCGCTATCTGATTGCCGCCTAGATCGCGCACGCAGGACGCTGCGGTGTGTCCGTACCTTAAAACCGAACCGAATGGCGCAGCTAAGTAAACTTTATTAGACAACAAAGTGTGGAAGTTGAAAAAGCTAACAACAATATATAAATATACAAATAATAATACAAATAATAGCGTGTAGCGTGTGTCAGAGGAGAGAACCTCCGTGATGTCACTTTGGGGTCCCAACGGAAGACCAGCGTTGATCATGTCACTCATGACCAACATTATGCTGAGGTGGGTCCTATTTTGCACCAAATAACATTTGTTCAATTAATATATAAGTTAGTGATTAGTTAATTGTATTTGATGCAAAATAAACATATTTTCTTTCTTTCTTCTTTCTTTCTTTCAACATAAACCATTAAAAACTTATTCTTTGTAAAGATATTCTGCAATTAAGATAACCATTGAAAAGTTTATCGACCTCATCAAGTTAATTGGTTATCAATTACATGTTATTGATGAAGTTAATGGCGCCAATGCATCTGGAAAGTAAACGAATGCATGTGAATAATACATCAGCGAGTATCTACTTCTGTAAGTATCGATAATAATGCAGGTATCGATATTTCACGTTTTTAGGGTTCCGTACCCAAAGGGTAAAACAGGACCCTATTACTAAGACTCCGCTGTCTGTCTGTCTGTCTGTCCGTCTGTCACCAGGCTGTATCTCATGAACCGTGATAGTTAGACAGTTGAAATTTTCACAGATGATGTATTTCTGTTGCCGCTATAACAACAAATACTAAAAACAGAATGAAGTTAAAAATAATAGAGGGTCCCCATACAAGAAACGTGTTTTTTTCGGCATTTCACGCCATCTATGAACGCTTAGTTAGGTAAACGTCCCATAGATGGCGTTATATTGCAATGTCGATCCCTAACACCTTTGTTAGACGTTAGATGGCGTTATAAGAAATAAAATGTTCATTAATAATGATTTTTTGCTGGCGAAAAATGATAGTGGTATTTTTTGCTCGATCTTATAAAATACTGTAATGTGGTACGGAACCCTACGAGTACGAGTCCGACTTACAATTGGCCAGTTTTTTTATAAAATCGAAAGTAAATTAGTAATGTTATGAACAGTATACCATGCTGTTCTATGATGATTGTATGAGATAAACAGCTAAATATTGTTTTATTTTATTGCGGATGGACTAGACCACAGGTACGGACACACCGCAGTGTCCTGCGTGCACGATCTAGGCGGCTATGAGATAGCGCAGTAGTATTTGTACCGACTGGTTCACACCAAACGCGATCAGTAGGGCTATTCTGTAAACTATTCGACCGCCCCCCTTGGCGACGCCCTTTTTACCAAGTATAAGAGCGAATCCATAGACCTATTATTACCTAGACCTAGCGTTTCTATTAACTACTATTAAATTATAACTCATAATAATAATGCTACAATTTGCCAATAACAACTTTAATTTAACAGGCATTCCAAACTGCAGCACAGATTATATAATAGTTACTAACTGCACGGATTAATTTTCAATGACGTGTTGCATACGCCTACAAAATACAGAGATAAAATGTTGTGATAAATTATTTGTTGGCCTCACTATCCTAATTTGGTTTCAAAGGATGAATATTTACTCAGATATTGTGTTGAATTTAATGCCTCAATATCCTTGTATTAATGAAGAAACCCCAACTTTTTAGTAAATGTGAAACGTTAACCTTTTAATATAAGTTGAAATGATACAGTTCGATGAAATGTATTGACCAGTACTTGAGATTGCAGACTGTGGCGTCATAACACTGTACTCATCGTTCATTGACTGATATGTCACGTAGGCATAGAGTCATATCCGCATCAGCACCAGGTCATTAGGCAATTAAAAAGAAAATTAAAGAGAAAATTGTAAAGCAATAAATACGACATTGCATGTACACAGTACACCTTAGATGTTAATGTACTGTGGCATGTATGATTGTTCTTTTTAACCGACTCCCAAACAGAGGAGGTTCTCAATTCGACTGTATGTTTTTTGTTTGTTTGTAGGTTACACGATTACTCCGTCAATAGTAAACCGATTCGAATGATTCGTTTTTTAATCGGTAGGGTACATTTCCGAGGTGGTCCCATTGTGTTTCATCGAGGTCTAAAGTATAGCTAGAGATATGACGATAAACGTCTCAAACTTGCCACTGAAACTGACTCGCGAGGCATGAAAGTCGGTTGTTTTAGTTTTTCAACTATCTTAATTATAGTTTTTAAACTATCTTAATTATTTAAGATAATTATGTGAGACTATCAAGCTGACTTGAAACATGATCACATGACTTGAAACAATGTGATCATCTACAGGCTTTTGTGACCAGTATTTTAAGATGTCTTATTCAATACAATAAGTATTTCTAAAACCCAATTATGACTATAGCATTTTCCTGATCAGACGTCTTCTATGAATAATAGACAAATGAAACCAACAGCATTAGTTCGTTGAAAAAAACATCTTCAGTTCAGAATAACGTGCAGTTGTAACATAAGACTTTATCGGAAGAGAAACCTATGAACGCTATGGGTGACTTATATACCATATCACAGTAAAGTAACATCTTCAAATTGCTTATAAAGCATCTAAACGTCTCAGACTAGACATCTTTACATATACTACCCACTCTACCCAGATACAATCATACATACACTTGCAGTCATAACAATACGAGTTCCACTGTCATGCGATATGTTTTTATCGCCTTGTAATAAATCTGTACAGAGTAGAATTACCAGCGTATTGTCTTTACTTGTAGATAGGTATATAAGTGTATATACATAATATATTATAGTTATCTGTGTAATTATGATGTAATAGCACACCTGTGGCATAACTGCAGTTAATGTTTACTTATTGCTTTACAGTCCCACAAGTATAACTTGGCGGTGGTGGTTTTTGGAACTAATTCCGCTCTCTTGAAACTGTGAGTTTGACGTTTGAGAGATTACCGCGACATTATTGTTGATAAATCTGCTACATTAAAATAGTTCAATAATGCCAAAAGTAATTAAAAGTAGTTTAAGAGAAACTGTTATTAAAGTACAAAGTAAAAGCACAGTGGCGCACAGCCGCGCCAAGTTATACTTGCCGGACTGTATGTGTGTCTTGATAAATTGTTGGATTAGCGTTGAATGCCTGTAGACTACCTACTTATTTCAAGTCTCTTTATATTATTTGACTAACCTAAGTTGGTTCTAAGGATGTATTAGACAAAGCTACTTTACGTTGTTCTTTGTCTATAAAAATAGTATTATTCCTGGAAGATGTTATTCTTAGATCTTTTTTAAATATACACGATTGTATACCTAAGATTCCCGTGGTTCCTGAGTGGTGTTTAAAGGATGACCCATCCATACTAATCCATATCCATCCATATCCATACTTCCATACGAATCCATACTAATATTATAAAAACGTCTGTAACTCTGTCACTCTGTCTGTTTGTTACCTAATCACGCCAAAGCGGACGATCCGATCTTACTGAAATTTAACAAGGAGATACTTTATTGTAAACTTTAAACTTTCGCAATTTGAACACATATAATATTTCATATTTATAACTATGAGATACTTTATGGCATGAGGATGAACATAGACTACTAAATTCTTGGTGTATGTGAGCGAAGTCGCGGGTATCAAGTAGTAGACATATATATTACTTGCGAGGTAACCACACTGGACTTCGGACGTGGTTCCTACCCACCTAACTACCCACCGAATAAAAATAGGTATGTCGCCAATCGGCTCTTTGTGTCCAGCTTTGATGTTTAATACCGAATATTGACCAGTTTGCCACGTCACAGTGCGGTCCATTGCCAGTTTTTTTGTAAGTTTGTTACCTCAGCACTCTGTCTTTGCTAAAAAAAATGAAAAATATTGTTTTTGTTATAGATTTGCTGTTTAGACCCATTGTAATTTTATCGAGATCTGATGAGGATCTCTAGAAATCTATATCTCTAAACAACTCAACAAACAAACAACTCTAACTTGGTACCATCGACGTCATAAATGATCGGTACGGCATTTGAAGTCAGTTTTATTCGTTTTTTAAACAATCATAAATTCATACAAATATTTTTAATAGCGGGCAGAGCTGAGGTGCATAAATAGTATGAGATATAGAACCTAACGTGGATGGTCTACCCTATATCTGCCGTCGAAAACGTTACCTATCAATATGTTTTAGATCTAAAGTGGTATTAGTATCAATATTATGATTAATTTGTAAATATCACTCATCAGGTGGCATAGTAGCCACAATATTATTACTTACTTGTTCTGTGATATTATTTCGAACCACAAACTAAACTTACTTCTGCGTGTAAACTAATCATAAGAAATGTGTTTGGGCTAGTGTATAGCTAATAGCTATGTGTATGTATATGTGTTCTTTAAATATTAAACGACACCATATATAAAGTATCTACTTATATGTAAACTCAAATAAAACTGTGTATGTTAATTAAAAATATTATATCGATGTTCCGCCTTACTTGCTACAAAAAAGTAGCAAAGCAAATTTATTCCTTTATGGTGATGAAGAAGTAGATTTGCCGCTATAACCTTACGGTGTACCGGCTGCACCCAGCCCTTGAAAGTCAGATCAGTTGTCCAGTGCCTCGTCTCATCGTCGTCTTTCAATTCCAGATAAGCACCATTCAATCTTAGACCAAACATCAGGTGAGATAACGGTCAAGTGAATGTCTGTCAGATATAAAAATGTTATAGAAGATAATAAGAGATAGAGTGTACACAAATGTATGTATGCATTGTAGGTATATCTACGCAACGAATAAACTTATTAGTTACAGACAAAAACAAAGACTGTTTGCATCATCGGCCTACATTACAAAGCGAAGTAAAGAATGTTAGTATGATTTAGCTGGTTGCATGAGCTGTTTCTACATAAAGAAGTTTATTACATTACTGTTTAATTAACTAGATATCCATACCGGTAATTAAAACAGTAATGTTGCATATTTGCCTGTATACACTAGACTGGTTTAAATTACAACTCTTCGTATTACTCAAAGACATGCAAATTTTGTTGTTTACTTACTTCAATTACAACCCATACTAATATAACAGATTTTAAAAGTGTAATTCTACCTTTTCAGGGTCAAGAACAATTCGCCCGATTATGCTGAAATATTACTCACAGAGTTCTTGAGCGGAAATAGGTAAGCGTAGCGTAGGACGCCCTCAGACTAGGTGGCGTGATAATGTTCGCAAGGCAAGAGCTGGACTTATCCAGCTCTTGCCTTGCGAACATTCATGTTTATTCTGTGACCGTACCGTCACGACAGTGGTCAAGTGCTTGTTGGTCGGACATGAAAAAATAATTGCAATTTTAGGGAAGCGTCATCATCATCCATCCCATGCACAGAACGATGCAACCAATACCGATGTTTTCGGGAGCCCAGAGGCGCAGTTGGAGATTGGTCAGCCTTAACACCAGTGGTATAGGGATCAAACTCCTACCGTGCATCAATAGATTTTCCTATAGAAAAAAATATATGAAGGAAAATTAATTATAGATGAAGGAAAAATATGTTTAAGAAACCCCCGGCATGGTGGTAAGACACTACCTAGTGTCTGTGTCTATTTATTCTCGACTGCATTATTACTTATCGACAGGTAAGATAGTGGTAAAACAAAGTAGTAATTAAACATTAACCTAACCCTTGAGTAGGTGGGGTTGTGGGGCCTACACAAAAATTTAGAAGGTTATTGTAGCACTTTTACCCATAGCTAGGTACTATGTATTAAGTATTCTGTACCATAGCCACAGAACAGATAATAATACTACGTACCATAGCTAAATATTTTTTGCTGATGCTAACCTTTCTTTGTAAAAGCTATCCTCGAACTCTGTGACCTTGAAAGGGACATTGGTTCTTTAATTTATTCCCACTTCCTACTTATTACATATTAGAGAATAAATAATACTTACTCAAGTAACGTATTACTCCAGTATTATTTATTTAGAATACGACAGTGTATTTATTCCATTCCTTTGGATGAGTTGGGAATGTCCCAATAAACCAATATGCCTAACCATTGAGCACAATGCACGCTCCTGACTCACGACTAAAGCAGTTCATAAATGTGGAACGGTAGGCACTTCGTTACAATGGATTACTAAATAGAGTTAAGTAGTGTAGTAGACGTTGGATTCCTTTTGTATTGCGTCGCTTATGCTCATGCTTAGCTAATAAATATCAGTTAGGTTAACTAACCATTTGTCGTGGATATTGATTAGAACAATAAATATACTATACATACCTACCTATGTTGGTTGTTATACAGTGTGGAAATTAAACTCAGGCCCTGTAGGGAAACTACTTTAAATCCTTAAGCTAGCTCATTTTACTTAAAGGAGACATTCCTTTATATTTGAAAAGAAACAAATCTGCATTAAAAGATTTTTTAAAACTCGCTTGCTTCGCCCAAGACTCGAACCAACTAAAATTAAAAAAAATAAACACTCATTATTTTATTATACTAATCGGTAGTATTAATATTCAGGATAAAGTTTCTCTAAAAAATGTTTGGTTACTGTTCACTTTTAACAAGTAAAAGACACGTAACAGTTCTGTTATCTCTCCAACACTCAAAGACTTCGTATGAAGTACACGCTTGCAAATTTATCGTTAAGTACCTTGTTGAAATCTTCGATAAGAAAATTGTTCAATGGTGGTAATACCTCTATGCACATTTCCTTCTTACATGATCCGAGGCTGGATAGGTACAAACGGGACGATTAGATGGCCTGCAAGAAGTCCAGACCTGACCCCCATGGACTTCTTTTTATGGGGTCATGTAAAAAATGTTGTTTATGAAACTTGCTATGAAACCGTTCAAGAGCTAAGGATTGCGATAGAAAATGTTATTAGGGGCACCACAACACTTTGCTGAAGGCTACAAGAAATGAATTTCAACGGCGACTAATGTTGTGTAGCCAGAACGACGGGGTTCATTTCGAACAATTTATCAGTTAAATAATTTAAGTGTTACAAAATTGATAGTAAAATAAAGTTGATGTTAGATTTAACGATTATTTTTATTTTTAAGACCTAATGTTTGTTAGAGAAACTTTATCCTGAATATTAATACTACCGATTAGTATATTAAAATAAAGAGTGTTTATTTTTTTTTAATTTTAGTTGGTTCGAGTCCCGGGCGAAGCAAGCGAGTTTTAAAAAATCTTTTAATGCAGATTTGTTTCTTTTCAAAAATAAAGGAATGTCTCCTTTAAGTAAAATGAGCTAGCTTAAGGATTTAAAGTAGTTTCCCTCCAGGGCCTGAGTTTAATTTCCACACTGTATAGTGTAGTCCTCTAGAGAATGTCATAAGGATCTGATAAGTACTTATCTCCAGAGATATGAAGATAAACACTTTTAACTTGCTACTGAAAATAACTCACACGGCATGTGAAGTAGGATTTTATTTTTTTAATTTAACCGATCTTAAATATTTGGCGGCGCAGCATGCGACGCACATGTATACAAATAGATGCTCATTTATAAAACATAGACTTAAAGCTTTACAGACCAGCCAAACTTTTACAGATTACACATTCCAATTTAATTCACAATTGTGCGCCTTGACCAAAGCATTATATAAATTAAATGGTTAACATTGAATCTGTTTGGTACTATGTATATTTGTATATTATTATGCGGAAACTTCAGAGCACATCTAATGTTCACAAATCAATTATTAATACGAGGCCTTCGATGAACAAAGTACTAAACAGGCGTGAAACAAAGAACAAGACGATTATCCGCTAAGTATGTTAAGTTCGGTAGTATTTTTTTTCTTTATTAACTACTACGGGCTACGTCTTTCGGGCACGTGATTATTTAGTCTTGGCTGGATTACTTACGTTTTATCTTCTATTTTTGACCACAAAAAGATTCGTAGTAAGGCTTCTTAATTTTAGTGCTTGATTTCGATAACATGGTACAAGGGCCAATAACACGAGACGTGAAATATTTAGTTACGTGAGCTGTAAGTACTTACCTATTTAAACTAAAACATGTGTTTTTATTGTAATATTTACATAACAGTCAAAAGTAAGGCACTCGTCTGATGGTAAACGTTGATCTTTATCAGTAACTGGAACATGCAACATTGTAGGTTATCAGTTATCAAAAATTTGATCATATAACGCGTTGGTGTAAGATCAGTTCAAAATTCAAATAGGCCGAGGGTCATTGTTGGCAAAAATCTAGTGTTACCCTCACAGGTGAAGATCGGATGGTCTGATATCCATAAAAATAATCAAGAGGTTTTCAAACGTTACTTACTTATTTCAAATATCCTGTAGTAAATCGTTAAAGTACTGTATAACACAAATACTTACATATTTGTGTACGTGAATATTTACTCAACCCTTATTTAGTAAAAACACCATATCGATCTTTCCAGAGCATCAAGTAATAAATAGAACTTATAACGTAAAAGTTTTAAAATCACAAATCGTACAGTTTTTACATTAGGGGCAAGATTGGATGTTGAAATGAAAAAATCTGGGAAAGGCTCAGAATGTCTAACTAAATTTAGAACTATACTAGGTACATATATATAGACGGGTTCCGGGTTAATTGTATTAAGCGACACTCTGGGCGATATAGACTTTTATACATGTTTGGAATCAGCAAATTTTTCTGCGTCGTTTGAGCTGGGTTTCGTGACGATCAGAGCACTGTTTTGTTACTTAATACAACCGCATTTTTGGGCTCATTTTGGACTGCAATGTATGGAGTGACACAAAATATTGACAAATTTAGGAACTGTGTACTTAAGCTCACTGCCAAATACCAGACAGTCGTATAAACTATTTTTCCTGGAACAAACACTTACAGGCAACGTACGTTAAAGCATTTAGCCTGACCTTATAAATATATAAAAATGTCGCTTCATACAATTAGCCTTTTTGTTAAATTCTTATCCAGTGTCGCTTAATACAATTAGCTTTACCTTATAAATATAAAAGAATTTATTTGACAAAAAACCAGTAGCACAAACTAATTAGCCATCCATTAATAAGTTTAAGATATAGTATTTAAATCAATTAGCTTAAGTTTGAAATATGACCAACTCTTTGATTAAAGAACTTAGCTTAGAGCTATTATTTGCATGTCTAGGCGGTTAAGTCATTTAGCTTGGAACAATAAATAATAATCGTAGGTGGTTAGGTCGTAGCCTGGAATAAGAAACAATAATCATAGACGGTTAAGTTATTTAGCCTGGAACAAAAAAAGTAAAATATTGTTCATTTTGTATTAAGCGACATTTATCTTCGTTAAAAATAGGAATATTAGAAAAAAAATGAACCTGATTATGGGGAATATGTTATAAAAACAGTAATAACCTTTTTTCAAAAAAAATGATGCGATTTGCTAAGTTATATTTTTTTTTCTAAAAATCGAAACTTTAAACTGCTCTGGTGTAAAGTTTCAAAAATGTCGGTTAATACAAATAGCCCGGAACCCGTCGAATTATAGATCTGTGATGTACATACATCCTCTAACACTTAGCGCCATTTTATAGTATTAAATAACATATATTAATTATTATCCAAGAAAATTATATCATATAATTTTCCTTGTAGTCATCTAATTATTCTTGTAGTATAGAAATATATCATTTTATTCTAACAATAAATACTTCTTACAATATAAACTACGACTAAAATTGTAATATAATATAATACAGACTATAAATAAAATATTATGCTAGTAGGGTGCCCAAAAAGCTGGCGACTATACCTCTTTGAATGGCAAGATAAATTCGTTGTTTGAGGTAAGCGCCAGCTCTATGGTCGTGGGAGATATTTTAAGGCGTCTGGCTGGACCGCTCTTTAACAAAACCGCATGCTTATTATAGTAACTGATCTAATGTATAAATGGTGATGATGATAATTAAATACTGGTCACAAGATAATAATTTTCCTGCGGGACTCTTTCAACCAGTCAAAAAATTCATCCGGTATTATTATTTCGCACTTTACTCAAGCATAATCATATCTTTTGTCTTAACTTTTAGGTACATTTTCATCTGAGGAGAGCAGGTAGTAGGCAATGGCAATACCAATAACAATGTCATAATAATTACGGATCCTTGCTACAATACATTAGGTAAGGTAATATTACCTAAACAAGACGTTACGTGACTTCGAAGCAGTACACCAACACCAATATTGAAACGAATAGGCATTTAGTAATATTAGTCTTATTATTCAGTAGGTACCTAATCGAATACTCAATACAATAAATACCAATACTAATTTCATAATGAATATGGGTATTTGATTGTTTTTTTTATGGCACGTACTATAAGTTAGTGTTGACCACTCTCTCCATCTATATATAAGTACTCGTACTATCATTACTATCTCACGATCTCTGACTCAATCTGCTAATAATTTAAGATCATTAACAAAAAGAAATAAACTGTATAGTATACAGTTATACAGAAGTATAGTAAGTACTTAACCTGTAAAACGGGTAGTGCCTCAAGCTTTTAAGAATATAGGTATGTAAACCTACACGCAAAATACTTACCTATACTAGAATTTATTTATAAATTTATAATTAATTTTCCCAGACAAGAGCTTGTTTTTAAAAATAGTTTTTACTTTTAATTTATTCATAATATAAAAAAGACGTTGAGGTGTTTATCTCCATACGTCCCACTCCACGTCGATGTATGGAGATAAAGTGAACTGAAAAGACGTGACGATATTTTCGAGGATGATAACGCGCTAGGCGCTCATCTAATAACACACGTCCAACCTATCCTGATAATGTAAGGGATGGGATGTAAGGAAGCACAAATACCACCTCAGTGCTCCTAGCCAACCTCACCTGCCCGTGGTGCATCCTGTTGACCAACAAACGAAGCTCTGGCGACCGACAAATGGCGGTATAACCATTTCAAACTTATGTCGTAACTAAATCCTACAGGCCGGTAACAGGCAGCAGCGTCACCGGTGCGAGAAGCTACGTCCTGCAATCGCCAACCCGCTTGCCCAGCGTGGAGATTAGGGTATATTCCTCCCAAAGATGGAAAATCACAAGAAGAGAGTCGAAGATCGGGCTAGCTAGATGAGCCGACGATCGGGCTCAGTGGCCTATCTTAGGAGAGGCCTACGTTCAGCAGTGGACTGACACCGGCTGATGATACTGATGATGATGATGATGATGAACCTATCCTGCCAGTTTATTGACGCATTCTTCCAGATCCTTGCTTCTTTCCTTTCTTCCTTCCACCCTCAAGTTGAAAATCTGTCGCCAAACATTCGTGTGTTGGACAGCTATCCTTGAGGATCCGCTCCCATTCTAGGCCTAGCGTGCTGCCAGTCTCCAGCTCATCATCATTTATCAGCAGGTGAGATAGTAGTCAAAAGCTATATCTATAAAACAAGCTTACTAAACTTGGTAAGCTAAGTTTACCTAAATAAGTAGATACGTGACTTGAGAGAAGTATACCAGCTCCAATCAATAAACCTAGAGGTGTACCTACACTACTCATGAATAGGATTTGAACATGAATGTATACGATAAATACCTACTTATGTGGTTTATTTAGCGCCTGGGCATATTTGTTTTTGTAAATTGTTTGAATCATAAACACAGTAGTGTAGGTATTTCAGTCAAAAAACCGCAAAATATTGGATGTCCACATGTAGGTAAGTACCTACCTTACCGCGTGGCCAATGCCAGTGCTTTTTAACCGAATTAAAAAAAGGAGGAGGTTTCTCAATTCGACCGTATATATTTTTTTATGTGTGTTCGCGGATGACTTCGTCGTTTATGAACCGCTTTTGATGATTATTGTTTTTGATGGAGAAGTGATATCCCAAGGGTAGTGTGTACTTACCAAGTGGTACTTACCATTGTAAATGCATCAACTTCTGATAAGTATCTCCAGAGATATCGAGGTTTCTTAATTCGAACGTATATATTTTGTTCGCGGATAACTTCGTCGTTAATGAGACGATTTTGATTATTATTTTTTGTTAGAAAGCAGATATCCCAAGGGTAGTACCATTGTAATATCATTAAGATCTAATAAGTTATCTATTAAATTAGTTAACACCGTTGTTTTTACCAAACAGCTACCCAAGAAGTCACACAAGAAGGGTTAGTTTCATCGGCTTTTTGGCAAATTTTTGTCAACTTTTATACTATGGCGATATGTATCAGATTATTACCCGATTTTTTTATATATCTTATAGGCAAGCATTTGACCCTTATTTTACCTGTTGGTATGTGATGATGCGGTCGAGAATGTAGCACGCTAGGTCCAGAATGGGAACTGGCTCTCAAGGATAGCTGCCGAAACACATTAGACGTTTTTAGCGACAGATTTTTTAACTTAATGGTATGAGCTGGCCATATGGACACTAGATTGTGTCCTACCACCATACGGGAGTTGGGGTTTCTTAACAATGCTTTTCCTTCTTATTATTTTTTCAGATTTTTATCAGGAACTAGTTGGAAATGGCGCTTAAACTCATTTGTAGTCTCTGGGACTTCAACACACACAAAGTATTAAGTATACAGGATGAATTTTTCAATTGGACATGGGTGACCATATCAGAAACTATGACTTAAAATATGAAGTTTATTAAAATACGTTTTCCTTAAATGTGCCGTATGTCATTACTTCCCATAATTCGTTCCTTATTAGTGACACTATCGAATGGTGTAATAATACAGGTGATTTTTTTCAAAATCAACGGGTTCCGATGCCTGGCTAGGAGTATTGATTTTTCAAAAATTCAATGATGCAGTTTTAGTTTTAATCATAATTGGTATTATCTGAGTATTTTTCACCATTCCTCGTAGTTTAGTATTCGGCCATCCATGGCCACTTGAAAAATTTATTATGTACCTATATTGCTTTAATCAATATCTACAGTTACTTAACGTAAGTTTCCTAATATTAGGAACTCTTCAGCTAGATTAGACGTTACACATTAATTGTCAGATTACCACTTATTGAAAACTTTGTCAGAAACCGGTTAAATTGGGCCTATGAGTTATATGAATTCTAAAGATAATGAAAAAAATATTTAAAGATGTATTAATCATATCAATCTTCCTTTTCATATCAACCTTTTTCATATTAACCTTCTTGTAATTCTTTGTAGTACCTTTGTTTGTATACCTATACACGTTTTGGTACATAGTATCCTACAGTGGTGATGCTACGTGCCGTGGGAACCATTGATCACACGCACAAGGTTATGTATTGAATAATCGAATGGAACCTTTACAATATACATAGTAAAGTAGGTAATATAAGGTAAAATACTTTTTTTGTGATTTGGCAACTAATAACGCAATTTAATACTAAGTATTTTCAACATAATCATAAACGCACTTTTAATATATCGTATAGTATAATATTTTTTGAATACTATCTCAACTGTTGGTAAGTGAGGATTTTAGCACGCTGTAGGATAGCTGTTGGAACAGCCAAAGCAGCCAAAGCCTGCTGATGTTGGTAATTTAATAAACGCCGGCGATTTACCATTTGCCACGGCCGTGGTTGAAGGGCCTAGGATGGGAGGACTAAAGTATAGTAAATACCTAACCTGTGAAACGGGTTAGTGCCTCAAGCTTTTCAGATTATAGGTAAGTACTTACCCGCAAAATACATACTAGGCTTTATTTACAACTTACAAATATTACAACAAAAAAATTTTTTAGTTCATTGTCGTCCTCCAAAATGCTCCTTAAATAATATCGAAAAATCTTTGATCGAAAACCAATCTGATGTATTTTCGAACTACTTACCTACACCAAAACCCATATCCTAACAATATGTAGGTAGTAGATTGAGATTTTCTTGCCGTTTTCATGGATGAGCATTCAATAAATACTTGCAACCAAATTTACCAAGGGTAAGTAAGTAAAAAAACCTTACTTAAGTATTACTTATTCAATATTATGTGCTAAAAGCTACTCTATTTCCTTATTTCAATTTACTTACGGTTCTTTAAATGTTGTCTGCGTCAAACGAGGTTAAACTATTCCTGCAAAAAACTAACAATGAGAAAGGAAATTAGTACAATGTCCATTGTGAAGTCCTTTCTTTCACTATGTTTATTCGTGATCGACGTGACCCGAGCTTGGGGGCAAAAAACAGGCGCCGAAGAAAAAGCGGCCTGTACCTATTGTAGAAGATTTACACTTTTCAACCGAATTCCAAAAACAAGGGGGTTCTCAATTCGTCTGTATGTTATTTATTTATTTATTTTTTTGTGTATGTTACGCGATTACTCCGTCAATTGTGAAGCGATTCAAATGATTATTTTTATTAGAAGTCTCAAACTTGCTACTGAAATTGACTCGCGGGGCATGAAAGTCGGTTGTTTTAGTTTTTAAATTATCTTAAATTATTCTGTTTGGAGACAGACAATCATCGATTTACGACGGACTCCTACTTGTCTGGATCAGCGGCGAATACGTTTTTGGATGGTGGTTCGAGTACTAACGAAGCCAATCACTTTTTAACCGGCTTCACGAAAAAGGAGGAGGTAATCAATTCGTCTGCGTGTTTTTTTTTGTGTATGTTACGCGATTACTCCGTCAATTGTGAACGGATTCGAATGATTCTTTTTTTAATGGATAGGGTAAGTTTCCGAGGTGGTCCCATTGTAATTTATCAAAATCGGCCGAGCCGTTTTTAATATAACAACATTTGTATAACGATGCATTTACTTATCTCGACGATTTACTACTTACTACTGGCACAGATTATATAATAGTTACTACGCTCTACTGGCTACTTTGACTAGCGCGACGTTTGAAGTCGATTCTTTTCATTTTTATTATTATCTACTACGTAGTACTAATAAGTATTCTGTGTATCTACTAAGGCGGCTAGCAACCTAAAGCTCTGAATCGAATTTGAAATGAAGTCATCCGTCAGAAAACCAAAGTAATCGACATAGCTAAAGGATTAGCCAGCTGAATTGGCAGTGGGCTGGTCACATCTGTCGTAGAACCGATAACCGTTGGTGTAGACGTGTTCTAGACTATATTATTTTCTCTATTACCTATATTTTTTGTATATAGGTTTGCGTTTGACCACTATCGCACCTGTTGGTTAGTGATGATGCGGTCGAAGATGGTAAGCACGCTAGGCCTAAAATGGGAACTGGCTCTCAAGGATAGCTGCCGGAACACAGTAGATGTTTGGCGACGGATTTTCTAACTTGAGGGTGGTAGCTGGCCAGGCGGACACTAGATAGTGTCCTACGTCCATGGGGACGGATGATTGCCGCATTGATTGGAAACGAATAGCTGAAGATCGAGCTCAGTGCCATGCCATAGGCTAGGGTCTGAATTACGCTAGCTCGGGCATCGTTCTAGGGACATCGGATCTATTGTCTGTAATTTTAAGAGTAGTTCTAAAAGTGATATCATAGAATCTTTTTTTATGTAGGACAAGCATTCTGATCCCTTTATATTTGATTTACTATACGGTTTCCATAAAAAACGGGCTCCTGGTCGCTGCTTCTATAAAGGCACTGGCAACAAGTTTATCAGTGCAGTGGCGCCAGCCATGCGACATATTTTTGTCGCTCTGACTTATCGCTAATTCGAAGGCCGAGTGCATTCCTGTTTCCGTTCCAACTAAACGTTGGAATTGTTTGTTATCATATATTACATCTATCATGTGTGTTGGAGATTTCAATATTTTTTTATATCATATTCAATAGTACACAAATATCCTACAAAAATAAAAATAAATTATTTAGGCCACATGAGTACTCATGTGATAGTACTCACTCGCAATAAATAAGTATGGATCTTTTACTGTAGTTAATAACTTCAAAAACGCTGAAAATAAGTATACAAATTCAAAAGTAAAACTTTTACCAAAACAGCATTTGTGTATTTAGGACAGTGACACACACACTTCTTATTTTTATTACCCTAAAAACGGCAGTTTCGCACGCATCTGGCAGCCCCAAAAAGGATCTTCTAGCGGGTGGTAAACTGGCAACATTTTACGACGAATTTTAATTACCCCCCTTAAAGCTTAAAGTCGTTAAAGGTTTACGACTACAATGAGATGTTTACGACTGGTCATATTTTATTTCTATTATTATGATAATAATATAAGTGTATAATAAAATTAATCTGGCGGAAAGTTAAACTGCATTAGGTCATTGTTGCTCGCGTAACCGTTGGGATTACGATTATTTAACTTTATGAGAAAATCGGTACTTTTAAAGATCTTTTTCGTGATGTAATAGGTCTTAGGATTATTTAAGTATGTAGGTATTTATCTTAATAGCTTCATGGGTGCCACCAACATAAATTTTAATTAGGAACATAAATATGATTTAATTTCTTATTCGACTCGATCTTTTACTTCAGCTACGAATACCAACCTAAATGTTTCAAAAGGAATTGACAATATTTTGGTATTTAAAGGGTTCAGTAAATCTGATTTTTTTATGCTAGATAGGCAAGCGATTGACCACTATCTCACCTGATGTTAAGTGACGATGCGGTCGATGATTAGAAAAGGGAGACAAATGAGGACTAGTGGATCCCTGCCGTGCACCAATGGATTTTTCTATCGAAAAATGTATATGCGCATTTCACAGTGGCCCTTATATATTATTATTTATGATTTATTTATTTCACTGCCTCCCTGACATTACTAATAATAATTTTGTACTAGGACGTAAATAAGCTACAATATAAATGTATGCATGAATATAATTAGGTATAAGTAATGCTTGTAGACTTATTAGCGGATCTAGCGATATTATTGGATCATTTTTACACCACTGTATGTACTACCTAGACCCACAAGCAAATAAATCATTTCATTTCATTTCATTTCATTTGCCCTCCGGTGAAGGAAAAACATCGTTAAACCTCCAACCCTTGGCATGGTGGTAGTTCACTAACTATATCCGCCTGGCCAGCTACCACCATCAAGTTGGAAAATCTGCTAATCTGAAAATGTTGTCCGACAGCTGTCCTTGAGAGTTCCTATTCTAGGCCTAGCGTGCTATCATTTTCGACCGCATTATTACTTACCGACAGGGATATGGTCAATCGCTAGCCTATACGATATGAAAAAACTGTGGCGTCCGAATTTATTGATGCCAGGTGAAGAGTTTATCTGTTGCCTTGAAGCTTCCGTTTGATATTAAAATTAACTGTGTGCTGAGCCTGTGTGATTTACTTTATAAATGTACCCAAACCTGCGTAGTGTAATACGAGGTCAGATGATGAGCCAAATGAAAAAAACGTTTAAAATATGCCACTCTTGAAATATTTACATTGTGTAAAACAAAATTGCTTTCCGCCGTCTGTCCCTCCTCCTGTAAAGGTACGGACACACCGCGGCGTCCTGCGATCTGCGGTCGCGAATTCAGTAAGTACATTTCAATTGTTTTCTGATCGCGTTTGGTGTGAACCCGTTGATACAAATACTACTGCGCTATCTGATCGCCGCCTAGATCGCGCACGCAGGACGCCGCGGTTTGTCCGTACCTTTATTGGTCAAACGCTAGCCTGGATATACATAATCCTTAGCGGATATCATTATAACTATCAATATATAACGGAGGTTAGTCCGAACAAACATATTTACAAAATATTGCGGTAAAGATTAAATTGATGATTTTAAATATAGTTTAAGTTATCGCAAAATCTTAAATCATGTAGACACACACCTTTATCTTCCTTAATTTCAACATTAACAAAGTATAGAATAATGCATCGACAAATATGTATGCAACCTTCAACAGAGATGATATATTGTTAAAACCAAACTTAAGGTTTGATCTTTTAAAACACGTAACGGATTTATATGCGGTTTTCATCAAAAGATAGGATGATTCAAGAAGAAGGTTTATTACCAGGATTAAACGCGGGCAAATTCGCGGGACGCAGCTAGTATCTTATAAATAACTGAATTTAAAATATTCAAATATCAAACCAATGTTGACATACTTACGTAGGTACGTTAACAAAACTTATTTGGCTTCCTCTTCCAATCTAAATAACCTTATCCCGACCAAAAAACTGAGAAAATAAACAATAAATCATCGATAGATCATAAAAAAGCGTAGGGCGATGATGCTAATCGCTTCGGTGCCTTTCTGGAGCTACCTGTTTTCGTTCTTTTTTTAATTACCCTATTTTTTATCCAAAAACTACTTTTTAAGCTCACATATTTCCATAGGTTATTTTGAAAGTTATTTTTTAAGTTATAATTTTATTTGAAGTGATTTTACGAAATAATAACCGACACAGATATCTGTGAAAGAAATACAGGAGGAGATTCTCACGTTGATTAATTGTTTCATGTATCTAATTATGACGCTTACATTTTCACAAAGTTTTTTTTTGTTGACTTTTTGGTTATATACTCGTATATATTAACTTACTACAAAGAAAATTATATCATCATCATGAGCCTATCTCTGTCCATTGCCGGACATAGGCATATGGCACGCCACTTAGTTCTTACTTCAGCCAAAAAAATTTAATCAAGTTACAAAAATTTAAACTATATATAAGCATGCGGCTCACCTGATGGTAAGTGGTTACAGGCGCCTATTTACACCTGCTATAAGTACTTACCAGAGGGTAGTACTATCACATGTACTATTATTTGATCTATGCCAGAGGTAATACCAGTGCGTTGCCTGTTCCTTTGAAAGAGGATTCTCCTCTAGTTAATGTTTTTGTTTTAAGTTCAATATATTGTAGAAAAAAAATAATTACATAAGATTATTTAAAGACAAGCATTTGAACACTATCTCACTTGATGTTAAGCGATGATGTGGTCTAAAATGGAATCGTACGTAGGTAGGCACCTACATGATAAATGATAATATACCATGTTATTAAGGACAGCTGTTTTCAATAACAAGTCTTCCAGATTAAAACATACAAGTTTAATGTTGATATTCCCAATATCGTTCAACCAGATCCAAGTATAAACTGTGAAAGCGATCTTTTGTATTGTAGGGTTGAGTAAGCTGTATAAAATTATGTATATGATTTAAATTACGAAATTTAAAGGGAGTTCTAAAATATTCTTCTAGCCTATAAGATATAAAAAAAATATGTGTGTGTGTGCGTGTGTGTGTGTGTGCGTATATATTTGTGTGTGTGCGCGTGTATGTGCATGTGCGTGTGTGTTTGTGTTATGTGTGTGTCTGTGTCTCGTAGATCTTAAACTGGTGAACCGATTTAGATGTGGTTTGTTTTTATTTGAAAGCAGTTTTCTAGCGATGGTTCTTAGACATATTTTATCAAAATCGATTAAGCCATTTCAAGGTTCTGATGAGGATTCTACTTTATCAGCTATTTTTTTCGCTGCTGTAGAAATCTTAGACACATAATGGGTATATTATAAAAACTCACGTTCATTTTAAACTTATAGATTTAAAAACGGGAATTTAACGTGACTTACGCGATGTCGATATAGCGATCGACATATGTTTCGGCCTCATCCGGAGGCCTTCTTCAGGATCTTGAGTGCGGGGCGCTCGTCGACGCGTCGCACCTCGCACTGCGGGCCGCTGCTCGTGCAGCGCGGGCGGACGGAGCGGGCGGCGGCGGCGGCGGTGGTGGTGTTGGTGGGGGGTAATGATGCGGTGTACATAGTGGAGGCGCGGGATTAGGTTGGAGGGCTTCGTCTTCATCACTGCTGTTTACTTCAGACGAGACCTCATCCAACCGGGAGACGGAACTCACGGTGTCCTCCTCACTGTTGCCACTGGTGACGTGCTTTCCATGAAGAACGGTTTTCCACGTATTTGACAGGTACCACCCTCTGTCTCTGTTGAAGTTACGACGACGACTGATCTCAATGGCTTCTCGGATTTTGCGGGGTACAAAGTACTTTTCACGCGCCAAAATCCGTGCCTTGTCAAATCTGATGTAGTGCGTCGTCCCAGATGTGAGAGCGTGCTCTGTAACCGCCGAGCTACCGCTGTCCACGTTCTTCATGGAAGCAATGTGTTCTTTGAGTCTTGTGGACACGTTTCTTCTGGTCTCGCCTACGTAGCTTGCACCACAGTCGCAAGGAACGACGTAGACCCCAGGAGCTCCTAGGGGATCCTTATCCTTTGGAGAGCGCAACAATTGCCTGACACGTGAGGGGGGGCGGAATATCGTCTTGATGCTATATCTTCGGCGTAACAAGTGTCCAATTTTGTCCGTGACCCCCTTGACGTATGGTAGGTACGTTGCTGCTCTCTCAACCGATGTTATTCGGCACTTTGTGGAGTTGTTCGCAATCCGATTACTCTGCTTCCAGCTGTATCCGTTTGCCTCTAACACCGCCTTCACATGCGCGAGTTCCGTGTCTACATGTTGTGGGTCACATAATCTCAGCGCTCTGTTGATAAGTGTCCGAGGCAACGACGCTAGATGGGCGGGATGGTGATGGGAGTCAGCTCTCAAGTACCGGTCTGTATGCGTACTCTTGCGGTACACTGTGTGTGAGAGATGTCCATTCTGTTGTCGCTTGAGTAACACGTCAAGAAACGGCAACGCGCCCTCTATTTCTCGTTCGACAGTGAAAGTGATCGTCGGATGTTTGCTATTTAGATGTTCTAATAAGGGTGTTACATGGTCATGGTAGTGCACTACGTAGTTTACGTAACAACACAGAGCTTTTAGTTTTACCCGCAGATAAGGGGAATGCAGCAGTAGTCGTGGACACAGCACAGTACGAACAGAAAATAAACCAGCTCCTCAGTGACGGTAATACTTACAAATGTGTTACATACGACCCTACATCTCGAGTAACTACCAAACTGAGTACACTACTGCGTGCATTAAATGAAGATCTGTACAGTAGATTACGCCCTTTGAACCCAACTGCACCGAGAATTTATGGCCTACCTAAAATTCACAAGCCGTCGTGGCCTTTGAGACCTATAGTCAGTCAAATCGACTCACCCACTTATAAAACAGCTCGATACATGGCTGACATGCTACTTCCATTAACAGGAAACACCACAAGTTTTGTGAGGGACTCGTGACACTTTATACAGCTCCTAGATGAAGTAACATTAGGTGAAGACGAACTGATGGTGAGCTTCGACGTCACGTCATTGTTCACGAACGTACCGATAGAGGACACACTCAAAATTATAACGGATTTATTCCAGAGAGCTCTTATACCTATCGAGTACATGAACATAATAATGTACATACTGACAAGTGGGTATTTTAAGTGGCGCGGTGAATTTTATATTCAGACGGAAGGTGTGGCCATGGGTTCTCCTATAGCTCCAGTAGTTGCGAATATTTTTATGGAGTGGTTCGAGACATCGGCACTACACGACATATCCTTTAGACCGAGATACTGGTGGCGATATGTGGATGACGTGTTTGCTATTTTACATAAGGACCATGTAACACCCTTATTAGAACATCTAAATAGCAAACATCCGACGATCACTTTCACTGTCGAACGAGAAATAGAGGGCGCGTTGCCGTTTCTTGACGTGTTACTCAAGCGACAACAGAATGGACATCTCTCACACACAGTGTACCGCAAGAGTACGCATACAGACCGGTACTTGAGAGCTGACTCCCATCACCATCCCGCCCATCTAGCGTCGTTGCCTCGGACACTTATCAACAGAGCGCTGAGATTATGTGACCCACAACATGTAGACACGGAACTCGCGCATGTGAAGGCGGTGTTAGAGGCAAACGGATACAGCTGGAAGCAGAGTAATCGGATTGCGAACAACTCCACAAAGTGCCGAATAACATCGGTTGAGAGAGCAGCAACGTAGTACCTACCATACGTCAAGGGGGTCACGGACAAAATTGGACACTTGTTACGCCGAAGATATAGCATCAAGACGATATTCCGCCCCCCCTCACGTGTCAGGCAATTGTTGCGCTCTCCAAAGGATAAGGATCCCCTAGGAGCTCCTGGGGTCTACGTCGTTCCTTGCGACTGTGGTGCAAGCTACGTAGGCGAGACCAGAAGAAACGTGTCCACAAGACTCAAAGAACACATTGCTTCCATGAAGAACGTGGACAGCGGTAGCTCGGCGGTTACAGAGCACGCTCTCACATCTGGGACGACGCACTACATCAGATTTGACAAGGCACGGATTTTGGCGCGTGAAAAGTACTTTGTACCCCGCAAAATCCGAGAAGCCATTGAGATCAGTCGTCGTCGTAACTTCAACAGAGACAGAGGGTGGTACCTGTCAAATACGTGGAAAACCGTTCTTCATGGAAAGCACGTCACCAGTGGCAACAGTGAGGAGGACACCGTGAGTTCCGTCTCCCGGTTGGATGAGGTCTCGTCTGAAGTAAACAGCAGTGATGAAGACGAAGCCCTCCAACCTAATCCCGCGCCTCCACTATGTACACCGCATCATTACCCCCCACCAACACCACCACCGCCGCCGCCGCCGCCCGCTCCGTCCGCCCGCGCTGCACGAGCAGCGGCCCGCAGTGCGAGGTGCGACGCGTCGACGAGCGCCCCGCACTCAAGATCCTGAAGAAGGCCTCCGGATGAGGCCGAAACATATGTCGATCGCTATATCGACATCGCGTAAGTCACGTTAAATTCCCGTTTTTAAATCTATAAATAATGGGTATACTTTTCAAACATATATCTGACCTAAAATTTGCAACACCCATGTAGGTATGCTACATAGATAATGTAAGAGTATATGTGAGGAAATCAGTGATTTCTGTACTCGCTAAAAGGTTGTATTATTTACACCCACCTAGGGGCTTTTTGGGATCGTTCAGGGTCATTAAAAAAAATTATGTAAGATTAAGTAAATGCACAAACTTACAGCAGGGATGGCGTGTTTAGGCTTATTGGAATGGTCTCAATGAACATATTATATTATACATAGATTAGTCAGGGGTGGTTTTACATTTATAAGTTTAGTACTTATTATAAATAAAAAGTAGTTCCTTCAAACACCTTTAGAAATGTCACAAAACATTTTCATGTAAGTTCATAACATTTAATTTTTTTATGGCTTTTTTATTACTAGGAATTATTTTACATGAATATAATAAACAACATTTAAGTACATTTAATTATTATCCTGAGGACTTAAATAAAATAAATAAAAAAATATTCTAAAATATTGTTATATTTAAAAATGGCAGAGTAACTACGTTTTGGTTACCTACCAAGCTGTAACTCAAATAATATGTAAACAATGATACTGAAACTTGACATCCCTAATTTGAACATTCATTTCCTGAAATAACCTAACAAGACTTAAGTGATGAGTGTTAACACCTCTCCTGAATATGATTTTTTTTTATACAAACAGTCTTAACATTTGGGTCGTGTTTGGCTGTTTTCTAAGAAAGATTCGATTTGAAGCGATATCTTGATATGTGAATGTTTGGACAATTTTAATACGTATTTCCGAGCTTTTAAAGTTCATTTAGATTATTCAATTTTGTGTATATACGTGATACCTCGCCCCTAAAGTGAGTTCGAGACATAAATACAAAGTTATGACCTTGGGAACTTATATCCCCCTTTAATTTATTCCTAAACACAATAAACCTGCTATAAAGTTTTTTAGAATGCGGTTTTCGGGTGTAATAAAAATTTTCATCCCTCAACGTACCTATAATGTTGTATTTTATTAGAGTGACCTTTAAGTTGAAATTAATAGAAGTATACAATTTTATGATCTGTGTAATGTGGCCTTTGTGTTGATTTTCAATCAAATATTGTTTTAATACCACATACAATCTAAGTTTTTATATTTATTTTAAAAAAATTGTCTGAAAAAATTACAGAATTGCGTAGTCTCAGATTAAGTAACTATAGAACAAAAAGCTCCTGAACATTAGGATCGATCAAAGAGCAATAATTGGATCGATATATTAATCTGAGAGCGAAATGCTCATAATATTTATAACAATGATTTTATGAATTGACGTGATAAGGCTTATCATATGTTTACCAGTATTATACGTTTATGTATGCTACATATATGCTTATCAATAAGCATATAGCATGCATAAACGTAACGTATACACTATACATATCCACAGAGCGGATACCACATCGGATACCTCAATCTCTGTTCTATACCTGATACATTAAGATATATGATGATCTTGTAATCTAGAATCAAAAGATAAAACGTAAAGAAATAAGATCGATGTATTCGATAAGTCCCGTATTTTAATATTCCCAACTATGTGTTTAAATAGCTAAAGTTTACAGTAAGATCAAATTACCTAATTATAACGAAAACATGCTATCTATATTTTCAAGTCACACAAGTTTTCAAATGGACACATATTTTCAAGTTAATTTGACATACCCTACTACTGTCTCGGTAGACATATTAATCACAACGCACAAGACATACGAATCCAAAGGGTTACTTGTATGGCCTCTGGCCACAGTGATGAATTACTTGCGACTAGGAGACAAGCTACTAAAATCAAAACCGTCCTTTCGATTATGAACCTTGTGGCTTTCGCTTTAGAGGTCGATCTTTGTAAACAGTTTTTAAGAGATAAATTGTCAACTTTGTTCTTCGCAGTACTAATTCCAGTTGCTTATTCAGATGTTTCCCCTTCTTGCTGTCTCAAATCTAACGGCTTTTAGAACCTTGTCAGGAAGAATTCATTCATCGTTAATATATTCTTATACTAGAGTCGAAGATTTTTATTGTGACAAAGGCTTTGCGAGGTTGGCTAGTCATAAATTAAAATTATAGCAGATTAATGTAAAAGTTCTGAAAGAAACGGATTTTTGTTAAGTGAATGTGGGGTTGTTGATGGATTGAGGTGGAGCAAAAATGCTTTCTTCAATTTGACGTAAAAACTAACGTCTCCGAATAAGTTAAATAAGGCCGGCCGGTCATCACATCGTTTCTTCCATACATAAACAAATTGAGAAAAGCTAATTAGTTTTGAAGAAATTATTCTTACAATTTTGTGAGAGTAACAATGTATAAATGATAAAAGTAATATTTTCAATTTAGTTACTTGTAATAATTTTGGATTTTATTATTATTTTTCTGTATGATATTGCTTTGTGCTAGTGATTTAATTAATGTAATTTCTGTAAATCGCTTTAAATAAATTATAATTTAAGTTTCAAGTTTTCTTTTGGTGAATTAAAGAAAGAGTTTCAGCATCGTCGTTATTTAGCCCTCGTCTGTCCACTGAGCTGCATTCGGCACTAATCCAGACTAATATTATAATTGCATGGTGCGGTGCGGTGTATTTGGGATACGTATGTGTCTTATTAGTTAATGCTACCCATAGATACTATATATATATATATATATATATATATATTCCACGCGGACGAAGTCGCGGGTACAGCTAGTGAATAATAAACATGCAGATAATACCGGCTCTTTAGCTAGTTCACCAACCTTGAATAAAAAATAAATAGTTACAAGTCATATTATTTTTACTGCTTAAATGTATTTGAGCTGAGCTTTGAACTGTTATTAAATTAATTTAATTCCACAAAATGCGATTTTGTTGCTAATACAATGTTTTCCTTCTTTCCTTGTAATCTGTATCGTCCAGTGTTTTAAAGTGTGTCTATAAATGTATAATTAACTGCATATTTTTTAGGTATTGTATGTAAGATAAATGTTTGTTTGAATACATTTTAATTTAGCTTTATTAATTTTAAGTTGTTTTTTTAGAAATTGTTTCGTGTTGTCCAACACTTGCTCTAGGCCTATCCGAAAATCAGCGTTCGGGTGATTAACTACTGATTAACTACTTGAACATTTGTGCCGAGATAGGCCTTTTCAGTATCAACTACCTTGTGCTATAAAGCTATTTTTTAGTTTCTATTTTAGGTTTTCTTTTTTTTGTGTAACGTTTATGTATTTATGATTTGTTTTGTTTTTGACTGTGTAGTTAGTTTAGCTGAATAAATGTATTTTCTTTTTTTCTTTCTACCTTTCTCTTCTCCTTCAGTAACTACTAGCTTTTCTCCGATGTATGGAGTTTAGCAGGATAGCTTGCTGGCACTTAGGCAGTTGCTGAAATGAAAATTAACCAAATTTAATTATTCTTGAGTAGGTTTGATTCTGTAGTACATTTTATCGGATCAGATCATTTGATCAGATCTGAGAGTATCTCCAGAGATATGGCGATAAAAATCTCGAACTTGTTACCTTAACTGACTCACTTGGCATGTGAAGTTGATTATTTAGTTTTTGAACTATATATGTATCTTACACAACAAAAACACAATCGTACTATCGATCTTGTCGTTAAGTTCAGCGATCTGGAAAATTTTATATCATTATGAACTGCCCTCAGTAGGCCAAATCCAAGGTGTGCCTTTAACTAGGACACGGCTCAGTCAATAAAGTATTATCTGATGGGATCTTTTGTTTTTCATAACGTCATAATACAAGCGACTGAGCTGCTAAATTGATATATGATCCGAGTTCTACAATGACATAGATAATATTACCGTGGCTTTATACTCGTTCACCCCTGAGCCTGAATATCTGATATCCTTCGGTATGATGGTGACGCGGTGCGCGTGGATGGTGAAAAGGTTAATGTTCTCAAAGATACGAACAAGATAGTAAAATTTTCAATTTTAGCTTTTCTGTAATAGAAACAAATAATATTTAAAAAAAGAGCCTTTTGAAACATAAGCTTTTAAATAACCTAGGACCAGAGTAAGGCAAGACAAATCCAATGAGCCCAAACACGACGGGTAACATGTGTAGTATAGGAGTTCTTTTGGCCACCTTCCAGCTCAATCATCAGATCACCACCATTTGCAAGATTTGATGACAAATATCGGGACAGGTGAAACTTAATTTGCATTAAAAAGCTTGTAAAAAAGGCTTTAGCATTATAGCAGCGGCAAAATTTTTGTGGGCAATATCACAGTTCACTCGGTGAAATAGGTTACGCTGACAATACTAAGTGCCAGTTTCATCGGGCTATCAGGAAGTTATCTGTCACATTTTTGACACCTTTTATATGGCGTCATCTGTCACTTTATCAGGAAGCGGTGAAACAGGCCATAAGTATCAATACTTATCTGTGACACGGATATACTTCTTATAATGTGTGTCCTATTTATCAAGAGTCACTTTGAAAAGCAGTATTGAATAATCAACTATATTATAGTAGTGACAAGTAGACTTGTTCTTTTGTTGTGTCACAACTTTGGGGGCGTCCATAAATTACGTAAGGTGTTTTTTTTTAATTTTCTGTACCTCCCTCCCCCCCTTGTGAGATGTCGTGAGATTTTATTCAACCCCCTCCCCCATCCCCCAATCTCACGTGAGATTTTTCAAAATGTGGGTTTCTTACGTAAACGCGTTAGATTGTTATTGCAAAAAGAAAAAAATCATTTGTTTCGTGCTTTTCTTTACGACTAGTTAAGACTAGTAATCAATATTGCTGAGTGTTTAATTATAAGTGTATATATTTTTTGTTTCAATTAGAAAAAAAATTGCGTGATATTTGCCGAGACCCCCCTCTCTTCAACGTAAGATTAGATGAGATTTGACTCGACCCCCTCCCCCCCTTAAACACCTCACGTAATTTATGGACGCTCCCTTACAACGCAACACTTATACATATATTCCATGCCAAAATCTCAACTTTAAAGATACTTGTCTACTTAGTTAGAATGTATTGTGAAAATAAAATAAGTATTAGTATATATAATTACAATACAATCTGTACAGGAGCTATAGGTATATTGATACAACCTAGGCATCACTTGTACTATTATTTATTATGTGGCTTCACTGGGTCCCAATATAAATATTGAGGTTGAGGTATATTAGGTTCACTAACTATTCGTTTAATTTAAATAGAGACTATGTTTACATATACCTATTCATATTAACAGGATATAGGTATTGACGTTCTCTTTTAATATATAGGCAGCAATTTATCTATCTAACTTACAGACATAGCTACTTTCACTATCCAATCGCATAAACCTATCATTGCTGCAAGCATTATAATGCACTTATTTCAGCGACAAAAAAATGGAGTACAATCAGTTTGCTCCAGAAACACAGTTTCGGAAAGGTCGCAGGTGGGTGCGTCTGTGTCAGTCAACTTCACAATCATTCACAAGCAACCTACTAGGTAAAAGTCATGCGAATGCTTTGTCCTCGGTATTTTATTTATTGTGACAAAGTTCCTAGTCGAGTCGTGGTAGATGGTACCAACCCAAAATTGCGGGTTGTTATTATTGACTATTCATCGAGTTGCTTTTGATTGCTGTACTATTACCTAATCAATGTTTGTGACTGGCACGGGTAGCGGAAATATCCTGAAGGTTTTTGATGCTCGGAAAATATTCAACAGTTATGTCAATGACAGCTTGCATGATGAATGTTTTCAAGTTGTTCGTCAGTTTTGAGAGGTCAGTGGTGCAGTGAGAGAATGGTCGGCTTTGACGCCAGAGGTATCGGGTTTAAATCCCCGCCGTGCACTAATGCACCAATTGCGAAAAATGTATGTGCGTATTTTTCAGTGGCTCTCTGGTGAAGAAAAACTATCGTTAAGAAACCTCCGGCATGGTAGGACACTGTCTTGTGTACGACTGGCCACCATACATTTTGAAAATCTCTCCCCAAAACGTCTTATGTGTTCCGGCAGAGCCAATTCCCATTCTGAATCTAGGCCTGGTTAGCCTAGGCCTAGTGACTTCTTTGAGTTCAAATAGTCTATGGTTAAAACTATTTTCTCGGCATTCAGTTTATTAAGAATTGCACACAGACCTGCTACAAATTAAACTTGATCGCGTACACCGGCCCCCATGAGACCGACTTTGAACGGAGTTTGTCCCTTTCTTTTGTATGGACAACTTATATATATACCAAACATATAGTATAGAACATATATAGGACTAGCAGGTTGTTAGACAAGGACATACTCCCACCCGGGTGTCTCTCAATTGGGCCGTTTTGTTCTACAAAGCAATTACAACCTTATTGTTAAAGCATACGGATTAAATTGAATTTGTCAAAACATCTGCAGTGCACCATCCTTTTATATTACGTCTATGGAATTGCACTCTGTACTGCAGAACTTTTTTTAAATATATCTTATAGGGTAGCGTTTGACCATTATTCCACCAGTTGGTAAGTGATGATGCGGTCGAGGATCGTAGCACGGTAGGCCTAGAACAGCGATTGGCTCTCAAGGACAGCTGTCGGAACTCATTTGATGTTTAGCGACAGATTTTCCAACTTGAAAGTGGTAGGTGGCCATGCGGACGCTGGATAGTGTCTTACTCTGCCACCATGCCGGGGTTGGGGGTCTCTTAACGATGTTTTTCCTTCACCCGAGGCCCACTGCGAAAAGTGCGAAACACGCACATATATTTTCGAAATAAAAATCCCTTGGTGCACGGCGGTGATTTGAACCCACTATCTTAGGCATCATAGCCGACCGTTCGCCCTTTACGCCACTGGGCTCTCAAATTTAATCGAATACCGTTACGACGCCCTCAAAATTGAATATTGATGTAACTTATCAGCATATCCCATCAAAGCACAGGAAACTTAATAAAAATCCTTTCAAGCATGATTAAATTTAAAATTACAAAAGATAATAATTAGTTAAGATTATGATCTGAGGAACATTAATCTTGCGCTTAATGCGTGGGTGTTGACTGGTTAGGAATTCTGTTTGCTGCAAACAAAAAAATCATAAGGAGGTAGTTGGTGATTTTTAATAAAGAAATACCTAAATATCTAATATGATATTTAATATCTAATTAAGTAATAATGATAAGTTAAACAATTGTTTTACGAAAATTATGATCCTAATAGGTATAAATAAATTTAAACTAGTAGTAACCTTGGTGTTCTGGCAACACATAGCTCTTGAGAGTCAGAGTATTCTGTCTAGGCCCAGCGCTTACCACCAGGCGAGGTAGTGGTCTAACGCCTATAAGACAAAAAATATCACACTATCTCATTCAGGTTCCTTCAATATCGTGTACTGGTAAGTCGCATAATATTGTCGCAAAAAAACAACGAACATTATTATGTCCTGTTTAATACGTTACACTACATATTTTGACCCGTAACTACATATTTTGACCTGTAGACCATGCATGATCTTGTATCAGAATGAGCTGATGAAATTACGATATGGCGTAATTGTTAAAATAAAAGGTTAAAAAAAATCAATTTTTGTAGTTAGGATATTCCGGCCTTGATTTATTTTATGGACCCCTCAGGAAACAGTGGATATTGTTACACTTTTTGTTGGTATACATTTGTTTAGTATGTTAAGTTAATTATTTTGAGCTAGTTCATTAATTTGTATAATATAAAGTACCTAAATACATGATTATAGGTATATTCAATTTTCCTGTTTAGGTGTCTGTTATGCAAATTGTTATAATACGCAGCAGTTGGAAACAATTAGCTGAAGATCGAGCTCAGTGGCGTGCCATAAGAGAGGCCTATGTCCAACAGTGGACGAATACTGGCTGTTAATGATGATGGTGAAGTTGTATATAATTATCGCATCAGTTTAAAGTATATAATTTTTGTTTGTTTTTATGCTAACATCTATGTCGCAGGGGACTTTACAAACTTTCATAGCACGAACACAATTACACCCAGATTACGAATAATTTTCTATGCATCACACAAAGAATTATCTCGTGTGGGAATCGAATCCACGACCTTTGGTTTTATGAGCAGTGTCACTAACCATAGATCGTATATGGCTTGCGAAAATAAGCCTGTAGAAATACATATACTACTCAGTGATATATTTTAATCTTATTATGAGACTGCGTGGTCAGTTTGTATGCAAAATAAACGGACATATAATATTGTTTATGTGTCCTTTAGAAATGAAACTGCACTGACTGCTGCGCCTGAGTCACTATGTGACACATTTGGGGCAAAGATACAACAAGTACAATCGAAATAACACTAGATAATAATTCTGGTAACTGCCACATCTATTGACCTCTTTCTATGATATCACAAAACTTGAACCTGAACCAAAACAGCTATGGATAGCGTCATTGTATTTGCTCTGACATTGATGCCGCTTATTGCGTCATCCATTGTGTGTGTACCTAGCGACTGTTCGCAAAGAGTTCTTAGTCATACAGCAATGGATGTGTTTCAATGCATATTATGGTTTAGTGTGTCAAAGTCCAGTTGCCCTGGGGAGGGCTATATGGGAAGAACCACGCGTAGACATATTTTTAGACTGGGTATCTCATGTTAGTCACTGTCCCCTGCCTCATTCTGATTAATAAAGTCCATATGGTGAATGAGGAAAATTATAAATAAATTCACAATGAGTTAGAAATCATGTCAACTTAAGTTCATTTCTCTTATATAATACCAATTTCAGTAGCCTCAGGCAGAAAAACCAGGAACTTACGATAGTATTACAATACACGAATTTAACTCTATAAATCTTTTCGAGATTGTTTTTAGGATTCCGCACCCACAGGGTGAAACGGTACCCTATTTTATAGCTTTTAAGCTTGTATTTGATCACCTGTTACGAGGATGGCACGCTAGCTTTACAATACGGAGCTAAGCAGTGAACTGGCTTTCAGGAACAGCTGTCAAAACACACTTGAGGGTGATCTCGTATAAGCCAGGGTTTATTATACTTGCTTGCTATTGTTTGCCATTGGGCACTCTCTTAATTTATTTGAAAAAATTATGCAATATACATTTGATTAATGAATGAACATATAAATAAAAATTAAAAAAAAATAATAGTTACAAAAAACAATATTATAATAAATTAAACACCATCCAGGCATCACGTGTTGGATAGATTAAGGTTTAAGGCTATGGTAACAGGAAGTTAACAAAAACCTTCCCGTTGGCAACAATGAATGACCCAAAACTATTTAAGGACCTTTATTAACTTTTTTGACATTTATTAAACAACTTTATGATACACCAGAAGCTTCGGCGGCTTCGCCCGCGTTAAAAACTTCTTTTGTTTACTTAAAACTTTTCTTTTGTAAAAACTATTCTATCATTAAATACATCAAATGATAATTAGCCAAATCGGTTCTTCCGTTTTCATGTTATTGCGTGATTAAGGCAATTTGGGATTCATATTTATAAAAACCGAAAACCCAAATTTTCGGACTTTGTTACCTACCCCATTTCAAAAAATCCTACAACACGTACTTTATCTCATCTTATTTCGCCATACAAACTTTGAATCCCCGTTCCGTATCCGGGAGGAATTTTTAGAAAATCCTTTCTGAGCGGATATTTACGTCATAAAAACTATCTGCATTCTAAATTTCAGCGCAATCCGAAACAATATTGATTTTTAGACTTCGTTACCCCGGTTTATCCTCTTAGGGTGGCATTTAAAAAAAGTCTGAAACTCGTATTTACTTATTTATTTACAGAAGTACTTGTGTGAAATGTTGAATAAAATGACTATCCAAACTTTGAACCCCGCTTCATCCCTTTGAAGAGTGAATTTTGAAAAATTCTTTCTTAGCGGATACCTTAGTCAAAATAATTATCTGCATGGCAAATTTCAGCGCAATCCGAAACAATATTGATTCCAGACTTTGTTACCCCACTTCACACTTTTAGGGGTGCAATTTCGAAGGAGCCTGAAATACGTATTTACTTACTTAAGTACTTGTGTTAAAATTTAAATATAAAAGACTATCTAATCTTGTTTCTCCATACAAACTTAGGACCCCCGTTTCATCCCCTTCAGGGGTGAATTTTGGAAAATACTTTCTCAGAGGCAACTAACTTCGTAATAACTATCTGCATGCCAAATTTCAGCGCAATTCGCAACAATATTGAATTTGAATGAATGAATGAAGGAATGAATGAATGAATAAATGATAACTCTTTATTGTACACAATATATAAATAACAATATGAAAAGAATTTGGCATGCAGATAGTTATTTTGACATAGGTATCCGCTAAGAAAGACTTTTTCAAAATTCACTCTTCAAAATTTGGATAGTCATTTTATTCAACATTTCACACAAGTGCTTCAGTAAAAAAAATAAGTAAATACGTGTTTCAGGTTTTTTTTATTTCACCCCTAAGAGGGTGAATTGGGGTAACAAGGTGTGAAAGTCAATATTGTTTCGGATTGCGCTGAATTTTTTTTTGCGCGAAATTTGGCATGCAGATAGTTATTAAGACGTTAGTTTCCTCTGAGAAAGGATTTTCCAAAATTTACCCCGAAAGGGGATGAAACGGGGGTTCAAAGTTCGTATGGAGAAACAAGATTAGATAGTCTTTTATATTCGAAACTTAACACAAGTACTTAGCTAAGTAAATACGTGTTTTAAACGTGGCTCTTTCGAAATTCCACCCTAAAAGGGTGAAGTGGGGTTACAATGTCTGAAATCAATATTGTTTCGGATTGCGCTGAAATTAGGCATGCAGATAGTTGTTTTGACTTGGTATCCGCAAAGAAAGAATTATTCAAAATTCACTCTTCAAGGGGGTGAAGCGGGGGTTCAAAGTTTGGAATGGATAGTCATTTTATTCGACATTTCACACAAGTACTTCTGTAAATAAATAAGTAAATACGAGTATCAGACTTATTCAAAATGTCACCCTAAGAGGATAAACTGGGGTAACAAAGTCTAATAATTAACATTGTTTCGGATTGCGCTGAAATTTAGAATGCAGATAGTTATTATGATGTAGGTATCCGCTCAGAAAGGATTTTCTTAAAATTCATCCCGGATACGGAACGGGGATTTAAAGTTTGTATGGCGAAACAAGATGAGATAAAGTACGTGTTGTAGGATTTTTCGAAATGGGGTAGGTAACAAAGTAAGAAAATTTGGGTATTTTGGGTTTTATAAATATGAATCCCGAATTGCCTTAGTCATGCGATAACATGAAAACGGGTGAACCGATTTGGCTAATTCTCATTTATGTTTTAAGTTTCGATTTTTTGAGTCAACATTTATTAACATTTTAAAAATATACATGACTTGTATTAAGTATAATATTAAACAATATTTACAAATAGTACATATATACAAATTAAAACTAAATTAAGATACAAACTATTTAAACTGATATAAATAAGTGAAATAATAAATAATAAATGTCATAAATAAAAAACAAAAAGCTGGCGACGTTACCTCGTTGAATTGCTAGGCTAATCCATTGGCCGAGGTAAGCGCCAGCTCTTTGGTCATGAGTGACGTCTATTAATCGTCTGGACAGCTCCTTTACAAAACCTCGCGCATCTCGACCCCACGGACCCATTGTTTCGACCCCAAACGGAAGAAAAATGTAGCCATCACCAATGGCAGCATATTTCCTCCGTTTGAGGGTTTCTGCCGCATCCGCTGCCGCACCTGCTGCTCGCGAGGTCCCGCATATGTGGGACGCCGCTAATGCACACGTCGCGTCCCACACCAACGGTCTCCCTCGGCACCACGGAACCAACGTCATACCGTCGGGCCTCTTACCATCATCACGTGATATACCGTTCGGCTCTAATATAGCCGGCACGTTCACGGTGGCAAGGGCCCGACGAATGACGTCATTCAATGAGGCGTGACGTGAGAGACGCCCTGCACTGCGGCGGCATGACAGGCCATGGTGGCCTAATCTGTCTACTTCACTGCCGCAGTGACAATTGTGAGGTACTGTCCGGGAGATGCCCAGACGTAATCCCACAGCAATGGAGAAGCTGTCATCTTCCATAAGGGTACCTATGTTGGAAGAAGGTAATGCGTGTAGCCAGTATCCAGATTCTTTTTCACGTGTGGCAAGGAGACGAGCCCGGTCCCTAATATCAACACTATTTTGAATTAGTTCATCCTGAATAATTTTACAAAGCGGCTCGTCCCATAGCTTTTGTGAACTAAGTTTTATAGGTAAGACCTCACCTGGACAAGCCAAAGACCAGGCGGTTTTAGCTTCTTCCATGTATGCTATAGAAATGTTGGATGATGAATTTGAAATTATTTTTTTAAAAAGAGATGAAACACTATTAGTAGAAGATAAAAAGGCTGGTAGTGAAACACTTGAAATTTTGCGGAATTGTTTTAAGTAAATAAAATAAGTTTTTAACGCAGGTGAAGCCGCGGGCCACTTCTAGTAAGTCTATTTAATAAGCCAACGCATAATATGAGAAAGTTCAAAGCTCAACTATTAATAAAGTGTAACAAAAGAAACATGTAGAGCAATCTGCAATTAATTAACAAGTCGTCTTATTATGTCTGGCAACTGTCTGTAACGACAATTTGCACTGGGATGGGTTACAGTTAACTCTTAACCCTGTTAGATCTGGATAATTGTCAACCTTATTTAAACACTGCATAACGTATAGCAAATTAAGCCATTAACCAAGTACTTATTTAGAATGTATTTGTCTAGTAGTTGATTGAGTTCTTATCTTAAATTTTTTTCAGTTCTAAGTCCTTCCTGAAATTATAACCGGAATTGCAACGGCGTGCTGCGACGGCAGGGAACACAAGGGTGATGGGAGTTCTTAACCCCTTCATTAATCTCGGTTATATTTAGTATTATATATTATATATATTAGTCCCAGTCAGTGTGATAGAAACAATACATGTAATCTTCTGTAAGGGTAAGGGTGAGGAGATAATGATGAAAGTTCCCGGCGCAGACAAACCGGTACCGATCCGTACTGGTAAAATATTTCAGTGTTATCATTATGCGCTCGCACTTAAAGAAACAAGTTGCAGAAAATGATGAAACAATGGAATATTTTACCAGTACCGATCGGTACCGGTTGTTTGCGCCGGGAAACTGCCCCTTGATGTCCTCACCCTACAGTAAGTCAACCTAAAAATTGTGCAAGAATATACGTGATGTATGTCATTCAAGGTCATATTTATATTCTTCGAGAATTTGAATTGATTTTCAAAATACAACTTTTATTGAGTATAATTTTCTTGTTTTTTAAAGCTTTTACATTGTACCACCCAATTACGACAGAGTACCGTTTACAACCTTTCGCTATCTTATCCTACAGAACGGTAGCATGAATAAGCATCAAGAGTTTGGATGATATTAGCCGATGAGCTTGTGCTGTCATCCTTAGGTCAAAGCTCTTTAATATCTATGCCAAGATCTATGCAATGGTTTTCTGTTTTGAATTATGACCTCTAATCAACAACGAAACCATTGGAAAAAGTATGTGCCGAAGTAGCCAATCATCAACAAAATACATTTGAACATTTGTTCTGTCAATTCCATTTCAATTGATCACCAACCGCAGTATTCAGTACCAATTGTGTATAGCGGACTTTAATGACATAATAATGGTGTTATTACCGGCACTTACGTGTGTAATTGGCCTGAAACGAGTGGGTGTCGGAAATTGGCTTAGTTTCTTAGAACGGAGTTTTGACATAAATTCTAAAATGTGGG